>JAPXFQ010000708.1:0-1445994 GCA_028564705.1 Apricaphanius iberus | reverse complement strand
TTATTGATTCAAGGTCAAACACCAAATGTTTTAAAATATGTTTTCCTTTTTAATTAGTCATTCAGTTATTAAAATATTTGACGCTACAGATATTATAAAACGTAACTGTTATGGAACATAAAATTAAAAATTAATGCAAGTTACTTTGGTGAGTAACTAATTACTTTTACAGTAGTACCCTAGATACTGACTCAATTACTTTTTAGGAAAATTAATTTGTAACTATAACTAATTACTTTTTTAATGTAAAGCATAGTTTATGCTTCTCCGACCGCAAATTTGCACTCAGACGCAGGCGTATTGACGGAGACGTTTTCTGTTGATAGTACTACGCTCTTCCACTCCATTCTCTATTGTTTTTTCAGCGTTGCTCGACCAGGAAAGCAGGGGATGCTAAGTTTTAATGCCTACTATCACACAGCGCCGTTTTTTTTCTAGGCATTTGAATGCATTTCTTCCCCAAGGAGCAATGGACGACAGAAAAAAGTTTTGATTAAGCTGTAAAGCTTTTTACTAGAAGTGCGGATTATAGAATACTGTAGAAATGCATGGAAACAAAACACAGCAGCCTTTTTTGATGTTTTACCTACACCACCTTGTGTTAAAAATCACCAAAGGAACAGATGAGATAAGTTCTCCTTTTCAGTATAAAGCATGTAGTGGCCAAACGCTGCATTAACTACTGATTACAGCGACTATAGCGCCTCGTTCTGGTGAACCAATCTCTGGCTGTTGCTTAAACTGCCCAATCAGATGAATACGCTCTCTGTTGACGGAGACGGATAGTTAAAAATTGGGCCTCTACTCCGTGCGTCTTTGCGTAGGTGACTGAGAACCCTTGCGTTGACGGATAATGGTGTTGCGTCGATCCGTCTCCGTCAAAACGCAGAAGCATAAACTAGGCTTAAGACGCCCAACACCATGTATATATCAAAGACTGCATCTCACTCCTTTCGTTTTGCTCCTTTTTTCTGTTCGACTTCGTCTCTTAAGCGCATGTGCGCAGAATCGCCGACAAAAGACGAGCACTGTGAGGAGTTCTGCTGTTTCATCGGCCCTGTTTGTAAGAAAGAATGACTTTGTTTGGGAAAATGACGTGTATGCCTGCCACATACAGATACACACAATCCCAATCCTTCTGTACATTTCTTGCCGTGTAAAAACAGCCGTGTATTTGAAACGACAACAGAGGAAGAAAACCGGATGGAATTGTCCGGCCAGACAGCCCGAATGATGAAGGGTAATAATGACGCGAGCTGTGTTTCCTGAGCGGGCAGCAGTTATGAGGTGGAATATTTCTCTCCACCTCCTTCACCAGAGAGTGAAAAGAGAAAAGAGTGGGAGGTTCTGTAGAGGAGGTGAGCAGCCCTGAGCCACATCGTTTCGAGACGATTTTCGCATGAGTTACCGTCTCCAGCTCTACGGAAGTGAGTCTGAGTTTGTTTTATACTCCACCGCGACAGGACGCCGTCATCAGGAATCCAGCCTGAGCCTGTAGCAATGCCAGATTCAAAATCAAGTGCAGTGTAAAGTTTTAACCTGAAGAGGGCACTCTACCAACCATTTTTGGTACAAAATTATTATTTTTACTAAAATATAAAAAGATATTGACCAGACAGCACTATTAGACACTCATTTATAAAGTTTATCAGCAACAAAAAGTTGCTCTTTAAATTGTAACCTCTTTATGTTCAAAATAATTTTTTTTTTTTTTTTTGACAAAACATCCTCCTGCCTACGCTCCTTGTACCTTGTTTCTCTTCTACAGTTCACTATGCAACCTGGGAAAGATTCGCCTTCTGGACGTGGGAAGCTGCTTCAACCCTTTCCTGAAGTTTGATGAGTTTCTGACTGTCGGTATTGACATCGTGCCCGCAGTAGAGGTATCCACACTGTTTGGTCCCTCTCCCACGGAGGTGTCTGAATCTTTGCATGAGGTTTTTGGCTGCCTAGTGCTTGTAATCTGAAACCAGCAGAAATGTCTCACGCACAGGAGGTACCGGCCTTGTGGTTGGCTGGTTTTAAGGTTCTGACTTTCTGTTCTGCACCTGCAGGTTACGGTCCTAAACGACTAGTTCTGATTTGTCTCTTCTTCAGAGCGTCTACAAATGCGACATCCTCAACCTCCAGCTCCAGCAGCCACTGCAGCTGGCGGGCGACGCGGTGGAGGCCTTCCTCCGCCACCTCCACAGCCCCATCGACGCTCTGCCCGCTCAGCTGTTCCACGTGGTCGTCTTCTCCCTGCTCCTCTCCTACTTCCCCTCGCCCTACCAGCGCTGGATCTGCTGCAAGAAAGCGCACGAACTGCTGGAGCTGCACGGCTTGCTGCTCATCATCACCCCCGACTCGTCCCACCAAAACCGCCACGCCCTCATGATGCGCAGCTGGCGGGTGGCGGTGGAGTCGCTGGGCTTCAAGCGCTACAAGTACGTCAAATACTCGCACATGCATCTCATCGCCTTCCGGAAGGTGTCAGTGGCCACCACCAGCGACCTGGTGTCGCGAAACTACCCCGAGATGCTCTACATCCCCCAGGACTTCAACTCCAACGAGGAGGAAGAGGAAGGCGCGCCGTCGCAGGCGCTGCGCTCCGAGTTCGAGGACGACCAGCTGGCTTGGGACTTCACGGAGCTGCCGGACACGCCGTACGATTCTGATTCCGGAGAGAGCCAGGGCAGCTCTGTTCCTGGTTTTCATGAGTTTGAGGATCCCATCCTACTCCAGAGTTAGGCTGAACTAGCACACCCCCCCTCAGTCTTTCTCTGTGTCCTACCTTCTTCTGCTGCTGCGCTGCCAAATCTCAACCTGCTGCATTCTTCTCCCATTTCCCAACCCAATACAAAAAAAAAAAAAAATGCGGTTTGCACAGTGGGAAAGTTAGTTTACTAATTATTTTCTCGTACCCATACACACTGACACTAAGATGGATATATTTTGAATAAAATAAAAAGGTTTTATAGGAGGAGTTTGAAGTTGACAGAGATATCCCAGCTCCTTGGTTTTAACATTCATCTCCCAATCAGCTCTCAGTCTCTATTTGGATAAGCTAGTGTTGCAGGCTGCTTGTATAAAAGCCAAAAAAAGCACCAACTCCAGTAGTCTGACAGAATCTGTTTTTGCACTGAAGAGACTGGAAAGGAAGGCTTTTGCTTCTGTCAGTCATGCAGCTAAACCGAGAAAAAAGCATCCTAGAACTCGATTAAACTTCGGTGTTGTCCAGTATAAAGTTCAGTGATGCCATTTTTAATCCAAAAAGCTCCGAATTATTTCTGTATCATTTACAATAACCTCCTATTTGTAGCATTATAGGCACTTTTAGAGGCATACAATAGAAGTGTTGCTTTCTTTGGCCGATTATATCTGCTTACTTGTTGTCAAGCAAGGTCCAACTTCTAAATGGGGATGGCAATTAACGCCTCCTCTCGTGTTTGTGATGAAATCTTAACTCTGGGTTATATCATTGTTCCTTCTCTTTTTTTTTATTTACTTGCTGTAAAATATTTCAGCATTGCACATCTGTGACTTTAATTTAACTCTCCTGGAACATCAATGTGAAAATAGTTGCCTAAATTATTTGGTACCCCTAACAAATATCCGCAATATTCTTAGAAATGAATCTTTTGTTTGCAGCAGCAAAATCTCAAACTGAAAACCAATATTTGAATTTTTATGTCTGAAAACACAAAAATTCCACATTTTAGACATTTTTTTAATGGAAATACTGGTGGGACAGTTATTTGTATTCATGCTCCCTATATTTTCTGTATCTCCCCTCCTTTTGGCATACAGAGATCATCTTTCGAAAATCTCTTGTATTTTTTGGGTGTTTTTTTTCCCTTCCTCTTTGCCAGTTTCCCTCAGATTTTAACCTTTGAGTTGACTATAGTAGAAGCTTGACGGGATCCTTTCTGTCACTCAGTTTAACATGCAGCCAATAACCCGTTCAAGACTGGAATATTAGCAATAACCCGTCTAAGTGCCGTCAAAAACCCAAATATTACCCCTGCGTTACCCCTTCTCTAACTGGAATATTTGGTCATGTAAACGCGTATCTGCATATCCCCATCTAAAGGAACATCCATTTGTGTTCTGCGCATTTTCTATTCACAAAGAATCTTGGTCTTTTGAATGTAGGAACCACTTGTATGTGCCATACATACTTCATGTGTACAGGAGTAACTCTCTCTGCTCAGGCATGTAACCGGGGTATTCCGATTGTTTCAGAAACCTAAACTTGACCCTAACCAACCACAACCCGTATATTGGCTGTATATAAACGCAGTCTGTGTAGTTGACCCACTATTTTTGTCAGTGTTCACCAGATATTGGGTCCAAACTTTTGGTATTTTCAAGAGTCCATAACGTCATGTTTTACACGATTCCTAATGGAGAGCATCGACCCGCTCTCTCACGGTCTTCCAGTTAAAGATCCAGAAGATTTTCGCCAAATCCATGTTTACTTTCTTCACCGTAGACCGAATAGGGGGATATTTTAAACACTTGTCTCGTCTCAAAGTTTATACATTCATAAAGATGCTTCAGTTGAATTTGTTTTAATGGGACTATTAGGTTTATTAATAACTGTCACTGGGATTTATGGGACTTTACTCAAACTAAACATTTCAGTTTTCAGTCTGAGATTATGCCATTAATATGAAAGGTTTAATACACATTTTCACCAGGAGTGCCAATAAATATATCTTTCTGCACATGGGGAGGATTTTAGCTGAAGACACTACCAGGTGTAAAGCTAGTAGGCTTTCCTGCCGGTCCCCTGAATGGGCCCGGTCCTGTTGGTACGGTAGAGTATGTGAGCGTGAATGAAGGAGGTACGAAGTGATGAAATGTAACCCTTGTCCCCATTCAATTTAAACTTTTAAGTTTAAGGTGCCTTGTGCTTTTGTTGTCTCCCCCTCCTAATCCCTTTGGGAAAGTGAATGTTAAGATTCTTTGGCCAAACTGCACACAGACTTACAGTAGTTCTCTTCTTTTTTTTTTAATCATTTTAAGGGAATCGTTTTTTTTGTTTTTTTTTGTATAGTGCAGTGTTTTCATCTCTATCATTTCCAGATCCAGGTTTTCAGTGTTTTAATGAATTGTTTGTGAAGTGTCTTCCAGTGCTTCTTTTGGCCTGTTTGCATGGTTCGTATCAACACTTTCAACGATACAGAACAAGGTGTGCTTAGAGGATGGTTGTATTACTCTTTTATAAATGACTAAAAAACAAGTGTATGTGTGTGTTTCCTTGGAGATATTCAAACGTTTCTGCACCACTTTTGACTAATTGGTTTCAACTCGGATGGATTAGCATCAGAAAACATTCAGAGGTCTTTAGTTGCTGTTATTTCATGTAATTGTCTTGTTACAGTCAGTACGTAGTGACCTAGTTGGCTTCTTAGCCCTAGTGGCAGGCAAAAATATTCACACTACTTAAATTTTGCTACGTTGTTTTCACATTACACCAAGTAATTAGACCAAAATCAACTTGTGCACAATTGCAAATTAAAGAAAAAAATTAATCTAAGTAGCCCTAAACAAGACACTTTGCAACCAGCTACCTTTAGAGGTCGGCTCAGTTTAATTAATTAATGAATCAAGTTTAATTAATGAATTGGGTTTGCTCTAAAACAGTAATGGCGGTATCATTGTGTGGGATTTTTTTTTTCCTTCACCAGGTACAGCAAAGCTAGATCGGGCTAAAAACGGAGCAATCCTGGAAGAAAATCTGATGGAGGCTACAAAAGACATCTACCAGTTTAGGATCAAAGCACATTAATATATGAAAAGGTCCCAGTCTGGAGAAAAAGTCCTGACATTTAGTAACTGAGAATGGTGATAATTGGAGGGGAAAAAAGTGTTCATATCCACACCTTATCCAGTGTGACTGAGCTGGAGCTATCTTGCAGCAGAATGAGGGGCAACAATGTTTCCCTCTGTATGCTGCAAGCTGGTACGGACAGACACAAATAGACCTGCATCTGTATTTGGAGCGAACATAGAAACTGAATCAAAGGGGGTAATTATACGCATACACCAATACTGTCCCAATGTACTCTTATCAGTATTGCTTAAAGTTAATAAATACCATGAATGGATACTTAAAATTTGGAAACTCTGGAATGAATTCACACAATGTTTATTTTTCACTTAAAATTTTTGTTTTGTGGTCATTTTTGTCAATATTTTATTTAATTCACCGCCATTTGTTGCTGCAAATAAAGAAGGAAACCTATATTAACATTCCCTGTTTTTGTGTGTGTGTATATGTGGCAGAAGTATCTGTATTGGCACTCAGTATTGACAAGTACTCAGATCCAACTATCGGTATTATATCGGTTTGAAAAAAGTGGTATCGTTGCATCCCTAGACAATTATAAAGGCAGGAAATATCTTTAGGACATTTATTGAACACATTTTAACAAGCACATTCAGTTGCTTCCTTGATAGAATGATTATCTACTTTGTGTTGATCTATCATTTCATAAGGTAAAATATTTCCAAGCAGGATCAATTTGCAGGGCACAGCACTGGATTTCAGAAAACATACTAAAGTTATGTTGGTTTAATTCAACTTAAAAGCTCATCTTTTTTTCTAATTAAAAAGCATGCTGCATGTCAGAAACTTGGAATAGTGTTGCACCACAAACCGTTACAAATACATATGAAATATTACATAATAAAATAAACACACTGTGTATCATTTGTTAATTATCTACGCAAATAATGTATTTAAAGTTTAAAAACAATAACATGCGCCCATTACTTATCGACAATATTATTCTAAACAAAATTCAATTATTAAGCTCTACAATAATTTCGATTTTACAGTGTTTAAACAGTATTTAAAATAGTCGAATTCCTCAATGAAATGTCAAAATGTGTTTCTTTTTTACCCTCAGCACTTGCCGTAGTGAGAAAACAATAATGGCGGTCGTCATCTGAAGTTTTGTTTGGGACAAAGTTTTTAAACTGCGATGTTCTCTTGGCTTATTTCTCGGCGTTTCCTCAGTTTGCTTGTCTAACTTTACTGGACATCCGATGAAAGGAGACGCTAACTTTAAAATGTAAACTTGTGAGTGTGACGGCTGTACGTTAGCCGCTCTGCTGCTGCTGGTGTTTTACCTCAACTTGTCCTCCACCTAATCTGGAGCCAGTACTTCGCGGGACATTCGCAAAGTTTAATTCGGTGAATTAAGGGATTTTCTCCGACGTTATAAAGGGTGTTTTTAAATAAAAATGCTTCGTTTTCTTCGGTACTGTATCAGCCACTGCCTCCAAGCAGCCATGACCCGGCTGGAGGAGGTCAACGGGGAGGTGAGCATGTGGTCGTCGGTCCGGTGGCTCGGCTACCTGTCCGGTCTGAACCTTCTCCTGGGTCTCTTTTTGGGTCTATATGCGCGCTGGGTTGGAACAACGGAGTCTGTCGTTCTTGTTATTTTCGTCCTGGCCCTGTTAATCCTCGGAACAGCCTGCCTGCTCTACTACTTCCTCAACATGGAGCGGTCCAGCCAGGCTCTCCTCCACCTGTGGTTCGGCTTCCAGTTGGGACTGCTGAGCTTCGTCAACCCGCCCGCCCTGGAGGCCGACGTTAAGGAGCGGGCGGCCAACTACCTGCTGCTGGCCAGCGTGGCTCTGAGGACGCTGTGGGCGCTGTTGGAGCGGCTGCTCGGCTGCACCAGGTACAGACCCGCCTTCCTCACCTCCGCTGAACGCCAGGAGCTGGCCGGCTTCGCGGCGGCCAGCACGGTGCTGCTTATTCGGGAGTCCCTCAGCGTCATGGTGCTGGTCGTGGCTCTTGCTACGGTCATGATCACCCTGAGGACCAAGGCTCTCCTGGCCTTCCCCAACCTCCTCTTCTTCGCGGTGATCAGCGGGGACGTTTTCTTCAAGTCTCTGAGCATCCGCACCAACCCGTTCGCTCTCGCCTGCTTCTTCACCCAGCTCATCTGCGACCCTTTTCTGGATTGCTGCCTCAGCGGTCTTTCCGTCACGGAGCGCTGGCGGTCCTTCCTGGTGTCCAGCGGCCTGAAACGTCGCATGTCCCTCCTGCCTCTGTTTGTGATCGAGGTGGCCTTCATCTCCCTGGCAGCTCAGACTTTCCAGAGTTCGGGCCAGTGGTACCTGGTGATCCCGGGCTTTGTGGTGTGCGCCCTCTTCTGGGCCATCTGCCACACGGTGTTCGTGATCACGGTGTGGGGCTTTCACACCAAGCTCAGCGACTGCCAGAGACTGTGCTGCACCCAGGGCCCAGAGTTCTCCAGCCTGGAGAAGATCATGGCCTCTAAGGGCATGAGACATTTCTGCCTCATTTCTGCGAGCTTGGTGTTCTTCGCTCTGGTTTCCACTGTCGCTGTGACCGTTTTTAGCTGGCAGGTAAGAACAGCGAAGTTCCACGTATATACAAGAATCCCGGCCGAGTGTGTGTTTGTTGCTGCTGTTCATTGTTTCTTGGTGGTGAACTCATCTGCAGGAGTCCAGCGGTATCTTCATGAGCACGGTTCTGCTCATCCTGCCTCTGGAGTCTCTGTTCCACGGACTCTTCTACGAGCTGGGGAACAGTCTGGGCGGAACCTGCGTGGGCTACGCTGTGGTGATCCCCACCAACTTCTGCAGGTGCCGCAAAGAGCCAAACCACTTTATCCTGACAACACGATCCCCTGCGTTTACAGAAATCAAATGTGGGGTCCCCCAGGGCTCTATTTTGGGGCCCCTCCTATTTATTATCCTTCTGCACCCACTAACTCAGATTATTACAACCCTTAAGATTGGTTGTCATAACTACGAATGACACTAACATCACACTTATATCATAATGTCACTAGGTAACCCTGAACTCTTGCAAACACTAAGTGAATGCACTGAGCAGACCATATTTTTTCTCCCGCTGAACAGAAACTATATTGAAGTTATTTTGCACCTAAAGAGAAACAATTAAGAGTCTGCACCTAGATTGAGTTAATGCAGCTAGAATCTACTGATCGGGCCCAAAATCTGGGTTTAGTACTGGACTCAGAACTGAACTTCCAGGATCATATAAAGGCACCTGAAGGACATATCGAAGATTAAAGGAATAATGTTTAATCAGGACCTGAAGAAACTCATCCATGCATTTATCTCGAGTCAGATAGATTACTCAATCAGTGTCCTCACAGGTCTACCTAAAAAGTAAATCAGACAGCTGTAGCTGATCCAGATCACTGCTGCTTTCGTCCTCACTAGAACCAGGAAAGTAGAGCACATCACACCAGTTCAAAAGTATTTACACTGGCTCCCTGTAGCTCAGAGAATAGACTTCTAAATACTCCACCTAGTTTACAAATCACTAAATGGCGAATAGCACCAAAATATGTTGAAGACCTGTTGCCATTATACCCACCATTAACACAATTTAAATGATGGTAGTTTTTCCATCCAATAAATCTATGCTGGTTCCACAAAAATAACATACATCTGGACAATATAGTTTACTTGAATTTGGTGGAACAGGCATATATTTAGTGGATGGGAAAAAACTGCCATTATTTAAATTATGTTAATCCAATGAATCGTTTTTTTTATGTGTGACTTCCTTTAAATCATAGCTAAAAACAAATCTGTTCAGGGCAGAGAGACCAATTCAAAATAGCTGGAATGTAGTAGTGGGCAATATAGAAGGTATACGGTAAATAAATTATGTAAATTTAGCCAAAGGTAGCAAAGATTTTGACTGTACCGTTAAACCGCAGTTTTGCATTTTGATGATGCCATAAAGCGGTGCCTACATACTTTTAAGCACATACGCAAGGACACTGATGTCCAGTGTTGGTCTTCAAACTAGATAGTTAAAGTTTGGCGTTTTCATTTAATGGAAACCTGTTGAGCATTTTTAATTCAAATATATGCAGGTTTCTTTTTGTGCGATATTAAATGTATAAATAAGTAACCAGGAAAGCAGACACTTTTTAAATTTATTTTCATGTTTTTTTAATCTTTTTTTATTTGAAATACCGTCATCTATATTTATGTTGAGACTTTTTGTGCTGCATCTTTTAGAAAAAAGAATAAAATATTTTGTATTATATGGTATTTAATACATATTTTAAATGTATTTTGCACAATATATGTTCTTTAAATGGCATTCTGAAGCTGAAGTTGTTCTGCTGCAATGTTGGAAAGTGAGAATATTCAGTCATTTTGACGTAAAAAAACCCAAAACTCAATACATATCGTTATCGCGCATGCTTTAGATTATAATGGCGGTATAGATTTAAGGCCATATTGCCCAGCACCTACTGGAGTTTGGGATGCAGCGATTATTCTTTCAAACCGATATAATACAGATAGTTGGATTTGAGTACCAGCCGATACTGAGTACCAATACCGATACTTCTACACACAAAAAACGGAGTGAATTGGAGGACAGGTTTTATTTTCTTCTCTGCTTGTTATAACAAATGATGGTGAATTACATAAAAAAAAATAACGACTACAAAACAAAAATTTCAATTGAAAAATAAACATTTTCTGTTCAATTGTTTCAGAGTTTCCGCATTTTAAGTATCGGTTAACTGTAACCAATACCGGTACAGTACATAAGGACGGTATCGGCGCATTCCTACTTTTAATGTGTCATAATGTCTCTAATTAGGGGCGTAACGATCTCGATTTTGTATCAAAATCGGGCAAATTACGTTACGACCTCACGCATCGAAATCCAAAAGAGGACCGCAATCACTTCCTCCTATTTTTACTGTGTTTCCCACTTGGGACTTCGTAGCAACAGTTAGTAGGCGGCCATCTATTTACTCAATTTCCTCATCACAAGGAAGCACACATTGCATTTTCCCTAACAAGTAACTTTCATCAGTTCTCATACAACTCACACCACCACCTGGTAACTTTTTAACTTCCTGTTATCACATCCCCCGTGATCAAAGCGCGCCTCTACAGCGCGCATTAGCGGACGCTAGCAAGTAGCTAGTGGCTAAGCTACGACTCGACCACGGCTTGGATAGAAGAAGCAGCAGGACCAGAACTACAGCCGCTCCTTCTACTCTCCCCAGCGAGGAAATTTTGAGTTCCCAGCGAGTTAAGTCCACATTTGTATTGTATACAAGAGGAGAGTTCTTAGCTGCATTTTACTCGGTCCAATGAGCTATCTGGAGCGTTGTCAGTCGTTCTGCAGTAACTGTAAAGAGTCACTAGATGGCAGCCACTCTCTGTTAATCACTTGTTATTTAAACAAGACTTTTACACTTTAAATTAATTTGACCATTAATGCCTAATGTGGTAAAGAATAAAAACAATTGCATGAATTTCGTCTTTTAAAATAAGATTTGCCGTACAAAATGTATTGAATTAAACCAATGATCACAGACTAGTCTAAAATGACATGGATCTCTGTACTGTAAAATATATATTTTTTCTTTATATATTTTTTAAATAAATAAAAATCGAATCAAACTGTGACCCTAAAATCAAATCAAATTAAGGATTTGGTGAATCGTGACACCCCGATCTCTAATGTTGTATTTTATGCTCTTATTATTCCAAAATCAAGGAAAGCACATTGAATTCCCCTGTTGTTAAAAAGTGTGCTACACTGATCCATTTGCCTTGCCTATAAGTTGCTTTCTCTGATTGGGACTTTCAGCCCCGACGGCCAGCCGCTGCTGCTGCCGCCAGACCAGGTCCAAGAGCTGAACAAGCGCTCCACCAGCATGTTGAGCAGCGTGCAGCGTTTCTTCGCCTACCACATGATCGAAAACCACGGCTGCGACTACTCCACGAGCGGGGTGAGCCTGGAGACCCTGCAGGCGAAGGTCAAGTCGTTCCTGGAGCTCCGCACGGCAGACGGTCCTCGCCACGACAGCTACGTGATCTTCTACAGCGGCCACACGCACCGCAGCGGAGAGTGGGCCCTGGCAGGTGGGACCAGCATCAAACTGAAACGTTTCTCAAAGTTTTTTAAAATTGATTTTTTTTTTGTTAACTTGTAATTTCCGTGTCGATCAGGTGGAGACGTCCTCCGCCTGGATCAGCTGTTGGATTGGTGGAGGGAGAAAAACGGCAGTTTCTGCTCGCGCCTCATCGTCATCCTGGACTGCGACCACTCGTTGCCCTGGGTGAAGGAGGTCAGGCGCGTAGAGGGGCTTTACGTGGCCGTGCAGGGGGCGTCATTGGCCCGGGCGGCTGACGCGGAGCAGCGGGACCCTCCGCAGCTCGGCGACTTCACCGCTCAGTGGGTGGACTACAACTGCAACCCCAGCAGCAGCGTCCGCTGGTCCGAACGGGGCAGGCCGGTCTCCGCCGCCTACGGCGTCTCCAAACACTGGAGCGACTACACGCTGCACCTGCCGACGGGAAGTGACCTCACCAACCACTGGGCCATGTTCTTCCCTCGAGTCACCTACCCGGTGGTGCAGCTGGCGCTGTGGTGCGGCGGCCTGAACCTGCTGGGCGTCGGCGGCTTCTTTCTGCGGTACCTGAGGAGGGTCAAGCTGAACTGGTTCCCACCGGCTGTACTGGACACAGAGCAGGGCTTCAAACTGGTCTCATCGTAGGAGCAACACAGGCCGATTGTATTTGTAAAAAAAAAAGTTTGTCATCAGTTTTGGGAGCTACTCCATCAAACTTTTAGTTACTGATACGTCAATCTTACAGATCAGAATTTTATGCTTTTAAATGTCAGTTTTTATATTTTATTTGGAAGAAAAAGTCGGACTGATCTCATCACTCCCTGATGGAAGACTGAGAACGCTGTTTTGCACATTTTCTCCTGTTAAATCTGACTCTACCTTGATATTTGATGCATTCACATGATGCCTTTTACATAAAAAACTAGATCTCCTCAGATGTTTGTTTTTTTAATACTGAACCAAAGTGACTGACACATTTATACAAGTTTGTTTTTAACCTATTGCTATGTTGAAAAAAGTGATTCCTTTTGTTTTTTTTTAGCTTTTTTTCTCCCACTTACATTGTATGAAATGCTCAGGTTTGCTGCGTTGTCTGTAAGAATGTTTTCTACTATTTTATTTTCACGAGGAAGTTATTAAACCCACTCCAGCTGCTCCAGGTAGCCCTTAATGGCTTCAAACAGTAGATGTGTGCACTATTAAGGACAGATGCAGTACTTTTAATAAACCAAAGGAAGATGTTATATTCTAAGAATTCGTTTTTTGGGGTATGCAAGGTTTTTTTTTTTTTTCCCAGAATCAGTTTACCTTGTTTGAAAGTGATAAATGGTGAGAATGCAGGTGAAAGATTGATTTACACTATGCAATAAAATAAGTGGAACTTTATTGCTTCAGAATGATTATTCTCACTTTTAAAAGTATTCATAAAAACTTAACGATTCCCAGCTTTCATTATATTTGAATTTAATGCTGTAGAACAATTTTCAGCCATTGATTAAAGAATTAGTTACAAGTGCTAACAGTTTTGGAAATAGACACGTGTTTGCTACCTACTGGCCATCCTAAAGTAATCCTAGACTTAAATGTTGCCAAGGAAGGTGGAGCAGTTGCTTGATTAGACTGATTCTTGGCAGGCATTTAGCTTCACATTTCTGGCCCAAACACTGCTAAATAAAAGCCACTAGGCCTGCAAAACCTAGAACCACAAGAGAGTAGCCTGATAAAAAGATATGCCTCACATTCTACAATTAGAATCAACCAGAAAACCTGCAGTGCTGGGAACATAAATACAGCTTGATTAGGGCTTAATATGTGAGGGGGATTTTAAAAAGGGAGCCAATGGAAACCTGACAATGACATTTTATTTGAATTTTAATCAAAACTCACTGCAGCATTTTGAACAGCTATAAACTTTTTTTTAAGAGCTTAGACCGGTCTAAAATGCATGTACCTCTCTGACAGGATATGTGTAATTTAAAAAATGTTGCAGATGTGAAAGAATAGCTGAAATACACATTTGTATTTAAATTTAATTCCCTGGTCAAAAAAAAAAAAAAAATCACCAAGGTTCTGCATTTTAATCACTAGAAATTAATTCAATATCCATTTTCTTTTTCAGAGATTCTAAATCCAAATAAGTCTACTTCAGTCAGTATAAAAAGTTGATGCCGTCCAGGTTTTTCAAGCCATAATTTATTCTCAAGTTTCCTCAACCACTCTGAAGGCCATTGTTCAGATGATTCAACATTTGCCTGAACAAAAAGTCCTCATCCCCGCACTGCAATTTAACATGGCCAAATATATGCTGCAAATTTTCTACAAGCCTGTGGTAGAATGTCATCTCTTCACCCATCATCTGTTAGGATAGCAGCATCAGAGCCAGGGCCCTAAAACGGCTCAATAACATGATAAAGAAGGCTGGTTCTGTTCTGGGGACACCTGTGGAAAAACTGGAGATAATGATGCAAAGAAGGATTCTTCATAAAATTAAAAATATTATGGACAACCCTGTGCAGCATCTTCATTAGACTATCCTACAGCAACAGAGTATCTTCAGTCGGAGGCTTCTTTAGTTCCGCTCCAACACAGACCGCTACAGGAAATCCTTTCTCCCCACTGCCATAATTGTCTACAACTCCTTGAAAAATTCCTTAGCAATGAGTTACAACAATTAATTTCCCTCTGGGATCAATAAAGTAAAGTACTTTTGAATTGAATACATATATTTCCGTATTGCATGATGTACTGCTTTCGGCAAAATGCAGAAAAGTTCAAGGCTCTGTAAGAAAAATTTGTAAAGGTATTTGAAAACATACCTGACAGCATATTTTATTTCGTGAAACCATCCCATTTCCTGGAACAATCTGATCTCAGATTAGATAAACATGTTGAATTAAGTGTGAGATGTCCTCCAGTCTACAGGTCAAACTTTATTTTATTTCAGTCTGAATTCAATCTCATCCCATCACATGTTGCTAAAAGTGAATAATCATCATAGTTTTATGCTTCATCATAGTCCAGAAAAGTGAGTCTGCCTTGGTAACCAAGCCGGGGGTGTGTGGGGGGGGGTTTAGAGTATGTTTAAATAACCTTTTGCAGAAAATAAACCAACTTGATTTTTTAAAAGTATTAACCAGACAATATTCTTTTTTTTTAATTGATTTTATTGAAAAACTTTATAAAATTATGTGGAGCAGCAGCATATTTCTGTATTTATAATCCCTAACATATTCACATTTACAAGAGTACATTGAAACATGGCTGCACAGAGCTCAAATGACGATATCTAGCGCCCCCGTGTGACTGAAAGAGATGCTACACCCTCAAACACAAAAAAAAAAACTTTTAGGCAATTTTCTCTTTAATCCCTGCTGTGATTTCAAATATTTATTTAAAACAAGTTTTACAGGATGAGTTAGAGACTTTGATTTGCTTAAGCATCTGAACCATTTCGAATAAAAATGACACAATTCAATCATTAAAGTCTTAAAACCTTTCACTGTGCACAAAAATCACCATTAAATAAATCTTTTAGAAATGGCATATTTTTTTTGTTTAGTGTTTGGCAAAAACAGTGAATTAAATAACCTGCTATGAATTGATTACATTCACCACAAAGTTACTACAAGAGTCTTAACAGCCTAGATCACAGAGCAGGAGGGAATGGAGCCATAATTCACAGATGTAGTCTACTTTGTCAGCATCTTTGTCCTATAGAGTCACAATGAGTAGCACAGAAAATGAGCACCACTATCTAAGTTTTTGGTAACAGTTTCTCACTGTGGGTTCTTGTAGCTTGTTTGAGAGTGATTACGGACGGTGCAAAGCTGGTTTTCCCTCCCTCCCTTCAGACCGTTTTCAGAAATTAAAGCAGAGTTTGGAACGTTTAAAATGATTTCGCCTGTACTTCTTTGCTTTGGTTTTTCGGTTCTAATCCTGAAATAATGAAGTCGTAACCCCAAACACCTACACACAAAAACAAAGAATTATCTTACTTGACGACTTGGTGGCAAAGGATGTTTAACCTTTTAAGTTTACAGCAGGTTTTGTATGTGAACAGATCTAGTTAATATTGTAACAACAACTCCAGAACAAGCTAGTGCTTAATAATCAACATTCCATCTACAAACCACCAAACTATAGCGCCCTCCCTACTGATTATATCACCAGGTAAATGATTATAATATAAGGAAGTAGATAAAAAAAAAAAATCAAAATCAAAATTTTCTTCTAGATGCGAGATATTCTGAAGGTTCTCACTTAGTAAAGCCATCTGAAAGTTTAAGACATCCTGGAACCTAAAGATTTAGCAATTACAATAAAAAAGGGTTTAAATTGTCCTCCACGTATGAACAGCGTTTTGTGAACTTGGGACCAGCTCTAAACCAAAAAAATAAAATAAAATAAAATAAATGACTTGGACTTTCAGAAACATCTAGACTTGCAGCAGTATAAATAAATCCCAGGGTCACAGCCAGGATTGCATAGCCGTGGACAACAAACACACTCAAGCTCAGTCAGCAGAACAACAGGAAGTCACCACCTGCTTTAAATGCGCTCCCTTATCTCACCTTCACAACAGCAACAAAAAAAAAAAAAAACAGGAATATTTACAGCAGCGGGAATGTTGCAGATGCTGTCGTTATGCTGTTTGCAGTTAAATGGAGACCACTGATTCGCTTTTAAGAGTGCATTCACTGGTCTGTCTGCCGCCTCCACCCCCCAAACCTACATTCAAGACAGGAACATATTTCTGTATAGCTCCACCATGTTTTTTCCAAAAAAAAAACAAAAAAACAAAAAAACCAAGCAGAATGAGGTAACTTCTTGTAGTGTGCAACTAACTACACCTTCCTCCATCTGAAACCATCCACCCCCCCCACCTCCTTTACTCCCACCGTTAAATTCTTACTTGCTTCAATTTAGGCACAAGTGTGTCCATCTGGTTGCCTCTGCATGTGCACACTCCCCTTCATCTTCCTTGCTTTCCCCACCCATCCCTCCCTTTTCAGTGGAACTTCCTCTCAGGATTTCCTCTGTCGCAGCGTCTCGGAGCTGCCGTTCAGTTTGCTCCGTCCCGACGCCGCCGTGCTGCCGTTCCCCAGCTGCCGGTCCCAGTCCACGGGCGTTTCCTGTTTGCGCCGACGGGTCTCTTTGTAACGCAGCGTGATGTCGCTGGAAGGACAGGAAATGACCCATTATTAGGAGAAAATAACCCTCGGGATTCTTAGACTGCTTAGTGCCCAATACATTGACAAGATAAAAACCAATGAAAAAAAAGAAAGGTACAGTGATCATGTGGGATGACGCTCCATTTTTAAATTATTGTAAATCATTTATTCAATTCCCCTAAAAAACTCCTCATACACAAGTACATAAACTGATATTTTTTCACATCCAATTTATAACAATCAGGTTGTTGAAGGCGAATTATGAATCTGGAGCCTGATCAATTTATGTGCAAAGTTGCAAATAAAAACTCAGTAACATAATAAATGTTGACGCTCTATAGAGCATGATTTGTTGCATTTCTTTAGCGCTCTTCATATTGCCAGACAGGTTCTATACAAGCGGCAGTAAAACCTCCAGATGCTGCTGGTAAAATTCATCTTCGATTCAGACTTTATTCGTACCAGGGTACATTTTCAGTGAATTAAACTCCAGATTATCTCACCCTACCCAACAAGGCAACACGATTTAACATGACATTAAAGTCAGTTAATAAGAGCGCCAAAAACAAGCAAGTAATTATAAAAGTTGAAGCACCGTATACTGCTATTGTGACGGCCACCATGAATGTTATACTCGGTAGGTGCAACACATGGGATTTAAGATGCTTTACTGCAGACAAAGTACGGTTAAGAAATTGCAGGTGATGAAAAATATTTTCCAAAACTTGCTTTCATTTCAATCACCACATCCTGAACCTAATTCAAAGCCCAACTAAAAACAAGCTGTAAACAAGCTTGAAAACAGAAAAAAAGATGGTAGACCCTGGACCGTGACATCGGTCTGACTTATGGAAGTCCAAGTAGTGCATTAGTAAAAAAAAAAAAAACGATTTTACAAAAATTAAATCTTCATAAACATAAAATGCGACCGATTCATTTGATTGATTAATCGTCCAGCCCTAAGACAAAGACTGTCTCAGAGCAGCCTAATCAGCAGGAGTCAGTTTGGTTGCATAGCGTCAAAGTTTCCAATTTTAGTTTTGATTAAAATAAGAAAAACTTCAAGTAAACTGCTGTGGGTTGTGTTGTGATGTAACATCAGGAGAACAATGTCGAGCCCTTTTCAGGACTAAAAAGATCAACTGTCCAAATGTTCCTAAATGAAGGTAAAGCTGACATTTTTGCTAATGTATACAATATAAAATAAGCTACAAATTGAATTACAATATTTGCAAATCCAGTTTCACCCACATTTTTATAGCATGGGATGCTTTAGTGCCTGAGGTTGTGGACGTGCACAGGCTGATCTGATTGGCTCTCTGTCAATAACAATGAACCAGTCAGTAAAAAGACGAGGCGTGCAGAGACCAGGTGTGCAGGTCTACGTCTCTCATAGGCTTCACTGATCTCACTTCAACGGTGATGGAGCTAACAGGATGCCTTCTGCTTCCCTGAACTGTGACTAACAATGACATGAAGGGAAATGAACACGGGAACATTTCAGAGACAAACTGTTCCTCGGGGAGAGACGTCCATTTCCTGGTGGATTTAACAAAAAAAATTTGCAGGAGAAGGAAATGGTGCAGGGCAGCAGAAAGAAGGGAGGGAGGAGAAATAGACCTGGATCTTTAACGCTGTAGGCGCCTGGGTTTTTTCTATAAAATATTGAATATTGATATCACTAGTTGAAAATGTTGCAGCTTTAATATGGTTATAGATAAAGGTATACTGTAAATGAGAAAATCCTTCGACACGATCCAAAGTTTGTGATGGGAGCAAATTAATACTTCTAATTTGCATATTATGACGTCATCAGGCATCGGCAATATTGGTTTGGAATACTTTTACGGACGTTTATCTTTTTTACATTGTTGAAAACATACTTTATTTTGAATATTTATATTTTTCTATATAGACCTATGTATTTTCTACATATCTATTGGCTTTTTTTTTCCAGAACAGGTGGACATATCAGTTTATTTCCTTTGTTATGAGGCTCTATTAGTCTATTCACTACATAAAACAACTGAAAGAAAATTATTGGGCACAGAATTTTAAATATCCATCCCCAAAATAACCAACAGGCTCATCAAATTGTCTGATCCACTACTGATGATCTTCATCAAACTGCCTCACACCTCCCAATCATCATTATTGTCATTTGCAGCGGAAATGTAAACTTTACTGCCGTTTACCAGCTTATTAGCAGTCTGTTTTGTCTCGTGTTTTCCACCGCGTCTGCTCCCATTTCCACAGATTTTTACATTCCTGCTTCTTCTGGATTAGTCTTGTGATGACCGCCCCTGCTACCCAGCGGGAGAACGTGACGAACAGCATCAAACCTGTTGCTGCTGTGGAGTGTCATGCTGCTGCTGTGCGCCGTTTGAGTTTCGCTTTTTTTCTCCCTGGAGAACTTAACATCTTGATCAGCGCTAAATATTCCTCTTCCGAATCTGAATAAGCCAATACTTCCCAGTCAGGAACTCAGACGTCTTGGCATCATAAGTTTTATCTTTCTAAAACTTGCTGTCTCTATGCTGTGACAGCAGCTGCTACACGCTGTCTCCCCCACTAGTGGAGCTGCATAAAAAGCTGATTTACTCCAAAAGTTTCCATGGTAACACACCCAAAAGTCGATGTAAGGCCTCTCCGTCACCTACGCAACGATAGACTGAGTAGAGCCCAACTCTCTAAAGCCTAGTTTATATTTCTCTGTCAGCAAGTTTGCACCCAGACACAAACGTTTTTTATTTACAGTTCTCCTTTGGAGTTGCAAAGCTATTCCCCAACAAGACAGCAGGGGGTGCCAACTATTCATGTCTGCCTACCATTACAGTGTGGTTTCTGGTTAACTAGATTTTATTTTCTTCAGCTTGTGAACACATTCCCTCCTAATGGAGCAATGGACGACAGAAAGTACGTTTTGATTAAGCTGGAAAGCTTTTTACTAGAAGTGCAGCTCATAGAATACTCTAAAAACGCTTGGAAACAAATACAGCGTTCCGTTTTGTTGTGCTCTACACCTTGTGTTCAAAATCGCCAAAGTACCATATTAGATGAACTGTAGTGTAGTGCCCAAACGCTGCTTAACTACTGATTACAGCAACTATAGAGCACCATTTTGGTGAAAGCTGACCAATCACAGCCATACGATCTCCGTGAACAAATTCTATGCTCTACCCTCTTTTTCTATACATATTCAGACCTTAAAAAAAGTATATATAATAATGAACTTTTCCGGGCTACATAGGAACCCTTTAAATAAAATGTCTAAGTGATTCTGATTTAAGTTTTTTTTTTCAGAAGACTTAATAAAAGTTGAAATAATCTACATCTTTATCTAGAAAATAAACCTAACAAGAATTTTAGGTTGAAGCAATTCACTTCCTATTTCAGCCATTTTAAAAAAAAAAACGTTAATAAACTTTGAAAAAAATAAGGTAAACATATTCAAGGTACGTATAGAAATCCATTAATGTTGAAATATATAATTTGAAAAGTGTCAAACAAAAACCAAATCTGAATATTAGATGATAAAGTTTGCCCTCCTCTTACCGGATGAAAAACCTCCACAGGGTCCAGATGAGGATGAGGAGGATCCCCAGGAACCAGCACTGCATGACAGAGAAGGGGATGGGCAGCATGAGGGTGTGGGGGTCGTACTTGACCACGATGAGAAACTCCGTCACCGTTATCGCCGACACCAGCCACGCCTGCTGGCCGAGCTTTTTGTAGAACTTCCTAATGGGAGCAGTAACATGATTATGGAAAACTAATCCAACTGGAAGAACATTTACAATCACAAATAAACTTGCATTTGGAATAATAGCCCCAATAGTAAGAATAATAAAAGTTCCAACACTGACGGGTCATCCATGAAGTCGTAGATCTCTCTCATGGCCACGCCTCCCACGTTGACAAAAAAGACGAGGCGGAGCAGCACCAGATAGTGTTCAGGAGGCATCCACAGCACAAACTTCAGGTAGAAGGTGTTCAACTCCGCCAACAGGAACTATGGGAAGAGTAATAAATAAATAAAAATCTGAATCTATGAATTTAAAAGTGATGTGAAAGGAATCGTGTGAGAGAAAAAAGTAAAATAACGAATGAAACGGCCCAAGATGGATTTATTTTATTGTCTTTATAAGCTCAATTACTTCCCATAAATATTCACACCCATCAACATTTTAACCAATCATGTGCTTCCAATTGTGTTTAATCTAATTTCAGCATAAACGGTTGTTCCTGAAGGGCCTGTGAATAATATATGGTATAAACAGTTTTGTAAGGAACTGTACACAAGAGCCCCCCAACCCTCAAGAGGTTTGAAATCATTTTAATGGCACCTGGCCGAAATGACAAAGTCTTTGAATATCAGTAATAAGATCTTGTTACCGTGAAGATGATCCCCAACACGGCGAGCCAGCGCCGAAGGTTTGAAGCCGGCCTCCACTCAAACTTCACCCAGCTGTATGGTGTGAACTGGAATGCGATGCGCTTTATCTTCCCCCTAGGAGGGAAACGAATCAGATGGTTCCAAATGTACGGCACTGGAAAGGAGGAGTGAATGCATACAAAAATACAAAACTACTGACAAAGAGTTAGCCAGTAATAAGCCAATAAAATCCTACCTCTTTACTTTTTTTACATGCCTCAGGACCTACGTTGCCTCAGAAATATCTACTTTTAGATGATATAGCCATGCAGTGGAGGTATAACTTTATCACTTCTATCAGAGATCTAGCTGGACTTTTACAATGGTCACTTTGACGAGGTTTAAAAAAAAGAAGAAAAAAATTCAATTATAATCTATGTTTACCTGTGAATTTTAAAATGATAGTGAAATATAAAGATAGATATTAAACAATTCCAGCTATGGCCTGAACGCAGTCACATCTGAATAGTGCATAATCAATCATCTTGGGGAGAAATTGGTGCAGACTAGGTTATTGTTATAGGGTTTTGGACTTATGCCTCAGACAGATGGCTGCTGCACTGAGATTACAAATGCAAATTCAGCTAATGATTTGGAATTGAGCAACATCCTTGTTGAAGCGGGAGGAAATCACCAAAGCCTCCACAACTCTTCAGAGAGGCATGAAGTCGTGTCCAGGTCTGAGGTGATCTTCAGATGTTCTAATTGGAACCATTTTTGATTGCTAGTTTGCTGTACTCTGTGTGTAAAGATAAAAATGTGTGTGGTGCATCAACTTTGGTGGTGTAAAAAGTAATCTGTCAAAATGACCGAGGACCTTTAGCTGTTTCTGTCACCATTTGGAAAAAAAAGAGAAAAAAAAAAACATAGGTAAATTAGGGAAACGTGACCCCTGTGTTTGAGCTAAAGCTACACAATATAAGGTAAACTTGTGATATGTCAGAATATGGTTGACAAGTGTTGAAAAAAATGTATGCTATAATTTAATAGTTGAATCAGACAAATTATAACGAGTAATTTCTCGAGCCACTGGAGGAAAGTAAAACAATTTCCATCTAAAAATTTTATAGAAAGACCTTGTTGCAGAAACCTGCCTTTTTTAAACTTAATTCTTGTTGTTGACCACCGTACATCTTTATTCCTTTCTAAAACCTTTTTATGCTGCATTAAACTGCAAGTGTCAACAAATATAGACAGAGAGCCTAATTGCGTGGTGGTTTAAAAATGAACGAATACTTCCTGCAGTCAAAGCTGTGCTATGTGATATGCACATGCATACAGTAACACTGCAATGGCAACTAACAGGAGATATTACAAAAGAAAAATATACACAAAGATAAACCTAAAATAGCCAGAAAGACAGGCAGACTGGTTCTTTAAAGACTTGCATAAACATCTGGCAGACTGAACCTAAACTCTTAAAGGTATCCTTCACTGAAAATTAGGGATGCACAGATACTGGTAACGGCCCAGATACTGTCTTATGTACATGCATCGGTTAAGTTTAACCATGAACTGATACTTGTGGAAAATCTGAATTTAATCCACAAAAAAGTGTTTTTTTTTTTTTTAGGTAATTTTATATATTACATCTGTCATTTTGTCTTATTTATGTTTAGTTAGTAAAGTCTGGTGCCTTTAGTGTCTTCAAGAAAGGTGGAAGTAAGGTTGCTGCATGTAAATATTCTCCAAACACAATTCCCTGCATCAGTTAGAAAAAGAAAATAGACCAGAAAATGCCAGAGTCTTACTTGTACGTAGGAATGTTCCAGAGGCCCTGCCACTGGTATGGCTTCATCGACAACCAAGCCAGCGTCTTCATGCCGCAGTAGATTCCCAAACCGTTGCACACCAACACATCCATGATCCACTAGAGGCGAGAAAACGGGTTTACAAAAAGGAAAAAATATCTCCTACAAAGCTACGATGCACTCTCACGTTAGATCAGACCGCTTATTATTAGGACCAAGTGAGCATCTTCCCGATTCCCCTGAAGGTATCGCCATTAAAAGGGAAACTGATAGTTATAACTCAGTTTGCTTTTAGGGCTGTTTGTAATCTAGGATACTTTTTCTATAAAAAGATCATCAAGTTATTGATCATGTAGATCACACTATATAGCCATTTAAAGCTTCGTTTTTGTGTTATACATGTTTGTCTCCATTTCACTTTTATTTATTAATTTGTAAGTAAATGAAACCTAGAGGTTTGGCATGTCCACTACATCTTTTCCAGTGCCGTTTACGTTTTCATCTTGTTGTTGTACAAAGGAACGTTTTCTGGATACACAATGGAAAACATTTTTAGAAATGCAAAGTATAAGCCTTAGATTTGTCTGTTACAGAGTAAAGACAAACAGCATAAAAAAAAACCTTGTTTACAGCAAGAATCAACATTACTACCAACTACAAGTTTACATCGCCAGGAATTGTAAGTTTACATCTCAAACATATGAAAATCTTAAAAATTCAAGGTTTTTTATTAAAGATTTTCCCCCGGGAAAAGAATGATTATTATAAACCAAAAAGGAAGAAAATTTTGATTTTTTTGTGTTTTGCGCCATTACCAATATTTATTTCTGTAACCTGTACTCTAGCTCCAAACGTCTTACTACAAAAGGTGTTGGGATACGCAAGTAAGAAGTCCTTGTACGCACATGGTCCCACCAGCACTCTGAGAAGTTTGGCAACTGGTGCTCCAGGCTGTATTCCAGGAACTCAAACATGACACTGATGATCATACACATCCACCAATCCCGAATCACCAGCGTCTGATGAGAAAAAAAATGCAGGAAAACCTTTTAATGTTGAGGCTGACCACGGGGGACACAGCTGTGGTGTGGGAGGAGCTCATAATTATCTTCAAAACAGTCAGGATTTTCACAGGAAGTGACTGCAAAGAAATCCATCCATTGAACTGACCTATTTAAGATTCTGTCATATGCTCTTACTGTTTCTTCAGTCAATTGTTAGATTAATTCTGCATTTACCTTTATGTACCATCCCAGGAAGTGAGCTGGAACGAAGCCATCCATCTTATCCTGCAGAAATAGACAAATTGACTTCTAGATGGCACACAGACAGGATTAGAAGTCTGTAAATCTACATTAGCTTTGGCAACCAATATAATCTTTGTATTTCAAAGCAATAACCTGAACAAGCAAAGAAACATTTAAAACATAGTGCAGCACCAACAGATGAGTCGCTCAGTATTCATCTATATGTGACCAAGAGGCTCTGCTTCAGCTGCGTTCTGTACTAACAGCTTCTCCTATAGGTCCTCATCTCCCTGGAGGGCCTGGAAGGCAGCCGAGCACACAGCGTTTGATCCGGTGGGCGCCACATGAGCATCATGTTTATCTGTATGGATGATCAGCCTCATGCTAAGAACAAAGCTAACCTATTTTATAGAAACGGCAGAAAATGCAGCGGTTAACTGGATCATGAATGCTCTGTTCCACTATGTTTTGTTCCTTTTTAGCTCGCCTCTCAGAGTGGGACTGGCTGTGTCCGTCATGGTGGACTGAAACAGTGATGTACAAAGGCAGACACCAAACTGTCTTTTGGCTTTTAATTCATAGTTGTAAGCTTAAATTCAGTCCCTCAATGTCTCTAGAAAGTACTAGAGCTGGTTCACTTTGAACACAGCAGGAAGGAACCTGGTGGGAACTGGGTCAGCCAGCAGGACGACAGATGGAAAAAACAAAGATCATTAAAAACCAGTTGAGCATTAGCAGTTTTAAGCCTATTATAACATTTTAAAATGAGCTATAAAAAGAAATAAAAAAAATAAGTAAAAAAAATCTCAGCACAATACATTAATCCCCATCTTAAATGTCAGATGCAAATTCAACATGTTGATTTTGGTAACAAGCACAGGAAGTTGTGGACTGACCCACTCAGAGAGGCTGGAATAAACAGAGGGTTCTGGGTCATGGCAACAGATGCTGAGAGGGGTCCCAAAGGACAAACAGTCCTGGTTCCTCACACTCCAGAAAAACTAAGTCTTTTAGAGAGTCACATGGATGCAGTTTGAAGCTCCGTCCGTGAGCCATGTGTGAAGGATAACTATTAGTCATGCACTCCATAAATCTAGCTTTTAGAAAGAAATAGGAAAAAGCCATAAGAGTTCCTGTTTGCAGTTTGCAAAAAAACTAGGACTGGACGATTACGCCTCAAATCTGGATTGTGATGTAACCTGAAGCATGTGCGGTAACTATTTATTCCATCTTATTTTTTTCTTCCATTTCTGTATGACCGAATTATTGCTTTTAAAGATTCTCTCATATCCAAATAAAAATATTGTATAGAAAGAATTTGAAAAAAAATTTGTGTGCAAAACGCTTTCAAATAAAAGACCCTGTTCTTAAAATGTTCAATAAAATACTAGCTAAATATATACAGTACAGACCAAACGTTTTGACACCTTCTCATTCAATGAGTTTCCTTTCTTTTCATGACAATTTCAATTGTAGATTCACACTGAAGGCATCAAAACTATGACTTAACACATATGGAATTATGCAGTACTTTTACAAAAAAAAGTGCGAAATAACCTGGCCTTCAAAGTCACTGGACCTGAACCCAATCAAGATGATTTGGGGTGAGCTGAACCGCAGAGTGAAGGCAAAAGGGCCAGCTAGTACTAAGCATCTCTGGGAAGTCCTTCAAGACTGTTGGAAAACCATTTGACTACCTCTTAAAGCTCAAGAGAATGCAAAGCAGTAAATCAGAGCAAAGGGTGGCTACTTTGAGGAATCTAAAATATAACACATGTATTCAGTTATTTCACCGTTTTTTTTAAAGTACATACAGTAATTCCATAAATCATCTGTTCATTCATAGTTTTGATGCCCTTAATTGAGAATCTATGACGTAGTCATGAAAAGAAAGGAAACTCATTGAATGAGAAGGTGTGTCCAAACTTTTGTTCTGTACTGCATCATTTTTAAAGACGTATAATTTCTGTTGTAAATCAGAATAATGAACCAAAGTATTTATCCTTCTTGTAAATCTGGTACAAAGTTCGTTGGCACAGCTTGATAACATCATTAAGAGCAATTGCAGAAGGCTGGTTTAATCAAAATTCCTGCTGTACATTCATTCATATCATTTCTACCTTATAACGTTTACATTGCCCACAATTAAAACAAACCACAGCAAACGTAGAAGGTGGTGTTCTAGTTAAATTAAGATTGCTTCCAAGCAAAACATGCCATCACCACTGGAAAACATGGTGGTGGTAATATCATGCAGTGGGGATGCTTTTTTTCTAGTTCGGTGGGGGTCCAGCTGGACAATGAAGAGATTAAATGATGTCTTTGATTGGCCCTCTCCATCCAACAACATGGTGTTTTAGCTATTTTGCAAAGCACTGTTAAGTAAAACGTTCAGCTCCTAGATGTGCAAAGCCATTGGAGACATATCCCAAAAAGACCTGCAGCTGGGACTGAAGTAAGAGCAAGTGCTGCACCGGGGGGACTGAAAAGCACACCATCCTTTTTTAGATGGTTCAGTTTCAAAAATGTACGTATGAAACCTAAAATTCCTTCCGCTTTACACTGAAGCCCTACTTTGTGTTGATGCTCAAGATTGTGACATGACCCAAGGTACAATTTGATTTTTAAGGCTTTTTATGCACACATTGGAATAAGAAACTGTTCAGACTTTCTCACCCAGACATTGTGGAAAGGATCTGTAGTGTTCCCCGGGTCGTAGAGGAGGCAGTTTCCTCCATAGTCGCGTTCAGGCAGAGGAACCCCCAACTTGGGGTCAATGTACTTCATGAACTGTCGTCCATCATGCACAGTCTGTTTCACAAAGTTAGAAT
Source organism: Apricaphanius iberus (assembly GCA_028564705.1). Lineage (NCBI taxonomy): Eukaryota > Metazoa > Chordata > Actinopteri > Cyprinodontiformes > Aphaniidae > Apricaphanius > Apricaphanius iberus. The sequence continues at coordinate 1,418,662 of JAPXFQ010000708.1, read as the reverse complement.
GAAGAAGAAGCACCAACATCACTTCATAAGAAGCTCTTCTGCAGAACTATGGAGGACTGACAAAAATCATCAACAATAGAAATAAATGAAGGCATTGATTAAGTAATGAAAGTAACAAATACTGCATTAAAAAAACAAACTTTCTCAAATTTGATTAATATTTAGCATTTCCAACAGTCTTTTTATTTTATAACAGTCTATACATTTACCACCATTTGAAATGCCCTTTTAAACTGGATTTATTAGTTTCCTTCTTATATTTTTCTCACTTTCTCATTCAGTATTTATAGCAGAGGTGGAACCAAGTCAATGCTTTGCAAGTCTCAAGTCAAGGCCGGCAAGTTTTACGTCAAGTCCCAAGTCTTCAATGCTGAATTTTAAGTAATTTCAAGTCACTTTTTAAAAATAAAAATTTGCTATTTAAATCATAAACAATGTGATCTTTATTTATTTGAATATCTGATGAAAAAACAGCAACTGAAAGTAGGACATTTCAAAACAGTTTTTACTGAACTCGAACCTCCGTGTTGTACAGTTTAATCCAACTTTGTTAATAAGAATAGTCTTCCTTTGAACTTTAATTTCAAAGATCCACTTCTAAGGATTAACAAGATTTTAGAAGAGTATGGGAGATGTCATTTTCTATATGATCTTTAAAAGACACGTATTTACTTAATATATAGAGCAGACAGTGGGTTAGGATGGTTTCGTTTTTTTTTTTTAAATCGAGCAATCTGATTAGCTGTACTGCAGCCATCACATGCGTACAGACAGAGTCTCCTCTTGCTAACACAGGATCAGCACCACAGGATGAGTGAAATGATAAAAAAGTGCACAACTTTAAAAATAATAGATGTTTTATACTATAATTACTGGGTCAAATATATCAAGTCTTTTCAAGTAAATAGGTTCAAGTCAGAGTCAAGTCATTTGTGTGGAAGACCAAGTCAAAGATTTAACATTTTTCAAAGTCTCAAGTCCACACCTCTGAATTATAGTGTTTTAAATTAACTGTAAATTTTAATTTTTTAATTTTATTATTTAATCTTTCATAAAGTATTCACATTATATATTAAGGCTGAACAATTTTGGAAAATAATCTAATTGTGATTTTTTTTCTTCAATATTGCGATTGCGATTTAATGTGCAATTATTTTTGTGGGGCTTTTGTCATGCATTTTTTAATTAATGCAATCAAAAATATTGTGTATTATAAACAGATTTTTATACATAATTTATTCTATTCCATAAGATTATTTACTTATTTTAAGACAAAGGCAAATATTAACAACTTTATCTACTTTTAATCATCACACTCGATGGTCATCGGTGTCGTTCTGCAATCAAGGTTTTCTTCCTTTTGATCCCAGCTAATAATTCCCTCCGGCTGCAATGTTTTCCTCCGTGTGGTTATCCAGGAAGTAGGATGCTTGAAGGAACAAGCTCTGATTTTTAACTCTCCATCGATCTAATGCACTTTCAGACTCTGGTATGGCTCCGTAGAGCGGTTTGATCTCAGGTCAGTTGTTGCAAAATACTCCGCTGTTTTTGGTGCGGCTTTAACTTTCTGTCGGCATTTTTTATACAGCGCAGGTAAAATGTGGCTAAAATGTGTGTGTGAGATTGAATCCTAGCTTATTCATCATGCTTAACAAAGCATACTTTTGGCTATAAAACCCGTTATAGCACGAATTATTTCAGTGTGGCGTTTTTTTATGTTCGTAAGGAGCGATTCTTTCAAACAGCTCGGTCAGTGATCCCCGTCGTCTGTAAGTTTGTTCACTGGAAATTGAAACACAGGTGGCGGTCAGTTTAGCCGTGCAACTCTCATATATGGCGGTGTGATGTTTTTAGGTGTTGATAAAGGTTCGTACTGTAGCCTACCTCGTGAGGCAGCAACAATAGCAAGACCGGTTCTGCATAATACCTGGCGTTGCGCAGCATCAACGTTTTCATAGCAGATATCATTTCTCAAAACTGATTAACTGTTCCTCTTTGGTACTAACTATTGTGTAGTGTTGGATTCTGTTCAACTTTTGGTCATTTTATAACTGGTTAAAGTGCAGCGTTTCATTCTCTCCCTGCATTGTTTGCAAGTCACGTGACTTTGGCAGATATGTTTACATCAAGTCAAATCGCAGCCTTTGCGATCAGGAAATCGCATTTGACCAAATCGCGATTTAATTGCATATGCAATTAATCGTTCAGCCCTATTATATATATGTTCAAATATTTACAAATAAAATACATATTATGTAAATAATTTAAAAATGTTTTAAAAGAAACTAATACAACATTAAGATTGAAAAAAAAGCTACGTTAAAGATGATTTTAAATATAAATTTATACAAAATTCTATAATCAAATGTTGAAGAAGTTCGCTTTTTTAGATGCAATATGGGGAACATTACCTACTTTATGTCATAATTTTTTTGGGCAGGATCGTCCTCTATAAGCAACATGACAATCTTATCAGGGCATGAAGAGCTTTTAGTGCTTGAATCAAGTTTCAGCTGTAATTCATAATCTACAAAGTGGGACTCTTGGCTTGCTGGCTTAATAGTTCAAACTAAATAACAGTATTGGCTTCTTGTCATTTTAATTAAACTGGAGAGAGAAAAGAGGCTTCCAGGGACGATTACATAAGACACCAAAGCAAAAATCTGATTAAATAAGAAACTACTACACTTTGGCCAGTTAAGGAAGCCTTAAATACTTCCCACTCAGGATTAAAGCGGATAACATAAACCCTCAGAGGAGAGGTTCTGCTGCTTTCTTGTCAGAAACAGAAAAATTAAAAACCCTATGAAGAAGAGGTACTTTTTGTAAAAAGCAAACATGATTGGATACGTACCTGAAAGAGGATGAAGATGAGGAACAGTTCATACACGACACTAACACAAAGCCAGAACCGCCAGTAAGCTGAAGAAAGAGAACAAACATGAGTCGTCTCAAAAACTAAGCTAACCATGCAGTTCTGTAGGCTCGGCGACTCAGTGCCTCCATCTCCTCAGTGCTCAACATCAGAATAGAAATGCACCAATATGTCAAAATCTGAATCTGGTGACTTTTGAAATAAAAATAAAATAAAAAAAATCATCCAGACTGATTTTTCCTGATAAATGGACCATATAGAAAAACTATAGGGTCACTCTAAAAATCACTCGTCAGTTTGGATGTGGTTGATGATTGAAGGCTAAAACTTGGCCTCTTTAGTGAAATGATTTACAAAGAGTGACTCTTTGTAAATCAAGCTGTCTCACGTTGCTAATAGTCTGTCTAAAGCACAGACTGTAAAACTGTCCCGACTGTAGTCTTCGTAATTCAGGTTTTTTTCTTCATATTTTCCCGTTTGTGTAACTGTCACTTTGCTGCCGTTAGCCTGAATCTCTCCAGTGTGGGACAATAAAAGGGACTCCTATCCTATTTGATGTCGAGACACGTCTCCAATTTATTCCATCTACAAGACGAAGTGAGGCTCTTGGATAACAGGAAGGCTGAAATCTTTACATCAAAGTTCTTTAAACTTTTTGAGCTTCCAACCTGTGGCTACGTCATCTAGAAAAGTAAAACCTGTTTTACAGTAACTGCGATGTTACCTCTGCTTTCTATATATAATTGAGGATCAGCTCGCTGTAGGAACCACCGAAGGACAAATTCTTTTGTCTTTGTATATTTTGACTCTAAAAGAGAATTTGGTTTAGACTAAAATGGGCGTCTGCATTTCTAAGCTTTTGAAAAATAGATGAGAAAGCGATATTTGACGTTATGTTGTTCCTCATTTGCCCAGACAACATTTATTAAATATTAAAAAGGGAGCACAAAAACATCAGTCTTGAAGAGGTTTTTTTAAAAACACTCATCTATTTGAACGTATATGTTGTTTTGTTATTACTATGCAGAGAATGAAAAGCAACCAGTTAAGGAATAATAAAGGGGATCCAATTTTTTTTCTGGATTCTTTAGTATCCGGCAGCATTTTATCAACTTTTTTCGTTGTTGTAAAGGTGTGAATTGACATGGATGACCTCAGACACTGAGGCACTCCCAAAACACCGACCCAACAGGAGCTTCATGTTGTAAATCTGAAAATCCTTGTTCTCTTCATTTTCCCAGGAGGCAAATCTGTGGCGTAACAACTGAAGTGCAACAGAGAGTTAAGAGCAGGAATTACCCGACTCGTTCAACAGGTCAGGGAGTGAGTTGGTATGGACTCATACACACCTGCAAATCAGGGTGGCACAAAGTCGTAACCTAACGACAGGCATGGCAACAACCGGCAGTCTGATTCAGCTACATCAGTCCTCCAAAGCTTGTTATTTTCCTTCTATTCCTTCCTTCCCCTCTGGAGTAAGTTGTTGTGAGAGATGAGGTGTGGCTTCTGCATGAATGATCCATCAGGTAGACATTGTAAAGTGTGGGTTTTATATCAACACCATCCATGTGCCCTTTTTTCCTTTTTTTTTTTAATACAGCACAGTCTAGAAAAGTAGTCTATTCAGATGCATTAACATAAGCTAAGGTATGCTAAGGAGTGCTGCAATTTCATGTTTATTTGCATGTCCAACAGGCAGCCACGATTTAATCGCTCAAGAAGCCCATAAACCGCTAGAGACAATGAAAAGAAGGCGGCCAGGCCGGTTCTGTGTTTGGTATGAAGCCAAAGCGTTTAGTGAAACTGGCAAAGAAAAAGAAACGCTGAAGGATCTCCAGAGTGACGTCAAACATCAACTACAACCCAAGAAACTTGTTCAGGCTGCTGGTGGAGACACAGAAGTTTCTCCATGCAACCTGGAACGGTTCCTGCTTACCAACATCTGCTCTCATCTGAATCAGCAAGCATAAAGAAAGCTGAAATTAATTATTTATATATATATATATATGATTTTAATTTCTAATAGCAGGAATAAAAATTAATGTACCATTTCCATTTTTGTATTTTGTTAAATATAAAGAAATTCTAATTAGTTGCACATTTTAGGAAGGTTTCCATCTTCCATAATTAAGAATAACCTGTTATCCAGATACATTTTATTTAAACAAGATAACACTGGTTTAAAATATCTTCCTAAAAACTTACACAACATTTTGTTTCTCAAACTCAATAACTTTTCCTTTCACCAGATTAGGCTTGGCATATTTCTGTATTTCTAGTTATCAATTCTAATTCATGTTATGAATGATTTTCATACACGATGCGTCAGCTTTTTAAAAATAAAATAGTTGGGCACCTGCTAAAGAAGCTGTGAAGGAAAATGGGTAAAAAAAAAAAAAGATTTCCCTCAAGGTGGTTATGCTCATTCATAGAATTAAATACAGCTCAATCAGGCAGAAATGGACCAGAAACCACAAGTTTTGATTTTTCTCCTAAATAAGTGTTTATTTTTAGCTTTTATTGCTTTTACTCTAATACAGCAGACCCAGCCCTCCAGTGTGTCACCTGCTTTTATATTACATTTACATGTTAATACAATAACCTTAATAGTTTGACTGGATGCCAAACAAGTCCAAAAATCAGAGTAAAAAAAACTATATTAAATTATTAATTCTGTAAGACTTTAAACATAAGTCATCTCATTAGCAGTATCTGAGTTTAAAATGTCAAACATAAAAGGCTTGTTATGCATTACCAATTATTCTCATCTTTCAATATGTGTTAAACATCAAAGTTGTACTGAGCTGGAAGCAAACTGCTATCAATAAAAGGCTTATTTTGAACGCCGTTGATGGGCGGGGCCAATTGGTCAGGCCAATTCCCCTGACCAATCAGAGCAAAGAAGGCTGTAGGGTGAGGGGGAGCCGGCCTTGGCCTTTCACAATGAGGATACATGCACAATGAAGAAGGTCAGAGTAACTGTTAACGTCATGCTGTTAGTTTGAACAGAGAAAGTCAGGACACACGTAGTAACAGCAGCAATAGTGGCAAACAGCTGCATTATGAGAGTTAAAAAAACTTTTAGAGTGGGTTTCTTAGTCATCTGAGAAGTGGGGCTGTTGTGTGCTTAGATTAGTTTATCGATGTGTTATAAAGTAAAGCATTGCTTCATTTCGAGGTCATGAACATAAATGAATAAAAACATAAGGCTTAGAAACAACTGATCAATCTGTTCATCAAACCTGGATGGGGTCTGGTGAAGGGTCCGTCTTTGGCCTGAGTCACCCCGAAACAGAGGAACACCAGGATGCTGGCCACAATGCCCCTGCAACAAGCAGTAACGCACATAACATTACTTAAGTTGATTTTATTTTGTTTATGATGAAAAATAAATAGTTCAAATGGTATGAATAATTTTGGTTTATACCATCTGAAAAGCCTGAGTTTATATGGACCTCGAAGCTGAGACTAATCAGAGCTGTGTTGTGTTCAGAGATGCTGCTCTGAGCTTACCGGCTAACAGCGTAGGAAGGGATAAGTAGTCAGACGTCGGCTAAAATTAAAGCCTGTGCTGCTTTGCCAGCGAGTCTTGTCACATGAGAGTCCAATTAATTGTGAGAGTGTGTGTGGGAGGAGAATTAAGTGAGTATGAGAGCTGCATCCAAACGTGAAGGTGAGTGAGAACCAGAATAAACGAGGTTAGGGGGAGTTTGTGAGCACGATGCCGATCGTGTCATTACATCTATAGTTCACACCGACGACCATTTCTCACCGTTTCAAGTTTTCCCACCCATTAATGGAGGACATTTAGCCTAATCCTTACTTTACAACAATGTTACTGAGCTCTGCTGGTTCATTCTAGAGGTATGGTGGGAACTAAGTTTTAGTTCAGGTTGGGAAAACCGTCTGGGTTAGCCTTAATGGAGTCACTAAAATTAATGGAAATCAATGAAAATTCTCACTACTACTAGGAAGGCAAGAATGTGTGTGTGCATGATTATATGTGAGCGTTCTCCAGTGGGAAGCTTGGGTCTTTATCCTGACGAGCCGGACTCTGCTGACGGCATCAAATCCCGTTAAGAGCCTTCCTACAATCCTTCACAGACACATCAACAAACACACACATCACTGGCGCAGCTCGAGCTCAACTTTCTGGGAATACTTCTATTACACTCTGAAAACACACAGCCGTCCTCGTGTAAGAGCAAACAAAGACAAATATAATGACACACGAGGAGCTACAGCCCGGTGAAATTTAAAACCAAACAGAACCTTCTGCACTCAACGACAACATATTTGATTTTCTCTGCCTTTTGGGTCCACACTGTTGGAAAAAGGTTTCAGAAAGCTTACATGTTCAGCCTCTTGTCCTCTCTGTAATGCTATCACAGTAAGCCCTAATGCAATTTAACAGGCAAGACAGAGGCAGCAAACAGAGGAAGGACTCCAAATGTTGCTGGTGTCCAAAATTAGCAGTTCCAGGCCTTAAAGTGTTCTGATGACATTTTTTTTAAAAACAAACATCATTATTCACTGCAAAAATTTTTGTAAAAATTGACAAAAAAAAAGTATTTTTTCACTTGAATTTTTTTATTTTTGTGGTAATTTTATATACTTAGTTGTCTAAGTTATGTTTGGTTAGTGAAGTCTGGTGACTTTAGTCTCAGTTTAATTCAACAATAGTATCGGTATCAACAGATACACAAAATCCAGCATCAGTATCAGGACTGAAAAAGTCGGATCGGTGCAACCCTATCCCACACATCTCCAAGTGCCTGTATGACCTCCCTTTAACACCTGGGTATGCTTCTGATGAGGTGGCACATGGTCTCTGAGGGATCTCCTCCCAGACCTGAACTAAAGCATCCATTAACTCCTGGACAGTCTGGGGAGCAATGTGGCGTTGGTGGATGGAGTGAGACATGATGTCCAAGATGTGCTCAGTTGGCTTCAGGTGTGGGGAACGTCCGTAGCGCCAATGCCTACGTCTTGCAGGAACTGCTGACACACCACAGCCACATGAGGTCTAGAACTGTCTTACATTAGGAGGATCCCAGAGCCCGCATGTGGTACCATAAGGGGTCTAATGGCACATTCACACCATTAATTGCTTATAATTTCCATCAGTTTATTCCATTTACACAAGAGCATGTGAAATTGATTGTCAGTCAGCGTTGCTTCCCAAGTGGAGAGTTTGATTTCACAGAGCTGTGACTGACTTGGAGTTACATTGTTGTTTAAGACATCCCTTTATATGTTTTTGAGCAGTGTATTTCTGTGTTGCTGGCACAAACAAAGGAAAGTTGACCACATGGCAGCAGCTTGGCATTTCTCCCAGTGTCTGAGGCTTCACAGCTACATAAAATCCTGGGACGCTCATCTTAAATTATATTTAAAGAACATGTTCATAAGATAACCCAACTAGATAGTCACAGGGTATAACCACTATCCTCTTCATGGTCATCACTGCAACGTTTTTGCTTCTGAACTCCCCCCCCCCATAAGCACAGGCAGGCAGTCTAAATAAAATGCTGAAGGACAAACTGAACGCTCACAATCCGAGATAGTTAATAGTTTTCCTTCCTAATGAAGTGCTTCCAACCACACTGCACTAAACCTAATCCAATCAAAACACTCCAGCCGTTTAGTGAAAACTTCCTGTGCTTGTTCAGGGTCGGGTGGGGGGGGGGGGGGGGGGGGGGGGGCTCTGGCCTTGGAGGACGAAGTAGGAAATGGAGACGTCTGCAAACTGACCTTTTAGTGTTGTAGGCTGTGTCCTGAGGAGTCTCTTCCAGCAGTGTGACGTAGACCAGGGCGCAGGTCAGAATAAACAGCACTGTCAGGGTATGGGCTCGCCTGCAGGAGCAGAGGGGGAGGCAGTAAAAAAAAAAAAAGATTAGTGCCGGTTATAGATTAAAACCCATTTTGAATACTTGGATCCTAGAGTACTTGCTACCACAGTCTTGCCAGCTGTGACCTTCCACAAGTCAGCTGAGAGCTTTTAAAGAAGCATTGCAGTGCTCTGCATCTTCACTTCTCTGGAGCATTTGGACCTCTTGATCCTTGATTATATTCCAACCACCAATTTCATGCTACTTTAATGTCATTTTGTTTGACAGACCAACACGAATCATAATTAATAATAATAATTTTCTGAAATTAAACAGATAAGAATCTGAGAAGTACAACAAATATTTGTACTCAACAGGCTTTAATCTGACACCAGCAAATAAAATCCAGTCCAACAGAGTACTTTAAAACAAAACCCTTGGAGATGGATCCAAAGGTTAACTTCTAGTTATGCACTTCATAAAGCTGGCTTTTATGGAAATGTAGGAAGAGGATTGAAGAAAAGCCATAAAAAGTTCCATTTGCCACAAGCTGGGTAGACGGCAGAACAAATGTGTATAAAAAGACAGACTGAACTTGAAGGCCTAAGTGCAAGGCTCTATTCATGGAGGAAAATTAACCCCATCACCATCATTGTATGGGAAGGCAGCATCATGCTGTGGGGGATGTGTTTTGCTTTATATTGAAGCAAATCCACCAGTTCCAAAGACTAAGTCTTAGGTTGCCTAAAGTAGGGCGGGACGATATGGCTTAAAAATTAAACCTCAGATTTTTTTTTCATATATCAAATCCTATTTCAATAAAATAAAATAAAATCTACCCATGTTTTCTAAAACAGAAATTGCAAGTGAAGAAAAATAATTTCGAAAGTCCGACTAAAAACAAGCTTCAAAGTATCCTTGTAAAAAAAAGATGGTGGACCCTGGGCGGATTGACATCACTCTGAGCTATGGAAGTAGTCACCAAGTATGAAGTAGTGCATTGGTTAAAAAAAATCTTCATTTTCCAAAAAATAAAATCTTCACAGACAGAAAGCCTGAGGCTAAATGTTTTATTTTCTAACCAGACATGATGTTGTCATGTTTTGTTATGATGCCATACTGATGATTTTCAGGCAGAGCTTGAAAAAAAAAAAATCATTGTACCATCCTGTGTAAATATCTAATGTTGCAACATGAAAACATGCAGCTTCGGGTGCACTCAATAGTCTCAAACTGACAGGTCTGAAAGGGTTAATACAGTTTCCCCAAAGTGACTTTAACCCCACCCAGTGTGGTCACTGAATTACTAATCTGATCCAAACCCATATTGAAGTGGAACTAATTGGATGGTGATAATCGATTTGAATTCTTGATAATCAGAATCTGAATTGATGTCAAGCCTTAGACATGACTTAAAAAAAAAACAAAAAAACTCCAGATCACAGACGCCATCCATCATATCGCCCTGATTGTGAGAAATTTTGAAAAGCAGAAAATGTAAATAAATTCAGTGTCTAAATGTATAAAGTGAAAGGAGGCATATTTAATAGCAGTACAGCTGTAACTTAAGAAAATAGAGGATCAAGTGTTGGTGCAGAGAACACTAATGCATCATGATGAATCCTTTTCCTTTACCAATTATGAGCTACTTTGTGTTGATCTAGAACAAAAATGTGAATAAACTAAAGTGGCTGTGATGTGTCAATGCGTAAAAAAAAGACAACTGGGGGTTTTTGATTATTTTTTTAAGGGTACTGAATGTCAACGGAGCGTGGCTTATTCTGGTCAATTATAGCAGATTTCTGTCTGGAAAGCAGGTTGGATGAGCAGAACCTAACAGAAACCTCTGTCGGACCACAGAAGGGAAAACTTCCTCTCCAGGTCGCCACATTACAAACTGAAGGTCATGATGTGGATCATCGGCCCCACCAGTCGTCACACTTTGACCTTTATCATGCCATACTCGTGTCACTCCGATATCCTGTGGATTCCGACTATCTATAGATAGAGATTTGCTGTAAGGGCAAAGTTTTATTTGACAAACTACTGATATTATCAGGGTGAAATGCCTCAACTGTAGGAAACAATGGAGCGCTCCAAGGTCTGAGCGCTCCATTGTGGTGGGGAGAATGACACTGATGTAGCCTATTCACCAGAAGTAGTTATAAAAAGCGTTTTATACAGCCATGTAGCAAAACCAGGATTGCTAGATGCAAACAATGAAATTCCATAAAAATTATTTTAAAAGTGCTAGTGTAGAAATGCACTTTGTTTTGTGCAGCTAGAAAATGTTTTTCCAAATGTTAATTTTGCACTTTTCCCTTACAGCAAAAAAGGTCCCGGGTGTGGAGTTTGCATGTTGTCCCTAAATTGCCCTACTCAATAGGAGTGATTGTGAGTGCATGACTGGCGAACCGTCCAAGGTGGACCTAATCAGAGATAGATACCAGCTCCCCCAACAGCCCTGCGTGAACAAGACGACGGACAGACGTTTATGCTGCCATTTTTTCTGAATTCAAATGGTCTAATCATAAAAATGACAGTCGATATAAACAGTCAAAAACCAAAACGACCCGTGTCTTACAAATGTCAGGACATTTCAATTTCAAAATGGGACTGGACATCACACAGACTGACAAGAAGCTACAGGTTCTGTCATTGTTATTTACCGTGAACGTCATCATGTTCTCATGGTTCTTCAGCTACCAAACAAGAACCACAAGAGGCATCAACTATCTGTATGGATAACGGCAAACACATATTTGATCCTTGCTTCAAACTTTTATTGGTAAAGTGGATCTGCAGTGGACAACATTTTCAGAACCCCTCAGTAGAAACTAAAGCGGATAAAGCATAGTTTATACTTCACCAGCAAGTTTGCACCCAGACGCAGACGTACTGACAGATAAAAATTTTTCTTTTATACTCCTCCGTTGGTGTGTCAGTGTTAGGAAGTAAGTCTCCTTGGTAATCAGAGAGCGGAAGCAAGAGTTGGCTGGATCGGTCTGGAAGGCTGCAGCTGGAGTCTCAGGCCGTGTCCACATGTAGCCGGGGTTTGTTTTTGTTTTTAAACGAAGATTTTTCCTCCGCTCCTTAAAAAATCTCCATCCACACATAACCGGATAAATGCGTTTTTTCAGCACAGTCATAGACGTGGCAAACCTGTAGGGGGCAGTTCTCCTAAATCCTATCCCCTCAGAGTAACTTTCTATCCTCTAACGTCAGCACAAAGCAGTCATACAGCTTGTAAAAGCAAACAAACAAAACACGCTTTAACAACGGATGATACCAACAAAGCTCTGAGGGAATAAATGCCGTTTTCGAGAGTAAACACAGGTCGCATTTTTTGTCGCGGAGAGTGACGTTACGGTTCTTAAAACTCTGTTTTCGGCCGTCCACGCGCAGATACTGAAAACAGAGAAAACACAGATCTCCACTTTGGCCAGAGTTTTTAAAAAGATTTGTTTGTTGGTGCAGAAAATATCCGTTTACGTTTGGATGACAGGCCAAACCGTAGAAAATGTATCTCCGTTTTGTGAGATACCCGACTACGTGTGGACAGGGCCTCAATAGACTGGATGATCGCTGGTTAGATCGGTACAAGCTAACAATGGACATCTATGCATTATACGCATACATTTTTTTTAAAGAATTTTTTTTAAATCGTTTTTTATTTATTTTTTACATCAACTAAAAATGTAACCTCAAACCTGAAAAAAGAATATATTTTTTGTTACGGCATAAAAAAAAAATGCTTGAGTTCAACTCTGGTTGAGCCGAACGCATTATTTGGCACTGCCAAATCAAGACTTGAGGGAAGTGGATTTCAATAAAAACAAATAACCACTGCATTAAATCACAGTTACAAGGTTTTCTACATTTTATGCTGGGTTCTTCTGTGTGCATGCTTTGCTTAGGTGGAGGGGAGCAATTTTAGATCATTTTAATACAAACAGGTGCTGTTCTTTGTGTCATTTATCAATAGGAGAAACCTAATTTGAGCTAAAAATTGGATCTGTTTTACAGCCAGAGCTTGAGACACGTGAACTCACAATGTATGAACACTCAACAGTTAATCTAAAAACAAAACACTTCCGCCTGCACACACAAAAATGCCCCGGGGACTTTTAAGGGTTAAAAGTTTTGGGATAAACACTATTCATGTTTACTGATCAACTTACACAAAGTTCCTCGAACAGATCAGCATCTGAATTCTTCATTATTATTAGGAGTGATTTTACTTTAACTATAAATCTCAACAGTTGCTGTATGTAACTGCTTTTTATGATCCAATCACGGCTTCCATCCGTCAAACCAAACATCAGCCACTCTGAACGTCCTTAAACTCAGAGTCGTCACAGCAAGCCAGGTGGCCTGTTAGCATTTTCTCCTGGTTCCACCTCCTCATCCAACCTGTTCGGCAGGAGGAGGAGGAGGAGGGCCTTGTTCGTCTCCAGGCTGACAACCACGCAGCAACACCGGAGGTGAAAGCTGAGGCAGAACAAACACTACTTCTGTGTGGCTCAGAGGGAGGCTGAGATCAGAATGATGCCTGAACCTAAAGCGTCGCAGATGAAAAAAATCAGCTTTAAGTGCCGAAAATAACTCATACAGGCTTAGAGAGAAGGATCCACAGAGGTAGTCTTGAGGCTTCTTTACATATATGAAAAAAAATTAGAAATGAATCATGTTTTAACACATTTTATTATAACTGAAATTTTTTTTCCAAATTCAGATTTAAATTAGTAAAGATAAAGGAAGAATTTCACTGGAATGACAGGATTCTCTTTTGTCCTTAACAAATCAATAAATGCGATCTGTATGCTACCCGCCATCTCCTCACAAACTCAAAACATATTCACTTGACAGACTAAACTTAATGCCAGATCTGCTTGTTTGCAAAAGAAACAGCTGCCCTTTTAACCGCTCTCAGCATTTCTAAACTGACCTGCGATCTATATAATCACTAAATCCTTCACTCTTCTTGATAGCCAGCAGTCACCAATTTTCCACCCGTCTGAGGTGGAGATTAACAGCGGCTTCTTCTCCAAACACCACATCAGATCGATGTTAAATGACTCGCTTCTCATTTCATGGAGTAGCATCTTAGCCCTTTTCTCTTGCTCAACTAAAAAGGAAAACAAAAGTGGCACTTGGTTTTCGAAGTTTGTAACGTGTTGCTTTATTATTCTTGCCAGAAACTTATCAACGTCAGCGTTCCTGCAAAAGAAAATGATCCCCTGCAGCATGATGCTGCCACCACCGTGTTTCACTGTTGGGATGAGGCTGGTAATTTGAGGTGGTAAGAGGCCTTTTCTACCATGAGCCAACTCCCCGACAGATTTATGGAGAGCAGAAGCAATCATTTTGCCGTCAGCAGATACCGAGCTGTTAGACGGGATTTTATTCATTTGTTGGCATCAGAGTAAAAGGGGTGGAGGTGAACACAAATGCATAACATAAGTTTTAAGATCACTGCACATCTATGCAATACTTTAGATGGGTGCATTGCATAAAATATAAAAGCGGAGTTCAAAAGTCCAGCTCGTTTACTCAAAACTGTATTCGTAATATCTACCAAGAGAAACAGATTCAACTACTAAAGCCAAGAAGATCAAGCTGAAACAATTTATTGCCATAAAGGCAGACCTTGAAAATCAGATATTTTAGTTTAACCGCATTAGTGTTTATTAGTATGCTAATTCACCAGTTTGCGGAATAAAGCGTGGACAATCAATAAAAGAAACCAGCATTATCCTGCACTGTCAGGTTGGGCAGCACTTGTTGAAATGAGGGAGAAGGCTGCCTTTATGCATGTAAGAAGTTGCATATTTATGAATGATTAGCTCAGTTTTTAAACCACTGGACAACAAGAACACAACCTGGGCCGGAGTTTAGAAAGCTTAAGCCTAGTTATATTTCATCAGCCAGAATGGCAGAAAGTACTTTTTCTACTGAGCTTAAAAGCTTTTGAGTAGAAGTGCAGCTCATACAATATTCTTAAAAAGGAAAAACACTGGAAACAAACATGCTGGCCTGTTTTATTGTTTCTCTACACCTCCTTGTGTTCACAATCGCCAAAAGACCACATTAGATAAACTTTCCTTTCAATATAAAGCATGACGTGCCCAAACACTGCATTGGCTACTGATTGCAGATTACTAGAGAGCACCGTTCTGGTGAAATAATCTTGCGCCGTCGTTGAGCTGACCAATCACATGCATACGCTCTCCGTTGATGGATAGAAAATTGGGCTCTACTTCGTTCGTCGTTGCGTAGGTGACAGAGAGCCCTTGCGTTGATGGATAATGGCGTTCCGTCTATCCATTTCGACGTAGAAGTATAAACTAGGCTTTAAAGGAGCAGTAGCCCAGGACGTTCCGTTTTTTTTTTTTTTATGAATGCATGTTTTGCACCATTTAAACTTACTCAGGCAAGTTGTATTATTAGTTTAGGGATTTTAGGAATACAACTGAAACTCAAGTATTTGAGAATCATAAAGTTAAGAGACATCTGTTTGGGAACAACATGGAGATATTGGTCAGAGCACATATTAAAGCAACCATGCATCAGCTGATACCCGCTGGTCGCCCTTTTCATTTATGGACAGCCAGTAAATCAGCCAGAAGCTGAGCCCAGAATGTGGGAATAAATGGAGGTCACTCGGATCTGACTTTCAGATCACCTTCATGTATTCAACCCAGTCTGCTGGAAACAACCCCAGTGTTCGCTGTGCAGGTGGTCGTGACCGCAGTGACACCCTAAAACACCACCCACCACCACTCACCAGAAAAAGGTGTTGGTCCCGTCGTCAAACACCTCACTCTCCGTGTTCCTCCGGTGGAGGTTCTCCCTGGACGTCTGCTTCGTCACCTTGTCTTTCACCGCGGGGCTTTCCTCCGCCAAATCAGCGTCCAGCGAGCCGTTGTTGAACTGCTCGGCGGCGGATGCGGCGGTGGCGCACTTGCCGCCTCTCTTCGCCTCGGACTTGGTCATGTTGACTGGGTGACGGCGCCACCCGATCAGCCGCCCACTGCGCTTTAAATAAAAAGAAACAAAACAACCTGGTTTTGATCCGGGCTCGATTCGGCTTATCCCTGAGATCTGCTCCCGATCTCGTTTATCCGCGTCGGCCCCACCCAGGTGACTGCCAGCATCCTGGGGTGGTCAGAGAAAGAAAAGAAGAAAAAAAAAAATCGACGTGACTAGAACAGCAGGGAGGAGAAAAATAACCTGAAAATCACGTCTCGTTTGGTTGTTTTGGCAGTGAACCTGTCAAACAGACAGACATTTGCACACTGACGCCGCCTACCTTTATCAAACTATTTAAAGGTCAGCTGTTCCTAAACAGTCAGCAATGACGATTCCCTCCAAAACAGCTCTTAAACTGCAGGATAGAAACTAAGAGATAAATCAAAGCACTGCATTAATGTCAAACAGATGATGGTTAGCTACTGGTAGCTATGTTTAACATTTGACCTTGTCCAGGAGGCTAATCAACTTAAATGCTTGATATTTCGTAACTGGCAAGTATAAACCGACTTCTTAAAAGATAGCGTTTCACAATGCATGTTTTTCCTTTTTTAATTCGGGACATTTATTAGCTAGCCACTCGTGTGCGTTTGTAATTTAGCGTCCATTACTCACCAGCTGAGATAATTTGTGTGCTAACGGGCTGTTTTACGGGTAGGCTACCGCTCGCTACATTACAGCGAATATTAAAAACAGCTGGGCTGCTGCTTAGAAAGTTGTTTGAAGCCTGGCTTTACCCACTCAGACCGACAGCAAGCACTGCTGAAGCAACGAGCAGACCCGCTTTAAACGTTAACCCACAACTGCATGGTCTGTATGCAGTCACGTGCTCAGAAACACAAAGGCGTTTCCGGTGATTGCTCTTCAAAGTAAAAGCCGCTCCCTCTGATTTAATGCGTCCGCCCGTGCGCCATATTTGTAAGGGTTAGGTTCGCTGGGTAATGTTATTTAAATATGTTTTCATTACAACATCTGGTTAAAGTTGGAAAATTAAAATAAAGTGAAAATAACATGAATAAATAAAATGTATAGACTTACATAACGAATTAAGGAACACACAATGAGCCTGTTATTTTTTTTACATGAAAAATGAAACGTATTTCTAGATACATACAAGAAGGCTCCACTTTCACATGAACTGCTTACAAAAGAAAAACGTGATTTCTTTGGTTAAAATATAATTTGTGCTTCATTTAGATGAAATATTGAAAGCTGCTAACTTAGCCAGAAATGCTACTCAATACAGAGTAGTTTTACTTCAAAATAATATTGCTAAAGTAGAAGTAAAACGAAGTAGGCCTGCATTTATTTTGAAAAGTTTCTCAAGAAACGTACTTAACCCACTTGTCTAGACAAACTTACTAGGGCTGCTTTCCAATGAAATTCAGTGCAACCTCCATATATGACTGAGATTGGGGCTCTGTGTTGGTCTCTCCTAAACATTGGCATTGTTGTCACTTTATAACCAATTTGGCAATTGATTTGGAGGATCAATTTAGGCCCAGGGCAAAACTTCCTGGCCAATGTCTCTGGGTGTTGCTTCAATATTCGCACATAACACTTTCCTTTAGGCATAAATGTTGACAACAACTTAAAAAAACTCTCCATAAACTGAATTATACCTAAATTTTAAAAATGTTTGAAGAAATTTTACTAAAATGGACTAATCTACCAATTACTTTGATTATAGGAATTAACTGCATTAAAATGAAAGTGTTATCCCTACCACAATCTTTCTTTAAATCTCTTAAAACCGTGAGACAATAAATGGAAAGGTGGCTAGGAGGTCTCTAGACATATTAACATGGGATAAAAAGTTAGGAGGGCTTCAGCTAAATTATTTAAAAAAATACGTTGCAGCTTAAATGTAATTTATGGTCATGCAAATCCCCTCTGTATGGTACCTTTAACAAGGGTCACACTGAGTCTATTAAAAATAACAATGCAGTAGTTGAATGCAACAGTGATGAACGTTTAACAGAATGGAAATCTCTCGGTTCAGTTCACCTAAGAAGGAGCAAAAGCCACAATTCCCACTTGTGTCAAACACTGAAAAGAAACAGGGTGATATCAAGCTACAGACAGCCTTAACTGCTTGAAAAAGTTATTCTAAACATCCATCCATCCATCTTCTTAACCGCTTATCCAATTCAGGGTCACGGGGCAGCTGGAGCCTATCCCAGCAATTATCAGGCGTTAGGCAGGGTACACTCTGAACAGGACGCCAGTCTGTTGCAGGGCCAACACAGAGAGACAGACAACCATTCACACTCACATTCATTCCTAGGGACAATTTATTTAGAATGATCAATTCACCTATCATGCATGTTTTTGGACTGTGGGAGGAAGCCGGAGTACCCGGAGAGAACCCACGCATACACGGGGAGAACATGCAAACTCCATGCAGAAAGACCCTGGGCCGGGATACGAACCCACGACCTTCTTGCTGCAAGGCAACAGCGCTAACCACTGCGCCACCGTGCAGCCTATTCTAAACATGACTTGATATAAGCTTTTATTTTCTGATTTGATTTTGCAATCCCACATGAGATCAGGTTGACTCTGAGACTGAAGTCAATGAGGTGTAGTATATAAGTCAGTGGAATGAGGTGGTTTCAGAAAAACGTATGCCTAAATATCACCATAATTTACTTGATATAGGCTTTTTTCAAGGTGTTTTATTTTGAAATCCCACATCAGATCCTTTTGAAAGTTGATGTGGGCCAAGAAGAGGATTTGTGGTATTAGTCTGAAAAAGAATGGGAATCAGACAGTTTTTGAACACAAGAGCTTCCATTTCTCCTTAATTGACTTGATATTGGCTTTTAATTTGTTTCATTTTTTAAATCCCATATCAGATCAGTTTGAAAATTTGTGAAAGTCAAGTGGAGGAGGTGTAGTTGTAGTCTGAAGTTGAAATAATCAGTGGAATCAGACAGGTTAATTAAACTGGAGGCATTTAATTAGTAGTGAATTGTATATTCCAATACTGCAGTTACCCACTGTCCACCAGTGTCTCAATCTTCTCTTACTCATCATTTACTATAGTGTTTTAAAATGAAGCAGATCGAAAATAGGTATATTGTTTTATTTGAGGAAATACATTAAAGCACATTATTTAATCTCATTAATAGAGAGGGTATTACAAAGATATTCTCTAAAGCAAAAAAGCAAAAAACTAAACAATAAGATTTATATGTTTGATACAGAATATTTCTTTTCTTTTGTTCATTTTTATACATAACTTTCTTTTACCAATGAGTACAACACAAACAGGAAGTCCTTTACTTTGACAGTCACTCATAAGCAATTTGAAAGCAATCACTCTTGTTATAAAAGGTGATCACAGAGAAATTCTAATAAAGAGAGCACCCCAAATATCAAAATCCACTTTTCTCAGGATATATTTTTTCTAAATATATTAATTACAAAAAATTGTATTTAACTGGCTTGATTTTATTGTTATAGCCCAACTTTACATTCCATGAATTATATATTTTCCTTTTATATTTTGTATTTTTTCACTGAAATGTACTTTGTGTTTGAAGCACATTAAGTCAAGAATATTGCCTTTTCATCAGGACAACTGTGTCATTTAACCACAAAGATTGTAAATATTAGAATAAAAAAATCCTGCTATATCTTTTCAGATTTTGTTTGAAAAATGTAAAACTAAAATGTCAATAAAATCCAATGGAGACCCTGACTGTAATTTTTTTTTAAAGTGCTTTATATTTGGTGACTATTTTCCCTTTTCATCTTATGTGTGTTAGCTACTGGTTTGCGTTGCGTTTATTAGTTTGTTAAGAGAACAAAGGTGCAAAATCGGAAAGAAAAGTATTTATGTGTGTGTGTGTGTGTGTGTGTGCGTGTGTGTGTGTGTGTGTGCGTGTGTGTGTGTGTGTGTGTGTGTGTGTGTGTGTGTGCTACTGTCTACAGGTCAGACTGAGGAGCAAGTTTCACCGTTTTGGGTTTAAAGTGAGGACCTTTAATACAAAGTGAAGACATTTTGCCTGGTCCTCACTTTGGGGCACTGTCACTGAGCTCTACTGGTTGGTTTTAGAGCTATGGTGTGAATTAAATTTTAGTTAGGCTTAGAGTTAGAAATAGATCGATAATGGTTCGGGTTAGGAAAAGTGTCAGGGTTAGGCATAATACAGTCACTAAAATGGAGGAGGAGCACTGGGTAGACATTAGGGGTGTTCCATGAAGGAAGCTCAAAAAATTATTTGAGGATAATTTGAAACAGCCATATGGAATTAGCCTAACGGTTCACTCCAGGCTTATTCGCTTTCATAAAAGAAGCTCAGATGGATTCAATCCACGCTAATTTAAGTGAGTCCTGACAAGCCAGGCTCATGTGGTCCACACTACATTAAATGCAGCCTCTATCAATCAAAGATAGATAAGTGAGAATAAAAGGAAAGAGCCGTGTTCTAAACCCAGGTGGAGCAAGACCTATAAATGAGCATTGCAAATACATCATGACTGATTAAGGGGAACACCAGCTGTAAGGTAAAAAAGCTTGTAAAGCTTCCCAAAACTCAGTGTTTTGCAGCAAGTGGTGTTGCTGCACGGACCGTCTAGTGTGACACACAGTGAGCGCTGAGAAGCGCTTCTAACCGTAAACTTCTTAATTTATGCTAATAAATCATGTTACCTGGTTGGGTAGGGCAAGATAAAATGTATTCTGTTGTGAATTATTTAAACCAGTATATGGCACATGAAAGAAAATAGCTGATGGATAAAATGTTTAACAATATGATTAAAAAAAAGATGTAAAAATGTTTAACAATTAAAACAAGACCAGTTTCAAGTCTTCAAAATGTAAAGGTGTATTTATACAGTATTTCCTTTTACATACGTATTGTTGCACCAGTTGTTATGTACTTTAAGTCCATTTTAACATATTTAGACAGGGCAGCATGATTACTTTTATGGTTACATCTAAGACAAATAGTTATATGTATGTAATTATTAATCATGCTTGGTGACAGAAACAACATGAGTGGAACAAAAAATGTCTGGCAGCTAGCAAAGGTTAAATACAGTAATATTCTTTAAAATGGCTCCAAACAAGAAACTCCAGCTGTTACAACCGATGATCAGCAGCAGAATACATGTCCAACAGAACGATGTGCTTTGTGCAAGGGGTGGCAGTGATGTACCAAATTGTTGTTTGACAAATGCTAAAACACGAAAAACTATAAGATGTGCTGTGTGACATCACATGGCTTGTACAATCATATACAGTATATCAAGTTAAAATAAACTAACCAGCAAGGGAGCAGGCTTGTCTAAGAGCAAATGTCAGCATATTGCATGAGCGGGGCTGCAGGTTAGCATCATTTTTAGAACTAGTTTTTGGGACATTAAGTCAGGATTGATAAAGTAAGCCTGGCTTTTGAGATGGCTGCTTTGATGAATAGCGCTATTATCTTGTAGACCACTAAGGAGCATACATTTTTATTCTTTAACCCTCGTTTTTAAAGGTAAATTAATGGTTAAAGATGTTTTTGTCCTGAATGGGTTGATACATTTGACCTTCAAGGAGAACAGTGATGTTGCTATAATGATAAACATTTATTGCTTCTTTGAAAAATAAACTGAAACCACAGATTCAGCATAGCACTCTGTTCCAAAAAAATTTTGTATTTAGAAATAAAACACCTTCGAACCAATCACAGCAAAGTTTACTGAAAGCAGATAATGAAGCAGAGTACAGCTAAATACAATATATGGAGAACAGGCGAAGCAATGAGGAAACAACAGATACTGAAGCTTTAACCTTCAGATTTTATATAAAAAACACTATTTTGGTCAGAGAACAAAAAGATTTGAGTTTAAAACGTAGTGTAACAATTCTAAATTAATTTTTTTATTGAGTCCATACCAAGGCACAGTTTATTAAACAATCTCTTACAAAAGTATTCTCACCCTGAAATAATTTAATATATCACAGGGTACATCAATCTCCAGTGCTTCTTATTGTGATGTGTTTGGAGTTGAATGAAGCAAAGTATTTTGAGGAGGTGGGGGTGAAAATACTCCACAGTTTTCAGTTTTATATATATTTTTTCTTTATAATCAACAACCTGAAAGTTGTGGCATTTCTTAACATTTGCTCCCCCGAGTTACATCTTTTGCTACAGTCACAAGGTAAGGTCTTTTGGGGTTTCTCTGCTCAGCTATTGGAACGTAAAAAAATTTTACTCGTTCATCTTTGCTGAATAACTCACATTGATTGGATACAGTTTGTTCACAGTTTTACATTTTTAAATTTTGCCAGTGGATTCAGCTCTTGACTAAAGGTCAGCCAATGTAACACGCAAATACACTTTGTGGCTCAGGCTGTATGCTTGGAGATATTGGTGGAAGTGAAGCTCCAACTTAATTTCATGACAGATTTCCTCACAGGACTGTCCTGTGATGATTTTTTTCTTCTTCAATTTTTCAATTCAGTTTATTTATATAGCACCAATTCAAAACACATTTCACACTTTACAAGAAAAGTCATTTTAATTCAATCATACATACATTCCAATTAGTTTAAGAAATCCCAGCAGATTACATTGAGTCTTTGAACTGGCAGTTTTGATCCATTGGTGTAGACTCCAGACTCCAGCCACAGCAGTACCTCATACCGAGCAAGCATGTAGTGACAGTGGAGAGGAAAAACTCACTTTTAACAGAAACATCCCTCCAGCAGAACCTGGCTCAGTATGAGCGGTCATCTGCCACGACCATCTGGGGGTTTGATAACAGGACATGGAGGGTGTTCAGTTACTGGGAGCATCAGCTCAGTCCAACAGGACGTTGTAGCTGATCAGGATACCAGACCAGATGTAGCTTCTGTAGAGAGAAAAAAACAGAGAAAAAAATACACAATAGAGTAGTAGAAGAAAAAAGCAGCAGAGTAAAGAAAAGTGGTCTGTGAGGATTGTGTGTATGTGTGTGTGTTTGCCTCACCTGTTTTCCGTCCAAGGGAAGCAGATTGGTGATTGGGTTCCTGCAGCTGGTGCCATTCAGCCTGATTGGGGAGGAGCGTTTAAAAGGAGAATGCCAACCTGGAGCAGACGCCAGATGGTTAACCCACATCGTGTGGTAACAAGCCACTTTCGCTGGTTTACGCCTGTTAATGATTTGCTCTCTGTGAGAGCCTTACCTCCTTGCCTTTTCCTTCCAGTCATTCTGTGGTTCCGGATCTGCTGGTCGGTCTGCAGCCTGGGCGTCTGCTCCTTCCCATGCTGGCTTCCTCCCCATGGTACCTGACTGAGTTTTAAGCTTCTCCTCTGCCTGTCCACCCTCTCTCTGCTCCCTGGAGTCAAACACCCTGAGTCTGTTCCCCTTCCACGCACCCAGGATCAAATCCTCTCCAATTCCTCCCCAGTAGGATCCGCATTATCGACAAGTAAGAACCCACAAACTTCTGTTTTCTCCTCCTGCTAAGTACCATCATAAGATCACTCACCCCCTTCTCCTGTCTCCAGTGGTTGTCCTCCAAGTTCCTCATGATTCCGAGTTTTCTGAGTTCCTGTGTTTCTGGACCCCTCGAGCAAAGAAGGAAAATAAATTATTCTTACAAACTTACCCTCCAGTTCCCACTGAGCCGTTTGTGTGTCTGCGCTAGAGTCAAAAGGCTAAAATCATGACATGGTCGGTTTGTCCTCCAATAGTCTAAGCAGACTGGCTAGTAGATTAGCTGTATCCATCTTCTCAAAATAAAGGATTGTATTTACCTTTCAAAGGCAATGTACAATGACATTAAAGAGCTAACCCTTAATCTATCTTTCTGTAGTTTAATGCAGAATACTGAAATTAATAATGTCCAAGGTATAGGACTACAAGAACTGCTCAGCTGTCATGTTGAGTCTTTAAACTGTGCATGATTTGGTGGGTTGTAATAATTTGGCAACTGGTCTATCTGGGTATGTCAGACGTCAGCTTTAGACTTATGTTAATATGCAGAAATTTAAAAAGAATAAACGATATGATAATTTGCAAATGGCTATTGGGTTTTAAGATGAATAAAACAATATATAGATGGAATTCTGTTACTATAGTAATAGTGCTTTGTTTCCTCATAGACCCTGTTGAATATGGGGGATGAATTTAATGTGCCAATGATGTGGAACTATTATTTTAAAACATTATATAATACCTCAGTAGATTAATATTCTATCGTATTTCAGCTTAAAATCTTTTATAAAATTATTGCAACTAAAAAATCTTTATTTAAAAAGAAAATTGGAAATGACCCCAATTGCAGGTTTTGTGAGGAGGATGAAGAAAACTTGATGCATTTGTTTTACTACTGTCCTTCTATTGTAAAACTCTGGACATCTGTTCAGATTTGGTTGAAAATAATGGGCATTAATTTAGAAATTTAACCAATGAACATTGTTTTAGGTATTTTCGATAAGAATTGTATACCTCTTATGAATACTATATTATTAGGTAACATGTTAATTTTTAAAGCTCAAATAATATCAAGTTTAAGTTTAGATCATTCTAAAAATAGGGCTCATCATTAATACATTTTAGAAAGAAATTATTGCTATCAATCATAATAAATTAACTAAACACAATAGGAAATTGAATATTTGCTTACCTGAGTTAGATTAAAAATTGCTAGTATGTATTTCAGTATGATATAATGGTGCCAGCATTACTATTTCTTTTGACTTTCTCAATTTGTTGTTTGTTTTTATCTGTTGGTTTTATTTATTTATTTATTTATTTATAAAAAAGTGACCAAATGAAGACAGAGAAAAAAAAGGAATGACCAAGAAAGTCTTTATGATTGAAGAAGAGAATGTTTTCATTACATTTACTGTGGGAGTTTGGGATTGGATATTTTATTTATCTTTTGTGTTTGATTGTTTATACAACCTATGAATCAGGAATTTTTTTTTTTGCAGAAAATGCAGTTTTCTATGTTTTTATAAAAGGCCATTAGATCAAATGACCATCTGTTTAACTTCTGGAATACTTAGCAGTCCAACTTGCAGAGCGTCTGAGACATCCAAGAGCTCAGTTTGTTCAGGTGAGTGGTCTGTGTCTGGAGCGGAGATGTCAAACAACTTCCGAGAAATGGCCTCTGACATTTCCACAGGTTTAAAACAGCAACATCCAACCCAGGCAAAAGAGAAAAGCATAAATGAACCTAAAAAATAACAAGGTTATAGAGCCCCTAAAATAGTGAAACAACCAGTAAAAGCATTTAAAGTTGTACACTTCATGAAAAGTCATACACTAATTTTGTCTTTTTTGCTTACATTAACTGACACTATTTTCAAGAATAATGGGTGAAACATTTTAAAAATACATTATTCAAAGTCAGAGCTTTGCATACAGTGAGATTATTATCCCTTCTAAGCTGCTCTGCTGAGTTTGCTGAAAGTTAGAGTAACTGCAGTCAGCAAAAAATGCGCACTCCGGCGACTAGTTCGTGCTTATTAGCCTGAGCTCTACAACAGTCAGAGATAATTTTTACTCCTTTTGTAGCACTGGACAAAAGTTTTATCTTGTTTGATTTATGTGGAGTATGTGTGGCCGTCTGCACTGGCTGGCTTAGGTTACGGCCTAATCGTGAACGTGAATACATGCGTCATTACGTTGCCACAGCGTTGGTGGGAGCATCATGTTGTGTATACATGTCTGTGACTGACGCGCTTTGCAGAATAGATTACATCATGAGGAAAGAGTATCATGTGAAAATAATGACCCTAAATAACACAGATCAGTTCTGTCAGAGGGAATGGGACACAATTCCAGCCAACTACTTTAAGAAGCTTGAGGAAGGCTACTCAACACAGCTTACCTAAAACATGCAGTTTAAAGGCTGCTCTTCCAAATATATCAAAACTGCTGAATTTAAAGAAAGAACTAATTTCTAAAAAGTTCTCATCTATGTTGTTTTGACCATTTAGCCCATAGGAGTACGCTTGATCATTCTAACTTACCTAAAACAGGAAAGAAAATCAGTTTTTCCACAAGGTTAGAAATGGCGTTTATGTGTCTTCTCATACATTGTATGTGTTTCAAGCTCTTTAATACTGCATTTATCTCTCACACTTTCTCTGGATTCTATTTTACCTTACCTTAACATTATTTTATATTTGAAAAACTACTTCTCTTCTTGGTTTTAGGCCTCACAGTGATTAATCAGATATTGAACAGGCTAACTGGGTTCAAACAAACACAACCAAACCTGTTGCTGGTCACTGCCCACCTCATCTATCAGCCGTCTGTCTGAAGCCTGCTCCGCCTCCAGGCTGTTTTGAATCACATCTCAGCCCTCCGGGTTGTTTCCACTTATTTCAAAGAGCCAGTTTAGCAACCTTAAACATATAGTTTATGCATGTGTGCGCTTTAAAGATGAAAGAATGAAAGAATCACACCGACAATGCTCATCAGGATAAACAAGTCAGGGATCACAGCAGAAGTGCAGACTAACCACACCTGCAGAACTGATGAAAGCTGCAAAAT
The DNA here is from genome assembly GCA_028564705.1 of Apricaphanius iberus. NCBI lineage: Eukaryota > Metazoa > Chordata > Actinopteri > Cyprinodontiformes > Aphaniidae > Apricaphanius > Apricaphanius iberus. The sequence goes on along the minus strand of JAPXFQ010000708.1, from coordinate 1,392,433 downwards.
CACCCCCTTTGAAACATAATAAGTGCCGACTTTCTCCATGCATTTTTATAGCTGATAGAATCTGTTAGACAGCTTTGCCTCGGGAACCAAAGTATCACTCATTATTTAGCCAATCAGTAACTAACTTAAAACAAAAGAAGCTGAGAGAAAAAAAGATAATTTAGAAGTTAAGTAGCACTCCTCAGTCAGCTTATAAGATATGTATATGGGGGCCTACTTTGTTGATTTAAAAAATGCTATTAGACTAATAATAGAGATTGGTTTACCATATTTGATGATCCACTGTTTTGGCTAAGAAATATCAGTTTTTTTTCATATTGATAATCATGAGAGGAAGCAATTGAGCTAGAAAGGGACTGTTTTTCATTTATGACTGTGAATTTTTATTTATAGCTAGCAATTACAGCTTTTCAGTGTATCTATAAAGATCACTTTTCAGGTCTAGCCACAGATTTTCCATTGGATCAACATTTACATTATGACTTGATCATCATACCATATGAATTTGCTTTCAAGAACGGCAGCCACTGCAGCATGATGCTGCCACTGCCATGTTTCACTGTGGGAGTGCTTTCGATTTCACGTGCAGTGTCTGGGGTTCCATCAAATGCATAATTTCACATGTGAGCTGAAAAAGTTCCATTTTGGTCTCACTGACCAGAAAACCATCTTTGATAAGCTTGGTGTCGGTCCTCATTTGTTCCTAACCTGGAGTCTGTGACCCCCCTCCTCATGGGGGGCACTAAAGATTGCGGGGGGTGCTCATAATTTTGTCTGTACTGTAACAAAATTGTATTTGTAATCATTAAATGTATAAAAACCCAATAAAACAGCAAACGTTGTATCAAAACTCTGCATAATCCAAATTGATAGATATTTTTCTGTTCCCCACCAGTAGGCAACAGGTAAAGTGTCTTGCCCAAGGACACAACGACTGAGCCAGTTGGAGCTGGGGCTCAAACTGGCAACCTTCTGATTACAGATGAATGCCCAACTCCTGAGCCATGGTCTGCAATAAACCTCTTAGTAACATTTAACTTTCAACTTTCAATTATTTGTTATTACAGACACCAAGAGTTGGTCTAAAGTCAATGAGAGTGAGTAGTCACTTTTTATGATGTTTATTTGCTTCTTTACATGAAATCAAGCTGCTCAGCTATATAATGTGTATTTTTTTGGGGGGCAGAATTCATGTTTTCTGTCTCTGGCATAAGAGGTTCATAATTATTTATGCACATATGTGGAGAAAAGTTTGTGTAGAGCTAGGCTAATAGTTGACTCTCTCAAGCTATAGAGTAGATCTCTGCAGCTCTACCAGAGATGTCATGGACCGCTATGTATGTAAATGGGTGAATGACTGAATGTAGTGTAAAGCGCACCATGATCCTCTGACTGAAAAAGTGCTTTACAAATGCAGTCCACTTTTTTTTGGGCTGAATACAAATGCACAATCCCTCTTCAAGATTTGCATTTGTAAAAGAAATTTTCTTAAAGCAATTTATAGTTATCCCTCCATTTCTCAGTTATGTGTTACTTAGTGCTAGTCTGTCATCTAAAATTCATGTAAAATACACTTGTATTTATAGTGGCAATGCCCCAAAAATAGAAAAATAAAGCAGTAACAACACATTTGCAAGAAACCACATTTAGCAATAAATAATTTGCAGGTTCTAAAACTACAACAATTTGACAACTGTATTATTTGGCATTAGGAAAACATCTTAAATGACATCACCAGTCCAGTGTCATACCATCACATGACGACGGATCAGCTGAACCTTGCTTTTGTTCGACAGTGAGCACTGAGCTCCGGTGTTGGCCAGAGGGGCCGATGGTAACATAGCAGCCTCGCTTTTGTCAGTCTGCTCCAGGGCAGCTTCGGCTACAATCGTAGCTTGCTTCCACCAGTGTGTGAATGTGAATGAATAGTGGAATTGTAAAGCACTGTATTAATGCAATCCGTTATTATTATTACAAGGAGACCCCTCCCTTCTGTGTGTTTCCATGCATGTGACTCTGTTGACCCATCACGTGGAAACCATAATGAATACTGACAAGCTGGCATGTGACGTCACAATGTGATGTGAGCCACATCTCCCACTGTTAGCTGCCCCAGCGAAAAAAAGAAAGCTGTATACGTTTTCGATCATACCTGCCATATATTACCTAAAATAATGTTTGTAATAAAGTTAGTTAATTTTAATTTATGCCAGAACATCCATCCATCTTCTTAACCGCTTATCCAATTCAGGGTCACGGGGCAGCTGGAGCCTATCCCAGCAATTATCAGGCGTTAGGCAGGGTACACTCTGAACAGGACACCAGTCTGTTGCAGGGCCAACACAGAGAGACAGACAACCATTCACATTCATTCCTAGGGACAATTTAGAGTGATCAATTCACCTATCATGCATGTTTTTGGACTGTGGGAGGAAGCCGGAGTACCCGGAGAGAATCCACGCATACACGGGGAGAACATGCAAACTCCATGCAGAAAGACCCAAGGCCGGGATACGAACCCACGACCTTCTTGCTGCAAGGCAACAGCGCTAACCACTGCGCCACCGTGCAGCCCGCCAGAACATGTCCTTTGGAAAAATTTACTAACTAGTTTCCTGAATAGGTTGTTTCAAAACCTTTACGCAAGTTTTTTTAGCCAGTCTGAGAATGACTTCAAGGGAAGTTCAGTTAATTAAGATTCAGATCATATATAAGAGAGAAAAATTGTTGCAAATATCTCAAGTTGTCCAGGGCCGAAAGCAGCAAAACAGCCCGAACCATCACACTACCACCATCTTGTTAGTACCATGCTATTTCTTGACAAAAAAAAAGAAGTATCTTAACAAAAACCTTTTTTTTTTTTTTATTCCACTTTTGGCCCGTCAGTCCATAAATAGTTTCCCAAAAACCTTGGTGTCTTTGGATGAAATGTGACATGAGTCTTTGTCTTCTTTGGCTCTGCTCTGGGGTTTGTGCCTCAGTATTGATTCATGAGCTGAACTGAGGCACGTAAAGTCTGGAGTGCTTTAGATGCTTACCTCGGCTCTTTTGTGGCCTCCTGGATGCACTCTTTGCATCATTTCTGGTAGGGCGACGACTCCTGGGAATGACACCACTATTACATGTTTTCTCCATTTGTGGACAATTGATCTGTGGATGACTAAGTACCCAATTCCTTAAAAATATAGTTTAAGACCGTACCCATTACAATCTGTTCTCAAATTTGTTTAGTTTAGGACATGATGTGTTGATTTTTTTTAGATCCTTTAGCCGACTTCATGCTGCCTGTATTTAGAGTTTATTATTCTAAAATAAAAAAAAACGTATGTGTTGCTTTATTTGCTCAATCTGCAATACCAGTTTCTTACCACTAAGGTTCGCTGTGCATCCACCACTTTCTGCAAAGGCGTTGTCTGTTTTCTTGGACTTCTCTAGTCAAACCTGAGAACAGACTCAGCTATGCGTTACCACCAGCTATTTTTGCTCAAATTCGGCAAAAAAAGAAGAAGAAAATACAGAAGAAAATACAGCAGGATTGTACGTTCACTTCTGCTTAAAAAAGCAACAACCCTCTCAGAGTCTTTGCTTTAGAGATTTTACACTTTTACTTTTTTGCATATGACTAAAATCTTGATCATCACATAATTACATCGCTTGACCTGGTGTATTAAAGTTGCTGCAAAGGTTGCATCTGAGTGCAACATCTCTGTGGACCGACTGGAAACATGATCCAAGGCATTCATTGTTTGCTGAGGGATAGGGAGCCCTTGTGTGTGGAAAACATAGGACATAACCTGCAGGTGTGTTTCGTCCAGAGGAAAAATAAAAAATAAAAAACATAAAACTGGTGGGATTATAGGTGCATCTAACATTTTCGATCCGATTGGGATTAATTCATTAACCAGGAACGTCTTTATTAAACGTTTAATAACCCCTTTAAATGACTAAATTTGGAAGTACAATTTACTGATTGGTAAAAAGAAATCGAGAAGTACATGCTTTTCGAGTAGATCTGTTAACGCAGCTCCAGCTCTGTCCACAGAATAACAATGGAAAATCCACGCAGTTTCACTCCATCCATGCACGCAGCAGAGACATCATAAACGCACGCACAGCCCTAGGGCAGAGGAGTAGATTGGGGGGTTGGTGGAGGACATCGAGGTGGGGGTTGTGTTCGTATTTGGCGTGGGAGGAGTTTCAGACAGCCAATGAGGCAGTCGTCCGACGTCCTCGACACGTTGAGAGGTTATAAATTCTGAGGCGTACAGCACCGAGGTGCATTTAAACAGAGCTGTGAAGGGCAGGGAGACACGCACTTACAGTGAAACAACAACAACAAAACATCTGGATCTCTGTTGTCAGGAATCAGTTTCCTTTTTTCTCTCTCGGAGATGTCCCACGTCCAGTTATCGAGCAGCGCGCTGGAGAGGCTGGTAGCCCGCAGGACCTTCCCTCTCCAGAGGCGCACCGGCGTGTGCCGCAGCCTATTTGGGCCGGTGGATCACGACGAGCTGAGCCGGGATGTGAAAGCCAAGCTGCGGGAGATTTCCGAGCGGGACCAGCAGAGATGGAACTTTAATTTCGAGGACAACACCCCGCTGGAGGGGGACTACGAGTGGGAAGAGATGCCCGCAGAGAGGACGGCGGCGTTTTATCGGGAATCGGCGCAGAGCGGCAGGACGCGCGTGCCGGCGACGCCCGTAAAGCAGACGCCCTCCTCGGAGTCCGCAACGCCGGAGAGCCCCGGCGGGGATGTAATGGAGCGCTTAGCCGTGTCGGAGAGCAGCAGCAGCAGCGGGGATAGCAGCTCTCCCTCCCCGGTGGAGGTGAACCAGGAGAACAGGCCGGTCATAATGATCTCAGGGACTCGCAGACAGGCTCCGTGTGCCAGGCGCAAGAGGACGGCGTCTGCGGACAACAACACGCACATCACAGGTAGGCTGGTCCAAGGGACATTTTCAAACTGGGAAATACTCACACAGAGGATAATTGAATTCAAATAAATACATTTATTGTGACACATATCTCTCTCTCTCTATATATATATATATATAAATACATATGTGCTTATACATTCCTCTTTTATACAGACTTCTTCGTGAAACGAAAGAAGGCTGCCGATACACTTTGTAAGACTCCAATCCCAGTGGAACAAACTCCGCGAAAGAGGATCCGCTGAACGTAAGACAATTTATTTAATTACCAACATGATTACACGTCTCCTGTATATATATATACTTAGTCATCCACAGAACCATTGTCCATATATAAACGCTGTTGCTGCAAGTGATTGATCCACACAGTGTTATCTCTGCTGGGTGTGGGGGATGGGGGAGCGAGTGGTGGTGAAATCACAGCATCAGCTATAGTGATAGTAGTAGCTGTAGTAACACCAGCAAGCTGGGAGGGGGGGGATTTGTGCGTCACAATGTGGCGGGAAAATGCGCAGAAGGGTGACGCCTCGCTGCTGGCTGCTCACTCTTCTCCTTTCCGTAGAAAGCTGACTCGCCGCTCTTCTTAGTAAATGAATGTTTTTTATTTCTGCTGAAAACTTGAAGCTTATTTTATTTTTCCTCCTTAGGTGTTTTTCTTGCCCCCTTCATTTTCTTCCTTACTTTTTGTTGCACTACTTCCCTTTTTTTGAGGACTCAACGGACTGCGAGGAAAATGAACACGGACAAAGACAGAGTGGATGTGAGGGAGAGTCCCGTTATGTCCTCCAGCTCGAAAGCTCGGTGCGGCGCGGCGGAGCGAAGCCTCGGCACCGCCCGCAAGCTCCTCTCAGGACTGAACGGTTTGGAAACTCAAAAAGGGGGCGAATGGGTGGAAGAAGGAAAAACTGAAACGAGAAGAATAATAAAAAAAAAAGGAAAATTAAAAAAGGGAGCAAGTTTCGCTTGGATGACTCCTGTCCAGTACAAATGTAGCATTCATTGTTGCTTTTGCATACAGCCACTTGACAGTGTTAAATGTTTTAACATCTGTGCAATCCTAGAGAGAGAAAGAAAATATACACTGGCCAAAAGTGTACAGCTTTATAGACAGTAGCGGTTGTTTATTTTTAGTCATTGTGTTTTTTTGTTTCTGTAAATGGATATATTTTAAGTTTATTCTAACTTATAAGTTATTTATGTTTCTCTTTATTTGTCACAGGCCTTGCCGATTTTAGTCTATTTGCGAATGTTCTATTTTATTTTATTATTTGGCTGTTTTTTGTTCGTTTTTGAGACATTGTGGTGCTTTGCAATCTTGTTGCTTCCAGATAGTTGTTCAGCCTTAAATCTCGTTTTCTTTGTTTCTGAGCCGTTATGTTGTGTGTGTTATTTTTTTCTTCTTCATACAAGTGCCCTAATTATTTTTATTCTATTTTTTTTAAAGACGAAAATAAAACATCTTCAGATTCAACTTTTAAGAGAGTTTGTGTTATTTTGTGTGGTTGGCTCAGGATAAATTCATACCCTCCCTGTTTAATCCCTGCAGACATTTGGTACATTGTTACAAAAACATAATCTATAGTTATTTTTGCTATTGCCATTTGCTATTTTTTTGTTTGTTTTATTGTTTGATGTTGCCGTCCAATTAAGATGGCTAAATATCAAAACCTATCTATATTCCTAAGGGATATATATATATTATCCACTTTCATTTATTTTGATTGGGCCAGAAAACTGCTATGAAGCAGGTGATTTTATCAAAAAATAACTTCTTAGACTTTCTTCTGGTATATATTAGATTTTGGAGTCATAAAACAACATTTACTGCAATAGTTTTAATCATTGGTTTGCAAATATAGCCACTGCGTGTACAAATTCACTCCGCTTTTGGGTATGAAGAAGTCTAAACAATCAAAACATCCAGACTGGAGAAATACGAAGGAGTGAAATGACCAGCAGCCTAACTTTAAATGTGTTACCTCATTGTCTTTCTTTGGATCCTTGGCTCGTAACCACTTTTAGAGAATACATTATCGATAGAGATATCAAATGCTCCGATATGATGCAGCCACTTTCTGTCTGCGTGGATCTGCTTCACATGAACCCAAAGACCCTTGCGGGGGGAAACACGCATTCATACGCAGCAACCCCTAATGGCAGCTGCGGGATATAGGCTCAGATTTAAAGGCCCTTTCGCCCCTTGTAAAGAAGCAGCAGCTGCCTTTGGATCCCCGCTTTGTCCGCTGCAAAGACACACACACACACATCCAACCACGCACTCGACAGGGCCCTCTGAAGGACCCACTCACACACACACTCTGTTTACCCCGCCGTGGATACACCGGGCGTGGAGGCCACCTGCCAGAAAGTGCAAAAAGAAAACTACTAGTCTTTGTAATGGTGCTAGTCTATTGAAACAAACTATTCAACAGGTCATACTTGCAAGTTTACCCTTAATTGAAAGAAGCCAAACGTGGGGCCCTGCATGCAAGCAAGCGTGCATGGGCACCTGTCAATAGGCCTACCAACGAAGCAAATATGGTCTGCGTTTCAGAATTTTCCTCAAGTCCATGAGGCCTTTGAATGTGACGCGAATGTTTGGATGGAAGCGGAGACTTTTTGATGGTGACTTTGTCATCCATAAGCTGTGATGGGAGCTTGTTCTGATTTCCAACACAAAGCACACTCTGGCTCCATTCTTTCCTTTTTGTTGCCATATGGCAAATCCATGTAGACATAGCCAAGACCTATTCAGTCCAGCCACAGAACGTCCTGCGTCAGAGAACAAAGGACACTTTGTCTGGCTCCTCCATTGATACCAATGAGCAAAGAAAAAATATTATAATTAATCTATGGCTATATCCAGCTAATTAACACCCATATGCCTGCAGGGGAGCTCTGAGCGCATTCAGCTCAGTTTTAGATCCCCAATAGTTTACATGTTAAAGACAACAGCTGTTTATGTGTTACTTTAATGAAGTCTCCGCTGTGTTGGAGACTGGACACATTCAGGGTGATTCAGCACCACACCCCCCCAACTCTCCTCCCTTTATGCCACTCATGGTGCTAAACAGGTCATCTTCCCCTATTTGTCCTTGCAGCTGTGTAACTATATAAAATTTGTCCCAGTAAATAGAAGCTTTAAGTCTCTCTCGTTTGTTGAGAAGGTTTTGAATTTGAGCCATTCTGAGAGGGTTCACAGGTTAAGGCCTGAAAAACAACTTGCTAAGCTCTCCTTTAAGCCTAACAGAAGTGAATTTGTAGGCCTGTGCCGTCTTTCAAAACAACCTAAGATCTAGTCAAGACATAATTTGTTTTCGAAGCGCTTTACACGCATGGAGTCTCACAGCTCCAAATTAGCTGCATAATGTCCCGTCGGGTCATTATAACTTCATTCACCCTGCGCATGATGAGAGTATGATGGACATAAAGGAAAGAAATGACAGCGAACATACAGACCTCATTAAACATGTCTTCGACAATGGATCATCATTGTACAAGCAGCTGCGGACGGAGAGAATCAGTCTCATGGGCCCCGCAGGCCCCCAGCTGACCTTTTACTTACAACACACTGTCATCAACAAAAGCATGATGTTTTTATATACTTATTTACATGCTTTCTCATTCTCTCCGACAAGAACATCTGGGAAGCGATAACAGCCGAAGTCATGTAAATGATTAGTAACAAATTATTCAGGCAAGTATATATATGCACAAACACAACTGTCAAAATCAAGCTGAACAGTGAAACATTTTTAAGTGTTATTTCTTAAGGTTGAGTGGTTAGAAACATTTATTTGACAAATAAAAAAAAATAATCATATACATTTAAAGGAATAGTCCTGCCATCAAACTTCTCAGATTGATTCATTGTTTCCTGACCCAAAAAATAGCAGGCATAAAAAAAAAGAGCTGAAACATATTTGAATGCAGGTGAAAGTCCTGACCGTACATGCAAAAATCAAGTGAAACTGACAACTGGCTTCGAATAACATAGTCACTGCATGGGTCATTTGAGTTTTTTTTGTGTTCTTTTTTTGCAAGTGTTGCGACTAAAAATATGATTTCAGGGACACTTTTTCAACTCGAAACACATAATTATTGGGATGGTCTGCAGAAGACTGCAATTAAATGTAGAGAGGAGGAAAATCAGCCGGGAGTGGTGGGGTGTGGGGGGGAATTAGCATTTTCCATGACCATCTGGCATCGGCGCAGGCGACTGGGAACAAAGGAGAGCTGGATGGAGAGGAGAGGCGAGTGTGCCATCGCATTGACCTGCAAATGAGGCTTTGTCACCGAGTTAAAGCTCCCTGACCCCCCTCTTTACCCCTACCAGCTCCTCTTAAAAAAACAACAACAAAAAAACCTAACATAAAAAAATAAATAAATGTAATTTTGAGTATTTGAGTGACACACAGGAACCCAAAACCACATCTGACCGTGCTTTGGGGCGATAGGCCAAAACAGGTGGAAAAAGAGGAACTTGTAAAGTTCAAACAATGTGCTGCAGGTTATACAGGGCCAAATATACTTTAAGTTAAGATGTATAGCACCAAGATCAGCAATAAAATAGATGTGCAGCTGTAAGAAAGAAAAAAGAAAATCTGAAATGAGTTAAATTCAGTTACCTTCTGGAACAAACCAAGGATATGTTTAATAGCACACTTCAGGGCCCAGATGATCAAAGAAGTCTGTTTAACTCCTCTTCAAGGCCTGTTTCATGCTTTTTTGTGCAGGTATATAATTTTAACTATAACATAAGGAATAAACAGTCCATTTAATTTAGATAGTTGGATGACGTGCAAAAGTAATCCCAAAATAATGCTTATTTAATCCTGCTGGAAGTTTACATCCTGTGAGTGTGTGTGTGCGTGTGTGTGTGTGAGAGCATATGCATATGTGAGTGTGTTTTTTGTGGTGGTGGGGGTCTGTCAGCTTTGTTGGACACCTGTCTCCTTGTGAATGTGAATGAGCGGAGTTTTGCAAAGAAGAATCAGGAGATGATAGATTTGAATTCTTATCAAGAAAAATTGAGAAAAACGAATCATAAATTTGGGAAAATCATTGTTCCGACTTTTCCGTATACAGTTTATTACAAAAACTTAAGAAACAAAAAACACCAGGAATAAGACAGTTCATTAAATGAACTGAGAGATAGAAAGTTAACATCCAAAATCAGTGTTTAGATTGACATTTATAGAAGATTTTTTTTTTCTCGGAGTGAAATTAATTTGTAACAAATTATGTATAACGCAACTTAATACTAACAAAGCAACAAATATATACAAATCTTGAAACAGTACATGCATTATTGAAAGTTTAAAACTCTAAGAAATAAATCAGCAACAACGTGGATAAACTCTAGTTAGACTAATTTATAGCATAAATGTGCATTTGAGAGCATTATTAACAGAAAAGACAAAGTCATTATTCAGTAGAAAGCTTCCAGAATTTATGAAAAAATCATAATGATAAACTCTACAACAGTTTCAAATAGAATCCCACAAAGAGGGTTTTACTGCTGAGATTCTTTAGGCCAAGTTACTTTTAGTTCGGCCACCAGATGCAGACGCAAGGCCAGTGTTTTCTCTTTTCTTTCCTCTCTCTCTTTGGCTTTTTCTCTCTTTACATCCACTCAGTATTCATGCCTGTGGATAACAAAGAGCACGGCTCAATCCACGCAGGAGGCGGTGTGACAGGGAACTCGTGGCAGCTTTTCAAATATCTTCTTTCTGCATCTCCGACCCCTCCCTCTTTGACCCCCCCCCCCTTTTTTTTCTTTGCATCTCGACTTTGGTCTCGGTTGGAGTAGGAAGGAGGTAAAGGAAGGGGGTGAATCAAGCCGCCGCCTCGTTCTCTAATTCACTTTGCTCTCCCCATGCATCAAGGGCAACCGATTGAATGGTGCACAGAAGAGATCCTTTAGAGATCTTATACATAGTTTGGTCTATGTGATGAAACGAGTAGCAATACTGTAGCCTACAGTAATAAAACAAAGTGGTATAATTTTACTGACAAAGTTGGATGAAAGAATTTGCACACATTTTATTTGAGGTACTTCATAAAATTATGTACATTTGAAGATCATTACTTTGCTTGATTCGTGAAACACGTTAACCTGGCTCTTGATTTTGTAAAAATAATAATTCTTCATTTCATTCAAAAGTAAAATAGAATTACAACAGTGACCTCAATGGAGCTTGAATGAGAAGGAGCAGAAAGACGGTTAATCTTCTGACATCTGCCCATTATTACTTGTGTCAACACTTACACTCTATGTCACTCTTCTATAGTCTTTCCACAGGCATCACAGTTGTTCCATAAGACTTATATAATATCATGGTCCGTATTTACAGTAATTACATATCTTTATGTTGCATGACATATGTACAATTTTTTTTCACATTTTCAAAAAACAAGAAACAAAATCTGTTCTAAAGAGTTCTTTTCAATTATAACGTTCGTGTTTAATATTGTCGTTTTTATTTGTTTATGAATGCCAAAGTACTTTTTTATTCTTTTTATTTTTCTGTGAATTGTGTTCCACAAATTAGATCCTTTTACTGAGACGGTCTGTTCCATGAACTTATTGGTTATAAATCTGTTTCTTTCACATTGTGCTTACTTTTCTATCTTTTTAAAGTTTTTCTGAATGTTTGCGATTAACATTTTACTATTTCAATTGGGCTCAAGCTCTAGACACAATGGGAAACGTTTTTCAATTCAGATTTTATTAATTAAATTCAGGTGAAACACACATAAAATCACAATTTTATAAACAACATGTGATTAAATGTTCAGAAATCCAACAACCATTTTCCCTAACGTACATCAACACATACATGCTGAAATTGTTTAGTAACAAACAAACCACTTATTTAACAAGGATGCAGTTTTACAAATTTCACACACTCTTTTACAAGACAGTAGAACCATATCCAGTCACAACCTTTCCTGTCTATTTTTTCTGGTTTGTTTTCGAAGTTAAAAAGGAACAAAATCTGGATTGTGATTAATGCTTAAAAGGACCCAGAAACAGCAAGAAAATGTTTCAAATTGAAACCATAAAATTTTTTTTTGCATGTGAATATCTTAAAAGAGTAAGGAACCTTTTGACATTACTATAACAAGCTGGTATACCTTTTCCTTAACAACTTTATATCACTAAAATGACCCATTTAATAGCCAAGTCTAACCCAATTGAGACGTACAGCTAGAAAGCAATAGTGCAGCTCTTTACCAAGAAAAGGTTACTAAATCTATTTCACCATCTTTACTAACAATAATAGATATGATTTACTTAAATTACTATGGTTAAGAAGCTCAGGTTGCTATCAATTTAGACTATAGAGTTAAAAATAAGATAAAAATAAGAAAGTTACTACACTTAACAAGATATAAAAATACACTCTTAAAGATTATGATTTATTAAGGCATTAAAGGGCTCCCTCTCTCCATCTTCTCACTCCATTTCTTCGACACTTGTCACCATTTTACTGTAACTTTCTCTTTTTAATGAGAACATATTTTGGTTTTAATGAGATATAAATTTCATTATAACAAGATTTGAATTTATACCCTAGCTATGACTTTGAAACCCTTCAATATGCTTTAAGGACAAAGTAAGAGTTAATTATATTCTTTTACCCCTTTAATACAAAAATGATCATGTGTTTTTTGTTAATAAAATGTATTCGAGGATATTAAATATTTAATATTGAAATTCTTTAAGTTGTCATTTAGCGAAATTAGTTTGTAAATAGTTTATCAATAATTGCTCATATCGTACAACTGTAGTTGCATTATTTTAGTAACAATATTTAACAAAGTATTTTGATAAGAATATGATTGAAGATACCTTTTTTAGTTAACCGTTGGTCACATTCATTGTGTCCAGCATCCAAAAAAACCCAACACTGTTTGGCTGATATATCTATATCAGTTATAAATGAGTCTTCTCTGTAATAGTTGAAAACTGTCATCACATTTTTGCTTAAGAAAGTTTGACAGTTTAAATTTGTGTATGGATTTAGGTGATTTAGTCACAAAGCTAATGTTAAAGAAAAGCTTGCTAGCTTGAGGTAGTTGTTAGCAACGAATTGTGGATCTTAGCTGTATTTTATTTATTTTTTAAACTTTGTTATCTTTTGTAGATTAACCTTTAAAGGTTAATACTAACTAATGAAATAAGTGTTACTAAATGTTTTTTGGGTATATACATCATTTTTGTCTTTTTTGTTACATTACTTAAATTATAAATGATAGAAATATTCTTGATAAATATTTTTTAGCTGTCAGAGTGACCTGATTTTAACCCAGAAAATACGATTATTTATAACAAATATTTATGTACTTAGAATGTATGCAAATTCTTACAAGACGGATCTTGATTTCATTGTAAATGTTTTATCAGACCATGTGCCAACAAAAAGGCTCGAGTTTAAGATTTAAACTATACAAAAGACACTAAACTATCGCAAAGCAACAGTTAAAAGGCTTTATAGTTTTGGATATCTTTTTTTTATTTTATGAAGCCTAATATAATATAAACGGGGACATTTTCACAGTTCCTGTTTAGGCTTAAAATACATTTATTTGCTTATAAGTTAGCAGTTAAAATTACCTGATCAGAGCTCAAGTCTTTTGTAATGACTTTTGTGGTGATTTGCATTCTAACTCTGGAATGGATTTAGCAATTTATTGTGATTTATGCTTGTGCAGTGGGGAAAAAAGTTTTATCAGGATTAAACTCTATTAAATTTCCTCGTTCAGGATCAACACAGATACTTTTCTTGAAAAAACATAAACAAAAAAATTCCTTTAATGTTTTTTTTTCCTTTCAACTTTTTGTCCATATAAATCATCATAAGAGACAAGCATTATTATAAGTAATGCTTTCTTTATGCATATTTACAGGCCAAAATAACATTTAAAGCACAGCGATTTGAATTGAAACATTTTCATGTACTGCCAATTAAAAGATTTACACTCTCTTTGGGCCACTCTTATTTTAGCCCTTTCCCAAAAAAAAAAAAAGGTGAAAAGGTCAACAAAGCCAGGCGCCAAAACATCGCAGAGTTCCATTATCCTGATTCCACAGGGGCGAGCCCCCAAAATAACCACAAGCTATGCAGACATTCATAGCGATTCTGCTCGTGTGACTTCGTATGACTTGCTTTTTGTGATGGCGCTCCCCGGCGGACTTTGGCCTCTTTGTTCCATTGAGACGAAAAACGTAACTTTTTTTGTTGAGGCAAAAGCAGGTGTAACTAATAACATTACCAATGGCTCATTCATTTCCCCTGTAGTGGCTCGCTGTAATCCATGACAGAGATTCAGCTGGCACAATGCAACACCGGCTCTCCTGCCAGACACACTGTTAATGATATTAGCTATGTCTTTGTCATATTAGCGTAATGCTGGCCTTTATTTATAGGATGTGACAGGAAATCTAATCGTCTATCCACACCTGGCAAACTGTATATATATATATATATATATATATATATATATATATATATATATATATATATACTCACATAACTGGGTGTTTTAAATTCGGGACATATATTCTGAAAAACTCCTATTTGACGGATAATACTTTGAAGTTTAGTACTTTTATTGCCACCTGTGTCACACGTTTTGGACCAATAGAAGTTGAGTGAGTGTCACATTCACAAACAACGGGGCAAAGGACATTAAATGATACTGTGATCTTTACAGCATGGATTTTATGAGAATGTTAGCAAGTCTGCAGAATGCATAATATTTATTTTATTAGAGATCCATTAAAGACCACCACATAACGGTTGTTCCCCTTGTTTACAAAGGAAAATCTGAGAATGTTCATTTGCATTCAGCCCCCTTTCCTTTGGTGTATTTAAATGAAACTCTGTGCAATCAAGTGCCCTCATATGTCACCTGGTGATTACATAAAGTCCAGCGAGTAACCTCACCTCAATTTAAGAGAAGCTTCCCTGTGAAGGCCTTTGAGATTTGTTGGAAAACAATCTTCAACAAACAGCACCATGAAGAACAAGCAAGATGGCCGACGGGTCCGGCAGAAAATTGTGGAGAAGTTTAAAGCAGGGTTTTAGGCTCTAAAACAAAATCCCCAGCTTTGAACAACTCACACTGCACTGGTCAATCCATTATCTGCAAAAAGAAACAGTGTTACTCAACTGCAAATCTACCTATATGAGGAGCTCCCGAGAGCTCAAATCGGAGAACTCTTAATTAACAGCCTTTTTTGGAGAGTAGCATAAAGAAAAACCAATACTGACAGAAAACTTTAAGACATCCTATTTTAACTAATGCTACACATGACTCAAACACATCATCCCCAAACATGAAGCATGGGGGTGACAGTATCATGCTGTGCAATTTGTGTTTATTTTCTTCCACAGGGACATATATTTTAGACAGAATTTATGGAAGATGGAAGGGACCAAATGAAGGGCAATATTGGAAGAAATCCTGTGTGAGACTGCAAGAGACTTAAATCTGGGGTGGAGGTTCTCCTTATTGCAGGAAAACAAGCCTAAAGATACGGGCAGGGAGTAAACTGAATGTTTTATATTAAAGCATATTTGTTAGAATGGCCAAGTCAAAGTATAGACCTGAATCAAATTTTAACATTTGTGGCAAGACTTAAAAGTTGCTGTTCATAGATGCTTTCAACCCAGTCTGACTAAGCTTGAGCAATACTGCAAGGAGTCTGAGTAAAAATATCAGTTTCTCCATGTGAAAACTGATAGAGACTTATCTCGTTAGACTGTAAATGCATCAGTAGGTTCTACAAACTGTTGACTTTTTGAAACAATGTATGAGTTTCCTTCAACTCAAAATTCTGTTCACTGCAGTTTATTTATATAGTGCCAATTCAGAACATATGTAATCTCAAGGCACATTACAAGAAAAGTCATTTCAACACAATTATACAAACATTACAGTTAGTTTAACGTTTTCTATGTAAGGAATCCCAGCAGATTGCATTGAGTCATTGACGTGAGGTTGTGCCCAGATCATGCAGACTCCAACCACAGCAATTTCTCAGCAATCCCTCATACTGAGAAAGCATGTAGCGACAGTGGAGAGGAAAAACTCCCCTTTAACAGGAAGAAACCTCCAGCAGAACTGGATCCTGGTTCAGTACAAGCGGTCATCTGTCACGACCGTCTGGGGGTCTGAGAAGATCAAGAAGAGACACAAAAAGAACAAAAGGAACTGATGTAAGAATACTTTCTATATTAAAGAAAGTAAAAAGTTGACAACAGGACATGGATGATAATCGGTCACTGGGAGCATCATCTGAATCGATGCTCCCCATCCAACAGGGCGGTGTAGCTGAGCAGGATACCAGACCAGGTGTAGCTTCTATGGAGAGAAAAACACTGCGAGAACACAAGGTTAACAATCGAAATAACAGCAAAAAATACATCTGAAGAGTAGTAGAAGAGAAAAGTAGAAGAGTGAAAAAAAAGGTCTGTCCTCCAACAGTCTAAGCCTATGGCAGCATAACTACAAAAATAGCTCAGGAATACCTAAGCCGTTCTAACTATAAGCTTTACCAAAAAGGAAGGTTTTTAAGCCTAGTCAGCATCACAGACTAAAACTGGGAGGTGGCTCAACAGGAGAGGAGCCTGATAACTAAAAGATCCCAATCTACTTTTAGAAATCCTAGGAACTACCAGTAAACCGGCAGTCTGAGAGTGACATGCTCTGTTGGGAACATTTGGAAAAGTCAGATCTCTGATGTATAATGAACTTTGATTATTAAGGGCTTTATACATAAAAAGGAGAATCTTAAACTCTGAAATCATCAACTAAAACATCCACTTGGAGTTAATCTATTAAATCCAATGGGAAAAAATGCACATGAAATGGTCGCTAAAGGCATAGAAGAGGCGGACATGAGGTGATTTAGCGACGACTGTGTTATGTGATCGCAAAGTTCCAGGTTCAGACCAGCCGCTCGCACTAGCACAATATGGAAAACACCTACAACGGTTTCACACATACTGTAGCTATCAAAAAGCTTTACAACCGGAGAAACATATCCAGCTCGGCAGGAAGAGGTCTGCCTCATTGTGGCCATATAATTGGTCAGAGAGAAGAGAGGAGGTGATGCAAATAGTATGATGACACCATGAGAAATGAGATCTAACTCCATCCCAGCGCCAGTCCTGACAGCCAGAAGTCCTCCGCTACCATTCTTCTCCCCTCCCTCCCTTTGTGTGGATCCTTTTCAGCTCCTTTGCGGCAAACCTGTTTCCATTCACGTCCCTTTTTCCACGGGACAAGAGTCTTCTGGTGAGCGGCTGCCATGTCTGCTTTATCCATCCATCCATCCGCTTCAATGATGCCTCTCCATCCCCAGTCCTCTCTTCCATTGGTAGGAAAGTTTTCTTCTCCTTAAATGGCTCATAAAACGTGAGGGAGGAGGGCCAGCAGGCTGAGTTTTCAGGGCTGGATACACCGCAATGTGTGCACTGACTCGGACTAATGCTATTCAGGCCTCACACTCGCTCTCCACGTCGGGATGAAAAGGGACGGCAACGGCATCCTCGACAAAGGGGCATCATTCATCAGGCTGCAGCCAGGAGCGGCAGGATTCGGGCTCATCCTTTTTGCTCTCAGCTGCATGGTTTCAGAAGCACCAAGGTTCTTCAACTGGATTGTCTTCCAGAGTGTTTGTGTCTGTGTGTGTTGGATGGTAGGGGGGTGTGTGTCCTGGGACTGATGATATTCGGATCAGTCCTGGATTTTATGTCAAGTCTTTCACACGGTGAATGAAAGAATCTGATGCCAATACAGATTTATGACCATACTCCAAGGTCAGCAAGCGGTTATTAATCTTCACCTTTCTGTTGCTTCTCTTTCACACGCACTTTTGAAACCTGTTGGCAGTCAACAACAATACCCAGAAGGGCTCAAGGTCTTGTCAGCCCTTCCTAATTTGTGGCTGTGGTTTGAATTCGCTCACTGTTGGCTGCTTGACATGGTGGATTAGCAACATCTTTCATTTTTCACGCGGGGCAGTGCCAGCAGACTGCACAGCGTGCAATTACACAGCAGGAATAGCCTGCTCAGGCATGTACTCATGCTAATTCCTGCAGAAACATTTGCAAAGGCACACACAAACACGATTGTAAAACCTTATGTAAGGATACCGGAGAAGGTGAGTGGTTGGATGAAAAGAGTGAAAAAAAAGACCTTAAAACTGAATTAGACGTTCCGTATTGAAGGAAAACAATAGATCCAGAATCCATGCTGTTTGTTTTCACAGATTTATTTGAGCAGAGCATCAAATTACCAACAGATCATGCAGCAAAGATAATGATGATTCAAGATCAAATGATATATGTTTTTGTGCCCGTCTGTTTGTCTTTTAGCAGGATAACTTGGTGGATGAATTTTGGTAAAATATTCTAGAAATATCCACAATAGGACCAGGAACAACATGTTACATTTTGCATTTGGTGTCACATGAGCCGCGTATCCACCCAAAAACCAGTGATGCCATCTTGGACACATCTGAGCTTACACAGCAGTCCCTCTACAGCAAATTAATTGTGTATGCACAAGTTTGTAAGACTCATTTGAGGTGATGTTCTCAGACTTGCAAGCTTCCTATTTTTTTTTCCGTCCTCATGTAACAGGCCTCCTTTTGGCCATGAACCCATCTATTTCCTGAACAACATGGCAGCTGGACACAGGGCTAGACTGGGAACAAAAGGTGGCCTTGGCATTTTTGGCTATAATCATTTATGAAATGTAACCATAATCATGTCAAAACTTGGTAAAAAAAAGTGTTCGGGATGAATGTCTGTCAACCTGAACCCATTGTGGCAAGGCACACAATGAGGGCCCGGGTGGAATTTAATCCCCAGACACCCGGGCAGAAGTCAGGCAGCCAAACCAGTCAGCCAAAGAGATATGTTTGTGGCCAAGCAGACAAGGCACAATCAGAGGCATAGTGAAAGGACCCCCACACTGTCAGATTAACTTCAGCACCATTTTGTTTATAAAAAAACAACAACTCACAACTCGTGCTCATATTTTTATTTTTAGGCGGCTTGCAGTTAGTTACCTGTGGTCTGATACTTATTTTAAACTAATTCTCAACTAAATCTTGAAAAGAAAACTATTGGTTTTGTTTCTTTATTAGCCTACTCTCTGTTTCTGCCTGTGACGGAGATGGTGACACTTACCAATCTTGTGACTCCAAAACCAAGACTTTGTTTTCTTTTGTTAATATATATTCTGGTAGCATTAACTAAAAAGGTGAGGTGAATGGTGTGAAAGTAAAGTCCAATCATGCAGTAAATGCATCCCAAACTCCATACGAGTAATATTTTTTCTTAAAAGGTTTGTGAAAAGAAACTTGAAGTTGCTTCCAAACGTTTGACCTGTAGTGGCCTTTCCTCTTGACCTTTGACCTGAAGTGTAGTGACATGACTCCAATAAATCACATCTGCCATCATGAGGTGGACTACAGTTTTTTTCTTTTTTTAGCTTTTTTGATCAGAGGGTCATATTTAACAGCTGTCGACTGGCCCAAATAGGTAATCAAAACCACAATCAGAGCAAACACGGATTAATATAAAGCCGTCAAAAAACAAAAACACTTGATATGATATCTGACTTGATATCTGAAACAGAAACATAGGTTACAGGGTTGGAACAGAGAAAATGGCTCATTACATGGACCTCTGGACGTCATGTGACTCTCAGAGTGTTGCCGGCATTTTGGCAGCAATTAATCTAAAGAAATGAACATTGAAGGCTGGGATTTTACTACGTCACAGTTTATTACCCATTTTAAAATGGAAGATATTGTTGTATAAGCCGGGAAATTAAAAGGATTAAACATCTACAGCCCTGAAATACTTTTTAAAGCTTCAGAAGCTGTCGGAGCGGACCTTTTACTCGACCTGAGATACCCTCACAAACAATTTCCTGGGTAAGTGGAGCAACGAGCAGCTAGGTTATGTCCATGTGCTTGTTATATGTGTCAATATCTGATGATTAATAAATCATTGCTTCAAAAATAAATAAATATATAAATTATCACAAGACATGTAAACAGTAAGGATCTGAATCTTACAACAACTAACGATTCTATTCCGATTCGTGGGGGAATGATTTCATTCAGAATCCGTTCTCGATTCAGAACCGATTCTTGTTTCATAATCGATTCACAATTCAGAGTCGATTCTCAATCAATATTATTAGTAAAAAAAAGGTGCCAATTTGTAGGGCTGAGACAATATGCTTTTCTCCCGAATCAATTCTCTTATGATTTTTTTTAAAGTGCCGATTAAATTTAAATTGAGATTCTTCAATATTGCAGATTTTTTTATTCACTATAGTATTGAAAGGATACATAATTTTCTGAATGTTCTACTTCCCTCATCTTAAACCTTTACAACAGAATTAATGAAAAGGGAAGACTTTCTAAAGTAAACTGCTACATACTTAAATACCCCTCCCTGGCTGCCACCTTATCGCGGTGGAGGGGTTTGAGTGTCCCAATGATCCTGGGAGCTATGTTGTCTGGGGCTTTATGCCCCTGGTAGGGTCACCCATGGCAAACTGGTCCTAGGTGAGGGATCAGACAAAGCGCAGCCCGACGACCCCTATGATGAATAAAATATATGGATCTAGTGTTCCCTCGCCCGGACGCGGGTCACCGGGGCCCCACTCTGGAGCCAGGCCTGGAGGTGGGGCACGTTGGCGAGCGCCTGGTGGCCGGGCCTTTTTCCATGGGGCCCGGCCGGGCTTAGCCCGAAGAGGAAACATGGGCCCCCCTTCCCATGAGCTCACCACCTGTGGGAGGGGCCATAGGGGTCGGGTGCCGTGCAAGACGGGCGGTGGCCGAAGGCGGGGACCTTGGCGGTCCGATCCTCGGCTGCAGAAGCTGGCTCTTGGGACGTGGAACGTCACCTCTCTGGTGGGGAAGGAGCCGGAGCTGGTGTGCGAGGCTGAGAGGTTCCGACTGGACATCGTCGGCCTTGCCTCGACGCATGGCTCTGGCTCTGGAACCCGTCTCCTCGAGAGGGGTTGGACTCTCTTCCACTCTGGAGTTGCTCCCGGTGAGAGGCGCCGAGCTGGGGTGGGCATACTTGTTGCCCCCCATCTCGGCGCCTGTACGTTGGGGTTTACCCCGGTGAGTGAGAGGGTAGCCTCCCTCCGCCTACGGGTGGGGGGACGGGTGCTGACTATTGTTTGTGCTTATGCACCGAACAGTAGATCAGACTACCCACCCTTCTTGGAGTCCTTGGAGGGGGTGCTGGAGAGTGCTCCTTCTGGAGACTCCCTCATTCTCCTGGGAGACTTCAACGCTCACGTTGGCAATGACAGTGAGACCTGGAGAGGCGTGGTTGGGCGGTATGGCCCCCCCGATCTGAACCCGAGCGGTGTTTTGTTGTTGGACTTCTGTGCTCGTCATGGATTGTCCATAACGAACACCATGTTCAAGCATAAGGGTGTTCATGTGTGCACTTGGCACCAGGACACCCTAGGCCGCGGCTCGATGATCGACCTGGTTGTCGTTTCATCTGACCTGCGGCCGCATGTTTTGGACACTCGGGTGAAGAGAGGGGCGGAGCTATCCACCGACCACTACCTGGTGGTGAGTAGGCTCCGGTGGTGGGGGAAGACGCCGGACAGACCTGGTAGGCCCAAACGTGTTGTGAGGGTCTGCTGGGAACGTCTGGCGGAGTCTCCTGTCAGAAGGGGTTTCAACTCTCACCTCCGACAGGACTTCAAACACGTCCCGGGGGAGGCGGGGGACATTGAGTCCGAATGGGCCATGTTCCGTGCCTCCATTGTCGAAGCGGCTGACCGTAGTTGTGGCCGCAAGGTAGTTGGTGCCTGTCGTGGCGGCAACCCTCGAACCCGCTGGTGGACACCGGCGGTGAGGGATGCTGTCAAGCTGAAGAAGGAGTCCTATCGGGCCTTCTTGGCCTGTGGGACTCCGGAAGCAGCTGATAGGTACCGGCAGGCCAAGCGGAGTGCGGCTCGGATGGTCGCTGAGGCAAAAACTCGGGCGTGGGAGGAGTTTGGAGAGACCATGGAGAACGACTTCCGTATGGCTTCGAAGCGATTCTGGTCCACCATCCGGCGTCTCAGGGGGGGGAAGCGGTCTGCCGCCAACACTGTTTACAGTGGGGGCGGTGTGCTGCTGACCTCAACGCGGGACGTTTTGGGTCGGTGGATGGAATACTTCGAAGACCTCCTCAATCCCACCGACACGCCTTCCTGTTTGGAAGCAGAGTCTGGGGACTCTGGGACGGACTCTCCAATCTCTGGGGCTGAAGTCGCCGAGGTTGTTAAAAAGCTCCTCGGTGGTAAGGCTCCGGGGGTGGATGAGATTCGGCCGGAGTTCCTCAAGGCTCTGGATGTTGTAGGGCTGTGTTGGTTGACGCGGCTCTGCAATATTGCGTGGACATCGGGGGCAGTTCCCTTGGATTGGCAGACCGGGGTGGTGGTCCCCCTCTTTAAAAAGGGGGACCACAGAGTGTGTTCCAACTACAGGGGGATCACACTTCTGAGCCTCCCTGGTAAGGTCTATTCAGGGGTTCTGGAGAGGAGGGTACGACGGATAGTCGAACCTCGGAT
Organism: Apricaphanius iberus; assembly: GCA_028564705.1. Classification (NCBI taxonomy): domain Eukaryota; kingdom Metazoa; phylum Chordata; class Actinopteri; order Cyprinodontiformes; family Aphaniidae; genus Apricaphanius; species Apricaphanius iberus. The sequence goes on along the minus strand of JAPXFQ010000708.1, from coordinate 1,369,874 downwards.
CCAGGAGGAACAATGCGGTTTTCGTCCTGGCCGTGGAACACTGGACCAGCTCTACACCCTCGGCAGGGTCCTGGAGGGTGCGTGGGAGTTCGCCCAACCAGTCTACATGTGCTTTGTGGACTTGGAGAAGGCGTTCGACCGTGTCCCTCGGGGTGTCCTGTGGGGGGTACTCCGGGAGTATGGGGTACCAGGCCCTCTGATACGGGCTGTTAGGTCCCTATATGACCGGTGTCAGAGTCTGGTTCGCATTGCCGGCAGTAAGTCGGACTCGTTTCCAGTGAGAGTTGGACTCCGCCAAGGTTGCCCTTTATCACCGATCCTGTTCATAACGTTTATGGACAGGATTTCTAGGTGCAGCCAAGGTGTTGAGGGGATCCGTTTTGGTGACCTCAGGATCGGGTCTCTGCTTTTCGCAGATGATGTGGTCTTGTTGGCTTCGTCTGAACGTGATCTACAGCTCTCGTTGGAGCGGTTCGCAGCCGAGTGTGAAGCGGCTGGGATGAGGATCAGCACCTCCAAATCCGAGACCATGGTCTTGAGTCGGAAAAGGGTAGGGTGCTCTCTTTGGGTTGGGGATGAGGTCCTTCCTCAAGTGGAGGAGTTTAGGTATCTGGGGGTCTTGTTCACGAATGAGGGAAAAATGGAGCGGGAGATCGATGGACGGATTGGTAGGGCGTCTGCAGTCATGCGGGCGCTGTACCGGTCTGTCGTGGTGAAGAGAGAGCTGAGTCGAAAGGCGAAGCTCTCGATTTACCGGTCGATCTACGTTCCTACCCTCATCTATGGTCACGAACGCTGGGTGGTGACCGAAAGAACGAGATCGCGGATACAGGCGGCTGAAATGAGTTTCCTCCGTAGGGTGGCTGGGCTCTCCCTTAGAGATAGGGTGAGAAGCTCGGTCATCCGGAGGGAGCTCAGAGTAGAGCCGCTGCTCCTCCACATCGAGAGGAGCCAGTTGAGGTGGCTCGGGCATCTAGTCAGGATGCCTCCTGGACGCCTCCCTGGTGAGGTGTTCCGGGCATGTCCCACCGGGAGGAGACCCAGGGGAAGACCCAGGACCCGTTGGAGAGATTATGTCTCCCAGCTGGCCTGGGAACGCCTCGGGATTCCTCCCGAGGAGCTGGCCCAAGTGGCCGGGGAGAGGCAAGTCTGGGTCTCCTTGCTTAGGCTACTGCCCCCGCGACCCGACCCCGGATAAGCGGAGGAAGATGGATGGATGGATGGATAATAAAGTGAACGTAAACTTTTTTTCCAAGCCTGGGCTACATGTTAAAAAAAAAAAATATATATATATATATATTTGAAAGTCTACTTTTTTATTCAAAAAATCAATTCAAAATTGTTAAGCAAATAATCTCGATTCTTATGTGAATCGATTTTTTTGCCCACCCCTGGTAAACAGCAGCACAAAGACGTCACAATAATTTGTAACGAATGTGCCAAGTTTTACATGATGTTCACTTGTTGCTATGTGAACAACAACACAGAAAAATCCACACCAAAAAACTTGTAGGAAGTCCACTAAGAATCTTAATAAAAGCAAAATATCCATTTAGTTTACTGCTCCGCCTTTATTGTTACACTGCTTCAGATAACTTGTTAGCGTTCATAACCATTATCATTTAAACTGTGGACATGTTTGGATTTCAATCCTTAGAAATACTAATGTAAAAGTTAACTTTAAAACACGTGTTTGGGTGAAGTTACTTGAAATTAAATGGTCACTTCGTGAACGAAAACCATTGAGAGACGGGGTCCAACGCTCATTTTTCTTATTGCACTCCTCATTTTATAGCTGAAACCCATCTTTCCTCCAAGGTGGATCTTTTCGGATGTAATAAAAGGCTCTGTCTTTAACCTGACCTCGGTTGTTTGTGCAACCAGGGGCACAAAACCAACACCCTTCTCAAAGCTCATAGCTGCTCCGGTTTTAGCAGCTGGAACCACTTCTTTGTTGGAATTTTACTCTCTAAAATGTCTTTGTGAAAATGCCGGTTTGGCTGCGTGGATTACAATACTTTATTCGTCATTCATAAAGAACAGGAGCTGGATCATTTCCAACAACAAAGACGCCTGTTGGACAAAGAAGTAAGTAGCTACATGCTAATGTCTGTTAGCCATTTATCAAGCTGACTGTTTTCGTAAGATATTTTTTTGAAATCTTGCATAATTAATGAGGGGCCAGACTTTGATTGACAGGCTGTTTCGTTTTAATTTAATTATAATAACACTACATTTTAATAATTATTTCAAGTTACTCTGTCTTATCTTCTGAGGTTTGAGAAATAAGAGAACCGTCGGAGGAGCGCAGATACGGCAGCAGTCAGGCATGGGGCCATTAGCCTTTAGCTTAGTTAGCCAAGTTTAGCATCAGAGCTAAAGACACGGGAGCAGAATGGGCGTGATTACGACCGAACTACACGCCCATACACGCCCCGTGAGGACAGAGTGAAGATACCGCCCCTATGCCCTTTTTAGGAACATGCTTCGTCAGAGTTGGGGAGGAGGAGTCTGTGAATCCGCCATGAATTCCCCCATGAAAGTGTGTCATTCTGGTAAACGGGGAGAAGTGAGGAGGCGCTGTCTATTCTTTTTTACAGTTTATGGTTGGTTTGGGCTCTGTCTAAAGTCTGGATGGACTCCATTTAAAGTCTGCGTTGGCTCCGTCTAAACATAGTATATTTAGCTGACTATTGACTCTGGTTATTACAAAAAATAATTTAATACACCAAATATCTGAGCCCTTAATAAAACAAAGTTTAATTGTGGGGCAGCATGCGAGATTATAGAAAAACGAGCTGTTTTACTTTGTGGTCCAACATTACCTCCAGGATAGAAGTTAAATTTCAAGACAAATTAATACTATATAACACCAACTGTAACATTTTACCATATATATGTCTATCCCATAAGTTGAAAGCTGTAAAATAGCATGATACAGGCCCTTTAACAATCAGATAATGGCAATATTACATTTTTCTATCATATATTTACTGTCATCTTGTTGCTGTTAGAATATAAAAATGATTACTAGAAAAAGTAACACAAAAATATTTTTCCTTCATTGCTTTATCATATTTTTATTAACAGCAAAGCTAACTATTCTAAAAGGTACTAGAAAAGCAATCAACTGTTGCTGTTAGATGAATTAAAAAATCCAGTACTACAGTTAATGAATCTACCATCTGCACAAACAATTGCATTTGAACAATGTTGTTTTTGTGTTTAAGTGAAGAATCAAAAGTCACACAACCACAAGCAGACATGCTGTAGGTCAAGCACAGCACAGAGCCGGCCTGGCAGAGCAGCCCTGCAGCCAACAATGAACACAAAGGCCTGAACGATGGGAACGGGAAAAACTGGCAAACCTAACGAGGTATCCTGCCATCTTTTCCTGCTCCCTCCCTCTGCTTAACAACAGATGCTGTGTCCCATGAAGGCACCGTCAGCTGCCCAAGGATGGGCTGAAATTTGTTGACAATGACAAGAAAAAAAAAAAAAGACATTCCCAAAGTTAGCATCCCAGGTTAACAATACTGACTCGCAACCATAGAGGAGGAGGACAGACCTCTCTCCAGGAATGGCTCTGACCCCTCCCTTTTACTACTATGGTAAACCCATACATGCACGCACTTGTCAGCTGCAGGCCAGGCGTTGTCTGAGTCCAGATGGTGGTGAACTGTGTAACTCACTTATCTGTCTTTGGCCTCTAAAGGAATGCTTAAAGGCCTCTCGAATTCCCAGAGGACGTCACGGAAAAGGAGACACAGGGAGAGGCAGGCCATCTGCTCCTAGATACCGTGGACGCCTCCCATTCCTGTCCGTCCCCTCACCCCACCCACCTTCCAACCTCGGAGAAATGTATGATTTCTCCTATATTCCTACATCATCTCAACTAAAGTACTGCTGATTACTGGCGAGAAAAGGGACTAATATTTAGATTTGAAAAATGAAAAAGAAACATAATCATGAATGCATCAGGTATAATTTCCTACGGGCAGCCCAACAGTCCATGTGTTAGTGCAGGTCCATCACTCTGTAGAATTAACACAATCTTTTTTTGAACTCATTGACGCGTTGCACAGAATGACCCGCCATGTTTATTCCACATTCCAACGTGATGGTGGAGTTCAAAACAAAACTTCCATGCTTCTCCCGTTTATTTCCTTATAAAAAAGAGACGCAACTGCATTTGGTTTTTACGTTTAAATACATGTATTGTGTTTAACTAACAGCTACCCAGTGATTAATTAGATTAAAAAAAATGTATATTCTGACAATGGGAGTCACGCTGACTGTAAAAAGTAGACCATATGATCCACACAATTATAAACATCTACCCTTATAATTTACTGTATGATATAATATGAAATTAAAATTAAAGTATGAAAAGTGTTCCCTGCAATTGTATCATTGTCCTGAGTCAATACTTACTGGAACCACCTTTTTCTGCAGTTACAGCTCCAAGTATTTTGGGTTATCCTTTTGACAAGCTATGTTTGGAAGATGATGTTAGCTCAAGCTCAGTCAGAAAGGTGGAGAGCATCTCTGAACATCATTTTTTAAATCTTGCTGCAGATCCTGGACTAACTTTAGGGTTGACTGGGTATTCCTAACATATAAATATATTCTTATCTTATTATCCTTTCATTGCATTACTTTCTACATGTTAAGGGTTGTTGCGCTGCTAGAAGGTGAACCTCCTCTTATGTCTCAAGTCTGTTTATCACCGTTACAAAAGAAAAAAAATAAATCCTGAATTGCCCTCTCCCTAACAACTCCGACTCTTCAAGGCCTATAATGTTGGGAGTTTACTCATGGGATAGCTTCTATCCTGCACATCCAGAACTGAACAACTCCCCATAAAGCCAGCAACAAAACCTTCACACAAAGTGGCACAAGCAAAATGGAGAGCCAATAAGCCAAGGGGCCCATCGTTGAAGTGCTCGTTTGTGTGCAGGCGAAAAGAGTGTGTGCAGGCGTTGGAGCGCGTGTGTGTTGATAAAGCGTACCCATCCAGACAGGACGTGGTGTGTGTGGATTTTTGCCGAGTGAATAGTGATTGTGTACATTTAAAAGAAAAGGGGGTGTCGCCCTGCGTGACAGTGGTTGTCAAAGTCCTGTGTGAGTGGCGTAGTGTGTGTCTGTGTGCACTACAACAGGCCAGAACGGGTGAAAAGGAGACATTCACTCGGTTAAAGTATGCCCCCATGTGATGGATGCAAGAAATAAAAGTTGGCCTTAGTTGAAAAAAATGTTGTTTGACAAATAATTAATTTTATTTTACTAAATAATCTAAAATAATTTTTCTTTATATCATTTCAATGATCATACTTACAGATGCATATGTTGATGCAGATAATACTAAAACAGTATTTCTTTTGGTTTTACTTCTGCTACCAGGAGAAGAATATTAAAATCAAATTATCTCCGACGTTGTCAGCATTCGTCTTCCTGAAAACTCAGATATAGCAACATTTACCCTTGTGGAACTCCCTGATGAGAAATTCACCAAAGGACTTCCCTTATTTGTGGTGTGTTTTGAACTGTAGTCATTTATCTTAACTTGAACAGGACTTTCCCCAAATGCTCAGAAGGTTCTGTTGGGTTTCACTCTTACTTTACATGATAATATTCTCTTAGCCATCCATCCATCTCACTTTTCTTTGAAGGGTCATTGGGGGGCAGGTGCCTATCTCCAGCGGTCATTGGGTGCGAAACGAGTTACACCCTGGACAGGTCGCCAGTCCATCGCAGGGCAACATAGAGACACACAAGACAAACATTCCTGCACGCACTTAATTGCATACCTAAGGAGAATTTGGAGAGACCAGTTAACCCAAAAGTTATGTTTTCTGACTGTGGGAGGAAGCTGGAGAATCTGGAGGGAACCCACGCATGCACAGGGAAAGCATGCAAACTCCATGCAGAATTGCAACCTCTAGAATTTGAATCACTTCTCACTTCAGGACATTCTCGCTGCAAGGCAACAGTGATACCTACTGTGCTACAGTGCAGCCCACCACACAAACAATGAAACTTAAGAAAACTTTTACCTATGCTTCAAATAAGAAGAAATTTGCAATTAAATTCTGCAGCTTTTAGAGCTCCACAACTGTAATTATGATCACAAGCTGTACATACATTGTTTAAGATGCATTTTAGAATTTAAAAACTGTAAAGAAACTGTCATTAAATTTTTTTCTTTCCTGATAGACCAACACAAAGAGTTACTTTAATTGTGAAGTAAAGAAATTAAATTTGGGTGTCAAAGCTTCTTCCAAATCTAAATCTGAAAAGTGAGCTTTGTAGAACTTTTCCAGAAGCTATATCTTCCAGGGCATCACACACTTTTTAGAGACTTCCAGATTATTCACAGTTGCATGTATGTGCTGCTCCAATACAGATAAAACCTAATTATATGCACAAAAAAAGAAAAAGATAAAAATGAAATTGATATTAATACATTTAATATTATTGTAAATTTAATTTGACTTCATTGTGTTCAGTCTATTTGTTTAACCACAAATTACAATAGACTTTTTAATACAAAAATCAGTTCCAGTTAAAATAGGCCTAAAACACCTATTTTTTGAAGTCCCAAAAAAATGCTACCCATGCTACCTACATAATTCTAAACTCGATGCTATGTTTGTTCCTCCTTGCCCAAATTGATAGATGAACTATGAAGTTAACTGGTAAGATTCAAGGAAAATTATTCTTATCAAACAGAAAAATTAAAATCACAACTTAGATAAACACTGTAAACCAGGGAAGGCTGTGGGGGAGAAGAGAAAGGAATTACTCTAGTTGGTTATTGCATCTTAATTTTTAACCTTGTTGTTGTAGTGAGGAAACTACTACTATTATTATTATTATTATTATTATTATTATTATTATTATTATTATTATTATTATTATTATTATTATTATATAATAACTTATTAATATATAATAACTTTATTTATGAAGAAATTTCATACTGCTGAACAGCTTTTAGATATTAAAATGAATGAATAAATAAATAATAGAAACAATACATAATAAAATAATGCAATTTAAAAAAAGATTAAATAAAAGAAATAAGAACCAAAAACAATGAAACTAGCATGGAAGCAGGACACATAAGTTAGGGTGAACAAGTGAGTCTTTGACTTGGCTTTTAAAAACTATACAGAGCATGCTTGCCTAATTTATTTAGGTAGATTGTTCCATGAATAGAAAAGGCTCCCAAATAGTCTTTTGTCTGACTTTGACAACTTTTAAAAAGCTATTGCTCTGAGAGTTTAGAGTAATGGTGGAACATAAGCGTGCAGAAGGTCAGAAAGATATGAATGGGCCAAGATGATTTTAAACCTCATAGGTTAGCACCAGGACCTTAAGATCTGCTCAAACCTGACAAGGTCATCAGTGAAGAGATAACAATACTGGAGTAATGTGCTCATATTTGCCAGTTTTTGTTAAAAAATGAGCACCTGCATTTTGCCTTACAACAGCCAATGTGTCAAGACACAAATGCATAGATAAGAATCTCTGCATTTTCAAATGAAAAAAACCTGTGTGATTCTAGCTTAGGTAAGGTAGTCCTGAGAGTCCAAGATTGACTGAACCAGAATTGGTAAAAAACAAACAAAAAAACTTATTGATTACTGTGACCAAGACAGTTTACATATTGGCAGTACTGGAAAGCCTTAGAGGCCCAAATAAACTGCAAGATGATAGAAATACAGCTCTGTTATCCGGTTGAGGTTTAATGTACAATAATATCTTCCAATACAATGTAATATTAATCTTCTTATGTTTGATGTATATACTCAGAAATTAAAATACAGAATGTACTTTTAGGGGAAAAATGTCTTGTCACTGGGGTGCTAACCTCAAAGGTAGGATTTGTACCTTATATCAGTGCTACCTTGACAGCCAACAATTATCGACCTGACATGATTGACACATCACTTGACCAAAATGTACCCCATTTGTTTATTTGTTTGATTAAACAAAAATGTAAAAATTTGTTAACAGTAAAACTATGAAGCCTGTTTACATAAATTGTTATTTGCAAATGGGTGTATTTTTTTGGTTAAAAAAATTATGTCCAGAAATCGTCCCTTAAGAAATGGTACAAAAATGTACATGTATGAACTGTTTAGACAATAAAAAAGGTACAGATAGTTACATTGAGGTCCAATATTTGTCTTTAGACTGTGTTCATTTCTTTTTTTTTACCCTGGGGCGCAGTAATGTACCTATTCTGTACCTCTATTTCTGACAGTGTACTTAAACATTTATCTATCATCTGTTCGAACAAAACGTCCGATTGGGACTTGATTGAAACACAACAGGTCCATGATGTGATCAACTCAAGGTTACGAAACCTTAACAAAAGACTTGATGTCACCATATCACAAATGGTAACAAAGCTGTACAACCAAGAAGGGAACGCACAACAAACAGGCACAAATGGAAAGCCACCCACACACAAAGTGATCACAACTTGTGTGGCTCATGACCACACAGAGAAAGTGACTGACTTTCATTCAGCTGGAAAAGATCCAGAAAAGATCCAGAGAAACTGGATCACGAAATTAAAGTTATCTTAAAGGATATAATTAGTCTGGAGTGGACATACTGTAGTTTTGGCACCAAACAAAATAATGTAAACCAGATTAAACCAGATTCCAGAACAGCTTTGATAATACACCTTTACTACTATGCTGAATTTAGGTGAGATACAGTTTTAGAAGCTGTGGGACAATCACACTTTGTGTAGTAATAAGAATTTGGTGAGCCAAAAAAAAGATAACGAAATAACAACCAAATTATAAGGAACAGGGTTGTTAACAGTGTAATAAACTGTATTTAGATTATTTAGGCTGTTGTTATTTCTTAGTTTTATGCAATTCTCCATACTCAGTTAAGCTTTTTCTTTTCTTTTGTTCTTTGAATATTTGTTTAGATTCTTATATTTCCGGTTACACTTTAGCTTCTGTTTTAGTATGATCTTTCCCATTACACTCCTGCGTGTTTTATTCTGTCTTCATTAAAGCTCCCAAAGGTCCTCACTCAGCAACTGAACATTGTTTCATATGATCCCACTTGAATCTATATTTTAAGGCTACATCCCAAATGCTATGTCACTATGGCACAATCACTCCGCACACCACCATGCAAAACCATCCCCATGGTGTAACATGGGATTGACTGCACTATGCTGTGTGGATTCTGTTCTTCATTAGGGTCATGAAAGGCAGTCAGAGGTCATAATAACAAAAAAAAAACAACAACAGGGCAATCCTTGTAGACAACCTGCTGGAAATTGCAAAAACTTTGGGAAAGAGGTTCACCTTCTAGACGAACGTTGACCCAATAGACAATGGAGTTACAATGGAATACTTTAGATCAAAGAGTATACATTTGATAGAACAGTCCAGTCAAAGTCCAGACAGTTGATGTTCACTGACATTCTCAATTTTTCTGCCACTTCACAATTAGGCCCCAATTTTTGTTGATCTATACCCTAAAATTCACATGAAATTCATTAAATGTTTTGTGTTGTTACATAGGAAAATGTGGACATTTTTAAACAATGTAAATACTGTACATATACAAGCTAATGTAGAAAGCAAACATTAAAGAACATGTCTTTCACATTTCAATAGAAAACTGAATAAAGAACTGTTTTATTAAGATGATTGGCAGTTTTCCAGCAGGTTAGAAAACTGTAAAGATAGAAAAAAATATGCTTGCTTTGTGATGGACTGGCGACTTGTTAAGGGTGTATGAATGGCCGCTCGAGAGAGGCACCAGCTCTGGTCCAAGGTTAAGTGGGTATAGACAATAGGTGGCTGGATGATAGGATAATAATTACTATAACATACTGTGATTGAGTTTTTTCAAAACATATTTCTACAGAAAGAAACAACAGTGGAGGACACAGAAGCTCTACATTAGCTGCTCTTTTCTTTAAACCTTAAAGACCTCACCCTGTAGAATTAGCAGGAGAGGAAATAGATTAAAACACTTTCTCAGAGAATCTGAAAGTTTCTTTCATGATTGGTTGACATCCTTCTAAGTCCCAATAACAGTTTGCACCTCTGCTTTCATTGCATTCAAGAGGATTTGCTGTTCCTTTCTTTAGAGTCCTCAGAAGACCTAGTGTTGGGAAAGAAACCCTATCAGCCTTAAGAGACACTTGTGGCTCAGCCAGCAGAGTAGACAAGCAAAGTAGGCAAACAAATAAACCCACTGGGATACTGATATTGTGTATTTATCCTTTGTTATAAAAACGCAAACCAGCCTTTTTTCTTTTACTCTTTTTTATCAGATGGGCATAACGAGCTACTTTCTCTAAGAAAGCCTGATGATCAGAGAGGGCTCTTATCGTCAACAGAAAACTTTGAGCTGAACAACAACAAACACTGAGCCCCAGGAACCGGCCTCTTTAATCTGCCTCACTCCCATCCGCTCTTGACGTTGAAGCTGTGATTCGGTTTCAGACTCTGAAGGACTGGCATTATCAAACCATTAGGCCCTATGCTTAAAATTCTGCTGTGGCCCTTTTATCTCTTAACCTACTAGAATAATGCTCCTTGCAATCAATACGAGGGGGGGGGGGGTCCTCATCAAATAGACTCTTTGATCTGCCCTCAATGTTAAGCATTGCTGGTGTTTACATCATTGAGGAAGCCTGTGTCAGATGTGGGACCTAATTAGCTAAGGTGGCTGCTTCACTGCCTCCTGTTTCTGTTTTAGACAGATGAAAAGGTCAGCAGGCTCCTGTGTAGTCGTTTTGTAGAGTCAAAACAAGCCTGATTGCGCTCGGTTGAGCATTATGGAGTTGAAAATTGGGTCCCTCAGTGGAACGCCCACCTCTTTCAAGGTACAGCCGGACAGAGGCACAAGCTGGATTTAGCCTTAGCTGGATACAGCCTTCATTATCAAAAGTACGATTGGGAATGAAAGAGCTACTCAGTTGTTTGAGTGTTCATGTTGCATGAGAGGTAAAGCAAATGTAGTCTGCTGTCCTTCAAATATTTTTTTGTCAGTACTGATTGTTTCAGTGGATCACTGCACTAATCAATCCACACTTCACCTCTACTTACTAGATTAGGTACATGGGACTTCCTTTGGACTCTGAGCCTTTCGAGCTCTTTGCCCGACTCAAGCTGTGAGCACAGTGTGTAGTACTTCCTAGATGTGAGCACTGTTTAATAGTTGGATTGACTTCAAGCTCTGTTCATTCATTTCAAAAATAACAATGATGCTGGAAGATAGCATCTCAGACCTATCTTAAAAGTGTTGTGTAAAAGTTTAAATAAGTTTAATTGAAAGAAAATGAAGTCTGGAGCCAGTTTGTAGATTAAATTGCTTGAAAAAGAATTTAAGTCTTTCAAATGATCAAACAAATACATCACTTTCCAAATGTTGCTGATTAACAATGAGCACATTCTAGCAGGATAGGGTGAACTCTCTAAGGGGCATAAATAAATGATTAACTCCGGCACCTCAGCTCCTGATACAGAACTAAAAGGCTTTATACTTACTTGTCGCGTGTCTGCAATATTCAGCGATTAGACTTTCTGAAGCCTATTTTGGGATATTTGGCAGGATTTATGTCTCATTGTGTTGTAGTTACTTATATACTTCAAAGAGCCACAACTAAGAAATAGTATTTAATGTAACTGAAACACCAAAAGGGAGAAAACCGCCAGATGAAATAGAGTGTAAAACATTTAAACTGATAGAAATCAACCAAGTCTGTTAATGGACCAGTAAGAAACACATTTTGAAAGATAATTTACAGCTTATTACCTAAAGCAATTTTTTTCTTCTTTTAAATTTGTCCAAAGCATTATATCATAGACTCTTTTAACTCCTACAAAGACCTGACAGACATTTATTGCTGTTATCTGCTTCAATTATTGGATTTTGCCCAAAAGGTCAGAGTCAGGAGGAAAAGACTAACCTGGCAAAAGCCAGATCTATGTGTATCCCCGTCCTTGTCGAGTCTAAAAATGTCTCTGGTTCTACTATAACAGATTCAATAGCAGCTTCTGTGAGTACGTCCACCTGTGTAGCCATGTTTGTTTGGCTTTGCCTGGACACTTGCTGCTATTGTCATACCAGAAAACTCGCCCTTACGCCCGCCCCAAAGCACAACCCTGACAAATGTTTGGTAGCAATCCAAGCTGGGTTCTCATGGGTTTGGAAAACTCCAAATCTCGCAAGAATCTATCTCGCAGCTCATGGTGAGGGAAAGGCAACTTTTAGGTATACTGCCAGTTCTTTTGAGCTGTGGCTTGCTTAAAACACAGAAGAGGATGACTTTATATTCTTATGACAAAGTAATCCTTTTTCCATACTCAAATTCCTATATTCAGTCTTTTTCGGATGGACGGACGGCCAGATATATAGATAGATAGATAGATAGATAGATAGATAGATAGATAGATAGATAGATAGATAGATAGATAGATAGATAGATAGATAGATAGATAGATAGATAGATAGATAGATAGATAGATAGATAGATAGATAGATAGATAGATAGATAGATAGATAGATAGATAGATAGATAAGAAAGTCTAGAAATACTTATATACTTATAATACATTATGTCATGTTCCAGTCTAGGCATGTTAGTTCATGCTGCAAATGACTGCTTAGCACATAATGCCTGTGGCTTCCTGACTGGGAGTGGTCACCGCTGTAATGGCAGCAACAAGTAATTCTGGATAATTCTGATTATTTTGCCAAATTCCTCTATATGACCGGCACAGCTCGGCTCACAATAGGAAATATCGCGTGGTCTGTAAGTCTAGTAGCTGTTTCAGAGCCCTGAAGATATTGTTACCCGTCTCAGGAGAGGAGTGACCGGAGAAGAACAGAAACTAGAGTACCTTTAGGTGAAGCCTACACTAGATGGACCCACATAAAACATTTCCAAGGCTTTAAACACATACGGAAACGGAAACTTTCTTCCTGGATTGGTAAGCTAACTCACTTGTTAACTTGGCTAACGTTAGCTGTCAGTTAAAATCCTCTACTACACATTTCTCACTGGATAAAGCTCAGCCTGGACACTGGGCGTATCAGCAGTGAACCAGGCAACCCGACGGCTAGAATAATTTTTCTGTTGTTGCAACTACGACCTAGACAAACTAGATGTCACTATTGTGTTCATGATTCATATTCAACCTTCAATTCCTCTTGTTTTTTTTTTTAGCTAGCCTGTTTTTTCCCCCTTTCTTTCTATGACTCTGTCCCCTTTTTCTATTATCACCAGCTGAGTAAAACAGAGGAGTCTTTTGGTGGAGAGCCAGAGCAAACAGGCCCCCTTCCTTACTGTTCTGTCCTTCCCCTGGCAGCTGTCCATAACTAAACATAGAGTAAGAGTACAGACACGCATAAAGTGACTCATCGCCCACCCCCTCCGCCACACACTCCAAGTGTCCACTGTAGTTATTTGCTTGACTAACATGCTCAGCTATAATTGCAGTGGTCTGTATGGTACACTACAGCCTGCAGCTGTGGACCTCTCCAAAGCTGAAATTGCACGCAAGCCAAAAAACGGCAACAAACTCTGGACAGCCAGGAAATAAATACACATGTTTAGTCCTTTGGGTGCCCTCTACAGTCCTTCCTTCAAGCTGTTTTTTTCCAAAGGAATAAAAAAAAAGTAAGAACACATATTTACTATGGGGTGCCGTTTGTAATGTTAAATAGTCAAACATTAATAGCAATAATTTGAACCATTTAGCCTGCAATAAAAGAAAAGAAATGTGGGTTATGCATCCTTGTTATTTATCAATTTATAAATCTCATTGTTTCAAATTAATATTGATATTACAATTATGTTAGAAGCTAATTATTAGTTTACAAATAAAACATTAACTCCAGGCTGAACATGTAATGAACAAGCTAAAGGTTTGAATCCAAAAATGTTACTAGCCGAATAAACTGGATAGTTAAATATTTGCTTTGATCTAAAGCTTTAGCTCAGAGCTAAATGTTTATGCAATATGCTAATTAACAGTCGATACGCAGAAGTCGACAACCAAAATGAAACCTCTATAAACTGATGGTGAGAATAAACATGATTGTTCATGATATCTTTTTCATCATTAGCCTCTTTTCCAAGAGATTGCCGGCATAATGCCAGCATGCTGTTCATTTCTAACTGCTCAGCCTAAAGCGGCAATTTCCTGCGATTAGGTGCTTTTCACAAACATTTATGCTATGCCGGGATAAAGTGGGATATGGGGGTTGTGCCCGGACTGCGATGTGCAGGGCTCCGTATAAACCAGAGGTCTCACCAGACATGTTTTTTGTCCATCATTTTGAACAGCAGGTAAAAAAATTCTGGTAATAGTCATTTTTTAAATCCTATGCAGGCGGTTGTGCCTTTCACCCTGTTCAGTAATAGGCTATTTATTTTTCATTCTCTTCAAAAAGAACTGCAACCAAATCAGCTGAGAACAGAGAACTTAAAATAAAAGTTAAAATAAATGATTGCCCTTAAAATATGAATACCTGCTGCAGTAATTATCAACAATTTGTTGGTAATCAAATAGTAATGTTGCTGCAGAGGTTATTGCTCAACTATAATGCCCTCTGCTGGATGGGGAACATCAATCCAGATGATGCTCAAAGTGACCGAGCATCCTCCATGGTTTCTCTTCACTGTATTCTCAGACCCCCAGACGGTCGTTGCAGACGACCGCTTGTAGTGAACCAGGTTCTGCCGTTGGTTTCTTCCTGCTATCTTTTTACTTATCTGCTGCATTTTTAGCTCCACCCTCAGGTTTGAAGTTTTACTGCAGTTCTGTTTTTTTTTTGGGGAAAGTAAAAGAGGATATGTTGAACATTTTAAAAACTAATTAACTTTCTCTAGCGCGTACCAGGACAAACTTGATCCAAGAGAGCTCCCAAAGTGAGTTTCCCTCTCTGCCCGACCCAAAAAAAGCTCTTTAGCTTGCAGCAAACAGTGGTTATTTCAGGTGTCAATCTGAGCTTTGCCACGTTAATTTCTGATTGGTCCACTTTCGTCCAATGACCACATGCAAATTTAACATGTCTGTTTCATTGACAAACTCTCTTCCTGTATGATTTTCTAACCCCCCAGAGAATGACAAATTTTGAATTACACAGGCTTTGCTGTCATTACTTAGGCATTACAAAGGATTATTGTAAAGTGTAGTAACATAAGCAGAGCTTTCTAAAGATTTCTTTAGTGTTTCTGTTAGTGTTTTCTTGTCGTTGTTTTTATTTTTTTGGGGAAAATTATTCTTTTACCTGAACTTTAAATGTTATTTCCGATTGATTACATTTACCATATTTAAACGCAGGAGTGAACTCAAAAAGACGGAATGTTGTAATTTAATTAAAACATACTTCAACAACTGATTACTTTAAGGGTGTGTACACTTATGCAACCAGGCTGCTTAAGTGTTGCACTTTTTTTAGTTTTATCTCACTTCCCAATGATTTATTATTGACTCCTTTGCAACATGGAAAAGTCTCCAATTTTAACAGGGATCTCTATTCTTTGAACAACCTCTGTACATATCATTATTGTCTTTGCCAGTTTTTCTGCTTGTTTCTCCCTCCTTGCATACATAATGAAGAGCTGGAGTAGTCACATTTGCCCTATTGAGATAAAGATGGATTCAGAAACCAAAACAAGTAAAACAAATAAGTTATGATGAATAAAACTAACCTGTTAGAGCAGTTTGAGATGTTGGAGGTCTTTTTAGGTCTGCTTGGGTGAAAAGCACTTTCCCATCATGTTGTCTATAATCTTTATGAATCGGGGAAAAATAAAAACATTCTCAAATATGAATATTCTTTTTGTACACTCGGTTAAAAACTAAATTAGAATGTCAAGACTTCCAAATGTTTTTTTATGGAGAAGATAACAGGGGAAAAACAGAATTTGGAACATGTGTGATATATTCTACCCTTAAAAGCACGGTTCAGTGATTCCCCTTTTGTTCAGATCTTATCTGAAGATCCAAACCTTTTAAAAGCTGCATCCCTTGCCCACACGTCTCTGAGGTAAACCTTCAATTGTTTCCACACGCACATGCTGACAGCTTATTAATGACAGGTAATAAAGGCTCTGTAAACACATGTGTTGGTGCTGACTTACCACGCAGTAAAAGGGCTTCCCTTTGAGCTGTAAAACTACAGGCCATCGGCTACAGCACAGCGCAGCCATTATCATGTCTGCACTACGGCTCACGGCACCGTTCTGCTTAGGTTTTTTGTTAGTCTGTTTTTTCATTATTTTGAACTCTTAAAGAGATATACTTGCATTTGAATGTCCAGAGCTCTTCTGAGCTTAGTCATTGGGTTTTATAACCTCATTATTCACAATGAAAAGTTGTAAATCGATGTATTGGAGAGATACACATCTAAAAACCCTGTATAACATTAAAAAGTAGATTGTGTCCATAGTTGACCAAATATGTGTGACCCAAATGCCTTTATCTCCTCATTCATACCAACCGTTCTGCTGCAAACACCTAAATAACCTGAAGAGAATGGGGATCTCTGTTCTTGATATTCCAGCTGGTACTACTATATTCCTAAGAAACGAACAGATGGCACTACACGTATCATTAGTGCTAGATATGTGGTCAGTAAACGAAATGAGGGCAATAGGGGTGATTATGAACGATCAATTACAGGCAGCAAATGAGATGAAAAGAGATGCAGGCCCAGAAGGCTGAAGCACAGCTGGTCTGCTGAAATAGCTTTTCCGCTCTGTATTGAGCCCTGTAGAGCTCTGATGTGGAAATGAGATGCTGATAAATCAATAAAACAGATTGGATTTAATTCACTTTGTTTTGCTTTGCAAATGAATGCATAGATTGAATTTGACAGGTGAGGAGCTTGGGCGTATATTGTTTGAAATGCAAATCTAACTCGTTTGTAAAATGTAAAATCAGTGAAACCTGCCAATGTGTCCTTCTATGACACCTGAAATCTAAAAATTTCCATAAATTATGTGGAGTTATTAAGCGTCAATATTTTTACAGAGACATCAAGTCCTTTTCGGTGACATCACATTTTATGTAAAAACTGGAAAAGTTCTGTTTTAGTTATCAGACAAATACTGCAGCTGATAGGAAATGTGTGTGAAAAAAAAGAATGGATAAAATGATCACTCACTCAAATGATAATGGAAAAATGATAATAAATAGATAAAAAAAGATAAGGCTTGATGTTTTTTTTAAAGGGATTATTTCCTTTCCACTGTTGCCACAAACCTGCCCAGCAAGAGGAATTGATGCAGAGTCAGTGACAAGGATTGGCTTCCTTAGACATATGTAACTTTTAAGATTGCCAGTATATGTCAGGACTACACAGAGACTGGAAGTAGTTCTAATTGTATTTTAATACGGTGGGGCGGCTTTCATCCGCAGAACCTGGAGAAGGCAGGAGATAATGCAGGTCTGATCTGAAAGGACTAGAAAATGACTCAACTGACTGGAGATAACACTGGTGAACATAGTGACGAGAAAGGAGTTCAGGGCTGGTGAAGCAGATGACTTAATGAGGTGGAGGTGAATGAGGGCTTCTTAAAGACATACTTTGTAACTTTGTAGATATTTGCCCTCTGTCACCACCTCAAGTCTTGCGGTGCTACGTAACTATAGTAAAAACAAATCTCTATGCAGTGCATCTGAAGAAGTGTGCTGACGGTTTTACAAGCTCACCAGCCAAAACAACAAAACATCAAACTAACGGCGTGTCAATTGATAAACCATCAAACAGTTTTCCCGCCACTGTATGACATCATCATGCCTAAATAACCAAGGAGCAAACAGTTATTACTTAGCAATCTAGTAGCAACATGTCTAGGTCAGCATCCATAAATCCTGCTGTATCCCTAACGTCTCACTCAGTGAAGGGAAGGAATTGTTCTCTGACCTGTCTTGCTGCTCTCTGAGGCAGCAGGAGGAACCGTTGGAATTACGAGTTACTGAGATGATGAGCCTGGTCATGACCTGCAGAGTCAGCAGGCTCAGCATGCTGCAACCTTCCTTACCCCCCGATTCACACCAGGCGCAGAACGGATGCACCCTGGCATGAATCAGAGGTTAACAAGCCTTCTCCAGCAGTGAAGCTCCGGCAGCTTTAATCGGCTCTTGCAGCCCAGTTTTCTTTTTCCTCGCTTCTTCTAGTAGCATTTTCTTTGGGGTTGAGGAGGTGGCTCAGCTCAGCGTTCAGCTCCGCTGCTTACACCGGGTGCATTCATCACCTGGTGTGAATTACGGGTAACAAGCCTCCAGTGGTGAAGCTCCAGCAGCTTTCAGCTCTTGTAGCCCAGTTTCTTTTCCTTGCTTCCTCTGGTAGCGTCTTTTTTGGTTTCTTTGGTGAATTGGCCATAGTTCGGTTCTCAAAACCACTGGTTTGTTTATATCATTAGGTAGCTTATAGTGTACTGCTGTAAAGCAAAACTCAGTCAGTACATCTGGGATGGATGTGTAAAGGTCTTGGTCTTTGATTTTTGGGATGCAAAACAGGTGAGACTAAACTGATGCGAAACTGTGGAATAACAGATAAACAAAATAAAGGAAACACAGGAAGAACAATAACTTAAAATCATGCATTATTTGGAAAGAAGACCAAAAGGGACGGAAAAACCAGCCATAGGGTTTTCAAAAAAAAAAACAAAAAAAAAAACACAGGAAGAAAATGAATTACAGAACACAAAGGAAGACAGGACAACTTGATATTAACAAAGATAAACAAAAAATAAACTCTACACAATATATTGAAGGTGCCAGATCTCAAAACTTCAGTTCCTCTACTTTAAGGTTTGGAAAATTGAGGGTTCTGTGCAGAGTTATGTATTATTTTTCCTGTCCTCTCTAGCATTTCCAGTTAAAGCTTGGGTGCTGTGGAGCCTGGAAGTTGAGGGTATTGTGTGGTATCTTAGCTCTCCCTGCACAGTCCTCTTCTGAACCAAGTTCTCAGAGGTTGCTCCTGGAATCAACTGCTGTGGCGACCGATGGCATCTTCGAGCCTTGACTCTCTAGAATAAATTTTCAAAAACAATGTCTTGTTGTGGATAAACCAAAACAATCAATTGAAAAGATGATGTCATAGCCTTACCTTGCAAGCGTAACAGTTTAAATAGGGCAGTTGAAGTTACTTTAGACTTTAGCTTGTTTTCTTGACATATTATGTCTCTCATTAACTTTTGATGTTTTTGCCTAGCAGACAGACGCACTGCTCAAAATAAGTATTCATGTAAATGTGCTAAAAAATATGCCACTAATCACATGCACGCCCCCCACAACACCAACCACGCTCAAGTTAGCTGTAAAAGTCTGATCCATGTATCATAAAACTCTTCCAGGTGTTTGCTTAAGGCACTTTGAATTAGAGAGCATATAAATGGGCAATCCCACCACCATGTGGTTTTAATAAACGATGCACTTCAGGGACATTCATGGAGGGTGATAACAAGAAGTGGAGCTTAGCAGAAGAAGCAAAACAAAAGAAAGAATTGGAAAACTGCACTTTCGCAAGTGCATTTGCTTTCATGCAAAGACAAATTACTCTTTGCAGCTCAGTGAAAACAGCATAACTTCATGAAATCTGTTCATCAGTTTACCCATGTCTTCCCTGTGTGTGAGTGACGGAAGGATCTGGGATGCGAATGAAAGCCTGGAAGGGGAAAATGAGCTGGGTGATTTGCCCTGGCTTGTTGTTTCAGGCTCTTATCTTGCTTATGTCAAATCAGCAAAATTGGGAGTAATGGGCTAGACCAGCGTTGTCTGTACACTTTGAGTTAGCATTCACATGCATATTTACAACATATGGCAGTTTGTCAGTGTCGATGAGAATCTACAAGGAAACAAGTGAACTGTGAAGGGAGAGTTCACTTCAATCAGAAGAATGGGATAAAATGTGAGGCAGGTAAGAAGGAAAAGTATTCCCAGTATAAAAGTATTTCCACTCCTTAAACATATTTATACTTTGTGAGATTACAGTTACTTCATATGTTCATATGTTTTCAACACTGTTGTCTTAGCTTTTGGTTTAGTTACAGCTGCAGGTCTTTTGGGGTATGTCTTAACCAGCTTTGCACATCCAGAAACTGAAATTGTTGAAATAACTTTTTGCTAAATAAGTTAGGTTAGCCCAATTTCCATCGGATTGGAGAGAGCACATCTGTTAACAGTGTTTGTTATTTCTGAGTTAGATTCAAACCTGACCTTTGAAAAGCTAAATATTCACACCTGAGTTGCCACCATCATATTTTACGATGGAACTGATGCCTACTACTAAAGATGGTCTACTTTGAGGAGAGCACCTTCCTTTAAATGTTTACGGTGTCCCCTACATTGCTTGTTGCTAAACAATGAGGTCTTAAGGATTTCTGGAATTAATGACCAACAGATTTTGCAACCTGAACTTTTGGCCAGTTGGAGGGCTGCCATCTTCCTTTATTTTTGGTTTGAACTCTGTGTGATGTTCATATCTTGCCATATTGTTTTGTAGTTTACGGTGCATTTCAAATACCTGGAAGTCTGAACTCGGAACTGGGTTTGTTTTGACGCCTGAGTAAACAGCACTCTGGGATTCCAATATGGCGAGGTTCAGTTAGCCGTGGTAGTACCTTTTACAAACATTGTTTTAAGTTGTACTTTTGATATGCAAACACCTTTTATCATGTTACATTTAGAGTTGCATGTTAGATGGATTTTAGATTAATTCTTACAAGTGTGTCCTGTAAAATAGAAATGTTTCCACCATATCTTCTATTGTTGATGCAAGGAGCGGTCATATTGAAAATCAAAGATGGAGCAAAAAAAAAATTCTCTGACTTTCTGAGTGGAAAGTCCGACTTCGTGGATTTCTCTCACAGAATTTCTGAGGACAAATGGAACGCAACAATAACTGTGCTGTGCTGAAGAATTCAGTTTCTGACCTAGATTAAATGGCCTGAAAGGAAAAAAGTAAAAATCCAAATACAGTTGTAGCCTTTTAATTCTCTAATATGTGGTTACAAGTTAGCCAGTAGTTAGAATTTACTGAACAGATTTCATAAACTTTCAGAATATATTTGCAAATTGCAATTAACTTATAATTTCCTTCCACTTAAAATTTATATTTGACCTTCTGATAGTTTATCAGACAAATTTCAGATAGCTAGTTGACTCGGTAGGTTGACATCTGCTCCAAACCAAAAGCTGGACCCACATCGTTATATTATAATCCTTGTCAGCATCACTCTGTTTATTTGATCTGGGCAGCAATAATATTTTGTTAAATGTATTAGCCTACTTTCTTTTTGCTCAGGCTTGAAAAAATGAATACTTTATTGACATACACAGTGATACAATGAAACTGCCTTTCGGCATACCGGAGAGAAAACATTAGACATACATCACAGGAGTGGTCAGCACACCGTGGGATCGCCATAGTAGGCACTCTCATTTTGTAGCAGACAGAATTGACTAAAAGTCACGTTGGGTGGGCGAGAAAAAAAACAAAAACTCAACTATATCCTTCTCCCAATATCTGTGATCATGACAGAGATAATAGAAAAAAACACCTGTGCTCAGGGTTATTTTGTATGCTAACGAGCCGGAGAACTTAAGTGTATCTGCTCACGTTCTACAAGAATTTCCTTTAGTTGTAGATTGTGAAGATTCTGACTCATTTCATGTATGATTGAGCAATCTCAGTCCTTAAGGGACAGTGTCCTGCACGTTTTAGTTGGTTCCCTGCTCGAAAACGCTGGAATCAAATGAAGTGGTCATGCTAATCTTGGTGACCAGCTATAAAGACATCTTCAATTGGATTCAAGTGTTCTGCAGAATTGACACATCCAAAGCATGCATATTTTAGTTTTTTTTTATATAAACCATCTGAATGAATCTCTCATTTTCAATATAGAAATATTACTTTGTCCTAACTATTGCACTTTGTAACAGCTTAAAAATCAATTCCGAACATAAAAGTAGTAGACCACAACCACACATGATGACCTCATTTGCAAAAATTTAATATTTCAGACTCGACTTAGAGTTTTGCCAAAAAGATTTGAGACCTGACTTGAACCCCTGGTCTAACTCAAGTCTTTGTCAAATTAAAACATGAAGAGGAAAAAAATCATAATCATTTGCCAAAAACTAGTTTTGAAGTGAAGCAAGTAGGCTACATGTCTTAAAGGTCTTATTTACTGGTGTTTTTATAGTTTTTTCGTTTTCTCTGGTATGAAAGAATGACGTCCGTGTCTGTTTTAAGTGTAAAAAAACCTTCCCATCACTATTTTCTTAGTGTATTTCAGTTCGCCGTGGCAGTGGACGGGGAGGATCAGCATGATTTCTGTCCTCCGACTGGTTAATTGCACTTACACTATCTCTACAAAAATCAGAAAAGTGTCATGTGAAACCAAAATCAAGCCTTTATTTAGCGTTAGGCCATGTACACACATAGCCGTTTTTATTATTTTTTTTATTGTTATCTCCCCCGCTGATTTAAAATCAAATCTCCATCCAAATATATCCCGATAAGTGCGTTTTTAAGCACATTCATAGACATGGTAAAACTGTAGGGGGCAGTACTTTTCCCAAATCCTATCTACTCAGAGTAACTTTCTACTCTAATGTCTGCATGCAGCAGTCATATAGATGGTAAAGACGAGCGAGCTACAACGCTTGGACAATCGATAATACTGACATAGCTCTGAGGGCATAAAAGCTGTTTATGAGTGGAAACATGTCACATAAGTGATGTTGGAGTATTTTTTGTCACGGATAGTGATTATGCGGCACTTAAAACTCTGGTTTCATCTTTCCACATACAAACACTGAAAACGGAGAAAATGCAGATCTTCACTTTGGCCAGAGTTTTTAAAAAGATTTGTTTTTCGTGCTAAAAATATGCATTTACGTGTGGATGACAGGCCAAACTGCTTACAAATATCTTTATCTTGTTTTGTGAGAAGGCCAGCAAAATGTGGACAAGGTTTATCACCTAGTTTAGGCTGTATTCCCATTCCGACACATCCTGATGTCCAGCTGGTCCCTGCTACTAAAAACTTAGCCCTGATTTTAACAGTAACCCACATATCGGACCTGGACCTTTTCCTAAACCACTTATAACTGTTATAAGCAGAAAGCGGACTAAAAATCGTAAAACCAACAAATGCAACACCAGTAATCTCAAATGGTTACCAAAAGTCCAACCTGCTGTTAATCATACAGTCACCCCATCTACAAACACCATCAATATGGCACTTTAAAAGTTTTGCTCTCTGCCGAACAAAACTTTTATTGTCGACAATCTGATTTTAGATCATAATCTTCAATGTTTACTTTTAACGGAAATATGGCTGAGTGCAGATGCCTCTGCGGTTCTTACAGAGACCTCCCCACATTATTGTAACTTTTTTTATACAATGAGGAGTAGCAAAAGAGGAGGCAGACTGCTTTTGTAAGCTCATCCAAATTTCCTGCCAAACCTGTTTTATTTCAAAATTATAGTACCTTTGAATATACTGTGTCTGTTTTTGGCACCCCCTCAGATTTTATGTGTCACAGTTTATAGGCCTCCTAAAAAGAATTCAAAAAATTTCAGAGTTTTTATCAATTTGTACAACTCGTATGAAAGGATAATTTTAGCTGCTTTTTTAACCTATATAAAGATAACCTTTTAGATCTCCTATCAACAGATATCTTAAAGATTTTGAATTATATGGATTTTAGTCAACATGTCATGCAGCTGACTCACAACAGTGGACACACAATGGACTTTGTCATCATGTATAGCCTGTCCATCAGTGTGTCTTCTTTTGTTGACCTGGCTGTCTCTGATCACTACTGTGTGTTTTTAAATATCACCAGTTTAATCCAACTAGAG
Organism: Apricaphanius iberus; assembly: GCA_028564705.1. Taxonomy (NCBI): domain Eukaryota; kingdom Metazoa; phylum Chordata; class Actinopteri; order Cyprinodontiformes; family Aphaniidae; genus Apricaphanius; species Apricaphanius iberus. The sequence continues at coordinate 1,345,985 of JAPXFQ010000708.1, read as the reverse complement.
ACCTCTGTAAGAACCGCCAGGAAGCGTCATATAACCCCTGAAGTGGCTGTAAGTCTTTTAGACATTTTTGATAAGTTTCTTCTTTTCATCTTACCTGCCCCCTGTGATTTTATCGTCAATTATTTTAACAGAAGGATTCAGTCTGCTATGGACTTTTGGCTCCACTTAAAGTTAAACGCTTGCAATCAAAACCTGTAGCACCTTGGAGAAATTAAGATCTCAAAAAACTAAGGCTGAGATAAAATTGAAGAAATATAAAACCTCGATAAACCATCAATTATACACAGAGCTTCCCAAATCATAAAATAATGCAGTAGGAAATTGCAAAAATCATATCAGAGCGTAAAAATAATCCTGAAATAATTTTTTACACTATTGATTGAATCTTTAACCGTACTATTAATGCATTTCAGAAATCCCCTCAAACACTCTGTGTGATGAGTTTGCAGACCACCTCAGAGGAAAGGGTAGACAGCATCAGATGTAATATCTTATTTTCTCAAAGTAACATGGTTTTAGAGAAATCTGAGCATGTGTCTCTACCAGAGGAGACACTGGACAGTTTTGTTCTTAGAAGCTGGGACTCTTAATAAAGTCTTCTTCTCAGTGAGACCCACCAATTGTGTTCTGGACCCAATCCCCACTTCATTTAAGCAATTTTATGGATCTTTTGGAGATGAGATAGTGAGTGTGGTAGTGAGGGCACTGCTGAAGAACATATTTTAATGATTTCTACCTTACCATTTTTAAGTAAAGCTTTAGAAACGCTTGTTTAAATTTAACTTAATGCTTTAATTAATGCTCATAATGTCCTAGAGTAATTTCAGTCTAGTTCCAAGGTGAACCGCAGCACTAATATGGCCCTTCTAAAGATATTAAGTGATTTTATTATAAAGTATAATGCTCAGAAGGTAACAGTGTTGGTTCTTTGGGTTCTAAGCAGTGCCTTTGATACAGTAGACCACACTATTCTTTTACCCCGTTTGTTTCCTCTGAGGGAGCCCTCTGCCTCGGAAACAGTAATTGTCTGTGCTGTGTTGGTGCTCTCCAGATAGTACTTTGGTAGAGGTGGGGGCCCCGGCCTCCCCGCCTCTGGGCATCCTGGGTCAGTGCAGATAGCTCCCTTGATGGCGTTTCCTTATCTAACCTGGCTCATATGTATTCAGCCCAGTGTCCATTTTATTGTCCATTCTATAGTCTATTTTAATGTCACTTTAATGTGGCTGCTGAGTGTGTCCACACATGGGGATAGGATTGGGGGGAGCACTGCACTAAGGGAGCGGATACAACGCCACCAAAGGCTCACTCCTGAAGGCGGTGGTTTCAGTTAGGGACCATCGTTAAATTTCGATATATCACAGAAAATAAATCAATACCTGTGAGATCTTCTGACAAAGTAACCCCAAACTTTAGCCTACCTGCAGAGTGGCAACGGAGGAATCAGTTGGGAGCACAACCTGTGCTGTCACACACACTATCGTTAGAAAGAATCTCCTAAAAACACTCTGGTCTTGTTTTTCTCCTCTTTCTCTACCTCTCATACAACTCAAAGACTCTTTTTCTCTTGCCACTCACAGCAATTTTCAAACGATGAGAACTGTGAGGTAGAATGAATGTATGATGGTGTAGCACTACAGATAAACATGTGATAGACTCTAAGGATAACTGACAATTAAGAGGACCGATGGTGTAGATGATCCACCAGGAAGAAAAAGATCTTACACCATACCTTTCTATTAGCAACACTCATATTAACAGATGCTAACACTGATGGTTTCCTAATTTATGTAATTAATGACCCTTCCAAAAAGGCTATAAATTTTTTTTCGATCAATGTAAACATTAGTTATAAAGAGAAACCAGAGTTAACTAAAATTGGTAACTGCAAGTCAAACCTTAACTAAAACCAGAGGTTTAAATCTGTCACGAAACTGCTTTTCATGTAGCCAACCTCTATTTTTACTTTTTTCTTTTGGCATACCTTAGAAACCTAATTGTAACAGATCAGATAACATAATTGATGAATGGCAATAATATTTCATGCTTGTATTGTTTGTTAATTATAACAAACTATTCTTCTATGGGCTGGAAATGTTGTGAAAATGTAATATCAAAATCCTTCAGAAACCCTTCCTAATCATAGTTTCTTCACAGTTTCCTATAAAAGCATACATCTTAAAGAATAACAAAGCAATTTTGTGAAATAATATATCTGTACAGAATTTAATAAGCTTGTGTCTCAAAGTACACTTAGACTGTTTTGTCTGAGACAAAATAAGTTTTAAAATATATCTTAGACACAAAACAAATAAGACATATTTTGTGATTGTTTGAATGCTGGTGGCTTTTCCGCAAGCCCCTACCACAAAGCTGCCTCATTCTATCGCAGCCTCAAATTTCAGTGTTCAGGGCAATGAATGTAATCCTTGACTGTCTTTCTTTCATTCTTTCACATCCTTTCTTTTTAAAGGCAGCCTCTAGCATTCAAAATATTTTACCTTCATTCAGTCGTGCCTATGAGGGGGCAGCAAACACCAGCTGAGACACTGGTTGGCGTTCTTCCTGACTTTGGCTGCTCCTCAGAAGTTCACCACAGGCTATTGTTCCCGATGGTGGGGAAAAGGCAAAAGCATGTTCACACAAACAAGGACAAATACTCGGAAACATATATTTTATTATTAGAAACACACGCACACAAAAAAACATTTCCAAGAATGGAGCTAAATGTTTTCAAAGTAATGGTTGCCTTTACATGTTGGACAGGCTACATCACTGACTTCTTTTATGTTTTTTCGTTGACACTCAACACAGCACGAGTTGTTTGTTCTTTTCTATAAATGGTTGGGTTGTCCAGTATTGGTTTACTGTATGTATGTTTTTACGTCATCTACTATTTTCACTTTCTCCTATTGTGCAGTGCTTTGATCAACCATTTATTGCATTTGAAAGTGCTTTATGAAAAAATTTCATTGGATTTTATTGCTGGGCTGGCGACCAATTGGTGACCAGTCCATCGTGTATCCCACCTCTCACGCGATGACCCCTGAAAATAACACCAGTTCCCCCTGCAACCGTTTAAGCATAAGTGGCATACATAGATGGATGGATTTTATTGATGCATGTTGTTTACATATAAAATATCATTCATATTAGTACCCTTACTTGAGAACTTTTTTTTACTTTATTAGGGCAATACTCTAAATGCAATAGTACATTATATATTTTCAGACAACTTAAATGTTCAGGTATAAATGTGATTTGTTGCTTTTTGTTAATCATCATAGCCAATATTTGACAAACAATTTTGAGGCCTTTTTTAATGTAGAGCAAGAGCATTTTAATACTATAAAATGGTAATGACCAACCTTGAGATGAAAAGTCTATTTAAACTTAAGCAAAAATTCAAACCTTAATTGTTAGGTTTCAGAGGTGTAATTAAAAAATAATTACGAACAATAATGGTTCCTCCTAAACTGTGGTCAGCAGCCTTACTTAGATGTCTCTTTACTATTTGACAGCTTACATGATCACCCTCATAAAAGACAGACGTGGCTAATTATGGAGGTAAAAGGAATCTGTGAGTCCTGCAGTTTTCGGACAAAAAAAACACCCCCCTGTAGAACCACAGGGACAACGTTTTATTCCAAAAATGTGCAAGCAACAGGACACAAACTTTAGTACGTACGTAGCCTCAAACAGCCACATATTTACTCATAGTGTGGGTCGACACATGGTGAGGAGGACCACCCAAGAGGCAGCAGCCGTCTTGGAAATAATGAAAATTCTGGAGCACTCTGCAATGTTGCGTCTCCCCAGGAGTTTTTGGAGAGAGTGCTGTATCCCACTGGCTGAAATGGTTGCAGGGTTCAACGGTTGAATGGGTCTTTGGATTATTTTTGAAGTAGTAATTAATTTACAAAAAACAACCTCCTGTGAGTGTCTCTTATAAAAAAATTATCTTCTTTTGTGTTGCTTTAATATTTAAGTTGTAAAGATTCTGCTGAATTAAGTTTCTATATCTGTCATCATAAAGCAGGGTGTGGTCGCCACTGGACCCTGTTTCCTGTGCTGTGTAACTGTCTTCCTTGAAACTGCTGAAATTTTCAGTATCATGTTTGATATTGATATCTTTTTGAGTATTCCAAAATACCACATAAGCAAATTAGTGTCCAACCAAGTTTTTTGCTTCTTCTTATCGTAATTGGCTGATTTTTGTTGAACTATTAAAATATTTTTCTTAATGTGGAAAATTTGATGTCTTTTTTCATAGTTGTGGTAATAGTAGTAGTGCTTGATTAACCCTAACACTAATAGAAATAAATTACCTCAATCTTACCATACCAGTTTTTACCAGTCTATTTATATAGCACATTTAGTATGTGCATGAGAGCCAACCAAACTGCCGCACCAAAGACAGACAAAAAAAGAGATAAAGTATTCATCAAAACATAATAAGATAAAAAGGACAATAATAAGTGAAGGCAGTCATAAAATGTAAAAATAATTCAAAGCCAAGGAGTCAAACTAAGTTTTTAAACAAGACTTAAAAATAGAGAGAGATGGAGACAGTCTTCATTAACTCTTTATCCTAAAAAATTGTAAGTTTCTTCTCATGACAGGGTTTCCTCCCCACAAAGGAGTCATTTCAAAGTGTCTTTGTCCAGAGATTTTGAGCTATTGCTCCCTACAACATGTGTATATATAAACACACATAAGAGCTACGCCCGTATTGAATTATATCAAAACCCTTTGCAACAAAGCAGACTGCTTTACATCCATGTCCTCCACTAATACCACCTAGGTCTGGCTTTACGCACAGCTCAATTTAGCTGTGGTTAGCTTTAACTGTTAGCCACAGCCCCCACCCCAACAGAGTTAATAGGTTGGGTTGGATACAAGCATCTCCTTGTCTCCCGTCTGCAAACACACACAGACTCACACACAACTGCTCACAGAGCAGGTAACCTAGAGTATAGCAGTGCAGGGTAACCACACATTGGGATAGGGGTTTGGCTCAGGGACAACTATTGCTGCCAGTCTTGCCCCCCCTTCTACACACACACAAACACACACACACTTTTAGAAGTGTCCATCACACGTAAACACGCAATAACACCGGAGCCGTGGCTATTTCGAGAACGGGAGAAAAGTACGTACACGAACGGACCACAAAGCAGCCTGAATGCACAGAGTGAACTATGCAGCTAACACGCACAATTTAAATGTACAAACCCAAATGTGGACGTGAGGTAAATACAAAATCACACGGGTCACACAACCTATATTTACACTTGATAAACACCTGGTGGCTGAAAATACCCATCTCAACAGCCTCTTTTTTTTAAATCTAAGCACAAAGGTGCTTTTAGGGCCTTAGAATATCCAAGTAGTGTTCACAGGAGAATGTGGGAGGTGGCAGTAGCTTACTGAAATATCTTATGATAGGCTGAGCAATCTGGCATGAGCAAAAGAGTCACCAAAAGGATTGACAAATTGAGGAAATTAATGAAAAATAATTCCAATCATGTCAAGTCAATCGACAGGTTGTGCCAGAAACGCTTTATTCCAATTTTACATTATAATATCATTTAGGCAAAAGAGAAATTTATACAGAAAAATCTGGTATGAATTTAATCTCCTCCTTACATTACCTTATGCTGCAGCATTAATTCTGCTCTCACTTAAACCAAAATTAAACTAACAGAAAGGATGATGTTATGTCTGTCCAGTACACATTAAATCTTCCTGTGACGTCTGTTTGTTTTGTTATGATTCTAGATTTCCATTCATATATCTCCTTCCCTGTAGAGTAGACACATTTTTAGTATGCGTACCTTAGCCCATTTTAGACTAGATTGAATGTACTTTATGATTGTTGTGAGCAGTTTGTTCATAAATTAATTAAACTTGAGATAAAATCTCTGTGCTTCCTTTAGTGTTGTGTGTATTAATAAATCGATGAAAGAATTCATCCTTAAGGTATAATTAATATTGTTTCTTATATAGATTAAGAAGCTGTTTTACTCCTTTAATCACTGATAATTTGAGTTAAATTAACAATTATCCCAGTATTAAGTTATTGGTATAATTTTTCCAAATTATTTTTGACCTGACAATGATAACTCCTCAAAGTCCACACCATATTAAATTTCAGAATGTGACTTGTTGAATAATTATATAATAAATCATTCCCATATTGATGTAGTATTTGTTTGGAATATGAAAAAATGATATTTTAAAGAACAGACAGCTTTGAGACATGATCTGTCGCAGGAATAAATGAAAACAAACTATATTTTTTTTAAAAGGGAGTTTCATTGTCTGGGTGTAATAATGAATCGTATTCAGGTTTGATGACATCCCATTTTTCAGTCTAAAGAACAATATCACTCTTTGCTGACCCAGATAAATTTATTCCTCACCGTTAGGTTTGGGGCACAGTTTATAAGTGTAATTAGAAAGTCTTACATTTGTTAGCATTCATATAAAATTTGTGACAACATCTTGGCCATTTTATGGCTTTGTAAGAATGTTCTCTACACAAAGAGAGCAATATTATTGATTTGTATTCCTACATGCAATTTTAACATGGTCTGAATACTGTTTCTCATGGAGCCCTGAAGATTAACCCTTGTTCTCCATTGTGCTGTTTAAATTGTAATACAATTGGTATGTTTTAACCCAATGAGCTTACACAATCTGGAAATTTACATAGTAATTTTAATAGAAATTATCTGTTTTATCTGTTTCTAGAGCTTATGTTACACTGATAGAGGGATTATGGAATCTTCTTCAAAAGTAGGCTATAGTAAAGATACAAAAAACTTTAAATAGAAAGTTTGTTAAGGAGTACAATGTAGCTGGTTAGAGTTTTTACAATATTAACAAAGCTTTTCAGGTGATTAACATAAACCACAAAGAAAACATTTTCTAAGACAGATATTTTTTTCCCCAACACAGAACATAACCTTTTCTTTCCTATGTAATCAATTCACGATATAGCAGGTGATTTAAAAAAACAGCAAGGATCATAAATAATGTCAGGACCCCAAACGCTGGTGAAAACAAATGACTGACTGTCGTGTGGACCAGCTGTGGCCCTCAGGTCTAACCCTAAGTCCCACAGAGGGCTGTCAGCTGGCTAAACGACAGGGCTATCAAATAATTACAATCACTGCCCTCTTTTCTGCAAGATTAAAAAAAGCAGTTAGGCTCTGAGACCTGCTTTGTGAAATGTGGCTGCCTTAACAAGGAGCTTGATTATGTGCCAATGCACCAGCAGTTCCAGCCCTGACGCCTTCGACAGTAATCACCTTGAGTGGTCAAGGAAGTACTAAATAACAGCTTTTAGAGAGCCGCGGGTAGGTAGATGTACCCACGGGGCTGCCACTGTTCTATAGCGTGATTCATTCGGATATTCAGCAAACGACAGCAAAACCAGACAAATAATTGGGACTGGGCTAATGAGTAACATTCTATAAACCCCTAGCTAATGCTGACTTCTTGGTGTGCCTTACCAAACCACTGCTTTGTGCCAATTTAATGCCTCCCACCTATTGAAAAAAGCAGATCAATTCAAACAGGTGAAACCTGAAAATTAGAACATCTTGTAAAAGTTCACTTATTTTATTAATTCAACTTAGAAGGAGAAACTAAATAGATGTAGATATGGACTCATCACATGCAAACCAAGCCTTTATTGAAATCAAAATCAAATAAAAAAATACTTTATTGATCCCATCATCAATAAAGTTATAATTTTGATAATTATGGTTTACAGCTTTTGGAAACCCCAAATTCAAAATCACAGAAAATCAGAATATTGAATTAAATAAATAAAACAAGGACTTTAAACAGAGAAATGTCGGACTACTGAAAAATATAATCATGCTTATGTACTCAGCAGTTGGTTTGGGCCCCTTTAGCATAAATCACTGCCTCATTGTGGCGTGGCATGGATGCTATCAGCCTGTGGCACTTGTTAGCGGATTTTTTTTTTTAATTAGTTCTCTTCATTTATTAGTGATTAGTAGTAAAGGCATCCAAGGAATATGGCATAATATTGGGACTCGACGAAGAGATTGAAGCTAAAAAAGACTTATGGACATTTCACGTACTGTAGTTAACTGAAGGACTTGCTCTAAAGAGGAGACCAAGCACTTCTGATAGAAAATAATTCATTTCAGATCTTCTGCATTGTTCTGTCTCATGTCTCTCATCTTTCTCCTGGCAATGCCCAATAAGGTTCAGGTCAGGCCAGTTTGCTGACCAACTTGCCCATTAATCCCATTGAACCAGGTTTTTGTAGTTTTGGCAATGTGGCAAGGTGACAAGTCCTGCTGGAAAATTAAGTCAACATCTCCATGAAGCTCATCGACAGAAAGATAAAAGGCTCCAAAATGTCCTGGTAGATGGCTGCGTTGACTCTGTACTTAATAAGGCACAGTGGACCAACACCAGCAGATGACACGGCTCCCCAAATCATCACAGACTGTGGAAACTTCATTCTAGTCTCCCCGCATCTTGGATTGTCTGCCTCTCCATAAGACAGTGGACCAAAATCAGCAGATCTTTACAGGCTAGGCATGTATTACAGATATTAAGTTCACAAAAGTTGACTTAAAGAAAGAAAAAAATGAAGATGCAAATGAAATGTAAAACTTGCTCTCATCAGAAAAGAAGACTTTGGACCACTGAGCAACAGATCTGTAGTAGCTTGACAAAAGGAATACAACCGTTGAAGCCCATGTCCAGGATCAATTGGTGTGTGGTGGCTCTTGATGTACTAACTCCAGCCTCAGTCCACTTTTTTGAAGGTCCACAACCCTTTTGAATCCCTTTTCCTGACAACCCTCTCAGGTTGCTACTTGTACACCTTTTTCCTCCAAACTCTTCCCTTCCACAAAACTTTCTATTAATGTGCTTTGATTCAGCATATGGGAACATCCTACTCTTTTTCAATTTCCCTTTGAGGCTTTCCCTGCTCATGGAAGGTGTCAATGATGGTTTTCTGCCCAACCGTCCGGTCAGCAGTCTTCCCCATGATTGTGATTCCTACTGAAGCAGACAGAGACCATTAAGAGGCTCACAAACCCTTTGCAGGTGTTTTGGATTAATCAGTTTATGAGATTGTTAAGGTTTGAGTTTAAAATATTGAACTTTTATTCCAATTTCCTTTTTGATTTGGGGTTCTTCATAAACCATAGTCCATAATCACCAAAATTATAGGGAATAGAGGTTTGAATTATCTTGCTTTGGGGTATAACTGGGATCATTCTTTTACATTTGCGGAGAGGGATGGGAATGTGGTTTATGTGGGGTCATTTTAATTCGTAAAGAACTTTGAGATCCATTTCCTGTATGACAAGAGCTTTATAAATAAAATAAAATTAAATTTAAAACAAACATCCAAGATCCAAACCATACGTTTACACATGTTACAATTAAGTAAAAAAAAAAAATTACCATGACAAAAAAACTGTATTTCTAAACATTTTATGCATTCAAACTACAAAGCAACATATTTAAAGGTGAAGGTGTGTAAAATTATTGACTAATTTAATAAGAATCGACAGCGAAATTCTTTTTTTACTCCAGCTATCACTTTAATTTCACATTAATTTCACTTGGAAGGCAGTCATGTCTTGTTTGATTTTTAGGGCCAGATTGGTGCGAATCCTTTAATTTTTCCAATTAAATGGGCCGTCCTGTAATCTTTCCTCTTCAAAGCTGAAACAAATAAAATTTTAAATCAAAAATTTAACTCACACTCACAAACATTAATCAACCAACAATGATATGTCAATTGACAATAATGTAAAAACTACTTTTGTAAAAGTTCTATTTTAAATGTTTATATAGTTGAAAACTGTAGTATTAATATAGTTGGTACTTGCTTTCAAAAGTTTAAGAAATACAGAGCCAAGGAAAAAAGTACAAAGCGTATTCAGACATGCCAAGTTAGTTTCTAAATGTTAATAGTTGTGTTGAATCCTTGACTGATCAGTAATATAGAATAACCTAACGAGGTGTACAAACACTTTACAACAGTTTCAGGGAGGTCTGTTCTTTCTATGGATTGAAATTCAAGGAACCACTTTTACATGTTTTTTTTTTTTTTCTGGAGCCAACATTTGAGGAATCGTCCCAACATACTGTCAGCTCTGTGACAGCAGCTTGTTAGGGCATGTTACACTGAAGCTGAAGTGAGTGAATGCAGCTTTTAGCACACCCATGCAGATGTGAAGGGTGTTTTCCTAGTTCATTTGTTATGGGCATTGAGCCACTAATACTTCCAACCTGAGTAGCAGAAATCACACCGATCAAACAAGGCGGTTCTAAAAACAACCATCTTCCATTGTATTTTTTTTCTACACTTATTATACCATGACCCTTATCTCCCACATATTCCTTCATATGTGTCATATAAACATTTTCTTACAGTATACTATGAGTACAACAGAGGAAATATGTTGTTTAAACTCTGAATAGGGTCAGATCTAAGGCGTAATCAAAAAAGGCTTAGCCCTTTAAACTAATCCAGCCCCGTAGCCTATATTCATACCAAAAGTTAAGGGATTGAAGGGAGTGACCGTATAACCTTACTAAATACTCATTCAGTTATTCATTTTTTAATCAAACTACTTCAAAATTTGAGTGTGCAATTTATCCATCTGTTTCCATTGCAGCTGTACAACATATCTGGCTCAGAACAAAGCCTCTAAAGTAAACTTCTTTGTGAAGTCAAGAGGACAATCCCCTCAGTGTTTCCCTCTCCTGGTGCTTTGGGAGTGAATCATGCAGCATCCAGACGTCTAGACATGCCTCTGTTGGTCTGCAGCCCCTCGTGGCCTCGAGGCAAATGGCCGACACACACTAGCACTATACAACACACGGAAAGGTGTGGGGGTTTCCGACCCGATCCACTCTTCTTTGTGCTCCCCGGACAGAGCTCAAATCCAGGTTAAAGGTCACCCTCCTGAGGAAGGGCTGGAACAGAAGATGAGTGTGCATATAGGAGCTGGTCTGCAGGTGTATGGATGGAGGATTATGGCCTGGCTGTGTGTCAGAGGCTGAAGCAATGTAATTTAACCTACTTGAACAGTGTATAGTGCCATAAAACTGTGATTGCCCCATACAGGATTCCTCTGTTTCTTTGTATTTTTCAGATTTAGGTGTTTCAGCTTATAAAACCGATCTTTATATTAGAGAAAAATAAGCTTAGAAAATAATAAAAACAGTTTTCTCATAATGATTGCATTCACTAAATAAAAAAAAAGTTTTCCAAACCCACCTAGTGCTATGTAAAAATAAATTGCTTGCCTTGAAAAACCATGAATGGTCTGTCATTAACCATACTGTTTTGGTTTAGTTTCTACGGAGGTCGGCAGGGGTCAGGTGCAAACATTTTTTATGAGGGGTAAGAATCAGTACCCTGGGTTTACTAAACCGTGCGCATGGATTACTAATCCGTTCCCTTGGTTTATTAAACCATGCGCACGGATTTATTATCTGTTCACTCGGTTTATTAAACTGAGCGCATGGATTCATAAATCATGTGTGACAGTGTGGGGGATCTTATACAATTGATATTGTGCACTGGTAAAGTAACTATTGAGTTGCTCTGTTGGCAGAGTGGTTAAGACTGACTTCTGGAACTGTGTGGATCAAATCCTGCCCTTGCAATTATTACTACACACTTTATTAATTTGAGAGGAAATTTATGTATATTGTTTTGGGTTCCTGCAGGAAACTAGGTTTAAATGTAGGTGTCATATTAATAAATAACAGCTTTGTAGCCACCTATGCGGCCTGGCAGGGTCCATGCACAACAAATGCAATGCTTGAAGACAAATCAGTCGCAAAACGTGTTGCATGGCTGAAAAATGGCCTAGAAATGGGCATAAATGAAGTGTATGCACACATTGCCCCCTGGAATACCGGCACAGTCCTGGGCTACCTGGATTAGTGCATGGAGAAGGTGGCACAGGATAAATACCTTCCATTAAAGACATATGAGTTAACTAGTTACTTGTTGATACAGTGCCTACTTTGAAAGTTAATCTTTATTGGACGTAACATGAATGTTGCAAAAATTTCTGGAACATTCGCACATAAAGAAACTGTTTAAATATAATGAAATATCTGTTTAGAATAAGAAGAATAAGAGGATGTTAGACCTGCACTGTTAAAAAATTCCACATCAGGTTTTTATGTGGTGGGGACAAAAGTATGATTTATAAATAATGCCGGGGAAATGTCCCTGGCTAACAACTCTTGTGTTTATAGCCAGTGTTTGGCAAGTTACAAAGAAATTGTAATACATTTCACATTACTAGTTACAATGTCAAAACTGTAATATGTTTATCTTAAAAATGTACTACTTTAAATACTTTGGCAAAATATCTTAAATATCTAACATGACTTCAAACCACCGTGACTTATCAATTTACATTTTACACAAGTGTCACACCACAAATACTGTGTTTTTAACACTATTTTATTAAAATGAAGTCTAAAGTTCCTTTGCATGTCTTCTATTTCATGGTAATGTTTGTTAAATCTAATCAAAATGGGTGCTAAAAGTGCTCATCACAAAGATGGTTGACAAAGATGAGACTCCGATGTCTGAAGTCTTACAGCAGATGGTTAGGAATATAGTGTGAATAATGCCACTGTTTAAATGTATAGTCGATCTTTTCCTCAGTCGTCCTGATTCTCTGATATTTTAGTTTTGAGCAACAAGAAGGGGATGGTGGATCTTGTTCTACAGTATCCAACTTGATTTGGTCTGTTGCATTAGTTGGCCAGAAAAACAATTTAAAATGCATTTGTAACTTGAGTTACTGAAATTGTAACTAGTAATATATTGCTGTATATTTTGTAAATAATGCATTACACTACTCAGTTACTGAAAAAAGTAATCTATGTCTGTAACTCATTACTTTTGTAATGCATTACTCCCAACACGGTTTATAGCCTACTTTTCTGCTGGCACCCAAAAAAATTAATGTGTGCCAAAGTGAAAACTAACAACATTAGCAGTATTTGAACCACTGCAAACCAGATGCCACCCCTACATGTTAACCACTCTGCTAAAGCAGCAATTTATATATCAATCTGTACCAAGGGGTCGGATTCTTGCCCCTCAAAAATTATTTCTGCACCTGTCCCCTGCCGGGCTACGAAAGTTTAATTATAGCCACAACCAGGCCTGATTACTACCTGACCTGCATGAACAAATCAGCTAAAAGTAGAACCTCCCTGGTCTCCTTGTAGTTACTAGGTTTAGAAAATCAAATCATGTAATTAGACAAATGAAGAAAAAAAGAACAGAATAATATTATTTGATGTGTTTAGGGATTGGTTAGGAATAAGTTTGATTCATGTTTTTTTGCTGTTGCTGTTGTTGGATTGTTTATATAACCAGAAACAGATTAGACTTTTTCTGTTTAACGTCCGACGGGGGATTTTTTTTTAAAGTGGCGCAGTATGAATACACTAAATTAAATTCAACTGACATGGATCATTTCTCCATTTCAATAAATGTTTAATAGTATGGGTTTCAGGTTGTTTACTGATCATTTCAGCATTTTAGTTGTTTCAGTGGAAGAAACATTTAAATCCTCTACTTTATACAATCTAAACTATTTACTATAGTTGGTCAAAAACACATAAACACTTGTAAGAACACTTTGTTAGTTCCAATTTAGCACTGGATATAAAAAACAAAACAAAAAAACATTTGAGGTATTTCACATTGAGTTATTTGGAGTTTTTCAGAGGTGTTCTGAAACATTTTGTAATCTAAGCACAAAGCTGATCCAACTCTTCAATCAGAGTTCAATGTGCCCATCAGTAAAAAAAAAAAAAAAGGTCTTCAGCTTCTACACAGACCACCCTAAAACCCACACTCCAAACACAAGCACCTTTTCTAGACACACAGCTGGGGTGTTGTAATCACTCCTACACTAGGGCACTGAGCCAACAATCTGTCTGGGCTGACTTCTGCTCCACTTCTGTTGCAAAAGACAAGCCAACATCTATGTTTCCCTGTCATTTTTTTTTTTAGAAGTGGGGGTTGGGGGTGGAGACATAAACACTGTGAGAGGATTATCTGTAACAGAGAAAGTGAAAAAAAAGAAAAGGCGTGCTTTGAGAAGAGATATACTGTATAATCATGGATTATGGGTTTGGAAAGAAAAAGCCGCTAAAAGGCGATGAAATGGCTACAAACTGTAAAATTTACAAAACATAGTGTAGAGTCAGTTTGTTAGACCTTTATGATCCTCGGCAACAAATCATGGAGAACCTGTTCAGGTTTAATGAAACCAGTGCATGACTGAGTCTAATGATGGGAAGGAAATGTGACTGTGACTCATGGTGACCTGAAGTGCAATGTGAACACCTGGAGCCTCGTGTACGATAACTTAGGCCTATTTTCACACAAACGTTCAGATGGATCAGTGATGAGCTGACAGTGAAAATGTACAGAGTTCCATGACTTGTGTCCGTGATAGACAATTAATTCATCCACATGTTTGCAATTAAAGGAGCACATATTAAAGCATGCTCACAGTGCAGCAGAAACTTTCATTATTGGGGCACGGAAGCCAACTGGGGAACCTTAGGAGGGGCTGGGATCATTGTATCCCAAATAGGTGCAGCCACCATCCAGATCCATCTTTAGCGATGAATCACATTCTTTGTCTAGTGAGTTCTAGTGAGTTAAAAAAATGGATCCACGCCTGTGGACAGTTTCATATATCCAGATTTTCTTGATTTTAGAGTTTGACAGATTTTAGTAGCAAATCCAAAAAGGCTTTGTGGATGAGGCTCTTGGTATTTCCCTTAAGAAAAAAAGTGGTCTATTTTTTTTAATGGTGGCAGGATCTTGCAGGGCTATTTACAAAATATATGCAATCCCTTGTAAAGCTCTGAAATTAAGAAATTACAGAGACTGTATTTAACAATCTGGCCCCCCTCACGTGGCTACTGCTAAAGATAAGGGGGGTCACGATCTTGATTTTGTATTGAAAAAAACTGACCTTGCACATCGAAATCCAAAAGAGGATCACGATCACCTCCTCGTCCTGTTTACTGTGCGTCCCACTTGGGACTCCGTAGCTACAGTTAGCAGGCTACCGTCTATTTACTCAGATTCCCTCATCACAAAGAACCACACATCGCATTTTCCCCAACAAATACCTCTCTGTTAATCATTTGTTATTTAAACAAGACTGGAACACTTTATTTCAAATAAATTATTTCAATTAGGCCATTAATGCCTAATGTGATACATTACACAAGAATAAAAAGAATTGCATACATTTTGTCTTTTAAAATAATACTGACTATACAAAATGTATTGAATTAAACCAGTGATTGTAGACTAGTTTAAAAATGATATAGGTATCTTTACTGTAAAATAAAAAAAATAATTAAAAAAATAAAGAATCAAATTGTGACCCTAAAATCGAAAATCAAATAGAATCGGGGATTTGGTGAATCGTGATACCCCTACTAAAGATCTAAGCAGTTCCTCATCTTGCTGTTATTAAGCACAACCAGTAAGCTAACCAGTAAGATGTTAAAGGAGACATATTATGACTATTTTTCCACAATTTAAAATAGGTCTAAGAGTTCCAGAAAACATATTTCTGAAGTTGTTTCCCGGAAATAACTTGGAGGAAACAATAGTTACCAACCTGTATTTCTCTCTATTTCAGCCCCTTGCAGATTGTGCTATTTTCTGCTGATCATTACATATTAATGAGCTGCTGTTAACTTGGCCACGCCCAATGCTTCTACAAT
The DNA here is from genome assembly GCA_028564705.1 of Apricaphanius iberus. NCBI lineage: Eukaryota > Metazoa > Chordata > Actinopteri > Cyprinodontiformes > Aphaniidae > Apricaphanius > Apricaphanius iberus. The sequence continues at coordinate 1,330,172 of JAPXFQ010000708.1, read as the reverse complement.
CTTTGCTCACGCCCACCACTCACATAATGACTGTTACCACTATGTGTGAAAGTTATGGACATGGCTGCTGCAGAAGTTCAAACATACACACAAAAAAGGGAATTAAACCATACAGGAAAAAAATAAGTTCAACCAAACATGTTTGAACCAGAATCTGCTCCTGTAGGAGGGGAGTCTCTTGCACAGCAAATTTAAAAGTGCAGATTTAACACTATCATAGTTGAAATCAGCACTCATACAGAGTTTATATGGTGACCACTGTGGTCAATTCAGATAAATAACTCAAGACATGATAAAAAAAATGACACCATAAAGGTTGCAATTACTCTGTCGGCTTAATAATAATAATACAGATGGGAGCACTGCTCTTCAGTGACCTGGATCTGTGGACAGGTTGTACTGTAAACTACTGAATTCCCCCTCATGGGATCAAGAAAGAATTTTTGATTTAATTGAAAATTAACTCAAAATATTTTTATTCTGATAATTCCACTCCCCAATGTTGCTGTGTGAGAACCTGATACTCAGAGAATTCAGAAAAAAAACTTCTGAATGGTTATTGAAGAAATTACTTCAAGTTAGAAGAATAGATTTAACTGCTTACCTGGCACTCTGATATCTTCCGGAGACGCCGACTCTAAAGCAGGTCTTCAGCCTTCCCTGCCCTTACCGCCAGCATCTTACCATAAAAAATTAATCCAACCTATGCTGCTCTTCTGCGGCAGATCTCACGTCTTCTGACCGGTTCTCAGCAGCTCAGTTTGGCAGTGCTTTTCCCTTCTACTCCGCATTTGCTTCTTCTCCCGTCCTCCCCGCTCTTACCGCCAGCATCTTACCATAAAAAATAAAGTCAACCCATGCCGCTCCTCTGTCCTCTTCCACTGGGACCCGATAAAGTGTTTTGAGCTCTTTTGAGCAGCCAAAAACGGAGCATTTTGCGTGGAGCTGCAACATGGTGTTTCCTAATCTGAACAAGTGCTTTCCAATTGGAAACTGTTGTTTACTGTTGTTTACTGCTGTACCTGGTGGTTGGAGACAGCAATCACCTGGTGGGTGGAGGCAGCTCTGAGGAGGTGTGGATATTCGAGTATTCCGCCTTTTGACGTAGAAAGCCGGACAGATTTTGAACAGCTCGATCAGAGACTGAATGCAGGATCAATCAAGGAAATCATTTCTCACTCAACTAGAACAGTTTGCTCATGAGGAGTGGGCCAAAATACCTGCTGAGAGGTACAGAAGTCTCATTGACAGTTACAGGAATCATTTGATTGCAGTGATTGCCTCAAAAGGTCGTGCAACCAAATATTAAGTTGAGGGTACCATCATTTTTGTTCAGGCCTGTTTCATGCATTTATTTTTTAAATAATTCCGTTGAAGCATGGATGAAAAGCAATGTCTGACTTTCATTGGTCAACATTTATATAATTTTTTATTTATTATTACTTTTGTCAGATTAAAGTTATTTCTGTGACCATCGTGAGTTTTTCTTTGATTTAATGAAGGGTACCAACAATTTTGTCCACGTCTGTATGTTGAGACCTGCTGAACATTAGGGTCCATGTCCCTCAGATGTTTTTACATAAATATTAAGAACAGTGGCCATGCTTGTGAACCTATAAAGTTCCTTATCATGCAATTTGCACAGTCTGTAATTATGATATGGACATCAGCCACCAGGGAGCTGCAGGTAATGTATAAATCAGCCCCGGTGAGGTGTGTATATGAGCTGTAAGCCAATGTAATTATTACATTCTTAAAAACAGAACAAACAAAACAACTATTGCAATATACAAAACTAATTATTACCTTTTCAATTAAATGCACATTTATTTGTGTTGTTAATTTTAAATAAAATGTAAAATAATAAATTGGAGTTAACCTGGGGCTATCAGCTTGTATAAGCACACATAATCAAAGCAAGTGGAACTTTTTAATTTTACTGTTCAATATTAAAATGTCCAATGCAGATATTTCGGAGTCAGTTCAAATAGTTAAAAAATGTCTATTACTTAAATAGTCAAAATAAAACTATGAACAAGTGTGTGTTTTACAGACTCTCAATTCCATGTGGAGGGCAAAAAAACATTAAATATCTTGACCAGTACAGTACAAAATGTCTATGTTCTTTATTTAAAGAATTATAATAAAAAATCAAGGTTTTATATGGAGTGTTGAGTTCAAAGAAGAAAGGCAGCAGTAGAAAAATAACTTTTCTGATTTACACATTTCAAAGGCATTGAGGTATAGATGAGCAGTCTATGACTCTCTATAATTGGCCGTAGCAGTACCAATATTTGTCGGTGTACCTTTTTTTATTTGAATTTACATTTGCATCAGGACACAAGCCCCCACCCCCCAGTTGACTAGCACCACGGCTGGAAAAAATTCTAGGGAAAACATTGTTTTGTACTGAAAGTTTGTCAGCAGCAGGGAAATGGACATGAACAGAGTTGACTATATGACTAGATCAGAGCATTTCCAAAATTTCAGCCCTTGTGGAATTCCCCCAGGTAGGCAGTAGCCAGTATTACAGTTTTCGATACTGGAGCTCACTCATTTCAGCTCGTTGAAACAGGCTAGTTTTATCATGAAGGACTTTTCATGACTTTAGGTAATCCTGATGCAGATTAAAATTTCAAAGGTACCGTATTTGAGGGTGGTGAAATAAACAATAGAATAGTACACTATTACACTTTTTCAGGGAAAGACCTTTGACAACCTTGTACATCAATGCCATTGTATTTTGCCTTTCCTTTTGCTTTAAACTTGATTCTTTCAGCTTTGCTTTAAACATAAGAATACAAACAGAAGGCTCATGCCCTAAACATCAAAACTGGGGGATTGGTGCATCCCAGTTTTAATGTCAGTAGGTGCAGATCAAACAACAATGAGTTGAAGAAACTCTACCTGCAGTATGCTACACATCTACCTTTTTTTTTTTATTTCCAGCCCATCATGCAGGTAAGTTGCTGAAAAAAACAGCAAATATGTTGTTTTAATTTACATGATTGATTGTCTTGTGATTATTTCAAATGGAGATAACTAAAAACATTGTCTAATTTGACCACCTTATGGTTTCATCATAACCTCATTTTGTTTTCTGCCAATATAAGGGTGATAATTTGTCAGTAACAGCACCTGTTTGGGGTAATAACAAAATATTTTATGCTTGCAAAAACAACTGGAGAGAATAAAACAAATCTAAATAAACAGGCAAAAGGTCAATTCCCTAATGCTAGACAATTAATTAATCAATATACTAACTGAGGGTGACCAACATATTTATTATTCAACTTTTTTTCTGGTGAAATATGATGAATAAATTAGACTTAGGTAAGCTAGAGCTATGAAATAATTATTAGGTAGTTAACAATTAACATGAATATGTTTTTTTTAACACAAATAAACTGAATTTAACTGGGATAGCAATGTCAGTATCTATCGAAAGCTGCCTAAGGAAGTAACAATGATAACTGGCTCATGGATGTAGATGACTTTCTGATGTTTCTGGGAAGTAAAGGCTCTATCTATGCTTTCTGAGACAACAGACGAGCTACAGTAACTGAAACTGCTAAAGATGTTTACTCTGGTTCTGACAGAAAGATTTCCAGATATACAGTACATCACAGTTTATTTTGCACATAGGACACTGTTCTACGTAGCTGCAGACTAGTCAAGGTGCCAAAACTGACCTACGCTAAATGTGCAGACAATGGAGATGTCACCATAAGGTGGCAACACATGGCAACAAGATACAAAATATGAAGAATGGAAGCTAGTGGAGGCAGAGTGATGCTTCATATAGATCCTGTCATCATGTATATATAACTTTGACTTTTACAGCCAATCTGAACATTGTTGCAGACTATGGTCACCATTTCATGCAAATCTTATTCCCTGATGGATCTGGTCTCTTTATGCAGGAAAAAACATGCTACTACAAAGAAAAAATGTTTCAGGAAGGTTTGAGGAGCCCACTGAGTTTGAAGTGTTTATTTGGCCTCCAAATCTCAATCCAATAAGGCATCTGTGGGATTTACCGAACATGCAAGAACATGCATGCTGCTAACATCTTGGTGTCACATAACAAAGAGCACCTTCAGGTGTACCAGAGTCCATTTCTCACAGGGTTTAGGGTTAGTTAATTATTTCAGGTATGAAATTAGGAAAATATTAAAAGAAAAACTGGTATACTAGGGTTAGGTTAGAATAGATGAAAAATGGCATATAAAACAGAATAAACAATTACTCAAAAAGTTAACTTGTGATGACTATATTTAGTCCCATTAATTAATGTTGGTTAATAGTGTTCCCTGAAGGCTTGAAACCACACCTTTGTGTTAGTAGTTTAGTGTAAACCCAGTTTAAAATCGAGTCCTCCAAACACTCAGAACGCCTCCTTCCTCCTCCCTCTCTCTGATGTAAAGCTGATTATACAGCAGCTGCACTTCCGTCCCCCTCCACTTTGACCTGCCAAAAGCTGCTAATTATAGATGGACCTTGAAAGTATACCGCTTCATGGTCAGCTAATGCTCTCCCACTCAGTGTCTAAGGCCTTGTCATTATATAAGCAACACGGCTCCAGGTCAAGGGCTCCCCATTCTTTGTTTTCCTATGAACCCTCCTCAACCTGCAGATGGGCGCTGAGGGAGAGGGTTGTGTGGGTGGTTCAGGCACAAATTTAAAGTGCCTGTATTGTGTGCTTTTATAAGTCTATAATTTTCCCTTGGGTGTCTACTGAAAACGATGACTTTAATTGCTTTATTGCCACGTTCAAGCTGTAAGCTTTGCACGAAATTACAATTTTCTTCTTAGCTCTTTGAGGCAGTCATTCGTGAAACACACTTAATGTACTGATTCAGTATGAATTTAATCAAATTTACTAGGAATGTTAAAGAAAAATTTTAAGAATTAAATTCAGAAGATTCACCAAGAAATTTGTCCAGAACATATACGTTTTCTGACATAAATACCCAACTTCTTCAGGTATGACAAGGAGCCATCTGCCATTAAAGGTTGGATATGAACATGAACATGATAACGACATCTAGTTTGTCTGGGTTGTAGTTGCAACAATAGAAACATTGTTAAAGTCATTGGGTTGCCTGGTTTGCTGCCAATAAACCAAATGACCAACCTGAACTCACCAGTAAGGAATGTATTGGGTAGGATTATAACTGACAGCTAATGTCAGCCAAGTTAGCAAGTCAGTTAGCTTTCCGATCCAGGAGGAAAGTCGCTCTTTTCTGTGTTTGATGCCATGGAAATGTTTTATGTGCGTCCATCTAGTGTAGGCTTCAACTAAATTTACTCTAGTTTCTGCTCTTCTCCAGTCACTCCAGTCAGAGGCAAATAACAATATCTTTGGGGCTCTGAAGCAGCTGCTTGACTTGCAGACTCTGCCATTTTTCTCAGCACCAGCCGAGCCTATATTGTTGGAACATAGAGACGATATCTGTTAACCTGCAATGGCAGCCACTACTGGCTGCCATTGCAGCCAGTAGTGGCATTGATATGTATATAATTTCTTAAGGAAAGGTACTTTTATTCTGCACCCCTCTAAACGCCCAGTGGATTTATTATTATTTTTTAAATAGCTTTTTATCAAATTGCCACATATTCAACTTTTAACACTTACCCACCTTGAATAGTCAAAGGAGAAAACTGAGACTATTTTCATCAGACAGATACCAAGAAGGCTGAAGGTGGAACAATAAAACTGCTCTGTTTTTTTTTTTTTCTTTGAGCTTTCAACCTCTGGCACATCCTAAATTTGGAAATCTTAGAGCTAAGATTGTATAAATGAAATACTGATGGAGATTTTTATTTTCAGTTTTTGAAAATGAAATCGTTAATAAACTTATGACCATCACTATTCCTTTGAAGTTTCCTTTTTCTCCACTGTCCTGCCCCTCCCACCTCTCATGTCTACTGATTGATGCCACCTGTGCCACTGCCATTATCAACTCTTGCCCTACACTCACTCAGTGTGAGACTGTCTATTGTCAACCTCTGTCAAGAGCCTTGAAAGCGTTAATGTTTGGTATCCGGATACCTTAACTGTTTTATGCCTTCTGACCATCGCATTTGCCTGCTTACTGACTGCTCTGATTTTATTTCTGCCTGTGCCTCCAACCCCTGCTCCATGTTTGCAGATTAAGGTGTCACAGATGTTGGATAAGTTATACCTCATTGCACTTCTCTGTTGCTGACCTTGACTGTTTATCCAACCACAGAAGTTAGTATTGCAGACAAAGGGATCATTCACTTTCCAATGGTGAAACCAGATCATTATAGCGGTAATTCTAAGCAACTACCACTCCCTGTTTGTAGGGTATAGCGTTCCTTCTCTATATGGTCACTTGGGTGAAACAATCCCCAGTAAACACACACATTCCTCTTTCCAACTGTCTAAACTTCAAGTATTCCAGTCAATCAAGTGCTGAGTTCAAGAGATAAGTCTGGGAAACCACCCGTGACAGGTATATCATTACTTCCTGTTTGAATATTACTTCTTGGTCACCTTCTCAGTTATTCACGAGCCTATCTCTTTTGTAAAGTCTGATCTGAAAGCTGCTCCTGAGAGACTGACCCATTTTTGCTTGCACATTCATAAAATAATTGTCATTACGCTCTGGGTGAATACTTGATTCTGATTGGTAGGAGTGTGTACGTTAAAAAGTGATAATGTACACCTAGGAAAGGCGTCCCGTCAAATTGCCTGATGACAGTTCTAAATTATTGCGCTGGCTCAAATGGCAACGGAGACTCAACGTTATTTGGATCATCCTCTGAACAAACACAAGCAGTAAGTAGTGCACTGGCCTTCTGAAATGATATTTTGTATCAGGTAACGTAAGGTAAAGCCATCATCTTGCTTCCCATCACTGATACCCTGCTGCGGTCGGCTCGCTGTGGCAACGTTGCTTGGCAATGCCTATACGGGAGATATTAAAAAGTGCCCTCGACTTATATAAAAAAACGTGCGATTTTAACTCTAAAAGACATTAAAGTATTATCAATTGATTGAATATTTCTTTCTTTCGTAAGTGATGGTATAAGCGGGACAATGCTCTTCGAGGTGTCCATTATCAGAAAATAATGGATTTAGCGGAAGCAACCGTCCTCCGCTTCGTGACGGATGGTTCACGCCATGTGTCATCCATTATTTTTTGATAATAGACATCTCATCGGGCATTATTCCTTACATAAAAGAAGTTTATCCTTTACTGGATTAAGGTTTCTATTAGGGGTCTAAAACACACTAAAAGTGTAACACTGACAGTCAAGGTTTAGCAAAAAAACAGACATTGAAAGTCTGCCACAGATCTTTAGCTATGCCCTGCTCTGACAAACATGTTTGTGTTTTGTTTAACATTTATTGTTATTTTTTCCTTTCAAAAAAGAATAACACAGAAAATGAATGTTATTGTCTCAAAATTAATAGGTGAGCCTAAATACATTTTAGTCACTAATGAAATGTTGTTATTTATTTGGAGCTAAATTGAGCATTTAATATATCAGATCATGACATGTTGATTAATTTTCAAATTATTTTGTGTTTGAGACCAGGGCAGTGCGGTGGTCCACTTTAAAAAGACAAGACTTGATTTCTTTGTGTGGTCTGCGTCATCTAGGCAGATATGAAAGTCATTCCAAGTCTGGCTCTGATCAAAGAAACAAACACTGATCTGGCTGAAAATGTAGGTTTTGGTTTGCTTAGAGCTGGAATGCAAAATGAGCAACAGGGAGCAAGTGATTTTTTTGTTTTTGACATTAAACATTAACATTTCCATGTTGTTGGTGTCAGATAGAATGATCACAGTTTTATTTTTTGTTTTTTTTAAGAAACTGCGTATCTGAGCAACAGTTGGGTGGACGACAGTATCTTCTTGATATCAGTTTGGAGGAAAATGAGCTGGCAACATTAGCTCAATTTAGTACTTCTTACAACCAGGGTATGCTGAGCACTATCTCTAAAATCAAAACATGTTAAACATTAAAAAGTATGAATCAATTCTGATTTCCATCAGTGGTTCATGCTACTGGAGGTGTAATTGTTTATGCCTTTAGTACCAATTTAGAATTGTTTGAAACCGCAACCTGTCCGAGTATGTTTCTTGACCATGTTCATTCTTTCATGTCCACACTGTAATTTTTACCTGATAGGTTTTTTTCAGCAGGACAATGCACCATGTTACAAGGCTCAAATAATCTCAGACTGGTTTCGTGAACTGCTCTTTGTTCTTCAGTGGCCTGCACCATCACAAGCCAAGAGAGCACTTTTGGGGAGTGCTGGTTTACATCATGGATATGAAGTAACTGCATCATATTGTCTTGTAAATGTAAATGGAAATCAATTTTTTTTTAATCTATTCTATCAAGAATAACGTCAGTTCTGAGAGTAAAAAAGAGGTCAAGCCAAGGACTAACTGGGTATACCCAATAAAATGGTCATTGAGAGAACTTTAAAAGCCATAAGTTAGAAACAAAGGGCAATGTAGGTTTCTAAAGTTTCTGACAGTTTCTTGACAATAGCTTCTTTTTTTATCTGAAGGATTTTGGGATGTTTGTCTTTTTTAACTTTGATTGAATGTTTTTTGTATATTCTTTGACAATTAAATTTTACAATTACATTTATATTGTTTCTGCATTACACATATATATATATGTATATTCATTTTGAATAACTTAAATAAATAAACACCAACTTATTTCGTTTGACATAAAGCAGGTATAAAAAGAACTGGAAGGCCAACCAACTGCGATTACATGTTTAGTGAAATGCTGGATTATTTTTATGACAGAAAAAGACAGGGAGCCGAGTGGTAGTCAAGCGGAACACCTCTCTCTATGTTTCCTACTGCCAGACAAGCACCCGTCAGCTGAGTGTGCAACCACATGGTGACTTAAAATTAAAGTGACACTGATGACATGACTCTAAAGACTCCCCAGCGAACTCCAGACCGCTGGAGCCAGAGCGGAGCCCTCTCCATTCGGAGGTGCCCTGGGGCAAATCTGTTTTATGTTCTACCAGTTTGCTCAAAACAGCAATTTTGTTTGAGGCTGCTTGAAAAGATTAAAAGACTTTAAAAAAATCAAAGAATGCCTGAAATTATGAGAAGAAATGTCTCCAAATGCTCCTTGTAATGATAAAAAAAGACAGGAGCCTGATTTTATATTCCATCTTGACATCTTTGAACAACAAATGTGTTTGGAAAATATGCACGTGTAGAATTAAGACTACCTGACTGCAGAAGTAGTAGAACCTGTTGAGTCAAAGCACTTGTTTTCAATCAAGGCCTACTAAAGTTTTATTTTTATTTTCTAAATGAACAGCCCCTGCGCTCCTCTAATTAAAATCATTTACAAAATTTGGCACGTAAAAGCAAAGGCAGCAGTTCCTGGCATGAGGTTTCAATTAGAGTTATGACTAGAGGTGGCAGTTGCATGGGGGATTTTCCAGTTGACTGTTTAAATCTGCACTCAGTATGAAATACCTACTTAGCATTTCCCAAAATTTTATATGCCTTAATAAAGAAAAAAAAATCACATATGCTCTTCAGTGACAAACAGTAGAAGCATAACTAATCCAACTCCTCACACAGCAACCTGAGTTAATCTTTTCACCTGCAAACCACTTGTTAGTTGAGGATCAAAGCAGTTGTTTCTGACTTGCAAATAGATTGTTGCCACCTAATTAATAATAGTAAAGTTATTCACTGGTAGGTGCATTTAAATGCACTTTCTGGTATAGAGGTTTGCCATGTTTCTAACACTTGAATTAATAAAATAAATTCAGTCAATCATTCTGGCTGCTCTAAGCTTTTACCTCTGTATTTGGCTTGATTTTTTTTTTCTCTTAAAATGTTAGCAGCACATGTGGCAAACTATTCTTAAAAGTAAATTTTTTTCCAAAACGTTATTCAAGAAAATGTAAACAGTAAATGTAATTAAATTTAACACGTTACTGTCCACCTCTGATTATTGGTTTATCGAAGCATCCATTTTAGAAATGTCCACCTTTTTCACAAAAAAGAATACAGAGTAATACTTTTTTCTGCTTTTTTCAATCAATCAATCAATCAATCAATCAATCAATCAAACTTTACTTATAAAGCACTTTTCAAACTGCATAGCTTGTCAAAGTGCTTTATAGATTAAAATGACCCCACAAACCCCACCCTCCCAACCCAAAATAAAAAGATCATCACAGCTATACCGCTCCCAGGCTGCTACAGCCGATCACTGCCCCTGATACGGAGGGCTCCTATAGAGGAAACTAGGGCTGGGTATCAATTCAAATTTCAAGAATCGATTCGATTCCGATTCTCAAGATTTGGAATCGATTCGATTCAATCTGATCCAAGTCAATATTGATATCGGTCAGTGCTATTAAAAGCTTTTTTTTTTTTACTGTTATCTTAACTATATGCCAGAAGTTAAATGACTTAACACTGAATGAGTAACAGTTCACCATGGAAAACTGTATTACCCTGTCAGACACAAAACTTAAAATGGCTGTCTGGACTGTTCTTTCCCATTTCAACTTTAAAAAGGGCAAATTATCCTAAAAAATAAAATCGATTTTTGAACTTGTGAATCGATTCGATTCGATTTCTATAAGAATTGATTCAGAATTCATTTTTCGATTATTTCAACACAGCTCTAGAGGAAACACTGGAAGGATCAATAAAATAAAAGGTTAAAATATTAAAATAAACAGAAGAAAATGAGGGTAAGTAGTAAAATACTGGTAAAAATGTTAAGACTTGCATTTTAGATTATAAAAAACAAAGCAGATAAATATTTAATAAATAATAACCACTTAAAAGCTAAACAAAAAATTCAATCAGAAACATGCAGAGCAATTAAAACAGATATTAATAAATAATATTCAGTTAAAAGCTATGCTAAAAAGGTGAGTCTTCAGCTTGCTCCTAAAAACATTAACGTTCTCTGCGGCCCTGAGGTCCTCCGGCAGCGTGTGCGAGAGGTGAGGGCCTTAATGATGAAAAAATGCCTCAAAATGAGTGTGTGTCCTGACTTTGGGGATGAGAAGGAGACGGCTGCCAGAGAAGCGCAGAGAACGAGAGGGTTGATATGATAAAAGCATTTTGATTTGATAAACTTCAGTTCTGATCAATTGACTCTAACTGGATATCATTATTTTAATGCCAGTACGATTGCGTGACGCTAATGTTTTTATTTTCTTTATAATAAATGTTGGGCAAAGTTTTTATCATCACTGGAAATGAAACGAATTAACCTAAATATTGTTTTAAATTAACCATTAGTTTATGATACATCAAAATTAACTGTTTTCCTAAGTCAGTGTGGTGTCCACAGATTTTGCAATTTGGCCCAAAATTGCAGAGTTGAAAGACCTCAGAGCTTGTGATTTCTTCTTTCATTTGAAAATCCAAATTATTGTTATACTGAAATATTTTTCTTTTTCCTGTTGAGCAACATAATCCAACTTATAATATTTAAATTAACCAGAGTTAAAATAAAATCAATAAAACTGCCTCAGCTCCATTTGCTGGAATTCCATTTCCATCATTGCTGTTATTGTTTTTATTCTTTTTTCAACAAAAAAAGTGCCATCCACAAAACATTTGCATTTGGTTACAGCTTCATTTTTTCAGGATAACTGCAATGACACCAAGTATACAAAACTGTCATTTTAAAAGGTTAAGCTATACTGAGGGGTTGAGGTAGATAAAACTTTGTCCAAAAGGGCTGTGGTGGAGAAATTTAGTGTTATGATTTATCTGTATTTTGTAATCAACTGTGACCCATGTGTACTTAATGTTGTAGTATTAGTTTGAATGTTTAGTCTTATTGAGTGACGCCTTTACCCAAGTCATGGTCAGAGAGTTTTGATAATGATAATCCACATCCTGTGTTACCATGGAGATGGCTCTTCAACTGGGCATCTTTAAAGATCTACACAGTTCACAGCTTTCTAATCAAAGAGAAAGGCGCCTACAAGTCTCTGATTTTCACCCTGAGAGTAGTACTATATCGAGTAGAATAGATAGACAAAGGTTGCTAGAAATAATATTGCATTCTTCTGTAAAGGTTACTGTCCTCCTGAACGATCAATTCAAATCATTTTAAAACCTCCAAAACGTTTAAAGGAATCTCTCTCATTTCATAAAGAGTCTAAAATCTAACTACAGGGCAAATAAAGGGGGTTAAATTCTTTGGAACCCCAAAACATCTTGCCGTAACTGCTTCAGTAGAGTATGAGAGTCAATATAGGAGAGAAACTAGAAAATAAACCAAACTTGACAAGCTGCTGGGAAATCTTAAAAACCCAGCATTTTTCAAAGCTAGTTTTTGACTAATAAGCCATAAAACACTCAAATTCAAAGTCTCAGAAAACTATGAAGTGCAGTGTGGCATGGAGGAGATTTGTCCTAAACAATAAATACAATTTTGACTAAACAATATTTGTCAGATTCTGGTATTGAGTATTAGGGCCGATACCGTTCTAATGTACCATTTATATCAATATCAGTTAGTTATTCAATAACATAAACCTAAAATATGGATAGCTGCAATAATTTTATCTAAATTTTTTATTTTTCAACTTTATATTTTGTATACATATTTCATTTTTTATCTAATTTACCATTAGTTGTGAGATAAAGAGAAGAAAACAAAACATATTTCACCAGAGGACCGCATATGTATATATATATATATATATATATATATATATATATACAGACGTGGACGAAATTGTTGGTACCCTTCATTAAATAAAACAAAAACTCATAATGGTCACAGAAATAACTTTGATCTGACAAAAGTAATAATAAATAAAAATTATATAAATGTTGACCAATAAAAGTCAGACATTGCTTTTCATCCATGCTTCAACAGAATTATTTAAAAAATAAATGCATGAAACAGGCCTGGATAAAAATGATGGTACCATTAGAAAAGAATGAAAATAATGTGACCAAAGGGACATGTTAATCCAAGGTATGTCCACATTCAGCATCCTAGGTGTCTACAATCCTGTAATCACTCAGTGGGCCTATATATAGGACTCCAGGTAGTCACTGTGTTGTTTGGTGACGTGGTGTGTACCACACTCAATATAAACCAGAGGAAGCAAAGGAAAGAGTTGTCTCAGGAGATGAGAAAGAAAATCATAGACAAGCATGTTAACTGTAAAGGCTATAAGACCATCTCCAAGCAGCTAGATGTTTCTGTGACTACAGCTGCACATGTCATTCAGTAATGTACGATCCATGGGACTGTAGCCAACCTCCCTGGACGTGGCTGCAGGAGGAAAATTGATGACAGATCAAAGAGACGGATAATCCAAATGGTAACAAAAGAGCCTAGAAAGACTTCAAAATAGATCCAAGCTGAACTTTATGCTCAAGGAACATCAGTGTCAGATCGGAACATCCTTCGCTGTTTGAGCCAGAGGACAAATCATAAAAAAAACCAGACTGGAGTATGCCAAACTACATGCTGACGAGCCACAAAGCTTCTGGGAGAATGTCCTGTGGACAGATGAGACAAAAATGTTAACTTTTTGCCAAGGCACATCAGCTCTATGTTCACAGACGGAAAAATGAAGCATATCTAGAAAAGAACACGGTCCCTACTGTGAAACATGGGGGAGGCTCGGTTATGTTCTGGGGCTGATTTGCTGCATCTGACACAGGGTGTCTTGAATCTGTGCAGGGTACAATGAAATCTCAAGACTATCAGGGGATTCTAGAGAGAAATGTGCTGGCCAGTGTCAGAAAGCATGGTCTCAGTTGCAGGTCACGGGTCTTACAACAGGAAAATGACCCAAAACACACAGCTAAAAACACCCAAGAAGGGCTAAGAGGAAAACACTGGCCTTCTATGAGCCCTGATCTCAATCCTATTGAGCATCTTTGGAAGGAGCTGAAACGTGCTGTCTGCAAAAGGCGCCCTTCAAACCGGAAACAACTAAAACAGTTTGCTCATGAGGAGTGGGCCAAAATACCTGCTGAGAGGTGCAGAAGTCTCATTGACAGTTACAGGAATCATTTGATTGCAGTGATTGCCTCAAAAGGTTGTGTAACCAAATATTAAGTTGTGGGTACCATCATTTTTGTCCAGGCCTGTTTCATGCATTTATTTTTTAAATAATTCCGTTGAAGCATGGATGAAAAGCAATGTCTGACTTTCATTGGTCAACATTTAAATAATTTTTATTTATTATTACTTTTGTCAGATTAAAGTTATTTCTGTGACCATTATGAGTTTTTCTTTGATTTAATGAAGGGTTCCAACAATTCTGTCCACGTCTGTATATTCAGTGTATATATATATATATATATATATATATAGGACTCATATAGCAATTTTCATTTGCTGAAATAAGTGAAAAAAAGAATTGTTCTTTTTCACAATACTCACACTTTTCAAGCTGTCCTAGTAAGGTCTATCAAGAGTCTTCCAAGAGTTTGATGTGATACATCAAATGGTTAAAAACAAGCACTCACTTGATATTAAGGACACCTGTATTACTTGAGGCTCTACAAGAACAAACAAGGCCCTAGTCTCATGTTGACTGCAGGGTGTTGAATCTGATCCAAGCTGAATCAGAAGAACATTAAATAAAAGAGAAATCCATACATAGTCCCCAATTAAAGTAAGAAGAGAAGAAGAAAGGCAGATATTCAAATTGTTTTTATTAATCTTTATGTGCATGAAGACAGACTGCAAAAACCGTATAGCACTACATACAAGCCTTAAAATAGAAAATCCATTAATGCCCACCTTAATTTTTTAGATTTTGAAGCTTGATGAAGGCACAATTTAATTTCTTGTTTTGGTCTTCATCATGTTGTCAGTTTAGATAACATTAGCTGAACTTTTTTATTTCGTCTTTAGTTATACAAACCAAGGTTTACACTACACTGCATCAACACACACATCTGTACACAGATACACAAATTTAAAGGGATATATATTGGTTAAGTGACTTGCTCAAGGGCACAATGATGTGTGATAAGGAAGAAACTGGAAGCGAACCCACAATTTCCCAATTGCAACATGACTATTTTTCCCACTGAGCCACAGACACCTACTGGAATGATTAATACTAATACTAAATTTTTTTGTTAATTACAGTTTTTTTTATTGTTTAATAAGCAATATATGGAGATTTTGTGGAGTGTACCCAGAATATTGCATAAGGGAGGACCTAATACTTGCAAACTTGTCCATAAAAAATACACGATTGTTCACAGTTTTCCAAAGATCTTTCCATAACATTTTCTCTCCCACCTGAGTCCAACAGTGAACTCAGAATCTTAAAAAGTGTGCGCTGATCATGGGAAGCAGAAGAAATAATATCAGAATAAAGTTCCCTTTTAGCATTTTTCACTGCTTCATTGTACTTATATAGCTAGCCCCTGAGGAGATCATTGAATATTTGGAGTCTGTCTTTCTGCAACTTCTTTCAGTCCCACCCCAAGGCATGTACTTCCTCTGAAATCCAGCGTTCAGAACTACACCATGGTTTACTAGTGATACAGGGGGCAATATCATCCAAAACTGCTGCACTGACCAAGTCAAATTGTAAAAAGAAAGATTCCATGGTAATCGGTGGTGAGGATAAGCTTAGCAATTCATAGTGGAAAATTCAGCTGTTTTAATGTATGCCAAACCATGCAATGTTCATATTGAGCAGCAAGACATAGTCAAAATAGCCCTGCTGAGTGATAAATGAATCCAGAGTATGTCCATGACAGTGTGTCAAGCCAGAGATCCAATGCACAAGATTAAGAGTCCAAAAGATGAAAAAAAGTCTTTGGCCAGTGGTTTGTCACAAATGGAAATTAAAATCACCTCAAATTAGCACATTATCATATCTAGGCATAAAAGTAGACAAAAGTTGAGAAAAATAAGTTGAAAACTTTGCATTAAACTTAAAAAGACACAACTCAAGCCGTCCAAAGTAGTGATGCTGTGAGATATCAATGACTGAAAAATGTAAACACAGTCATTGGGTAAAAGCTCTGACACCTATATGCCGAAGTGGGATCCAACATTCAACCATGCCCAGAATATTTAGCGTCTGGGCATTTCATTTTTTTAAATATAAATATTTTTTTCCTCAAAGATCTAGCATTTATTAGCTTTAACCTC
The DNA here is from genome assembly GCA_028564705.1 of Apricaphanius iberus. NCBI lineage: Eukaryota > Metazoa > Chordata > Actinopteri > Cyprinodontiformes > Aphaniidae > Apricaphanius > Apricaphanius iberus. The sequence continues at coordinate 1,314,014 of JAPXFQ010000708.1, read as the reverse complement.
CTAGGTAAGGGGCCAAAGCTCTGGCTTCCAGCGATGACTCTATGGGTTGCACCTCCCTCACCACTTCCCGCAAGTTCGATGGGTTGATCTCGCTCCCCCCATCCACAGGGATCAGGCACAGGTTGGAACACAAAAGCAAGCACCAAGTCACACCCAGACAAACCCCAGGGCCACAGGCATTGGAAAAAACGCCTCTCAAACGTATCTCATTTGGGACCATGCATTTATTCATGCACTTACACTTTCTGCTTTCTGTTGCCAGAGAGCCCCAGGGCAGCTGTGTGAATTTGTGTGTGAATGACTGCATGTAGTGTGAAGCGCTTTGGGGTCCGTAGGGACTAAATAAAGCGCTATACAAGTACAGGCCTTTTACCATTTTCACATTGATATCTAATGCTCTGTGTGGATTTTTTTTCAATTGGTAAATGTGGTTTGTTTGTCTAGCACTAGCATCTAGCAGAACTTGCAGAGCTAAACTGTAACGTTAACTTTAAAGCAGGGAATTCAACCCGTGCTCCTTTTAGTGCTGGCACTTCAGAAAAATAGCATGTCAGACTCAAACTGCATCTGTGGTTAGCTGTGAACGTCTCTTCTCAGTTGCAGACCATAGGGAATAGCTATGTCTACGTCACACCCTGCTCTAATGGGTGTGCAGACAGCAGAAAGAGACACCATTAGTTCTTGTGCTATTGATAGCTTTGATTAAAACAAAAACAATTTGACTTACCATTTTCAAGGCAAAAAGAAAATCTTTGGTAGCAAGTGATCACAAGAAGCAGCTGGAATGAATAGGTGATTAAAAATGCTACAATCCGTAGCGTTTACTTCACATCAGGTTAATTTTCGTAAACTAAAAATCTAACATAGCTAACCTACATTGCAGCTGAAAGAAATCTTCAAATAACAGTGTGAAACAAGGAGTAATGTAAAGGTTCAGTATCATACCAATCGTATATGCATCATCGTGTTGTTGAATAAATAATTCCTCTATTACTCATAAAAACTAAATTCCAAAAATACGTTATTGGTCACAGAGAGAAATTAAGTGTTTTTGTAGCTTATAGTATTTAATTCTTCAAGGAGTTGTAGATCCTGATGGCTATGGGCAGGAAGATTTTCCTGTAGCAATCGATGTTGCAGTGAAACTGAAGAAACTTCTGAGTGAAGACAATGTTTTAGGATAGTTCCATCAAGAGAGTGAGTTGTGGAATATTAACAAGAAACCTTCAGATTTACATCCAGAAAAGGTTAACCAGTTAGTTTGCCTCAGCAACTGCCTAAAAGATTAAAAGGTTAAAAGGGCCACATGTAATTGTGATAATGGAATTCAAAACAAAAGTTTCTTGCATCTCTCCTGTATTTCTTTTAAAATAGAGCAAAGCCTTCGGGGTTTGTCCTTTATTTACAATGTAACACTTTTCCAGTCATATTTAGAAATGGTAATGAATTGTGATTATTTCACAGCTACCTGTGATTAAGTAGATTCAATTTTTGCAGAATTGTACAGCCGTAATAAAAACTAAAGACATTTAGAGACTTGAACATATGTCCAGACATTAAATAAATGCTTCTGACACCAGTTATTTCCTGTTTTTAACTGTGGTAATTTTAAAATTCAATTAATTGAAGTAAGTGAAATACCCCTTACTTTGGTTTCTTATTTGTTTCATTATACTTGCAATGTTACAGTAACCTCTAAGCTGATTTTTCCTCAAGATACAAATGCATATACAGAGGAGGTTCTTTACACATGAAACTGCATTAACCTGTATGTTCAGGTGTATTAATTCTACCTCAATAATAACCCGTTCTTAAATTGTTTAGGTATAGCTGAATCTCCCAACCTTAATGACAGTGAAGCCCTTCTTAAAGAGTTCTTATTCATCTTCATGGTTGTCATGCTATCAACACAGCGTTACTGCTGTTGCTATAGTACTCCAATTTATATATACAGTACAGACCAAAAGTTTGGACACACCTTCTCATTCAATGAGTTTCCTTTCTTGTCATGACTAGATTGTAGATTCTCAATTAAGGGCATGAATACTATGAATGAACACATGATGTATGGGATTACTGTATGTACTTAAACAAAAAGGATGACATAATTCAATAATTTGAAAATATATTTTAGATTCCTCAAAGTAGCCACCCTTTGCTCTGATTACTGCTTTTCATTCTCTTGAGCTTCAACAGGTAGTCACCAAAATGGTTCTCCAACAGTCTTGAAGAAGTTCCCTGAGATGCTTAGTACTTGTTGGCCCTTTTGCCTTCACTCTGTGGTTCAGCTCACCCCAAATCATCTCGATTGGGTTAAGGTCCAGTGACTTTGGAGGCCAGGTTATTTCACACTTTTTTGTAAAAATACAACATAATTCCATATGTGTTAATTCATAGTTTTGATGCCTTCAGTGTGAATCTACAATGTAAATAGTCATGAAAGGAAAGTAAACTCATTGAATGAGAATGTGTGTCCAAACCTTTGGTCTGTACTGTATGTGTAAAAATGTTTTATTAAAGAATGCAGTGGGTTTAATTTCTTGACGTTATGGACACAGAAACGAGAAAACAAAAGAGAAGAAAGAAAGAAGATGAAGAAGAGAGACAGTAGAGGTATGAGTGTGAACTGACAATACAAGAGAGGAAGGGGAACAAAGAGAAGACAAGAAAAAATCCCAGTCCTCCACATCCTCTGGACAGCAGAGAGGTGGAAACCCCCCCCCCCAACAACAACCAATAAAACGGAGCAATGTTAACAAAAAAGACCAAATAATATGAACACAACACACAAAAATGGGTATATAAATACAACAATAATGTCACTGAAAAGCTTTTGGCACCAAATATCTATTGATGATAACCTCAGCCCAGGATATTTCTGTAGATACCGATGTCGCCACACCATGGGACATGGTAGCAACACTGGTGGCAACAATTAGTCAGCGGGGATGGTCAACAAGTTCTTCTGTTGTGTCATCATCCAACGGTTAAAGAAGTCTTTCACATTTGATAAACTGAGCTGCTAGACAATGAGAGTCTACAAAGAACAAACAGTGAGTAATTTTAAAATAATCTGAGCCCTGTCTTCCCGATCACACTGCTGGAGTTGAAAGACAGGAAAAACCCCTTTCGTACTTTTTCTCAAGGATTATGAAAAAAGGAACCTAGGAATCCAATAGCATTTTACAGTAATACAACCCACTGGTTAGACATCTGCAGCCAGGCATCGCGTTGACTCATTTTTTGTGCGAATGTTTTATACCCAAACAGCTTTCAGCACAGTCCACAGCAGAGATGGGACCAAGTCTTTGGTTTGCAAGTCTCAAGTAAGTCTTAAGTTGTTCTCCTCAAGTCCTGAGTGAAGTATCGAGTAAATAAAGTCTTAAACTTTGGATTTTGTCATTTCATGTCATATTTTAAGAACAATATATATTATATGTGTTTTTAAAACTCTTTATTCAACACTAGTTTAAACAACTGCAAATTAACTTTAAAAGTTTACAAAAATGTAGTTTTTGTCTATGTTCTAATCTATGTTGTACAGTGTAATCAAATTTAGCAATTTAGATTAGTCTTCCTTTAAACAAAAATTTCAGATTTTTCAAAAGAGTACAGTTTATTTAATTTTCAAGATGATATTTTGATTTTATAGAGTCACATGTATTTACATTTGAATGTAGGCATCCAAACGTTTCTGCCCTCACTCCAGTCCAGCAGGTGGCGGAAGTGAAACTCAAATTGCTTGCCATTCATTGTACAATCAAAGGAAGAAGAAGGACGGGGTGTTATTTCTATGCTAATGAGTGTGCTAATTGAAACTTCTAAGTAAGGGAGGAAATTAAAAAGATTTCTAGATTATGTTAGATTGTGGCTGTCACGCTCGTCATGGACTAACTATCTCATTTGTTCTTTGTTCGAGATGGCTCAGTCCTTTATTAGAGGCCACAAAAAGTGAGTTTCACATTATTTTGGTTTCTGAGTAGTCTGGTAAAAGTGCTTGCTTTGTCTACAGTTCTGTATCCGTGATTTTAAAGAGCCATTTGCAGGCAAGACAGTGTCAGCTTTCCAATGATCTATAATATGTATATTTAAGCAGAAAGGGTGTTGCAAGGAAAGGCAGTAACGACCCGGTAGTATCTAATATCCCACCCATGACCATGATCAAAATAACACAGATTTTAACGCTAAACATTGTCATCTGTGTAGTTCTAAGAAAATATGTTCATAAATAAAGCTGGCTAAAGTCATCTATGGCATCATAGCAAAAAACAAAAACCAACAGAACATACCTTTTTTTATGGAACTTCAAATATTGAAAGAGGTTGTACATTGTTCCATCTTCATCTTTGATTCTCTTCTTGCATGCTTTACATATCTGTGTTTTTTTTAACTACTTTATAGTTTATGTACCCAGAAAAACTGACCATTGGGAACATAATTATCATTGGCTGCAGCGCCAGAGACAGACGGTTAGGCTGGCTTTTTTTCTCTAATAGGGTAATGCTATTTGCTCTTCAAAAGCTCTTGCGCACATGTATACAGAGGGACAATATCCATTTCAGACGGGATGAGTGAAACCACGTAAAAGTGCACAATTTTGAAATAATATTAATTTTAAACAGGTTCAATTCCAAGTCAAGTCAAAGTATTTAAAAAGATTTACAAATCAAGTCTAAAATCATAAAATGAGTGACTCCAGTCTGATCCAAATTGGTCCATGTACAGAACCCTGTGATACTCTATGAGAAAACGTCACTCTACGAGTTCGAAGATTTTTTGATTTACATGAACAAACTGGAATCTGTCAGACAGTTATTGTTTAAACCAGTCTAGTGCTGTTCTTTTGATCCCTGCAAAAATGTCAAGCCTTTGTAAGAGAATATAATCCTGCACTGTTTCAAAAGTAGCACTGAGATCTAACAGCATCAGAACAGTCATAAGTCTGATGAATGAGAATATTAAGAATTTTCACTAGTCCTGTTTTAGTGCCATGATGAGCTCTAAAACCTGACTGAAGCTCTTCAAACAGTGTGTCACTGTTTAGATCATCACAGACTTGATTTATATCATATTTTGCCTGTACTATTTATTTAAAGTGCAGGTTGCAGGTTAAATAGTTTGTAATATGTATAGAAAATGTCCAAAAATTACAATTTGAAATGTTTTTTGAGGTTATTTTAAATTTCACCATACATAACCACAAATATTTTTAAATAAAAGTTTAATAATATAAAGGAATAATACATAATGCTGCTGCACATCGATGTGCAGCAGCAGTAAGAGTCCTGTGGGCTAGGATTGCTGCTTTATGTGAAAGAAGAATGCTTTTCAAATGGCTGCAGGTCAAGACCAATGCCCCACCTTAGTACAATCGAAAACTTGTAGGGTGACATCAAACATGCTGTTTCTGAGGCAAAACCAGGAAATGTTGAGTTCTGAAATATATTCCAGTCCCCCTGGGCTGGAAAACCTGCTCAGTGTGTTTCCAGTTGTCGGCTAATGCTGCACTTACATAAATTTAGTAGCAGTAAAAGTTAAACTCAGTGTAAAACCTTCCATTTAAGAGCTTTTATATTTATGGAAACCTTTAATGTTTTTCAATTACACACATTCTTGAGAAGGAATCTGGCCACTGGCTAAATATCATTAATTTATTCAAATGTAATTTTAAATATCTGTTAAGAAAGATTGATATGTCTATATTATAGTTTATGATAGAGCTCTGTTATATATTACTCATACAATGTAACATCCAGTTAAACTAATCATTTTGGGTAAACTTGAAAGTTTTACATTTTACGTCTACTTGTTTCGCATGATTAATTTACTTAGTGTTAAGCACATATTTTATCCTCCTTGTTTCAGATAAATGTATGATTTCAAACTGCATGTGTTTTTTGTTTGTTTGTTTGTTTTTCTTAAATAAAGAACTGATTTCTGATCTGTAGATACACATGATGGACCATTTGAATAGACTCCAAGGCTCCAGAGCAGTAGATGTTTTATTTTTTATTTATTTTTTTATTAAAAGAACATCTGAGCTGAAGTTTTTATTTTTATTTTTTATCCATGAAGTAGTCTCATGTTCCATACTATACCTCATTGTGCTTTATGATGGAAGATGATCCGACCCCTATTTTCCCTACGCTTTTTGGAAAGTGTATTATTGAACATATTTTACTGTTCAGTGATGTCGCCTGAAGGCAAAAGTGACAGTGTTGCACCATTACACAACCCCTCCTGAATCTGGGGCAGCAGAAGCATTATTTTTATTCACTGTACATAGTAGGTCTATACTCCTCTCTGGTGATGAATACTACGTGGAGCAGCAGGTTCTATTGTACCTGCAGCTGTAGAATGGGAGGCTTGGGTCCTTTCTGCGATCCAGTATCCTGCTTTCTCAGGTTTCCTTTAGGGAACCCCTTGTAGCCTCCGGTTTGGCAAACATTATGTTTGACTTCCTGTCTCTGGCACAAGTATGGCTGGAGGTCCTCTCTTGTGACAGAATGACTATTGTCCTCATTTTTAGCTTCCCCTCCTTTTCTTCTTTGCCTGTTTTTTTTTTCTCTGAACAAGGACACCTGCAGGTGTTTGGGTAAGTGTTAAAATGATGCTTGCATGGGGAAAAATATTTTCATCACTGAAGAATTTCAAAAGTTAGAAGCTGTTTTGTTTCTGTTTAGTTATCAACTACTTTGTATTAAGAGTTTTAATATGTGCCTGCAAACAAAGAATGCTGAAGAAGCCCTTTTTTGCCCATTATCTATGCTAACTACAAAAAATGTTACTTTATGTATAAAGGATGTGTTTTATTTGATCTCTTTTTTACAGTTAAAATCATTCTATCTCTAAAAATTTCATTTTTTTTTTACATTGTTGCCGTTAACGGCATTTGTGCATTTATTTTTAACTGTACCCCAATTTTGCACATCTTAATTCTACAGGTAGATCTTACTAAATTAATTCTTGTTTCTGATGAGGCCCATTTCTCAAAATAAAAGTACCCTTTTAAAATAACCACCTTTACATAGCTTGTAAATATACTTTTTATTAAGATCACATTTCTGTAATAAATATGATTATCCTATTGGTAAGATTTAATATCATCATAATAACAATAAAGGCTTGAAAACATCAGACTGTGTGATTTTCTTATGAGGTTCACTAAGTGAATTTGGTTACTGAAATAAAAGAAATCTTCAGTATTAGAATTTAATGAATTACTTCTGTATTCTCTTGTATTTTAAAGTAAAAAAACAACAACAGATGATTGTTTATTTTGTCATAACCATTGTTTCCTTAGAATTATTATTATTTTTTATTCCTCCATTCAGTCAGTCACACCATCGCTGAAACCAGTCAGCTGATTGGTTGTGGCAGAGCGACTTGAAGCTGTAGTTGAGATTTCTCACATTTCTTCGGCAATAATAAAATGCAGCGCATATTTTCGGTCGCACCTGAAATGCATCAGCCGCACTAATTGGTCGCGCAAATCAGGCAGAAAAGCTTTTTCGCAATGCAAATCTGCTTCTTACGTGTCGCGGGATCCCAAGTCGCAGTTCATCCTGCTCCTCCATTAACTGTTGACTGTTGTTTGACGACATCTGCTGACTTCATTTCCCTCTGACCTCAACCAGTCAGCATGATTTCACCACAAGTCCCACTCAGCGACTCTACCAAATCATTTCCAAGTATACCCAAAGGCTGATACTCATTTAGTTCCTAAAATTGGTGGAAATTGGTCCTTTAGGTAGAAACCTGCTACCTTACAGCTACTATAGTGGAAACGGGCCTAATGAGTCTGTGTAGTAACAGGTCAAAAGAAATTGTGATTTTTAATGTTCCTAAGTTTCAGGAATACAACACATCAAAAAAAACAACTAAATATTTCCACGTGCTGGTTGATTGTAGCATGTTTATTGAGTCAAATATTGTAATTTTACTATCAGATTCAGGTCAAAATGTTATTTTTCTCGCTGCATTGATGTACAACAAAGGTTGTAATGTTTTTCTCAAGGCATGAAAACAGCAAGATTCCCCTTGGGAGTCTAGTAAAAGGTGAAATCCAAGATCCCTTGTTAGTTTTGCCAGGTTAAAGTGTCTTACTCTAAAAGGCAGGGGAGAAAAGAAGCAAAGAAGACAAATAAATGACAAGCAGCAGAGAGAGGTCAGCTCTCCTGGGAACCATATCCATTATTATTTTGGTGTAAAGTGTGGTAAGAAAGAATATTTACATAGCCAAGAGGGAAAACTCCTACCCATAGCCTCCTAAATGGACCTAAGACATGCACAGGACAAAATAGGCTATTCCTTTTCTCTCTCTCTCTCTCTCTCTCTCTCTCTCTCTCTCTCTCTCTCTCTCTACACACACACACACGCACACACACACACCCACACACACACACTCACAAGGCATTAACCTTGTAATGGATGGACCCCCTCTGCTTTCTCCCTTTTGTTTGGTGGCACAGATCAATTTCCTGCGGCTTGACCAGGCAACAGCAGGCGAGCTGCGTTGCCTCACGCCCCCATCACAATGTTAAAGAACAGGTTAACAATGTTTCATATACATTGTGTGTATAGGCTTGCAGTTTCACCCAGGAGCAGCAGCTGTGGTTTGCATGGTTTCACATGTCACGTCTCCATACCCCCCCCCCATCTACACAATCCGTTTATTTCAAAGGCTTTTATGTCATCTACTGTACAGTCATTTTTTCTGGCTCTGGTATTAAGTCTGATTACAGCATAATGCATCTGTATTGCTTAACTTTTTTAGATTTGAGTAAAGCACAAAAAATGTAGACAGTTTTCTTTCTTTTTTTATTGCTGTTTATGATCCTGCAGTGTCCAAGCTCATTTCGTTAAAAATATAGATTTATACAGAATTGTTATGTATAGAACCATACCAACAATTTATTAAAAGAAGTAATAGAGCAAAAAAACAAAAACAAAAAAACAACAAAACATTATTGGCAACTGGTTTCGAAGTTTAAACAATCAAAAAGTATATTTATGTTCAGTTCTAGAAGCGAAATCTCACATTGAAACACTTAGAAAGATCTAATTTAATTTGAGTGAAATTCTTCAATAGGAAAAGTAAAGTCTTAAGGAATATTTGATTTTAACAAAATGACCTGTGCCTCAGGTACACCATACGATTTATTAAAAAATGTATGTAACCGAAGCAATTTTCTAATTCGAATGAGGTAACATAAACAAAACAATAAAAGCAAAACGGAAAACCTATCAAAACTAAGTAACTGCAACAAACATGGCATCTTAGAGCCACAAAATGTCCATGACAACCAATAGAATTCTACATACGTACATGCCAACCAGATTCACAAATTTAAAATTTTAGCAACAAACACTTCAGGTGGGTTTGGCATATAGCACCTTATGTCCAAACTATAGAGGAGCGTCTGTAACCCAGAGAAGCTTGTTGTGGACTATCGCTTACTTGAATTTGGTCTTTATACAATGTTTAAACTGGTTAATGATTGAAATACAAAAATCATCATCAATACAAAAATGATTAATCAGAGACAAAATTAAGCGATTGGCAAAGAACATTTGTCAAAGATCCCCCTGCCTGGCCATTAAAAGGTTGTGAAATGCTACTGGAGGAGGCTAACTGTTTCCATGTCGGGCAAAAAATATTTTTAGTATTATTTACTAACATAGTAATATTTGTTAAAAATACATATTTTTATTAACATAGTAAGGTTTCTTCTTGTTGCTACATATAGACCTAGTAATTGTATTCGAATCACAGCATGATAATGCAAAACAAAAAACAAAAAAAAACAATACCAGCTAAAAAGACTTGGCTGGAACTATACAACAGCTGAACTTAAAGTAAGGCCCACTTTATGACTTGATTTTTTCAGCAAGACCTGTGCTGTAAATCTTGACAAACCCCTGAGGTTAATACTGCAGCTCCCGTTGACCCAGAAATATGGTGATTTGAATTAGAATGCATTTTTTTGGCTGCTCCATACAGCCAGACTACACATTTTTGTAATCCTAATTTACTTTAAACAAGAACGTTTTTGTCCGACTCAATTTTGAAGAGTGGAAGGAAATCGTTGTGGGTCTTTTTATACGATGGATGTAAATATCTGGTTTCAGTTGTATATTAGTGGAGAAAGCTTACTGCAAGATAATCCATGTTTACACAAGACGATTAAGACAATTTAAAGAATAATCTTTTGTACTTTGAGTTTAGGATTTATGTCAAAGCGTCCTCTGTTTTGCTATGTCTGTTGAGAAATTCCTGACTGCACAACTGTGAAAATGGCTTAAATGAAGAGAGCCCACAAATGGTGGCTTTGTAAATTATTTGCTCTGAAACGATCTAAGTAGAAACAGATTTTCCTTTATATCTTTATTGCATACAGAAATACAGCTGGAAAAAAGGTTCTCTCTTCAACATTTTAGCAAATTTGATTTACTTTTCATTCCTCTGAGGGTCCTATTTACCCACCCCTTTTGGAACCGAGGATCCTGCTGTCTTCAGAGATGTTTTTCCCCTGGTTAAAGGATTTTGTTACAAACATGCTACCTCACACCGATGCCTGAGACTGTGCAACCACTTCAAAGAAGCTAGGAAGATGGCCAGACTTTCACATTCATCTGTTTTGTTTGGACTTGATCCCAGAGGCTGTATGTTTGTGTTTAAACGTATTTGGGAAGAACTGATTGTGAGTTTTCCTGCGCTTATCAGTTCTGTACTGTAGCTATTCAACGGATGGCGTGCAAATTCCAGAAATCATAAAATTTACAGAAATAACACTACAACACAACCTAAATATAGGATTCAAAGTTTGACTTTTAAATCAAGTAGTTTCTCTTCCTCATACTTTAATATGGGAAAGACAGATTAACATGCCATTCAAACAAGGTAGCAGTGAGTCGATCTTCATGAGTGAGGAGTCCACTTTGAAAGAATAGTTACTCATCCATACTTGTCCACACAGAACAATAAATACTAATCTTCTTTGTGCTACAATGCCCAATGCTTGCTGAGGAGCTAAGTTTATCTTACAGGATGGATAAGGAGATGAAGAAAATCTCTCTTTGAGAGGCTTGTCCTATGCATCATGACTCTATTTTAACATACCATTTATATGTCAATTAGATGTTTTTCAGCAAACAAAAAAAAAGCCTTTCCTGTCCTATCATTATGAACATCAGGAGTTTGCTGAGGCCCACTGGGATGTTAAGTTGAACTATGTGGTTTAGTCAAAGAAGACGTAAGCCTAGGTTAAGCTTGTGAATATTCTCATTCATCCAGGTCATGTTTATCTCAAGGAAATTTCAATCAAACGCAACTGGACTTGGTAATTTGTCTTGGAAGAGGTTTCACCTCTTATCCAAGAGGCTTCATCAGTTCATGCTCGCTGCTGACCCGGCTGGGACTGGTCAACTGATGAAGCCTCTTGGATAAGAGGTGAAACGTCTTCCAAGACAAATTACCAAGTCCAGTTGCGTTTGATTGAAATTTCCTTGAGGTAAGCCTAGGTTGTTCTTCTCCATCTGCGTAGGTGCGGAGACCCGCAATGCCATTATCCATCAACGCAAGGGTTAATTCTCCGTCACTCACGTGGGCAAGGACAGAGTAGATCCCACTTTTCAACAATCCATCAAACGCAACAGAAAGCATGCCTCTGTGATTGTTCAGCTAAACATCAGCCCAAGATCGTTTAACCAGATCTGTGCTCTATAGCCAATGTAATCAGTAATCAACGCAGATTTTCGGTACTAGATGCTTTGTATTTCAAGGACAGTTTATTCAATATGGTCTTTTGGTGATTTTGAACACCAGGAAGTGTAAAGAACAACAAAACAGACAACTGTTTTTGTTTACGTGTGTGTTTAGTGTAGTATATGAGCTGCACTTCTAGTAAAAAGCTTTTCAGCTCAATCATAAATCTCTCTCAGTCGGCCATTTCTCCTTGAGTGGATGTGCGTTTACAAGCTGAAGTAAATAAACGTTAATCTACCAGAGATATCACTGCAATGGTAGGAAGACCCGCCAGAAAAGGTCTGACCCCCTGCTGTCCTGGTGGAGAATTGCTTTGCAACCCTGATCCGCCAACAGAGAAGTATAAAGGAAAATGTCTTAATCAATAAGTGAGCATATGGATACAAACCTGCTGATGGAGAAGCATGCCGTGGGCTTAAGATTGAGCATTTCCGTATTACACACCAAAGGTGGGGCTGGAGAGATTCAAATCATGTTTGTGGAAAAACGAAGAAAATCATGCCCATTATACAGTGTAGGAACTGTGATTCTGTGGGATAGTTTATCTTCCAAAGATTCTGCCTTCAGCCTTTGAACACTTTTGAACATGAATATCTTAAATGAAAATATTGTAGATTCTACCAGAAAACACAAAAATGATAGTGTCTGTAACACCTTTGATTATTTTTTTTAAATCAATCATAATCAACAAAACTTTGTGTTTTTTTGACAAAAAAACAAAACACCTTTGATGTCAAAGTGAAAAAGTTTTTGTTTTGTTTTTACAAAATAATGACATGTTAAAATAAGAGACTGCATAAATATTGACCTCCTTTAAATTGATTGACCTAATTCAACAGAGGTCCTGCCAGTTGGTGCTTGCAGTTTTAGAATTAGTGGAATGTACAGTAGATCTCATGAATACAGTGACATATGTGTCATAAAAAGACATATGTGTCAGAAAGGTACATTCATTGTTTAATCTGTTTTCCTGATTAGTATTACAAAATGAAGATTAAAGAACACTGCCAGCAAATCAGATAAAATATTATTGAAAAGCAGAAGACAGGGGATGGATGCAAACAAATATCTTGGGCACTGAATGTCCTCTGGAGTTAATTCATCTTTAAGAAATGGAAGGAATATCTGACTAACTCACCAACTGAGTAAGCATGGTAGAAGGAGAAAGAGGTCACCAGGACACCTACAGCTATGCTGAAGTAGTTACAAGCTTCACCAGTCATAGCTTTATAGGAGACTGGAATTTTAAAAAAAGCAACCAAAAAAACAAACACTGTTGAAGAACTCATCAAAGTTCAATTACAGTTTGCCAAAAGGACTACGGAAGACTCCACAGTCAAGTGGGAGAAAGTTCTTTGGTCAAGCTTAGGTGTTAGTTGTGTCCGACTATGATTTGTGCCCTATTTTTTTCAAATAAGGCCCTAAATGATGAGGGATTTTGTGTAGAGCAAGGTGAATGGGGTGAGCCAGTTGAATAGGTTGACTCAGGTAAATGGGGTGAGCCAGGTTAATGGGGTTTATGCTGTATGCCTATGCTTGATCCTGCTGCTCTGCTTACAGCTTTGGGTGCTGTATGAATACTTGTTGCTGTATGAATACTTTTTGTCCTGGTGGAGTTTCATCTGCTGTACATCTGTCTCAGCTGGTTGGAAGTCAAGGGTGTTTCGTCTCTCTGTACTCCTTCATCCTTGAGCTGGTGGGGCAATATTCTGATCTGTTTGTCCATGTTTGGTAACATTCAGGGCTCTTTGATTTAGATAGCTGAACAGATTGGAGATCTGAATTCATTGTCCACTTTTGTTCAGATAATGCTGGTTTTGGTGAAGAGGTATTTTGCTCCACAGAATATTTTAAAATTGTTGATTAATCTCATTGATCGATCAGCACAGGTTTTCTTTAAGAAATTGTTAAGCATCCTTAACCTTGAGAAGTCCTCATCAGATCCTGTAGGAAGAGGTTCGCTGACAAAGATTGGAATGTCAAGCCCCTGTAAGTTATCTAATAAATCAGAAATGTCCTGTTTCAAAATCTCAGATCATCTTTTGCCTGTGTCTGTAGGTCCTGCATGTAAAACGAGCTTTAGAGATTTTTTGGCTTTGATTTATAATCGTCAAAAACTTTTCATTGATTTGTTTTACAGAATCTTGGGTACAACCGACCACATTGGTGTTGTGGCTACAGAAATGTTCAATTCCATTAATTGAACCATCATAAATAATCAAAACTTTTGCTAGGGGCTTTCTTTACTTTCTTTTGTGGTTTATTGTAGCTGGATTCCTCTGCTAGGGGCTTCCTCAATTTATTTTGATGTTTATTGTACCTGGATTCCTCGTTGTACCCTTCGCTAGCTGCCATGAGTCACGGAACTGAGAGCTGCAAATCTGTTGTTCAGGGGAATTCCAGGGGAGTGGTGAAATTTGTTTGGTGTATTCCTTCTCGAATCAGGTGTTGATGAGCGTCTTTTTAGAGCTGGCCAGTTTTCTTCATAGTTTGAGTTAATGGTCTTTCCCGTTCCATGCCTTGGTGATGGGCAAGTGTTGTTCTGCTTCTGAGTAAGACTGGACCTCATGAGCATGGGGCTGCCACGTTGTTGTTTCATCTTTGTCAGATGTCTCGTTTCCATATCCAGTGTTAATTTCCAGTTGCATTTCCAGAAGGCGTAATTTCGCTTCCATACATATTAGCTGTTCTTCTAAGGCATTCTGTCTCAGGAGCAGTTTATCAAAAAAACAAAAAGCAGTCAACAGATTCAGCAGTCAACAGATCCCAAAACAACCTGACAGCTTGAATAGTTTTGCGAGGAAGAATGAGGTAAAACTGCAGTTTCCAGATGAGCAGCCAGATTAAGCCACTCTTTCTGACGAGATTGCTGCCAAAGATGCGACAACTAAATACTTACGTGAAAGGGGTAAATATTTATTTTGCGGTAACGTATTTCCCCTTACATACGTTTGACTGTCATTATTTTTCACTTCGACAACAAATAAATTTTTTTTATTTATTTTGTCAAAAAAGTGCAATTTATGCTAAACATGATTGAATGTAATAAAAGGTAATGGCAAAATATCAAGGGGATGTGTAATTTTAATAAACACTGTAGTTGTCATAATGTCTTTCAGAGATATCATTGTACATACCGTGTGGCCAAACCAACACAGAAATGGTTCAGCAGACCCAAAGTCAATCATTTTCCATTTCAGTATCCAGAATTATGCAAATCCATTTGAAAAGCTATGGGGTGCAACTTGAGTCAAACTCTCTGTTAAAAGTGATTATGACACGGTTGGCCTTAGAAAACTGGTATGTTCAGGTTAGGTGTGTTACAGAAAACTTTGGCTTTAGTATCTTCTTTATATGTCTGTATAAAATGGTACTGTGTGTTTTTCTGGGGTGGATGGGTGAGCATGTGGATGTAATGTGATCCCCACATGAGGCCACCCCTCCTTCTCCTGGGCCATTATAACTTTTTTGCTCACACGCACTAACCCTAACCCTCCCTCCTCCAACCATCACTCTCCGCGTTTGGGCACCTGCCAGATCCCACAGTCATTATCATAATGAGCACTGACAGCCAAACTCACTTTGGCTACAATACACACACAAACACAAACACACACATCCAGGATACCTGAACCTTTTTTCATATATATAAACAACAGATCACCAGACAATGGCCCCAGCAAATACAAAACACTGTTAACAGCTGTTTTGGGTATTACTGAATCCATTTTGCCAAATAAAGTTACAACCCCAAATCAGAAAAAGTTGGCACGGTATCTTAAAGCAAAATCAAACTGAAAACAGTACTTTGTCATCTTATCTTTGACCTGTATTACATCGAAAAAAATACAACAGCACATTAGTTAATGTGTTCCTCATTAATTCATTTTGGTTTATTTTTAATTTTTTTAGAATAAACACCAATTTTGGTTCTTGCAGCACATTTAAAAAAAGTTGGGACAGTAAAGTATTACCACGTTGTAATGTTGCCATTCCTCTTCATAACACTTAAAACACATTTATTGACTGAAGACACGGTATGATGAAGTGCTTCATGTGTAATTTCATCCCATTCTTCCTGCAAACAAGTCTTAAGGAGGTCAACACTACGGGGTCTTTGCTGCCTTTCGCGCTTCAAAATACCACATATTGTCTGTTGGAGTTGGGTCAGGACTACAGGCAGGCCAGTCAAGTAGCTGTATTCTCTTCCTCTGCAGCCAGAACTTTGTAATGTGTGAAAAATGGGGTGGGGTTCTGAATTTTCTTGTTTAAATACAGTATGCATGGCTATCCCTGGATATCCATGCATACTGTATTCTCCGTCTTGGCAAGTTACCTTTGCCAAGAACACTGACACAACCCCCTACAAGGACAGGAATTGTTGCTGTTAACATCCTGGATGATCCTTTTCCTATTTGGTCCATCCCAGATGCCTATAAGGCCAGAGAAGTCGAAGGCGCTCCTGGACACTGTTAACATAGGGCTTCCTTTTGGCACAGTACAGTACTATCGGGCATTTGTGGATGTAACTACATATCACTTATAGATGAATGACGATTCTTGATGGAGTGAAGGATCAGATATAACAGTTGTTCAGCCTGGACTTTTGCCCTTGTCCTTTATGTACTGAAATCTTCCAAATTCCTTTAATCTTTCAATTCTCTTATACAAATCTGAAGGCTAAATATCCAAATCTCTTCATATCTTTAATTGAGGAACATTGTTTTTAAACATTCTAATAATTGTTCTCATGTTTTTGTTGGTAAACTGGTGACACCTTTGCTCCTCAAGGACTAGATCTTTCTTGAATGTTACTTTGTAACAAATCATAATTACATTCACCTGTTGTCATCACCTGCTTAAAATCACATCCTTATTTAACCAATTTACCTGATTACTGGCCCTAAATCTATACGAAGGGGAAACTTTTTTCAAGCATCATTCTGAGTCTGAACAGAGAGCAAAATAAATTGTATCTAATAAATATTCTGTAAATGTTATTACAAAAGGCTTAATAATCAATATAATTCAGTTTTCAAACTCCAGACAAGAAATCTATCATGCACATACGGCATAGCGATGAATGCAGTAGTCACTGTACTGAACTCAATATAGGAGGACGAATTCCTTAGAGCCTGTTTGAACTCTGAGCTAGCTTTCATGAAGCCTGAATATGGCAAACATTTTCCACTTCCAAAATAAGCAATAAGTTCAGGAGATAAGCAGAGTGGTGCAAAACAGAACTGATGATAAGTAGCAGTGCCATGATGACCCAACTGACATCTCCTAAAAATACCCACCTTTGTTTTCGTTGCCGCGCTAACCTGCAGCAAGCAGATTAACCAGGTAGGACGTCGGACACGGGAAGCACACGGGGAGTCTGGGCACAAAACAAACACATTCTTTATTGGATATCACCTCACAACGTCAACAAAGCTGGTGGCAGCAGGTGAGAGGTCAAAGGAAAGTCATAGGATTTTCACCATGGAGCAGATTAAATCCAAACACAAGGTGTTAAATGACACCCCACACCCATTTTTTAATGATGGAAAGACAACCACAGAGTGGAAGAGGTGTGAAATTTTATTTTAGGAGATACAATCAGTATTAGCTCTCTGTCAGTGCTTAGAAAAACTCAGACTTTTGTCATGAACAAAAACGTAAATGCATTACATTGCAACGGTATGTAACAAACAAATGCATAATATAGCATAATTGTGAAGTAGAAAAAAAACGACATATGGCTTTTAAATTTCTTAATAATAATCTGAAGAGTATTGCGTCTATTTGTAAGAGTTAACAATATAAAATCCCTTTTCCGTGTAATTACAGTCCTAGGTCTTTCAAATATCTTTTCTAAAGGATCATTTTTCTGCTTTAAGGTGAACCTCAGGTTCACATCTCTTACAAATGTTCATCCAGGAGAGTTTGGTATTTGGTGCCCCATCCATTCTCCAATCAGCTCAGACCAGCTTTACTGCTCCTGATGAAGAAAGCATCCCCACAGCATGTGTGATCGAGAAATGTATTATTATGATTAATCCTTTAGTATCATTAACACTGAGAGCAGAGGAGCCAGACGGCAGGTGTTGAGTTCGAGGCTAGAGAAGACATCACTGCCTGAGAAAATATTGATTCTTCTTACATACTTAGTTTTGAGAGTTTCTCTTATTGTGTTACATATAACCCAAGCTATTGGCATTGTTTTGTATATGTCAAAAGTCACTTATTCACAGCTAAAGAGCCAGATGTCTTCATCCGAAGATATTCCCACCCTGAGATTAATAGTTTTGTCTTCAAAGTTATAGAGGCAAGGTTGCTGAACTTTATAAATACTTATTTTCGTATGAGCTTGTGAGAGAGTTGGGACGTAGGGGGTAGTAGGTAGTTGGGGAGTTAGGAGGGGGGCAGCATTCAGCATTCACTGTGATCTGTGCTGTTCTCCTGTATGATCAATTCAACTTTTATTAAAACCTCCAAACGCTTAAAGGAATCTCTCTCATCTTCATTAAGAGTCTTAAATGCCATTACATTCTTGGCGCCCAAACGTTTTTCGGCTTCCAACAGCGGATCGGATTCCAAAGGAGAACCAAGTTGTCTGGACGACCCGGGATCAGCGACCGGCCCGTGAACTCCCATCTTCGGAGAAAGCGGGGATTTGGTCCTCCTTGGGCTTCCGTGCGCTGTATGGAAGGACGCACGCCCGGGTGAGAGAGATTTCTTCTTATCCTAATTTTTCGTTGATCTTAATTTTTAAAAGAAAAAAAAATGTTTGTACATTGTTGCGATGCTTTCCGAACGTAGTACTGTGCGTCGTTTAGAAATAGTTTTGCTTTGATTTAATTGAGGGGTTTTGCTGACCTCTTCTCAAACTTTGAGAAGATGGGCTCAGCAAAAACTAAGCTTCCTCCTCCGGACAGCCCTGAGTGCCGCTTCATGGGCACAAAGTTTGGCTCGGAAGGTGTACAGTACGTCACTTTCTGGGTTAATAACTGGGGTTTTCCTATCGGGGGTAGTTTGGAGCTCTCAGATGTGGAGAACCTTGAGCAGAAATTAATTTCTGAAGAAAAGAAATTGGAAATTTCATCCATCAAAATGTTCCCTAGTGAAGATAATATGTTTACGGTGATATGTAGTGTTCATAACATGTTGCTTGTTGGCCAGAAAAGTACATTTTGAACCAGATCATCTTGTTTCAAGCCATTTTTAATCTCTTCCTTTCAACAATGACTGTCTTCTAGAAAAGATGGATTTGTGGAGTGTAAACCAGTAGTTGACTGATTCCTCTACCTGAGTGGTGGATCCCTGCAGCTCCTCCTGAGTTACTCTGGGCCTATGGTGGTTTCTCTGATTAATGCTTGAAAAATCCATTAAAATGTGACCAAATGAAAACAAATGTATCTCTCTTTTTTTCAATATGTGTGAAATGTGATGGTTTTTATTTAGCCAATGTTATTTTTAATTTTGGATTTTAGTATTTTTATATATGCACTGTCACCAAATTCTACATTGTCCTACCGAGCCATGTTGGGTGTCGGTGTATGAATGCGAGTGTGATTGGGTGAGTGCGGCTTCAATGTAAAGCGCTTTGAGTGGTCAGTAAGACTAGAAAAGCGCTATATAAGTCCAGTCCATTTTACCATTTACCATCTGTTTAATACTGTAATGTAAAGCAAAGCTGAAGCTGTCGTCCAGTGGTGAGACTCTCAGGTTTGTAATATCTAAACCAAACATTTTTTTAATGAAACAATTTATTTTTATTGAAAATTCACCCCATTTTGAAGATTTTATCATCATTATCTTAATTATATAGAACGGCAGCTATCGCAAATTACCTTAAAAAAAGTTACTGAAGCTGAAGGACCTAAAAGACAGATAAATCTGACTCACATGTTAAAACAATGTGTTTTTTAACCTAAGGTCCGAGTATAAAAGCCACTGGTTCTCTTGTAGACACATACACTAATTTGATACAGTAAGAATGAAACTAGAGAAGAAAATAGTATAAACCCACTTTTGAAGGAGTACCAATGGAAACCTTTGAAAATAAAATATAATTAATTACATTTTTGAGTATTACTTTTGATGATCGTCACAAAATATAACTGACCTTCCCCCCATTGTACATAAAACAGCAACCGACTGAAATGTTGCTGTGGAGAGGTTGAAAGAGAGCAACAGGGATTCCAACCTCAGCTATTAAAATATTTGAATATCTTCCAAAGTAGATGGATTAGAAGTTCAGGATTCTGTCTCTTAGTTCCTCTGAATCCTTATCCAAAGGTCAGAGTGACACACTTCAGGCGGTTTTCTTCAGACCAGACAGAGCAGCAGCGTCTGCCTTACATGAGAAACTTCAAGAGTTCAACACCTGGCTGCCTGAAGTGCTGCAGCAACATAACCTGAAGAGACGGAGCGCTTCCTGACACGACACCGCCTGTCTGGCAGGAACACACACACAGGAAACAGCTTAGTAAAGAGGCTGGTGTTTCCGCGTCTGTATGCACAGGTTACACCCTCAGGAGCGTGCCACCACGGCAACTGTCTCTGTGGGAACAATACCACCTGTCGCTCAGGGCGACCAGACAGATGGGAGGGGAAGGGAACTAATGAACACCACATCATTAAGGTGATCTTTCTGACTATCATTTGTAGAGCTGTTCAAAAAGTATAAGCAAATACCCCTTAAATTGTATCACATTTTGTCAAGTTAGAGTCACAAGCCTTAGGTTTTATTGGGATTCTAAGACAAACAAAAATAGGTGCAAAAATGTTAAGTAGTGGATTTAATGACAACCTTAGTGAACAAGATCCTAATAACATCAAAGGGTCACAGCAGATAGACCAGTGTTGAAGTTGTGGATTTGTTTAAACCAGGGTTAGATGAAAAAACAACATCCAAAGCTTTGATAATTTCATGGACTATTGTTTAATCATAGGAAAATTAAAATAATAGGTTACAGAAAAAACTGCAAACCTACCATAACATGCAGAGCATTAATCAGATGACCAGCCTAGCGGCTCACGGTAGCTCTGAAGGAGGAGAAATCAACAGATCAGGTGGGAGAATCTGTTGACAGGACAACATTCAGTTGGGAACTCAAAAGATTTGGCCCTTATGGGAGAGTTGCTGAAAAATAAAACTTCATCGAAAGTAAGCCATAAGGGGCTTATTTGGCAAATTCCATAAGTCATGCAGGGTACATATAAATCACATCGAAGAAGGTGCTCTAGTCAGAGGAGGATGAGTCACAAAAATGTATGTTTTGACCTACATGAAAAATGGTATGTGTGAATAAAAAAATAACATTGCATCGTGCTCTAAAACACTCCACCCTCACTGCGGCACACTGGGGTGGTGTAGCACATTCATGATGTAGGTATTATCTTCAGCAGGGACTGGGAAACTGGGCAGAGTTAAGTGAAAATTAATGAAAATCTGTTAAGGGTTCAATAGAATTTGGACTCGGTTTATCTACTGCCAGGCTAATGACCCTAAACATAATATATGTGTAAATAAAGCAGATGACTAGGATCTATCCATTCATCCATTTTCTGAACCGCTTAGTCCTCCAGGTGTCGCAGGAGGCTGGTGCCTATCTCCAGCTGTCAACGGGCGAGAGGCGGGGTACACCCTGGACAGGTCGCCAGTCCATCACAGATGACTAGGATTAAGATAGAAAATAAAATATATTAAACAATTTGATTCTGTATGTCAAACGATAACAGTATAAAAAAAATCAATGAAATAATTGAAAAAAAATAACAATAAATTATTAAGTATGGTCCAACCTATTTTTTTCATCACTACCAATAAGGAAATGTTATTTTAAACAATTACTGTCATCTTAATGTATAACGTTTATGCTGATTGGAAGTATTGATTTAAAGTTTAAAATCTGCAAAATAACTACAGTTCACATGATACTTATCATATTGACATGCTGTCTATCAACAATGTTAAAAAGGTTGTTTTTTTTTCAGAGAAACCTGTAAAATGTCTTCATCTGAGACATAGCTTGTGGTTGTAACCTTAAAGAAAAACTGACTCCAGCTGCGTCGTGCAGCATTACAGTCTGTACTTTTAGGGTACTTTGAGATAGAGAGCGAAAGCTACTGAGTACTTTCACACTAACCACTTCAAACACATTCGGCGCCATCTGCCTTTTCAACTTCATATCACGAGGCATATGTAGCAGGTTAACCCTTTTCTTATCTGCTGTACGGTTGCATGTACATTACAACTAAACCACTGCCTCACAATCAGAGATAAATGCAGAAAAAGTCGATGCATTGGAAGCGGGGGGGGGGGCAATTTGCACATTGCCCTTTAAATCCATGTAGTGCAAAAAAACTGAAAATATTTTAGTCTGTTTTATCTTATCTTCCTACACGTTTAACAACAACCTTTAATTTCTAGAGATACAGAAAGAAAAGGTTAAAAACTGCCATGTGTAAAACAGGTAAAAATACATTTGAGCGTATATATGTTATGTACCTGATATACAGAAATATAATCCAGACAAGGTTTAATGTTTGAGGGATGTGTTGAAACTTGAGAAACAGATTAGGCTTGAATTTAGCATCAAAGTTTAAAGCTGGGAATATTATTTGTTAACAGGTAGTAAGCAGAGACCCCAACCACGACCTTATTCTTAATGGTCTGATTAGTTGACCTTGGCAAAATAGGTTGAAAGAGGTCTAAATGGGACAGGTTTTATTGTCTGAGGACCATTCATCCAGATTACAGGACCTGAGAGCTCTTTGAGTCAGTCAGTGCGTTTATATGAGTCAAGAGAAAGTAGAATTATTACCTTACTCAGACTAAAATAAGACTTTTGAAATGCATATATACACGTTAGTCTGGCTTGAATCGAACCGAACTGGAGTTTCAGAAGCCCGACTAAGCTACAAAGATAATGTAATTGGGAATCGGACTACTCTGCAACCAACCCCCCTGCCCCCGCCCGTACTCGCGCACCCCCTCGGGAAGTGAAGAGACACAGAAGTGCGGGCTCATAGGGGCGTGCCTTGGCAGACACGGGTTACTGGTCTGGTGCTGTGCTGCTCAGGGGTGGGTCTGGGCTGGGCTTGGGGGCTCAGGGCTCTGGGGTGCTGTGCCCCCTTTGCTGTGGTCCTGACTGGGGCTTGGCCAGTGTGGGGGCCTCTGCCGCCGGTGCCGGCTGGGGGGGCTGTGGTCGACCGGTGGTTGGCAGGCGTTGCTGTGCCCATGACTGGGTAGGGTAGGAATTCTACCTGGGTGTCTAGTGTCCTGTGTTTTGATCGTAGTCTGAATGTTGGGTTAGATTTAGGTCTCCCCCTGGGCTGGGGGTGGGGGGATGGTCATGGGCCCCATGGGGCTTGGTGGTGCTGCGATGAAATCGATGTGCCAAGGCCTCTGACCCCTGGTGGATCGTGCTGAACAGGGGTGCCTATTGGAGTCAGTAGGGGAGCTGGCTCCCTGGGAATGGCATTGTGCCACTCCAGTCATTTCTTCCCCATCCCCAGACCCTATGTCCACCTGCTCCATTATTATACCACTCACATTGGGTCTTACTCGTGGGCACGTCACTGGGGTGCGGAGAGGGGTTTCAGTTTTACTGTACAACTTAGACACTCTTACTTATAACATTTTCATGAGACACACACATTTAGGGACATTTCGGAGGGCACACTTGCCAGCTCCAGAGGCGGAGCCCTTCAATGAGCCTCGCCTCTGGTGCTGAACTGCATGCCCACTGCTTAACTGCATCTAGACACTTAGGGCCCAGGGTGGGAGATGGGGGTGCCTGGCAGCATTCGCATGTCCCACGTCTCTATTTTAAGTGCACATTAGAACAACATACAACAACACCACATTCGAGCAGGAGGAGAGAGGCTTGGGGTCTTCCCACATCCCTGTTCATTTGACCATCAGGGCTTGGGGGTATCAGGCTGTCTTGTCGGGGACCTAGGCCGGTGGGCTATTCTTGCCATGGTGGGGGCTTTGGCGGTCTGTTTGTTCCCATCCTAGTGGGCAGGGGGTTCGTCTCCCAGATGCAGGGACAGGTTGCTCTTCTAGGGCATCGGTATTTTGGACCTGGGAGTATAGAGTATATAAGGGGCGTGTACAGCGTCCTTTCTTGCGTGTCCTGATGTCTTGGTGAGAACGTGTGTGTGTAAGAGGGAGGGTACGTGTGATTGTGTCTGTGTGTCTCTGTCTACTTGCCAGGTTGGGTCTTTGGCTGCCCTCTTGCCAGGCAATCTCAGGCCCCACATCCAGTGGGGGCCTTTTTCCCCTCTATTACTCTCCGCCGGTGACTGATGCTCCTGCCTGCTAGTGCATTAGTGGCTCTCGATGTCTGGGGCTGGGGGCCCAGATACGGTCCGGCTTGGCCCTGGTGCATGCCTGGCTGGTCCTGGGAGGGGCGGCCAATGTTTCAAGCTGATTTCCTCCTTGGGTTGGTTGGGGCACCTCTTATTGGGGTTCCAGTTGTGAATAGTAGGTTAGTGCCATTTGGTGGATCGGCGGGGGTCAGATCTGGCGCTCAGGCCTGCTGTTCTGTGGGTTCCGCTGCTTGTTCAGTTCATTTGGGAGTTTGTCTGACCTTGGTTGGATCCCTGACCTCGGCGCTCTGCGCTCTATGTGGGGAAGGCAAAATTTTTTTTTACACATGAACAGTTTCAAATTACACTAACTTAAAACTAACCACAAATTCAAAACGGCTCTTACGCATGCAAATCATTAGGTACATATGCACCAATAGCCTGATCCACACAGACAAAACCACATTTAAACACACATCAGAGTTGTAACTGAACAAGAACTTTTGAGATTCACTTTATGTCTGGAGATTTGTGAAAACATGATACATTGAAATGTTGGTAGAATGAAAGGCCATCTGAATATTTTTATCACTTTCCCTCCAAACGACATGCTACTGCAATACTAAATTAAAAAAGGAACAGGGAAAAACTTCTAAGTCATCCAAATACACTCAGGACTAAACACAAAGATTAATGAGTGCATCACAACATCAAACGTACCTTCTTATGAACACACACACTGTCAGTTTTTCGGCTGCTTTACGAGTCTGACAACATCCACACCTGTGGTGCATTCATGGCTGCATGGGAAATCCTATACCCTACCCATTTTTTACACAGTTTCAAAGCAAATGATTTAATATTCATTAAATATTAATTAGATGATTTAATATTCATTAAATCATTCAAATGATTTAATAATCATTAAATCATTTGAATCATTGATTTCTTTTAGTGACTAGATCTAATAGAATCATCCTATTTACAAATGAAATGTTACTGTTGCAATTCTTAGAATTAATATATTTTCCTCTCATTAAGTTTGCAAATTCGATTCCCTCACCAAAAGAATTTACCTATCTGAAAGACAGATTTAAAATATTTAAGACAGAAAAAACATATTTAATGAGAATTAAATTTCTAATACACATTGATGCCAACCCTGAATTATGTTCAAGCTTTAGTGAGACATTTATCCATCTAACAATTCTGATACACTGCACTGAACGAGTATGTCCGTCGGTCTTAATAGCATTTCAGTCTGTTTTAGAGACGAATACTCCAAAAAGTAATGCTTCAGTTATCAATTGGAGATAATTCAAACAATGTAATGCTCGCCATGTTGATTAAAATGGGTTTGAATGTTTGGAATACAGAGCGTCAGGAAGCTTTCAGGATATTGTTATAAAAGCAGAATACACTGGACCTTCTCTCAATGTCCTAAATTGTGTAAAGATAATTTGACACTTTCCTGTAAGTTATTTTCTCAAAAAAAAATGTAATATTTATATTTATTTATAGTGCTTACCTTTTTGTTTCCAAGATTAAAAATGTATTATATCCATATTTCCCTTGGGCACTGTGCTTATGGCTTTTTAAAAGCTAAACAAAGTATCTTGTGTAGGTATAGTTTCAAAGCTCAATAATAAGTGGAAATGTGTTTATTTCAGTCGCTGACCAAGCACAAGGGTTTAGTTGTCATTATTTGTAAACCCTTTTTAAAAACAGTGTCTGCACCGCTGAGCAGATGCTTATTCCCCCTTTTTTTCTTTTTTACTTGCATGTATTGAACTATAGCTCTTAGCTGTCTCTGTCACACATGCTTTTCTTACAATATGAAGCACGGGAGTGGTAGTTGAATGAGTTTTAGAGAATGTGGGAATTGTAAGTTTTCCACCCTGTCAGGGCTGCCATCTGCTCTTTATCCACTCTGGCACCAAGTGTTGGTCCGGCCTTTGGCACCCACACACAAGCACTTGTTGCATGCATAATATAATTGTAGCATTGCCCAATGAAGTGAAAGGAGTCATGTGAAATGTTCTGCCAAGCATCCAGAGAGCAAACAATATATTAGCAGCAAAAAATATGGTATGCTGGGCTATAAGACACAATTGAAGCGGGCATGTTTGCAAATTGAGAGCCGAAGCAATATGAGTCACTGAATGGAAGAACAACAGTAAGTGTTTATTAGTAGGCTATCAACAGAGTGTGGGGTGAGGAAGGACGGGTGATGCTTGAGTGTGCATTTGTCAGCATTAAAACATGCCGCAGTGTTTAAGCAGGGAGAGGAGAGGGGGCCGTAAGTATTTGGTGTGTTTGTGTGTGAAAGCAAACCAAAAGAGATCGGCTCTTGTTTGTCAAAGGAGTGGGTGGGGAAGGTGTGTGACAAGAGAGCTTTTTCTCCTTTTTTGCTTGCTTGGCTCAGATGGGGTGTTAGCACATGTGTGTGCATGTGTGTGTGTTGGTATTGATGTCGGTTCCCAAAAAAAACAAAAAAAAAAACATAAGCAGCACCTGTTTTTTTACAGGCTCATACACAAACCCATTCAATTCTACTCATTTTAGAAATCCCTCCTTGTTTTTGGCTACTGTCTGAACACTTTATTGTGAACTGAAGAAAAACATTTATGAGCACAGCCAGAAGAAGCTAACATCGTACAGTATGTGATTAAAAATTCTTTAAATGATTGAAAGATTTCTTTTAACCTTTACTATGAATTATCGTTGGGTGTGGTGGCATAAAACGCCTGGTTCATGTTAGCAAGTATTTATTATTACTAAGAGCCACATGGCTTTAAAATCTGTTATACCCTTCTCATCTATCCCTAAACTGTTTTAAAGTAAGAAAGGAAGTTGTTTTTGAGTTGCCCTGTTGTAGAAACTAATAAAGACAGTTTATCAAACTGGCTGAATGCACTCAGCAATCATAGAGGTGACTATTTAAATGTTAAGTGCTAATGATGCTAAAGATAACATCTGGTTTCGAGCTGTCTGTGCTTCTCTTGCCATTAGGGCCAATCATTGAATTAGACAAGCTTGGACTGAAATATTTTAAACTAATTAGAGAAATACAAAAACAAAGTTTTTCATATCTTTATTTGCGAAAATAAACAAACAAAACGTTTTCCCAAAAATATTGCTAAACATTGGTCCTATTTTGTTGAACACCTGAACATTCGGAGCATTTTCATTATTTGAACTTAAGGTTTTTTGTTGGGTTTTTTTATCGGACCTTCATCTGACAGGGTAAATCATCTGGGCCAGTCCTCTTAGCTGTCGTGTCTCCATACAAAATTGGACCTTTAAGGAATTTTCTAAGACAACAGCATAGGGCGACCATTTTGGAAAGTGGCCAGAAGGCACAGCACAGAGACTAACAACATATCTATAATGGAATAAGCAGGGATGGTTGCTGCAATACTATGTTGTGCAATACTAACTGCTTTGCTAATTACTGTTCAAGTTTAACAAATGCTGGTTGTTTGGTGACCTCTTCTGAAATAATTTTCCTCTTGGTTACAACCAATCCGCCTGAGTCAAATATTAGTCCCGCCCAGCGACTCTACCAGGCCATTTCTAAGTACATACCACAAGGCTGCTACACCGTCGACTGCTTAAATGGCCCTCGAAATGGGCCATTTTGGTCCCGCCCGGTGAAGTGGAGACATACCGAGAAAGTCCCTTAAAATTACCCAGAAGTTCTGTTAGTAGAAATGTGCCTATATTGTACTCCTCGCAAGAGCTAGGTGATCACAACTTAATGTGTTGTAGAAAATATGCACTGTAGTGTTGATATCTAGCCCGTAAAATAATAGCACAGGTGTCTCAATCTGTTGGACTTTAAAGTTAGCTTATTTTGGTCCATCTTGTTTCAATTTTTTCTTTCTTTCTTTCTTTCTTTCTTTCTTTCTTTCTTTCTTTTTTTCTTTCTTTCTGTATCGTTATTTTTCCTCAGAGCCTCTGTTCACTTGTTTTCTATCTGGTCGTTTTTTCACCTGTGTTGCAGTGATCAAGTTTCAAGCATATATACTAATCTGTATCAGTCACACTTTTAAGATCCTACTGTTGTCATCATTCTGGTATCCTTCTCTGTCTTATTAATAAATGGACAATTTACTATAAGAATTAAATTAAATTGTTGTACAATTATCATTGCGGACTACTAACACATGCCCTGAACACAATTCACAGAAAGCAAAACACAACCTCATCACCTCTGCCGCCTGACACAACATGACACAGTTGTCCGAAGTCACGAGCTGTTGTTAGTCACAAGATGTGTGTGTGTGAAAGTAAACTTGTGTGAGTGTAAGTGTGCATGCATGTGTGTATTTGTGGCTTAGGAGTCAATCCTTCCTAACAGGACTGTCATTAACCCTTGTAGCTCTTGAGAGACCACCCAGATATTTGACTGTGTGTGTTTCTATGTGTGGCATTGAACTGGTGTGCGTGTTTTGTGTGTGGTCTACAGACTGGCATTGTGTGGTGTGTTATCTATCCACTCCAGTCTGTCCATTTGTGCGACTTAGACAACAATCAGTGTTGAGAAAGGAAGACAGAGTTTTATTGTATAATCCAGAAACGCACTGAACTCAAAATGACAAAATTAATTTAATGAAGATTTGAATGAGATTATCCCAGATTGCTGCCTGGATTTTGAAATTTGAACAGTGGTACTTATCCTGTTCCTTCTGTTTGACCCACCAACAGCACTTTTATACCTGAATGTAACACTTCCAGTTTTTTTTCTTGCCCTAACGACCCACAGGCTTGTCAAAAGAGGTGGGTTCAAATTGATCATCTGTGCCATCTGCTCAGCTAGTGCTCCGTCTGATTTGCCTAAGTTTGTTCTTAAATTTGTAGGGCAATTGCTAAGCATTACTGTTCTTAGCTCTCAGTTCAAATAAAATCTCAACAATTTGCCAGAAAATTGTGCTTTTATTGGAATCAAGGGAAACAATTTAGACAATGGATAGATATCAGAGTGGTAGTGCACAAATATTTGGCCACATGGGCAAAAATCATCAAGTTAAAAGGATTAACATCCCAAAATAATGCATTCTTAAAAATCAAAAATGCCATAATTGTTGAGATTTTGTATTTGTATTTATTTGTTGTTTATTCATTAACAAAATAAGCATGCAAAATATTTACATTTTTAATGAAATGAGCAAACTAGTCATTCAACGTAAATTGGTTTTGCACTTTTGCCTCATAGAAAATTCTTGAGTCACCTGATTTGCTTCATTGTCTTATTCTATTTTGTTTGCCTGCTCTCAGCAATGAGAAAAGTCACCCTTTCTTTAATAATACATGGTGTATTTTGCCAAGGTCAACGAATGGGTGAACTAAAATATGCTTTAAAGTAAAAGTTACTGAATGTCTTGAAAAGGAAAAAAAAAATGTTTACTAATTTAAAAATAAAAAATACATATTTAGTAGATATTATAAAATAAGCTGATTCAATTACTTTACAATTTAAGATGGATCACGGTTTCCTTTATTTAGTGTATGTTCTTTACTATCATACAATATGTTACACATAAAAGGTTTGGTTTTCTAAAACAAGCTTCCTAAAGAATCTTTAACAACAAGACTCCATTTAACAGCCAACCGAATAAACATATCTATATAAATTCATGCTGTATGAAAAAGCACATGCTGTTAACCTTCTATTACCTATAGTGGAAAAATTATTTCAAGATTATTTCTTTTTAGTGATTAGTAATTATTAGTAAGAGCAGCAGAGTGACGCTATGTTAGAGTGGTGGACTGTTTGCTCTGTACAATTGAAATAGATATGCCAAAAATCCAACGGAAACTGAGTTATCCTTATCATTATCTACATCTCTATGGAATTATCCTATATCAGTTGTTGAAGATGATCTTCAACAAGCAAACTGAGTGGACAGAGATGGATTCTCTCCGGTTACCGAGCTTCAGACACCAAAGGACCATCTGGCTGCTGCCTGAAGAAGAACTCAGTTCGGTGATTAAGGTGTTCTAAAACGATGGCTGGATGTTCCTTATCTACAATTTTCCTGCTTGTTTACTTTTTCCCGTCCGGAGCTTGCGGACAGAGCTTGTGGACAGAGCCGCTATTTTGCGTTGACCCAAGCCTGAAGTGGAAGGCCCAACTTGCAGCCGGCAGCTTGGGTTGTTTTGTTAGTTTTCACTGTTGTTTTTTTCCCCTTCCATCGCTGTCTGACCACAGAGGCATTTTGGAGAGGAGACGACATCTTTCCTCCATCCAGGACTGGACAGTACGAGAACAACAGGAAAGGAGGGGAAAACACTTGGATCTGGACTTAAAGGCATAAAGGCGGGCTTTCTTTCAAAGTAGAAGTCAGCAGCTGACATCTGGTGGCAGCTACTAAACAATTTCGAAATAGTTTAGCAGAATTGAGCACACCAGCAAGTAGTAATGATGTAAGTTGCAGCTTAAGTGCTGCACCAATAACACTTAAAATCGGCACGTGTCTACTATTGGAGCTTCAATCTGATTTAACTATATCTTATAAACAATCAGCCCTTTAGGGAATCTGCTAGAGTCATCCATATATCAGTTTCAGCAGCGAGTTGTGTCACTGATCAGTGCAGCAGAAATAAGATATCTACATAGAAGAATTAGGACTTGATGTTTTTTTTCTTTTTGCTGTTGTCATAAACTGCTTCTTGAGTAACTTATTTGTACAAAGTCGGTTGTTTGGTGACATCTGCGTTTTTTCCCTCTCATTTACGACTTATCAGCCTCACTTAAACACAGCAAAACAGAGCGGATTGATCGAAATATTTCTAAATATATACCCCAGATATTTTATAGAAGAAGATGGCTCAATCTCCTACACAGGCAGACACAGCATACCAGCGGTTAATCTGTGGCTCCATCTGGAGTACAACAAACTTTCTGATCACCAATTTTAGAACAGACCAGTCGTTCAGATAAACTCCCGAAGCTACCTCCGATAGCCCGCCTCTAAAAGAAACTCAGCATTTAATTGATGTATAGAAAGAGATTCAAAAAAGGAAATTTTGACCTAGAAATATGTAACATGTTGCAGACAGGAGATAAAATATGAAGCGGTTAAATACAACTGTGCCCCCCAAAATAAGCCAATGCCCACCCAGCTTTATTGCCCTGGCGCCGGGTCTGGGAGATGCCCAGTGCGCCTCGTGTTCTGGATGGATCGCAGACAGCCGTCCAGGAGGCATCTTGATGACAGGGGTAATTTGCGAACATCACTATAGATTAGGGACAGACAGCTATGTCCATCTTTTAGCGATTAAAGGTACTAGGCATTAAGAAGTTGATTTAAGGGGGGTAATGTTATGCACAATCGGCTTTTAAAATGTTTAGAACATCAGTTCCACAAACACACACGCTCATGCAATGAAGAGATTGCAAGCTAACTGATGCGGGATAATTCCATAGAGGTGTAGATAAGGATAAGGATGATTCAGTTTCTGTTGAAGTTTTAACATATCTATTCCAACGGTAAGGATCAAACGTCCCCCACTCTAACATAGTGTCTCTCTGTCTCTCCTGCCTACTGCTGCCTGTGTGAGTTAAATAAGTTCCAACTAGACAAATTAAGATGACGGCTACGTCCTCCAACTACATCAGTGTAGGTAAAATTTCCATGAATCTCCAGCATTCTGGAATATTCACCTTCTGCTCTTACTAATATTTACTAATCACTAAAAATACATAATCTTGAAATAATTTTCCCACTACACACCTGAAGAACATTTCTAGGATTAAAGGACTAATGTCGCAAAGGGACCTTAAAAAAACTAATCCATGCGTTTATCTTTAGTCGTCTTGATTACTGCAGGAGTGTCCTCACAGGTCTACCTAAAAAGTCAGTCAGATAGCTGCAGCTGATACAGAACCCTGCTGCTCCCATCCTCACTAGAACCAGGAAAGAAGAACACATCAACCCAGTTCTAAAATCTTTACACTGGTTCACTGTAGCTCAGAGAATAGACTTCAAAATGCTCACGCTGACTAGTTTATAAGTCATTAAATGGCTTAGCACCAATGTATGTTGTAGAGGTATTGCCGCTGTACCAACCACTCAGACAACTCAGGTCCTTCAACTTTAGTCCAGTGTTTCCCAACCCTGGTCCTCAAGGCACACTGCCCTATATATTGTGGGTTTTTTCCTACTTTAGCACACCTGATTTCAAGTGATGGCCAATTAACAGGCTTTTGTTGAAATGCAATCATCTAAATCAGGTTGTTAAAGCAGGGAAAAACCTAAAACATGTAGGGCAGTTTGCCTTGAAGAACAGGGTTGGTAAACACTGCTCTAGTCTACTAATCACCCCTAGAATCAGAACCAAACATGGAGAAGCCACTTTCAAACAAACCCCCCTACAACCACGAAGCTTCTGAAACGCTAAACTGCTTTAAATCAAAACTTCAAACTAATCTGTTTAGAGCTGCTTTGAGTACGACTATGTAATGACTACGCTTCATTGTGAATTATGTGTTGTGAGTGTTTGGTGCTTAATTGCTCTTTTATTTATGTTTTTTATTTTTTTATTTCTCTAATGTTGAATTTCAATGCATTCCATGCTTTATTCTTAATTGCTGTTTTTACGTTCCATGCTTGTAATATATGTTTTTTAATTTCTCTTTAACCATGTAAAGAACATTGACTTACCTTGTTGTTGAAAGAGTGCTATACAAATAAAATTACCTCGCCATGCCTTCCTCTGCCTTGTCTTGATGAATAATCCTTTATAAGTAAACTTGCCTTGCCTACACGGTGGTCTTCATCTAAACTGGTTGTGACTGCTTATAGCTGATAGCTGACCTCTCACGGGGTCTTGCAGCTGACCACACTCCTTCAATGCGCTTAACAGGAGATAATCCCAGCTTAATTTATTGACCGAAGACAGTTAAGAAAACATGAATAATTTAGTTTACAAAGGGTTGTATTATTCTGGCCCTGTGGTGGACCGGCAACTTGTCACCTGCCACTAACAAAGGTAAGTGTAATTTGCAGCATTTTATATACAGTTCCGATCATCCAAAGTTCAAACGCAGTGATCATGAGCATGGATATCATTTTTATCTTCAATGATGTATGAAATGTAATTCTACAGAGTGGAATGATTTATTTTTATTTTTATTGAATAATTGTGTTTTCTTTTTAACTGTTGTCATAATTGTGTTGGAGCCAAGATGCTGCCTCCAGTGATCTATCACTGTTAAACACTGGGTTATCATTTTAGGATTAATGAATGAATATCATAAATAAAATATGAGTAGAACAGAATGGAAGCCAAAAAGCAGTTAATCTACGGCAGCAATATTGATATGAATAATTTTCCAAACTAAATATGTTTCATGGCTTTATTCTGTCTGCATTCATTTCTTATGCCTTTTAAAACCCTGTTGGCAAAGTAAAACATGATGAGGAGTCATTGGTGTCATCAGTCTTTTTCTACAAACCATGCCAGTAGGTGTCCTTTTGCTTTGTTTCCATCTTCTTTTTAGATTGTTTTATGCACCTCCTGTGAATAACCAAGTTTTGGATTTTAAGACTAACTTTAGATTTTTTTTCATCAACGAGCCACTGATGTACATTAAAAACTATTCAGATGACGTATGTCAATTCATGTTTCAATCTATTTTTTTTGTACCTGGTTAGTCGTGTTTAAGTGAGCAGGAGTTCAAATAAGAAATTAAGTCAAATTCCTTATTTGTGTTGAAGAAAACTGTGCAGATAAAGCTGATTCACAAAAATTTTACCCAACATTTTATCCTGTGTGGGAGGAAACTTAAGAATAAGGCTGCATCGACGGTTTTCCTCAGTACCCCTCTAATGTAAGTGCGAGGCCACAGCAAGAAACCTCCCATAAAGGGAAACCTAACATGATATCAAATGACTGTCCCTCATTCTGGCTTCTATTTGTGAGAAATGTGAAGATTAGATGTGCTATCGAAATGTTAAATGACAATATTTCATTAAGTCATTGTTTAAATGTTTAACCTGACATGAATTTCTCTAAAACATATATTTTAGTTTACAGACTAATATTCATATAATTTGAAGTGGTAAAATGTTAATTATTAAATAATTTGTGCATTTGTTTTAAGTTTACAGAAATAAGAAAATATTTTTACATCTAGCTACTTTTTCTATATCAGGTTATAAATTGCTTCCCACAGCCTCAAACAATTTTGTTCTTGTTCAAATAGGCTGCACTCTAAAATATTTTAGAGCTTCATAAAAACAGGGCATATACAAAATTTGATGTTCTAGCCAGTACATTAAAATGCATACATAAAATGTCACAGTCCTTATTGTTTTTGACTATGCAATGTTTGGAAGCGCCAAAACTTATGTGTGTGTATGTTGTCAGTGTGCCAGTCCCAAAGCACTAAGGAATTACGCCTGGATACACATTGACCAATTTCCAAGCAGCTAACGCCCCAGAGAACAGACCAGACAGTGTGCGGACCTACAGGAAACAGAGGGAATGAATGGAGGCTTTGCACAGGTGTGTAAGGCATGTGAGCATCTTTGAGTGCTCGTAAAATTTCGTGAAAACTGTTACATCCCTATGCCCTCCCTCTTTTCCAAATATGTCCCATAAGAAAACCCCTTGTTTTCAGCGTGAAGTTACAGAGAGGAGAGAAAGGTAGAAATGTTACATTTTTACTCTTGCTGTAAAGAAGATGGGTAAGATAACGTGTGCTGTAGTTGTTTAATGAATAGACTTATATTGTTTGGCTTTCTCGAAGGAAAATTATCTTTACAGTTGTGCCAAAGCATTCATATGTACTGAAAATTTCAGCATTTTGTTGTGTTACAAATCAAAACCTTTTTACTCTTGTTGGTATTTTGTAATAATCCAAAACAAAGCTGTTTGTAACTAGAAAGTGTAAGGAAAATCTTAAAAGTTGCTTCTCAAACCACAATATCTGTAAATACACAGAGATCTGTGTTGCATTCAGCCTCCCTTTACTTTGACACCAAGAAGTAAAGTCAAGTGCAACCAACTGACTTTAAAAGTCCCGACTTAATACAGCATGGTGGTTGTATAAGTAGTGGCAGATTCAATCTGTGGTGATTCCTCAGTAGCCAAGGAAACTTTTATAAACTGATGGGATGATATGTGGAGCAGCATCGTGGGAAATGCAGGAGAAAATAAAATTCAGAGCTAGTCAAATATAGTAGCCCAATGGGCTTCTCTTTTCAAACCTTCTAGTACATACATTTACTTCTAACATTTATCCAGCAAACCGGTTGATGAATCCTACAGTCGACACAGCATAATACAAAAAACAAAAAAAACATTTAATCTTTGTCCATGTTAAATATCGAAAAAGCAGAGGGAATAAAATCCTTTGAACAATGATTAGTTCTTGGCTAGGGCCCAACATACACTGAGCTTGAAGGCAGTAGGATGTGGCAGGTTCACCTCATATAAACGACTCTAAACAGTTTGTGATTCAGGGCCTGCACTTCATAAAGTGAGGGGTAAGACCCCTAGGAGGTAGAGCTTAAGGTCTTTCCCCAAACCGTTGGGCTCGGGCTTTGGCAGTCAGCTGATCATCTCATTAGCTCAATAATTTACAATAAAGCGCTGTAACGGGCCACTAACATTATTCAGAATCTACCTGTCAAGATGTTGCCAGAACACCGCTTGCGTCACGATGCGAAGGACCCACTCCTCTCATATCAAAATAGAAAACATGCTCCGACTGCTGCGCTTTCACAGAAAATGCTGAATTGTATACACTATTACCAGACATCCGAAATCTCAAGTTGCAGAACTCTCTTGCATTCATATAGCAGCTCCCTGATGCCCACAAGTCAGATAAAATCTCCTGAAATCTAGAGCAAGTGGTGAAGAGCACACACAAAAACACAGGCAGGCGCAACAGACTTTTATGCAACAGAAGCAGTTAAAGCTTCATATAGCTTTGTAAAAAAACAAACAGATTATAAATCAACATGCCTTGAAATGTTTCTTATTCATTTATCAATATAAGCTTTAGATAACAGGAATTGACCGGAAATCCAAACATTTGTCCAGTAAATTGAAAACCTGCCGGTCACGTTGTCCAGTGCCAGTTTTTCTAGCGGAAACTCAGGTGTGTGACTTTTGAATAATGTTGGGCTGTAATCAGGTTCGGGCTTTAATAAGCTGTCATTCAAAATATACTCTTAGGGTTCAGGTTGGGCTCGGGTCGGGCCCAACTTTAAAGGCCCGAGTACAGCTCTATTAGGAGGGGTGTAGAGTTGGGAGGGGAGTATAAATGGCTCAAAATTAAATGCCACTTTAACAGACAGGTGCTTGACAAGGCTCCCACATAAACACAAAGTAGAAGATAAAACATTGTCAAACAAGCTTCTAACTGAACAACCTTTTCAAGCCAAACAGTAGAAAATATGACAAAGTATATCTTGTTTTTGGTTTTGTTACACCTAACAGCTTCAAATGCTCAATTTAGCTCATACATTTTGTACAGTATGGAACAACGTGAAAAATTTCACACTTTAGAGAATGCATTATGGACATGGTTCCATCTAAGATTTATAACAAAGACGACTAAGCTATAGGTTACTGATCTGTCCAATAATACCATCACCCGGCAAATTTATGAAATATAATTGCACATATAGCGACTTTGTAGAGATCTGCACAGATGGGGCAAATATGGCTGGGAACTTAGGAGGGCTGCAAGCATTTATGAAGCACATCTCCCACAATACTGCATTGCAGTCACTACATCGTACACTGGGACACACTGTCTAAATAATGAAATGACAGACAGCCGTTCTGTCTCACAGCGAGTCTCGATAACAGTCATGTGCTATCCAGAGTAATCTTTTTGAAAAAGGAGAGTGGTGATCTTGGCCACATATTTAATGCAAATGAGATACAATGTGAAGACTGAAGATGTCAGTTTTGCATACATCCTTTACAGTTGTTTGTCCGAGTATTTGTTTTATGGAAGAATTGTGTACAGATTGGCATTTAAAATGTTAGGTAATGCTCAAAAATAAAAAATAAAACGTAAAAATAGAATAATTAAAACATAAGACTTAATTATTACACTGGGAGGTTATTTTCCTACAAACCAAAGGGAGGCCCCAATAAAAATAGTTCAAGAACCGCTGGTTTAAATCAAGGCGTATTAATGTTTTTGAATGCCCTGGTCAAAGTCCTGACTTAAATTCAATTGAGAATCTATGTCTAGATGCATAAAGCCATTAGACATACCTCCAGAATGCGTACAAATGCAGGGAAACAGAACACTGGGAAAATAAATCTTTTTGCACTTTGTGTTAAAGATCAATCTTAGTGTATTGCATTAACGCCGAAGTGCTGCTGCCACTTTAACTGGGGCATGATATTTTCTCTTACGTCTAAGAAGCAACAATATCATGTTAAGCAATGTGTAATATTCACACACTATGGAAGAGAAGGAAAAAGCTGGATGATCCTTACCAAACAGAATCAAACACTTTTGTTTACAGACCTCGAAGCAAATATATTAAGAATGACGCAGCATACTTAACTTAAGCCCCTGTGCTGTAGTTGACATTTCATTTAACAATGAACCTCCTGTTCACACCATTCAGGTGAGGAACTGACAGATTCATATCAGGGCAAAGACCTTTAATGAATTACAAGATACTTTGCAGCATTGTTCAAACATTGGCTCTGAAGACTTCAGAAAGCACCTGGAGAAAAATTTGATTAGATCAAATAATCTGTTATATATATTTTTGGTAGTTGCTCAATTTCTACTAAGATCACATGAAAACCCTAAATTATCTTTAAATGGTGACACAGATTCAATGATGCGGAGGACACCAGAGTTGAGGTTTAGACTAAATAACCGTTGCAAGGCAGGTGTTAATAAAACTTTGTTGTTTTTTATGTTTATAGCAAAAGCAAGAGACAAAAAAATATGCATGCAGTACATCCAGCAGTACAAAGAAAACACACTATACGGCAATTTAATACCTTCTCTTCTTTTTTCAGCTGTACACTTAAAAAATCTGAATTGCTGGCAGCTATGGTTTCCAGAACTTCAATGTGAAAAATAAATTGTAATGGACAATGGTATAGCATTTTGGTAAAGATAAATGTAAGAGTAAAGGAATGTTGCTGTTAATTATAATAGATACTTAAAAACTGTTTCAGTAATTTATGTAACATGCAGTATAATTGACAAGTCTCCCACAGTTGGATCCAGTAAAATTGTAAATATATTTCTATGAATCCATTAAATTGTTTATATTATAGTAAATTACGGGAAGCTGTGGTCTCTAGAATTTCTCGGTGAACAATACAGTTTAAATGTAAACAGCACAACAGTGTACAATTTCGGTAACCATTAATTTTACAGTTTCTTACATTGAAATAAAATAAATACTGTAAAACTAACAACTGATTCATTAACAGATAGGCCATTTATTAATCATAGTCTCCCACTTTGGGTCCAGTTAAACTGTGAAACATATCATGATAATCTATCAAACAGTTATTGTAGTATCATGGTAAATTACTGACTACTGTAGTTGCCAGAATTTCACCATGGAAAATACAGAAGTAATGTAGAATGCATCTGCGATCATTTCCGTTGCTTTCCTGACTCACATATAAAACACAATTGCAAACCAGAAGCATGTTTAAAGAATTATTGAGGATAATGTAGATGGCTGGAGTCATGGATGACCTTGCCGGAGGGAGTGGACAGGACAGACTGGAGAGAGGTAAATAGGGAGGTGATATCCAGATGAAGATATTGAATCATAACCAAATGATTAACTGCTCAACGATGAAGATGGCACTGGGAGCCTGAGAGAGGAGAGAGAATTCCAGAGATGGATCCATAGAAGTTTCATACCGGAGGTTGACGGTGGAGGGCGGACAGGAAGAAGCAATGATCGAAGGTAGGAGTTTAAAGGCTGTCTGACTTGGATTGGAATCTGGAGACTCCAAGAGTAAGGAACAGATAGCAGGGAGGAACCTTACAGAGATAACACTGGTAGGTTATTCAAAGAGAGGAACTTAAAATAATAATTATTAAAGCTCAGGAGATTCACTGGAACACAGCGGGCTAAAGTGACCATAGGGGGGCAAAGACTATGGACCAAATGTTAACCTGCCAGCTCCTTAATAACTCTGCCTGACGAGCTTAAATGAGCTGCAGGTGTGCAGATGCCAGCAGCAGAGAAACTCCACCCTCTAACCCAGGTAGATGGATCCTACTCTGGTAGCGAAACTCAGGAGAGTGCAATAGGCAACCCATACTTCCTGACAACTTCACAGTATACTTTGTTGTTAAATATAACATTCACAATGGACTGTTGTCAAAATACATTTTCCCTCATAAGCTTTCTTATTGTCTCTTTGTGATAAGGCACACAACAGCTGTATGGTACACATATTTTCTTATTTAGAAGTTCATAAACTAATAATGTTGCAGCTAGTCCATGTTTGCTGGACTATCTCCACTAGCGACACTCCAATGAAGCCTAGCTGCAACCACTGCTAGCCACAAGCCATCAGATATTCCCTCTTTGATGTTGATTTTTGCCCAGATGATGCATTCACCCTTCTACAGAGATCCAAGATTCATTCAAGCAAGACTGTGTCTGGAAAGCGAAAAGCAATTAAAAAATTGTTTGTCTCTTTCACTCAGTACATTTACATGCACAGCTAAATCGAGATTTATGGAGTAATCAGACTAAGGGCTCCCCCCATGCAGCGAGGCGAGTCCCAGTTTAAATGTCAGGCAGAAAATCGAATTATTAAATAAAATAAGTTAAACTCCCCGACAATAGATGATGACATGCGCCCCTACATGTTAGCCTAATAGCAGATAGCTTCCAGCTGCATTCAGGCAATAAATTGAGGCTGGTGGGAGTGAAGCAGATGGAGTTAAAGCATGATATTCACAGTAACAACG
Organism: Apricaphanius iberus; assembly: GCA_028564705.1. Lineage (NCBI taxonomy): Eukaryota > Metazoa > Chordata > Actinopteri > Cyprinodontiformes > Aphaniidae > Apricaphanius > Apricaphanius iberus. The sequence continues at coordinate 1,273,992 of JAPXFQ010000708.1, read as the reverse complement.
CATCGGCTCTTTTTAAGTCCAAACATGCAATGATTGGCCGCTTACGTTTGTCTTAGACGCTGTTGGGGTTAAGGTGTTAGAGGACCCTCAAAACAGGAATACAGTCAGCGGTCTTGAAAGTTGAAGCACTGGAATGACAACATCTGGACACAAGGTTTCAGAGCTCTGGTTTTTCTTTACTTTAAATGATTTGAAAACTGCTCACCAATAGCAGGACAGTCCAGATCAGGGATTACAATGGTTCTCCAACATACAAACATGTCTTAACTCTCTGTTCCCTTCCTTCTCTCCTTTCCCACTATTACACAGCCCTTATATCATTGCAGGTCATACCATTTCAACAATTACCCTCTATTCCCAAGTGTACTATATATAAATACTATTTACAGCCCACTCCATGGAGATCCTTCACATACATTTTGACAAACTAAATTAAGTACATAACAAAGAACCATAATACCCAAAACAAACAGAACAAACAAAACCCCATTCACTCCTACCCCCCTCTACTCTAACCATGGTTTGTCTCAAATGGGTGATAATTGGACAATCTCCATCAGCTTGGGTCCTTAGGCTGCCCTCATGTGTGCACTCCATGAAGCCACGCCCAGCAAGACCTCAGAGAGAGAGATGTTAGTGAACTTCCCAACTTGTCACAAAACCAAAACATACAAAATGAATGTACAAACTAAACAATGTCTCCATACATGAAATCATTTTCACCTTAGTGAGGGGGCTGCCACATCACACCCTCACACTTCTCCCCTCCTTCAGCAGGCTCGCCAACAGCGTTGCGAGACAAAAAGTCAGCCACAGTGTTCTGCTTGCCTGGCAGATAGTGGATGGAAAACCGGTATGGTTGTAGTGACAGGAACCAGCGGGTGACTCGGCTGCTAGTGTCCTTCATCTGCTCCAACCACTGCAATGCTTTATGGTCCGTCTCCAGCTTGAACTCCCTCCCGAGCAGATAATATTTGAAAGTGTCAATGGCCCACTTCAGCGCTAGACACTCCAACTCCACTGCAGAGTACCTAGTCTCCCTTGGAAAGAGCTTTCTGCTGATGTATGCCACTGGTTTTCGGTCATCTTCATGCCCTTGTAGAAGAACTGCTCCTATCCCCCGATGAGAAGCATCTGTTTGGACCGTAAAGGGTAAGTCAAAATTGGGGCTCTGCAGTACCGGTTCACAACATATGGCCTCCTTCAGATCTTGAAAGGCAGCTTCCTGCTCCTTTCCCCACACCCATTTTGCTTTAGTTGTACTGGTGAGGTCAGATAAGGGAGCAGCCCTCTCAGAGAAATTCGGAATGAACCGTCGGTACCAGCCCACCAGACCCAGAAAGGATTTCACCTGCTTTCGTGTAGTTGGCCTTTCCCTCGTCCGAATGGCGTCCACCTTGTCCTGAACCGGCTTTAGAACTCCGTTTCCAAGGATATGACCCAGGTACTGAAGTTCCTGCTTTACAAGGGTGCATTTCTTCGGGTTAATCGTCAAACCTGCTTCCTTGATTTTCCCCAGTACTGCTGCTAGGTGGCTCAAATGTTCCCGCCAGGAAGAACTGTAGATGACAACATCATCTAGATAGGCAGCGGCAAAAGTGTCCATACCTGCCAAGACATGGTTCATCAGCCTCTGGAAAGTAGCAGGAGCGCCGTGGAGACCCAATGGCATTCTGGTGAACTGCCAGAGTCCTTGTGGTGTCCTGAAAGCTGTCACAGGCTTGGCTGCTTCTGCCAAGGGAACCTGCCAGTAGCCTTTGCACAGGTCCAAAGTGGTAATGAATCTTGCCTGACCTACTCGCTCAATGAGGTCTTCCAGTCTGGGTAGAGGATAAGCATCAAATTCAGATTGTGCATTTACCTTCCTGAAGTCGATGCAGAACCTGATACTTCCATCTTTCTTGATGACCAGTACAATGGGATTGCTCCATTCACTGGTTGAAGGCTCAATAACCCCCAACTCCAGCATAACAGCAATTTCCTCTTCCAATACTGGCAACAGTCTTTGCGGAATACGATACATCCTCTGCCTGATGGGGGTGCTGTTCTTCAGATGAATGTCATGCACCACCAGGCTGGTTGCTCCTGGCCTCTCCTGGAACAGATCTGATGGAATGATGGCATGCAATTCTTGCTGCTCAATTAGAGAGAGATGAGAGAGGTCAAGAGATGCAGAGTTATGTTTGACTGGGATGAACTCACCCACCACATCCTCCTCCTCACCTACAGTCCGAACAAACATCTGTGGCTGTGGCAGAGTCTCCTGGGTTTTCCATTCCTTTAACAGATTTATGTGGAAAGTCTGCTTCAGGTTTCTCCTCTCCGGCATTTGAATCTCATAGGTTGTCGGACCCAGCTTTTTCAGCACAGTATATGGGCCCTGCCATTTAGCCAACAATTTATTGGCCACAGTGGGAAGAAGAAGAAGAAGCACCTGTTGACCTGGGCTAAAGGACCTCTCCCTGGCTGCCTTGTCATACCAAGTCTGTTGCCTCTTTTGAGCTTTCTCCATTTGTGATTTCACCAACTTGGTGGTTTGCTCCATTTTCTCCCTCATCTGCAGGACGTACGCAAGCACACTAGTTGACCTCTCCTGGGACCCGACCCAGGAGTCCTGTAGTACATCCAGTGGTCCTCTTACTCGTCTGCCATAAAGGAGCTCAAAAGGTGAGAAGCCAGTTGAGGCTTGGGGCACCTCCCTATAAGCAAACAATAAATACGGAAGCCACTTGTCCCAGTCTTTGGCATTTGCTGAGATAAACTTCTTCAACATGCTTTTTAGCGTGCGGTTGTATCTCTCCACCAAGCCATCTGTCTGGGGGTGGTAAGGGGTGGTCCGTATGCCTTTAATGCCTAAGAGCTTATACACCTGCCTTAGAGTGTTAGACAGAAAGTTTGTACCCTGATCAGTCAAAATCTCAGAGGGGAGGCCTACTCTGGAAAATAGCTGCAATAAGGCATACGCTATCTGTTTAGCTGTAATGTCTCTAAGAGGGAATGCTTCTGGATATCTGGTACCAAAGTCACAAATGACTAATATGAAGCGGTTTCCTGCTTGTGTTCGTTCTAAGGGCCCAACAATATCCATAGCAATACGGTTAAAAGGAACATCCATTATAGGCAAAGGCTGCAAAGGAAATTTTGGGACATTTTTATCTCCAGTTAGCTGACAGACCGAACAAGACTGGCAGTAATGTTGGATCTCTTTACCCATACCTGGCCAGTAAAACCTGCTTGCAATTCTGTCTAGGGTTTTCTTAGTCCCAAGATGACCTGCCCAGGGAATACTGTGCCCCAGTTTCAGGACTTGTTCCCGAAGTTTCTGTGGCACCACCAACCTTTCACCCTCCTCATCATTGGTTTTATGGTACAAAATGTGGTCTCTGAGGCAAAACCCCTGACCTATGTCCTGCCCCGCTACCAAAACAACTGCTTTTTTGAAACACTCATTGAGACCCGTATCCTGTTTTTGAAGCTGTGAAAAATCACAAACACCATCCATTTCACCAACCTCGGGCCCCAGTTGCCCAGAGGTGGTCCTAACTGTACCAGCCATTTTCTCTTGCCTCCTCTGTCTTCTACTTTTCCTGACTTTAACCGGATACTCTGATAGAACTTCATTGAAATATGGCAATTCGGAGAAAACATGCAGATCTTCCTCAGCTTTACTCTGGTCTACCCCTAAAGATTCTAAATCATGTCGAGATGACCCTCTTAGACCCTGAGCTTGGCTGTTATCCTCTGGTGCCATTTCATTTTCCCCTGCTACCACCCCCAGCTTTTGGCTCCGAGTCTGTGCCCTGGTAACCACATTTACTGGTTTGCAGCTCTGAATCAGCTCTTGGAGGACAGGGACATCCTGGCCCAGGATACCTGATGAGCCAAACTATCTACAACACCAACTGAAACCAGGTAGCTCTGCCCATTCACCTCCAGGTACACCTCAGTTACTGGATAAGCCTTGCAGTCACCATGCACACACGAAATGTCCAACACTGACTTCCCTAAAGGCCACTCTTTCTGAACTAGGGATGGGTGTATCAGAGTTTGGACACTGCCTGTATTCAGTAAAGCTTTAGCTGTTTTACCATTTATTTTTACAGTAGTAACCTGCTGTTTCCTACCCCCAAAGAATTTGTTTTCATAGGGCCTTGGAAGTGTACAAACATAAGCAGTTTTAGCTTTTCTAGCAGGACACTCTGGTTTAATGTGCCCTTCCTGACCACAATAGAAGCACACTGGTTTAGCCGTTAACCTTGTCTTTACAGGTCCACTGGGCCTGTCGAGAACTTTAGCTGGCTCTAGCTCCCTAGGACCACCCCCACCCCCAGATGGCTTACCTCGTGCAGTGAAGGATTTTAAAGGCTCAAACCGATAGTTCTTGGACCCTCTTCGTGCTGTCAGGAAGGTCTCAACTAGAACTGCGGCCTCCAATGCAGAATCTGGGTCCCTCTCCTTCACCCAAATTCTGAGCTCTGGGGTCAAACAGCGATAGAACTGCTCCATGATGATGATATCTCCAACCTGTTTGATGGTCTTCCTTGCTGGTTGGACCCATTTATTATACAGCTCCTTTAAACGATTGTAAAATTCCTTTGGACTTTCACTGGAACGAATGTCAGGCTCCCTAAACCGCTGCCAATATACCTCCTCATTGATTTCATACTTGGCAAGAATGGCTTCTTTGACCCTCCTATAATGAGATGTATCTTCTGCCGCCATGGCCACATACACTGCCCGTGCCTTCCCCGACAGATGTGGCACCAGCCTCACAGCCCACTCAACCTCTGGCCACTGATATGCCACTGCCAGGCGCTCAAACGTGGTCAGGTACTGCTCAATATCATCATTTTCCTCTAGCTTTGGAACTACAGCTTTTCCCCAGACCTTTCCGGGCTGCACCCTGCGCACATCGGACTGGGACGCCACATTATCCTCATCCCCGTCCTCTTCATTCTGCTGTGGCGGTGGTGGGGATTTCTGCTGGGGTGGTCTCTCTCGCTGCTGTTGCTCCTCCAGATCATCTCGCAGATTATTCATCTGAACCTGCATTTGACGCCACGTTTGTCTTGCTTCACCGCTTCCTTGTCCCATCTCTCATTCAGATCACGTTGAGACTGAAGACATTGCTTCAATAAACCAGCCATGGAGCTGATGTCTGTTGGTACTGGATTCTCCTCCCTATCATGTGTGGTCAGGGCCATCCCTCCAGCTGCACCCTCCTCCTGGTCATCAGCAACATCAGTCTTTTGTCCTTTGGAATGTGCCTTTGGTCCCATGTTGTCAGCTCTTAATGCTTGTCCCCCTCAATTTGGCTGCGATGCACCCCACTTCTGACACCAAATGTTGGGGTTAAGGTGTTAGAGGACCCTCAAAACAGGAATACAGTCAGCGGTCTTGAAAGTTGAAGCACTGGAATGACAACATCTGGACACAAGGTTTTCAGAGCTCTTGGGATTTTCTTACTTAACATGATTCTGACAAAAACACTCACCAATACAGAAGTTGCATGATCAGGGAATTACAATGGGTTCGCTTCCAACATACAAACATGTCTCACCTCTCTGTTCCCTTCCCTCTCCCTTTTTCCCACTATTACACAGCCCTTATATCATTGCAGGTCATACCATTTCAACAATCACCCTCTATTCCCAAATATACTATATATAAATACTATTTACAGCCCACTCCATGGAGATCCTTCACATACATTTTGACAAACTAAATTAAGTACATAACAAAGAACCATAATACCCAAAACAAACAGAACAAACAAAACCCCATTCACTCCTCCCCCTCTCTACTCTAACCATGGTTTGTCCCAAATGGGTGATAAATGGACAATCTCCATCAGCTTGGGTCCTTAGGCTGCCCTCATGTGTGCACTCCATGAAGCCACGCCCAGCAAGACCTCAGAGAGAGAGATGTTAGTGAACTTCCCAGCTTGTCACAAAACCAAAACATACAAAATTAATGTACAAACTAAACAATGTCTCCATACATGAAATCATTTTCACCTTAGTGAGGGGGCTGCCACATCACACCCTCACAGACGCCATATGTATCTTATAACATTACTGTTGTTAGTGCTGGGTTACATTTCCAGGGTTACACCAGCTCTCTTAACTTCCCGAGGAGGTGCGCGAGTGCAGGCGGGGGCAGGGGGGGTGCTGGTTGTGGAATAGTCCGATGCTTAATAGTATTATCCAGTAAGAGAAGTCGAGCTTCTGAAACTCCAATTTGGTTGGATTCAAGCCGTACTAAGGTGTATACATGTATTTTAAAAGTCTGATTTCAGTCAGACTAAGGCAATGATTCAAATTTATCTTGCCGCATGTATAAACAGGCCATTTGACCTGTGTTTTAAACGTTTTTATTTTTATTTTTTATGGATAGTCATTTTAATCATGCAACATGAGTTACTCCGTCTCACCAGAGTTTTCCTTTTTTTCTCTGGTGCTAAGCTATGTAGAGTGATCCTTAGCCTGCACAACATGCTAAAAATGTTATTGTTTTCATCCGGGTATTTTCACGCTTGCGTACACTGGAGGGCAAAAAGCTTCCACACTGCTATGCAAAGCCGTGCGGTTGTGGTTGAACAATTAGACATACAAAATAAAACCTAAACCATCTTTGTGCAGATAATCGAAAAAAATCCCATCAGAAAGCTAAGTGTATGTAGCGCAAAGCTTCCACAACGTTTATGACCGTTTAGTTACAAGCTACTTGATGAAACTCCTCAGATATGACCGACGCTAGATCAGTATGAAGATATCTACAATTATATGATCAACATGCCTTCACTTTACACAGCAAAAGCAAAGAAGGCATACAATCGATAGAACAACTCCCAGCGCTTGACTGTTCAAACACATTTTATATCGATCAATCATAAACACGGCAGTTTGATGAGTCACAACAGCCGAGTTACCATTCAGCCAGTTTAGCCCCCGACATGCCACTATTTATAACTTCACTAGATTACTGACATGTCATAGACATATTTACAACCCAAACACAACAACACGTTACGGAGTTACGAAGCAATTTCACGGCAAAACGAAAGCTTACACTGTGCAGGCTGCGTTAGCACTCTGTGTAGAGAACAGTTAGCTAATGACATCACCGTCAGACTGAGCGCACCACGGCTTCTACTATAAACAGGTGCTCACAAAGAAAAAAAATAATTAAATTTACAGCCAACATGTAATCGGGCAGCTGTTTGTACAACCAGTAACATGTAAGAAAGCAGAGATAGCTAAGAGCTTACCCACAGAGTTAGCGTCCAGACCGTTTCAAACAGCTAACAAGCTACGGGATTATACTCCTCAGAGCTGACCCTCGCCAGTTCAGTTTACAGATATCTACATTATTTGATCATCATGGCTCACATTTACACAGCAGAAGCAAAGAAGGCATACATATATATTAACATCAACATACCTCCAGTGTGGGAGACAGTGCTCCCAAGTCTCACGCAATGAGCGTGAGACACGCATTTCACTGACTTCCCACGCTCACACGCCACACATGCCATTTCTCACGCCGATAAATGATTAACCCTCTAGGCGCCAAAGTCGCAATATTGCGACAAGCAATATTGCTGACTTTAACGAGCCACAGCTGGAGATAGGGCCACTAATTTAATTACTACTTTACACCAGTGGACATGTGTACCTTTAATCTTGGACACCTTTTTGGTTGTGTTACCATGGAAACTTTTGGAATAAATCGGCCTTTAAGTCAGCAAACTGTCAGTTAACAACAAACTGTCAGTTAACAACAACGATAGTCAGTGGGGGCGAGCCATCTTTCTGCCCTCCAGGCAGAAGCTGGGGGGCAGGGGATTGGTTGCTTGACTTCACGTTTCAACGTGTCTGTAGTTGGGTTTTCAGCAGGGGGACCCTCCCATATAGTGACATGCTCCAAAAAAAAATCAACATCAAAAATGGTGTTCTGTCACCAAAATGTGGCAAAAGCGCATGTTTTTATTTTTTGAAAGTTACAGAGTGCGTCTTTAAAGATTGAGGACCCTTTTTTGCATATGCTTTTGATGCATTCTATTGTTTTCTTCTTCCTATAAGGTTTACTCTCTGGTATGATAATACCATGTGTTACTGAGTGGAATTTGAGTACAAAAATAAGCTTTTAAGTAAAGGACACTGTAAAAGCTGTATGGAAGATATTTAAAGATGTAAACAATGATGTGTCTCAAATAAAAACATGTTTTTGTTATGCAAGTGATTTCTTGAATGTTAAGCATAAAAGAAAATGTACATTTGGGGTGTTAATTGGATAGTATTACACTGTAAAACCAAAATCTGCCTATTCCTACATAAGCCTCTGCACCCATCTCACAATATTTACTGACCAACTCACCCTTTACTTCCTACTGACCAAGATGGTCGCTTTGTCTGGCCTGACCTTTGACCTTTTCCCCCTGGTATCGCCTGCAATAAATGGCCACAGTTTGAAAAGGGCTTTCCTTGTCAAGGGGATTTTACAATATGTATGAAGAGGTAATGCTGGGCCCTGTTTTTTTTAGGGGTGGGGTGGTCTGGAGCCAAACCCCTTCTGCTTTATGGGGTTCGTATAAGGTGACGGACTAAAAGGTTTGAAGGCTCTGAGTGTGTGTGTATTTGATGACTGGGTGTTTTATACATGTGTGATTTAGGCTTAGAGGGCGTGGGGCAGTGGCAGAGTCCAACTGGCTCCACAGCTAGCTAACCATCAACTAATGAACTGGCGAGGCAGACACATAAACACAGAGAGACGGCATTTAAGTAATCACAGTCTGAATATATGTTTGTGCAATGAAGTAAATGATGTGGATGACTCACTCTAGAGTCAAGGCAGCTACGTGTAAAAAGGTGTGCAATCACTCTCAAGTGTTTAAAACACTGTTTATGCAATGCAACAGGAAGGAAGAGTTTTAAAAGTCTAACTCAGCAGAGGACAGTGGGCAGAGGAAACCAGCTACAGCACAGAATAGGAAGAGGGACATCATGAATTGGGTTTCAGAGGACGCTGCTCAACTGTTTGTGAAAGTAAGAATGTCCCGATCCTTGCTATATGTCCTAATTAGAGCATATGGTAGTTTGAGTTTGCCTAAAAATCTTTTGAGTTTTGTTGCTTCATTTTATAATTCACTGTAAACATGGCCTGTAAAGACAGGCAGTTAAACCAGAAATTAAGCAGCAGGAGCTAAAGAGCAAGTGAAAGGATTTTTAGGCACATCGATGCAGCATTTATGTGAATGAAAGAAACACTTCAAGAGAGAAGGTTTTCTGTAAAAACAATTAACAATAATCAGAATCAGCTTTAATGGCCAAGTATGACACATACAAGTATGACACATACAAGGAATTTGCAGATACAGTACAAGTTGTCCAAGATCATTACAAACAACAACAACAACAAACAGATCCAGGTTACTTTTGGGCATGCAGCCAGCAAGCGGCGCTCCCGTTAATGAAAAATAGAGAGATACACATCTGGGGAGGGGAGGGTCCACGGTGAGGGAAAAAAAACGCTCAACTGTGTTGTGGGTCCGTACAGCACTCACAATGCAGGTAATAGAAAAGACCACACCAACAAACATTTAAGCACATATTCAGACATGAACAATGACACATCAGGAAGGATGGGCAAGTATGAGCTCCAGTCCACAGGTTAACGCGCTGCTAAACCGAGGCGTGCTGTTATCCAGCTTCCTGTTGCAGGAGAGAGAATAAAAAATTATTACTCCTCTAAAGTATGGCTTACTACAGAAAGAAGATTTAAGCCACTATTCAATATATAAGATTATTATTAAAAACTTTATTTACTTCAGTAATTCAATTAATTAACTGAAACACATTATATGGATACATGACACATAGATTGATTGGTATGATGTTAGGTGTTTGTGCTGTGATTTTTTTTTATTTATTTATCTATTTATTTATTTCCCTTGTTCAGTTTATCTTATCATTTTAGCTTATTTCTTAGTGTTGTTATGTTTTACTTCAGGGTTTTGGCGTTTGATTTTGGCATTTTCTTGTTTCCTTATTTTTCACTTCCCCTAGGAGCTTTTCACTTTTTGTTTCCTAATTTTTGTGTTTTATCCGCCTTTGTGTTGACTTAATTAATAAGTTCTTACTTGTTTGTTCTGTTTCACTTTATCAAATAGTTTTCTGATTTACTTCTCTTGCAAGTATTTATTTCCTTCTGTTTCTCCTCTGTGTTCTCCAGTGCCCCTTTAAGTTTCTTTTAGATTTCTCCTTCAATAATTTGTTTGTTATTTCTAAGTTAGTCCTTATTCTTCTTCTTAGTTGATAAATACTTTTGAATCCTTTCTTAAATCATGTTTTAACACATTTAGGCCGCCAGCTATTTTCTGTCATGTGTTATATTCTGATTTTAATAATTCACAAGACTACAAATTATCTTTCCCTACGCAACAAGGTAATATGATTTATTAACGTGAATTTAGAAATTTACAGAATGAAGTACTTCTCAGCGCCAAGTGTCGCACTCTAAACTTTCCATGAGGAACATCACCTAATTTATATGATAACAATATCAGCTGGTGTTCCCCTTACTGATTATGATGTATTTGTGATAATAATAGGCAGCATTAATTAGTCTTTCTCAGACTGGGAGATTCTCAATATTCTAGCATCAATTCACAGGGGCTGCCACTTCCGGCGCCGCTCCGAGCTGGCAGCCAGTATCAGCAGCTCTGACCTGACCAAGTCTTTAATACATGTTTTTTTGTTGTGCTTACGTTTCTTGTTTTATTTTTTGTATTGTGGACTGCTGTCCCCCACAATGTTGCTCAATTCTGAGGACAATCGTGTTTTTTATAAAATTTTTTATGGCATCTACGTCCAGAGAACGCGTGGAGGGCCGATCTCCCATCGTTTACAGCAGGGATCACCTGTTAGCCCTTGGGACCTCCACTGTTCTTCCTACTGCTGAGCGAGCCAACATCCCCCGCAAGGTGAGGAGGAAGAGACACGGTACTCGGGTCGGAATTGGCCGACGCAGTAAGAGGACAGCAGGGGGAGTTTAACTTTTCATGGCGGGTCTGCCTAACGTTGCGGCGTAGTTTCAGGTTAATTAGAGGTTTTTTCTTATGCTTGTGAATGCATTAACCCCCTCAAGGAGCAATGAACGACAGAAAGTAAGTTTTGATTAAGGTATAAAGCTTTTTTGCTAGAAGTGCAGCTCATGGAATATTCTAAAAAAGCTGAATAAGCAGAATAATCATCTGAATAATAAATTGGACTGGAGCCACAACACTAATGCTCTTTACAGGAAGGGTCAGAGCAGACTCTACCTGCTGAGGTGGCTGAGGTCATTTGGAGACCAGGGAGCGCTGTTAAAGACCTTCTATGACTCTGTGGTGGCTTCTGTCCTATTTTACAGTGTTGTATGTTGGAGAAGCAGTTAATCGACAGCTGAGAGGAAGAGGCTGGATAAAATCAGCATGAAGGCCAGCTCTGTTCTAGGATGCACCCTGGATCCAGTGCAGGTGATGAGTGACAGAAAGATTCTGGCCAGAATGACATCTCTAATGGACAGAGTCTTCCACCCCAAGCATGTAAATGTTGCTGAACTGGAGATCTCCTACAGTCACAGACTGCTGCATCCTAGATGCATGTAGGAGCAGTTCCACATGTCTTATTTCTATATTATAAGGCTTCAGATTATTAAAACTGGCTCCGTGATATTTTGAATTTGGCTCATGTGGGTTTGACCTAGAACTGACTTTCTTTTTTGTTCTAAGTACTTTCTGCAAAATAAAACTATTGATGCATAGATTGATATATAGGTATATGTAAAATATATCTTCCATGGTTCTGTCCCACATTTGTATGACATTAAGGGGAGTACATGTACTTATTGTTTTCTGCTTAAAGCAGTGCATAACATAGTTTCAAGTTCATATTTTTGTCTAGTTGCGACCTCTAAAAGACACTGAATGTGTCCCAAATTCTTCCTGACACTTAGGAGCAGATGGTATACGCAGACTTTTGGAAGGTGTCTTTAAACTTTTAAGCCAATCAATGAATACACACACAGATGTATGGATATAAGGTTTCAAAATACCTGTGGTACCTCAGAAATCACTGGTAGTCTGTTTAGAAATGTTTGGCTTTATTTTCAGAAGACGTATTTCTTCTTTTCAACAACACTGAAATTGGTAAGAACAAATTGCCTTGTTTTTTAAAAGATGTAGGACACGTTTTTACCCCTTTTGTCTTTTTTTGCTGCAATTTTATAAGTCAGATTATCTAACAAATTTTAAGATTTAAAGTTAACCTGAAAAGATACAAATACAAGTTTTCAAACTATAATTCACTCATTGTGGGAAGCTAATCTAAACCAACTTGGCCCAATGTAAAATTAATCATAATTGCTTCTTAAACCTACTGTTCCACCCTTAGCAGCAACAACTGACATCAGGATTTTTTTCTCACTCACTGGCTAACAGGAATGTTTAACATCACCACAGAGGAAACCGTCCTTTTGTCCATTATCTATTCCACTTTTCCTTGAAATATTGTGAGGGTCTGAAGCCTATCTCCAGCGTTCCTTGGGTGAGAGGCGAGGTACACTCTGGACAGCTCGCCAGTCCATCACACCAAGGAAACCAAATAAAGTTAAAATGAGGTGAAGCCTCTGAGGTGCATCCATAACATCATCCATCATACTTTACAGTGCAAATCCACTAGGAATACAACACAACAGGTATCATGGATCTCTGTAAACACTGTTACATTCAAGAGACATGAGCAGAAAAAAACAGTTTTTACATGCAATAAGAGAAAATGGAATTATTGTCTTAGTAAGACTGAATTCTGACTTTTGAAATGGATGTATACAAATTAGTAGGACTGCATCAAATTGAAATCGAGCTAACACACCCAGAGCTAACACACCCAGATAATTTGGTCAAAAACCAGGTTTCCCTGTTTATGAATCCAACACAGTTCACAGAGCTATTAGCAGCCGTGGTACACCTCCGTGAGGATGCAACGAGACGCCACCTACCTTCGAGGAGTCAAACACATTACATTTAATAATTAGATTTTTTGAATGACATGTAAACTAGGAAAAGGGGTTCCAGATAGGTCAAGCTATTAGTTACATTTTTTTGCCAAAAGCTCCATTTAGATGTGAATGATTTAATACCATTCGACACATCTCTGTCATGATTCACTTCGATTCAATGTTTTAATTTGAAAGAATCTGATGTGATATGACTAACTATTAAATAACTGAGGAAAAACAGTTTAATAAAAATACTTTTATTCAGTAAAAGGAGGTGTGCTTCAACCCCCCATTGATACATATTTATATGTAACATGTCAGTTTACATATAGTCAAAAAACCTTTTGTGCCTATTTCCTTAACCAGTGCTGATCAGTTTATTTTACTTTCCAGGAATTATACAGATAATTTTTAATCAACATGAGAAAATCCTGAATATATTTTGATTAACTTGTATGTTTTTTTCTGAAAAGTTGGGGGTTCGATTCAAGCTTCTCCCTGTGAAGTGCACTTCGCTGTGTGTGTTTCTCGGTTTAATTGAGTAAATGTTGCTCTAGTGACGGACATGTTTAGTGTTCAGAATAAAAAAAAAAAGCCATGTTTATATTCAGTCCATTACCTTTCACAATTCTTTATGAGGAAAATATAGAAAATTTATTTTAATCATCAGTTGTTGAAAGGGGTATGGAATGGCCCTTTGGTACAAATGGAAATATATTGTAGTTTCAAATACCTTCAAAAGGGTCTATACCCGGAAAAACATATTGCTCTACAGTGGGAGAGAAGAAGAATCTCCCAGCATCTGTTTTTTTAATCAACGAGATTTTATAGATTAAAAACTGATACAGCCTGAAATTCTAGTTATCCATTTGCATTCCACAAATGCTCATGAATCTGTAAAAAGTAACACTGCTTTTCATCGGAGTGAGGTGTGTAACATATTTCTGCAGTTCATGGTGAAATTACTGTTTTTGGCTTAGTGTAACAATTGGTGGGCTTTCAACTAAAAAAGCCTTTTAATGTAAACCAAAAAAAACTCCACCAGCTTTACAGTTTTACAGAAATTAAATGAAATACTGTAAAAAGATGCAGCACAGAATATTAATTTGACATATAAACTCTGTGTAGATCAAGGATCATGTTTTCTTTCAAACCTTTTTTCACATCTGCACAAACAGCGGTCAATACACTGTTAGCCCGTCTCAGAGTTCAACCAACCCCCACTGACTTTATTCTTCCTCAGAGTATGTGTGTGCTTGTCTTCATAAAGTGTGTGTATTTTCCCTTCCTAGCACAGCGCTCCCATTGGTTAGCCAAATACGTTGGAGGGAAAAAAGGGTGAGTAGCGGGGAGAGTGATAATGCTGACTCAGGCACTCAGCCCATTGTTCTCCCTCGCCTAGTAACCCTACACCTCCCTGCTTCTGACTAGACAGCTTATTGGCCAGCCGCAAGAGCAGGAGCCAAGGGGACTGTGGTGTTGAACCGCACTAAAAAATCTTATCTCTTCTTTCATTAGTCCCACAAAGAAAAAATTGAGCAGAGAAAAACAGAATCCCAATGGACACAGGGTGATCCAGTGTGATACATGCCTTCTGCATCTTTACAATTTCCAAAGATATATTTACATGATGATCAGGCCATTTTCACAAAAGACATTATACATGGTTTTTGTGTGCATCGGCTGAAAATACACACCTTATAACTATAGCATTGGTAGTTGTTTAGGAGAAAAAGGTATTTAAGGGTTTGATGCCATGTTTGGTATCACTGAAACAAGCTAATGCTTCTGACTATTTGCAGTATGTATCTTTAAAACAATAGATGTTGCTTTCAGATTTATGAAAAGGTAAAATAACCTATAATTAGTAGAGTCAGACATAAATGTAAATCAGTCTCTGGATAACCTTTTCAATAACAGTTATCTGCCATTTGGCATGGGTCAGTGGGAGATTTCCCATGTATGACAATGATTAAGGATGCAATATAAAAATGTGGGCCAATATCAATATTAGTATCACTGCTATGGCCAATAGCTGATATTTACTGATATTATATAGGCTACATAATTATTACCCTAACCTTTTAACTAGGGTTGTGCGATTTGACAATTTAAGACCGTGACGCGATCTACACGTCTGACAATCTGTAATTTTTGGGAGATCGTTTTATCGCGATTCACAGTTTTGCTGCTGTATTTCTGCCTTTGTGTGCGATTAAAATCCTCCGCTCACTCCCTGCTCTAAGCAAATTACCCCACGCCCCTCTCCTCTCTCCCCCTTTGCATGTGCGCAACCTGTAAACAAGCATGGTGTTACAGCGTATGAGAGCGTAAATTAAGTTTTCGTTCCGAAGTCAAAGTTCTCATCCGTTGAATGGAACTGGTTTGGTTTTTTACCAGACAACATAGAGCAAACAAACATGATTTTCAAAGTTTGCAAGGAGAGCGTGAAGGCAACTGATCCCAACACCTTAAACTTGTTTACTCACTTGAAGAGAAGGTATCCCAAACAATACAAGCCTGCGTTGAATGCGCAGAGAGTTGCAGGGAATAATAACAATATGTTTGGATGGATGGAAGAATAATTAGAACTGCTTACATTACAGTCTACCTTCATTATTTTATGTAGCAGCAGCATTTTGCAAACCCGTTGTGTTTTTACACTACATTGTTATCACTTACGCTTTTATTAAGCAACTTTATGTGTGCCTGTTTATAATATCTGCAAAAAACATTTGAACCAGTTAAAGCTGCATTTACCCCGTTGTATTAGGATTATTAATTGGTGTATTATAGATTGCACAATACATCTTGCACATATTTGCAGCTGCATATTAGTCTTTTATTTTAAAAGATTAGATTTTATTCTATTTTCTGAATTTCATATTTTTAAACTAAAGTAAGTTCATGTTTGATTTTTGTTTTATTAGACAAGTCAAGATAAAAATTTTATACAAGATATTTAAATACGTTTATGATTTAGATGTATCATTGTTTCATTGAGGTTATTTGAAATATATATATACATACGTACAGTGTATGTACAGTTGATCTTTGGTGTGGGATTTAACCTCTTTGAGGGCTTTTACAAGACTGATTATGTAAAAGTCCTCCAAGGGGTTAAATAGCTGAGTCTCCACACCAGTTAGTTGGACCAGTCCCAGCCTGGTCAGCGGCGAGCATGAAATGATGAAGCCTGCGTGCGATGGAAATATCCTTGCGATAACCATGACCTGGATGAATGAGAATATTCACAAACAAATATGATACAATATAAAATGACAGCAATAGAGTCAAGACAGCAGTTTGTGCTTGGTTTTTGGTTCTTTCTTCACACAAACCTTACTTCAGTGTGTGGTAGTAACAGTAATAGTAGTAGTAGCAGTAGAAGTAGAAGTAGTAGTACTAGTAGTAGTAGTAGTAGTGTTGAGTAGGCCCTGTGCATAGAGAAGCACAGTTCACGTAGCGTGAAGTGAGATGAAACAACACCACTCTGGCGTTTATTTATCGTGCTTGTCACAGGCAATGATGTTAGTTTCTGTCTCTCAATCAAAGGCCGGTGCGCCAGTAGCTGCCCCTAACTGTACCCCTTCTTACCATACTATTGTCCTATGGATTTAGAACTAAATGGGGCCCAGGAATGGATGCAGTGCAAGTTTATAGTAATGGGACAGAATTACTTTGGAAACAAAGAAAATAGTGTCTGGACCTTCACTGGCCCACACCATAACACTCAGTGGAAATGAGGCATAAGACTCAAAACTTCTGTGCAAAAGTTAATGAATCACAGTTGGTATGCTGTTGTTAAAGCCAGAGGAGGTTTGAACCGAGCAAATTCTAGACACAGAAAACACAAACACCTGATAACTTCTGTATGTTGGCAAGCATTAATGTTATGCTTCATACAGCCAGAGTAAACTGTTTAAACAATATAATGAATAATTTTGGTTTATATGGGTAATCAGCACCAAGCACTAAGCAATACGCTTCTCCATCCTAGTCATTTATTGACTGACATTGACGTTTTCATATGTCATGAAGCTGTGAGTTCTGTTGTCTACAAGAAAACTCAGTAAGATTTGAAACTTTCGTGAGTCTTGTGGGTTACTTTTTATTGAAATATTTTCAGCCGCAAGCAGCTAGACTTTCCAACACATATTCTCATGGGTAGATGGGAGACGTGATATGGGGGCGGGGGGTAATGATCGCCTGAAGGAGACGGATTAACAGGTATCAAGTCAAAGCTCGACAGGAGAAGAAAGTGAGATTTCCAGTTTAGTTGCTCCAGGAATGGGATCCTTTAGATGCTCAAGGTGATTAATATGTTCTGCCTGCAATGGCTACTGGGATGAAACTTGCAACGCGGAGCAAAACTCCCGTACTCTACTTTTTTGAAGTTGTTGCACAATCACACCATTGTGTTGGTTTGTATTAGGTGTACTGCTGCAGGTTATGCATATTAGGTGTCTGCACTTACATAAGCGCAACATTTTCCTGCAAAGTTAAATGTTTTTTCTCTTCTAGTGCAACCCCTTTCTCTTCCAGTAGAGAGGGGTTTCATTTGTACAGCAAATAATTTTAAGACGTCCTCCTGCCTCCTGATCTTAGACAGGACACGTTCTGCTGAATTTTGTAATCATTAAAATCTAAATTTCTCTTTTTCAGCAGGGCCCCACTACCACCCCTTTAAAGGCAGCAGGGCAAACCTCCATCTGAAGGGAGCAATTCATCACGGTTAAAATCTCATTTCTAAAAGATCCATAAAATGTCTTAAAAAACAAATTGTTTATTGGGTTCAAAACACAAATGGTGGGCCTCACTGAGGAGAAAACATTATCATGAGTCCAAGCTTCTACCAGGACAAAACTGTGCCTTTTGCCCTGGAAGCGCTGGACACGTGCTCAGATTTGTCTAAAACCATGTTGGTTTGAGAAGAAAAAATATTACATCTGATGGTGTCTGCCATCTCTCTGAATTGGTCTGAAAACCCCTCACATATAGCCTGGGTACCAGCCGAAATCCCGTCCACAACATGTTCTGGACGTTCGGTCTGGCATTCCTCCGTTGAGGAGCAATTATGCCCGAACAAGATCTGTTCAGACCAATCAAATCGGGCTTACGATGATTGACAGGTGAACAACAGTAACGTAATCAAACACGTCACCAAAGAGCGCTTGGGTTGAATTTGTTTACAACAACGATGGCTGCTGCTGGAGAACTGAGATGTATAGATTCTGCCATAGACTCTGTTCGAGAAGATATAGACATTGCATTAATTTTAAGAGAGGAACAGATAACGTCCGTTGCTCTGCAGAGCAACGTCACACACTTCCGTTGCTCTGATTGGTTATAGGTCTATCCAATTGAGTGCAGAGGCATTTTTTCCCTGGTTCGGTTTAAACATACCACATAATCCCAGCCCATTGGAGGAGTATCAGACTCACATTCTGATTAGAATTAAGTATGGCTACGTCCGGCTACCTCACATAGTGTTTGAGGGGGATTTCTGAGATGTATTGGTAGTACAGTTAAAGATTCTAACAATAGTGGAAAACATAATTTTGGGAATATTTTTATAGTCTTATATGATTTTTGCAAAATAAGCATCTTTTGAATTTCTTACAGCATCATTGTATGATTTGAGAAGTTCTGTGTATAACTGACGGTTTATCGTGGTTTTATATTTCCTCCATCGTCTGTTCGCCGCCCTATAGTTCCTCTTTAGGTTTTTGAGATCTTCATTACTCCAAGGCGCGGCAGGTTGTGAGTGTGTTTAACTTTAAATGGAGTCAGCAAGTCAAGACCAGACTGAAGTCTTCTGTTAAAATCATTGATGATAAAATCACAGGTAAGAGAACAGGAGGACATTTATGAAAGACGTCTGAAAAACCTGCTGCCACTTCAGGGCTTAGATGATCCAGACAGTTCTTACAGAGGTCTCTAGTTCGATTGAACTTTTGATATTAAAAAACACACATTAGTGATCAGAGACAGCCAACTCCACAACAGATGTCCAAGTCCACGGTGTGTCTTCTGTTGTGAGTCAGCTGCGTGACATGTTGACTAAAATCCATATAATTAAAAAATCTTTAAGAAACTGTTGATAGAGGATCTAAAAGATAATCTATATATAAATTAAAATCACCAGCTACAATTATCCTTTCATAAGAGTTGTTCAAAATGAATAGAAAATCTGAGAATTCTTGAATAAAATTTCTGCTCTTTTTAGGAAGCCTACAAGCTGTCCCACATAAAATCTGAGTACTTCCAAAAAAAGGATGTGAAGAGTATTGTATTCAAAGGAATTATAATTATCATATAAAACAGGTTTTATAAAAGCAGTTCGACCTCAGGGCTCTTTCCATGGTTTTGGAGTGTAGTGGAGCACTTCTCGGCGAGTTCCGGCTGCGGTCTTGAGTTTGACGCAACTTGAAAGACTGCAGGAATCCGACTGCTGCTCCGGCTGCTGGGAGGGAGGTTAAGCTGATGGCCAACGACTGCCAGTGGTGGGACATCTGGTTCCTAAGCACTAAAATGGTTGGCTAACGGTGAGCTGGTTCATGGTATCGATTAGCTAACCAATACTAATTTACAGTGGGGCAAAAAAGTATTTAGTCAGCCACCGATTGTGCAAGTTCTCCCACTTAAAATAATGATAGAGGTCAGTAATTTTCATCATAGGTACACTTCAACTGTGAAAGACAGAATTTGAAGAAAAAAAATCCAGGAATTCCCATTGTAGGATTTTTAAAGAATTTATTTGTAAATTATGGTGGAAAATAAGTATTTGGTCACTTCAAACAAGGAAGATCTCTGGCTCTCACAGACCTGTAACTTCTTCTTTAAGAAGCTCTTCTGTCCTCCACTCGTTACCTGTATTAATGGCACCTGTTTGAACTCGTTATCTGTATAAAAGACACCAGTCCACAGCCTCAAACAGTCATTTCCAAACTCCACTATGGCCAAGACCAAAGAGCTTGTTCCTGGTGTCTCAAAGGAGACCAGGAAAATAATTGTAGACCTGCACCTGACTGGGAAGAGTGAATCTACAATAGGCAAGCAGCTTGGTGTGAAAAAATCAACTGTGGGAGCAATTGTCAGAAAATGGAAGACATACAAGACCACTGATAATCTCCCTCGATCTGGGGCTCCACGCAAGATCTCATCCTGTGGGGTCGAAATTATCATGAGAACGGTGAGCAAAAATCCCAGAACCACACAGGGGGACCTGGTGAAGGACCTGCAGAGAGCTGGGACCAAAGTAACAAAGGTTACCATCAGTAACACTACAACGACAGGGAATCAAATCCTGCAGTGCCAGACGTGTCCCCCTGCTTGAGCCAGTGCATGTCCAGGCCCGTCTGAAGTTTGCCAGAGAGCACATGGATGATACAGCAGAGGATTGGGAGAATGTCATGTGGTCAGATGAAACCAAAGTAGAACTTTTTGGTATAAACTCAACTCGTCGTGTTTGGAGGAAGAAGAATACTGAGTTGCATTCCAAGAACACCATACCTACTGTGAAGCATGGGCGTGGAAACACCATGCTTTGGGGCTGTTTTTCTGCTAAGGGGACAGGACGACTGATCCGTGTTAAGGAAAGAATAAATGGGGCCATGTATCGTGAGATTTTGAGCCAAAACCTCCTTCCATCAGTGAGAGCTTTGAAGATGAAACGTGGCAGGGTCTTCCAACGTGACAATGATCCCAAACACACCGCCCGGGCAACGAAGGAGTGGCTCCGTAAGAAGGATTTGAAAGTCCTGGAGTGCCCTAGCCAGTCTCCAGACCTCAACCCCATAGAAAATCTGTGGAGGGAGTTGAAAGTCCGTGTTGCTCGGACTTTCAACATCACTGCTCTCGAGAAGATCTGCATGGGGGAATGGGCCAAAATAACAGCTACTGTTTGTGCAAACCTGGTAAAGACCTATAGTAATCGTTTGACCTCTGTTATTGCCAACAAAGGTTATAGTACAAAGTATTGAGTTTAATTTTTGTTATTGACCAAATACTTATTTTCCACCTTAATTTAAAAATAAATTCTTTAAAAATCCTACAATGTGAATTCCTGGATTTTTTTCCACATTCTGCTTCTCACAGTTGAACTGTACCTATGATGAAAATTACTGACCTCTGTCATCATTTTAAGTGGGAGAACTTGATCAAACGGTGGCTGACTAAATACTTTTTTGCCCCACTGTAAGTACATTTGAACAGTATTACAGTAAGAATTACATTTGTATTTTTACTTTTAGATGTTCTCTCTGTTGTTCTGTAAACTTGGAGAATTTCTTAAGAGGAGCATCTAACTTATTTCTTAATTTTCCATTGCTCTCTTTTTCAAAATTTTATGCTTCTATCACAATTTACTCAGAAAGAAAAACCTAAAGTATAGTAACAAAAGGTTACACAGGAAAAATGAAACTGAAGAGGCGCCTTTTCCATCAAAGAAATTCCAGTGATAAACTGAAGCTAGTGCTGGCTTACCACTGATTCTTTGTCTTTTCACTGCTGGAAGCCCTTATTTTTGTCTCCAAAACTTGTTTCTCTGCACCAACTGCTACCTGACCAAGAGGAAGGAAGCATTGTAGTCAGGATCTTTGGGCACGCTCATGTTTGTTATGAAGTACGTTTTTTTTTATCTGTCTAAAACCGGACTAACAGTTTAGAACCATATCACTCCAACAAAAATAGAAACATCAAATTAGCTTTAGAATAACACAAGTTGTGATCCTTTTCACACATTTTAAAATCACACATCACAAAGTTTATGTAGAGCAATCTGCAGCGTGGAGATGCATTCATTGCAAATACCGTATTTTCCACTAAATCCATAAACCCAATTTCTGACTTTTTAATATCGCCAGATGGTGTTAAAAAATACTGCTATATATTTGTCCAGGTTCAGCTGCCTGGGATTGTGAAGAGCTCTCAACCAGCACTTGTTATTTAAAAGTGCAAATAACTTAAAGTATTTTGACATTTGCTTGCTAGGATACTGGGATAAATAAAATGATTTATACAGTTAAGCTGTAAGATCCTCCTCAAAAACGAATAATAAATAATAAAACAGCTCAGGGATTGCATAATACGTGAGGCGTATTAGCAATGTGGTGACAAAACTCTGAGTTGATGCTCTGATTGTACATTATATTTTATTTTTATCTTATGCAACCACTTAACAATGGGTTCTAGCTCCAGCTCTGTAGGTCTGGAACTGCTTTGGTAAAAAACGTCTAACAAGGCCCCGTCTACACAAGAACTAATAATATTTTGGGTTAGATTCTCTGCTCCCTTTGCAACTACACACATAGGCTTCAAGAAACTCTTTTTAAGATGGAGCTCTTCGTGAAGCTCAATTTAGGATGTATGCAAGTGCGATGGATATGCGAGGACTTTTCAAAACAATGACAGTAGTAAAAACCCACCATAGATGTGCTCCACAACCACATAAATCCATTTGTCTCACTTTATCCCAACTGTTTCCATTAAATAAAACATACGCTACTATATGAACCCACTGTGTTTCATAGACCACCAATTGCAATTCAATTCAAAAATATTTGATCACACAGGGACATACCATCAAGCCATCTTTGAACTGTTGTAGTGGATGGATGCTGTGGGCAGGACGGAGCAGTCAGTCTTACTATGAATCTGAAAAGGCCTCTGACTTAAAACTGTTGCTGTATGCCATTCTCATGACTGTTTTGATATCCTAACAGCTCAATATCCAGGCAGCACAGACAATATTTCAAAGTAACAATTCCTGATTGACACAGTTAGTTGTTGGCAAGCAATACTAATCAACCTCATTTTTTGGCATCTCCTCTTTTCACCTGTGTAGTTAAAAAGTTTGGCAGAGTAAAACATTGGAGTCGGGAGATATTATCCTTGTCCATTATGATGGAAGAGAAGGTTTGAGCTTCCTCCTTCTCCCTCTGCTCTTTGGTCCTGGTCTGCATCCATGAAGCCTCCTTTTAAACTCCTCTGGGCTTTGAGGTCATAGTTCATTCATTATTTGAGCTGTTGGGATGTTAATCAGCTGCTCCACTTTTGGACAGTTGTCATAACAACTGTCCAAAAGTAAAACGGTAGGAGAGAAAAAACACCAGAGGGAATAATTTTCCAAACATCTATACTTTCTGGGTTTCTGATAAAACATTTTAAGTATCAAATCTAAAAAATTATGTATCATAATGTAAAAATGTACAGTGTTTTTTTATTTGACATTTAAGAAACGCCATGCTGAAATTTATTTCTAACCTTTTTAGTTATTACTGGAAAAATCTTGGCATCATAATAAGTAGATAATTCTTATGATAACAGCTTCATAGATTCAATGTCAAGACTAAAATATTACTTCCAGTCAGATGAAATACCATAAAATAAAAATCTCAATCTCACTGGAGTATAAATTACAGTAAATTAAGAGTGAATAAAAAAGGCCACTGATTATAATTAACTCTAAAATTTGTGTCAAAATGAAAGCCTAATAATAATGTCGATTAGGAGACTGAAAATGGCCTCCTCCATATGTACACACACTTATTAGTTTGTCTAAATGTGATAACACCAAACAAATGCTAAATGGGCTCTCCATGTTTACTTGTATTTTAAATACTGTTGCCAGCCGGGGCCTAATGCACATTCATCATGACGTCCTCCTCTGCTGCCGCAAGGTGCAATCTTCATTCATAAGACCAGCGTTGCGTTAATATCGGAATAATATTACCATCAAGCTTTCCAGCACAAATCCGCAATATTTGTGCTCACCATGCCGCCATGCCACATTCCAAAGACACACCATGTCGCCAGTATTATCCTAATATGCCTACAGTGTCTTTTGAAATCAGATGACTCTGTAACACCTGCTTCTTCCCATTTTCCTCTGAAAATTTACATCACACCACAACCAAAATTGTTCTTAGGACAACTATGATGTGTCACACAGCTACTGGATGAATCAAAGTTATAGTGAAGGATACAAACATACAGCCAGTGGAATTGTGAAAGTAAGACTATGCGGCAATGCTGTTATGTGCTCCCTCAGGCACAGCTCAACTTCCATTCATGTTCACACGGATATAGCCACCCTCGTCTACGTTCCTCGCGTTCATCCTAGCTGAGAACTATGGCAGTTCATTTTTACACTGCTATAGCTGAGGAATTGTTTGCCTGTGATGCTGGACAATTAACTGTTTCCCATGTGAAGCAGCCACTTTTGCCCGAGCCTACGTTTATTAGATTCCACCCTTTTTCTATGAATATGGAGGAGGGTTGGCAGCGTGGGGACAATGCCCTTCTCCTGTCCAACACTGCACATTGAAAATTCTACCCACTACATGAGAGAGCAAGGCTCTCTGAGCTACAGGGGCCGCTCAGATGCTGACTGAAATTTGTACATTTTTGTGAAAATCTTTCAGGGATGCAGGGAATGGGTTTTCATTTTATGATAATCAGACATCGGGAGTTTCTCATTTTTTCATGGAAGATTTTGAAATCATTGTGTTGTTGGAAATTGAAGATGAGGGTTAAATTACAAGTATAAAGACACTTTCGTCTCAGTGAACATTATTGAACAAAGTTACTTCTTTGGCTCGGTGGGTGGAATACTTGGCTTGTAATCGGAGGTTTGTAGGTTCATTTCAAGTTTCTGCCTGTCACATGTTGATATGGCCCTGGGTAAAGCACTGAGACACTATGTGTCGTGTCTAAATGTGATTGCGAATGGATGAAAGCGATTTGAGTCCTAAGCGTGACTAGAAAAGTACTGTATAAATTCAGTCCATTTATTGTCAGCAAAATTGCAGCAAGGAAAATACTGTAACATTCTATTTAAAATTTAATGAATGAGTGAAAAAAAGCTATAATTGGTGAGTACCCAAAGATTACTTGGAGGGGTTAGGTTGATCCATTGCTGGAACTGATAGTCATGTTTGAAACATTAACAGTCACTGCTGTCTCTGTTACTGCAATGCTGGTTTCAGTGGCAAGCTCCAGGGAAAGCGTAAAAAAGAAGTAAAATAAATAAATAAACAAAAATAACGTGTGGAGAGATATTAAAAAACATCCCTCAGGAATTATAGTTCAATTTTATATATTTATACAGCACCATTTCATAACAAATGTCACTTCAAGGTACTTTACAGTAAAAACGTTGATTCAGATCAATCATACAGACTGATTCCAAGTCAGATACATACATTCCAGTCAATTCTAATTATCAAACCATGCAGTTAAGTTCAGTTTATTATTCAAATTGTTTTGTATTGAAGCGTTCTATACAATCCTCCAGATTTGTGCTTACATGATGCATTTAAATGCTGATAGAATGCTGGGTCATCTGAGTATTCTAGGTGTAATAATGGACTCAGACCTGTATGAACCTCCAGGGTCACATAAAGGCAATAACAAGGTCAGCCTTCTATCACCTGAAGAACATTTCTGGGTTTAAAGGACTAATGTCACAAAAGGACCTTGAAAATCTCATCCATGTTTTCATCTTTAATCAGATTGATTACTGCAACAGCGTCCTCACAGGTCTACTTAAAATGTCGATCAGATAGCTGCAGCTGATCCAGAACACCGCTGCTGGCATCCTTACTAGAACCAGGAAAGTAAAGCACATCACCCCAGTTCTAAAGTCCTTACATTGGCTCCCTGTAGCTCAGAGAACAGACTTCAAAATACTTTTACTAGTTTATAAGTCATTAAATGGCTTAGCACCAAAGTATGTTCAAGACCTGTTGTCACTGTACCAACCACTCAGACCACTCAGGTCTTTCAGCTCTAGTCTACTATTCATCCCTAGAATCAGAATCAAATATGGAGAAGCAGCTTTCAGTTTCTATGCCCCACAAATATGGAATAAACTTCTTGATTACTGCAAAGCTGCCGAATCGTTAGGTTATTCCAAATCAAAGTTTAAACCCTACTGTTTAGAAATGCTTTTGAGAAACATTGGTTTTTGACATAATTTTTCTTTTTATGCTTTTTATTAATTGTTCTTTTTAATCAAATGCTAAATGTTTTATTTTATTGATTCTTGTGTTTTATCTGTTTTTAATCCTCATCATTTTACATAAATGTTCTCTTTATGCTTTTCCTAAGTTGTTGTTTTTAATTAAATGCTATGTTTGGTTTCTTTACCATTGAATAATGTAAAGCACCTCGAATTGCCTTGTATTGAAAGTGCGCTATAAAAATCAAATTGCCTTGCCTTATTGCTTAACCTCTAAACAATATTCCACATTGAAACAGAAGCAGAAAAAAACTGCTAACACAAACATAAATGAGTACATAACAACACCATGAAAGCACATGTCACATAGTGACCAGGAGAGATCGTTTTATGTGTTTTGCAGCGCATCTTTTGTGTGAATTATTTGGAAGTTTTCTTCTCTCCTGTGTGGCTGAAGGACCTCCCCTTGTGACAACCTAGCACACCTGCAACCACTAATCATTTTCCCAAACAGATGAAAAGGAGGAAGCAGAGCATGGCGCCGGCGGCAGCGGCAGCCTTATATACAGAGGAGGAGCATTGGAAGACTTCTTGGATGACTCTTGGAATCCCTGGTAAAGACCTTTTTTTTTAAAGACTGTGCCCTATCGCCATCCCCCGATTGACATTTTTTTACTGTTTTATTTTACCAACCTGCCTGGTGAATAAACTTTTGAAGTAAATCTCTGACTCTATCTACTTGTTTTCCCAGAGAGAAAAGAAACCGGTGACACACACACTGTCACTTGTTTGGCTGTTGTCTGTCTGTGAGGCAAGGCTGCCGACATCTACACCTGCGGTGATCAATTATTGAACAAAGTTACTTCTGTGGCTTGGTGGGTGGAATAGTTGGCTTGTAATTGGAGGTTTGTAGGTTCATTTCAAGTTTCTGCCTGTCACATGTTGATATGGCCCTGGGTAAAGCACTGAGACACTATGTGTCGTGTCTAAATGTGATTGCGAATGGGTGAAAGTGATTTGAGTCCTAAACGTGACTAGAAAAATACTGTATAAATTCAGTCCATTTATTGTCAGCAAAATTGCAGCAAGGAATATACTGTAACATTCTATTTAAAATTTAATGAATGAGTGAAAAATAGCTACAATTGGAGAGTACCCAAAGATTACTTGGAGGGGTTAGGTTGATCCAGCCTTATATACAGAGGAGGAGCATTGGAAGACTTCTTGTATACGCATAGGTACCGTTTGGATTCGTTGTTAGTTTTAAGTCAGTGTAATTTGAAAAATTGTGTAAATATATTTTGTACTTGAAATTTCTTGATATTTGTGTGTAGATTTGAACATATAGCTGCAAGTACCCTTAGTTACACACAAAATATATTTAATGGTTTACAAATTATGTTTTACACATACAAGTACCCAAAGTTACACACAAACAGGATGACACAAGCTTCAAATCAGGTACGCACACAGATGTTGCAAGTCTATTTCATCTCTGTACAAAAGGCTCATCCTCCAAAGTTCGAAGTTTATTTATTTTGCACAACAATAAGATAAAGACAAAGAAATAACAACAAAGAGCGCAAGGTAGAGGTAAGAAAGCCAAAAGGGCTTATACAGGGCCTCTACCTATATTAAGCTTCACAAGTTGTTAGAATAGAATAGCTATAAAAACCCATTTAAAAAAACAAAATTATAATATTACAAATAAGTGAAAATAAAACAACACGACCAGCAGAGAAAATGTATAAGGCCCAAAATCCACAATTCCACAATCCTACCTTAAGGAAAAAGTTCTACCCGTTTAAGGGAGTGGATAGATTCGTTGGTGAAATATCTTGCCAAACAAAAGATAATACTATTATTTTTAAGCACTGGTCAATTGTTTCTTTAAAGAACGTTAAGGAATTTCAGCACTTCTATGGTAAGCAAGAAGTCTTGGCACTTCTTTTTTACCAATGCTGAATCTTCTAGATCTGTTTTTATGAACTCCTCACTTTCCACTTTGCTCAGGGCATAAAAACCCACACAATCACCTCTGTGGGGCCTGCTTTTTCATCTCCTTTTTGCTTCCATGGACTCAAAGCGGGACTTCAATGAGGTATTAAATATCTTTATTAAACTGCTGCTTACACCCATCCCTCCTCCCTCCACTCTGCCTGTCCCCTTTTCTCTGTAAACTCCAGCTATCCCCACAAACTTGGCCTCTGTAGACTTTTCTTCAAAGGCTCCCACCATGCGGCGTCTGCCGGCTGCCTGCTGTGCTGCAAGATTATGGACAATAGCGTCCGCTGGTGCCCGCTGCGTTAAACCAGGCAAGCTCCACCACACTTGGCTGGGTCACATCTGATGAGACGGGATGGGTGGGGGTGGGATTTTGCCCCAGCAGACCCTGCAGGATCAGCGAGATGAGTGAGACAGGGGTTTGGAGAACAGGGAGATTGGAGGTGGGGCTTCACAGGCCAGCTGTGTCATGGTTTACTGACTGGGATCAAAAGGCATACTTGAGTTGTCCCAGCACACAAACAGATGTGCCTTTTAGATGATTTCACTCATGCACATAGTGGCACTGTTTGCATGTCTGAAGGTCTTGCTTATTTGTAAGCTTTCCTACTATCCCAACATACCACTGAAAACCAGTACGATTTGAGACCAAGGCCTTGCCTTTAGAATCAGAATCAGCTTTAATGGCAGGACAAGCAATTTGACTCGGCCAACTTTTTCTCTCTAGTACAGAAGCATTTTAAATAAGTGAAATAAAAAGAAATGATGGCCAGGGTGTGAGGGGTCAGTGGTGATTTTCTGGTCCCGCTTCCTGACCCTGGACTTGTACAGGTCCTGAATGGAGGGAAGAGCAGTACTTATGATCCTCTCTGCAGCTCCTGAGGCAGGTTGAACTTCCTGAGCTGATGCAGAAAGTACAGCCTCAGCTGGGCCTTCTTCCTTATAGAGTCTATGTGGGAGGTCCACTTCAGGTTCCGTGCGATAGTGGATCCAAGGAACCTGAAAGACTCCACTGTGGGGACTGACCTGTTGAGGATTATGATAGATGTTAATGGGGGTCTCTTCCTGAAGTCCACCGTCAGCACCCGAATCCAGCTTTTTGGGTTACGAGTTAAGGCTAGACACACTGAATTAAGTTTAGGCTAAAATTAACGTTGCAATACATTTGGTAAACATACAAAGTTGTGTGTGTGAGTGTCTGAGGGGCTGCATTATTTCAAACCTGTATTAGGTTAACCGTCCAACCAGGACCAGAGTGGGACTCACTGTCAGACCTGGTGTTTCATGTCCCAGACTTCTCTAATTTATAACATCACTGTTATTTTTAAAACCATGTACTTAAGACCGTACATGTTAAGTCTTCAATAGTGCGCTGATCTCCTAATATGACCACTTTTTCAGTAATGAATAATCTAAGGCGTTACTATTACCATACAGGTAATCAGATTAAAGTTACTTGTTTAAGACACTTTGTTACTATTTTTTTGTAATTTTCTTGAGCAAAAATATATATTTGGTACATGGCGGCAAAAGAATTAGGAAAACAAGCAACAATACCAGTACATGTGGTCCTACCATCAACAACAATGCTGCCAAATAAGCTGATAATCTCCTTTGTGGTCGCCATGTTTGTTTTGGCCTGAGTCTGAGTTCTGTACTTTGAGGGCCTACTCTGCCCCTAGTGGAACTCTCCAGTAGTACATGCAGTGAGAGAGCAAGTACGTCCCCAAGACAAATTAAGTAATAAGTAACTACGTCACTTTTGGATGGAGTAACTGTGGCAACACTGGGGTCAGAAGGCTTAATAGCAACATGACCCTTTCACACTTCCTTCAGTTTTCTTAGACTAGTCTGCACCTGAATCAAAATACTAAAAAAAATCATCTGTACAGCTATGACACATTTTATATGAAAAGCACATTTTATTTAATCTTGATTTCCGAGAACACGTTACTTTCTAATGTAACCTGATTAGAACTAACGTTTCCTTGTTCACACACACGTTCCTTCCGTACTGATGGCAGCAATCTCTCATACATCATTCAAACGCAATTGACAAGAGTACACTGATAAGAAGAAAAAGAAAAAAAAGCACTGCCAAAGACCAAAAAGTGTGATTATCTCAGTGTCGTGACTGAACCACCTCTCCCCCAAAGCTCCGGCCCTTATTGCCGAAACATCAAAACAGGAGTGTTCTGTTTATGACTGTTATTGCTTACAAAAAACATTACCACAGATTTTTGTAAGTGTATTAATGCTTCACATAATCTCATATGACTGTTTACTACATAAGTAAAGCCTGTCAACTTTGACTGCTGTTTTGGTTTAGACAGCGTGTAATGTCACCTAACCAGTCAGGAGCATCATTCTAACCACAACAATTGGTAATTTTCTTGCACACATCCTCATCATGGTAGAGACACAAAGAAATTTAAATAATGCAGCTTTAAGTAAAAGGAAATCGAGCTGGCCATCAAAGATGATAATAGATCTATTGCACACAAGCTTTACATCAATTAATCAATGGTAAGATAATGGAGGAGGCAACGGAAAAAACTGAGTCTGAGTAAAAAGACAGCAAAAATTTTATGAGGACATAAGGACACAGGAGAAAGCTTTAGTGGACAGAAAGAGGATGACAGGCCTGATAGTGCTCCGGCGCCACTCTGGATTTCCAGCGTACTGAAGTGTCTGAGAAAAAATAAATAAATCAGGTTTGCATGATCTGAGAGGAGCTTTAAAGTAGAATTGGCATGAAATTCCCCGCAACGTTTGGGCCCTTTTTAGTCACACGCTAAGAACCTTAATACTAAATCAAAGGATCGCTTGCCGTAATTCAGCCTTGTTGTAGAATTGCAGGTGTGACGAGGTGGCCCTTCTGTGAGTATTAGCACAGAACAACCGGGTTTTGGAGGGCGGGGCCTAAGCCATGTGCTTCTGTGGTCAATGAGTCTCTAATGATATTTCGAATGTTCAACTATAATATATAATCTTTGTTCCCCCAAAAAAAGCATACTAGCACCAATGCTACATAAACAAACTGGGGTATTAGCTTTGAAGCTAATTCTGAATGTTAGCTATGAAGCTAATTGAAAAGCGAAAAACTCAAACAATGCCACAATGTCTATTAACAGCTGAAGGACATTATTGAGGAAATATGCTTACTTGTATAGGGATATTTGCTGGTTCACGGAGAGTTGGTATTAATCCTGGTAGAAGTTTAAGACGATCTGCAGAATCCACTGCTGTATTGTCCCAAGTTGGAAAAACAGTTGTCCAAGAAATGTTTGCCACAAACAACCACACGCTTTGGCAGTCGGTCGGGCACATTCCCTGCAAACATAAAATCTATCCACAAGCTTTTCAGTGGCTCAGAAGTGGGGAGGACAAAAAGATTTATGTTCTCTTTTGTATATCCAGGTACAGTGCAGTTTGGATGCGGTCTGGA
Source organism: Apricaphanius iberus (assembly GCA_028564705.1). NCBI lineage: Eukaryota > Metazoa > Chordata > Actinopteri > Cyprinodontiformes > Aphaniidae > Apricaphanius > Apricaphanius iberus. Next base: position 1,242,535 of record JAPXFQ010000708.1, on the reverse strand, counting down.
CTCCATGCTGTTGGTTTGTTGTTTGCCTGTTACCGTAGTTCTCTGCGCCACGGCGGGAGGGATTTGCAGGGTGTAGTTCGGGGAAGGGGTAATTGGCCGGAACTCAACACGTAATATGCCGAAACGTGTCGTAATATGCCGAACTGCCAAACAGCCCGTTTCTGAGTGCTAATTTCACTATGTAGGCAGACATACCCAGGAGCAAAGGAAAGATTAATTAGTAATTTTAACCCCGTGGGCAGGCTGGGGGAACTAAAAGATATGATAAAAAAAACTCAAAATGGACCTGCACATTTCATGCCAGGTCCATTTTAACCCCCACCACTGTAGGCCTACTTAAACCAATCGGTTATAGTGTAGGGGCCGGTCTTGGGTTTTCAATCAATCAGACTGATGTAGCAGTTATTCCACGTGTGAATGTGTTTTAGGAGGATCTTTGTTGACATCTTTGTCCGCATGCTCGAGTGGTTGCAGAAAGATAAAATTTACGGCTGCTATAGAGACGCAACGAACATTTCCAAGACAGTAAGAAGGCAAAATCCCCGATACATAACCACTTCAACATCTGAAAACTGGGAGAGCTTTAGAGAGAAACTTAAAATCACATTTGACAGCGAAATAGAAGTTATTTAAAGCCCCTTTTAGATATGTGAAGACGTTAATCTGATTAAATTAGAAGCAGGTGTCAGGATAGGATTTACAGCTGCTGCTAAAGCGTGAATTATCAGGTTCTGATAGCGGTTTGGGACATGTGTATCAGAACGCGAAAACAATATAACACAGAGGATTTTAAAAACTGCAAACCTCATGTTTTTTTAAATAAACATTGTCTAAATAACAAATACATAATCACAATTTAAAATAAATGGTGCATATTTTTCAAAAAATGAATATTTCCTTGTTCATGCCCTTTAGTCAATGGTTGGGCTACTAATTAATTCCTAGTTACTTTTGAGTATTATAATTGCCACCTACTGACCTGTCTTGGTATTTCTGTAGTATCTGTAGTCTCAGTATGCTATAAAAGCAATACCTGTGCAGGTAAGTAACTAGTTAAAAGCATGGATTTATTCCTGAACAGGACTAACAGGCCCAGGGTCCCTAGAGCTCTGGTGCTCTACATATATATGCTTCTGTAATATAGGCTTGTATTTGGTTTGTTCATCTTATGTCTGAATAATGTAATTTGTATGCACAAAAGTCATCAGGATCTTTAATGCAATGGACTATTTATCAAAATGTTCTCCCATAGGAGCACACCCCTGGATCACACTTAACATTACGTTGATCAGGGCAAATATCTTGGCTTAGGGGCCTCCCAGGGGATAAAGGTTCAGGCTCAGGATTTTGTTTACTATCACCACTGGGATTAAGATGGTGACCAATTACTTTTCTGGCAGGGTAAATAATGTTTTATTTTCTATCCAGACATGTTACTGTTGTGTATATTAGCCACTTTTTTGATGTTTTTTTTTTATACTTTTTTTTATTTTTTACAAATTTCACTGAGTAAACATGCGCGGACAGGGATCGCATTGACTGACAAGTATGACACTGCAGTAAGGTTATTTTTTTATTACCTTAATTTTCGGACTACTAAACCCACCATTAATAGACGGCTACTAAGCACTACTAAGTGCACCATAAGAGGCAGCTAAATTTTAAAAGAAAATATATTTTGTACATAACTATGTAGCACCTGAACATATGCTGCATGTTTTCATGTTATAACATGATATTTACACAGTGACACTTAACGTTAGATTTTGTTTTGTTTTAATTTAGGAGGGGCAATTTTTAGTTCTACTTGAAAATCAGCAGTATAACATCAACAGCATCAACACATAACAACAGTATTGGTGTTCTTATATAATAACATACAGATATTATATAAGAACACCAATCATCATAAGCAAATAGATATTTTTGCTTTTGTTTGTAGAGACTCAAATGAGAAATTTTCATATAATATCAAAACCAATCTAATTCAGTGTTTGCTCATTTTCTTCATTGCAGCTTCTTGCCGTTTTAATTCCCGCTCTCCGGTGACCAATTCCCTCCAGTGCTCAGTGGCTGCTTGTAAAACTACACTGCTGTAGTAGCCCTGCCCCCCGCCCCCACTCTGCCGGTTGCAGAGCACTCTTTGTCCACCACAATGTGAGCAAACAAAGACACTATTGCCGAGCCTCAGGTTTTTTGGGAGCCGTCTGTCACTCAAAGCCATTGTTGACATGTGGAGAGCTCAAGGCACAATAACACTTTGTATGAAGGGGAGAGTCGAGACACGCCCTGGTCCTCCCATATCTCAAACTCTTATCTGTCTCGCTGCCACATTTCTCTACAGCTCTGATTCTTCATTCATTTTCTTTAGAGTTGGGTTGGTTTTATTTGTTTAAAAAAAATTTCTTACCTAATTATTTTCTTTTGGTGGTGGTGGGGGGTGATTGTGGTTAAGAAAAAGCAGAGTGCTGCAAACTAAATGTGTACTTGTCAAAAAGATATATTGTTAGCTAAGATTTTTTATTTGTCCTTTCTAAAAAGGTGGTGCAGCAGGACTCTTATGTAAACACTAGGCTACTTGGATTACTGATGGGAGACTAGCTCAAATGTTTAGCTGCCAATGAAACAATCAGTTCCGCCATTTTGTCCCAATAGAGAGAGTATGAGGCCTAGAGTTTATTTATTTTGTAATTGCTTTAAATGTCAGCACAATTATTATTATTATTATCATCTGTCAGTGTAGAGCATTACAGCTTGTGCTATAGTGCTCCACTTTATAAATGTGTGTAAAAAAAAACACATCAGAAACTGATGATGTATTTTTTAGATATTTTAGACAGGGAGATGAAATATAAAAAGGTTAAAAAGAAAGAAGATAGAAGAGAGACAGAAAACAAATTAAGAGGCGGTGGGTGAACTGAAGATATAGAGGAAGCTGAGTAAATATAATACAAGAAAACATTAAAATGTCAGCACAATTAAAGGGATATGTAGTCCTTCTAAAACAAGGTTTCTCCAAAGGTTACAAGTAGTTAGTAACTTACCTCCAAATGATAACTCTCATAGTCGTAATTTCACCAAAACTGAAGCAAATGGCTAGTATCGTTTTGGTTTTCTACTAGGGACGGTAAATATTATTAGCCCTTCATTTTTGTTTCTCTGTTACATTCATCTACAGTTTGCTTGAAGAGGAAACCTTTGGTATCATTCTGCACTTGTAACTTACAAGACTCGTTTGGAACCAATGTGAAAATCAAAGATTTCTTCTTTGACCACAGCATCACCCTTTGACAATAGTGGACTTTCACTTTTCTGTTTACCCTCCCTGTAGCTCCTTTTAGGCAAGGTATTTCACAAATGTGTATTCATTGCTTTTGTAGGGATTTCAGTCATCATCATTGCTCAAAGTTTTAACATTTTGCAGCTGGGAGTCATCTCCTTCAGTTGGTGCAGTAACAGTACAATTCAGACATTTTAACCACCACTTTTCTTTTAATGGATGACTCCTTAATATCATTGTTGACTGAAATATTGACCGATCTCCATTTGATTACATTGTTTGCCATGGAAAGAGAAGAAGTTATCAGGTATTTTCCACTTGAAACATGTAATGCAAAAAGCAAAAAAACAAAAAACTTTTTACAGGCAGATTTGTTTGAAAGAAAAAAGTTAGATAGTGGCTTACGAAAATAAAGTAAAGGCTTGAATTATGAAGATCATTTAGATTTTTCACCGTTTTTAACACTAGATAGAAATATTTGGCAGTTTCTGTTACTGGGGCACATGTTTCATATGATGCATGAGAGCATAAATTAATCTCTTATGAATGAGATCTAAGCAGATCCAACTGTCTTTTGCAGCTGTGGTAATATTTTAAAGAGACCTAAAATGCAATTTGCATACTGGTTTGACATTTTTTATGAGCTGGGGTTTTTAGATGGTAGAAGCCTCTTTGGAGTTGGATCGACTTAAACTAGCATTTGCTTTGCCCCCGAAGAAATACGAATCTGGCTTAATGTTAAATGTAGAGTTACAGGTAAGACTTACAAAGTACTTCAAACCTTTCAGCAGACTCCAGTTAAGCATACAGAACTTAATACGTATTAAAGATGATTCCTGAGAATATCTAATAAAACTAAACCTGTGGAAATTGATTTAATGAAAAAATGCTGAATATTCAGACACTTAAGATTTGTTTTTGTTTTTTTCAGCTGTACTGCCTTAATGTTTTTTTCTCTACTGAAAACAGAAACTTTTGTTTGACAGAGGAGGAGGACAAAAATAATTTATTCGTGTTCCCCACTTTGGATTCTTTGTATGTCTACAGCCCTACAGTTCTGAAGGTCAGGACGATGGAACGGAGGGTTTGTTTGAAGGCCACAGCCAGTCTGCATGACCAGGCATCACAATCCTGCCCTTTGACATCGATGACATCATATAATAGCCATTCGTGCGTCTTTCGCGAACTTTGGAGGTCAAGATTATTCAGTGGACTTTCAGACAAGTAAAGAGTGAGTGTCAGAGACCGAGGGGGGTCTGCCAATTATGTGAAGCTCTGCTCAGTGCATCGTTGTGTGCTCAGCATAATTGACATTTTTTTATGTTGGTCAGAATATAAAATGTGTTTTCAAGTATGTGCATACATCTTTAGGGCTTTCAGTAGTGCATATCCATGGATTTCTGGGAGGATAAAGCTTTGATTCCTATGAATACAGTAACTCTATTCTTCTAGTCTTAGGCAAAGCCATCTTTTTGTTTTTTTGGACTGTTTACCTAACACAAAGTATGGTAGATGTTAAATTTCAGATTTTCGTCTGAGCCAGGATTTCGTCTAGTAATTGTGTAGGACATAAATAATAATAATAATTCAGTGTTATTTATTATCTTCAATAAGACAAAGTCTGAAACCTATTCGTTAAAATATAGGGCAATAACACAAACTGGAAATGCTGAGAAGTAAAGTGACGTATTTTGTTGCAAAAGGCAATGATGGCGCATTCCCTTTATGCTCCTGAGGTTGGAATCCCAGCAGAGAAGGCTTGGGGTTTGACAGAAGAACTGAGTTTAGCATCTGATATGGCTGTTGCACATAAAAAGATAGTTAAAGTGTTAGATTTCATTTAGATGTTCTAATGTGCAACTGCACTTCATTCAGTAATTTGATTTTCTTTGTGAACATGTATTCTCTGACTAAGGCTCCCATTGTGGTTGAGGTATTAGCCTGATTATAATTATATTATTATACATGCACTGACTGTGTTTATCATGTGTTGTTTTACCATACAATGCTTTTCAGCTTTACTGCTTACAATAAAAAAATGTAATTTCAAGCTTATTTTAGTTGTATTTAGAGGTTTTGCTATGATCTTGTTAGGATCAAAAGATCATCTTGTTGTACCTGCTTCTTAGTGGTGCACAATGGTGTTTTTTTTACAAGTTTTGATAATGTGTGGTAACAAAGTGAGTTGGATCCTATTTTAAAGAAAAATCTGGTTTTATTGGCTTTAAAGTGCTGATGTAGTAAACAGATTAGCTTTTTCAGATCAAGAAAACAAGCAAATAATGTTCTAAATTTCATTATCTTGATTGACAAATTTAATGAATACCCATAACATAAAACCTTAAAACAAAGGCTTATTAAAAGCTTTATGGTTTTCTAGGTGTTTTAAGGCATTTCTGTGTTTAAACATATATTTTGCTCACACCTCAGCCAATTTCTTTTTGAGGTTAGAAAAACAAGAAGCCCTCTAATGCTTCTTTTGGCCTCTAGGGTCAACAGGACAAGGAGGTCAAAGGTCTGAAGAGATAGAATGCCTGCAAAGACAAGAAAAAGGAGGGATGTCAGCATAGTTAAGTAGGAAAAGTGCTTATAGCACTGGGGGAGGTGAAAAAGTAAACAACGAGGGAATTTTTTGGCGGGAAAATGAAGACAGACCAGGAAAATCACCTCCTGCTGAGAAGACGGTGAGTCAGAGTCTGCTTCTACCTCCGTGCAGGGGGGCGGGGGTGGACTGAGTCACTGTCAAATGCTCACACACAGCCGAGATGTGAAGGTATGTGCTCACGCACAAGCACACACACACACTGACCCATGATTTAAAACACCCAAATCCCCCCTTTGTACACGCACCTTGCTGTCCACATACTAGACTTGAACTGCACCTCTTGCTGTTGCTCCACCCCAGAATCTCCATGACCCCCCAGCCCCCACTGCACACAACCTCTCAATAGATGATGTCATGTCTTTGGCTAATGGAGTTTTTCCATCAGACTTTTATTTTGTTGGTTTTCTTAAAGTGATAAATGCATGACCAGGATTTCATGATCAGAAAAATCTCCAAATAAGTTGACAATTATTTTATGTGCCCACGGATAGAACTGTTAAGTACAAGTAATGTATTTAGCAATCACAAACAGGAAGTATGTGATTGCTAATAACTCATGTCAAGTGGAAACTCCCCGAAGAGGGAAATGAAACAGATGAATCTGTCAGAAGTGTCATATGCTAATGAAACAAACACTGGCAAAGACATTACTACAGAGTAATGAGTCAACAGCATGTGTAGATGTGTGTCTATTTGTGTGTGAAGTTGAGTCATAAGGTCAAGGTCCACTTTTTAGGTTGATGTCACTTATCAATGACTAATCCCTTCAGAGGCCTTTCTAGCGGGGAAAAAGGTGGTGAGTGAAAGAACATTTTTAGTATGTTTAGTGTTTGTTCATGTGTGTTTAAAGAGCTCCGTCAGGCTTTTTAAGTGATGTCCTGTTATCAAATTAGATGTTAAAATGCATCAATCAGGATCTTTTGCCCCAGATACAGATCTATGAATTCACATTAGCCAGTAAGAAGTGCAATAAAATACTGGAATACATTAATTATTAAACCTATCTTACACATTGTTGAGTTCCAGATGGGACTGTCTCTCATCCTTTCTTCTCCTCACAATGATTAACAACCCGTTCCAGACTTAGTGAATATAGTCCAAAAGTTACTAAGTTATCAGATTCTTCAACCGACTCTTTTTTCAAAAATAGTCATAAATGTAGCAATACGTTATTGCAGACTTTTAGAGTGTCTGATATGGAAGCACTCACTGCTCTTAAACTTTTATCTACCTAAATAAATCTACTCTATAATCTAAATGAAATATGAGGTGGATTGTATGAACAATGTACATGAACACAGACAGAAGACTTATGAAAGGTTTAACAGTAGTTGACTTTTGTGAATATTGTTCCGATGCTAATCATTTAAAAATTTTTGCTATTGAATACCTAAACTGCTACGAGGAACTGTATTCAGGCATCCCAAATTATTAAGTGTTATTTTCTTACCTGCAGCAGATATCTCTATTTTTGTCTTGAGTATGAAATCAGTTCAGATGTTCCCGGAGGTTAAACACAAGACATAATCCAAAGGGATCCAAACATGGGAACTACATGCTAGTAGCTAAAGCTAAAGCAAATGGACTGCTGCCAGATCAAGGGAATTACTGAGCTGGTTACAAATGCTGTTTTCTCATTTATCTAAATCTGAGGAATATGGCATCAAACACATTTTTACTTAGGGGTGAAATATACCTTTAAACTATCAAAACAACTCCAGTCTCAAAAACATAATTTGGTTATATGCTGAATGTATTTAGTGAACCTTTAAACTGTTGCAGTCGTTTACTCCGAATCTGATCCTTGTTTAGATCAGAAAAAGAGTAAGAAGGATGTGGACTCTGACATAAATACTTCATGTGTTCATCATCATCATTAACTTCTGATCAGATAGTAACAGCTTATTAAAACTGGGAAATATGAGCACATTATTCCAGTGAAGACATCCCTTCCCTTGTTTCCTTGTGAGGTTTGGGCAGATTTTAGGGCTGTGTAGTTTACCTACAAGGCTTTTGGAGGTTTCAACCATCTGGTAGTGCAATTTTTCTCATAAAAAACCCCAGACAGAATGTTTTTTGGGTTAATTCACTCATGTCTGAGTAATCCTCCTAAATCCTGCTCTCTGAGTAGCTGCTCCGCCCTCTCCTGGAAAACGTTCAAACTGTGACGTATTTTGCGTCACTAAGTGAAAACAAGGAAATTCTAGAGGTGTCTGCATCAACAACCACAGCCCTCCACACAGCCTCTGGGGAGCCCCAAGGTTTCGCACAGTGCACCTATGAAATTTTCTAACCACGCGGACTGTCCACAGGGAAAAACATGTAAGACTGGCAAGAGCTCGTACTGGCGGTGGTTCGTAAATAAAAAGATCTTTATGATTTGGCCCATAGGGATCACTACGATCAAAATATTGTTCACAATTCTTGGAGAGAAACTGCTATTACACTTGGGAAAGATGAGGATTCAGCAAAAAATATTTTGTCTTGTTTAATGGACGAGTGGACCATCTCCTTTTTCGTCCTGTTTCCTAATAATAGTAAACTGCATAACAGTTCTTCCTCTTCCTGTCACATTTTTTTTTCAGTTGAATGGACCAACATGCAAATGCAGGTAAGATCTTTATTCTCTCTTATTGAACAGTCGTGGTAGACAGAGAGATGGGAGGACAGAACACTGGACTTACATGAAACAAGCCAGAGAGAAAAGGTAGCATCTGACGGGGAGTGAGAGGAAGAGCATGGTTTAAATACACAGAAACAATGAGGATCAGGTGCTGAATGGGATTACACACAGGTGCAGACAATGACTAGGGTAAGGAGTGAACAGCACAGAGTGAGTAGGTGTTGACAACAAGTGTTTAAACAGCTCAATAATCTTCATAATTCTTGTAACATTCAGCAAAGCAATGAAGAAACAACTGTAAGAGAATGCAAAATATCAAATCATTTTTCAATTGCTTTAATAATTTATGCACGGAGATACATCTATTAGGTGTTTTCTAAACTTTTAAAAACTATTTAAAAACTTTCCATTTGTCTCTTACAATGTCAGCCTGGAGAAACATTCCTCTCAGCAGGTATCTGAGGTGTGCAGCCTTCTCCACTTATGTGCTACTTGGGAAAACACATGCATATCCAGGATCTGCAGACTTCCTTTAAATGAGCAGCACATAAACACATTGCCATCACCTCCTCTTAAGTCAAATAATTGGAACCTCGGGCCAAATTAAACATCCCCTGGAACCCGGTCTTGGAAATGAGCTAATGGCTAAGCACATGACATGGCCCAGTGGACATGAAAGACCTCATAGAGCGGGCAGTTGTGGAAAAAGAGGGTTAAAAGCGGACAGTGGCACCGGGCCCACGCGGATGTAGCAGGAGGGTGTGATGTCAGCAGGATCTCTGAGAGCTCCACCAGGCTGTGCACGGACTGCAAATAAGCTTTGTGCTCTGATGTCAATGCAATGCACTCTGAGGATGTTCTCACACACAAATGCACAAAGTTGGAGCTAGCAAATTGTTATATATTTCCCAGAAGCGCAGGGAAGGTTGGGGCAAAGTTGTGAAAAAAAAAATGACATAGACTCAGTAAAGTTGGAACTGGGGTTGTACCCCTTTTATATTAGTATCCTCTTTGAGTGTAGGATCGCTAATAGACATGTGCCTCTTCACTCCAAAATTATCTTGAAAAATGTGTCTTCTAAGGTACGTCTTTCACTTAATTCTGGTAATTTCCCGTTGTATAGCTTCTTCTCCTTTCATAACTTTAAAGGTTAATTTAGGATGTTTGTATTTTATAATCTATGCTATAATAAATGACTGCTCTACAATCTAGAGAACATATAATGGAAATATTGTTAAAAAGGGCACTCTTTTACACTAATGTAAACTACTAACTGATGTATTTAATAACATGAAAGGGTGTTCAAGATGCTAAAGCCTTTTAATTGGTACAGGTCTTATGCCACTTTTAGATGTAAGATTTTAGCTGTATATTTGGGAATAAAATAAGCATTTTTTGATCTTGACAGAGCAACAAGACAATTGTTATGTTGATTTAGTTGTTTTTTTTTCCATTCACACTGATTTGCATTTTTAAAATAAATTAGTATTTTAGATGTGATAAAAACTGTGATGGACTGGCGACCTGTCCAGGGTGTACCCCGCCTCTCGCCCGTTGACAGCTGGAGATAGGCACCAGCACCCCCGCGACCCATAAAAAGGATTAAGCGGTTAAGAAAATGGATGGATGGTGTGATAAAAAGTAATACAGACAGATCTTACCAGTTGTATATGGACTCGGCAAATTAAAATAATACCTGATTTGATTAAAATGTAAAGAAACTGTGCCTTAGTTATTTTTATTTTATTTTTTATTTTATTTTGAAATTCCCACCAAATTTGCATTGCATAGTCAGGACATTTAGGTTCGCATATTGTGTTTATGAGCCGACTGTGGAATTACCTAAATATATAATTGTTGTTGTTTTAATGTTGTTTTTTCTTTTGTTATGTTTTTTATATATGACTAAAGGAACCACAACGTAAAAACATTATTTTCATTAATTGATTTATTTGATTATAAAGAGTAAAAACCTTTTAACTGTACCTCAAGTAGCTGATATTTTAAGTACGAGTGAGACGTTCTGTGACATTCTTAATGTTAAACTACAAATAAAAAGGGGCCCCAATGTTAAGAAAGAAAATGTTTTCACTCAATGAGAAAGAAAGAAATTGATCAATGCATGAGAAGCTCATGTTGACATCTACTTCTTGCTGGGACCTTTCTAACGCAGTTGCTGATGCTCTTTGCACATCAATGATCTGTTGGAGAATTACCAAAGAACCAAAGCAGTTAGTAAACAAAGTTCATTGGATACTTCTGAAGATGCATTTCATTTTGTACATTGACACTGCCGACAAAAAATGCAATTTGTTATGTCTTTGGTTTTCTCCATCACATGCAGAAGTTTTTTTTCCACTAAAGCTGACCATGTGCTCAGTGAAGGGTTGGGCCTATACAGCCAGTTCTCAACAATAACAAAAAGCATAGAACTGGTTTTCTTTTTCACATAGTTTGACAGCACACCACAAATGACCACAAAGTCTTGTAGTTGTATCTGATTTTATATCTTCAATTCTTCTACTTTTACTGTTTTCATAGGAGTAACACCAATGCAGGAATTATCTGTATGGATTCCAGGGTTTGTTTTGTTAATCCAACTTTAGGACTTCATATCTATTATTAAGTTTATATACAGGTGTATCTCAGTTTATCATTTTTTCTGTCATATACCTAGAACTAATTTCTTAACTTCTTAATAAGCAATCTTGTTCATTTAAGCCCTTTTTATGTTATTTAACATACTTTTTGTTCAAGTGTTATTTTTAGGAAACATTTATCATTTTAGTTTTAATGCATTATTAATGCATTATTATTATTATTATTGTTATTGTTATTATTATTATTATTATTATTATTATTAATGGGGCAGCTATAGAGACAATGTATCTTGCCACCATTAGCATGTGAATTGAATCAATGTAGGGTAAAGCGCTTTGATGTCCTCTGATTCAAATGCAGGCTATTCACCATTTACAATAAAAATAAAAATGTGTATTATTTTAGTTCACTACGTATAAAGCATCACAAGGTAAAACATATTATACAGATTGTTTCCACACGGACTGATATTTTTCAAATATTTATTACTGTTAATCTTTAAGATCTTCCATTTAAAGTTGAGATGTACCTGTACAATGTTTGCTTTTCTTTATGGTAATCAATTAGTGTTGTCACAAATAAGAAAAAAAATATTAGCTTACTAGAAGTTCCAACCATTAATCAGGGATCAACAATAATCTCAGGGGCAAAATTAAAATTTCCTTTGGGATTAGTAAAGTCTTTTTGAAGAGAACTGAAGTGAAAGGAGAGTTGCATACTGTTTCATGCAGGATTAAAAAACACTTAAAAACACCTTTTGCAACTGATGCTTCTAAGTTTAGTTAAACAGCTCTTGTGAAAGCAGCTGTGTGGGTTGAAATCGCAAACTATCACACTTTTTTCATACTTCTTTTTATGTATTTTGGCTTGAACTAGGTTTGAACTCTAGTTTTCCACCACCATTGGTAGCAGCATGTTATAGAAGCTCTGTTAAATTTTTGCTCTTTTGTAGACTTTTCTGATCCTTTTTTGGGGTGGTTACATTGCTTTTTTTTCCGTTCCAGCTGCTGGTATTGATATGCTAGCATGCAATGACAGTCAAGTCAAGTCTTCTTTATTGTCAATTCTACCACATGTACAGTACACAGATTATACAGTACACAGTACATACATACAGAGAGTTGAAATTCTGTTACTCTCAGACCCTAGGTGCATACAATTAACATCGAACACTGACGGTAGACGTTCAAGTACGGACAACTATACAGCTATACAATATACAAAAATATACACATATAAACTAAGGACATTGTAGAAAAATAAGAAAGAGATAAGGTGGCATAAGGCACATGGTAATTGGAGTGCAAACCAGTTAAATAAAACAAAACAAAAACTATGCTGGTATTTGAGTAGTGCAGTAATAGCTTAACAGTCTGTTGAAAGTGACAGGAGAACAGTCCTTATTATCAGTCATGAGCCTGTCATTCAGAAACAGTATATTCAGTCAGAGTTTTTAGATTGGTTGCAAGACTGAGAGCTATGGGAGATCATTCTACCCCCAGCATCAGCATCCATGTCTCTTTGAAGACACTTCAATGAACTTAACTGGCTTGAATTTTGATTTCTCTTCTTATTTCTTGCTACTTGCTGTGCATTTGTTTCTATATGGAAAAACACAATGTACACTCCTGAGTTAAATCACAGCGGCTGCCTTGGGTCACCTCCTTTCACTGTATTTCACGCTTAACTTCTTCAAAAATTATCCCAGAGGTGATGTAATATTTAAAGCCTTCAGGACTCAACGGCACAGCCTCAAGAGGAAGTAAAAGTAGGGGGCGGTTGCAGGAAGAAAATGTATTTAAAGCAGAACAGTTTAGGAAATTCTGTCACAGACCAGTGACCAAAGGGAAAAATATGCAACATTTCTGTTGGAAATATCATTTCATCTTCTTTCCAGCTGCTATTTTTAAGATAAGTCCAAGTTTTTTGACTAGTCTGAAAGTCTTAACATTCACATGGCTTTATTATTAGGTGTGCTATATTGGTTCAGGCCTGAAAAAAAAGGCTCTTTATAATAAACACGTGTGTTTGGGGTTAGGATTAAGGCATGTGGATAACCCTGGGTTTCTTTGTGTGTTTGACAAACTAACCTGATCTGGTATAGACTTAAATCTGGGAAAGTCTGATTTTGCAAATGCTTGTGCAGTAAAGAAGTGTCCAAAATGGCTTATAATCAAGGACTCATTGGTCTGAATGCCTTAACTTTACCTTTGTTTCAGCAGAACTCATTCCATATAGCCTTTCTCTCGCTGTTTTACACACACACACACACACACGCACACACACACATATGTTTCAACGCTGGTTTGTGTGTGAGTGCAGCTGCAACACAATAAGAGGCGGCATTTGACCTTTAGCTTGTTGAGAGGAAAGTGCACCAAGCAGTGAAGCAGCAGCCCCTTCAGAAATCCGTCTGATGAATACGTTCACCCAAAGCAGCTTGGACACTTCTGCACACACATGCAGACATTAAATCTGTCATCAGTCTGGAATGTATCCATGGCAACGCTCCAAATGTTGGGGGGGGGGGCATTGTTCGGTTAGGAAATATTTGTTTGTTAGTTTTACTTCAGGTGGGAACAATAGGGGGAAAGAGTGGAGGAATAAGTGACCGTTGGGGAGCCAAAGCCAGCTGTGTCCCAGCCTAACCTGGCAACCTGTGCTGCAGTGACCTCTGAGGTTGTAGTGACACAGTGCTACACACCCAAAGCACACAATAAAAATGGAGTGATGTGATTTCTGTCACATACGCATTATGAATGAAGCTAAATACAGGGCAGTTTAAAAAAAAATAAAAATATTATAGGCTGCAAAAGGCTGCAGAGTTTCTCTTTTTAGCTGGACGATGATCTAAACATACAACCAAAGCAACAGTGTAAAGGTTTAGAACAAAAAAAACTTGGCCCAGTCATAATCTAGAGCAGTATTTGATTAAGAATGTGTAGGAAGAATTCATATAATCTGAACCTAAGCCTCCAGTACAGAGTGTTTTGCAGGTTGTTATTGAAGAATCAGCTAGTTTAATACGCAGCAAAGGCAAAACTGAGTGCTTTAAATAGGATACAATCAGAAGGCAATGGAAGCATAAAAGAAAATAACAAAAATACAACAAAAAAAGACAGAGCGACTCCGCTTAGTCCCCATCGACAAGATGATAATCCGGATCATCCCCCAATTTCAGTAACTTGTTTCTGGTCCCATTGCAGACATTTCCTGAAAAATTCACAATCAGTCTTTAGTTTTGGGGTGTTATGTTGCTAACTTACAGACAAACCCTGGATAAAAGATAACCTCCTTGGTAGAGCTAAAAGAAAAAAAAAGTTAAACTAAATTAAGCATTTCAAACAAATAGAGAGGCGTTTTTGGTTTCATGGACCTTTAATTGTTTGATTCTAAAGTTTGTCGTCTTCCTTCTGTAGACTCTGATGAGCTGCCTTCTCCTTGATGAAAAAAAGCCTCCCCACAACACAATGCTGCCATCAGAATGCCTCACAGTGGGGAAGGCTTCTCCAAGGTGACAGTGGTATCATTTTGGTCTCATCTTACCAGCTCCACTCCCTATATATATATTTAGGTATACCTTGATTTATTTTATCCTTCTAGGGTGTTATGCTAGGAAGAAATTTAACTCCCTACGTGCAGTCATCACATCGCATACATCACACACATACATACTCTCATGAACATAGCTTGGAGGGTATGAAAAGGTAATAAGTACTATTCTGCCAGAATCTAAGTCATGGGTCTCTTAAAAAAAGATGCTGACAGTGTGCTATTCAAAACTTGTGCCATGTCAATAAATGTCTGTTTCACTGGTATTAATAGTGTGCAACCTGCTGTTGGTTCAACATGAACCAACAACGGGATCTCCTGTAGAGATGGCTAACTCCAAATGAATAGAACTCTGTGGGGGGTAAGTGTGTTATGTTCCTTATTTTTCGATGCACGAAGAAATACTTAACACGAGTGTGGTGAATGTGTGAAAGCTCCTCGTGTTTTGGTTTTCTTGTAAACATAGGGAATAAATTCAAATGTGGGTAGAAATGTCACTTTATGTGACTTCAATGTTAGAAATCCCTGAGGCAAAATCTTAGACTTGATTCATTTTGTTTCTGAGATGATGGCATGTTGTTTAATACATGGACATGCTTATAATATTACTATCGATGAGGGAGACAGTAGCTAAAATTACCAGGGGAAAATGGGACTCCACTGGTTTAAGCTCTGGATTTTACAGAAACAAACATGTTCTACTGTAAATCAGGCTAGCTTACCATAGAATGACATCACCAGTAACTTTGCAGGTGGATGCATTTAGAATCATTGAAACAGCATCACCTTTAAGTTTTTTAGAAAGCTGGAGTGATTCTGTTGTAAATAAAGATTGTTATTTATATGTCTTTTTTCCCTGTTGTTAAACAAAATTAAACACAAAAAGAAAGAAAGAAACAGCATCACCTGTTGCCAAAATAAATCTTTACTTGGAATTTTTTCACTTTTATTTCCCTGCTATTTACATCACTGTTTTAGTGGCGAAAAACTCAGATCCAACATCCTTAATCATCAGGCTCAAGGTACAGATATCAGGACCTTTATTGTTGCACGTTCCAGACAGCGCTAACCAAAGTGAACATCATTTCAGATGTCCAACTATCTTTTGGAGTTTTTGCACTTTTGGATTTCCAGCACAGAATCCCTGTAGAACCTCGCTTGCCGATATTTTCAAAGGAACACAGAACAAAAGTGGTGGATTATCAAGAGATGTAGTTGAACTCAGCCAGGAGAAACACTCCTCTCTGTATTTGCACAGTATTGAGCTGATACACATTTCTTCTCATGTTGCAATTTTGTTACACTTAAAGTTTTTTTTGACCAGCTGACCTAAAGATGACCAGAATCAATGCAAAATGCAGGTCTCAAGGTAGGACTTCACCCCATAACCGGTGGCTTACCCTGAACTGTGTTTGTTTCGGTCATTGTGTCTTTGGGCAAGACGCCTCACCTGCATTGCCTTCTGGTGATGGTCAGAAGGCCCAGCTGTATGGCAGCATTACTTCTGTCAGTCTTCTCCAGGGCAGGTGTGGCTGCTATGTAGCTTACTAATGGGCGAATGGCTGAATGAAGTGTGAAATGCTTTGGAGTACTGTGGTCTAGATAAAGCGGTATACTGATGAAGGCCATTTATGTTTTTTTTATTGTCATTTTAAATAAGTAAAAGCCCATCTAAATCAACTTTGCAGTGTGTAAAAAAAGTGATTCCAATCTTGTTAAATTAGGAACTAAAATTTAGTTGAGCAGATTTTTTTTTTCCATTTTAGCTTCACACCCAGGCCTGATTATTACCAGACATGCAGTATCAACAAGTTAGTCAAAAAGAATCTGTCTTACAGCATGTAGTAGTGTGGAAGATTTCAAAAAGCTGCACAGCATGTCCTGATTATTATATAAAGAAATTTTATTAATTAAAATTAATTTAATTATATTATATAAAGAAATTCAAGAACAAGTAAAAAACAAAGTAACTGACATCTGTCGGTCTGGAAAGATTGATCCAGACTAATTTTCTCTTCTGTTCATGAAAAATATTGAGTGAAGAACGATTTATTATTTTATTTATTTCATTACTTGGAATATGTGTGTCCTTTTAAATCTGGTATTCCTTCTCTATTAAGACAATAAAACTTGTCATGAGACCTGGACCTGAACGCCTTGCCTTATCTGAGGGACTGAGTTGACGGAAATTGGTGGACCCATGAATTCGGCTTTTTGCCAGGAAATGCTGAAGGAAAATGCCATCAGCTCATGACCTTTAGGTTATGTGTAGTTATGGAGCAGCACAATAGTAGCTCCACCTCTGAAGGGCTAGACAAAAGATCCAAACAAAATATTTTAAATAAAATGAAGTTTTCAAAGTGGCCTATTTAAAGTCTCTAATAAAATCTGACACAGGTTATTTCGGCTATAAAAAAAATATTGTGGGTGAATTAAAACAGTTCTGTGTAAAAAAGTGAACTAAAATTCCTCTACATAATGAAAAAGATTAAATGGCAATGACTAAAAACCCCCTATTTGAGGCTGGAGTTGCACAACCAGATATTAGGTATGCAAGGTGGGGAAAAAGTGTTTTTTTGTTTTGTTTTTTTTCTAAGGAGATCCAGGATTTTCCCTCTTAACAAACGAAACAAACCTGCAAAATGAAATTCTGTGTAAGAGTGCAGTTTAACCTTGAACTCATTGCTCAAGGGGCAAGAAGCTGCACAAAATTACAACACCTTTGATATTAATGTAATTCTGCCTCGCTCTGTGTGTGACAGAGACACAGATTTATTTACACTTTCAGCAAGAGTGCCTCTAATAAGACTGGAAGAAGGTGGATCTCTATTGCCTCCTGCTGGAATGAAAAAGCAGAAAGAGCTAAGTTATTGTTTATTTATTTTTTTGCTCTCCAACATGTTCCGACATGATCAGGTTGAGTAACAATCTTTGTTTAACTGAGAAAAAATATTTAAAGGATTGGTTTTATTTGATGATTTTGATTCAAATGCAAATTAAAAACACAAGTTTCAACTTTTCACTTGTTCAGTGGAATAATATAAAAAGTTATCATACATCACAAGATACATAGTTATTATTTTCAAATAACAATAATAGACTTTGTGTTTTTTCCTTAGTCGTTTTGATATTCAAGCTGATGTGAATCATTGTGTTTAATATTGTGTTAAAAAAGTGACTGCGCCTTCTGGCTTGTGAAGACGTATTCCGTGAAATAACTTGGCTTAGCTGCATTTTTCAGTTCACATCACAGTCCAACCCAGAGAATCAAGAAATAACGTCAACAGAACCTGTCTGACATAATGAAGTTGGCTGAAGAGCTCCAAGAGCAACACTTCATGCCCTCATCTAAAATAATTCACGAACAGACGAGAAACAAATTCATTGGCATCTATCAGTCTGGGATGGGTTCCATTTTGATTCAAAACACACTAGTAAGCCCTCCTCTAAACAGAAAACTGACCAAAAAAGAAGATTTCAAAGGGGTCTAAACAAAGTCTGGACTTAAATTTGATTGGGACGGAAAGGCCTGACCTGAAAACATTATGACGGCAGTGTATAATCAAACTTCTTTTTATGAGCTTACAAAAATGATTTAAACCAAGTCTCAAATTTCATAAACTACAAATTCCATTGTGTTACCAGGTTTGTTAAACAAAGATGAATCCAAAATGGTTTGTGAGTTTATGAAAAACTAAATAAACCAAAGAAATAACTTTTATCTCCATGAATCTACAATGCTCTTATGTTCTTCACAGACGCACAACTCTGGATCTAATGAAAGTATGCAGCACTCATGCAAAGACAGTTCAGAAAATATAACTCCATTATATAAAGTATGAAACTGCACAGTCATTTCTTAAAAATGAGCAACCCTTCAGCCATGCTATGGACATCCAATCAAGGAATGCCCTCTCACACAGACAGACACACCCAAGCTTGTAGTCTGGTTATATCGTACTTTACTCCATCATTTTAATGTCCCATGAGATTAGTCACCAATGACTTGTGTTATTGTCTTTTATTCTAAATTATTCATGCTTTTCAGGAAGCCCCAGTGCACTGAGTTCATCTGGGACCCCAACTAAGACCACTGGCTTTAAGTGTACCAGATGGAACTATGAGGCATTTGGGAACAATTGATGTGGATCATCCAGTGGTAAGAAACGCATTAGCATTAAGAATGTAAATGTTTCATGACACAAAACTGCTCTCAAAACAGAATCAAAAGCAAAACATTTGGCCACATGCCAGTATGTCCTTCACAGGGCAAAAAGCAATGAGCGGAAAAATCTGAATCTGAAAATGTTCAACTTCTGCTTTGACACAGGAACATAGGACATGTTCAGAAAAAAACAACTCAAAATGCATGAGTTAGATGGTGAGAACTATTTATTCTGCTTTATTCTTATAGACTAATACTAAGAGTCCCGTTCACTAATTCAAATACGTTAAATATGATGCAGAAATTAGGACTAAATGAGGATTTAAAAAATGGCAGTTTGGTGGAAGGCATAGAGAAGGAGCTGAGCCCAGCAGAACCTGGTGATCTAACACTGCCTCCTACTGGTGAAGTTTATTAATCCACAAACATTACGCTTCAAACCACATAAATAAATAAAAACTGGAATGTAATATTTTCAGTTTCCCAACATTGAATGGAATATTAATTTATTAAATCATTTTTTTTTTATTAAAGAGACAAGTACATCAAAGGAAAAGCGGGAAAAAAACATTAAAAATGAATAAATTGACTCAGAAAGAAATAAAAAAGATAACCATATAAAGTATTTGGGGTGTCAAACTCTAATCAACACAAAACACCCCAAAATAAATTTGTTTTTAAAAGATATTTAAATGAATTTATAGTCAGAGCAGTGCATATATTTAAGACATTCTATAATTTTGTTACCTCTGCATGTTTGCTGGGATCCATGAGCAGAAACTAATCTGTTGCCCTTAAAGCTGTATGACATAAAAAGGATGAGAACAAAACTTTAAAAACATTAAAATTAAGCAAGAAAATTTTCAACTTAACCAGAAAGCCAGTGAAGGGAGCCATGAAAACTTAAATTAAAACCCTTTTAAACTATTACCTCAGCTCTGCTGATATATTTG
The DNA here is from genome assembly GCA_028564705.1 of Apricaphanius iberus. Lineage (NCBI taxonomy): Eukaryota > Metazoa > Chordata > Actinopteri > Cyprinodontiformes > Aphaniidae > Apricaphanius > Apricaphanius iberus. The sequence continues at coordinate 1,222,756 of JAPXFQ010000708.1, read as the reverse complement.
GTTACTTTGGAGAACCAATCTAAAACTAAATCAACACAGTGAGGTTATGTATTGTTCTTCAATTATTTTTATTTATTTTTATTTTTATTGTAACTACAAATATAGTGAGAGATGTTATTTAGAAAAACATTCAGTGTGTACCGATTGTGAGACCCAAAACAGCTCTGTTAGACTCTGTGCTTCATCAAAGCCAGGCAACCTGATAAACTCTGCCTCAAAATAGAAGGGCATTAAGTTCTCCGCACACAGCTCAGAGATAGTATCATGGCACAGCCAGAAGGTCTGAAGGAGGAAACCAAAACCTGACATGTGGAAGAATGATGAATTTAGAAAGAGACAACACCAAGCAACTTTGGAGCTAACTTTCCTGGCTGTTCCCAGAGTAAACTCAGCTAATGGAAACGCCCTGATAAAGCCATCACTCATTGACTGGTTGAGGTGATATCTAATCAAAGTTTCATTAAACATGCGTCATTAAACTTGTTTGAACAAAATTTCCATTAGTTTGCCGTAGATTAGTATGGCAAGTACTTTGTAATATGCTGCATCTCAGCGTGATTCAGGGTATTTTGCTGTTCCTTTTGTGAGCTGTTTAAAAATGTAAGTAAGCTATAATTTGTTTAATCAGAGAAGGAAAAAGACCCTTAACCCTTGTGTTGTGTTCATATTTATGTTACTCAGCCAGTGTTCATAGGTCTGGTGGACCTGCCAGAGTTCTGGCTTTCAAAATCAACACTATTAAACGATTTTATGTTAAAATGCTCAAGAGATGTTTACTTTATCCCAATTACAAGCCATATGTAGAGCAAACATTAATATTTGCCCTTTACCTTCGTTAGATCACAATTATGAATTAATGTGCTACTCATTTTTATTATAAAATGTAATTTTAAAAAAGAAAATCAGGTATAATCAAGTGGAGTGAGTGGGGGGGGGGGAAGCACATTTACAAATGTGAAACAGATAATTCTGAAAATTTTGGAAGTTTTCCAGAGAAAATGCTTGGAAAAGTTTTCTACCAGTTTCTGCATTCCACAGGGATTCTGTGGATTCCCCTTTGGAACTGAAAACTACAGCAAGGTTAAGAACCCCAATTTAGGCATGTAAATCTATTTGGTTAATTTGGTCCGCTCTCCAAAAACAAATCTTCCTTCTAGATTATGGCAATCCAGAATAATTTTCTTGATGGAATCATGGATGAAAAGTTCAAATGAAAACTTGATGAGTAACTGCCAGCTGTGTTGGCCCTGGTTGCATCCTTATTGCATTAGCAGCTCCGCGCGGTGGCTCATTTCTTGGGCATGAAGACCATTTCATTTCACTTTTTTTTTTTACATCGACATTTGCTATCTGGTGGACCTTATTTGCTCGTCTTCGTTTTGGTTCTAAACAGTGCTCAACCTCATCCTTTTCCTCAAAGTCACCATCAGACTCTGAGTTTTTAGAAATGTGATCCTCACATTCTGAAACCTCTTCCTCGACATCATCAGATGCTTCTCTCTCTTCCTAAACCATTTGCAAGGCCCTATCAGTTGTGATAAGGAGCCACACCGGCAAAGTCTTATTGTTAGTGTAACGCCCTTAATTTGCAGGTTGGATAGGGATAGAGAAAATAAAGTTTGGTTCCTGCAAGAGAGTGGGTAAAATATAAGAGAAGACAATGTTGGGGGTTGAATTTTCAATAATGTTCCAACTTTGTGTGGGAGCAGGAGGGGCAGAAAACACTATTAGCAGCCCCAGAAAGGAGGAAGACAGAGTGTAGGTACACAAGACATACACTTTCCACACTTTTTTTAGCCCCGGGTCCAGTGGACCCAAACCCCTTGTATGTAATGTAAATGCTTAGGTGTGAGGTATAGTATGCGGTCATTGAAAATTTGTTCTGATCTATGTTCTTCACAGAAAATGAGCCAAAGCCAATGAATCTCAGGTTGAAAAAATAATTCATTGTTTAATTTTTCTTTTGATAAAAACTGAAAACGGGTCCGAACACCATACAAGGGTTAAAACCGTCGTACTGTAGTTCCACGGTGGACTGCTGTTAATGCAGTTTTCTGTACAGTTGTGAGCCTTTTGGATGAAACAAGAGAAGAGGACGAGTAACCTTCCATTAAGAGGCTTTAGTCTGTTATTTAACCATCAAAATCAAACATTTCAACAACAAAAAAATAAGTATTGCTCTTTTAGAGTAGACTTGGTGTAAACCTAAAGAATAAATTCATGTGACGGTTTGGATTTATGGTTCATCAGTCAAAACGAAAGCAAACTCATCCTTATTTTATTTTCCACCTGTAAGCAACTAAAGCTTTGAGTAGGAAGGTGAGGGCTGTAGGTTTGAGATCCCATATTTGAGTCCGAGGAGAGAAACATTATAATTTCACTTCACTTTCAAGTCAGATGCTCCAACTCAGATTGCAGGTTTACTTGTGGTTCCAAGGTTTTCTAAAGAATGGCAGCCTTCCTCTCCTTTTGAACCAGCTACTGGAAATGTAGACACCATGTCTACTTTTAAAACCTTCCTTTTTGATAAAGCTTATAGTTTAAGGGGTTCTGCTTATCTCTGTAGTTATGCTGCTGTAGATTTGGGCTACTAGAGGACATAATGCTTTTCCTCATCACCTCTCCTACTACTGTCCAGTTTTGCAAACATTTAACAATGATAACAACTCATTGTTTTATGCAACATTATGACTGATAAAACAAATTTGAATTAAGATAATGTGTTAAATCATTGGTGAAAATACTATTTCTAATTAACCCTTTAGTGTCCTTTGGTGAATAAAAATGTTTAGCTGCACACACCCAGCCTTTGTTCACGCTAATGGTTGACCTCACAAAAATAACATGAGCTTCTCTGCAATATGTTCTTGTTTTAGTCGGAGCTCCATAGATAATTTGGTTATTTCATCCTTTGAGTCCCTGAGCACAATGTGCTCATTAAAATATGTAATGCAAACATGAAAACAGCTTTCCAAAGCCACTCTGTGCTCTGTCAGTCATCTGTCATCCATTGTTATGCTCCTAATCCTACCATTGACAGTAAGGGTCATTTCCACCACCGGGGCCTCTGAATTAATCACAAGAGTTAAATTAGCCTAGTGCTATTAAAACACCCAGCAAATGGTTAATTAATTGACCTTGGTGGTCATTAAACAATGCGTGGATACAATGCACGATCAATTGTCACAAGCGACCTTTCATCTTGTGGAGCAGATGGGCTGCTGCCCCTTAGATGAAACCATAACTAGATGACAGTGAAGATGACATGACCATGCTTTATTTCCCCGACAGATGGAAATGTACAGTCCCTCAACCCCACCCCAAACACATACACACCATCATATAGCAGATATTTTTGTTTTTAATCCTATGGTACAGTGTCATTAATCCAAATCTTTCTCTTTCAAATCAAAAGTAATCTCAAACAACTTGTATTATCTTTCAATAATTCTAAACAAAATAATAATGATAGAAGATAACTGTTTGGTTTGATGAATAAATAAATAAATAAATAAATAAATAAATAAATAAATAAATAAATAAATAATGATGATTGTTATGAATATAATATATTTTATAGGGATGTTCGATATTGGCTTTTACCCTCCCTCATAAAAAACAAAAACTACTAAACCCTTTTAGGTAACCACAATGAAATATCTTGTATCATGCATACTTGAGTTTTAAAAATTTAGAAAATGTAATAAGTACTAGAATTTTAGTTAGGCAATTGAAAAAGGTGCCATTTTTATTTTGTCTTCAAAAGTAGCTGGAACATTTCTCACACAGAGAATACTGACAAAGGTCCACCACTAAGGAAACATTTCTACTTTTAGAAAATGTAACCAACATTATACCTTTATAGCAGTGAGGTAAAGTGGAAACAACTGAAACACGAATAAAAAATAAAAAACCAGCAAACATGTAAGCAGGGCCAATAATTAACCTACCTTTTGATATAATGAAAGTTGTCTCAAACAAATAATATCTCAAAAACTAAACCTCAAATGTGTCATATTTTTACATTCTGAGAGAGAAAAGAAGTAGCTGAAGAGTTTGATATATAATATGTGTATGGTGTGAAAAACTCATCTTAAAAAACTCATCTAAAAAAATAAAACCCGATACCGATAATTTCCTATATTACATTTTAATGCCAATATCGTCCGATAATGACTTTAGGCCGATAATATCGGACATCTCTAATATTTTATAATATATTAATATAATTTTATTGACCAGAACACATGCATGGCCTGTCTTACATTATTTATTTATTTATTTAGTTAGTTATTTATCAAAAGACATTTCTTGTTTACTTGATGAAAGAAAAATTACAAATCTTAACTGAGGCTCTATTTCAGTCATTTCTAATAGAATGCCTGTGAAATGCAGTCAAAAGAAGACTTTGATTTCTATCTTTTCTTCTTTTTTATGACCAGGGAGCTAAATGTTGTATAATATCAACATGTCTTTAGGTTAAAAAATTTCCCTTCCTACAGTATAATCACAATGGAAGACAAAGGAAATCCGCTTTCTAGTACATCCATGTACATCCTTATCCCTCCTCCTCCTTGTCTGCCTCTTTCCTCTCCTCCCCCCTTCTCATCTGACTTCTGTTCATTTAATGTCCCTAGACTCCCCATCCCCCAATCAAGCAGAACAACTCTGCCACACCACCAGCCAATTTGCTGCTGCAGAATATGCTGACTTTACACAAAAGAAATCCCTTTAAAAAAATAATTTAATATAAAAAACAAATCTTTTTTTACATTTGTTACTTTTTGTGTTCCATCAGGAATCGTAATAACTTAAAACTACTGCCATATCTAATAGTCAGATCAGTATGCAGTGTTGGGAGGAAGGAAGCAATCCCTTAATCTTTAGATTGCACAATAATAACTACCCTTCTCACTGAGCCACAGACACAATTGTTATGATTTTGTTTGTTTGTTGCTTTGGCTCAAAGTAACAGTAAGGACAAAGTATCACTCTCTGAGGTCAAAAGCATGGTACTAAACCAGAATTTGATCTACCTTTCCACATTTAGCTGAAATTGTTACCCTGTAAATCACCCGGATAATAGAGCTAAAAATGCTAGTTACTGACACGTTTGATAAATCTGTACAGCGAAGTATGAATAAATACGATTTCTACTAAGACATCAACAGGGTACTAAACCTAGCCTAAAAAGTGATATGCAGCTCATGTTACAACTTGCCAAGAAAAAAGGGAAGTCTAAAAAAGAAAACTAAAATGCTTTTCATTTCTGGAGCAAAGACCTGACCCTTAAACCTTCAACATGAATTCTGTCTAGACAAATTAATAAAATATGTCTGATTGTTTTGAATAAAAAAAAACAGATTGCAGAGATTTATATTACTTATTACAATGAACTCAGAGCCATTTCAGATAAACTAAACAAATATGTTGATAATTTCTCCTCATAAGTGCTAGCATGTTGAATCCCATTTCCTCTTTATGGTCATTTTTATGATCTTATTTTGACCAGTCTACCTTATGGCTGCACACTGCTGTAGATTCCCAGTCATCCTGGACATGACAGTCCTAAACACTGAGGACAAATCTTTATTATTTTGCTGCAAAGCTCAGTTTTTTCATTGCTCTTTCAGTATGAAAGACCAGTGCAAGGTTGTGCATTTATTTTCCTTTCCTGCAGCAGTTTAGTCACCGTGTACATACAGCTACTCTAGCAGGTTTTCAGAGGTAGGTGGGAGAACATTGGTCAACAAAAAACATTATGGAGGAACGCAGCAGACAGGTCAGGGATAAAGTCGTAAAGATGTCCAAAGCAGGGTTTAGGTTACACTAATAGGGTCATTGAGGTCATATGAGTCTTTGACCCACCTCCCGTCCTTTGAGTCGTTTGGGTGGTTAAAGTCCAAACCCGTGATCAGAACGGAAGAAGGGCTCAATTTAGCCAATTAGGATTTTTATAACTGTACCTTTTAAAGTGAGTCACGCATCGATAGGTTAAAACGGTTAAGTACGGGTTACTTTGAACAGAGGAGAAACAATCTCTCAGTTGCACAGGAACATACAATACAGACCAAAAGTTTGGACACGCCTTCTCATTCAATGAGTTTTCTTTCTTTTCAGGACTACATTGTAGATTCTCAATTAAGGGCATCAAAACTATGAATAAACAAATGATGTATGGAATTATTGTATGTACTTAAACAAAAAGGGTGACATAACTGAATACATTTGCCATATTTTAGTTTCCTCAAAGTAGCCACTCTTTGCTCTGATTACTGCTTTGCATTATCTTGAGCTTCAACAGGTCGTCACCAGAAACAGTCCAACAGTCTTGGAGGACTTCCTAGAGATGCTTAGTACTTGTTGGCCATTTTGCCTTCACTCTGCGGTTGAGCTCACCCCAAATCATCTTGATTGGGTTCACGTCCTGTGGCTTTGGAGGCCAGGTTATTTCACCCTTTTTTTTTTAAAAGTAATGCATAATTCCGTATGTGTTCATTCATAGTTTTGATGACTTTAGTGTGAATCTACAATGTAGCTAAATAGTCATGAAAAGAAAGGAAACTCATTGAATGAGAAGGTGTGTCCAAAAATTTGGTCTGTACTTTTTATAGCTGTATTTCCTATTAGCTACACTATGCGACCCTTTTCACATAACCTTTAGCAAGTATTCACTTCAGTCCTTTTGAATTTACGGTTACAGACAGAAAATAGGTCTATAAGCTCTGTAGAAGGTTCTTAAAAATAAACTGTATTTTAAGGACTAAACTATAAACTTGATTTGAATCAATGATTTAGTCCTCTCGAAAACCTGAAAAGCTCCTATTAGTGACCACATTTTTTATAATAGTATTGGTGTGGCTTAATGCGGTCTCTTTCACTCTGTCTATATAATTAAACTCAATATGTTCCATGCTACAAAGCTTATAAGTAGATAAAAAAAGGGTGAATGTTAAAATAATAATAAATAAAATAAAAAGATTTGTATTTACACTTCTACAGTTTTTTTTTACTGCAAGATTCAACAATAACTAGCGTTGTAACTGTAATAAATGAATCTGGACTTTAAAAAGACAAATCACTAATGACGTCATATGTGCTTTGTCTTTAACCGAACTCCATGCGATCCACAAGTATAAACACACCCTTCACCCTCCTCTCCCCCTCAGCACAGGCCAGCTGTCTCTCATTCAGCTTTCAGCTGACGGAGCATCAGGGAATAGGAAGGATACGAGGGTAGACGGGTGGGGGTGGGTGGATAACAGCTGAGCAGATGAAGTAGCCCCTCCTGGGTTAGCAGGGGATGGGCTTTTTCTCAACCACCCGCAGCCGTGCAGCTGCTCAGGCACCAGCTGTCCCGACGATGGCACCAAACATACCGGGGACTTCGTCGCTGTAGTGGTTGGCTGAGGATGGAGTTCAGGTGTTGTACCGTGGTCTAGTACTGTATGGAGCAGCTGGTAATATGGGAAAAACCCCACTTACCGCCACCATTACCCCAGACCAAAACCACCGCAGACGCATGTGTGGAAGTGCACCAGTCTGCTGATACATCTGAACACTTGCTTGTTGATGCATCCAATTGAGATTGGATATTAGAATAGCATAAAAATTATAAAAATTACAATGAAGTATTGTTATTATTTGATAAAAGGATCTTTTTTAAATGTTTAAGACCACCTTAAAATTATATTTAGGAGCTACAGGCTAAAAGAACAAACAGTGCCGATTATTATCCAGTGGTTGAGTCCTCATTGGTTGTCTACAAACAAGTTTCTCATGACCAAGGTAACAAACAAGAAGCATTTCATGATGGCTTAAAGGAAAGAATGCTCTCAAGGTTCTCACAACCACACTGTCACAAAATACTGTATGCTGATGACTTTGTGCTTCTTAACTAACTTCATGAAAACTTAATAAGGGAGTGGAAAGAACGCCAATCAATCATTTTCCAGCTACGCCCTTCTTTAAATCTTCCTGGAATGGGTTCTAACCAAAAAGTAAAAAGAAATTTGTCGATGAGTTGTCCAAGAGTAAAACAGATGCAGCTGTTTTGAAGAAAACAATTATTAGCATATTGAACCTCTATGCCCTCTATGTTGGCTCGCTAAACAAGATTCCACTGCTGAAGAAAATGCATGTCTAGGCTCATTCAACGTTTGCTCTTTATACCAATTTGACAAGTTACTGAATACTGGGAGAATATACACTGATCTGATGAAAACAGGAATGTGATTGCACAAGCCCTGTTTATAGAAATAGCAGTGAAATACCTAGCTTTCCAGCCGTACAATGACCCTAATCATACAGCAGAAGCTACAATGAAATGGTTCGCCACATTTTACAGATTTTCATTTGTAAAAAAAAAAAGTTTTATAAATTTTTGAATTGAAGAAATGAACTCTAATAGACTCAACCTGCTTTGAGTTAATTTATCAGGTCTCCACTGACGAGCAGATCAAGAAGATGTAACCTTTCCCAGAAAGCCAAGCACAGCTTTTCAGCAAGCAGCTGTGCTGTGAAAACTTACCTGTAAAAGATATTGATGCTCCTTGAACTGTGATGCATTTCTTCGCATTAAAAGCAACACGCCGTTGGAATTTATATGGCAGGCACACACAAAGGAATGCTTCATTTTGAAGTTGTAGGGATGTAATTTTTATTTTATTTTACAAAGAAAACTCTGAAAAATGCGTGCTGTTTAGGACAATATTATGCGTACACCTGGCACATTTACATTACAAATAATTTCCATTCAACCAGAGTTTATTTCTGCTAGGAAATGAGACAGCAGTCTCTGTTAAAAGGTAATAAAGCCATGTAAAAGGGGTATCAGCTTTAAAAGGAAAAAAATCTAGTTGTCTGTTTTGAATTACATTTTGATTGAAAAGATGAGAAAATCTTCATGCACTCTCAGTATAGAAAATAAATGTATTACTATCTTTATAACAGCTGACAAGTTTTTTTTGCATGTTTCCATTGGTTCAAAGTTTTCTCCCTGCCATCGCCCCCTAAACTTTAGCTTCTTCTACGCATTCTCCATTAGATTAAATTTGGGATTCTGACTGGGTCACTTGAGAGCATTATCATTACTTCTAATCAGATCGAACATGTAAAACATGAAAACATCTGCCAAACTTACAAGAAAAATAATTTAAATGTATTAAGTCCCTTTTACTCTGATATCGCTTAATAAAGTCCACGCACCGCATAGACATCTCTATCACTACTATCACTTGCCTTTACTGATTCATATGCACCTCAGCAAAGTGGAGGATTGAAAGCAAGGCGTATCCTGCCCAGCGTAGGTAACAGTTACGAAAAGGCCTTTATATGGAGTTTTTCTTTTTATCACTACTCTAACATTTTAAGATTAGGAACCAGAGATAAATGCTAGTCAAGGACAGCAGAACTGTGATTGTAAAAGAATCCAAGGTGTTCCTACGTCTGACCTCAGAAATGGTACAATCCTCTTGAGTTCTTCTAAATAAGTCAATTAGCACAGCTGGATAAACAGAGCGGATTTAAGGCCAAATAGATCAGTGTGCAGAGACGGCATGCCTGACACCCAGCCTAATTTATTTAGCTTTTACTCAGCTGAGACATGTTTGCTTAGAGTTATGATTACAAACTCCCACATGCTTCTGCTACATTTATCACATTGCTTTGAGCAGTCTTCTGTTAGGTTCATTGACAATAAGTATGCTGTATGTAGATTTTTTTAATGTAAGCAGTTTTAAGATTTACTGATTAAAATAGCATGAGTGGGTATCAGTTCCTTGATCTGCGGAGGTGGAGCAAATATATAAATGTGTGTGTGAGAGAGTGTTTAGGTGGGTGTGTGTGTGACTGCTGGAGGGAGATGAAGCCCCCAGATGGTTGATGGATGGGAAGGGTTCTTTTTTTATGGGCTTAGGTCAGGCAGAAACACATCACGATGCCACAATGGTCGGACCAGATGACGCTTAATTAAATTACACAGAAATATCATAACATGAACAAATAACAAAAAAAGAACGCTGAACTGGAGTTTTTATATATATTTAAGATCTAAAATTATCTGTTTTTTCTTTTCGGTGCAATACTAGAGTTTGTAAGTGACCAGAAATCAAAATGAAATCCAGAATTTGAGCTGTTAAAAACACAAGTACATAGGAATTTATTAGAACAATACAAGTTTAAGTAGTCAAATTTTAAAAAGAGGGGTTTTAAAGTCAATTCATAAAATTATGTTTCTACAATTTTTATGTCTTTTAATCTATATCCAAAATGTAAAAGTTTCAACAGATCCAATCTTTATGGTTAATTTCTAATCTCTGTTTCATGTAAAATTTTGACCTGATTTAGTCTAATTCAGATTTCTCTACAACAACTTTAATATTATGAAAATTAAGAGCAGCTTTTCTTTTTTTTCCCTTCTTTTACATGTCTTTGCTTGAATTGGTGTCAGACTACCAAGTAGTTAGGCAGTTATAACATTACGGCTTTTTCTATAGTACTCCACTTGATATATATATATATGAGTAATCGTTATAAGGGAGCAGTTTAAAAAAAATGTCATGCCTTCCTACAGGATATTCATATTAGTAGCAGAATCTGACCTCACACCCCCTTTTAGACTGAACAGTCACTGTGAAACAATAATCGTTATTTTAAAAAAGAGAAAAAGGTGTTTTAATTTTAGATTAGTTGTTAGAAGAGAATGTTTTGGTTATTACTAAAACCTCTTTCCCTGTCTGTATTCCCCAGAGAATTTAGATTATTATTCATTCACGATTTCCCAAAGACTCCCCACCTTTCTGGCAGACAGAGACGGAAGCTCAAGAGAATAAAAAAGAGGAACTTTGCAGGAAAAAAAATTTGCCTTCTCATTATCTGTTTTAAATCTTGCTCTCTCTTGTAGCTCCTATTTTATTTTTCCATACATCTCCTAACATAATTGAAATTGTTCTTTTTTCATTTTTAATATTTTTTGTCACTACAATGTAATGTTTTTTGTTATCTATTCTGTCATATGTTTATCACGTAAAGCATTTTGAATTGTCTTGCAGTTGAAATGTGCTTTACAAATACATTTGTCTTCTGTCTAGTTCTGTTACACTGATGGCCAACATCTGTTTTCTCTGTGCTTCTTCAATAGTTTGTGGTATGAATAACAATTTTTAGGAAGTTTCATGCTCTCTGAAAACCCATCAGGGTGATTGTGAAACAAGCATCTTATTTACATACAACTGTTCAGTTACTCAAAAATAGGGCCCAGCCTTAGAGATTAAATAATGTAGTTTACTCTATGCTGATATTTTGCTTTTTACTATTTAGTACATTAAAAAGATGTTTCTGAACAGGTTTGGAGAGTCAGGTTGTGCTTTGAATCAGTTTACTCCCAGATCGGTTTCTCCCAGTCTTCACAATCAGCTGTGCCCATCAATCAGAGGTTACCAGACTCGGAATACTGAACCAACACTGACAGAGAAAGATGGGCTGCAGTCTCCTCCCAGTCTTCTATCACCTGCCTCTGTGGTCACACCTCAGCAGAACACTGATGCCTCTGCCTGCAAACAGGAAACAGGGCGGCAGCTGGGGAGCGGCATCCCCTGTGTGTTAAGGGCTGCCTCTTTATGGGTGGGTTTTGCTTCTCTCTTCAGTGGAGTGGTCTTTTGTCAAGCAAGTCAGAATGAAACACAGAAAACACCTGTATTCAAAGGAAACGAACCTTTACGGAAGCCATCAAAGCACAAAGGAACATAGGATTAAGTTGAAGGAAGAATCTCCTGCACTGATGATCAAAAGCTTTAGTGCTCAGAAGAGAATACAATAGTATTACACCTGTCGTTCACTTTTGTTGTTTTTGCTTTGTTTTCCAGTGAGAATAAAACCTCCCAGCAGAAATGATGATTATGTGTGATATATTTGATTTCGATTATCATTTAGACTATTTTGATTTTTTTAAATAAAAAAAATAAGCCTATCTGAGTTTTTAAGAGAGAGCTAAAAATGTCAGCTTTAAATGTTCTTGAAACTCTACTGGTTCAGTTTTATATACCTGTGCTAGTTAAAGTGCCACACTCTGAGGGGTTTCCACTTAGAGAAAAGTCCTGTTTTTGTTAAGTATGATCTTCTTTAATCCTCCGCACCTCTCAGTTAAAATTTGGAGATTAGATGAGATTATCTTTGATTTTCAAGTATTGACACCAATGAGTCCAGCTCAGGGGGAAGAGCGATTGATCACCAGCTGGTTAACAAATGGAGGAAGGTTCAGCTGAGCTCATTGATGATGGTGGAAAAATTTGTAGAGCAACGGGAGAGGTCAGAGTTTTTCTATTATGACTGATTTTAGATTGGTGTTGTACTTGTCACCTCATTACGCCAAACAGCAGGATCCCGTTGACTCCTTAAACAGATCCCAGCATGTGGCGTCAAGTACTGGTGTTGCGCTGCTCTGTGAAGCTTCAGATGCCTCTTCCTGTGGCCGGAGAAGTGAGAAAATCTTCACCATGAATGACTGTTCACAGGAAGCAACAGTTGAACCATTTAACCCTGTCAGCAGGACTAGAAGGTCTAAAGGAGTTAAGGCAGGTACGGAAAGATGTAACGATTTGAAATGTAGTGGATCATATACCTGGTGCATTCAGTGGAGCTGTTTTAGGGTCAAATAGTGGGTGTCCAGGATGGTTTCCATTGTTTGTGACTATCAAGTTCCATATTAATTTAGATTAAAAGTAAACATATAGTATTATACATACATGGAATAAATAGAACAGTTTTAAAAATCAATTTAAATATTTTAAAAATACTTTTTAAATGAAGTTGAAATAAAAATCTAAAAACTGTTATCATTGTATGTTAAATTAATAAATATTGAAATATAACCACTTAGATTAGTTTGTTTTTAATTTATTTATATATTATTCTTCTTTTTTTCCCAACCATTTGTTTTAGGTTCCACTTTACAAATTTTATTATGTGATGATAGATGGTAGGTTTCAGTTTTTAATATTTTCTTATGTGGATCTTATGCTTCAGTTACCTGTCACTTTGCTGCAGTGACTTAATTGTACCTTTGTGGGACAATAAAGGATGATTCGATTCTATTCTAGGAGAGAAAATATGAAATATAAAAAAAAATCATGTATAATGGTAAAACTATGTGTGTTTTTTTTAAACCAATGATTTCAACATGTAATTATTTGATCATGCATACTGTAACACATTACTGATATATTTATAGGACAAAAGATGCGTTTTTCAAAAACAAACTATTGCTGTTCTACATTTATAAGTTAAATAAAATAATTTTAAAAAGCTGAGAAACAGTGGTTCCATGTGCCAGAGGAATCTAGTGGGTTTGTTGTACAGCTCGCTTTAGAAGGAATTTGACAAGAGAAGTTCACATGTGATTCTAGAAATGTCAGAGTTTAATCTTCCTCATTAGCAAAGCTCATATCTGTAGTAATTGATTTGCCTCAACACTCTGATTCACAATAAAAAAATAACATGCTTCTTCACTTCATTGATGCTGTCCGCATTTACTCAAGGATACAATTTCTTAAGACCTGCTGTTCTAGAATCAAATCATTGCTGTTATTGTTTCTAAAAATAAGTTGTATCTGTGCTGCTGAACATTTGACTTATCTGACTCATATGAGATCAATCAGCCACAGAAGACCGTATTTAGATAGGGACAGTACAACATTGGTTACAGATGACAGTAAAAATCCCATGTGCTCCTGCATGTGTTTGTAACACATTGAGCACCTGACCATAGTGCATCTCATGTTCACACAATCAACCCCAGCATAGTTTAGGTTTTAATTCATAGTTCTGTATTTTTGTTTATGAATGTATTTATTACTTAAGAGTCAAGGTCAAGCTCAAAGTGTGAGAATTGGTTTACAAATGACTGAGAATCTGTTTGCATCGAATCCGTTCAAGAATACAAAAATTCTAGGATTTATTTTATGGTCTTTCTACTAACCTTTCTATGCTATGGGAAGTTTTACTTTTTTATACTTTCAGGTTTAGAATATTCTAAACAGTTGCAGGTCACCTTTAACAAACACGTAAAGTTTTTTCAGAACATTCACATTGCTGTATCCCTGTTTTTTTGTATTTCCCAATAATTTATACATATTTTTCCTCCGATTATTTTCAATAACATGCAATTTTTTCTTCAACTCTCTCTCTTATAAATGTGATTGTGGCGTCGCGTGGCGTGGAGGTGTGTGCAGGTGCTCAACGTGTGCGGAGGAGGTCTTAGTCCTCGACGTGGCTGTCCTCAGCTTGAGTGCCATCCTGTTCGACCTTTGCCGCATGTCTTCCCCTCTTCTCTCCCCTTTCAAATGTACTGTCCACTGTCAAATAAAGGCGACTTTGGCCAAAAAGATAAAATGAAATAAAAACATGATTAATAAATGTTGTTATTGATTGAGTGTTGTTACAAACCCAAAAGCCTACCACTGAACTTTGTGTGTGCACTATATAGGCAATGTAAATACAAACACAGCAATTGTACATGATCAACTTTTAATGAGTTCATAAAGGTAAAAAAAATAACAATTAGAGTTATGAAACAGAGGTTTCGCAGCATTTTGAACTGAGTAAACATTATTACGTGTCTTGGAATACATAATAGGGAAAATAGCAAATGAAAAGAAAATACTGTATTTAAACAAACACCACATCATTCCAGGAGGAAAACACAGGACAACTGTTAACGTGTCATTTGGACCTCACACTTTGACAAAGACCAGTGCTTCAGCTCCCTGTTGACGCAGGGCGTGTGCAGACCAAACAGGAGAAATCAAATCTATCCCACAAGGTGTCCCAAGGAAGGAAAAAGCACTGTTATTGTGCTGAATGACTTTTATTTGGTTTTTATTTGTCATTTTTAGTTTGATTGCATCAAGTAAGCTGCACGCAGAAGCATTCTGTTACTCCATCAGCTTATTCACCTTGGCGGATGCAACGTAGGGGAAAAAAAATGTGTAGCTGAACTGAAATTGCTTCAGAAAGGCTTAAATTAAGTTTCTGTGATGTCATCTAAGACATCAGGAAGGTTTGCCTAAGAAAGTCTCATTTCCAGATCTGTAGTCTGACAGAGTCAGTAGTGAGTCAGATGGTGTCACTGAAATAATATTTTAAAATGTCTGTCATTCTAAAGCAGCTAAACAGTCAATAAGTATAATCTAACCTGCTTATGTGCAGAAAATGAGACTTCCAGCTGCTTCCATTTATTTACACCATGCTTTAGAGCAGGGTTACTTAAATAAAAAAATCTTGAAGGGTCACAAAAAAAATTCAACTACTCAAATATATGTTTACTGTCTTTTGTCAATCGCTTCAATTTCAATAAAAAAATTTATATATCGCTAATTCACAACACATGTCATCTCAAGGCACTGTACAAGTCATATCAGTTAAATCAGAAATACAGTCCAATCAGCTAAAAAGTTTTCTATCTAATCCACATGCTGTAACAATAATTGCCTGAACCAAACTTGTCTTTTAAAATTAAAACAGCAGCTAGAATAAAATTTAATTTCCATTTAGTTATAAATTCTAATGAATACTCAAATAAAACTGGACAGGTTTATCATTTCTACATCAGAAAATGGCTTCTTGTCCTTCCACCAAATCCATGAAACTCTTTTAGAGCATTTTGCTGCTTTTTGTTGTTGAGACATAGATTTAACTAATATCCCGTTTGCAGCTTCATAGAATGACATCATTGCATTCAGTTTTGTTTTTCCTAATGCAGATTTTGGAGAAAATATGTTTTTAAAATCCTTGCACTTGATCTCATAGAGCCGTTTCAAATTCTAAACCTTTGTCATGGAATGCAATGGTTTTGGCAAATTAAACACATGGGTCTGGTGCTGGGTGGAGAATACTGTAAATACTAAATTTCCCATCCATTCATCTTTAAACTGAATATTTTCTCTGACAAATTTACTACCCAGTATTTTTTCTTCCTATCTGAATGTCTGCTGGGGAAGAATCAAATTAAGGAGCAACTTTAAAAAGTGAAAGCAAAACATATTGCTCAAGCAGCTATGTGAGTGATAGACAGCATTGGATAGCACCAAGAGGACAGTACCGTTGCTCTGTTATAGAGCTGACACACGGACATCCCATGGTCTTCCTGTTATTACTGAAACAGAGCAAATACAATACTATGGTATGAAAACCTGGATTTATCTTGGATGGCCTTCTTTTGCACCTAGGCCGGTGCTCTGTTTCATTATAACTCTTCAGCAACGTTTGGCTGTGCACATCTACTGTGGCCTTGATTTCTTCCCTTTTACGTTTGTTTTTTAGGTATTTCTCGACTTTGTAGATGAATGTAGCTACTTTGAGCCTGGACACAGCTGATAAGGCAAGGTTGTAATAAGGTCATGAAAAAAATTGTGGCTTCCAATAAAATCTTGACTTGTGAATATTTAATACCAAATTTGATGATACTAAAAAGTTGAAGGAGTTGATTTACACAATAAAAAGAATGAAATTACACATAGCCACACTGCATCATGTGCACATGATGATATTGTTGTTACCATAGACTGTAAAAAAGAATAGACAGCGCCTCCTCACTCCTCCCCGTTTACCAGAATGACACACTTTCATGGTGGAATTCATGGCGGATTCACATACTCCTCCTCCCTAGCTCTGATGAAGCGTGTTCCTTAAAAGGGCATAGGGGGCGGGATCTTCACTGTAGGCCTTCGCGGGGCCTGTATGGGCGTGTAGTTCGGTCGTAATCACGCCCATTCTGCTCCCGCGTCGTTAGCTCTGATGCTAAACTTGGCTCGGCCCCCCCATTAATTATGCAAGATTTCAAAAAATTATCTTACAAAAACCAGCCTGGTGCCCAGGTTTTTTATGAGCCCAGCGTTATCTCAGGAAGAATATGTAGCCATAGAAAGTTTAAAACAATGGGGCACCAGGCATTGAAGTTGTTTTTAACGTGTCTAAAGTCCAATGCTTTTCAATGGGGGCCTATCGGCCAAATGGAGGTACTACAGCAATGGAGGAGCAATGGCGGCCTCCATGGCATGCGGTCAAAAAGCAGAGCAGCCAGCGGCCACTGGTTGTTACCCACTGTTTAAACCACAAATATGCAGCTTGATCTGTTCCATACTGAAATATGAGTGAACAGTAGGCTACAGCAAACCCATAAGAAAGGTTTGAGACAGGGATGCACCCAGGGCCGGTTCTGGGCATAGGCGACATAGGCTGTTGCCTAGGCCACCGCGGGGTGGGGGGTGGGATGCTGGTGAACAGCAGCACGGTGCGGCAAAATGACAGAGCACTGTCCGGTTGGTGCAAGCTCAATTTAGGAAGAGAGCAGTGATGTCTGCTCTCCCTCAGCAGGAGCAGGGGGGTTTTGTGACAAAGCTGGGTGAGGGGGTGATATGGGAACCTCCGTATTTTCTTTCCCGCCGTCTTGCCTTATTAAAGTTTACTTGTAAATTTCATAAGGAAATCCTCTGCCTCTCAGTTTAAAGAAGTGCGAGAGCTGCTGCCTGCTGCAGTTACAGTGGCAGGTCTGGCAAAGTCAGCTCCGGGAGCAACAATAAGATGTACCTGCTCAAGATAGAGTCGCTCAAAACCCAACTAAAAGACATGTA
The DNA here is from genome assembly GCA_028564705.1 of Apricaphanius iberus. Lineage (NCBI taxonomy): Eukaryota > Metazoa > Chordata > Actinopteri > Cyprinodontiformes > Aphaniidae > Apricaphanius > Apricaphanius iberus. The sequence goes on along the minus strand of JAPXFQ010000708.1, from coordinate 1,205,129 downwards.
AATATATCGGGGAAATGGGACAGCAAGTTTCCTTCCCTCCATAGGAACTGGTTGGGCGCAGCATCAACACAGGTAGGCGTGGTTCTGTTCACTTCGTGAGCTGACAGGTGGCAGATTAAAACATGTTGGAAAAGACAGATGAAGGTAGGAAATTGTCGGTGAAGAAGTTAAAGTCCCATTTAAAAAATCTTAAATAAGAGGTACTCTATCCGCCTCTGTCTCCCCCTGGATCAGAGTTTGAATTAATAATTGTATTCAATAATGTGAGTCAGATTTGCAGTGTTTATCCTTGAATTTAGTTGAATTCAGCCTAGGTCATATTCAAAATGGCTAAGAGAATAGAGAATGGCAACAGACTTTAAATTAGGAATAAAAAAGTTTTTTTTCCTTAAATCAGTCAGTCTTAAGGAGAATACAATTAATGTTTACGTTTTTTTGAGGCCTCAGAATAATAATATTGGTTTGTTTCCTCTCTGCTCCAGAGAGATATATGATGTGCACTGTAATGCATCTTGATGTACTAAATAAATAAATCAAATCAATGATTATGAGTAATAATGCCACAAATTTTTTTTGTCTTGATTAAATGTTTAAAAACAAAATTAAACAGGGTTAAACATATTTCATATTGTGTGATGAGCAGGGGTGGATCTAGAAAGTTTTTAAAGGGGGCCAGTTATGATCTTGGGCTGTTGGTGAAATCTCGCCTAGGGCACAAAATACCCCAGGGCCGGCCCTGGATGCACTGATACCAATGATACCAATACTGGTATTGGGTATGGGGGCCGATAGCTCTCTTATGTATTGTATCGGTATTGCTTACAGCTAACCGATACCAAGAACCAACACTTAAAATGTGGAAGCTCCACAATAATTTCACAGAAAATTGTCACTTTTACTTGTGGTCATTATTATACATTTTTGATCTAATTCACCATAATTTTTTGTATAAAAATCAGAGAAGAATATAAAACCTGTCTTCCAATTCACTCAATGCACATTTTTTGTGTGTGGTAGAAGTATTGGTATTAGTACTCGGTATCGGCAAGTGCTCAAATCCAAGTATCGGTTTTGTATCGGTTTGAAAAAAGTGGTATCGTTGCATCCCTAGTTTGAGGTCTTCAGAAGAAAAAATGCGGCAATGTTTGAGTCTGGTATGGGATTTACAAAAACGGTCAAGATAATAAAAAAATCAGCCATTGCACTGTAGGGATATAAGTCCATCTATAGAGGACAATTGAAAGAAATGAAAACATTTCCAACTGTAGTCGTTCATGAATAAAGTCTCCTAATGGTTTGAAACACAGAACAACCAGAAAGAGGCATGTTTAATTTACACAGGTAATGTTCAGAAAGCAGAAACCAGAAACCTATGAAAAACGTAGGGTACAGCTAAAGTTTGCCAGAGACAACGTGGTCAAAGGCAAAGGCTTCTGACATGATCGATGGATGGATGGATGGATGGATGGACGGATGGATGGTTGGATGGATGGATGGATGGAATAGCCAAAGGTCAATAGGTTTAATCACTTTTTAATTGAATATATTAACTACCACACAGGCATATACCAGGGCTGCACATTGGCATAGTTGGTAGCACTGTTGTCTTGAATAAAGTAGGTTGTTAGTTTGAATCCCGGCCTGGGTTCTTTCTGCATGGACTTAGCATGTTATCTCCTCTCTGGGTACTTCGGCTTCCTTGCACAGTCCATAAACATGACTCTTAGGTTACCTGCTCTCTCTAAATAGTCCTTACATGTGAGTGTCTGTGACATGGCTGTTTGTCCCGTGTGCCTGAAGATGGACATGGCAACATGTCCAGAGTGTCCCCCACCTCTTACCTAAAGGCTGTTGGATATAGGCACCAACGCACCTGCTACAACGATAGGCAGGTATGGACCATGAATGAACGAAAGATACCACACAAAAATATTTAATATAACGATAAATCTTGATTTCCTTTTCTGCAAAGAGGAAGCCTTTTCTTCAAATAAATGAACAGAGATCCACCAACAGAAATGAATTAAATAACAAAAAAATCTGGAGGTCATTGGAACATGTGATGAGACAAACACAAAGCTTTTTAGCAGTTATTAATTTATTGTACTATAATAATCTCGTATTTGGCTTTAACCAGCAGTCTGTTCTTAAATTTTCTTTCGTTGTCAACACCTACGGGCACCAGCTTCAATCCTGAGCAGGGGGTCAACAGATGGAGACATGGTTGCATTCCTGAGCAGTTGGAGTCAACAGCACAGCAGATGCATTGCTTTTATTTCTACGTGTTGTGTGGGTCATTTGGAGGTATGGCAGCCAGAGCAGGGACAAAGAGCCAAGGGCAAATATCTTGGCTTTGTGGGGACAACAGCTGGGAGGAACTGACCGAGCAGCCGTTTCACTTCATTAAAGACTCAGCATGAGCGCAGCAGAGTGTTTTGAGCTCTCCCCACTCTCCTGATCGCTACTCCTCCCTCCTGTCTGTCGTTACACGCACATATACGCCTTCCCTCCCCATCGCTCATTTGAGCCATCAGAGGTGATTATGAGGAGTGTTTTGACATCCCTATGAGGTGTTTTTGTTTACTTTCTATTTATTTCTATACAATTTGAACCTTTTTGTCATTAAAAAAGTATTTCTACCTGTCATCCAATAAAATGAAAAATTCTCATCTAAGCTCTGCAGATATAATGCTGCGGTAATAGGAAAGTGCTACTCTCCTGCAACCGCACCCTTACTTTCCTCCGCTTTCCAGCATCCATACAGTAAAAACATGCAAACAGACATTTCCCATTAAAAAGTGTATTGCTTATGTGAATATCATAACCTCAGGTTTTCTTCAAAGCTAAAGCAAAGAAAACATTTTTCAGGTTACCAATAGCATTCTCCTTAATTTAGATTGCAATCAAAGTTTAATGCAAGATCCATAAAAATTAAAAATAAATTGGGTGCAGTTCGGTGTTGTTTTTCCTCTTCTCTTTGTGAAAACTCCCTCGGATCACCTTAAACAAAATATAACTATGTCTCATCAATACTATGCTGATGATACACAGAGCTATAGCTTACTGAAGCCTTGTGACTTTACAAAGCCCACCATTCTACACCAATACTTAGCAGAAATTTGCGCTTACATGGCTCTTTATATTCTATAATCAAATCACAAGCAGATGCTCATATTAGCCTCAAAGGAGATCCCCCATATTATGATGTAAGGTATTAATATGCCTGTGGTGGACTGGCGACCTGTCCAGGGTGTACCCCACCTCTCGCCCGTTGACAGCTGGAGATAGGCACCAGCCCCCCCGCGACCCCTCGAGGAACAAGCGGTTCAGAAAATGGATGGATGGATGGTATTAATATGCTTCCATCAAGTGAAAAGCTACATGTCATCTACGTATGTACTGGATGAAAAAAAGCATCTTCTGACCAAATACTTTAGTTATTTCTATAGGTCTTATTAACGTTAGGTTAATTCCTTACATCTCAGTTCATTTAACTCAGTTTCAGATTGGACGTCTTATTTTCCGTGCCACGCATCTTTACGTCCATTTTGTATGTACATAGGGGCAAAATCCCCAAAAGTCTTTACAACGTGTATTTTGTTTTGGAGCAGTCAGGGCTGAGATCACGTAGAAAAACGGGCTGGTATCTCTGCTAATTGCGTATAGTTTTTTGTCTTTTAGCAAACAAACCCTAGGTTTTTTTTGTTACAAGACATGACACATACTCCTCCCTAGCACTTGTGGTGTGCTGCAGGATTTGATGCTCAAATTAAAACTCATTGACCATTTAGAAAGACAGGATCTCTGGAGACGTACCTTATTAGTTTATCTAATTGTCAAACTGAAAGCTTTTTGTGACAGTTGGTGAAAGCAACTCTTCCCTAGCACCCCTGGCCTTTGGTGTGTCACCAGGTTCAATAGTTGGACCTTTCCTTTTCTCTTTGTAAAAGTCTCTCTTGAGCGATCACACACAAAGATACAGTAATAAATCTTGTCAATTATGAGTTAGTCTTACGAAGCTCAGCCCTTTAAGTAGTCAATGGATGAGTTACTTTTTCCAGATAAATCTCAATAAAAACATCCCCCGAAAGGAAAAAATCGCAAAAAGATTGGATTAGGTAAATTATCCTTTCAATATAAAGCCTGTAGTGCCCAAACCCTGCATTAACTACTGATTGCACCGACTATAAAGCCCCATTATGGTGAAACGATCTCTGGCTGTTACTGAACTGACCAATGATGCATGCACTCTCCGTTGACGTTGACAGATAGTTGAAAAAATGGGTCTCTACTCCGTGCGTCCTTGTGTAGGTGACGGAGAGCCCTTGTGTCGACGGATAATGGCGTTGGGTCAATCCGTCTCCGTCAAACGGAGAAGGATAAACTGGGCTTTGGTCACAACTAATAATAAAAAGCCCTTTCGAAAAACTTCTAGGCATCATTTAAGCATAATGGATGCCAAAAATGTTGTAATTGGTTTTTTTGATATAGTGTTTTATATATAAAGCTTTACTTACTAACCTTCTTCTTGTTAACCCCCTCATTGATCCCCTTTTTTATTTTGGGGTACTCATCATCTAAGAGCCAGTTGTCTTTAATAATGCACAGAAATCCAGAAACTAAACATTATCCAATTTACACAAAAACATGTCTGCCTCTTCGCCATCGCCACACCAATGACAGCCAATCACTTCATGATTTGCTCTTTTCAGCGAGTGATGGACTGGTCCCCCCTTAGTGTCACAAAAGAAAACACCTGTTAGAATCTGCTTAATCCTAGCCAGCGGCGCTGCTTTCTGGGCTCTTAGGGGCCCGGTTAATCCACAAAGGGGCACCAGGCCAAGGGCAGGGCTGATTAGACCCCCACCATCCATTCGACCATCCAAACATCCACCCAGCTATACACACACGCACACACTCGCACACCTCTGAGTCTGCCTCATAGAACAACTGTTTGAACTGGCTTCTTAATTTTCTCAACCATCCCCACTTCACTCACTTGCCCCAAACTCACTAATTCAGCTCCCTCCAGCACTCCACCCCCCACCTCCTTTCCCTCCCCCAGTGAGATTTAAAGCCTATTGATTTGTTGATTTCTCCTCTTTTGTTTGCAGCTAGTAGAGTGTTAACAGGACATATAGGGTCCAGAATACAGTGCCAGAACTTTTGGCATGGCAGATTAAGGTCCTAATCTAGGCATCTGTCAAGGTTTAGTCAGCCTTCTCCTTCATGGTTTATGGGGCCAGATTGTGAAGGTATTAACACGCTTTTTATCTCTAAACTGATTAAAATCTATAATGAAATGTATACCTTGTTAAAATAGAAAACATGTGGAAGACGTCATGCTGCAAATGTTATGACTATGATTGGGGAAGTAAAGATAAAACAGGAATAATTGATGAAAGATGTGAAGACATCATGAAATATTAGAAGGTGTTAACTATGTCTCCACCTACTGAACATCTAGTAGAATGCATTGATGTAAAATCAAATGTTTGATGATAAGAGTGGAGATGGGGCCTGAATGTTTTCTAATGGTGCTCAGAATCCAAATTTAACTTTTCAAGGAGGAAAAAAGCCTCTTGAAAAATCTGAAGACTGTGCGTTCTTTAAAAAAAATAATATTTACATTTCTGACCACCGGACGAGAATGCGTAGATATTGCCAAAAACTGGCCCATGCTGCTGGCTTTCCTCCTTCTGGCCTTCCTCACTTCCACTGGAGGTTTTTTCCTCTCCACTGTTGCTACATACTGGCTCAGTATAAGGAATTAGTGTGAAGTCAACAATACAACGCAGTCGACTGTTTTCTGGCGATTCATGTTCATCGAGGAGGAATAAATGATGAAAGTCAACTTGATGCAGTCTGGTGGGTTTCCATAAAACTTTTTAATTGAAATGACTTTTTATGTGCCTTGATATAACATGTGTTGTGAAATAATGTCTAATCCCGTTTTGTCTAAGGTACAGTAAATGTCTCCCAATGGAGACATATAAAGATACTTTGACTTTGAGTTGTTACTATAAATAAAATGAATTGAATTTAAGTAAGATATAGCACATTTCCCCATGACATACTATTAATAAAAAAATTATAACATTTTATGTGAGAGACCAACATGAAGTAATGCTGGATTTTTGTGTGGAATAAAACAACAACAACAATACCTGGTTTGAAAAACAGTTTAATAAATAGGAATCTAGTTTGGATTACATTTGTATTCATCCTTTTTTACACTTTTATCCCTAAATAAGATTTTTTGTATAACCAAACAGAATTTTTTTAACTTTTGAAGCTTATATTTGATAAATATTTAATTATTTCTGAATTATGTAGGGATATGTGTTGTTTTTGTCCACAAAAAATAGCAATAAAACAAACTGAAGTTTGATCTAGTAATGTAACAAAATGTGTAAAGCTTCCCTGTTTATGGTATGAATACATATTTAAGACATTATACCTTATATGCAGCAACATTATAACTGCAGAGATGGGTAGTAACTAGTTACGTTTGCCTAGTTACATTTACTTCAGTAACTGTTTGGGAACAAATACTTTCAGAATAAATTTTACTACACTGTTCTTTGTACTTTTACTTAAAGAATATGACAAAGTTTTGCTACTCCTCCTTGAGTAAACCTTCTGGATCCTCTCACACTGTGACTAACTTCACTGAACGCTGAGCCCTTTGTACCATTTGATCAAGAAAACACCATATTATATACTGCCACTGGAAGTACTTTACTGTTCTAATGTATGTATATATATGTATATATATATATATATTCAATTTTATATATATATACACACAATACCCCTCGTATCGTATTTAAGTTTTTTATTGAAAGACTTTTATTTGAAAATTGTCTTTTGTTTTGTTTTTCAGGCTGAATTTTCTTAATTTGTCATGATGTTATCATTTATTTGTTTTATTTTATTCATTTAGTTACCAAAATGTGCACATCAGATTATATTTCCCTCCATCTGATTAAATCCTCGGTACTTAAGTAGTCTTTATACAATTTTTTTTACTCTTACTTGAGTCCTTTTTTGGATGACTAATCTGTACTTTTATTTGGCTAAAAATATAATGAGTTAATCCCATGCCTGTATAACTGTAACAAAACATTTAGTACATTTTAGAGGCTAACATTCAATGTTTCTGTTTTACAGCTTTTAATGCCATCTAGTGGTAGGAGGTGATTTTAGGGAAATAATCAATTAAAACCCAAATACTTAGAAAAACTTTTTTATTTAAAAATGAGTACACAAGGAATTATCTGCTTTTTAGTGAAATACAACTGAAAAAAACAATATAAACAATAGAACATCCTGTTGTTCATTTGTCTGGTTTATCACATACTTTTATACACCCTACCCAAGTAATTTCTGTATATTTCCAAGACAAAGATGTTTACATAACAGGACATAACAAGCTTAGTTATTAACAAATGAGTAATGTTACGAAATTCACATTCATTTCTACGCTAATGAGCTTCAGTCTGTGAATTACCAGTAAAATTGTCAGTAGTATGCATTTAAATGTATATCTGTTTATCCTCGTCTGTCACATTTTCTGGTTTGTTACAGTTTTGTTTTTAAATTTGCATAGTTGTATTTATTGTTAAATTAATTTTCCAATCCTGCTGTGTGCCTGATCAAATTCCCAGGAGTACCGGAGACCAGCCCAGCTGTCACCAGCAGTGTTTAAAATCCATGGATCAGTCCCACAAACAGCCAACAACAACCATGCACCTTCAAACACATTTTAAGGTCAGAGAGGTAGGAACAAACTCCACACAGAAAGCTATGCACGGCTGCGTTATCTGAGAACGTTGCCCGCTACTATGCCATGTAAGTCTGAATGAAGATTAGTATGACTAAAACTGAAGAATTAATCTCAAAATCTATATTTTGCATCAATTAATCTTCCTACTAAGTACCTTTGTGTTATACTTTAAAATGAGTAGAAGCGACGCATTTACTAAGCGCAAAAATTCTCTCTAGATCATTTAAGTGGAGACAATCTTGTCACATGGCAGCAGCTGGGTGACACCAATTTTCTTCACATAATCGTTCTGCAGAGACAAAGGCGAAGATTAACTCAATTTGCTCTAGACATCAAAGACACATTTCTTTAAGGCAACCTGTAGGATGGCAGAGATGTCAACGTGGTTCACAACGTTCAATGCTTACAGGTACATAAAAGAAAAAAGGTCCTTACAATGTACTTGACAACGTTGATATGGTACGGTATTCCACCAATCTCCTCGCACTTCTTTATGTTCAATCTCTCTGGATCTCCAGGAGCCAAAACAGGCGAGCCCGGATCAGCCTGCAACAAAAAAACCTATTGTGAAGGAACTTGTCTTCTATCCAATACACACCTGCAAATAAATATACTCAAAGTAAATGCAAAGTGAGCAGTATTTAGGGTCAATTACAACAGTTAAAATAGAGTTACTTATTTAGTGCAAAAATATTTGAGTACATTTCTGAGTTATTAGTATAAGAGAGCTGTGTTTTTGCTTCTGACAAAAACTCAGCAATTTAATGCATTTGGCAGAGGATTTAAATGTTTTATTTTTTCTAAATCCTCAACCAGGGAGAATCATTTCACCAGTTTATAGAGCAGGGACTATTGTAGAAAATGTAGCCCATCAGTTAAGTGCTAATTTTGCTTGGTACGGCAGAGTATTTCATTTTATGATTTTTTTATGTTTCTGAGTAAGCTGCATAATAGTAATGATGTTAAAAGATTTTAATCTTCTCGATCCACAAGCTGCTCTGAATCTAAATAAATTACATTAATATATATGCAACTGCCTTTGCCTGCATTTTACAACTCAGTTCAAGCAAATTGTTAAGAAGCAAGAGGCAGAAGTCTGTTTGCTGTGTAATTAAATAAACATAGCTGAACTGAGATAAAAGCTAAATCTATGACATTTATGGGGAATACTTTTTTTTCAAATTGTTAAATACTCACAGGGTCCTGGTCTCTCTGGATGGAGAGCAGATCTGACATTCTCTCGTTGAACCCTGGAGCAAAGTTTTCCGGGTTGATTGCTACAAAACACTGACCCTGAAACCCAAAACAGAACAAATGGTTAGGGATAAAAAAAGTAGGGCAGATTCCCCTTTTTCAAAGTTGCTTTTGAAAATAAAATTTATTTTAATTAAATTACTACTTGAGAATGTATTGGGTGATATTACTGGAATTTAACTTGCTTCATTTTTATCGGAAGTTTTGTATGCTTAGTGTTGAAAGAAATTCTATAAAAAAATGTTATTCTTGCTTAATCAAATCCATTGTAATTTTCTCGTTTATCAATTGGAGAGGCTCCCTTTACCTCAAAAATAAAAACAGACTACAGGGGATTGTAAATAACCTGTGCACAAAGATCGGCGGGATTTAACCTGAATGATCTGGTAGCCTTGTACAAAACCAGAGTCCTCATAAAGGCTTGCTCTATACCTCAGTATAAGAACCAAACTTTAGTGCATGAGTGAGGCTTCAGCCGGGGCGTCGTAGATAGATCGTGTCAAGATACAACGTTGAGCAGCAGATTTAGAAACAGATTCTGTGGTATGTGGTTGTAAAAAGGATGCTCTGCTTCTTTCTTTGGTCTTTAAGAGTGTTACCCTTGCATTCCTGGGACCAAAAACAGTGACTTCAGTCGTAGGCCATGTACACACATAACAGGGTTTTAAAAAATAAAATAAAATCTCCCTCCATACATAACTGGATAAATGCGTGGCAAACCTGTAGGGGGCAGTAGTTCTCTCAAATCCTATCCGCTCTTAAAAGTTGGGCCCGACCTGACCTGAGAGAATTCAGCCCGAGCCTGAAGATTATATTTTATTTGACAGTTTATTAAAGCCCGAACTCGATTACAGACCGACATTATTCGAAAGCCACACACCTTAAACTGTGCTAAAAAAATGTTTCCGGACAACGTGAAAAACAGAAAAAACAGAAGAAGCTTACCAGGTTGGCAACACGGTCAGTAACTTTCCAAGTGCGGACGTATTTGCTGTACTGAGCGCCAGCCAAGATCCCACAGAAGACCTCCACCATCATTCCAAGACCATAACCTTTGTAGCCGCCTATATTCAACAAAAGATCCACACAAACATAACTCAGCACACAGTTAAGGCACACTATCTACAAATTAAAAACCTGGTACTAAGATTTATCATATTTATATTTCTTACAATTTATAACTTTTACATAAAATTGCACCCTTATTATTAATAACAATAACCTGATTATAAATTAAAGTGGATAAGGGGTGCGCAATATTGTAAAAGACGGTCCTGATTTTTCTCACTGTAAAATAAATTTTTTGATTTGATCTCAAAATTCTGTGTCTTGACACACAGTAATAATTTATTAAATATAAATTTATTAAATGTGGCATTGAGGAAAAATATTCCTTTAAAGCCTTTTGCAGTTATAAAATCTGACATACAGCTAGATTAAACTCTTGGTCCCTTTTACTCCTAAACTGGAATTGTGTTTATGATAGCAATAAAAGAAATTTGAGGTTTTTTTAATTGTGCAAACTGTATAATAACACAAAATGTTGTCAGGTAAATCACTTAAACAACACACAGTTCAAGAATCTAAATTTCAAACACCTATTACATCAATAGAAAAATAAACAAAATAATCTACAAAAAAGCTTCATCTGCATTTTTTTGGGTATAATTATGGCTTATGTTGCTAATTTGTATGATACTAAAAGTTATGTCAGTTTTCTGTCCATTTTACTGTTTAATGTATCCACATAACTATTTCTATTAATTGTATAATAATTTACTTTTTATACAATAAAATAATCTGATGGGAACGCATTAAAGAAAAAGTTGCGCTAAGAGCCAATACTCCAAAAACAGGACTTTTTTTTCCAATCACTTAACACAACCTGTGGCTTCACTGCCACCAATAGGGACCAGTCCTCCTCCAGTCAGAACACTCTTTGGGTCCGTTGTTACATGTCCCTCTGGATCACAGCCCCAGCCATCAGGAATTGGGTCCCCTCGCCGTTCGTTAAGCTCCACCTATATATAGACATTACATCAGCCAGGAGAAGATAAAGACTTTACTTATATTTGATACTTTTTTATTTTATTTTAAATGTGAGTGACACCTAATGTGTCCTCAAAGGGTCGCAGGATGGCTGATACACAACCAGACCACTGACCAGGTATAAATAATTTTTTTAAAAGTTTCAATTTTTCAGCCACACAAAACCATTACGGGGTTAATTAAACAGATTCTCTTTAAAACAGGTAACTCTTTTTCAGCACACCAAAATATAGCATTACCTTTCCAAGTGCAACAGCTGAAGTGGCCGTGTCCAGAACAAAGCTGTCTCCGTGTTCAGCCGGAGCGGCCACACTCAGGGGGTTGGTTCCCAATGTGCGCTACAGGGTGCAGTTTCACATTACGAATTAGAAGAATGTGCAAATATACAAATCTGGAATAAGCATTCTATATTTAGGGCATAGAGGAGTTGGTTTGGCCCAGAGAAAGAAAGACACAGTCCACAGAAGGAAAAACATCTCAGCTGCTGTCACTAAGGCTTAGAGGCATTACAAATGGCATACTGTGTGGTTTTATGCTAGCGCTACTTACCTGTTTGCCGCGTGTGGGAACCACCAGAGGCGAGGTGTTAGTAAATGACATACCCTGAAGTAAGAAGATAATTATTATAAAGAGGGTGGAAAATAACCTTCACTTGTGTCATTCCATAAAGTGAAAACGCCTTAATGGAGACAAGGAACTTTTACTCACAATCATGTTTTCTTTGAGGGCTTGCATTGAATAGTAACCAGCGATTCCAAAATGGTTAGAGCCTATGAGAGAAGAGTGACATGAAATTAATAGGGTTCGATATCTGCTTCTCTTCCCTAATTGTCTGCTTATTTGCATAGAATTATTCATTTAGTATTTTTTTTTGCTAAAAACATTTAATGAAAAATACATTATCAAGTTTTCCAAACTATGGTAAAAGGAGTTAACTTTATATAGCACTTTTCTAGTCATTATTACTCTTTAAACTAGAGCCATATTCACACACCAATACAGAGCGTGGTAGGAAAGTTGGGGTTAAGTGGCTTGCCCAGGGGCATTTCGACTTGTGACAGAAGGACATTGGAATTGAACCTATACAATTGCAAGACAACTACTCCACCTACTGAGCCACAGTTGCCCATGATGGTTGCCAATTTCTAAACCTGGTTTGCCTGGCTGAATTTTTATGGTAGTTAGTGGACCTATGCTACAGCCTCATGTCATTTACAGCCTCTAAAAGCTTTTGTACCACAACTTTCCTTGTATTTGCTTCATCCATCTTCCCATCAACTCTACCTTCCCTGACTACAGTACTGCCACTGCGCAACTGTTCCTTTAAATCAAAGGAAAAAAACTTGTCGATTTAGTGCTGCCTTTGATTAATTGATTAATAATAGCAAGAATGCCATGTTTTGTGTCTCTATTTTATGCTTTTATTGTTGTTCTCCCCTAATCACCCAAAGCACCTTGAATTGCCTTGTCGTTGAAAATGTCCTATACAATTAAAGTTGCCTTGCCTTGTCTTACTAACGAAGATTATCACCACAACATGATGCAGACATTGCCAAATTTGACAGTAGGAGTGGTGAGTACTCAGGGGCACTGATTCAGTTTTCAATAGATATTACATTTTTGTCTCGTCCGGTCAAAACAGCTGCTTCCCCATGTTTGCGTTGCATCCACATAGCTTGTCCAGGCAACTTGAAACTCTACCATAAAAACCGGATGTGTGGAGTTTCTAACAAATATTAACCTGTCAAGCAATTCTTCCACCTGAGCTGTGAATCACTGGAGCTCCACAAGAGTTACCATGGTCCTCTTCGCTGCTTCTCTGACTAATGCTATGCTACAATTTGGTGGCTTTCCTGCTATGTCATACTCTTCATTTTAATTAGTTAGACTAATAATAGAATAGAATAGATTATACTAGAATTTAATATTCATTTAGATTTAACATTTAGATTTAACATTTAGATTTAACATTTAAATATTAATTCCATACATGTGGACTTTATTAACTAATAAATCAACTTCTGAAGGTATTTAGATTACACTGGACTTTATTTAGGGGAATCAGATTAAATGGGGGTACTGCTTATATTTGTAAACAATTATGAATACTATGTCATTTTTCTTCCACTTCACAGATACACAGTTCTTTACATTGCAATATCACATTAATCATTTTGTTTTTGGGAAAAATCTAACCAGTACAGCTAGCCTGGTTCTGTTTCAGAGCTTCTAATATCTTCTATAGAAGTCAGAGAATATGTGGGACCCACCATGTGCCACCACCCAGCCAATGCCAACCTCTTTGGCCTTTCTGATAGCCAGATTCATGCAGAAGTTCCCCACGACTGGGCCAAGGAGGTTGTTTCCATCCACCAGCGCTGTGGCTGGACTTTCCTTCTCCACCGTCGGCTCGCCTTCCACCGCACAGACTCCTGTCTGTATGTCCTTTAGGTACATATCTGTTGGTACAGACACACTTTGAAAACATGACACTTATATTAGGCATGGATAATATGCAGCAGATGTCAAACTGTACAACTCACCAGCTACAAGGTACAGTGTGACATTCTGGACAACGAAAGATGGATATTTACAAACTTTCACATCAACTGACCCATTCTGTTGAGTCCATGACTATAGTGCCCCCTGCAGTCTGCTGTCACCAGCACCTCAGCTAGGCTGCTAGCATGATGGGGTTTGGCGCCCACTGTTGTTAAACACCTCTCAATGAAGCTTTGCACCTCCTGCTGGCTAATCACACATCTGCAGGGAGGAGTAGAAAACAAGTACAACAGATAAAGCTATCTCATCATTGCTTCTCGGCACTGTGTTGACATGTTTTATTATGTTGAACACTGTGACTAGCAGAATGCCCAGCAGTTTATCGGCAGCTGAGAGGTAGAGGTTGGATAAACTCATCAGGAAGGCCACCTCTGTTCTAGGATGCACCCTGGATCCGGTGCAGGTGGTGGGAGATAGAAGGACTCTAGTTAAAATAACATCTCTGATGGACAGAGTCTCCCACCCCATGCTTGGAAATGTTGCTGAACTGCAGAGCTCCTTTGGTGACAGACTGCTACATCCTAGATGCATGAAGGAGCGTTTCTGCAGCTCCTTCCTCCCTGCAGCTGTTAGACTCTAGAATCTGAACATAGATGTTTACATCAGCGCTGGAAATTGCACTAACCTAACAACACCACTACTGTTATAACTCGCACATTATTTTTCCCAGATTATTTATACTAACTTATTGGAAGTTACATGTTTACTTTTTAATGCACAGTAAAATGCACAATCTGTACTTTTCTAACTTTTCTAAATATTCTAATTATTTAAACATCTTTCAGTATCCTGCTCTGGTTGCACACATCCTGGGTTTACATCTTTATCTATACTTAACCTTAATAAACCTTAATAACTGTACATGTTTTTTCGAGTTACTATTGTACATGATGTAAATATTTTTGTCTTCCGTAAAAATTGTGCGTGTTTCTGTTCTGTGTCCTGTTCTGTTTGTAAATCTGTTTTTTTGCTGCTGTTACAACCATATTTCCCCTCGTGGGACAATTAAAGTATTATTCTTTTCTATTCTATTCTATTCTAATATGAGGAAGAAGGAGGAACAAAAATAGAAAAATAAAGTGGAAAGTAAAGTGTTTAATTAAACCCTTGTCCTTTAGAATATATAAATTATGCACAAACTGTACCAATTTTTGATGATGAGAAGTTAGAAAATCAAAGAGGGGGTTTATCAGGGGTCTCCAAAGTTTGGTCAGGAGACCATTTGTTGCTCTTGGGAAGACACCATCAGGTGTGGCTAATGCAGATGGACACTGGTCATTCTTTTGGAGCAAACTTTTCACAAACAAAACATATCTTGCAAAAATGGAAAACATCAGGTACAACACAAAGTCTTTTGTCCCATTTGCTTTTATTTCTCTATCTCATGGTAAAAAAAAGCCACAGAAATCCAGGAAAAAAAGATTTGGGCACACCTAACATAAGAGAAAACCTCATCACAAAACATTACGTTTGTTTCTCAGCAGGGGTTAATATACTTACTGTACAATAACCCCGGTTTGGTGTATATATTATCCTTTATTATTTATTTGTATTTATTTGTATTTCCTTTTTTTATTTCAGTTATTTAAGTTCTGTACTGGAGAGAAAAGTTGTCAGAGTCAAATTCCTTGTATGTGTCATACTTGGCCATTAAAATTGATTCTGATTCTGATTCTGGTTAAAAATGAAAGAATTTACAATAAGATTATTCTTGCATTTTATTTTTTCTGGGGAAAAAATATCACTCTGGAGTCCTTTTACTTTGCACCTCCAACCAAGAAGGTCAAACAGTACTGCTCGATAGCATCAAACCACCCAACATTATGAGCTGAGCGCAAATCATCTCACTGCTTCAGTCTGACTCCAGTAAACAGAAACTATTAGCTCTTCAGGAACCTTAGGGTCCTTCCTGTCTTATTGTGTTGTTATTTTTGTAGCAGAATTCCCTTAAGACAATGTCTAGTGGCACAAGAGGATGCTCGCTTTTCCAAGCTGTACATCTGAGAACTCAATATGAAAACTTAAAACATTACACATTACCATTTAATTAATGTGGTAATTAAACCTTGAGTGATGACTGATTCTATTTTTTCCACATAACATTTAGTTATATGTAACTTTATGGTACTTTCCAGGCAAACATTTAAAAATAAAATCTTACTATGACCTTAAACTTTGCAGCTAATGCACACAGAGGCGTATTGATGCCTCAGAGAGGCCATGACTGAAGGCGGGGGCCAGGGGCCTATGTGGAACAAAGACCTGATACAATCCAGAGTGAAGCTTAAATGCAACAGGGAGGTCAACGAGTGCAAGGCTCCGCTTTATTAAGACAGATCAAAACACGTCTCGTGTCTAACCTTCGCTTTGGGTTTAACTGTGTGGTTCTGCATCAACTTCAACCTCAATTGAATTTAATACCAATGAACCAATATAAAGTAAAGTACAGTTGTGAACTAGAAGCAAAATAATGCATGGTTTTCAACCTGTGTTACAAATAAAACACTGAAAAGTATGGTGTACATTTGTAATTGGACAATCTTTAGAAAATTGTTTGTTGAAGCACTTCTCATTACAATGACATCAGCAAATACTTCAGAGTATTGGACAGAAATGTTTGCCTATTCTTCTTTGCAAAACAACTCAAGCTCAGTGAGATTAGATAAAGCGTCTCTTGCTACATCAAAATACACACACGACACTTTTCAAATATTTATTTGCTGAGACAAACTTCCACCTCTTAGTTCTGCTTTGTGTTGTTCTATAAATAATACCCCTATTGAATACATACATGTTTGTGGTTATAACATAATGAAATGTTGAAAAAGTTGGAATACTGTACAGCAATATCATAAACATACCACATACATGTTTTACTGGCATTATTTAAAAGTAAATTGTTGTTGTTTTTGTGCCTGAAGTTTTCTGTAAAATCTATCTGTAAGATCTCAGCTGAATGAGACTCAAAATGGTTATTGGGTCACTGCTATCAAACAAGAAAATATTAAAATAAAGACCAACCTACTCTTCCCAGGCGTGTTTGAGAAGTACATGCAAAACTAAACTGAAAGCATGAGAAGTCACCGAGTTAGAAACTAAAAGATGTTATGTGCGACTTGCTGTTCATCCCAGAATCTGCTTTACGTTGATCCACTTTCTTTGATTTATAATGCAATTTCCAAAAGCTAAGTTATTGTAACAGACTAAATGGAGCACTTTTGACCTCTTTCCTTTGGAAATTGTCTTTTTTTTTGTCTCTCTTCGGGGACTCCTGATTACAGACCCCACCAATCTGCTGACTTTCACAGTTTCTCAATCCTCAGCTTTTTCACCACTCTTCTCTCCTCTGACTTCAACCAAGTGAAAAATACTGCTGCTTGCCAAAAACCTGGTTCTGCTCAAGCTAAAAGAGGTCCAGCCCAGCTTTACTCATAAGCTATAGAAGGATGTTATTCACACATACTGCCAAGAAAGGGGCCCCCTCACTCACATATGCATGCATTGGTTTAATGCAATGAAGCTTTATGAAATGTTCAGTTGTACCTTATTTTTAGGATTACATGTATGCCTTGATAAATACTTTTAATGAACAAGCTGCGAGGTACAGCTTCTGTCAGTGCAAAGCGGATGTAAGCTATAACAGGAATACGTTACAAACTGATCACATGTTTTCTGCAGCCCCACTGCTGTTTTGCATAATCATTCACGGGTTAAAAAAATAGCACTGATTCCACAAAATACACAACCAGAAACTCAAGAGTTGTTCATGCAACTACAGAAAGTTTAGATAGTGGGGATTGTAGGTAAGATCATGCATATTAGGGGGACCACGCCACCTCCTACCTATCCATACTGTCCTGCTCAGTGCTCCCCAAAGCGCGATGGTGTGCCACTCGTGGCGCTGCTGGCGTCTCAGATCCGCTGATAAAAAACAACCCGAAGGGCAGTAGAAGACGACGAGCGTTGGGAACGCCCACTGTTTGCGCATCGATCAGGTATACAGACTGTCCCTATATGTGTGGGCGTGCTTTATACGCTCATGTTGCCATGTCTGCCCGCAATCACTCGCTTCGATGGGGTTACATGGCATCGGTCCAGGCGCTTTTGCAATTTTTCGCGCTTCGCTGTTAAACATGGGAGGGACCATTCCTGTCTCTGTGATCACATGTTCTGGTGGGGTGGGGGGGCCCCAAAAAACAATGCTTGCGTGGGGTTCGAGTTCAAGGTCTTGAATACGAGTTCCCTGGGACAAAAGTGGAGAAAGACTTAAGAAACGTTCTGGAAATTCCAGAAACATTATTATTATTATTATTATTATTATTATTATTATTATTATTATTATTATTATTATTATTATTATTATTATTATTATTATACTGCGATTAACCAGCGAACTTGCCTCTTGCCTGATGACCTCTGAAGATATGCAGCAGCCCGTTCCCTCAGCTCCCTTTCCCTAAGATGGATGGATGGATGGATGGACTTTTACTATAGCAGCTCTTTTTTCATTTTCTGTCTTTTGCATTTTGCTGGAAACAAAAAAAAAATACCCCAAGGGTAACAACAGGTACTGCTTCAGCTATGCATGGCGATGAACATGGAAGTTAAATCCAGATTATTACACAAATTGTATAAAAAATAAAAACTCTTTTTTTCTTCTTGGTCTAAAATTAGCTCTAACATTTTCCCTTTTGTAGGTCAGCTATTATCTAAATTGTTCTATTTGCTATCAGAACACTAAAAAAAACTCTCTGAGTTTACTTAAAAAAACAAGTCAACACATTTCACTAGCTTTTTTGAGTACTTTCAACTTGACTCTAGCCTTTACTCTATAATTGAAATTACTCTAAAAAGCTAGTGAAATGTGTTGACTTGCCTTTTTGAGTAAACTCAGAGTTTTTATTTTTCCCCCGCGCACAGATTCGGGGTGTCTTGGAAGTGCTTCTTTGTTGACTGCAGGAGTGTTTTTGCAGGCTTTTACTCCAACTTGCAACACACTGCGATTTCACTGACGTTACTGCACTAACCCATGGCAGCTGTAGTCTGAGCAAGACTTTTACTCTGTGCTATACAACAGACTTAAGCCTAGTTCATACTTCTCCGTCAGCAAGTTTGCACCCAGACGCAGATGAATTGACGGAGAAATTTTTTTTCTTTATAGTTTGGTCAGTTTTTCAGCGCTGCAAAGCATTTCCCCTCCAGTAGGCTCTGCCTATTATTGCAGTGTCAATTCTGGTTAACTAGAATGTATGTTCTTCCGCTTGTGAATGCATTCCCCCTCAAGGAGCAATGGATGAAAGAAAGTAAGTTTTGATTAGATTTTTACTAGAAGTGCATCTCATAGAGTACTCTAAATATGCATGTAAACAAACATAGGAGTCTGTTTTGATTTTCTCTACACCTCATTGAGTTCAAAATTGGCAAAAAAACATGTTAGATTAACTGTCTTCTCAATATAAAGCATCTAGTGCCCAAACGCTGCGTTGACTATTGATTACATCAACTATAGAGCACGTTTCTGGTGAAATAATGTCTGACCAATCACAGGCATACGCTCTTCGTTAAAAGAGAAGGATAGTTTGAAAATTCGGCTCTACTCCGTCCATCGTTGGGTAGGAAACGAATAGCCCTTGCATCAAAGGATAATGGCATTGTGTCTATCAATTTTGATATAGACAGAGAAGTATAAAGTAGGCTTTAGTCCACTTGGTCTTTTTATTTGTGCAATTTGGAAACACACAAGCACAAACCATGTTAATGTTTGCAGTAGCATGTTCTGTCTAATCGTCTGCTGCCATAGTGCGCAGAGTGAAAGCCCTGCTCAGGCAACAACAGTCATGGTGGACAGCAGCAACGTAATTGAGATTGCATCTTGTTGTAAGTTGGGAAAAAAGCCTGTAAGCACCCCAGAAGACAAAAAAGAAGCACTTCCAATTGCTCCTAACTCAAAGGGGAATAGCTCTAGCAATGTATGACAAAACACTGATGAAATGAAGGACTTTTGTGGCAGATAATGCCTTATTTAGAGGCGGCATATGTGGGCCCCCAACACCTATTCATGGATATACGCTGATGGTGACTAGATATAAACGTCCCCCTAAAGACTCCAAGTGGCTTCCAACTTGTCTGCGAGAGTAGACGGGCGTAATGCATGTTATGAATAAGGTCAGTTCTGGTAAATTGATCTTGGCCTGATGTTGGACTGACCAATCACAGACGTTCACTCTGCGCTGTGTTTGACAGATAGTGAAAAAAATTGTACTTTACACCATCTGTGCTTGCATGGATGACAGAGAGCCCTTGCATCAACAGATAATGTTGCTGCGTGTCTCTGGACCTTCACAGATGGAAAAGTATAAACAATGCTTTAGTATAAACACCAGGAGAAAGTCAAGTCACCGAACCATTGAAGATGGAGATGGAATCTGAGTACCAGAGATTAACATATATTTTTGGCAAAATGCTTTTATCAGCAACAGAGCAAAGAGAAATTACCTTGTGAAGACGCTGGCTTAAGCTAGGGTGACATCAGGTAAATTGGGGCATCTTTAGGCAACCAGACCAATCAAATAATTTTTTTGTTTTTTAGAACCCTTGTTCCAACATTTGAAATCTTTTGCGACATTGTCTGTAAAAAAATTAGAAGGCTAGGAGGCTAAAGCTTTAAGTGGCTCATCTTAACTGATGATCCACCCTACATAAAAGAGACATTTTGCACAGTGAAATAAGGTCTATACCAACCGGGGTTGAAGGGCCATTCAGACTGGAAGATACTCCTAAAGCAATATAAAAAAGATCACGGTTTGTAACTCATCGGTAAACACACATTTTTGGAGAAAAGTCTTGTGGTTGGATCGAACTAGAATTTAAGCATTTGGACGTAATGATCATGATTATATTTGTATGAAAAAGGAAAGTTTAGAAAGCATTACAACACCATCACAACAGTGTTATAAGGAAGTCTGAGCATCATCATGTGGACGGTGCGTTGCTGCTGTAGGGATTGGTGTACTTCACACTATAGATGACATTATGAGGAAAGAACTTGGGAAAATTATTTCAAGAATAGTTCTGTTTAATGATTAGTATTTAATAGTAAAAGCACCCAGGGAATATGGCATAATGCTGGAACCAATTTGAAGAATCATGGACCTTTAACCTGCATTGGTGTAACTGAAGGACTCTCGTTTTTGTTACGGCTACAGTAGCTCTGATACAACACACAGACACAGATGGTAGAGAGACAATATTAGCAGGAGAGAGTGGCCCAACAGGGATTTTTGTACTATCGAAATAAATATGTTAAAACTCCAACGGAGACTGAATCAACCCTTTCCTTATCTCCATCTCTATGGAATTCTGCCATGTTAAACTTCATGTGAAATTTTAGAAGTCCAACCTAGACATTACCCAAGGATTTAAAGCTTTCCCACAAGCAAATAAACCAGACTGACATTGATCCAAAACAACCTGCTAAATAGATTATAATGGGATTTCAGGTGAATAAAGTATTTTTTTTAGCTGACAATCACAAAACCCTGATCTCAGTCCTGGGAAAATTTGTGAGCAGAGGTGAAAATGTGTGTGTGTGTGTGCGTGTGTGTGTGTGTGTGCAAACGTGGCCTATACAGGCCTTATTCAGTTCTATCAGGAACAATGGGACAGAACTGTCCCAAACCATGTTTCACATTGAAAATTGTGTTTTCAGAGTGATGTGCAGTGTTAGCTTTCCGTCACACTGGACTGTTTTAGGTCACAAATTTGAATTTTGGTTTTATCTTACCAGAACACCTTCTCCACCTTTCTTCTGTGTCCCCTTAATTCCTTGTACTGTAGTTAACTTAAAACAATAACTATGGTGCTAATTTTGTCATGTTTCTGTAAAGGTCAGACTTGTTGAGCACACAGCCAATACTTGTTAACACATTTGCCTTCGACTGCAGCTCCTCTAGACTCACCATTTGCGTCTTGGCCTCTTTTGTTTCCTAATCTTCTCTAACAGACCTCTGAGGCCCTCAAAGAAAAGCTGGATTCACTCCATGAAAATCTAATTAAACATTCATTATACTTTTTTCTTTGTTAGTTTTTTTTTTTTTTAAGGCATCAGTTAAGAAGCAACTGGCTACAAATGTTCATCAAACCGTTCAGGCTTTTTTATGTTGTGAAAAAAAAGGTTGTTTTTTGTTTCAAAAACATTAATGAGCTCAAGTTTGACAAAACTGTTTTGGGCCTCTGTGTGTGTCCTCCCGTTGCTTCCATCCAGCTCCGCCGTAGAAAACAGCTCCTGAAAAGAGCAGGAGGAAGTATGTTCCCCCTCCTACTGTAGGGCCCAAGCCTATCCTATAATTTCCCTCAGACATCTGTAAGCATTTGTCTCAGACCACAGAAGGAAAATAGAAAGCTAGAAGCCCTGAGCTGTGATTTGGCTAGATATAAATAAAGGAGAAGCTACAAATGTGAGGGAGTCACCAGGAGCAAAACGGTCAACTCACGAGTGGCACGAGGACGACCTGGACACCTCTTAAAGATTTAACATTGGGGTGGTGTCTGAATTGCATATCAGCTTGGTGGGTGTGTTGCAGGAAGAAAAGAGTTACGTGTTAACATATATATGTCTTTGTACCACATAAGCAACAATAAATAAACTGTTCAGCAAGTTAAAACAACTCTTCTGAATGTGATTTCTTTTTTTTACATGACCACAAAAATGTAAATCTTGGTAATGAAATTCCATAACTGCAAACTTGCGATTTATTTTTTATTTTGGGTTCGTTTTTTGTTTTTGTTCAATGGAAATAACAGTTAACAGTGGGCTAGATATTTTACAACCCCAAATCAGAAAAAGTTGGGACAGTATGGAAAACACAAATGAAAAGGAAGTAGTGGTTTCTGAATTTAGTTTGACTCTTATTTCATTGCATCGAATTTGAAAACAAAATATTGCATGTTTCTTTTGGTTAATTTCATTTCATTTGTAAATTTACACCCTTTCCTGTCATTCAAACGTGCAACAATTTCCAAAACAAAGTTTGGGACAGCAGCAGTTTAGGGCTAGTAATCAAATAGATTGATTAAATAATTATCTGATTTGAAAAGGGGATGTCAACAAGTGATTGTAATTATAATTTAGTACAAAAGCAGCATCCAAGTAAGGTCTAGTTCTTTAGGAGCAAAGTTTCGCAGAGGATTGGCAATTACCAACAAATACGTTAGAAAATTGTTAAAATGTTTTAAAACAATATTCCTCTGAGAAAAATAGGAAGAGATTTGAATATTTACCTTCAACAGTTCATAAGATAATTGAAATATTAAAGGAATCTGCTGGAATTTCAGTGTATAAAGCCAGGTTTATACTTCTGAGACAGCAACTTTGTACCCAGACGGAGACATATACATACATATACATGTATATATACATTTATAGTACTCAGTTTTTGTCTCTCCATTCTGCGTTGATTTTTCTGTGTTGCAAAGCAATTACTAACCAGGACAGCGGGGGGTGCTAATTTTTCATGTCGGGTCTGCCAACCGTTGTAGTGTCGTTTCTGGTTTATTCAAATTATTTTCTTCAGCTTGTGAACGCATTCCGCCCTCGAGGAGCAATGGATGACAGAAAGTACGTTTTGATAAAGCTGTAAAGCTTTTTACTAGAGGTGCAGCTCCTAAAATACTCTAAAAACACATGTAAACAAACATAGCAGCCTGTTTTGTCATTTCTCTACACCTCCTTGTGCTCAAAATCCCCATAAGATCAGATTAGATAAATTATCCTTTCAATTAAAGCATGTAGTCCCAAAGCACTGCATTAACTACTGATTACAGCGACTATAGAGCACCTTTCTGGTGAAACGATCTTTGGCTGTTGCTGAACTGACCAATCACAGGCATTGAAGGAGACAGATAATTAGAACATGGGGCTCGACTCCCGCCGTCCTTGTGTTGGTGACGGAGAGCCCTTGCGTTTTAAGTATAAACTAGGCTTAAAGGTCCATGTATCATTAAACGATGTCACCACATGGGCTCAGAACTACTTTGGCAAACCTTTTTTTAAGTACCACAATGTGTAGTTAAATCCAAAAATGCCTTTTAAGACTATAGTATGCCAAAAGGAAGCCCTATGTTAACATTGTCCAGAAGTGGCGTCAACATCTCTGGGCTCGGAGGGATCTGGGATGGACCATCACACAGTGGAAACGTGTGCTTTGGTCAGATGAATCAGTATTTCAGGTATTTTTGAGAGAAATGGATGCTCTTTGCTCCAAACCAAAGAAGAATATTGCCAGAAACAAGTCCAAAACCTAGGGTCTGTCATGTTTTGGGGTTGTGTCAGTGACCTTGGCAAAGGCCACTTACACTTCTGTGATGGAACCATTAATGCTAGAAAGTACATGGAGATGTTATGGCACAATATGCTGCCTTCAAGATGACTTTTTTTCCAAGAGACACCCATGCATATTTTAACAAGACAATATAAAACCACATTCTGTACACATTACAAAGTCCTGGTGGCGGTTGAAGAGGGTACAA
This sequence comes from Apricaphanius iberus, assembly GCA_028564705.1. Taxonomy (NCBI): domain Eukaryota; kingdom Metazoa; phylum Chordata; class Actinopteri; order Cyprinodontiformes; family Aphaniidae; genus Apricaphanius; species Apricaphanius iberus. Next base: position 1,180,948 of record JAPXFQ010000708.1, on the reverse strand, counting down.
ATACTTGACTGGCCTGCATGAAGTCCCAACCTTTCTCCAATAGGGAATGTGTGGGTCATTTGGAAAAAAATGTAACACACGAAGACCTCGTACTGTTGCCCACCTTGAGACTTGTTCACAGGAAGAATGGTAAAAAATTTAACCTGAAACACATCATCATTTGGTGTCTTCAGTCTAAAGATATTTAAGTGTTGTGAAAAGGAATGGAAACATTAAAAAGGGGTAAATGCTTTACCGTTCCAATTTTTTATTATATTTGTTGCAAGATTCAAAATAGATATACGTGTTTATTTGGGAAAATAAATTAATAGAGGAACACATTATTCAATGTGTTGTAGTACTGTTCTTAATGTAATACAGGTCACATGTAAGTTAAAGTACTGGCTTTAGTTTGATATTAATTTAACAAACCGCCCCAACTTTTTCTGATTCGAGGTTGTAGTTTAAGATAGTTTAGTGACTGTAACAAGTCAGAAAACTATAAACAGAACCAGGAGTCTTTTCTGAAAAACATGACATTCAGCATGAGAACATTTTGTTAAACTAAAAGCAGATTGAGCAGATGTGGATCATGTCCTGCATTTGGTCTTCTATAGTGGTCTTCCTGGTCGGCTCCACCTTACATCTGAAGAGCACGTTTAACACGATTCCCAGAACTGGAGGTTTTGTATATACATGTAAATGCTAGAGGGCCAAACACACAGCTGGGAGCAGACCTACCCCAGAGTCAGGCCATGAAAACCCAAAATTATTACTTTAAAGTTGGGTGTGGGTGCAGCAGCAAGAACCGCAGAAGCCAGTCGAAAGAACACCTCTCAACACCTGTTCCCATTGGGTAAGTGGTGGCAGAAACTGACTTAACACTGTATAGGGCTCAAAATAAATAGATAAATCTCTTTGTGTTCTTTTAGTGATGTACTGTGTTAACATAGAGTCTGATTTCTTTATTGCATAGATTGACAAAAAGGCAATACAGCAGAAACATATTTACTAACACCAAAAAAAAAACTAATAAAATTACAAAAAAGATCTATAAACTATTGTGAGAAATGCTGTAAGATTAAAATAAATTCATTGTCCATCGCAAAGTGGTGTCTTATCATTTTGGCCTTTAAACTTTGGTCCCATTGTTGTTTCTGTTCTCAATCTTTCTATCCCAGCCAAAGACAGTTCCAACAACCAATCAAATTTAACCTTACATAAATACAATAAATACCACATATAAAGCAGAGGAGCTGGATTTGTGACTAAAAGTTCCTAAAAGTTTTTAGATTTTGTGCTATTTCATTTTTATACAAACTCATTGTGATGTCACATATTTTACTACAGATACTTAGAAGAACTTAAATAATCTCACCTAAAAAAAATCAATCTATCTTTTAACGTTTCCATTTATTCTTTCATTTTGTCTTTTAGCCCATTTCAGCACTGCTTCAAAATACTGCCTGAATTTGTATTCAAGTCTTGAATTCATCTAATTTTGCCAGAGAGTCTTTATCAGGTTTAAAATAAATTATCAGTGTTACTGTTGATTCAGATTTTGAGCAGAAGTTTTAACACCTCCGCATGGGACAAGTCTTTATGTAGAAAACAAACGTTAAGACATGAACTACTTCTAGGCTAACATGTCGGTCATCGTCTTCTGAATCCATTCAGAGACTTTCCATTCATCTACCAGCTGAACAGCTTCAGGAAGTTTTGGAATCCGTTCTCTCCCAGGAAATCGAAGGAACCCTGAGAAGAGCCGAGGTGAACAAGCAGTAGGACAATCAGGACAATGGCCAGCAGGGGGATCAGCAGGTTCCATCCAGCTGCCAGGATGTTGTACCATTTGGCCTTGTCTGAGCACTCCTGAGCCAGCTGCAGGTTGCCGAGAGTCTTCTGGTCCCGCGCCTTACAGAAACACAAACAGATCGGATTTAGTGCTGCAAATACCCTTTACATTTTTTCACATTTCAGCACAGTACAACTACAAACATTAATGCAATTTATTTGGATTATAACAGATACACAAACACAAAGTAGTGTGGAACAGTGAAACAGAAGAAAAATATGGTCTCAAATAAAAATCTGAAAACTGTAATGTGCATTTGTATTCCGCCTCCTTGGACGAATTGTAAAACAATTGCAAAAACTCACTTTTTTCTTGCCACATCTTCTGACTTGGACTTATTGTCCAGACTTTCTCACACTTGAATGTACTTTGATCTAAACCATCCCAGTGCAGCTCTATCCGTGTATTTATGTGGTTGTCCAGTGGGAATTTGAACCTCCGCCCAGCAGTCTCATGTCTCCTCCAGCCTCTAACAGGTTCTTTCAGGATTGTTGTGTATTTATCTTCATCCATTTTCCTAGCTTCTCTGTTTATGTGTTCGGGTTCATGTTCGTTTCTAGCAGTTTGTGTCATCTGCATATCTGCACCTCCTCCAGGGTTACGATGGGCCCTTTGGCTGCTACTCTGTCAGCTTAAATGGATGACCCTTGGTAGTTTTACAGTTGTACATACTCTTATTTTCTCTTTCCTCCATAAAGGCTTGATTTGTAGATGTGAAGGTACTTCAGAGACTTGTATTTTATTTTACAACCATCTCTAAAAATTAATTCCTGACCAGCTAATGTCCTCCTTCACAATTACACAGCACACTTTTAAGATCTGTATTTGATGCCTCAAACTTATATAGTGCTTTTCTGGACACGCAAAGACGCTTTACAAATTCCATAATTCATTCACTCTCACATAGTGGTCACACAGTGGGCTGGGGGCTCGGGGGATTTGAACCAGCAACCCTCCGATTACAAGGCAACCTCTGAAACCCCTGTGCCACAGTCACCCCCATTTGTAAAAACGATTCTACACTACTTTGGTATTTACTATGATTTTGTAATCCGACAAAAATGGGAAAGACAGAAGAAAGAATCATGTGAGCTTTGTGTCTCCAGCGCTAGGAAGAGAGGACACATCAGAGCACAGTGAAGTGCAGTGGTACTGAATCTCTCTACCAACAGTCTCTAATTTCTTGACTGTACTTGCCCATTAAGAGGATGCCAATTATGCCATTTTTAACTTCCCACTTTGCGAGACACTGCCTTTAATTCCCGTGGTGAGCGAATCACAAGCCTGAGATTCTAAACTATGCAAACAAGAGAAAAAAGAAGCGAAATTACTAGTTTTACACACCCTTTTATAAGGAGCTTTGCAGGAACTTTTTTTTTTTTATTCAGGTGCATCACTGAGAATCCTGCTCTAAATATGGTTTTAGTGAGTTAAACATGTTCCTGACTGCTGCACCATTCCTGTGGTGTGAGGCATTCCAGGTTTCTACGGTGTCGGCTCTACGAACGAGGACAGTCACAAAGTTCTGCAGCCAAATGCATTTCGTTTTATTCTGTGTAAAAGAGTTCAGATCCAGCAACTTTGAGAATTTAAATGTTTTTTAATGCTTAGAGCCTTGTGCTCAAGTCTAGATTTGTTAAAACAAAATGGCTGTTGGGCTTGGCAAACAGAGATGACCACATCCTGTCGGTCTGTATTATTTTTATACAACTACTCAGGCTTTGTTTCTCAAAGTGGGAGTTGTAATATCAAGCCATCAGTTTTAAACACAACATGTCCCATAATCTTTTAAATATGTCTAATTTCAAGATATGGAACAAGGATTAAGGAATTATCTTGTCCTGTACCTGAATGTCATCAATATCCAAACTGTCTGCTTACAAGACCGTATCGTTTTCTCAATTTTACTTTCACTCTCAGCTCCAGCCATTGAATTGCTTAAAAGTTTTATTCTTATGAGTTATTAAAGTTGGTTTGGATCAAAAGTCAAAGGGAAGGGTGTTTAAGGACAAGCTTGCAAAGGTAATCACAACTGTATTAAATAAAACCGTTTTTCTCATAGATGAGTGCTGAATTAGTTGCTTTTTACTCTTATTCCTATTTTAAACTGAGAACATCTCCTAAATATTGTTCCATGCTCAAACTTACAAAAGAAAGATTAATCAAAAGTAAGAAAAAGACCCGGGCTCACCTTGATGGAGTAGATGAGTGCCATGAAGCCCAAGCAGCAGAAGTTGACATAAAAGGTGTTGCAAAGCGACCAGAGCAGATAGTCCCGGGGAGGATTCTTCCCCGTGTTGCCCATGTTCACCACGGTGGATCCAGCCGGCTTGCGGGCGGATTTGCAGTTTGTGAGAGGGGTGCAATCAGATGGAAAGTTATAGGAATGATTATCCATGATAATTTTTTTTTTTGAAGACCTCTAGTTGTGAGCAAAATTGTTGACTTTATGGACCTTCTGGATGTTGACTCTCTCTTTTGGAAGTGGTCCCCCCCGCCCCCTGTTTGGGAGGCTTTTAAAGGCCCATGGAAAGGGAGGTGGCTGGGAGAAGAAGTATGGGCAGGGTCCTTTAATACACAGCAGGTCTGTCATTATGTGGCCAGGCCTAAAGGAGACTGAAATAGAGACAGAAGAGAGAAGAAAGAGGACAAATCTTTAAACGATGGCAGTGCGTAGTCCTCTATTAGATGGTCCCTAATTTAAGCTTCCTTGAAAGTCTTTTTCCTAGCTGCTGTGTATACTAATGTCGTGGTGGAAGAAAAAAAGACTATCTTTACAGTTTATAAGCTTGAGAATGAAGGTAAAAAATAACTCTAAGAAAGCATAACCATAAAACCAAATATTGCAGGAATCCAGAATATTGAGAATTCTTCATTTTTCTCTTTAATTAAGACATTAACACACATTTAAAATTATGTAAAATGTCATGTAGTTTGTATGACTTTGGTAAAATGATTTGGGAATCTTTACACTAGCCTCTCCCAATAGTTTGCTGTAATTTTGGCCCATTCCTCCAGATAGAACTGATGTAACTGTGAGCTACTTTCCTCACACACACACGTCTTTAGAATTGTTCAAAAATTTTCGATTGAGCTAATTTCAGAACTTTGTGATTTCCTCTCCAAATTATTTTCTTTTGTCCTTCTTTTAAGGTATGCTTTTGCTTACTGTCCAAACTGTAACGACGTGGTTGATGTTTGAGATGATGCTTTAGTGTTCCCACCTGTACATCCATTCAATGTACATCGTTCATTATATCTCGTGAAGTACACCAGTCCCTTTTGTAGCAAAACACAACATGGCTCTTCCACCTCCGTGCCTCATGGTTGGGAGCTTTTAAGCTTCCATATTTTCTTCCAAATGCAATTGTGATTGTTATGGACATTTGCAGACTGTGAGCTGTTTTTTTGTGGCTTTTATCACACTTTATGTGAGCTTCTAAATTAAAAAAAGTACAAATGAATGTAATTATTGAAGCATTGAAACTAAAGTTTTAGCCTTATTTAGCGCCAAACAGTGAGAAGAACTGGATGACACGTACAAGGAGGGAAAATTTGACACCATCAGCAGTCAGGTGATTTTAATCTACACCTCCAGCCACAGAAATGGGCTGGTAATATAACACGAGTCAGTAACATCTGCTGCTTTCCAAATGATGAGAAGGGAAAGCCCATCCTCCGGTATGGAATCTCTGGCTTCATAAAACAAATAATGATCAACAATCACATTCTGTATCTGTTTGCCAACTAATCTCGCTATTGTTTCTAAATACAACAAAATGACCAAAAAGCATTTTAAAAATCCAATAGTTACTCAAAGGTCTCCCATTAAAACAGAATTGGAAATATCCTCTTACTATAAAGGCATTTCCAGATAAAACACATCTTTGTTACTATATAATCTAAATGTGAAAGAAAAGTATTCATTCATACGATTTGGCATTTAGCTGCAAGTTTACTAGCCTCTCAAAGAATATTAATATGGATTGAATGTCTTCTTATCTTATTTGATTGTGGTTGCTTTCGATTCTACTTAGTAAGCTGAAGCAAGGTGTGAACTGGTGTTTAGGAGCTGTGGTGGGGTCACGGAGGGCCTGTGTGCTTGTCAAAATCAAGCCAAAGGTCATTTTGTAGAGTCAACATGTTTGCTTTGAAATCCTCCTTTCAGTTCATTGATTTAATCATCCTTTTGTTCATACTGTGAGTGATGTTCAAACTACTCTTATTTGAATACTCGGAATGGATTCAGGAAGCAGGATTACACAGAAACAGGGTGCCTTACTTTCCGGTCCAACAATAAATCCAGGATACAATTTGAATTTCAGGACAAATTAATACTATATTACACTAACGGTAAAATTTAATTATATATATATGTCTATCCCATATGTTGGAAGCTGTGAAATAGCATGATATAGCTCCTTCAGTTGCACCTTTTTGAACTTGCTGTATAAAAGACACCTGTCCACACATTCAAACAAACTCCAACCTCTCCACAATGGTCAAGACCAGAGAGCTGTGCAAGGATATCAGGGATAACACTGTAGAGTTGCACCATGCTGGGATGGGCTACAGGACGATAGGCAAGCAGCTTGGTGAGAAGGCAACAACTGTTGGTAAAATAATTAGAAAATGGAAGAAGTTCAAGATGACAGATTCAGAAGATCGTTTGTTCCTGCAACCATAAGACTGTTCAACATAGACATCCAACATGTTTCCTAAATTCTTTCTTTTTTCTTTTTCATTTTTATTCCAATCTAACATATATTTCTAAATATACGAGCACTGGACAAATTGAATTTACCCTTTTTTGGGATAAATCTATCTATATAATGAAATGTGGCTCCAGCTCACGAGGGAGGGAGAAAGAGAAGGCTCCTTGCTAAAGAAAATGTCTCTTAAGCTCACTCTGTATGTTTATCTCGATTTTGGTACTGTAGAAGTAAGTTTAGTATCCTCTTGTTTAGACAAACACATTTAATGTATCATATCACTGACTGTATTGTATTTCCGATATGTTTATACAAGCACATTCATAAAAATGTTGTTTATTTTCTTTAATTTTTTACATTTAGCATTTTTGTCCCAGTTTCACAGTATATGGGCCAATGCTGGCCTGGGGACACTCATGTCAGATTTTCAGTGTATGGGCCAAAAATTGGGCCAGAGCTCTCAGCCAATAGTCACCTGTACTGGCTCAGTGAGTGTGGGCCAGCACAGGGCCACCATATACACTGAGAGTTACCTCACAGTGTGTGGGCCAGTTCTGGGCCGAAGAAAACTTGGCATTGTTAAGTGAGTGGGCTCTTCTTTGGGCCGAGGGCCCAGCCAACAGTGGGTCAATACTTAGGCAAGGGTGTGGCCCAGAGACGGGACCGACAAATTTTGCTATGTGGGCTGATCACCCTGCGAAATCCATGTTTGCAAAAGCATCTGTAGAGGCAGCTCTGCCCAACGAGGACCATAGGAAGACTTTACTTCGTTTGCCGCTCGACAAGTCGCTTCTTTTCATAATACCGGTATATACGCAGTGGACTGGCAGTACGTCACGCGTTTCTTTCTTTTTTTTTTTTGTACTCGCTTCCGTGTCAGTCGCTGCAGTTACTTACTGCACCAGCTGTGCCGCTTGTGAGTTTTGTTCATGCTCCTTTAAGTGGGAAGAAGTAAAATGTTAAGTGTGCTACCGATGGATATATATATATGCCCAGTTTTGACTTTTAAAGTTAAAATATTCTCATCCTTTAAAGCACACGAGTCAAACTCAAAATCAGCAGGCCAAATCCAGCCCGCCATAGCCATTAATGTAACCCTCTAAACTCTCCAGGATCCTGTAAACAGAACCTTCCAGTTCTTTTTTTGTGCGACTAAATACAAATTTATACAGTAAAATCAAATCAGTGTTTATTTGAATAGTCCTAAATCATATCAGTATGAAAACATTTACAGTATTATTTAATTTTAAGAAGTAGCGTACTTGTTGAATATGGATACAGATTTGGTTGCTAATATTTTAAGGATTTGTTAAATAGTTTTATCAAAACTTTCTGCCACAACTGGCCCTTTAAAAATTTTCATGAGCTTGATGTGGCCCTAAATGGAAATGAGTTCATGACAATTAGTCAGTAGGAAGAGATAAGCCAGCAGAGGGCGCTGCAGCCCTGTTTCTCTTTTGTGTCATTGTAACGTTACAAAGATAAACTCAGTTGGAGGGATTTATTTTTCTCCCCCTTTCTTTTGTGACCGATGTTTTTCAAGCAGAAATGTACTAACGCAACACAAAAAAAAACTGTTTAAAAAAAAGTACAATTTGAATGTGTTTTTAGCATTTAGCCTTTAGTAGCTGACCGTATAAGTAGATGCCGTTTAACCTTTATATGCTATCAAAAGTTTTATATATATAAAAAAAAAGCATTCGATTGTAGCGGTGGAAGAAAAATAAAATATATAGCAGAGGATGGTTTCGATCCATCGACCTCTGGGTTATGGGCCCAGCACGCTTCCGCTGCGCCACTCTGCTGTTGCGTCAACTCACTGAAAGGTCCTGAATATATTGTAGCCACAAAGCGTTGATGCCAACTTTGTTGCTATTTCTAACGACTTTTCAGAACCCCATAACGAATTTTTTTTCATCATAAGCGCCGAGCGACAAATCTAGCGACATTTCTAATCACCCTTAGCTCCTTTCTGTGACACTTTGTCTATGATATTCCCTGCAGATTACAGAGCCGATTTGCTCTGCTCTGACTCTGACCCGTCTTTCAGCAGGGGAATGGTCTGCGCACGCGCAAACAGTGTGATCACACATCAGTAACCTCTTGGTTCATGTCACCCAGCGTCGTACAGAGAGAGGGAGCTGATTTCACCTGATCACACAATAAGTAGTTTTTTCTACAACATGAATTGAAAATTAAAAAAAGGAATGTGCATGAATATAATCCTGATCGTTCTGTCCTGTGGTGATGTGGCATGCCCAAAGAATCCACTAAAAACACAGCCATAAAGTTAGTTTTAACTCCTCAGATTTTCTGTAGACATTTGCTGCGGATTTAGTGAGGACTTCTCATTGTCTGATCTGTTCCTGTGAGCACTGTTTTCATGATCTGTGGCAGCACTGATGTGCTGCACAATGTTTCAACACAGTGAAGTATATCAGTAATAGCAAAAACGAAGCATATTTTAAATATGAAAGCTCTGCATACTTTAAACTGCTCTCTGATTTTGCCCTATTTAAATGATTGTTCTGCGGTTTTGGGTAATACCTATAAAAACATTGTCAAACAAATAGTAATGCTTCAAAAAAGAGCCGTCCGATTAATTCATAAAGTCGTGTTTTTAGATCACACGAACGTATTATTTGTAAAGACATTGTTGAATTCCAAACTGTACAGATGTTATACAGGGCGAGGTACAAACTGTTACCAAGTCAAATACAAAGAAGGTTTCAGGAATGTAGTAGCCTACTGGTCGCTATTTACGTGATGAATAAAACTTTAGGATTCAGAAACAAAGCACAACTTTGAAAAGTTTTAGCCCGACAGTTAAGGGGGTACAATTGTGGAGCAAATTGGAGAGAGACTGAACAATGTCCAATCATCAACCTGTTCAAATATGAATACAAACAAAAGATTCTTCAAAAATATAGAGATAAAGAAAAGTTACCACTAGGGGGAGCAGTATGATCAATTTGGATGCATTCATTGAGGATGAGTGTTTTTGTGCTGAACTGTTGTCATTCTGTTGCTCTAAACACAGAACATATCTTTAGGGTCGGATATTCAACAAGTACGCTACAACGGCTCATAAACATCGTCTTTTAATGCACCAAAGCAGAGGAACATCATCTGCAAATTAGGACAGCTAGGTGGGGGGTTTGTAGATGAGGAGTTAGTGTCCTCTTCAATTGGCTCGCCCTACACACTGGCTTTTTAACGCACTACAACATGTAGGGTCTACATGCTGACAACACACATTGTACACAAAAAAAGGGAAAAGGAGGGGAAGGGGAAAAAAGGGAAGAAAAAAACACAAAAAAACAAACCTACTTTTATTATTGTACTGAGGAGGGTGATGATAACTGGGAAGTAGCAAGATCACGGACTATAACATAAATTAATGTGTCTTCCATTATTAGACACAGAACTACTGACTTGGTGATCTTTGGTATCGGTATCAATCTGAAAGAAATATATAATGGTTGCCTTTTATTTATTTTTTTTCTGTCCTTGGGCTGGACAGTGGGTATGAAAAATGACAGTTGTTTTAGTTGTGCTTCCGATAATAAGAACTAACAGTAGTTGTGAGAACTAAAGTTGCCTTGATTTCTTTTTTACTATGATTGGTGCATACTCATATCTTCTGTGGTTTGCTTGTGGCTGTTGTTTTGTTCCTTTTGCCAGTAATTCCTTACATTCACTCATTTACATCCAATTAATACATTTGAAACTCTTCTGTCCTATTGTAAGTCTAACAAAGAGTCTTAAATTCTTGAAAATATGCTTATCTAAAGAATGTACTGATATTGCTATGAAGTAACATTTTGATTGATCACTTTCAAAGATGTTATGTTAGTGTGTTCAGGTTTTTTAAAATCTTTTTCAAAAAACCTGACTCAGTTAATGTGTCCTTGACTCTTACTTACTGACTCTAGGCTCTGCTAATTGTAGAGCAGTTGTAACTTTATTGTGTCAGTAATCACAAAAAAGCCAGGGTAAAAAAAAAAAAGGCTCTTCGCATTGAAATGGTTGCTGACCCCTGGTTTAGACCTTCACACAACGCCTCCACTCTGTCACCTGGTCGTGCTGTATCCCACTGAGGATGATTTGTGTAAATGACTTTGAAATGGCCTCAAAAGTTGTCTTCCAAGGTTGTCAGATTCCAGGGGAAACTGTGGTTGTGTGCATGTGTGTCTTTACATATATGACATAGGACGTGACTAAAAACCAAATCTGCTCATTCTGCAGTATTTATTTAATGTGAATTCAACAATCAACTTGAATGACCATATGTGAAATAATGCAAGTTTGCTTGATTTCGTCTTGCTATTTCAACAGAACATCCACCTAATGAGTCACCTAAGCTTAAGATAAACGGAAGAAAATCTCCACGAAGTATTTGATTGTAAAAATTTATTGGAAAGTATACAATGAAAAACTCTTACATGTTTAGATCTCGCAAACAACCAAAGCTTTCAGGGAGCAGTCCTGCACTTCACGGCCGTTCACTGTCAGCATGGAGCAGCCTACATCCTGGATGGGCAGATCTGGCTGCTCTGGTTGCTCTGGTCCCCATTCGCTGAAGTTCAGAATTTGGTTAATGTCAAGTTGCACCTGTTCTTGATTTATGTTGGTGTTCATCCAGACTTCGTCTTACTTTTCCCCAAACTCCTTAGTCAGTAAATTATTTTCCTCTTCGTTCTGAGGTAGAGCCAGCTGTAACCCTCGCTCAGCGCAGAAGTCTGCTGCCTTTTGGAAAGGTAGTCTCTCCTCGTTGGACACAAAGTATTTATGACTAACCTGTCGGACAATTAAGTAATTTGTAACTAAAGGAGAAAAAAAAATACAACGCACAAACTGACTTTGAAGTATGCACAATGCTGATCAAAATGTCACGAGTGGGAATAAAGTTAGAAGGACAGTATTTGCATTTTATGGTGCCTGCCTGATTATATCTTGGCCATAAATTCGGCCATAATAAAATAAAATAAAATAAACTTTAAAAAAAACTTAAAAAATAGGCCATTTTTCCACTACATTGAAGACTAAAGCCCTACAAAAACCTAATAATGAATAAAAGTGTCAGAAAAGGATTTAAGGTTGAGTCGCCCCAGCTAAGGTTGATCTATTAAAAAACTTGTGTGGGCATTATTTACACAAGGGTTTCCAGTGGGTTATTTTCTGTGGGGGAAAAAAACACTCACTGTTTTTTTTAACCTTTAAAACAGTTTCTAATCTAAAGTGATGACCTGTTGCAAGAGGTCTTGCTTGTGTAGCCCAGCAATTCTGCCACATTTGATGAAGGAGAGCAGAAAGCCTTTTCTCCTTTCCCATTCTCACTGTATTGACTCCAAGACTCCAATGCCTGACATAAAATGCTAAATCGCTCGCCTGCAGTTAGTACAAAATGCGGCAGCAATTCTTTTAACAGGCACCAAGAAGCATGAGCTGCATTGGTTGCCTGTTTGTTTTAGAATAAATTTTAAGGTACTTTTATTTGCTTTTAAATCTTCGCATGGCTTAGCCCCATCATTTCTGTGCGAACTACTGAACGTTCATTGTCCTGCTCGGCCCATGAGGTCAGCTGATCAGCTCTTCCTTGTTGTCCTGAGGACTAAACAGAAGCTTAGGGGGGACAGAGCTTTTTCGGTGGCAGGTCCCAGGCTCTGGAATCTTTTACCATTACAGGTTAGGCAGACTCCATCTTTGGTCATTTTTAAATCTCGGCTAAAAACCTATTTGTTTGACCTGGCGTTTAATTCCACATGAGGGTAGGAAACTCCAAATGGTAGATTTTATTATTGTTTTATTTTGCTTCTGATACTGTATCTTGTATGAGAGGTATGGCATACATTGTACTCTACTGTGTAACTTTGTGGATGGTAGGGTTTTGCTTTTTTGTTATGGGAAAGCACTTTGGGCATGTTTTTGTGTTGTCTGTCACTTTACAAAAATATGTTGATGCATGACAGATTAGGGATAGAATGATCATAGAGTTTGATGGTAAAGTCATTACCTGAGCAAAAAAGGCCTTTTTACTTTCACACTAATTATGTGTAATTTATTCCTCGGAAAAGATGGATACATAAAATCACATGATGATCTAGAATATGAGCTTTTATTCTATTTACACCATACATTTTATTTATGTGTTTTTTAACAGCTGCTCGTTTCTACAGAAAGACATGAAAAAAAAAAGGAATAAGAATAGAAAATAATTTTTAAAAAGTTTATCTCTTTGGCATATTCTATTTTAATATTTTCATTTGATGTCATTTTAAGTAACTTACACATTGATTCCTAAAGAAGTCTCTTATATTGAGTTTTATTTTCTTTCACATCCTTCAAATCCTATGCAGCACAAACACACACCACACACAGGTATATGCACATACACACACGCACGCAGACACAAACACAAAGTGTAAATGACACCACTAAAATCCATCTAGCTGACGTGACCTGGACAAAACAAATGCCAAATGTATTGACAACTTACACTCGCAGGTGCCTCTCATCCAGGCCAACTAGCAGTTGTAGCTTGAGATGTTGTTGAGACGTTTGACCAGACATAGACACACACAACTGTCTATCAATGGCGGCTGGTCTATTATGGGCGCTGGGGCGCCGCCCCTCCTAACAATTTTAGAAAAAAACAACAACAAACAAAACGTTTAAGTTTGACCAAAACATGACTTTCTTCGGTACAGGTGTAGTGTTTTACACACTAGAAGGAGGGGAGGGGGGCAGGGTATGGTTTCTTTTTGTCTGCCAGCTTCAACGTGTGCTGCAACAACGTGATAAATGTGTACTTTTATGGTTGGGGCGGCGAGGAACAGCGCCCTTGCTATCTAACCAATGGCGCTCTAATAGGGTATAAAAACGTCACTACATATCATTGATTCAACCAATCAGAGATGCGCAATGTTGAATGTCTGATGTGCGCTTGGCATCAGCGCCCATCGGAGATTTAACATGGTTAAATTTTTGGTGTGGTCAAGTGTCCGCGAGACCCGGCGGGTGGAGCCAGTCTTTCTTAACAAGTTGACAATGGCGGCAACATACAAGACAGAGACCGTGCAATCTCTTCTTCAAAATACATTTGAAAGAAGACCACTGGCTGAAAAGCTTAAAATAAAAGAAATGGGACCGGACCAGCCACAAATTAACATCAGACAGCAGGTGAAAGACAAGGAAGCGTCTTATAACGCGAGTAGAAAGCGGCGTATTTATAGACATATTGAATATGCATTTTGGGTCGCTGTATAGCTTGAGTACATTTCATAGTAAGGTATCGCTGCGTTACAAATGCGCATTATTCAGTAAAAGTGATGTTTTCTGACTTAAATTAATGCTAACTGATTAGCGGGAGTAGCTTTGTAGTCTAGACAACGCTACTTCACAATAAGAGCATGTACTCCTGTTTATACTAATGACTTGGATAATTTGTCTGCTGAGTGTTTACGTTTTTTGGAAAACAGTAAATTGTGACATTTTATTACTAAGTCTATATTACATTTGATTTATTTAATACTTAAAACAGCTGCTGATATACAAATATTACGTTTGTTAATATGTTTTGGTTCTTTCTACCTTACCTTGCATTAGTTCTTATTTTTCATATGAGATCACACATATCATCTCCCTCCTCACATTTATATCAGCCAAACCTGTATGAGCAGCTGTGTGGAAATAATAAAGAACAGCAGAAATATATCAGCCTTTTCTCCACCATATCTTCTCACTCTCTGATTGGCTTTAACTGGAGCTCTGGCAGGTTCTCCCAGTATGAACAGAGTGATCCCCGTCTGAATCAGTACCTCTATAGACAGCTCAGTGTTTCCTCCTCTACAGTAGCAGTCTGTTCTAGAGAAACTGTTGAAGCCTCTGACTGAAATCATTCTGTTGTTGTAGGATAGCCCTATTAAGAGGATGATCAGGGTTGTTCAACATTAATAAGAAACAGCTTTACATACAGAAAATGTTAGCTGGTTAGTTTGTGTTAGCAACTGGCTAAAAGATCAATATGTCAATGTATGAATATGTAGTCAATGTGTGAATATGATTGTGGAGTTAAAAAATAAATTCTACTAATCTCTATTTATAAAAAAAGAGCTGTGGTAATTGGATTTCTCCTTTTACTCTAAAAAGTGTAGTTTTTTAGCCTTATTTAGGAATGCTAATTAGTCTGAATTAATTCACAGCAATCCCTTAATTAATTAAGCTAAAAAAAAAAAATCGTTTGACAACCTTAATATCTAGCCATCATCATAGCCCCCTCTGGAGAAAATTCCTCCAGCCGCCACTGCTGTCTATATTTATACATGTTTATGCGTTCGATAAGCTGAGCGCTCTGGGTTTAAGAGGAGATGGAATGACAACGGGGACGGCCAATCACATGTAAATTAGCGAGAACCCGGCAGCGAATTAGGAAGCGATAATTTAGTTTAGAGGTGGGATTTCTAGTAGAGACCGACATTTAACCCTTTGTGTGCCATGATCATTGACTAAACAGCAGCTGAATATGTGGTACGGACGCCCTTGATTGGTGGGGACAATTCACTAATGGCTGGATATTGGTGGGGACATGTCCCTTCTGTCCATGCTAATTCTACGCCCTTGATGGAAATCCTTAACATCTTTGAGCATATTAAATAATTCAATAATGAACATTGCTGTTTGATTCTATCAGCTGAGAGGAAACCAATAAAAAATATAGATAACTCCACCTGGGACAAATGTGACAGGCAGTAAATGCGGTCGGGACAGTGGAGATGTTGCTGTTGGAACAAAAAATGTTTTGATATTAAACTGAATAAAATAAAACGTCCCTCAGCACACAGCTGGGCCAGATCTAATACAGACGTTGCTCAGATCATCATAATTAACTCTTTTGTGGTAATGCGTAATTGGAGACACGGCTTGTGATGCCATACGCAAGGAAAAAAGGACAATCTGCTCCACTGATGAGCAGGACCATTTACTTGTCACGGTGCAGTTTAAAACCTTTTAATTAAAGGTGTGACAAAATCCCATTATGCTTAAGCGCTTGGTGTAATAAATCAACAAATAAACGGGGGTTTGCTTGATTCCCCTTAACATTAAATTATGTATTATTGGCAAATTTCAAACATTTCCTGAAAGTTTATTGCTAATCCGTGCATAACTTGTACGTTATTTTGTTATAACACAGAAAGACGCCAACAGGAGCTTCTTGGTGGAGGCGATAACCTGCAGAAAGAAATTATCTGTCAAAGTAAAACTGTTTCAGTGTTGCAGTTCCTCCGTTCTAACAGTAGCTGCTGTTCGTATGAACAATCAGAACTATACTTTATTTAGGAATTTTTCTACGCACAAATGTGAATTTTTAAATACCACACAATGCATAGAATCGTTCCTACGCACGACATACGCACGGATCCGTGCGTAAGTACGGTTGATAAATGAGGGCCCTGGGTCAAAATTAGAGATGAAAAAAAGGACTTCAACAAGGCTGAGTTCCCTGAAAAAACTGAATTACACCTGCTGTTCTTTCATTGGTGCAAAACTTAAAGACATACCTGGTAAAGATCGTCAAGGTGCTCCTGCTGGTCCTTGTGGTCACATTGGACCAGGGAATCCTCTTAATCCTGGTAGTCCTGGTAATCCAGGTGGTCCTGGAGAAAACTTGAAATTAAAAAAGGATAGAAAAAAAACTAAGAAACCCAAAGGATTTTGTCTGGGAAGTTGAAAAGACACAAATGTAAAAAATGGCCCAGCTGCACTGCTCCCATTACTCTTTCTAAATTAATATTGTTTGCTCCTTTTAGTTTGTTCAACAGAAAGTTCAAACAAAAACACAGATATAGCAATGATGTAGGAAGTGACTTTAACTAAACCTTCAAAATCCGGAGGAAGTGGATTTCATGCACAGGCAGAGGATGGCTGTTTCCTCAGGAAAACTGCACTTCACTTTTTCTTATCGATTTATGAATTTCTCTTTGAGCACATAGTGTTCCCCAATAAAAGATAAAAAGTTATTTACCTCAACAAACAATTTCTTGGTGGATGAGAGATGTAAAGTAAGAGAAAAAACCCTAAAATAAATATTTGTATTAGGTAGATGGGGTCTGCAGGTCAAAAGGTCATACTCTCTGATACAACCCTTAAGATATATAAAGAACATTCTTGTACCACTTTCTAGCTTTTTGAAATACCTTAAATCTTCCAGATATTATTTTTAAATAATATTTTAGAACTCTCACATTAGTTCCTTCAATCAGCCCAAAACCGACACAATGTCCCATTAAACATAACCGACCGAAAAGGTCCTTTTTGATTCCACACTTGTCTTACTATAAACCAATATTTGCCTGCATGTTTCAGATGTTTCCCTGTTTTAACACACCTGTTTCATAGGATTGCAGTTCAGCAAGAGCCTTTTAATCGGCAGAGAAACGTCTAAAACATGCAGGGTGATGTGCCTTTAGGACCAGGGTTCAAAAACACTGCCATAAACATTCAATTACGTTCAAATGTCTGTCATTTTAAACTACTAGCTACCTATTTTTTTTAATGGTTGCATAATCCTTTTTCTGCTTACATGTAAAACTGTGGTACACCAGTTGTACTTGACCTTCCTCTTTAAGGGCAACCTGTAAAATAGAAAATTTGAATCAAACTTAGTCAAATACTTAAATAAATTGTGTAATTATACATTAAGCATTTATAAAACATTTTACAAACTATGCAACTACAATTGTGTAATTAGCAAATATAAGATGTGCTTTTCGTCTATGATACCATTTTTTACTTACGTATTTCTAACTTGTGTGTAATGTGTTTATTATGTTTTACAAATACTTCAAAGGGTCTACAATAGATGACAAATAGTAAAACCTCTGGGACTGCTGTTACATGCAAAAAAACAATGAAAACACCTTGATCAAATAAGGAGAGTTCAAACACGGTTAATAAGATTAGTTTTTGTTCTTAAACAATCTATTTTTAAGCTAAGTTCTATTGAACCGTTAATAGCGACCTTTGTTTATTAAACACCAGCATAAACCAACACGTGGGCTTGGTTAGCTTAAGCTGTCTGCATTTAGAGTGGCGTACATTTATTAAACATTAGAGAAAAAAAAGGAAAAACTCCTGTCTGATTGAGTAGCTCAAATTACAGGATTTAAAACATCTCTTTGTCAGAAAAAGGCTTTTAAAAAGCACTAGTTAAAACTTCAGCCCGAGGCCTGGTTTACACAAAGATAGCACATGAAACTTAAAAAGTTAATAAAAATTAAAAAAAACTTTAAAACTAGTTTTCCTAACTAATTTGCCTCTGCCCAAATAGACCTTATGAATGTTTAAAGCTCTCCAAGCGTTCACCATTGTGGAGGGGTGAGGGGGCTCAGACGATGTAAGCACAGCGGCCTAACAAAGGGTTGCTAAGCTAAATAGCTGGCTGGTAGCTCCTGGAGCTTCCAATCGGGACACCGTTTCCCTCCTTTCTGCATCAGCTGTGTGATGGATGGCCCCGACACTTACGAACAGTACCTCTGGGATTCTCCAACCCGGCCACTCTTATCAGTCCTGTGTCGGCGGCTCGACGCGGCCTCTGGCACGAAAGGGATGCGTCCTTCGTCCGGTTCAGGCATGTGGTCCGGGCTGCATTAGGTCCTCCATCTTGGTGGCTCTGTTTCTCAGCAGTCGGCAGTCTGAAAGAGGGATTTTGTCAGGCTCTGGGGATAAACAACGTCTTTGTTTATCAATATTTAGGATTCACCTGGTTGACAGTCTTTGGGTTCCTCGAAGCAAGTTTCTCCAGAAACTCGTGCTTTCCTCTGCTAGCCAAGGAGTAGCATTGGAGGTTCTGTTTCTCTTCTGTTGCCCATTGCGGCCGGTAGCAGCATGCGGTACAGTCTGCAGAGTTCAGGCAGAACAACGAGGTTTGTTTATCAATGTTTTTCAGTCACCTGATCGGTCATCCGTCGGTGTTGCTCGAATGAGTTCCTCCTGGAAATCAGACGTGTCTCCTTCGCCCGCGAAGGAAGGTTCTTTGAGGTTTGGACCTTGCCTTGCTGGCCCCCGCCGGAGGCTGTGTGGCTAAGAACAAGCAGCTGGGGGAGCAGTCCTATTTATAGATTTCCCTGGTTTCCACTTCCTGTGGGGCTAGAGCAGAGTAGCGCCATCTGATGGCTGTGTGTGTGACCCAACACAAGGATGATCTGGGTATTTTCATACAGTCCATCAGAATCCTTCAGAGGGTTTACCTTCACAGCACCAGAGGACATCCAGATGGAGACAGAGCCAAGAAGAGTGTAGAGAAAATTGGCCCATGTCACAATTATTCTGCTGATAGTAGCTCGGTGGATGTTGAACCTGTGACTGAGTTCTCACTATGTACACCCAGTTGCCAAGTATTTCAGAAAAACGAAGAGCTGGTAGTATGCTTAGTGAGTAGCAAGCAACACACCTTAATTATTAGTACATACATGTAATACTTACAGTAGTCTTGTAAAAGGAGTCTCGGTAGAAGTGCTAGTGGAAAGATCCCTCTTAACAGTGATAACCTTCACTATCCTAGTTGTTGCCTCTTTGATGAGATTCCAAAACGCCATCAGATGTTCATAGGATGGAAATCTGCATGAAATGTGAAAATAACCACATCCTTGATTTGTAAATTAGTTATAAAACAAAAAAAAATATGAAATATAGAAAGCTTTCCAGTCCAGATAATGCTTCCTTACAATTACTCTTCCACTGCACTGAATAAACAAAATATGCTCCTAAACAAAATGTTAACAGGACAAACGTTAGTATAATTTCTAATAATAATATACGTATAATAAAAAAAAAAATGCAGTTGAATTTGTATTTGGTCATATTTTGCGTTATTGGTAGTATGTATAAGAAATAGAAAAGCAATTCTGAAAAAATTTTTGTTTAATGTTGATGCAAGACTTTAAATTCATTGTCTGTTTTGGTCTTCTTACTGTTAAGCGTCTTTGAAAGCTCTATATAAGTCTTATATATATATATATATATATATATATATATATACATACATACATAAATACATATGAATGCGAGAATAGTTATGGATAATCTTATTAGTATTAGAAATAGTACTAATATCTATAGTTTAAATTAGCATTATGAATAGGACAGACTTCTATTGGTCAATTATAGAAATAACTGAGCGGAAACTAAGTTCCAATTGCTACATCTGGTGATGAAGAAAACCGCTCCAAGCAAAATGTTTGGGTCAGGTGCAGGGACTGCACTTGCTTACAGAGCTCCTCAATCTCCTTGACCATGTTATCATATTTGATTCTGTCAACAACCAGGAAAGAACTGGTTGCATAGTCGTTCTCTTGGACAGGAGCAGGGGCCTCTTGTGTAAGCTCAAAGTCAACAGCCAAGGGACTCACTTAGGCAGCAGAAACATCCTATTCCAGCTCCGCCGCATCATTTTGGATCAGCCGTGGGCGACGTTCCCATACTCCGGCTCGCTGCCTCTTAGCTGCTCCATCGTTGTTCCACTAGAATAACAGGAGTATAGCCTTCGGCTATCAGCAGAAAAATCTGCTGGACTACAAGGGGCCCGTTCCAGAAAGCTTGGTAATGTTTTCTTCAATAGGCTCCGCTTACCACTTGGCAAAGTTCTGATACGTGCACTTTTGAAAGTGCCAGCTACACACCCTTGTGTTTGGTGTGACTACTAACCCAAGACGTCTTATTTTGGCGATCCATGCTTTGCGCAGATTATTCTCTTTTAGAAAGCGATGGAAGCTTAACAAACTGTTAAATCGACTTGAAGAACTACACAACGGTACACAATAGTAGCAACTACCACACAGGGTCTATTGCCTAACCCTAACCCTGCATGCAAATTCTTAGTATTTACTACATGCTACATAGTAGCTACTAATTGCCCTTTTATGCAGTGAATACTGCATAGGAAACGAGCGACTAGTAGGCATGAGATCGGACGTACTGCTTCACCATTTTACCGGGATGGTTACATTAAGTTACGTTGCATGTGGTCCCGTCCACGGTAGCCGATTTAACTCTTCTTCTACGATTTTAAGGCTTCTGCTGCATTGTGGGACAGCGTAGCATGCATCAGATTTCACTTTGCCGGTAGTACACATCTGGGAACTTTATGCCTACTACGCCAATCCATTCTAGAGATTCTGATCTACTACATCGCTCGCATACTGCTTTTCGCCTGCTAAATAGTAGGCATAATAGGGGTATTAGGATGAAGGGTAAGTCATTATCTAATCTTAACATTGCCTAACCATAACCTAACTAGAGGCCTCTAGGACGTTTTTAAAAGGGCTAAATGGTGGTCAGTGATGATCTTGGGGTCCTATGAGAGAATAAAAGCAGGGCTGTAAAACTAAGGGTACAGGTTCTAGACTGGATGACAGACATCAGAAGCACAACACAGACTGATGTCAACATGAATACATGCTGAGTTTCCTTAATCGTTTTAAATAATTGGAATAATGAACTGAAGTAAAAATTGTAATGTATGTGTGATTGAATTTAAATGAACTAAATAGAATCTAATAGAACAGGTGCACAGTGATAAGGGCAGGGTATTTTTTATCTAATTTTCCTAAAACCAGTTAGGAGATATAATTAGCATTAGTCTCAGCTCACAGCAATAAAAGGTTTCTGAAAATGATATTTTGTAAACTGAAGTAAAATTTGTAATGTACGTGTGATTGAATTTAAATTACTTTTCTTGTAATGTCCCATGACATTTAAATGAACTAAATAGAGTAGAACAGGTTCACAGTGAGGATATGTAATTAGCATTAGTCTCAGCTCACAGCAATAAAAGGTTTCCAAAAATGATCTTTTCTGGAGTATTTGCAAGTTCTACCTGGTTATTTCTGTTTTCTTCTACAAAAAAACAAACCGACCAGGTTAATTGGTACATTGGTTAGATAGTTTATTTGTACAAGTGTTAGGTATTACAGAATAACATACAGTTGAGTATATGCAGTCTTAGTTCATTTGCAATATAGGTCCCTAGGTGGCCTTTTAATTACAAAACAACATAAAATTTACATAAAACAGTATTACAATAGTAAAATACGACAATCAGTTTAAAGTAAGACAAGATAAGAGCCATTCTATGTTTCCTGTTGTCTGTAGTTTGGTCTTCTGATCCTCTAGAAACTTGTCCATGGTGGTGCTTCCTTTCCACTGTGTTGATGGATTAAAGCAGTACAACAAAGGAACAATACAGGACCCAATAATAAAAGCATTCTCAATTCAATTACTTGATTTAAGTTTTACAAAGGTAGGAGGAGCATACTTAACGGTTAATGAATGACAAAGTCATTTATAGATTTTTTAGGAAGCTGAATTGAGCTCTCTAAAGCTGACAGATGATGTACACATTCAGAGAACAGTCCTGTGTCACTCTCCAGGTACCGTCCTCAGTTACCATGCTGCAACCAGTACCCTGAATGGTTTTATCTGGCTGCTTTTCTCCCCATTTAGTGAAGGTCAGAGGTCGATTTTTCATGTCAGCCTGGAAATTCCCTTCTGCTTTATTGCTGTTAATGTTGATCCAGGCTCTTTTCTCAACGTCACCAATCAGCTGAAGCAATATGCTGTTCTCCTCCTCGCTCTGGGGCAGAGCCAGCTCTAAGCCTTGCTTGGTGCAGAACTCCACGGCATTTAGGAAAGATCCTCTCTCCTTGTTGGACACAAAATATTTCTGTTGCACCTTCCGCACAAAGTCAAAGCCTATAGCTGGAAGAAATATGCAGAAAATGTGGAAGAAATTATCTTAACTATGTGATATAACTGTGTTAGTGTAATTCAGGAATCAGTGCTTTTGATCCTCATTAAACTGTACAGCATTTAGATATTTGGCTGTTTTTCATGCGTGGAGATAAACAAAAACTTTAAAACAGACATGGAGGAAAATATTAGATTCTTAGAAGCTCTAATGAAAGCTGTGATGGTCTGTAATTATAGGCTGAATAGAGAACCCACCAAGGTCTAGCTTTGCAGTGATCTTTGTCAGTCTTTTAACATCCTGTCCGACAAAATCTAAGAGATCTGGACAGAACAGAATTGGCTTGGTTAGCAAAGATCATTTGGCTGCAACTTGGAATGTATTCATATATTTTTTTTTCACTTTACTGCAATTATGTGTGCTTCACTATACAATTTCAAAAGGTGACTTGATCTGTTTAAAACTGAGAAACTTTATGTTGTTCTACTGCTACACTTGAGTTTTAGTGAAAGAAATGTAGCAATAGCTTCATTTAATCCAGCCAGTTTCCACTAATATCCATCACCTCGTCCACACATGGTGACGGGTCCAGGGCTTCCAGGGCGTCCAAGTTGTCCACGTTCTCCACGTGGTCCAGGCATCCCTCAGTCCAAAAGGATAAAGAAAACTTCACTGGTCATGTTGTTTTACACAAATTGAAGACGTTTTCTATGGTATTTTTCTGTGAAATTTGTTTGCTTTGTGAGCTCCTACCAGACGGTCCAGCAGGTCCAGGGAGTCCCCTTTCACCTTTAGCACCAGGTAAGCCCGGCAGCTGACTGTGGCTCATGGGAACCATCAGGAAGAAAACACAGAAAACCAAACAAAGCCTCATCTTCTCAATGTAGAGTTGGACTCTGTAAAAATTAGTTATTTTCCAATGTAGTTTTTAATGTTAGAATTTTTCTCAACAAAATAACAAGGTATTCTATCAGTTCAGGCAATGATAGTATGATCCTATTAAAAGGCCTTTCTGACCTTTATCTTACACTGAAGTAAAAAAAAAAGAAATTTTCTAAAAACTTTTCTTTTTTTTTTACTTCAGTGTAAGATAAAGGTCAGAAAGGCCAAAAAATTATTGTAAAAGCCACCAGACTGTTTGGGATATCATAAGACATATTTAAAAAAAAGTACAAGTAATTATTTCAAACATGCATGAATGTTCAAAAAAATATTTTTAAAAAAACTCACTGTCGAAAGAAGGATTATCCAAAATGTACTGCTGCTGTGCCGGGCAATGTGGATGTTCCTGCCCTGAAGAAATTATATTTAGTCAAGAATGTTGAACAACATTCAGAGGAAAAGCAGGGCGTTCCTGTTGTCTGAGAAATGTGACTCTGGAGTGTGTTTTTTCCTGCTCTAAACAGTGCTCTGGTGCATCCTGGAAGGCCCTGTCAGAAGTGAAGCAGTCATAGTGAGGGATCTGGCCAGTGGATGTCCAATTCTGGACCTTTTTGTGTCTTTGTTGCAACTTCCTTATGTTATGCTCTGGGCTCAGTAGGGCTGGAAGATATAGAAAAAAGAGCATATCGATAAAGGAATCGTGATATCGATCGATATCGATAAATATTGATAAATATCACATAATGTAAAAAAATCTATATTTTAAGTGCCTCCCCGGTCATTGTGTTATCAAGAGACTTGAGTAACATCAGTAAATATAAAGATAAGTAATATTATTAACCATTATACATATTTTTAATCATGTTAGTAATTTTAATTAAAGACTTATCTTGATGCTTTTTAATTTTTAAAACACTTTAAATCACTGGGGTGACGATTCGATTCAGAAACGATTCTCGATTCAAACGCGATTCTCGATTCAAATCAATTTTCTTTTCTTAATCAATACTCTTTCATTCATCATTTGTGTTTGTAATACACACAATTTGATCTGCCAAGTGTCTGTGATTAAGTGAGCCATGAATGTAATAGGGCATCAACACAAAATGGATTTTACAATCTATGTTGAGAGAAGGGAACTGGTTCAAAAGTAACAAGACATGAAATTGCAACTGGACATCGAAGACCTTTTAAACAAAATTTATAGTCTTGGGAAAAAAAAAATGCTGATATATTTTAAGAAGAAAAAAAAGTATTTTGTTTTTTCTTTGGGACGTAGTAGAAAATACATTGAAAATATTTAGTATGCAGCAAATGTTGCTTATCAACCATCATTAAACAGAAATTTATGGCTGATGTTATTATTTTCATTGTTTTTGTTGGAAATGTTAAAAGTCCTAACGTTATTGAACTAGGCATTTATTTCGGACTTCCTTGAAAGCGCCACAGGTGTGCAGCGCTGCTGGATGTTTATGTGTAGCTTATAAAGAAAGATCGCTCTTATATACTTGCAGATTTATAACTTCAGCTCTACCACAATGATCGATGCCATGACACTCTGATGTTAGCATTGTCAGCAGTGAAACCGGAGCCACAATTAAACCCTCATGTGATCTCCAGAGTCCGTTTAGGTCTTTTGACGCTCCTCTCTGATTCCACACATTTTGTTCGCTCTGAGTTGCCTTTTCCTGTATTTGTATGATGTTGGCTGGAGTTGCAACTGGTTCCACTGATATAACAGCACTTAGTATCGTGATTATGCATTTAGAAGCTAGTTTTGCTGCTTCATCAGCCGCGTTGTTTCCTCTTATCACGTCTGTGTTACCCTTGCGATGCGCTTGGCATTTTATCACAGTTTTTTCGGTAGCATCATTACTGAGATTAACTCATTTATTTGCTCACCATGTTGGATGGGACTGCCATCTGTCTTTTTTAATCCCCTTTGTTTCCACACATTTCTAAATAAATGACAGACACCATGGGAATATGAGCTACCGGTTATGATATTTGCGGTTTTGTCTTTCGCTAATTTGCAAGCTTCTGTTAGCGCTTTCAGCTCAGCCAACTGGACCGAGCAAGGTTGTTCGCATTATTCTGCTCTGACTGTTTTGAACTCTTTGTCTGTTTTTTCAACCACTGCATATCCTGGGTGGTTTCCCAAATGATTTTTAAAGCATGAGCCATCTACGAAATATGTCACATCAGGATCATCAAAAGGCATAGACTCCAAGTCTGGTCTTAATTTGGTGTACTTGGTTGACTCGGCTATGGATTCATGAGGTTCTCCCTCAAATTCAAATTGAATGAAATTTGCTGGGTTAGTTGTTGAGCATCTTTTTATTGTTACGTCTGGATACGTTAACAATGGCAGGTATTGGAAGTATCGTGATTGGTGTATCATGAATCTTCCTTGGTTAATGAGTTCCTCGAATTTTGAGATGGGTATAAATGGTGAATGGATAAACCATAGTAATCATTGATGCCTTTTCATATGCGTAGTGCACTGCTGCCAAACCTTGATAGCATGGTGACCAGCATTGAGCCACATTGTCAAGTTTTACACTGTAGTAGGCAATTGGTTGTTTTTGTTGACCACTACATGATTCCTGCATTAAAACTGCTGATGCATACAGATTTTCTACATATAGCAGAAAAAAGGTTTTGTGTAATCTAGAGTTGCTAGGCACGTAGCCGTCTGCAGGTCTCGTTTTATTGTTTCAAAAGCTATGTTAGCCTCTGTTGTCCACTGTAGTTGCGATTTGAGTTGAATTAGAGCCTGCATCTTTTATTATTGCTCTGAGTGGGGCTGTTTTTTCAGCATAATTTTCAATCCATTCAGAGCTGAACCCTGTCATTCCCAAGAATCGCATCATTTGACCGACTGTGTTTGGCAGAGGGGCTCTGCTGACCCCTTTTACATGTTTTTGGGAAATGCAAACGGTGCCATGAGAGATTGTTCTTCCCAGGTATTGTACCTGTGATTGAAAATATTGGAGTTTTGCCTGTGAGGCTTAGTGGCCTCCTTCAGCTAATCTGGTTTGAACTTTAATTGAGTCCTGGTGGCAGCTTTCAAGAGTTTCTGAGGCAATCAAAATGTCATCCACATATTGAATCAAAGAGCTTTTTAGATCCAGGCCTTCAAGGTCCTGTTTAAGGACTTGGTTAAACACATGAGGGCTGTGTTTAAATCTCTGTGGTAATCTCGTATAAGTTAGTTGTTTTCCACCATAGGTGAAAGCAAAAAGGTACTGTGAGGCTTCTGCCAATGGGACGCTAAAAAATGCTGAACACAAGTCTATTACTGTGAAGTATTTTGCGTTAGGAGGGACATTTGTTAACAATGTGTGCGGATTGGGCGCATCTGGTGAAGAGTCTACTATTATTTCATTTATTTTCCTCAAGTCATGCACTAGTCTATATTTTGATTTGTCTGCTTTTAGAACTGGAAGGATAGGGGGATTGCAAACACTGTATGTTTATTTTAGCACTCCTGCTTCTTGCAACCCATGAATTGTAGAGGCCACTCCTTCCTCTGCCTCTGGCTTCATTGGGTAGTGCGGACGATATGGTAGTTTGATGTTTTCCTTTAAATTTATTTCAACGGGGCTGGCTGATATTGCCAGGCATACATCTGTATCATGTTTGGACCAGAGTCTGTCTGGGACTCTGCGGAGCATTTCTTCTTTAAAAAGCTCATGGGAGGTTTTGGTTTCCATAAAATATTTTCTCTGTTGTTTCATTGGGACATACACCATTTGTGGTTAAGCAAGCATTGTTGTTTCACAAATGATTTTAATCGTGGTTGAATCCTCAGTTGTGAAAATTAAGTCATTATCTGTTGTTTGCCATTCGACGTGTGTTGCTGTCAATATCATTGGCCCTAAATCTTTATATTCAAAAACTTCATTAACCAGTAAAGTAATGTGTGGTGCAGATTCTGGTACACTGTACCATCTTTCGATGAATGGATTTGTTTTCACACTTATTGCGGCACCCTGTTTTCCTATCACAATACAGGATGTTTCTAGTTCAACTTGGGAACCTTTTGTTGACTTGTCCCATTCCTCCTCAAATATTTTACTGCATGATGGATCAAAGAACATTGTGCAGGGAAAATCACTGAATGGTCTGGCTGATTTAGGAATTTGTGCTTTAATTTTTGACACTTTTCAAAAATTTCAATTACTAGACTAGAGAGGTTTCCTAGCCAGTAGACCTTTACATGTTCTGTTTTAGCAATCATTTGGAAATCTACACCAGATCTATCAATGTAGATCCCTTGTGGTGTGCACCAACTTTTGGCATTTAATTGACATAAAGCGTCTCTTCCCAAAAGATTTACAGGTGTTTGGTTGGAGAATAGAATGGGTATTTTGATCTCGTTATTATCAACACTTAATTTGACTGGAGCTGTTACAGGATTTAATTGTTTTATCCCAGAGAATCCTACTATCTTGACAAACTTGTCCGACATGGGGAGGTTTTTGGCATGGCTTGCGTTTACGCAAGTGTAACTAGCTCCAGTACCAACAAGCATTTCAACATTTTTTCCTTCTAATTTTACTTCAATAACTGGTTCAGTTTCTGGATTTGCTTTTACTTGTAGCTCCCCTTTCAGATTCTCTAGGCACCCCTTAAACCCTTGGTTCTCAGCCTAAATGGTTAGCCGGACCTATGAAATGTTCTCTTCCCCTTGTGGGGTTGGCCCCGCTGCCCCCCCACTGAGGATTTGCACGTGAGTTCCGGCAGTTCCTGGCGATATGGCCTTGCATTCCACAGGACCAGCATTTCGGAGGGGATGAAGGATATGCTCCCCTCTGTCGTCCCCAGGTTCCTCTGCCGAATGGTCGTCTTGGTCCACCTCTTTGGTTGCCCGGTTGGTTTGGAAAGGCATTGACGTCAGGTGGAAGGGGTTGTATCGGTGGAGGCTGTTTGTGCCTCTACCAAAGCAGAACGGAACAGCGTTGTCATGACAGGACTCCTGTTCGGGTCAGATTCCGTTCATGTATACCTGCTGAGTATGCTCCACCCAGAAAGCCTTGCAGGATGCTGCACCGACCGTATTTTGTGAAGCTGTAAGTCTCATTTGTAGTCCCATTTGAACTACAAAACCGCTACCCAACGGCCTAAACTTACATAGTGCGGTTACGGCCAATAGAGGGCCTCAAAGCGAATGCGGAAGACCCGTTTCACCCTGTTATGAGTTGATGAACCTATGAAACGAGTTTGGAAATATTATTTTAAGGTAAAAAAAAGCTCTTTGGTGTTGCTTTTAAAAAAAATCTTTTCGGTCGGCCTCTAACCGAGCCAAATGGAGATGGCTTTGCACAACAGTGGACCCTGCAACCACGTGGGAATAACGCCAGGAAGAAGAAGCTTCTAGATTAATACCCCCAACTTCGAAGGTTTATAAGGCAATAAAATTCCTTTAAACTACCAAAATTTGATTTGATCGAGTGTGTTTTTGACAAAAACTCAAGCTGTGATGCACAAATCCAAGATACAGGAGGCAGTTCTTATTCACTAGCTAGGACCACATTACAGTTTCAGAATTTACAATTCACTAGTAAGAGCAAGGCTACAGATTCAATTAAACAGTTTATTGTAGGCATGGAGGATCATGTGGTCTGCGGAGTGGTGTCATTGGAGACTTCAGGAGTCTTCAGGAAAATCGTCTTTCCAAGCCTGCACAGAACCCCCCCAGACGGAACCTGGAAGAGAGAAGAGTTAGAAGAGGTGGCACAGGAGTGAATGAGAGCACAGAACGAGGATGCTGCGTACGATGGATGCTGCGAAAAAAAGGGGTTAAAAGAAGCAGGTGGCCGGACTCAGTGAAAAAGGGCGGGCGTGTCGACAGGACCCAGCGAAAAAGGTCAGAGGGGTGTGAGTGGACCCAGTGAAAAAGTGGCGTCGGCAGGAGGCAGCAAAAAGTGGCGTCAACAGGACCCAGCAAAAAGGGGCCGGTCGGCCGGACTCAGCAAAAAGGGGCCGGTCGGCAGGACCAGGCGACCTAGAGGGATGGGAAGGAAGGGGTGAAAACGAACGAGACAGAGAATGGGAGGCAGGCAGGGTTTATATGTGTACTGTAGCATGACTAGAGATGTGAGGGAGGCCCTAGGTGCCAGGTGAGAGGAGTTTAAGACTGATTAGGACGTACGAAGCGAGTTTGAGGCATGGTCCTGCTCCTGAACCTAAGTCAACATTGTTAACTCCATATTATATAAAGATTAAGGTGTTTCACCTTTACATGTTATGACAGCCTCTGCTGCCTTCCTCAAAAGTGTCACTCGGAGCTGATGTGACGAGTCAGCTGTTTTAAGCAGACAGTCTTTCAGCCCATGCTTCAGAAAACAAAAAATATATTAAACAAAAAACAGCCAAACCTTGACAATTCTGCAACCACAGATATTTAACTTGCCGTTGAAAGAGACCATGGAGTCCACTGATCTCAAGTCCATTGGTGGGGAATTCAAGAGTCTTGGGGCTCCTGAGCAAAAGGCTATCCCCCCCTGTGTTTTTGTTTTTGTGTGAGGAACTGTTAGTAGACCATGAATACAGAACCTCGTGGACCTGCAAGGGAAAATTACATGTAAGTGGCCTCTGATACAGTTAATTGTTTGTAGATGAGCATTTCATACCAGTAAAATGATTGTAAATTGCACTCTTAAATAAAATGGAAGTCAGAGTAGTTAATCAGGGTTGGAGTTGCTGGCGTTAATCTGCTGGATATAGTCAAAAGCCTGGCTGTGTCATTTTGAACCAATTGCAATCGTTCAAGAGAGTTTTTTTTTAGAGAACTATAAAAAGACTATTACAGTAATCAAACATGATGAAACAAAGTGAATTAAACAAAGTAATGAAAACAAGTCAAATGTTAGAGCCTATAAAATGTGCAAAAGCACGTTAAAAAAACTGGTTTTGAATTTGCATCATAGTTCCATGAACATACATTCAGACTGTTAAACCACAAGCATTATAAAAGGAAACCCACTCGAGATAGCATTTCCATTCTTCAACATATTTCACAGATCTGCATTCAAACTGAAGCTACACTGAGAGCTATACATTCAGGTTACTCCACTGAAGGTCACCCTGTTGAGACTGCTGCACTGCAGGACAGAAGGAATGATGGGTTCTCTGGACAGCCCTGGGGACCAAGGGTAAATCAGCACACCATTGTGAACGTCCCTTTAGAGCCCCCAAAAGACCATCTCATCTGGTCAATTTTCAACTTTGTCTACGCAAACATTTGCTGTGTTGGATTGGTGGCTCTCGTTTTTTCTGTCAAGGTGAGTTTATGCAGATAATTTCTCGGGAATTTGTCTTCAATATAAGCAGCTTTGGTTTATGATAAATGGAAAAGGAAAGGAACAGACAAATCACTAAAAGAGTGTTGAAACTGCTTTCTGAAGAGCATTTTGGTCAAGGGCTATTGCATGTTTTTGTACCAGAATGGTTTTCCACGTTTGGACAACTTTAGATTAATTAAAATTCAGAGAATAAGAATAAAAAAATCTGGACTGGATAACTAAAGATTAAATACAAATAATTTTATATCAAATTTTAAAGGTAGAGGAGTTTCAATGGCATGCATTGTCTTTCTACTGTAAGTCATTCAAACAGTTTGGTGCACATTTAGGCCATTTACACATGTAGCTATTTAACAAAAAGAGGATTTCTGTGAGGTAGCTTGGAAAATAAAGTATTGTAATGAATAACGTAAATTATTCATGTTTGGAATTTAGTGCCACAATAATTTAAAAAAGTCTAATTTAAAAAGAAATAGCACCTCAACCTAATCTTTATAATGAGAGTATATACATAGCAATCAAAGATCTTCTGTATTTGCCTTTTTTTAGAACAGTGATGGAAAAATCAGAATACTAATCTGTTATTTTAACAGATTAGTATTCACATGGACGACCTGTTGCAAATAGGCAGATACTTTCAGATTTATGCGTGGATTCTAGGTTAATAAAGCAATTAAAGAAAAGATTCCGAGACACTTTAATCAGGGCATCTTGCCTACCAGGAACTGCATGTTAAAAGGTTTCAGAGACTTTGAAGCATGACTGTAGCCTTTTCGGTTCGTTTGACGCGCTACAATATGTGCCGAACACAGACTCCTGCTGCTGCTATCCTCCCGTGTTCTTTGCAGCCTCTGAAGCGTAGTTTACTGATCAGGGAAATGTTCAGAGTCTTTTAGACTTCAGATCGGTTTAATTGGAGAAGTGCTTCATGTGAACACTTGGCTGAAAAAGCGCTTAATTCCAGTCTCCAGCGCGGCAGTGAAGCATGGATTCAACCCCCAGAACAATGTCTAATCACCCATTAGAAGTGGTCTGTCAGAGGCTAAAACTCAAAACCTCACAGAATAACCTCTGCTGCAATCCCACTATTTGATTAGACTCAAATAGGCACACATTATGGTTCCATGTGGAGCAGGACTCGAAGCAGGTTTTCTGTAAGTCCAATTGTTGACGTTCACTTTTATAAGTAGTTCTCTGTTCAGCTTTTTTGTATTGAATATTATTTAAAGTGAATAAAATAAAAATAACCTAAGATTTTTTTTGTGCAAGCATTGAAACAGTTTAGCTCACAAAAGAAGGGTTGAAATTTCAGAGAGAAGAGAAAATAAATGCTAATTTAATGTAATGTCTTTTAGCCATTTCAAAATAAGAAAGCCACGCATAATAAGGACTAAAACTTGTACTAAAGTATTCACAAACCAGACTCTGCTTGTATTAAAATAATAGGGTATATTCAATCAAATCAGGGCTAGGTTTGTTAAAAATATTGGAGAAACTGTGTGACGAACCGGTCTAGTGGCATCTGTGGTCCCCACTCATGTAAACGTAATATAGACCTACTGAGCTGATATTATTTTTGTGTCTAGCAACTATTTGGTGATGATCATAATTGTAATCATCATGGTGTTTCTGATCTAAGTTACTCCATGATTTGTTGTTCTTAAATAGCTGTAAGGCAGAACATTTTGGACTGCAAGTGAAGTCCTTGTTGCTTTTTTGTATGTTTGAAACCTGTTAAACTACCCAAATTATTATTTTTTATGTTATTCACCGTTGTACCATAAATATATTTGTATGTGATGGAAATCACAGTGAACAATGAAAAATATTGCTCCCCCAAAACCTTCGGTGTAATTAGACCCTGCCTAGCAGCAATGCAAATTTTCTAGACCACATATTATATTTCATGTAAGAAAATATAATCATATACAAGATCATGTTCCAGATTCTCCAAGACTGCATAGAAACCCTTGTCATTTAAAAGAAATAGTGACCTCTCCATCTCATTTTCAACTCTCGTTTCAAGGACATTATGATAAGTCTTACTGCCTAAGTTTTATTGAGATACATGTTCTTAGTTTGAGTTCAGTTTTAAAATGATTATTTTTGCTGATTACAGGCCAGAGACCGGAAGGTGGATGGTGATCAGGATGGAGCCCGAAATTATGCCCAAACTGCTTGGATTCTCCACCTTGTGGCTACAGCCCTGATGTCTTTGGGAATCTTTCTTGGAATTTTTATTTTTGCTGTAAAGTCAAAATGACAGATGACAGAAAAGAGGATCAGCGGTCTTCTTTACAAAAGTTTAGAAACGTTTATTTTACATGTACATGGAGAGTTCATAGGGAGCTCTGAGGTTCTTTAAGAAAGCCACAGGTATGTGTGGAGATATGTCAGCAGGTCAGGGGTTGATCTAGAAAAATATTTCTGGGGTGGCATCATATGCTAGTATATGTATATATATATATATATATATATATATATATATATATATATATATATATATATATATATATATATATATATATATACACACTATGGAAGAGCGGGGGGTTTAGACAGAGCTGGACCAAGATGAGATTACAATAGTTTAAAAGGTCCATGTATGAATGTGATTATGGAGTTAAAACAAAATTCTATTAATCTCTCCTTTATTTCATGAAAAAGCGCTACGGCAATTACTTTTACACTAAAAAGTTTAGGATTTTTAGTCATATGTAGGAATGTTAATTAGTCCGGATTAATTCACAGCTACCCTGCAATTAATTATGTTTAAAAAAAATATCGTTTGACAACCCTAATATCTAGCCATCATAATAGCCCTCCCTTTATTTTATTTTTACTTCAAAATACTCATAAATCTGTATTTTCTAATATAAAGTAAACTTGGCAATTAGGATAAATGAATTTAAATATTTTTTTAGCAGACATTTGAGCAAAACCTACTAAAATGTTCAGTCTGGAACAGAACATAAATATTATTTATAGTCTCACAGGGGGCATGTTCCTAAAAAAAAGTTGATCAAAATGCCATTTTATTCTAAAATAAGATGTAAGTCAGTATACTGTGTTTCCCTACCATGTGGACTAACTCGACTGGATGTGCTTGGTGCTGTCTCAGACTGTTGTCACTGGCTGAGCCCTCCATGTTGCCCTGCCTTTCTCTTTCTCCCTCTTCATGTCGGTGATTCTCTCCCTCCTCCGCCTCCTCTCCGAAGTGCCGTTCTAGCACTCTCTCCTGTCCCTGATCTCGTCCTTCCCCTCCATCACTTTTCTGTCGCTCCTCTCTCTCTTCTTCCACATCCTCTCCTCCGTCCACTTTACTCACCAGGTTACTCTCTGTTTTTCTCACCTTTGTCTTTGATGAGAAAAAAACTTGAGATGCTTCGTTGTCGCTTCATTTCTGTAGAATTTAAATTGTACCCTTTTTTCTGGACAAACGTTAAGATTTCACATTCTCTGACTTAGTTTACATGTTGCAAAAATTATGATTTTCAATTTTTATCGCCTGAAAGAGTTTCAAAACTATCAGCATTGAGCTAGAAATGATATTCTATTTTGTAAGATTGCATAGTTACTGCTTTCCTGGTGTGCTCCTGCCTTCTGTGTGCAGGTCAGCTTTTCTCTCACTTACCGCCTCTCAGAAGCGTCTGGAGTTGATGTGCGCTTACTTAGTGCTGCATTCAATGTTGTTGGAAAAAGGAGCTTCATGCGCTTACAAAATCTATTTATTGATTTCATAGCCGCTGGCTGGGGTGACAGCTGGGGTGGCAAGGCTTTCATTTTGCCACCTCAGTAGATCCGCCCCTGCAGGAGGTAAACACAAGATCTGTCATGAGGCAAGGATGTGTCATATGAGATAACTAGCTTCTTGCAGTACATTTATTACGCTGTGTCCACACCGAAGGCGATAGGAGCGACTAAAAAGCGTGACACACGCCTAGCTGTTCGCTGTACATTCACACCTTGAAGCGTGTACAAAGCGAACTGGACACGCTTCAAATATGGTATTTTAACGCGCGAACTGGCCTTCAGCAGAGCTGGGGCTAGAGTGCATCTGACGGTGGGTTATGGACCGAGCTGATGGAGGACTGCGTGTTCGGCCCGGGCTTCAGCGGAGTTGGGGCTAGAGTGGTGTGGGAGCTGCTACCAGGAAACCAGGTGAGGCTGTTTCAAGGCTGACTTCTAGGCTGAGAGGTGCTTTTACAGCAACAACGGCTCTTTTAAGAGCCACCCACAAACCTCTTAAGAGCATTCCTGTCTAAATAGTTGAACCTATTTTATTTATTTTTTTCTGTCTCTGTAATGAAAACAGCTTGTGTTATGTAGCTCGGGGTGATTAGCCACCATGTTTATCAGTATTTCCTCCATGTCCTGCTGAGGCTGTGACTCCATGACAGTCACAGAATCACTGAAACTCTGTCCCCTGATTGGTTGTCGCGGCGCGATTTGACGCTGGAGTTCAGATTTTTCCAACTCGAGCGGTAGACGCTATGAACGCGAATGCACAAAATACACAACATAAAATGCAGCGCGAATTTTTCATCGCATCTGTAGCGCAAATTGTTCGCACAAATCAGGCAGAAACGCTTTTTTGCGACGCAAATCTGCTTCTGAAGTGTCCCAGGACCCCTGTTGTTGGTGTTCATTACATGCAAAACATAGATATAGATATATAGCTATAATGAAGACTCAAGACAACACAGCTTCTGTTCTAGAATGTAGCTTCAGCCGGGTTTTATTGGATCTTCGGTCCTCAATACAATGCTACAGAGGTCATTGACCTCGATATCCAACATTCTGTATCCATTGTCTGTTAACAATTGACATACCTTATCTCTGAGCAGAAAGCATCCTATCTTCCACGCTGAGGTCCCAGAAAGACCAACGAAAACCCTCGCTCCTCTAAAAGGAGCCCTATCTCTTATACTTAATCATTGCGTCACTTACGGGAAACATCTGGTGTTTTTGGCCAGCGCAACCGCTTGGCTTCGACATTAGTTTATCTTCAGGCGCCTATTTGTCTGGTTCTGAAGAGGCCAGAAAAAGCTGGGAACAAAACATTTCCTAGAATCGCTTAATGACAAGTCTTTCGTGGAAATACCACGTACATCTTCTCAGCTTCTCAGAATTGATGCACGTGTTGATTACACGTGCCACGCAGGCCCAAATTTTGGCTTCTACACCCCAAGTCGCGCTCCACCGTGCTCCTCCATTGATTTTACATATTAAACTGAAGCTCTAGTCGCTCCTATCGCATTCAGTGGGCACAGCGTTAAACCAGAACAGCAATATTTTATCTAGACACTGAGTAACAGAATCAAACTTATAAATGCATCAGCACAACTCAGCATAAATAAGCAATGTTCTGTTAACTAATGTTTTATCTAGGTACTGTGAGTAATGAATGAAAAAGCCTATAACTGCAATAATACATTCTACAACAAGTGACCAAAATGCTTATCCTATGTAGGCATTAGAATATATTTGACTTCATATTTCTCAAAACAAATGACAGTGACTTCTGGAAATAGTATAAAAAAGTAATAGGTAGACCATAAATAACCATTTTTATGGTTAAAGCCTCTCACTTCCTCTTCATTTCACTGTTTTCACCTGTAAAGCTGTTACAATTCTCTATTACCGTAATGAACTCTGTATGCGAGAAGCTAATCTTTATAACAGTGTATACACACCGCACGCGATATAAGCGACCAAAAGGACTTCAAAATATCCCATTTTCACACGCGTGAAGCATAAATACATAACTTATAGGAGGACCCTGACAGGGACCGCTCTAGTAATTGGCTGGTTGCTGCCTCCTCTTCCTCCTCCTCCTCCCTCCCTCCATTTCCTGACCCTGCGGGAGCTCCCAGTCAACTTGGTCTCTGAGCTGACCCATTAAATGTTCAGGAGCTGGGACCGCTCCTGTGGGGGCAAGACCTTGTCGTGGTTTGGCGGAGGGATCAATGAACACCCTTGCTCCTCGCGCAGGTTGTGTCGTGAAGGTCCAAGCTTTGCCCGTCGACACACCAACTACAATGCTGAGCGGCTGTCCATCTTTCTGCAGTTTGTAAAAGTTTATAATATAATATATGAGCGGTGCGAGACGTGCTGTGTTGGAGCCATTACTAGTATACCAATTCAGTATTTGTGTAAATAAATAAATGTGCAAATAAATGAACTGAAGTTGAAATGAACGGATAAATGTGGAAATAAACATTTCAACAAGTAAATGTGGACATAAAAAATTTAAACTAAATAAATTTGAACCTATATAATTAAAATAATGTGGAAATAAATTATTAAATGTGGTAATAAACAAATGTGGGAATAAACATAGCAATAAATAAATACATATGTAAAGAAATAAATAAATACACAAACGTGTAAATAAAAATACTTATGAAAATAAAATATGAATAAAAATGTGGAAATATGTTACTATTTCTTTCATGTATTCCGAAATATATTTATTTATTTCGTTTTTTATTCAGTTGTTTTATATTGTATTAAACCATTAATTTATTTATTCATTTCCATATTTATTTATTTAGTTCTATATTTATTTATTTACAAATATATGTTCAAACTGATTTGTTTATTTCAGACTTAATTTATATTTCTTTCATTCTGTTGTGTTTAAAATC
Source organism: Apricaphanius iberus (assembly GCA_028564705.1). Classification (NCBI taxonomy): domain Eukaryota; kingdom Metazoa; phylum Chordata; class Actinopteri; order Cyprinodontiformes; family Aphaniidae; genus Apricaphanius; species Apricaphanius iberus. Next base: position 1,143,815 of record JAPXFQ010000708.1, on the reverse strand, counting down.
CTGTTTTTTGTTTCTCCCGGTGGTCCAAAAGAGTAATGTTTTCCTTCAAATTAATTCTTCAACACCTGTAATTCTGCTGAAGGACTTATACAACATAGGCAAACACCTTCGAAAGTTTACACGTTGTTTCCACAGCAGAGTGCGAGAGAGAATGCAGCACAATCAACGCAATTTTCCCCCGCAGGGATCAGGAGCAGAATTTATTATGAGGTGTAAGAATATGTTGACATAACATGAATTTATTACATAATGTAGTCACGTTGTTTTTAGGTCATTAAAACAAAGGTTTTCACTTCAACATGCTTGGGAATACAACTTGATGTTCTACCAGGCCTGGTAGATGAATTTACAACTTCTGTTTGAAAGGTACTGCATTACCCGCTACACCACTGCAGCCAAATATATGTTTACATAGCTCAACACCTAGTAAATAATAAAATTCGAAACATATCATTAATTCAACATGTTAATTTTACTTTGGAGGAAGAGGGTCAAATATGTCAGATTGACTTATTCTGATTATGTGGAACCGATGTACATAATTTGATCATGTAAATTGAAAGAACTTTTTCTTTCAGTGTAGCTGGTGGCGCAACTTAATTAGAACATGTTGCATTAAAGAGATATGCGTGAATCAGTTACCTATAGAAACTGTAACCACTTTTTCATGCGATTTTTATTGAATGTAACATCAATCTTTACAAGGCTACAGGATTTGCACATAGAGAAATTGTATAAGACAGTGGCATACCAGGCAGTTCGGATAATGATTTAATGAAAATTACGCTGGTGGATGCGGTATTTAGAAAAAAACAAAAAACAAAAACATCAGGTTTTTAAGTGCTGGGGACAAAACTGTAAATTATACATATTACCAGGGACATGTCTACACTGACTAAAATGTCTACTTTCCTGAAGGACTCCTAATCCGCGCACACGGTTTATTAAACCGAGGGTTGTTGGAACTAAATTGCCTGCTTAAAACTGAATTCTGTAGTTCCATGCGTGTTCAAATCAGAGATCATATAGCTTACAATCATGTTTGACATATCTGGGGACCCTCCTCTTTCACTTTAGGTATGTATAAAAAACATATTTGTTAATTCAATCTGTCTCCTACAGTCATGCATGTCTAATTTACACTTTCCTGTTACACCTTCCTGTTGCTTTTGCTTGGGCAGCATCTTAAAAACTGGTCCTAACTAGATTTTCTGCTGAATACAAGAAAATGTATAAACTTTGGAAACTTGTGCACTTTAAACAGCTTTTCTCTCTGCAAGCGTCTTGGCCACATTCTGTCAAAGGTGCAGAGAAGTTTCCTGCTAGCACGTCCTGTGGAAGGAGTAGGGGCCAGTGAGGCCGGTAAGACGTTACTCAGTTGCACATAACTCCTAATATGACCACTTTTTCAGTAACGACTAATCTAACGCGTTACTATTTCCATGCAGCTAATCAGATTAAAATTACTTGTTTAAGCCACAGTGCGTTACTATTTTTGTTATTTTCTTAAACAAAAACGTATATTTCGTATATGGAAGCAAAACCATTAGTAAAACAAGCAACAATAGCGGTAAATGTGGTCTTACATACCTTCAGCAACACTGCTGCCGTAATTTTTTTGCCGTAATCTATAACAGCTGATCATCTCCTTTATGATCACCATGTTTGTTTTGGCCTGAATGAGAGTTCTGTAACCTGTAATCCGAGTCTGCCCCCTAGTGGAGCTCTCCAGTAGTAAGTGTAGTAAGCCAGCTAGTACGTCCCGAAGATGCAGCTTATTGCTTTATAGTTGTTGGTGTCAACATGAGGTTAAAAAGTGAGTATATTTCTGGCCTTGCTGTTAAAATGCACTTCGAATAAAGTGAGTATTGGCAAAACTGGTGATTGTTTCTATGTTGAGGCAGTGGGAAGTGCTACTGGTAGGTGGTGAAAGTAACTATTAAAGTAACTTGTAATCTAATTTAGTTACTTTTAAAATCAAGTAAACAGTAAAGTAACTAAGTTACTTTTGGAAGGAGTAATCAGTAGTCAGTAATCATATTACTTTTTCAAAGTAACTGTGGCAACACTAGTTGAGGCGTATACAATTTCATAGTGCAGATGTCCTCCTGATACAAGTGTCAAACAAGGTACGTACAACTATCGATCTAGCTAGCATGCACAGTTGTTTAGTTTATATTTTCCCAAGTTCCCCTGCACAATAGTCCACTTTCTGCTTTTTGTGTGGTCCTCATCCCCTTGCCATTCACATATGTGAAGAGTTTGGTTCAATCAAACAGAGACCTAAATTTTTAGATGGACTGAAGTTCTCTTTCTTGGTCCAAATCAGAGTTCGCTCATGCATTCACACCTCCTCAAACAAACTGGACTTTCTGGGTAAATGATGTAGAGTTTGATTCGAGCGGACTAAACAGGGCTGGTGGGAATGCACCATTAGAGCTGAAGACTAGATCGTTCAGAGGGACTGTGAAGAACAGCCACCATTTTGAGTGACTCGCAGAAAGACTTGAGAAGCGGTGCTACAATTGGGAAAATAACAAAGACTCAAAGCAATTTTGTCTGTTTACCATAGACTCTTCATCTCACTGTTTATACAAAACTCTGCACATTGACAGCCCAGACACCACTCTCACAACCCCTTAATCCCACCGTTGTGTAATATTTTGTGAAAAACACCTGATCGCACCACATTACTGCCACATGCTGACCACTTATGGATGACCAAAAGGCTCACTGACTGTGCTGTTATGTGGATATGAGTTCCCCCACTGAGATGTGTTTCGACTCCACCTGCAATATTGGAATTGTACCTGTTGTGCAGCATGGTCCTGCCTTTCTCATCTCTGATTGGCTTGCCTGGTTGATTTATTGTTAATTCTAACATTCAAGAAGAATGCTAAAACCTAACCTGAGTCATTTTATAATCCTGACATATGAGGAACATTATCTAACCCTAACTTGACTATTTTCCTAATCCTAATATTCGAGAACCAATGTCAGGACAAGGGGAAATACCACCAAACACAACTAACTCAACACTATGATAGAGCAGCATATCACAGCAGATGAGGCATGGGAGCCAAACAAAGTACCAGCATCTCAGTCCAATGTGAACTTCTTCCTTGACAGAGAATTGCTTCTTACAATGAACTAAGAATTGTAGAAATTAGCAGTTGAAAAACTAGTGAAGTAACAGAAAATTTTTGTTTCAAAACTACCCTTAAATATGGATTAGTTTTATTTGACCTTACTTAAATTGTACGTTTTGGAAGTAGTGCAGACACCTCTTCAGCTTGTGTAAAAAAATAACCTTTCATAATAGTTGTACTCAACATGTTAATTTCTAGCTTGTTTAACGAGTTAACATTCCACGTTAGTAATACTCAACATTTTTAGTTTCAGCTTGTGTAAACACTAAAGTGGTATAAAGCAATGGGTTTCCACGTAATTAGCGAGTAAAGCCAACAAATATGACTGAAGACTGTAGTAAAACAATAATACAAAAAATCAAAGGCTATGCACTATCCTGGCTGTTGATCACCTCATAAATTACATTTAAAAAGAAAAGCTTTAAGCTGCCATAGAAACAGCACTTAACTCTCTTCTTGATGCTAGCCCCCTGGTGACAACTCTGGGCAGGTTGTTCAGATGCTTGTGTTTCCCTGTTGTAAACGTGTTAAATTTTCTTCAGGGACTAACTTTATAACCTCAAAAGATTATTATTTGGTCTTAATAGTATTGAAAGGGCTTCATATAGGCTACACGTGTCAAACCTAAGACCCGGGGGCCAAATCCAGCCCCTTGTGGCCATTAATGTGGCCCTCTAAACTCTAGAGGACCCTATAGATAAAAAATCTAAGTTCTATTTTTGTGCACCCCGATACAGGTTTATCAGTAAAATAAAATCACATCATTATGTAAAGATGTTCAGTATGATTAGATTTTAAGACGTACTTTTGGAATGCGGAGGCCGATTTCAAAGGTTTGTTATACTTTTATCAATACTTTCTGCTACAACCGGCCCTTTAAAGATATTAATCAGCTTGATGTGGCCCAAAATTGAAATAAGTTTGACACCGGTGATATAGGCCTTCAAACTGGACTTCTTTTGGTTTTCTTTCGAAGATGGGTTTGAACCTGCACACTCCTCTGCAAAGGAGATCTGTGGATGGCTGAACTAATAGTTTACTATGCTTTTTATTTATATACTATTTATGCTGTTTACTAGTGACTCATGAAACCAAAATTTTGTATAGAATTTTAGTTTTATCACTGTAACAACACCTAAATACGTTTGCAGGCACCACATTTTTCATGCACTAGTTTTATCCTGTGTTTTGTTTTCAGATGCCTATCCTCATTCCTTTTTAAATCAATGACTTTTAAAAAGATCTAATTAAGTTACTCTGCAAATGCAAGATTATAGAGATTCAAAGAAAACTTTTTACTTAAATCTAATTTAACCTGAAACATCACATGCAAACACAAACAAGTTACAACTGTAAGTAGTAAAAAGTTAGAGCCTCTTTGCATTGCAAGTCCAGTGGAAGTGAAATCATTGTGGTTTTTGTATTTGCAGGTGGAACGTGGTAAACAACTGTTAGACCACATCCAAAGACTACTTTTTATTTTGTATTAATGTCATTCTAATTTCTTATCTATTTTATCTTGTCTTTCCCCCCCAAAACACCTTCTGCAGTTTTAGCTTTGGTAAATGTGCAATATAAGTACATTTGACGTTGACCAAGAAGACCATCTAATCTGGTTGCTGTTCAGCTTTTTCTATGGAAACATTTGCTCTTTTGGATTGCTTGCTCTCTTTTTTCTTTCAAGGTAAATTTATGCAACTATTTTATCAGGAATTTGTCTTTCATAAAACAGCTTCTGTTTATAATTCTAAAGGGAAAAAGAAAAGAAAACACACAAATCATGACAAGAGTTTTGAAACAGGCTTCTAATGCACATTTTAGTAAAGGGGTGCAACAGTTTATTTCTCCACACTCAGAAAAATATATAAATTAAAGGATTAGAAAAATCTGGATTGGATTACTGAAGAAGCTGGAGCCTATCCCCAGTTGTCAATTTGCGAGAGATGGGGTACAATAAAACTAAACTAAAAATATGTTATGGGAAAATGTATATTAAGAAATTTATATTAAGAATTATCTTTTCTGTTTATTCTGTGTGACATCGTATAATATTACATTAGGTCAATGGAACTGATACTAGGATCCCTACTTCCTGTATTGCCATGGAAACGACCCTCGGAGCACTGAACATCCTGACGTGTCCTAAGATTAAGCCTGTCCTATCAGACGAAGACGCCTGAGAGTTTACCAAGTTCACTGAGAAGAAATGTTTACTGATATGGTGTAGATAAAAGTAAGCTCGTCTAAATCGATACAGTTGTCAGTCAGTTGGTGGAAGGCAGGATTCAGCTGTTGCGAATACTCTGTAATACTCTTCCTCTTGCTTAATCAAACAAGTACATTAAATAACCTCCGTATAATGAAGGAATATCACTCACAGTTTTTATTTAATTTTTTTCCGACATCAGTTTAAAAATTTCAGCTGAGTTTTCTTTAAGGAAGCATTTTTTGGTTTTACTCTGATTAGATATGGGGGCTTCGATGGTGCTTTCAAATAACATTCAGAAGCGGTCAGATAATGCGATATCAGTTACGGCAATGCTAGAGATATTTAACTCTTTGCTAATAAGTAGGTTCAGAGTGTTTCCTTGGTTGTGCATTGCTCATAAATCTGTTGGGTTAAGTCAAAGTTATGAAGGGCGTCTTTTAGTGCTTTTGTTCCATTATCTTGGAGCTTGTCAGTATGGACACTGAAATCTCCCACAATTGCTATCTGATAATACTCTAGACATATTGCAGAGCAAAGGTCACTGAAGTCGTTAAAAAAGTTTGTGTTAGGTTTTGGTGGTCTGTATATGTTTACAAATAGGACTTTGTTTGGTTTATTTGTTTCAGTGGCTAAATATTCAAAGTTGCTGAAGTCGCCTGGCAATACCTTTTTGAGGTTTAGTGATTTGTGAAAGATTGTAGCAAGACCACCACCCCTTTTGTCTTTCCTGGTCTCACTAATGAAGTGATAATCAGTTCAACAAGATCTGCTCACATTTCGACTGCAAGACTGCAACCAGTGTTGCCACAGTTACTTCAATTCAATTCAGTTTATTTATATAGTGCCAATTCACAACAGATTTAACCCATAAGGACCCCCAGTGACACTGGTGTCTCGTGCCCTATTAACGTTCTGGATGGTTCCATGTTAACCTGGATTCTTCATTTTCTTTCATGAAGTCCCAGAATAACACCTATAGCACATTTATAATAGGTCGTGTGACCAGTAGGGTGATCACGTGTTTCGATACAACCCACCAAACTTGACCGAAAGTTGCATGTGGAAAAACTAGCTAGCCAGCTAATTTGGAGCAAGCTCTTTCTGAGGCTAAAATGTAAGATTGATTCAATTCAACGGTTGCAATGTTTATACATAATTCTGTTTGTCAAAAATAAACTATTGTTTCCGAATTTCTCTAAGAACTTTGCATAAAATCATCAAGTAAATATTGGTTTGACGCATATGTCACATGGGGCAGTCAGTCTAAAAATGGTTGAAAAAAAATGTAATGACGTATTTGTCACAATAAGAAAACTAATCATGATCTGATCAGTATACTAGGCTGATTCAATTAAGTTTAGTCACATATTGTATATAATAGCTTAAGTGAACCAATATCAGTTATGTAATTTCATTCATCGGTTGTAGTAAAACCTGTTGGGCAACCAAGTAGCTAGCTAGGTTTAACACATACAGTTATTTAACTATTTAACGCCCGAAGTGACATCTATGTCACTTTTGAGATGTTTGCCACTTACTATTGTCATTTTTTGTTTTTTGTTATGTGTTCTATGTGCCCTATTTAACCTGTCTTATGCTCCCCTTAATTTTCCTTGCGGTAAAAATGGGTCCGGGTCTTTATGGGTTAATTTCACGGCAATTCACACGAAAAGTAATTTCACAACAATTATATAAATATTCCAATCAGTTAAAAGTTTTCTATATAAGGAATCCTAGCAGATTGAGTTGAGTTGATGTGAAGTGCCCAGATCATGCAGACTCCAGACACAACAATCCCTCATACTCAGCAAGCATGTAGCGACACTGGAGAGGAAAAACTCTCCTTTAACAGGAAGAAACCTCCGGCAGAAACTGGCTCAGTACAAGCTGTCATCTGCCACAACTATCTGGGGGTTTGAGAAGACAGATAAGAGACACAAAAAGTACAAATGGACTGATGTAAGGAAACTTTACATGTTAAAGAAAGTAAAAACTTGACAACAGGACATGATGGATGTTTGGTCATTGCTTCCCATCCAGCGGGTCGTAGCAGCTGAGCAGGAGACCAGACCAGGTATTTTGAAATAGTAATCTGATTACTGACTACTGATTACTCCTTCCAAAAGTAACTTAGTTACTTTACTCAATCATTCAATCAAACTTTATTTATAAAGCACTTTTCAAAGCAAACTGCATTACAAAGTGCTTTATATTAAAATGACACTTTTATCATCATCATCATCATCACCCCCATGCATGAAGCATGATCACAGTTAAGTGTTAGCTTTGTCTGGCCACTAGGTGACAACTCCATCGACTACCCAAATAGCTTCAGTGCCCCAGAGACTCAGCCTCGCTTTGTGGAGTCCAGGTTCAGTGTTTCTCCTGATGTTGCTCGGTACAACAGTGAGGATGAGGACGACGCTACACAAGCAATGATGATGATGAAGATCGTTATGATGGCTGGTGTCTGTGGAAACCTGATCCAGTGCAGTCGTGTGTGTGTCATACCCAGATGTACTGCTGTCTTTGTCCCTTCCTATGCTTTTATGCTTATATAATTAATTTTTATTTATTTAGAAAAATTGTATTAATATGTGTGTGAGGGCAAATTAGTAGGCTTCAGAGCCTAGTAATTTGGAGCACAGGTGTTGTACTACTGTGCTATTAGTCTAGAAGTGTGTGTGTATTACATGTCGACTGTGCACAGAACAATAATGTGCTTGAAAGTAGATTTTAACGATCTGTAGCTGGTTATCAGTTGTATGCAGGAAGTAAGGGTCTCTTGAAATCAGTCTGATGTATTAAGTGTAAAACCTCATTTAAAAGGTATGCTTCCAAACCATAACAGTGCAGGTACTGTCCATACTGGGCTGTTAAAATCATCATTTTTAATTTGGATACTGTCAGTATTGTAAGAGATTTTCTTTTGTATTAAGAAAAATTTTTTACACAAATTCGTTCTGCAAAATACCAAAAAATATGATTATAAGATTTTATTTATTGTTTTGTATTACAATGAGCTTCTGCTGCACAGCTGAGCCACTTGTTCTTGTGGTGTTTACTTTTATAATTCTGAATCCAAATAGACTGTCAATTAAAGCACTAACCTGTTTTCTCTTAGTCTCTTCCTACAGTAGGTGCTCCTGACCCGCCTTGCTTGACGACCCTGACTAAGATGGCATTCCAGTGGCGGAACGTTCTCCACGTCCTGCTACCAACTTCTGCTTCTGCATCAGTTCTGTTGCTCTTTCTGTGTCTCTGCTGCCTTCTCCAAACCCAGACGGTCTCGTCAGATGACCGCTTATGCTGAGCCTGGTTCTGCTGGAGGTTTCTTCCTGTTAAAAGAGAGTTTTTCCTCTCCACTGTCGCTTCATGCTTGCTCAGTGTGAGGGATTGCTGAGAAGTCACGACGTAATCTTCTGTGGTTCTCTAATTTCTAAATTAAACATTGTATTGTAATAACTCTTCTTGTAAAGTGCCTTGAGATGACATCTGTTGTGAAACGGCGCTATATAAATAAACTGAACTGAATAATGATAAACAGAAACAAGGCACAGAAAGTGATGCAGCTCTTTTTGCCAAGTACAAAAGTTGGTTGTGAAGCATAGGATAAGTTTATTAGGCTAAAAAATGCTGCAAGGAAATGCATCCACATAAAAAAGGAAATAAAGTACATACAACTTATGTTAGCAAGATGCAGTGTGATCTAACACATGAAGAAAGGAACAACAACATGAGGTCTGTTGAGGTTCTAACAAGGTATTTTCAATATTTTCATTCTAGAGTGACTATGGGGATATGACAGATAAACCCAAAACACCTTAAACGTGTTTATCTGCTCTTTTAAATACAAATGTATTATTGGGATGTAAAATAGCAAATTAAATTGGCTTGCATGGTTTGCCTGAACAACAATCACACCACACTAATAAGAAATATTTATTATTTTTTATTTTAATCTATTTGTTTGCATAACAGTTAATCAGTTAGTATTATTTCCTCTTTAAGCTGTCATTCATATTGATTGGATAATAGACTATGCCTAAACCTATTGGCTGAAAAAGATTATCCGTAATTAATGCAACAAAAATAAAATTGCACATGCACGAGACAACTTGGAAAATGCACAATAAATGTACTCCTCTTTGAATATTCCAGCCTAGCCTATATATCGCCTAAGCCTCACATACGTGTGTTATCTGCGTTCTTGTGTGCCTGCCGTCCTGTGCAGCGAGTCTTCTCAGTGTGTGACACTGAACACTCGCAGACATATTTTACAATTTACCTTGTTTTCGTCTTTACTGAACCTGTCCAGCCAAGGATGGGCCTCCGCCCACTCACATCTGTATCTCTACAAGTGTTTTTGCATTGGGGTTTTCCATAGTTTCGGGGTATTTTTAAAAACGCTGCGTGAGAGCGCCAGTGTGCTGTGTGTGTGTGTCTACCTGATCAATCCTGAGCACTCTACACTCGCGACCCGCAAACACAAACAATTTGCTGTCCTTTTAGATCCCGTCGCCAGAACAGTTTTGCTGAATGTAGATGGGTGATTCGTGTTTTATTTTTTATATAGGCTACGTAGTTAGAATTAGGCTATGTGCGACAGATATATTGGGCATTTATGAAAAAACGGAACAAATGTAATTGTCAAATAAGGGACGATTACGTATTTTAAGGGAGGGTTGACAACCCTATTCCAAGCTAAAGTTTCTAATGGCTAGCTCGAAATCATCCTCCTCATTTCTAGCTTTTGTGAAAAAGCTACTAATTGGTTGAACATTTTGTACAGCGGTTGCTTTTTCCTCCTTTTCCTTTTTCTTCCTTCGATTTTCCATCCCCGCTGGGCGTTCTGTTGATGCTACAGAGGCCCATTTTTCTGCCAGTAGTTCCACTACATACAGTATACGATATATGGAAACCAACTGCTGAGCCCCATCTACTATTATCATTAGCCAATCTACACAGTGCATTGCCGCCTGGTGCCAATCATCTGTCAAGTCAACAAACTGGCATATAAGGTAGACAATCACAAGAGTAAATTTTTTGTAAGGAAACTTTATTTTATTCAGATTGGACTATTATTAAAATTAAGACTAAAGTCTTGTATGTGATTTTTTTTTATGTTGCAGCAAAAAAAATTCTGCCAGTTAAGCCACAGGATGTTTCTCTGTAAAAATAAACCTACATACTGGCCTACTGTGTGGTTCTGTGGTTGACTCAGGAAACAAATAAAAAAACACATTGTTGAACAAGGAAGAATGGTGGTAAATATAGCTCAACATTTAGAGCGCTATATCTCAGCATTCTAATTTTTCTCTTTCACGTTTTCTAAAGGCTTTCAGTGGAACATTAAAAGGTGAATTATTCAGTCAATTATATAAATTATGCATAATTCCCCTAAATCTTTTACATTTTAAAATATCTCTTTGATAACTCAGATAATACAATAATACATCTTCCTTCTCAGATGAGCCTTATGGAGATGCTGACATTATTTTCCAGCAGGACTTGGCACCTGCCAACACTGCCAGAAGTACCAAAACCTTCTTCAGCGACCATGGGATTACTGTTTTTGATTGGGCAGCAAACTGGCCTGATATGAACCCCATAGAGAATTGATAGCTCATTACCAATAGAAACATGGGAGACATGAGACTGAATAATGCAGAATACCTGAGGATTCCTATCAAAGCAACTTGCTTCATTACACCTCAGCAGAACAACAGGCTGAGAACCAAGTACTGTGTACATAGAAAGGAACTTTATTTTCTAGGTCAGACATTTTAGAATAAAATATCTATAACATTATGTTCCACTGTGATAGACTGGCGAACTGCTCAAGGTGTTCCCTGCCTCTCGCCCAATGAATGCTGGCGATAGGCTCCAGCACCCTGCCACCAGCACAAACATGCTGACCTGAAAGTTGTGCAGAAAACTATCACTGCCGGGAGGGAAAGCCTCAAAAGGTAATTACAAAAGAAAGTTTTATTTTCTCTTAGTGCTGTATCAAAGTACATTACTATGAGTTTATGCAGAAGGGGAAAGCGTGGAAGAAAAAGTTCCACAAGTAGCAGCCTGGGCAGGATTGTCTGGAAAAGACCATTCAAAAGTGAGGCTGGAGTTAGTGCATCAAGAGCCACCAAGCAAAGGCGGATACTGGACATGGGCCCCAAATGTCATATTCAACTTGTCAAGCAATCAGAAGTGTCTTACCTGGAGTAACATAAAATTAACTCAGTGCTCAGTGTTCCAAAAAAAAAAATCATAATCACTCCATTGACTCTCATTCATTTTTGTTGTTGTTGTTGTTGGTAATAGGGGACCATACAGGAAGTAGAAGGACATGACTTCCCCTTAACACCTTAGGACGGGGATGTCCAAACTTTTTGCTACAAAGGCCAAAACCACCAGGTTGAATGTGCCCGTGGGCCACAAAAATGTAAGATTTTTTATTTTTTTAGCGTGAAAATATTTGTTTTTTTTTACCTGCTTAACAATAAATTAAACGTAATATTTTAATTAAACAAATAAAGAAGAAATTCTTCAAGAAAATGTATTATTAAAGTGTTGTAGATTCAAAAGATGCATCATTTGTCTTTTGCCATGGAACATCTAATCCTTTCAATTTGTCAGCAAAAATGATGCCCTTACTGCCATTGCAGAAAGTACTGATCCTAAATGGTGGTCGAGGGCAGTGCAAAATCAGTCCAAGGGTCGTCAATGGCCCCTGGGTTGTAGTTTGGCCTCAGGAGAACCACAGTATGGAAGTAAATCTGTGCCATCGGATTTTGAATTCGAATTTTTAGCACCAAATTTTCTTACATCCAATTTTTAACAGAATTTTTTTGCATCTTAATCAGACTTTGAATTCTAAAAGCCATCAAATTTCTAGCACTGAATTTTTTTGCTTATGACATTTTTTATACATTTCTCAAAAAAATTCAACATATCAAAAAATTCAATGTAAATAAAATTCAATGTCAAAAAACTGTGTAAAAATGTAAACATCTCAAAAAATTCAATGTAAAAAAAAATCGAAATCTCAAAAAATGCAATGTCCAAAAAAATTATGTGTAAAAAAATGTAATGTCAAAAAAATGTTTGTGTAAAACATTTCAACTTCTCAAAAAATCAATGTAAAAAAAAATTCGGTCTAAAAAATTCAGTGTAAAAAAAATGCAACATCTCAAAAAATTCAATGTATAAAAAATGTCAATGTAAAACATTTCAACTTCTCAAAAAAATCAATGAAAAAAAAATTTGATGTCTAAAAAATTCAGTGTAAAAAAATTCAACATCTCAAAAAATTCAATGTCTAAAAAAAATTCAGTGTAAAAATATTCAGAGTCAACATCTGGGGTAACAAAGGAGCAGTAACCAATCCCTGTATCAAATCATCTAACGTCCAGCTAATCAAGTTACACTCCATTGGTCATGTGACACCAAAACAGGAAGGTGGTGAAGTTCAAGTAAGGTACGGTCAGTGATCCAGTAAGTATCTGCACTTACTGCCTTCCTCGCCTCTGATTGGATAAAACTTCTCTCGCATGATTGGCTATTTCTTTTAGCTTTAAGGACTAGCCCTACCTTTTCCTGCCTCTGATTGGCTACAAGAATTGGCGGCCATCCCAGATTTACAGCTTATTTGTATTCTAGCAGCCACGTGATTCCTGAGCTGATAGTTGTACAACCTGCAGCTGTTGCACATCACAAGTCACCACTGAGGGGAAGAAAGTCTCTCATCCCATATGAGAGCACACTTATAAGAGTGCTATATAGACTTGTTTTGGTTCTGTTGGTGGAAAGACTAATAATTCAAAAACAACCCCCTATCAAATTACTGTGACCTTTTGTAGTCGCTGGAGAGACTTTCTAGCCAATCAGAGGCAAGAAAAGGCGGGACTAGCCCCTAAAAGAAATAGCCAATCATGCGAGAAAATTTCTATCCTATCAGAGGCGAGGAAGGAACTGCCGATACTTACTGATGATTGAGATACCCGTGACCGTAGCACTGATTAGAGCTTACTTAAACTTCACCACCTTCCTGTTTTGGTGTCACATGACCAATGGTGCATAACTTGATTGGCTGGACGTTAGATGATTTGATACAGGGATCGATTGCTTCTTCTAGGTTACCCCAGATGTTGACTCTGAATATTGTTACACTGAATTTTTTAACACTGATTTTTTTAGACATCGCATTTTTTTACATAGAATTTTTTAACACTGAATTTTTTGAGATGTCTAATTTTTTAACAGAATTTTTTGAGATGTTGAATTTTTTAACACTGAGTTTTTTTAGATGTTGAATTTTTAACACTGAATTTTTTGAGATGTTGAATTTTTAACACTGAATTTTTTAGACATCAAATTTTTTAACTGAATTTTTTTAGACATCAAATATTTTTACATTGATTTTTTTCAGACATTGATTCTTTTTACATCTAATTTTTTGAGATGTTGAATTTTTTGACACTGAAATTTTTTAGACATTGAATTTTTTAGACAATGAATTTTTTTACATTGAATTTTTTGAAACATTGAAAAAACGTCATAATAAAAAAAAAACAGTGCAAGAAATTTGATGTCTTTTAAAATTCAAAGTCTGATTTAGATGATGCAAAAAAATTGTAGTGTTAAAAATTGGATGTAAAAAAAAAGTGCCGCTAAAAATTCGAATTCAAAATCCGATGGCACATATTTACTTCCATACCATTCCATGCCGCATTGATGCTGTAATTGATGCAAAAGAGGCCCAAACCAAGTATTGTGTACATTTGCATTATGATATTTTTCAGGTCAGACAGATTTCTATTTAAAATCTTTGTTTTATTAATTTAATATTCAAATTCATTTAGATTTTTGATTTTGGGTTTCCATAAGCTGTAAACCATAACCATCAAAATGATAACAAATCAGGCTTGAAATATCTCACTTTGTATTTAGTGAGATATATCATATATTAGTTTCATTTTTTATGTTGAATTACTGAAATAAATTAACTTTTGTATGATATTCTAATTATTGAAGTTTCGCCTGTATTTCAAATCATGATTGTTAACCTTTGGATGAAGCTAGAATGTCCTATCATGCCCTCTAAAAGTCAGGCCCTTCAATGCTTCTTCTATTCTCATTCTTTTCTGTATTGTCTTCCTGAGCGTCAGTCCTTGCTAAGCCTCTCCCAGTATAACTGACTACTGCAACGTTACTGTTTAAACAAGAGACTCGAGTAAGAAACGGATAGAGGTTTAAAACATTCTGAGTTATTATTAATCTGCTGCTAGGTACAAGAAGTCTAATTTGGAAAACCTTTAGATTTTTTTTAGTTAATGAATCTACAAAAAACAAATAGTGAATGTAAAATGAAGCTCATGTTTATTCAATGTTCTCCTGCAGGTGGAAAACCTAAGGGCCGTCCATCCAGACCACAGAAACAGGGTCCACATCCTACTCAACAAGTATAATGCAGAAGTGAAGAAGGTGACCCGTTTTCTTAAAATATCACTGATGTCTGCTTTATTTAAAGTTTATTTCTCTTTTACAGTCAGGAAAAAACTTTAAAAAAAGGTAAATCCTATTTCATAGATATTTACTGTATTATTGAGATGATTATACATCAGTAAATCAGAATCAGAATCAGATCAGAATCAGAATCAGTTTATTGGCCAAGTATGTCACATACAAGGAATTTGACTCCGGCAAACTTTTTCCTCCAGTACAGAACTTGAATAAGTGAAATAAAAAAAGAAAAAAAGAAAAATAAGAACAAAAATAAGTAAAAATACAAATAAATATCAGATCGTAAATAATAAAGGATAATATATACACCAAGCCGGGTTTATTTTACAGTGAGTATGTACAGAAGTGCAGAGTTATAGTTTATTGTTATGTGAATGGACTCACACTCTGTGACTAGACAGAGTTCGTCAGAGCGACAGCCTGGGGGAAAAAACTGTTTTTGTGTCGGGTGGTTTTGGCGTACAACGCTCTGTAACGCCGACCTGAGTCGGCCGGCCTAAATGAGGTTGGTTTACTGCTGTGGCGTGGAAAGCACAATTTAAATAAATCTGCTTGTTTTCATTACCACTGTAGACAATCAATGAATACATTTCACGTCTCTCTGTGTCTCAGAACACCAACGTGCGTGTCTACAGAAGTCCAGGAGCTCCTGCCATCGCTGCGTCCTCCAAGATGTGATGCCTCAGATCTGCAGCTCCTCACGGCCCTGAGATCAGATCCACTGGCATGCTTACCAAATACTTTTAACAGGAACAAGATCAGCCTTAACAGGGGATCTGCTTGGTTTTGATCCAATGCAAACAGTTAATTCTCTGTTTCTATGATCAGGGCAGGTAGCTGTCATGAGTTTAATACTCTACATTGAATCCTATAATGTAATAGTGTTGTAATTAAGCTGGAGCTACCGTAGTAACTTGATGCCTTACAATGTTATTACCCTTTCAGTTAAATTCAATTAACAATAATTGATGTGCCTTTTGTCGTATATTGTAATAATTTAAGATGTTTGTAGCAACTCAAAATAAGTTAAAATTGATACTTTATAGTAACTCATCAGTTAAGGGAGCAGAGCCCTTTTCTCAACTGATGAACAGGAATTCTGTTTTTGCTGACAAGATTAAGAACTTCTGGATTCTCAAACTTCAATGAATCACTGACTTTTGAACATAATAAAAAATCATTCTGTTTTCAAACAATAAATTCCTTCAAAATATTGGGTGTATGATTATTTCCTTCACACTGTTCAAGTACATTTTAGGAGTTGGCTAAAATAATCTCTGTTGAGGACAGGTACAATGATTGACCCTTTCACAGATGAGGAATTTTATGTAAATGAAAAGACATTTGTAAAATGGCACAGTTCTTTTAAGGCCTATCCTCCACTGTGTGTAACAGTTATAGCAGAGTATATTTACCTGTAAATACATTATTTAATAACTGGTTAAATATATAACTCTTTCCTTTTTCTTATCTGATTATCGCATAACAGTTGAACCCAGGGGTCAGCAACCTTTACAATCTAAAGACCCAGTTTTGTCCTTTTTTCTGAATAACTAAAAATTCTGCTGTTTCATAGACGGGTATGTTACTTACTATTACATCTCCATCTCATTTATTAATTTTATAATAAAGGATCAACTCACATTACATTTCCCCATTTTTTAAAAGTTGTGTACAGTGTAGCACGTCTCTGAAACGGCGCAAGGTCGAGATTGGTTTCTTCACAACTGATGGGTTACAGTTGATTGGTTACGTTATGTGTGCTGACAGACAAACTGAACTACAGATTCTTCCTAAATTCACAGCTAGGACCTGTGGCGTTTAAAATTTTTGCCATTTTTATTTCTGCTATAGGCTACTGATTTGTTTTTTGATTCTAAATGTTTAATTGTTAAACTTCCTTGTTTTCCGTCACCCACCTAGCCAACAGCCACAGAAACCTCATTGGTTTTCTGTGAATGTGCAGATTTCTCAGAAAAAAACCCAATCTTCAGCTGCTGTGGGGACTGCAAATATGTGGTGGGGCTGTTGTGTTCTGCTTTGCACGAAGTGATCTCTGCAAGATTCTTATCCTAGCCCATTAAATGTCAGACTGAGAACTTTATTGAAAAGCAGTTACTGGACTCAATTCCAGGCAAGGCAAGAATATGAATGTGTGCAAAATTGTAGCTACAAATAGCTACAAATCCAAAATCCAGAAATATTGGGAGGTGTTGTAATTAACCAGAAGGGAATATACACTGAAGAGAGGTTATTAGTAGGAGACAACTTAACCAGAGAAGGGGCTGAGTAGGAAGAACAGAGACAGAGGGAATTTATTTAAAAGAATTTTAGAAACACAAACTAAACCGTAAAGTGAAGTTCATAAAAAGAGTGTAACTCAATTTAGTAGGAAAAAGACAAATCTAACACAATGACGAGGAAGTCACATACAGGAGGAAGGAGAACTCAAAATCAAACAAACTACAACTAAAACTAAAGTAGTGAACGAACACAATGACGAGGAAGTCACATACAA
This sequence comes from Apricaphanius iberus, assembly GCA_028564705.1. Lineage (NCBI taxonomy): Eukaryota > Metazoa > Chordata > Actinopteri > Cyprinodontiformes > Aphaniidae > Apricaphanius > Apricaphanius iberus. Next base: position 1,126,417 of record JAPXFQ010000708.1, on the reverse strand, counting down.
GAGGAAGGAGAACTCAAAATCAAATATAAACCACAACTAAAACTATAGTAATGTTTTTAAATACTAAAATTTTTATCATTTATAAGCTGGAAAGCAATAATTAGAAAAAATCTGGATTGCATTATTGAGGTCATACACCTAACATTAAAACATAATCGATTCCAAAGATAACAAATTTCAGTGGTATTTATGCATGGCCTTTTTACTGAAAAATTAGGGGTCTAGATTTATACCACAGAAGAGCTTTAAAAAAGTTGCAATGAAAGTTTCCTGTTTTTTCACTTTGAACGAATTAAGTTTTGCAAGTCGCACATCAAACTCATGAAAACTCCAACAGTGGTAGGGAAAATCAAAGAGAAAAGTCCCACCTATCTATAGATTAATGTAAAAAAAAATTGTCTTTCCGGTATTTTGGTTTTTATCCCTTACATGATGCAGTAATGCTGCGTTCAGACCATAGGCTTTGTCAGCATCAAGCAAAGCTCACAAAGCATCTAGTTTGACGCTTCTCTGTTGAAGCTTGCAAAGCTCGAAAAGCCTGCCACTTCTGAGCAAAAAAGAACGCGGGGTAGGGGGGGCTTCTTCTGTTGACAGACGTTCTGAACTATGGTGGATCTTATTGGGAGAGTGGCTTGCCTTAATTTGCTTAATAAAAACATCGACTTCGGCTGCATTAGTGCTGTTTGTGGGTACACCCCATTCTTTGGATGCGTTCTGAGTTTGAGGAGTTTAACCATTTGGTCCAGGAGCTACGTATGGATGAGGTTTGCTCCCAGCGCTACTTTCGTAGGTCCTGCGCCCAGTTTGACAACCTCCTGAACCCCATCAGTGCTCAGATCGCCTACCAAAACAACTGTTATTTATGATTTTTTTTAAATCTGCGAGGATGGATCATAAAGTTCTCTGCGATTGCAGACAGCAACGATGAGCTTGTCTTCCATTGTTGAGATATGTGTAGTGATATCACTAAAATGAAACCCTCTGATTGGTTGACGCGCTGCTTCAGGACCGTCAAACGTTTAGCTATCTGAACGTCTGCGTTGCTGGCTTTTGACGCTTTGAAGCTTGAAACGCATATATATATATATATATATATATATATATATATATATATATATATATATATATATATAATTTCTATCAAAATGAAATTGCAACCGTACTACAAATAGCGAGGCATACATTTGGCTTTTGGGAGTAACGTTAAGAATCTTTGTGTTATTTTTGTCCCAGACATGAGATTCAAAGCCCTTATTAAACAGGTTTCTAAGATTTCCTTTTTCACCTCCAGAATTTTGCTAAAATATTTATATATCCTGTCCAGAAGGGATGCCAAAAAATAGTCTACTGTAATTCTTTACAACCAGGAAGTCCCCAAAATACAATTAAAAGCATTAAGTTGATCCAAAAAGCTGCAGGAGAGAGATCACATTTCTCCTGTTTTAGCTTCCCTTCATTGGCTCCCTGGTAAATCCAAAATATGGCTTAATCTCTTCCTTCTTACATATAAATCACCTAATAATCAACCTATATAAATAAATAAATATATCAGAGATCTGTTTGTTCTATATGTTCCTAACAGAGCACTTCATTCTCAGACTTACTTACTTTCTTCTCGGCTCTGGCTAATCACATGGATTGCTCACTTGTTCTTGGGGGAGACTTCAACTTTGGACTAAATGAAGAAATAGACAGGCTCAGTACAGCAGGGACTCAGCGCAGATGGCAATCCATAGATATAGTTAAACAGTACATGAGCGATTATGGACTCTGCGATGCATGGCGATCGCTTCATCCCAACGACAGAAAATACACTTTTTACTCAAACGTACATCATTCTTATTCTAGATTGGACTATTTGTTAGTCAGCAGCTCACTGTTGAATGACATTTCAGACACTGAGATACATCCTATAGTGATCAGCGATCACGCTCCTGTTTCTTTAAATTTAGCAAATAAAATTGCAACCCTTCAATATAAAAATTGGAGATTTAATACATCATTACTTAAGGATAAAGAATTTATTAAATATATTGAAAAAGAATGGGCTTCATACATGGAATTTAATGATCTCCCTGGTATGTCGCCATCCACTCTATGGGAAGCAGGGAAAGCTGTGATTAGAGGTAAAATAATTTCATTCTCATCAAATAAAAAGAGAACAGAAAATAAACATGTTCAGGAATTAGAAGAAACTATTAAATCATTAGAACCTTCCCTGGATAAAGAGAGCTTAAGTAAAATAAGGAAAGCAAAATTAGAATTAAATGAAATTATTAATAAAAGGACGCAGTTTTTAATCCAAAGACTTAGAATAGAAAACTTTGAACATAGTAATAAATCAGGTAGCTTCTTAGCTAATCAGTTAAAAATAAATAAAGAAAAAACAACTATTTCTGCAATCAAAGACAAAATTGGGAATATAATATATTGTCCTGAAAAAATAAACAACACTTTCAAAGAATTTTAAGAGACTTTATACACACCAGAGATAAACCCTTCAAATAATGATATTGTACAATTTCTGGATAAAATAACTCTTCCTAAACTTTCAGACAGTCAAGCAAAGGCCCTGGATTCACCGCTAACAGTGTCTGAACTCCAGGAGGCCCTCCAATCCATGCCTAATAATAAAGCTCCAGGTCCAGATGGATTTCCAGTAGAGTTCTATAAAGAATTCTGGAATATTCTGGCACCAACATTTTACAAAATGTTGCAGGAAACAAAGGAAAATGGTCGAATACCACCAAACATGAATTCTGCCTACATCAATCTTCTATTAAAACCAGGAAAAGACCCTATGTCTCCTACCAGTTATCGTCCCATTTCTCTTATCAATGTGGATCTGAAAATAATTTGCAAAGCTCTTGCAAGAAGGATAGAGAAAATAACACCTCTAATAATCCACCCTGATCAAACAGGTTTTATAAAAGGTAGGCTCTCTTCAACAAATTCACGTAGATTAATAGATTTAATAGATTATTCCCACTGTAAAAACGTCCAAACCAATATATTATCTTTAGATGCAGAAAAAGCATTTGATAGAGTTAACTGGAAATTTTTATTTGCAGCCTTAAATAAATTCGGATTCAGTAATTCTTTTGTAAACTGGTTAAAAATATTATACAGCTCACCAACAGCATGTATTAGGACCAATAATCAAACATCATCAAGGTTCTTTCTTCAGAGAGGTACCAGGCAGGGATGTCCACTTTCTCCCTCACTCTTTGCTATTTTTATTGAACCATTAGCAGCAGCAATCAGGCAAAATAATAATGTTAAAGGTGATGATGTACTACTTTTTCTACAGCATTCACAAACTTCCTTGTCTCAGGTAATTGAGTTAATAAAATCGTACACCCATCTGGAATAACCTGGATATCTTATAAAAAAATGCATGATCAACTTTCCAGGCTGGAGTTGTAAAGGAATTGAATACCTGGAGCATATATTTGATGGAACAGACTTTATCCAATTTAATACATTGGTTACACAATTCGGAATTAACAAGAATAAATTCTTAGAATACCAACAAATTAAATCAATTATAAAAAATAAATTTAGGCTCAATACAGTTGATTTACAAATTCCAGGAAAAGTTTTAGACTTCCTTAATCTTAACCCTCCCAAACTGCTATCTAAAATATACAAAACATTAAATAGAATAGATGAATCAATAGCCCTTCCTATTTCAAAATGGGAGATGGACTTGTCCATCTCAATTGACCAAAACCTCTGGTCTCAAATTTCATTAAGAACCTTTAAATTTCTTAAAAATCCTAATCTACGATTAATACAATATAAAATCCTTCATAGAGTGCATTATACAGGGCAACGGATGTTCAAGATGGGTTATACGCCGTCTGATACCTGTTTACAATGTACAAGCAATCTACCAGACAATTATATTCATGCTCTTTGGTTCTGCCCACTTGTTAAGAAATATTGGTACCAGATATGTGAAGATCTATCAAAGTGTCTGAAATGTAATATCACACCTGCTCCCACAGTTTGCTTGCTGGGAAATGTAGATGAAGTTACCATGGATACAAAGTCTATGCAATTATTTCACATCGCCTTATGCATCGCTAAGAAAAATATCCTCTTGAACTGGAAAAATAAAAATACTCTGAATATTAATCAATATAGAGATCTCCTTCTGGATTACATTGGTCTAGAAACGGCATCTGCCTCCACATCTGATCAATCTTTCTGGTCACCCTTGATCAGTTCCATCACCTAGTGGGGTCGGGCCCTTGATTCTGTTCTGTGGGACACGGTTGCCGATGTGGAGCTTAAGGGTTGGTGGTGACTGCAGGGAGGTCCTTGGGGGTGGGTCCGCTTGCGGTTGGGGCGGTAGGTGCCGTGACTCTCGCCTGGGGTGGGACTTTGGGGGCTTTGTGTGGTGACTCCTAGTGGCTGCATGCGGCGCCTTAGAGGGGTCGTGCTGGCGGACACGGGTTACTGGCCTGGTGCTGTGCTGCTCTGGCAGGGTCTGGGCCTGGGGTTCGGGGTTCTGGGGCGGCGTGCCCCCCGGCTGGGGCCCTGGCTGGGGCTTGACCGGGGGGGGGGCGCTGCCGTCGGTGCCGGCTGGGGGGGGTGCTGTGGTCGGCCGGTGGTTGGCGGGCGCTGCTGCCTTTTCCAACTCCCCGGGCTGGTTCTTGCGGCTTCCTCCCCGTGGCCTCCGGGTCCTGATCCGGGCCCGCCCTGGCGTAGCCGGTTTCCGGCGGAGCCCGTGGGCTCGTCACTGCGAACTCTCGGGCCCCAGCATTGCGGCTGGTGGGTGTTCCCCTGGGGCTTCCATCTGTTCCTCTCTTGGTGGGTGATCGACCCTGCGCTGATCCGCCTGTGGCCTCTGTACTCTGTGGGACCCTGGATGCATACATCTCTTGCCTCCTCCATGTCTGTGTCGATTCCTGTAGGACGGATTTACGGTTCCTTACACCAGCTATCAATCACTTGCATGAGGAACCCTTATTCCAACCTGCATGCTCGCACACACACATAGGTGTGGGGACATTGGTGTGGACGGGCATATCTTAAGCTGAGGTTATCATCATTAGTTAGTTGTTCACAGGAGCTTACCAGAAACATTTGTATTATGTTCATTAATCCATGCTTGTGTGTAGTGAATGTGTAATTCTTAGTTTATTCTACTAGATCCGAACTATTGGTTTGGTTCTGTACAGTTTGTTGTTTTTGTTTTTTATTACTGTTTCTCTGCCGTCCGGCAGAGGTGGAGGACTGGGATGTTTTCTTGTGTTCTTTGTTTGCCTCCCTGTCTTGTGTCGTCGGTTCGCGCCTCTGTTGGTCCGGTTTCTTTTCTTCACCTTCTTCCTTTCTCCCTTCTTGTCTCGGTTTAGTGTCCATGACGTCAGAAAATTGAACCCACAGTAATCACTAATAAAGATTTTTCATACATATACATCAAGTTGCGTACTACAGCGAAGCTGTAATACTCTGCTTGGGAAAGTAAAACTGTTGGGCTTGTACTTGGTACTCAGACACCAATTCTGAGTAGCATACTGCTAGACAGGACACGTAAAAAAATAAAAAATAATAATAATACAGTAAAGATCTTGCCCCTATGTCCTTTTTAGGAACATGCTTCGTCAGAGCTGGGAAGGAGGAGTCTGTGAATCCGACATGAATTCCCCCATGAAAGTGTGTCATTCTGGTAAACGGGGAGGAGTGAGGAGGCGCTGTCTATTCTTTTTTACAGTCTATGGGTTCCATACGTGCTGAACTGGTAAAGAAAAGCGACGTCAGACGGCTGTCGGTCACTGATTGGCTGGAGGGCGGAGTCATTGGAGAGTAACTTGACAACGTCGTTTAACAACAAACCGACCGCCATTTTGAAACCTCGCTACAGCGAGTGGATGTGTTTAGTTTTTGCTGAAGAACAAAGACAACGTTAAAAACCAGTGCTGTGATCCAAACGGAGTTTCTGCATTTCTGAGTTTTTTGGTTGAAGAGAAGATTCATTGTGAGTTGGATGAAGCTGCTCACTGTGAGAGGTTTATTAAGGAGGAGTTGGGGCTGATCGTGGTTCATAGCCAATTGCTCTCACCAGCAGGCCGAAGCAGAGAAACGGAGAACGCCGAAGTCCTGAACTCGCTGTCTCGGTGAGAAGCAAGTTTCATACCGCTTGTATATTTTATTCAAAATATTAACCTATTCAGCTGCATATTATCTTCAGTATGACAGTTCTTTTTATTATCAGTTATTACTACACATTGTAGGTGTGATGATTTAAATAAACTGAAAACATTTTCAAAGTACACAGCTTTATTACAAAACATACAGTTGTGGTTTGTAATTCATAGAATTCGTAGCATGTATATGGCAACTCTTTTCTTTGAGGGGACACGGAGGCGAAAAGCCGCATCGCTCCAGCGCTCAACGTAGTTTGTTGCACATGTAAAAGAATTTATTACGACATACTGAAGTTCTGCAGCCACTGAGCTTCGGTGAAACCCAGAAGAACAACTCATCACTGCAAGGCCCAGTTAAACAACCAAACCGACGGTCGGCTGCGACAAAGTCACAGAGCAGTCATCTCAAACACGCACACACAGAATACTTATTAATAAAGCAAACTTTATAGGCTTTTACGCTGGGCTTTTGTGAATAAATAAATACCCAGAGCGTATTTATAGCCCACCACACCGGGGTAGTATTTGCATCGGCTTAACCACACAAGCTGCCGGGGTCCTGCCGCGTTATTCTCCTACAGAGCTTCTCACACTCGTTGGTACTACTCCACCATGTTTTTCCTTGCAGTGTGCAGCTCTTCCGGGGTCTTTATTCTTCAGTGAGAGGCTTTCACTTCGACGTGGAACTACAGAAATCCACAAACTGAGCAAAAAGCTCAGGATCGCTAGTGAGGTCGCCATTGTTCTTCTTCCTCTCCGAGCCTTTGTTTACTTCCTACTACCTACTCTGGCGCCGCCCACCATATGACGGACTGCTCACTTGAGACGCTCTGGTTAGTTGCAACTGTGAAGCAACACTTGACGAGCCTTGTCGAGTCGCGTTACCAATCATAACGGTACAGTACGGCTCGGCAAAAGGTACTAGTGGAGAGATGCCTTAATATCCCAACCATGTTGGAAGGAAGGTTACACTGAAAGATATCCATACAACCACCCAGCCGGCTGGGTGGTTGTATGGATTGTTTTTTGTATGGATGGTTTTTTTTATTTTAAAAACAGGGCTACGGGACGTAGTCATCATGTACAATATCTCTCCCTCCACCTGTTTCCTGGTTCCAGGGCCACAAAAAAAGCAATTACAGTAATTAAGACAATAATTTGTGTGACAAATAAAAACAAGTAAGTAAAAACTGTTTCTCTTAAGCGAGTCTAAATAGGTAAGTTTTAATTTTAGACTTAAAAGAGTTCAGTGTCTCTGCAGCTTTGCATTCTCCCGGTAGTTTGTTCCAGATATGAGGAGCATATAAACTAAAAGCTACTTCCCCATGTTTGGTTCTGGTTCAAGAGACAATCAGTAGACTAGAGCTGAAGGACCGGAGTGATCTGGATGTTTTGTACCGTGATAGCAGATCTCTAATGTACTCTGGTGCTAACCCATTCAATGATGTATAAACTAACAAAAGCACTTTGAAGTCTATTCTCTGCGCTACAGGGAGCCAGTGTAAGAACTTTAGAACTGGGGTGATGTGTTCTACTTTCTTGCTTCTAGTGAGAACATGAGCAGCAGCGTTCTGGATCAGCTGCAGCTGTCTGATTGATTTTTTAGGTAGACTTGTGAAGATACTGTTACAGTAATCAAGGCGGCTAGAGATAAACGCATGGATGAGTTTTTCTAGGTCTTTTTGTGTCATCATACCTTTAATCCTAGAAATGTTCCTCAGGTGATAGAAAGCTGACCTTGTTATTGCCTTTATGTGACCCTGGAGGTTCAGGTCTAAGTCCATTATTACACCTAGATTTATGACCTGGTTGGTAGTTTCTAGTTGGATCAACTGAAGCTGTAAAATTTTACTGTAATACCAGTAAAATAGCCGCCTCTAAAAATAACTGATTCTATTTGTTCAATTACCATCAACTTGATATTTTGGTGAAATGTATTTATCTAATCTAATCAATTTACTGTGTATAACTTGTCTTTGCTCGTCATCATGTATGCTCAGTTACTGGCAAATTTCCACAAAATTTACGGAGGAGGAGGGTTGAGTGACTGAGAGCAGATTACTTTTTCTTCTTAATGGACTGCAGTACTCTAATTTGACCACAAGACTTAGAAATAACACGTTGTACCTCTAATGCTGTTTTCTGGGTACATGAGGGTTTTTATAAGCCACAAAACTGGGAGGATTAAACAGACAACCTGACAACCCAGATCTTTATCATTATTTGAAGTAATATTCACCATTATTTCAACAAAACTTCACTTTCTTTGGTATCTTTATGTTTAGAAACTTCATTAATATTTAATTTGGTGTTTAATAGGAAAATTTGCTAATGTAAATTAACTGATTTGTAATGACTAACAGTGACATTTAATTCAATTCAGTTAATTTCTATAGCGTCAGTTCACAAAAAAATGTATACAAGGCACTTTACAGAAGTTAAACAATAGTTTAAATAAATCATACATACATTATAATCAGGTTAAACAACTCTGAAAATGCAGGTTTATTGAGATTTAAAGTATGTTACTACTTCATGTCATGAGCAGAAACAAGCAAGTTACCAATAAGTAAAAAGTTGGAGCCTGTAAGTTTGCAAAGCACATTGAAATCAAAACCACTGTGGCTTTTGCATTTGCTCCATGGCTCAGTGGTCAAAATGCCCACTGTTAGACCACAAGCATCATTAAAAAGGAAACCCACTTGAGACAGGGTCCATTCTTCAAAAGATTTTGCAAATCCGCAGTCAAACTGTAGCTACCCTGAGGGTAATTAATCATGGTTACTCCACTGAAGCTTGCTCAGACTATTGCACTGCAGAGCATGAGGAATGATGGATTCTCTGGACATTCTGGGGGACATAGGGTACGTCAGCACACCATTGTGAACGTCCCTACAGACCCCCCGAAAGACCATCTCATCTGGTCACTGTTCAACTTTGTCTATGGAAACATTTGCTGTCTTGGATTGGTGGCTCTCATTTTCTCTGTCAAGGTGAGTTTATACAAATATTTTCTCTGGTATGTGTCCTTAACAAAGGCCTAAGTAGCTTCTGTAAATGTCTATAAAAGGAAAAGGAATGGTAACGAAACAGTTATATCACAAGATAGATTTCACAAATATGATGATATGAGTTAAACAGAAAGTCTCCAAAATTCATTACATCAGAATGTCCTTTTATGCAGTATCAAATATTTGGAATTAAATAACTAGTGTGAATGAAGAAAAAAAAATCACCAAAGCAAAAGTTGTTATTCAATGTATAAAGCACAAGTTTCTTCTAATCATGCCATTATCGGTTTTTCCTCTGTATAACAGACGTTTACAAGGAACATGTCCAACCCTCATTTGGGCATATTTAGTGGTTATATTGGAACTAAAGCTTGCTTGTTCATAACACGTCACTTTTTCCTTCCACGTTGACAGGAACAATCCTCTCATCAGTACTCGCTCCTGGCTTTGCTTTATATATTAAATCACATTTAAAAGTGGTTATAATTCTCTGCACAAATATCCTTGTTTCACAAAGCCTTCTGAATAAATTTAGCTCAGTTTCAGTAATCTAGTAATGAGTCATCTAGCATCTCAGAACACTTTTCATATATAGCAAGTCCACACCATATTCTTTATTATATTAATTTCAACAACATTTTCTCAATCGGAACTACTACCTGCCCACTCTGGTCTTTTGGGCTCATGTCTGGTGCTTGGTGCTGGATCTTGCTTCCTATGAGGGGCTACAGATTCCCAGTTATGTAGTGTTACATCATAGTATTAGTTAAATTAGAACACTATAATATGCCACACAATTTATTAAAGTTATTATTAATTATGTACGTTTTGTGGCTAAATGTATTCAAGCTTCTAAAAATAAGGTGAGACAGAATCCTTAAAAGCGTTTTAAGTATTTAAATATGTTCTGTCCAGAAACAAAGAGGGATCAGGGTTGCCATGCATTCCCTCAATCGCTGCGCCTAAGCTAACCCTTTAATACATTCCAATAATTAAAGTTTATTCTTCCAGTCCAATCTTTCATCCAATCTTCTTTTTCAGCTCTTCTTTCAGAAGGTGTCTTTCTCTCAGTGAGGCTGCATCATATAACCCTGATAGTAGAACGCAGCTCAATATTCTTGAGTGAGGTTGATCTGTAGAAGTTCAGTGTCCCTGGATATAGAGTAGAAAACTACTTGTTCTGATGTCCATCAGATGAAGATGCAGACAAATTATCACTGAGTTCCAGCTTCAGTGAGGCGGCATCATGGTCATGACCCAGTTGGAAGGGAAACTAATACTGATCGAAAACTTCCACATCAGTAGTTTGCAGACATATCTCAATTCAATTCAGTTTATCTATATAGTGTCGATTTACAACAGATACCATATCAAGGCAGATTAGTAGAAAAAGTCATTTCAGTACAATTATACAAACATAATCAGTTCAAAAGTTTTATATTTAAGGAGCTTCGAAATCTTGCCTTATCTGTTTCTTAGTCCTCATTTGACGTTTCAAACTGCAAGCTCATTTTAGTTAAGAATTTCCACATTTAGCTGCGTTTGTTTCCAGTTTCTTCCTCTTTTTGCTTCCTTCTCTGCACTACCCTTTCTCTTTATACCTTCAATCTTTTAAACATAACTGGCCAAAATATACTAACGTGTTAAGTAAGGTCAGGGTCCATATGGAGACAAAGAGAGAAGAAAACAGAGAGCTACAAGTGGAGGCAGAGGCCACAAAGCGACAGTGGGAGCAGCGGATCAATCCATTGTATGGCATACTGTTTATGTAAACAGAAAAGAGCGAGTGAAAACCAGCTGCAGGTGCTGCAAGCTAGCTTTACTGTTTCTGTAACAAGACATATCCCGTTGCTTCTATTCCTCAATATCCTTCTTTCAACAAAGTTGGAAATTAGCAGATGATTAAACTTACGCCATACATCAGGTGTGGTGCAGCTGCGGTCCAGTTTCCATATGGCTGCTGTATGGACTGCTGGTCATACTGACTGCAGTTTGTGTGTGGAACTTCTCTGCAAAAGATTGAATGAAAGGAATAAATGTTTAGCAATAGTTTGCAAAAAATGCAGCACTCCATCCAAATATCTGATCTTTCTTCAGCTGATCCATCAAAACTGCCTGTTTATTCTAATAAAGCTTAAACAACTGTCCAGGTAGAGGTCAATTAGGTTTATCCTGCATAAACAACTATAAATAACTACAAATAAATAATTAAAGTCAATATGTTTGATCTAATTTTCATTAGTCATCATAACTTGCTCCAAGAAAGTGAGAGTTTGACTTAATTTGCTATGGAACTAAACACACTTTAATTGTTTACATTTATTACAGAGATACATTAATTTAAAACACTATTCGGTCTTTCTGATACTCTGATCATTATCTTTGACATGATGGAGAAAGTAATAAAGTGTGGAAATGTAAAGCTTTTTAATACCATATTCAGTGGGGATAACAAGTATTTGATGCACAGCTGATTTTTTAAGTGTTCCCATTTACAAAGCATGTATAGACAAGTTTACGAGCCGTTACCGCTTTACTTCCTAAACTCCTCCCTTATATGCAATACACTTCCGTTCTGGCGGGCTGGGTTTGTTTTTGCCAGCTAGCTCCGTAGTGTCATACTGCAGTACTGATTTCGTGGTGACAAAGAGGATATAACAATTACAACATGAAGAAAAGTGGTTCGGGAACAACGTGTGCGGTAGTTGGTTGCAATAACTCGAGAAAGCACCTGAACGAGTGGTTAGATCGAGAGTGCTACGACCACAAACCAGCTACGAAGAGGCAATGTCCATGCGTGCCATTGTTTACATTTTTTCGCAAGCGTGTTACTGACTTGGAATCGAGAGCCTGGCTGAGGGCATTGAATCTAAAGAATCCACCCCGCAACGTTATTGTTTGTTCTTATCACTTTATTGAGGGCAAACCAACCAAGGATAATCCTTTCCCTGAGTTGTGGTTTGGATACAATCGCCCTCCCCAGCCCAAGAGGCGCCGACTCATCCAGCGGACCACTGCCTCCAACCCGTTAAAGAAATGCACACTTGAATCTGAGGGTAAGTTCAGCAACTTTAGCTATGAAGCTGACAATACTGTTAATTATGAATAAGTTGTAATACACTAACTAGGGTTAGGGTTTACCATTGCTTTTCCATCTACTGCCATTGACTGCACTAAGTAGGAGCAAATCTTGCTGTACATTATGCTGGGCCACGTCGTCATATTATCCTCCCAGTTCTGCACTGAATTCGGGTGGGGGAGAGTAAAGCCATGTCCAGTCAGAGTAGCTGAACCGTGTTCCCAAGCTAGCATTGACATTGCTGTGTCTACCCCAGTTCTATTTAAATCTTGTTCCCAAGCTATCATCAAAAATTGCTGTGTTTACACCGGCAGACGATGGTAAACCACTTCCGGCGGAAATGAAATGCATATGTGTATACTAATGGCTCCACCCGGGGTTTAGGCGCGTAAACTTGTCTATAGGTCTGTAATTTGCATCAAAGGAACTCTTCAACTGTGAGGGACAGAATCTAAAACAAAAATGCAGAAAATCATAGTGGATGTTTTTTAAATAATTAATTTCAATTTTAATGCATGAAATAAGCTTTTAATACATCAGACAAACAGAACTTAATATTTGGTACATAGACCTTTGTTGGCAATTACAGAGATCAGACATTTCCTGTAGTTCATCACCAGGTTTTCACAAACTGCAGCAGGGATTTTGGCCCACTCCATACAGATCTTCTCCGGAGCGTTCAGGTTTCAGGGCTGTCACTGGTAACACAGACTTTAAGCTCTCTCCAAAGATTTTCTGTTGGATTCAGGTCTGGAGAATGGCCACGCCACTCCAAAACCTTGAGATGCTTCCTTAGTTTCCCTGGCTATGTGTTCTGGGTCGTTGTCATGCTAAAAGACCCAGCCACGACCCATCTTCAATGCTCTTGCTGAGGTAAGGACATTGTTGGCCAAGATTTCACAATACAGGAACCCATCCATCCTCCCCTCAATACAGTGTTGTCGTTCCGTCCCCTTTGCAGAAAAGCCTCCCCAAAGAATGATGTTTCCAACTCCATGCTTCACAGTTGGAATGGTTTTCTTGGGGTTGTACTCATCCTTGTTCACTTGTGAAGTGGAGTTTAGACCAAAAAGCTAAATTTTTATCTTATCATACCACATGACCTTCTCCCATTCCTCCTCTGGATCATCCAGATGGTCATTGGCAAACGACAGACGGGCCTTGACATGTGCTGGCTTGAGCAGGGGGACCTTGCGTGCGATGCAGAATTTTATTGTTACTGTTACTGATAGCCTTCTATGAGAATGTGCTCTCAGCTCTATTCAGGTCATTGACCAGGTCCTGCCATGTAGTTCTTCTCATCTCCCACTGTCCTCATGATCACTGATACCCCACAGCGAGAGAGATCTTGCATGGCGCTCCAGATCGAGGGAGATTGACCTTTGTCTTGAACTTCTTCCATTTTCTAATTATAACACAAACAGTTGTTGCCTTCTCACCAAGCTGCTTGCCTATTGTCCTGTAGCCCATCACAGCCTTGTGCAGCGCTACAATTTTATCCCTGACATCCTTGCACAGCTCTCTGGTCTTGGTCATTGAGGAGAGAGCTTGTTTGAGTGTGTGGACAGGTGCATTTAATACAGGTAATGAGTGGAGAACGGGTTTGCTTCTTAAAGAAGAATTAACAGGTCTGTGGGAGCCCAAATTCTTACTGGTTGATAGACGATCAAATACTTATGTCATGCATTAGAATTTAAATTAATTATCTGAAAATCATCCACTGTGATTTTCTCCATTTTTATTTTAGATTCTGTCCCTTACAGTTGAAGAGTACCTTTGATACAAATTACAGACCTCTACATACTTTGTAAGTGGGAAAAATTCAAAAATCAGCAGTGCATCAAATACTTGTTCTCCCCACTGTATCTGCCAAACCTCATAGAAACCTGTGTCAAACTGAAAGGATATCAAAGTTATTTTCTCAAAAGAAACATTGGCCTCCACTTTTCATGAACATGTTTGCTACTTTCAGGCCAGAGACCGAAAGGTGGTTGGAGATCAGGAGGGAGCCCGACGTCATACATCTACTATTTGTATTCTCAACACCGTGGCCACATTCCTATCTTCATTAATCTTTGCTTACATTGTATATATTCTGTACCAAAAGTATATTTTCTAAGCCGTTGGCAAAGCAATCACAATTAACCAACTTTCATATTGTATGAGTGGCTGTCCAACACCATGACTTTGTTGTTTTTTTCTATTTTTGTTCTTGTGCCAAAATAAATCAGTAACAGTACTACTAATAGTAAGGTTTAAGATAATAAAAAAGATTTTAATTTGTGTAAAGTTTGTTTTAGTGTGTCTCAGATAAATAAACTAGTTTTTGATGAGCTAAAAAAACCCCACTGTTCTTTTGAGTTTCTTTTCTTTCGTTTGGGGAACCTCCAATTCATTTGTTAATCATACAAACAACTGTGGGGATAATAAAACAAAAATCTTTGTAAGTAGCTTTGAAAGCTGAAATTGTGACAAATGAATCAGTGCTTTTACTTTATTTATTAGCAGAATTAGTGAATTTAAACAGTCATGGAAAAATGAGCAGCACTAGCAAAATCCGACCAACAATACCAAAGCAGAAATGTTGATGTTCTTAAAAGACAATGCTCTCATCCTTTCAATTAAGTATTGTTTCTGTACTTCTACTTGGAAACAAAAACCAAATAGAAGTCCCGCAGGAAAAAAAAAATATTATTTAAGAGAAACCTGTCTTGTTATAATAACCAATGAGGAAATATTATTTCTCTCAGCTCCTTACTGTATATTTGTAGACGTGAAGAACTGAGTTTAGAGGCAAGCTGTAAATACCACTGCTGGTCATGATGACAAGTTAAGTTTGTTTACCTCAGCATGCTTCAATGTTAATAGCAAAATAAAATATTAATGATCTTAACATAAAGATACCACAAAAAGCGAAACTATCCTGGCTGTATTTTGACTCATTGATTACATTTAAAGGGAAAGTTGTTTTTTCAACCTGGACCTTATTTTTAGCAATTATTGCAATCATTTTCTAACCCAGACAAGTTTGAAACCACGTGGGGTGCTTTCTGAAGTTTATATCCAGTCACAATCAGCATATATCAATTTAATGGAAGTAGTAAGGGCAGGGGAAAGGCCACCTCTAAATAAGATATTAAATGTCCCAGAACTTATTTATTTAGCAATGTTGTGTTATGAAAAGTTAGCAATATTCCCCTGTAAGTTCGGAACGTCTCCGGGGGGCTGCAGTATAAGATTCTGGGCATTTTACAGGTTTTTAATACAACTGATTCCAACTTACACTAACCGGGTAATTCAATGGACGCCCGCCATTACAGCTGCAGTTCGTTTAGGTTGAGGAAAGGAAGCCTGTAGAAGCTGAACTTAGTCTAATAGCTCATTAAGTTACTGCAATTAGGAAACATGCAAACGTGACCATGTTTATTTCTGCAGTAGCAAGTTTTGTCTAGCCGACCACACAGAGTGAAAGTCCTGCTCAGACTGCAACTCGGATGGAGCCCGGCAGTGACATAATTGAAATTGCGTAATGGTGTAGTTGTATTATTAACCTCTAAATAACCCCGGAACCGAATAAATAAGCACTTTAAAGATGGGAGTAGTCCTAACGAAAATTAACAAAATGTTGGTTAAATTTTGGAGTTTTAGGGCAGATAACACCTTATTACAGGCGGAAAAATCCGCCTGCCCTGTCCAAACTTGTCTTTGTGAGTAAATTAATGTAATAATTGTTTAAAAATAAGGTTCAGGTTGAAAAAACAACAAACTTTCCCTTAAATAGAAAAACTTTAAGCTGCCTTAGAATCATCTTAGCTCTGTTCCTCCAATAACCTTCATTACAACTTTAGGCAGGTTGTTAAGATACTTCTGTTTCCCTGTTATAATAGTGCTCCTTTTTTCTTGAAGGATTAACATTATAACCAGATTCAAACGCTTATTCTTTGGTTCAAAATCACGCAAAGTATTGTAAGGGGTTGAAAGAGGCCTTCAAACTGGACCTCTTTTGTTTTGCTCACTCCTTTAAAAAGGAGGTCTGACGAGGGCTGAAATAATGGTTTGTTATGCTGTTCATGTGCTATTTACTAGTGACTAATGAATCCACATTTTTGTACAGGATTTTCGTTTTAATGACAGTAAACAGGCCTGAATAAGTTTGCTTGTTTGCATTTTGCACTGTTTTGTTTTCAGATTTCAATCCTCATTCAACTTTTAAATCAATGACTTAAAGGGCCTAAATCATGCAAAATCAAGTTTTTGGAATTTTGCAACCATCTAGTAATGCAGTTTGTTTCATAAAAACCCCACCAGAGTGGTTTTTGGCTTAATTCATGCAATCCTCCTTAACTCTGCACCTCCCTCTCCTAGAAATCGACTGAGTGTTCAACTAGTGACATCACTTGTTGAAAACAAGGGAGTGTTGAGGTGTCTGCACCGCCCCTGCAGGCTTACCTCTGCTAGAATTCCGAACACACCCTCCTCCTTCTCACATTTCATGGCTGCTTCAGTTTTTGGATTTTTTACTTTCTCTGTGAAAACGCCTGTTTGGCTGCATGGGTTACAGGATTTTATTCTACATTCCTAAAGAACAGCAGCTGGATTAAAGAACAAAGACGCCGGATGGACAGAGAAGTAAGTGGCTCCATGCTAATGCTAATATGGGTTAGCCATTTATCAAGCAGCCTATGTCATCTTATAACAGCATTGTGTGGTTAATTAATTGATCTGTAGCATCTCAGCAAGTTCAGTAAGCGGGTGCAAACAACACCAACATTTTTTTTTTCATATACTGGCCTGGAAAGATTTGCTTAGTGGACGCAGCTGTGTTGGTTTGGGCTCTGTCTAAAGCCTGGAGATTAAGCAACTGAGATAGGCTTTATTGACTCCGTTTTTTACAAAAAAATAACAAAATAAACCAAACGTCTAAGCCCTTAATTAAACAGATTTTCATTGTGGTACTTGGGGGGGGGCGCTGTAAAATAGCATGATACAGCACCTTTGAAAAGATCTCCTCACGTTACTCTGCAAAGGCAGGTTCATAGAGATTCAAAGAAAATGTTTTACTTAAGTCTGAATTTAACCCGAAACATCACATGCAAACAAGCTACTATTAAGCTACTCTTAAGGTTAAAACCATCTCTAGTAAAAAGAAGTCTCAGTGAAGAAGCAATCCCCTGGCATGTAATGAAAAAAGGGAGTGCCGGGGCGCTGAGAGAAAATGGCCGAAAACTCGACTCCAGGTTCATTATAAGATATATAAAGAGAGACTGAACAAGTATCAAGCAACCTTAAAGGGTGCAAGGGAATCATTCTTTTCTGAGATTATTCACAGAAACAAAAATAATGCCAGAACATTATTTGCTACAGTGGAGACACTAACTACTCCTCCAGTGACAGTACCCCCTGAACTAAACTCCACCAGGGCCTGTAAAGAATTTGCCAGCTTCTTTACTGAAAAGATCTTGAACATCAGTAGATCAATCAGTACATCAGTTCCAACCCCAATACCAACATTGAGCCCAATTAACACGCAAGCAGAGAAAATTACTCACTTCCAAACAATAAATCAAACAAGCTTTGATTAAATTATTGAGAAACTAAACTCTGCCACCTGCTGATTAGATATCTTACAAACAAATTTTCTAAAAAAAGGTCCTCCTAGCCATCAGAGCGGATCTGATCAAAATAGTTAACAGATCCCCCCCTCTCAGGCGTTTTCCCCAAAGCCTTTAAAACAGCAGTTATCAAACCAATACTAAAAAAGAAGAACCTAGACAGCACGTTGATGCAAAACTACAGACCAATCTCTAATCTCTCATTTCTCAGTACAATGATTGAAAAAGCTGTGTTCCAACAATTAAATAGCTTCCTAGCAACAAACAACCGCTTTGATATTTATCAGTCTGGTTTTCGTAGGTACCACAGTACAGAGACAGCCCTCGTCAAAGTTTTCGATGATATCCATACAAATCTTCTTTCGGAAAAGGTAATTGGAACGCATTTATCAGAAGAGTGGATTAATGGGGATATCTGCGGGAATGCACAGAACAAGTTGCGCAAAAAAATATACAAACACCGGGATAGCATAGCACACAAAAGGGCAGTTGAAGTTGCAGCAACTAAACAAAAGGAGATTCTCCCAAGCAAGGTCAGAGTGATCAATTCCTTATTAATGACAGAAACTGCAAACGCTTTCAGGTGTGCCTATATGGTGGTCAAGGAAAGGCTGGTTTATAAAAAACTCCCATCTTTGATAAAGCTCAATGGAGCGCAAAGTCAGCACTGTACATAAATCAGATCACTCGTGTGCTGAAATGATAGGCCATATAGCACAACAAATGCAGAAGAAGTTTGTTTCGAATATTAGATAAACAGTTAAAGTAAAAAATAAGCATTACCATCGACGAGAGCACAGTGCACGGACGTGCTTATCTTATCATCTATGTGAGATGCGATGTGAATGGGAAAGGAGATGTGGACAATGTTTTTTTAGACATTGTAGAGCTGACACATGGCACAGATGCTGAATCCATCTACAACTGCCTGAGACAGAGCATTCGCCAAACTGGATTTGATGATGATTTTTTAGGGAAACATCTGATCAGCATCGCCACAGACGGTGCTTCAGTTCTCACCGGCAAAAGCACTGGAGTTATTGCAAGGCTTAAACGTGACTTTCCAAACATCCAGTCTATACACTGTCTTGCTCATCGCCTAGAATTGGCTGTCCACGACACTCTGAAAGACATTCCTGGATGTAACCATTTTGAGTTTTTTATATCTAAGCTGTATGCGTTATACCACCAGTCCGCAAAGAATGCAAGATTGCTTGAGGAAGCAGCTGCAGATCTAAATGTGCAGATTTTTAAAATTGGACAAATTTTTAACATCAGGCAAGTAGTTATAACGCTGTGAAAGCAGTCTAGAATAACTACCCTGCTTTAGCGTACCAGTTTAAAATGGCAAGTGATGACGTATCTCGTAGTGAAACTGAGAGAAAGAAATTCCTGGGTCTCCACAAATACCGAGACCAATTCACAACAAATTATGTAATTGGATGTAGTAGAGCTGATTTGTTGTCACATGAAGTGGAAGCTAATGAAGAAAAATCACATTTTATAGTAACATATGAATAAGAAATAGGCCCATTACATATGATAATTTAAAAAATCGTTGTATTACTTTGTTAGTAAATCTCACAGGTATTTTTATTGGATGCACGGGAATTTATTGAAAACTAAACCTTATTTAAAACCACCGCCTTCAGGAAGGGCGTTCAGAGGCGATCTATTGAAGTATATTGTACGTCTATTAATGTTTGATTAAGGTAATTTAGTTACCATACTTTGTAGTTATACTTTTAAGCACCAATTGTATCTAAACATCTCATCTTGACTTATGACATATCTTGTTATCTGGTGTTAAACTTATGACAGATCATGTGAATGTCTTCTCAGCATTATACAAAGTGTCCCTTATTGTTATCTACATTCTGACTAGTGAAGGGAGACATTCATTACTACCTTATGACTGGTCTTGTGATTATCCTCTGATGCATGGTTGTAAGGAGACTGGTCTTGGCAAAAGTTTGAATGAACCAATCATGTTTTGTGTGCCATATGTAAAGTTAGGAGGAGTTTCTCTAACTTTGTGTTAAAATATAAAATTTAATGTTTCTGTTATATACTTTGTCATTCCTCGGTAGGGAGACCCAGAGAGGGTAATTTATACCACTCTGTAAGCTAAATAGCTAATCTGTTTTAAGGAACTTACTGTGAACCAGTATTTGATTTCTTGTATTAAAATCAAAAGATAAGAAAATTACTCTTGTCTCCTCTCTGATAAAAATTAACACGCATGGAATTTATAGAGTTAAGGTTTAAATTGAATAAAGATTAAAATCCTTCAGTATCCACTTTATCAGCACAGTTCTGGAGTGAAAAGCTGCAGAATGCGCAATGGTGCGGAGCGCAGGCATTGGAAATTAGGAGTGAAACGTTGGAGTGGGTCTCCGCTTTAAGGAAACTAATGTCCATCAAGTATCCAACCTCAAACTAAGTTTTCCATGGCATTTAAAACACACTGAGACGGCGAGAGGAGGAGGATCTTAAACTCTATTCTGGATTTAACAGGGAGCTAATGGAGAGAAGTCAAAACAGGAGAAATGTGATCTCTCTTTTTAACATTCATCAGAACTCTTGCTGCAGCATTTTGGATCAACTGAAGGCTTTTAATTACATTTTGTGGAATTCCTAATAATAAGGAATTACAGTAGTCCAGCCTTGAAGTAATAAATACATTGACTAGTTTCTCTGCATCACTCCTGGAAAGTATGTTTCTAATTTTAGCTAAATTCCGGAGGTGAAAGAAATAAATCTTAGAAACCTGTTTAATATGGGATGTCATGTCTTGTCCAAAAATTACACTGAGGTTCTTTACATTATTACCAGAGCCCAAATCAATGCCATCCAGATGAAGAGATTGAATTTGCAATTTCCTTTTTAAAGGTTCTGGTCCAAAGACAACAACTTCTGTCTTGTCTGAATTTAAAAGTGGAAAATTCAGAGTCATCCAACTTTGTCATCGAGACATGCTTGTAATCTAACTAACTGATTGCTTTCATAAGTTTTTATGGATAAAAATAATTGTGTCATCAGCATAACTGTGGAAATTCATTCCATATTGTCTAATTACTATTTTTTATTTATTATTTAGCATATTTATTGTAAAGAAAATCGGTCCAAGCACAAAACCCTGTGGCACTCCACAAGTAACCCTTGAGTGTGAAGATTTATCATTAACATCAACAAACTGAAATCTGTTGGACAGATATTATTTACACCAGCCTAGAGCTGTTCTGTTGATCCCTACAACATGTTCGATCCTGTCTAAGAGAATATTATGATCAACTGTGTTTGCTACGCCCGTGTATTAACTAACGTAGGCTTAATGAGATAACTTTCTAAAAATAAATGTTCACTCCCACTACTCTCGTCAGCTCTAGAACCTGTTTCCAAGGCCTCCATATTCTCCAAACTGAAACGCTTACCACCTTATTAGAATCAGAGAAGGTGATAAATGGAAAACATTATTCAAGAATCACATAGGACATTATGAATATTTCATGCCCTTCAGACTTTCCAATGCTCCAGAAGTTGTTCAAAACTGGGTCAATGACATTCTAAGAGATGTAACACACAAGTTCGTTTTCGTCTATCTAGACGATATCCTCATTTTGTCAAACTCTCTAGAATAATACAAAAGTCACGTCTGTCAATTCCTTCAGACACTGCTAGAAAATCGCCTCTATGTCAAAGCTGAACATTTGGAGTTTCATGTTCCAACCATAACTTTTCTCAGTTTCATTGGTGAGATCTGGCCAAGATTCAAGTTATCCAGGAATGGCCAACTCCAAAAACAAGAATAACTGCAAAGGTTTCCAGGATTCGCAAATTACTACCGTAGATTAATTTGTTTTTGGAACTAATGGTTTAAAAACTGTATGGTGTCGTAAAGGTGAGGATTTCAAAGAAAAATGCATGGTGCCTACAGTGAAACATGGTGGTTGCAGTGTCCTTATGTGGGGCTGCATGAGTGCTGCTGGTGTTGGGGAGCTGCATTTCATGGATGGTGTCATGACCTCAACCATGTACTGCTCTATACCGAAGGAGAAGATGTTGCCATCACTCCAAGCACTTGTCGTCGTACACTTTTCCAACTCGACACTTGTCCAAAAACACACATCTAAAGCTACTGTTGCATTTCTGAAGCAGAACAGGGTGGAGGTGATTGAATGGCCAAGTTTGTCTCTTGATCTGAACCCAATCAAACACATGTGCTCATACAAAATGCTAGATGTAGTAGTTTTTGTTGCAGGGTGTATTCATTTTTGCTTCAACCAATTTGAGTAAAACTGAAGATTTTGTGATCTAAATGAGATTATTAACCTTAAATTCATGTTATGGAGTTAAATAAGTGTTCAATAAAACTCTGGAATTTGTTCTTTTGTTCATTGAGCTAATGATTAAATTCATACTTTTTCCATCTCGTCCCTGGTCCCACATCGCACTCGACTTTGTTACCAGTAAAATGTCATTCTCACCATAATCTATAGTTTTTTCAATGCATCTCATTCCAAGCTCCCATCATCCACAGAAATATTCCGGCTTCTCAACCACCACATCTTCCGTCTTCATGCCATCCCTTCAGAGATCCCCTCAGATCGTGGATCACAGTTAATTTCCGCTGTTTAGAAATAGTTTTGCTCATTACTGGAAGCCAAACCATGTCTTTCATCCATCTCCACAAACCAATGGACAGTGCAAACAGCTTAATCAAGAAATCGAAAACACCCTCAGATGTCTCTGCAGTCATAACCATATTACCTGGTTAGTACATCTTCCCTGGATTGAATACGCTCACAATGCTCATATCTCCTCAGCAACAGGTCTTTTACCCTTCGAAGTTTTTCTCCCTTATCAACCATCACTCCTCCCGTTTTCATTTCCTGACCCAGTGGTCCCCTCAGTCCGTGCTCAAGTCCAAGTAATCCATCGTATTTGGTTTCAGACTCATTCAGCGCTTTGAAGAACATCTGCCCAGAACAAGAAGAAGAGGAGACCAGCATTCCCCTACTCCCCAGGACAAAGGTATGGTTCTCCTCCAAAGACCTTCCTTTAAAGAATCACTCCCACATCTATCCAGGTTTTCATGTCTCCCAAGTTAAGCCAGTATCCTCCAGCCGAACCACCGCCACCTGCCCGGATCATTGATGATCACTCTGCCTTCACAGTACGACACAACCTTCACATGCGTCCTCGGGGTCATGGCCTTCAATATCTAGTGGATTGGGAAGGTTACGGTCCTGAGGAACGCAGTTGGGTTCCTCGTTCTTTTATTTTGAAAAATCAGCTCATCGCAGGTTTTGAGGCATCAGCTGCCTCTACTTCTGGTCAGCCGCCATGAGGCGTCCATTGGGGAGGGAGGGATTGTTGGTTGTCTGGTCCGCCTCTGCACCCCTCTCCTCTTGCAACATCTCTGTGACTCACCTTCCCTTCTGCTGCAACTTCTCTGCTCTTCTGCCGGTCCTCCAACCATCAACCCACCTCCAACTCAAAGGAGAAAAGGTTAAAACCAGTAAGTTTGGACTTCTTTGGAAAACATCTCTGATTCTCCACTCCCCGGTTATTCTCCTCAGTAGAAACTCATCCAGATCTCAAATTGTCCGATAACCAGGGTGGGAATTATGTAATTTTAGGGTGATGGAAATTTGACCTCCACCTTTTCTTTTTTTTTAGGGGCACTAAGGCCATAAAACGCGACTGGGTAAAATTCGATGGTTTTCCCTTTCAGATTGATATCATAACATACTAATTTGGAATAAGACATGGATTATGATTTTTTTAAAAATAATTTTAAAAAACATTTCAAGGTATACACTCTCACAACAATAGGAACAACAAATGGTTATAAAAGCATTTAGAAACACCACAAATGCTTAGAAAACCTCATCTTATGAAAATCTTAAAGTATTAGAGAGTATCTTTACCAGAGTACCAGAGATTGTCCATTTTTGAATCTTGCGCATGGCCCTCTCCATCTCTCTTCTATTTCTTTGAGGAAACTCCTCCTCCACTCCAGTGCACTAATGAACACAATAGGGTTTACATCAAAATCTCACATCAAATTACAATATCAAGAAATGCTTCAATATTTTAGGCTCAAAGTGTCACGTTCTTATCAACTAACATCAGTAAACACCAACATCCTGGTCTTCTATAACACCTCAGCAGAGCCACAGGTTGATAGCATCCATGCCACACCGCATTGAGACAGGAAGTGATGCAAAAGGGGCCCTCAGACTTTTCAAAATTCCAACATTTCTCTATTTAAGGTCATTGTTCTATTGATTTCAGGTAATATTCAAATTTTTCTGAGATTTTAAATTGGTTATAATTATCTAAATTATAACCAATAAAGGCTTGAAATATCTTGTTTTGCATGTAATGAGTCAATATCATATATTAGTTTCAATTTTTTTTTCATTAAATTACTAAAATAAATAAACTTTAGCACAATATCCAATTAAAGTTTCACTTGTGCATCAATTCTATGTTATCTAATAAAATACGAACCAAAAACGTATTTTTGAGTTTGAATGAGTAATTCTAAAATATCAGTTATAACTGTGTCCTGATACCTGACTGGTTTCTATCAGCAATTTATCTCTTTCCTTACCTGAAGATCCAGCATAATTCGCTTGGGTGCAGGTGTTGGTCTCATGTCTCCTCCCTGACTGATTTTTCTAATGGGGCAAAAACGATTTATCTCAAATATGTTGATAGCAATTGTGAGCACAAGGTCTGCACAGAAAGGTATAACTACCAGGGAATGTAAAATAAGTAACAATGGTATTGTTACTACCTTAAAATATATTTGCATGTATTAACTTGCTATTATTTAGCTAATATTACCTTCACGCAACAGCAAAAATCAACAGGAGGCACTGACACAGAAAGTGTGGGGACATGTCCCATGGCCAGGACACACAGGCCAATATGGTTGTACGATGGTGTTATTTTCGTGGGGCATGAAGGCCAAAGTGTAGAGCAACAGCGGCCATGGTTACATGGTCATGATTCATCCACCAGTCGTTCTCAGACGCCCGAGCTCAACTAGCCCTTCCCAAACCATACTCACCCATGTTACCCAAAAGAATCGTTCCTGCATCTGCTTCGCCATATTCAACTTACCTATTCTAAAATTCAAAACGCACCTTTTCAGACGATCATCAGATCCTGCCCTCTCCTCCTGGTGTTTCCCGAGAAGACAATCTTTTGTTCATTGTTAAAGTAAAGTAAAGTAGAATTTTGAGCTGATTGGAGGACGCAACAGCAAGTGTCTGCCTACCATCAGTTGTCTTTAGTCAATCACAGTAACGACTATTATGAGCAGTCTCTAGTTCTCCTAAAAAAGATTCAGTAGCCATGTTTGTAACGCATACGTCCACCTGCATGGCCATGTTTGCTTTAGTTTTCCTGGGCTCATAGCTGAACACCCACCCAAACGCCCACCCCAAAGCCAATATTAACTAAACAATTGGTTCCCACCACCAGTTGAGTTGAATGCAGACAATTTAGCTGGAGCAGTACAAGATGGATTTTTGGGGGGCAGGAAAACTTGAAATCTCGCAAAAACCCAGCTTGCAGCGCAAGGTTAGTAGTTCCTATGTCCTTCCACGTTTGAAACCTTGTGGGCATCAGGTCTGCATGCAAAGACAATATAGAAGAGCGCATACACACTTCAGGAAATCCTATGTCACATCAAAAACAGATTTGCCTTGCAATAACACTTTTCTGCCTCAGTCACACATCAGATTCATGTTATTGAGGCTTTGGACGCATCTCAGAAAATATGGGTGTCGTCTATGTGGTGCATTTTGTGCACTTGCTTGAGGTTGAAAAATCTGAACTTTTGCATCAATTCGCCTCACATCAGCCAATTAGGAGCCTGGTGACATGGTGTCAGTTAAGCCGTAACTGACATAGAGCCACAGCATCAGCATGACATGAAGGAAATACTGATAAACACCACATCTAATGCCCAGAGTTTTTTTTTCTATACAGACAGGAATTAAAGAAAATTAAATTCTATAAAAACGTTAAACTATTTAGACAGGAAAGCTCTTTTTAGGTTTGTTGGTGGTTCTTAAAATAGCCATTGTTGGTGCCAAAGCACTGCTCCCTCTGCCAAGAAGTGGGCTATGAACTGCTCCCTCACTTGGATAGCCTCCTAGATAGGCTCCTCCACAGCATGTCCCGTGCCCCTCACATACATGTATATATATATATATATATATATATATATATATATATATATATATATATATATATGGCGTTTTGGTGGGTGATGCTTGGATCTATGTGGGACAATAACTCCTCAAATTGTGCATTTAGGCCAAGTTCACCAACACGGCCAAGGGGCCAGGTCCATGTATCCGTCCGCCGCTGCTCAGGGTCTTTAGCCCCCCGATTCCCTGCTGCAGCAGGCCCAGCGTCGCCGCAGGCCAAGTCGAACTTGTGACATAGTCAGCACTAAGACCAGAGTCCACCTGCAGCCATGTCTGAACATGCGAGGCTTGACAGAGATGGTGCCTCTCTCCCCGAGGATCTGGAGAAAGAGGGAAAAGAGGTGGAGGCCAGTGGACTGTTACAGAGCGGTCCCGGTCAGGGTCCTCGCACGTCAAAATTGCATATTTTGAAGCACATCCAATTAACTTTGGACCAGCATCAAGGTTTTAATGTTCAAGCGTCCATCTAGGGGCATGCAGCAAATTTGAACGCTTTGGTGTGAACCATTGTAGAAGCAAAATGAGGATATTCTCGTCTTGTTGATTTGTACCTTTTGGGAATTGGGTGTGTCCCTGGGTGTGCGTCTTTATTTATCTGAACCTTGCACCTGTTAACACGCAGCTGACTGGAAGGAAGATGAGGGTGGGGGGAGCCTGAGTGAAAGATTTTTGTTGAGCTCATGTGTGTACATCATTTATTTTTATGTACTATATATAGATCATTATCATGAAGGTTTGACAATTGATATTTGTAACGTCTGATGAAAAAAATTGAAACAAATAAATACAGAAGCACACCTGAACAGCATAGTGTGTCATCAATCATGTCCCATGCTTAGACTGCTGTGGCACTAATGAAGTGGTCATATACGGCACACAACTTAAGAAAACACATGCAAAAAGACAAATCACAAGCAAATTACACAACTTAAGAAAACACATGCAAAAAGACAAAACACAAGCAAATTCAGAAAACGACACACACGTTAAAAAAATGCACTGCAAATAAACCACCACACAACACATAAAAAAATGAGCTGCAAATAAACCCCCACACAACACATAACAAAAAGTAAAGTGATAAAATAAGCAAGAGCTCTGCTAATGTTGAATTATGCAGACGCCCAGATCACACAACATCCGGAGGAACAGGTTGGATAGACTCATGAGGAAGGCCAGCTCTGTCCTAGGATGAACCCTGGATCCAGTGCAGGTGGTGGGAGACAGAATGACTCTGGCCAAAATAACATCTCTGATGTTCAGAGTCTCCCGCCCCATGCATGGAAATGTTGCTGAAGCACAGAGCACCTTCAGTAACAGACTGCTGCATCTTAAATGTGTGAAGGAACATTTCTGCAGCTCCTTCTTCCCTGCAGCTGTCAAACTCCACAATCTAAACTGCTCCCAACATAGATGCTTACATCAGCGCTGCTAAGTTGCACTAAACAACAACACTGTTGTAACTTGCACATTACTTCTTAACAGACTGTACATAATAACTTATTGAAAGATTGCACGCCTACTTTTTAATTGCACTGCTCAACGCACAATCTGTACTATTCTAAATATTTTCAATTACTTTAACTATACAGGACCCTACTTTTGTAACTATAGTATCTTATATAAATATTTCTCTTCTGTAAAAATTGTGTGTGTTCTGTTGTGTCATGTTCTGTTTGTACATGTTTTTTGCTGCTGTTACAACCTAATTTCCCGTTGAAGAACAACTAAAGGATTATTCTATTCTATCCTATCCATGTTTTTCAATTTAATGATATCTGATAATGCCTCAATGCCCCTGCTTATCCCAGTTTTCTACCTCAATGTAGTTCCTTGAATTTTTATTGATGGGTTACTCCATAGCTGCATTCTTGGCGCCCAAACGTCTGTTTTTTTTTCCAGATTCCAACGGAGAACCAAGTCGTCTGGACGACCCGGGAACGACTGACCGGCCCGTGACCTCCTATCTTCGGTGAAGCAGGGTTTGGTCCTCCTTGGACCTCTGTACGCTGTCTGGAGGGACCCATTAGCCGGTGAGAGAGATTTCCTCTTTAATAATTACATTTTCATTAATCTGGCGAAGTGTAAAAATTGTGCAGTGTTATGGTTTTAGTAAACACAATGCTGTGCTGCGTTTCAATATTATTTCAGTTTTTTGTTTTTTTTCCCCTCAAATCTTTTTTTAAGATTGTAGCAACAATGACATTTCAGTCTTTCCAGCTCACAGTCATTATAACAGTAAGAACTTTAGAAGTATGCTGTCAATACTACTGCACTCATTATGAAGGATTTTGGTTTACATTAGTGTGCATATGTAACAATTACCAATTAAAATATTAAGAAGTCACCACAGCAAGTACATTTTTGCATAAATAATACAAACCTTTTTCTCTTTCTGCATTTTCCTTCAAGGGTCCCCAAAGTTAATCTATTTTCAATTTGCATATTTGTTTTTGAGTTTTTACATTGGATGCCCTTCCTGACACAAGCTTTGGCATTTTTCCAGACTTGGGACAAGCAAAAGAAATCAATGGCTTGTGACCTCTTCTGACTACATTGACCCCTCATGGTTGCATTGTGTGTAACTAATAGCAATAAATACAACAAATGATGACATACCAATCTGGGTTTCCACATTGGCTGCTCATTTATCTCAATCTTCCCAGTTTTGTGGTTTAAAATATTCCTCATGTATCCAGAGAACAGCATTAAGCTTTCTATTTCGTCGGAGTGCAGTTTAAAGTAAAACAAGGGCTGGCTAAACTAATTTCTGGTGTTTGCTATTTATATACTATTTATAGTATTTAGTAATCTCAGTGAATGCGCATTTTGGATTTGTTTTAGAGGTGTCAAAGTAAAGAAACCAGAATACAAATGTAGGCTTCACTTCAGGTTCTTCTTTGTAAGACACTTTCAAAGCCGTGTTTTTTTTTTTTCTTCATTCATGAAAATAATGCACTATTTTGTGTTTGTCTTTTGGGAACATTTACCAGACTGAAATTAGTTTTATTCTTTGTTTTGTTTTCAGTATTCCACCAAAATGAACCAATTCTAAAAAGAGATCCCTCGGCAAATGCCAGTTTCATAAATGTTTAAAGTGATTTTAATGTTGCATAAAACTGAATTTACCACTAAATGGCGGGTTCAAACACAGTAAAATGTTTGAGCCTAAGTGTTGCACAGCACCCTGAAATGAAAGCATAGCAGGTTCTGCTTTTGCATAATGGTTTTCAAACATCCCACTGTCAAAACACATGCATCATGAAAAGTACACCCACCCACCCATACTGTGCCAAATGTTCAACAGATTCTTCAGATCCCACTTCAAACTGAAACTGCACTGAGAGCAATGCATTCAGGTTACTCCACTGAAGCTCACCCTGCCGGGACTGTTGCACTGCAGGACAGAAAGCATGATGGATCCTCTGAACAGCCTGTGGGATCAAGGGTATATCAGCACACCAGTGTGAATGTCCCTGCAGATCCCCCAAAAGACCATCTCATCTGGTCACTGTTCAACTTTGTCTACGCAAACATTTGCTGTCTTGGATTGGTGGCTCTCGTTTTTTCTGTCAAGGTGAGTTTATGCAAAAAAATATTTTTTACTAACTTGTAATTAATGTAAAAAGCCTCAGTTCATGATTATACAAGGAAAAGGAATGGACAAATTGAGAAGAGACTATGTGTTGAAACTTGCTTTTGATGGACATTTTTGGTAAAGGACTATTGATGCTTTTTCTACTTTTGGACGAATTTAGATGAATTAAAATCCAGACAATAAGA
This sequence comes from Apricaphanius iberus, assembly GCA_028564705.1. Lineage (NCBI taxonomy): Eukaryota > Metazoa > Chordata > Actinopteri > Cyprinodontiformes > Aphaniidae > Apricaphanius > Apricaphanius iberus. The sequence continues at coordinate 1,096,543 of JAPXFQ010000708.1, read as the reverse complement.
ATTAGAAAATCTGGACTGGACAGCTAAAGATTCAATTAAAACTTTAAATCAGAATATAAAAACCAGCCCTTTAAATGTTATGCATGGCTTTTCTATTTAGCCCAATTCAAGCACTCATGGTCCAGATTAATACCCCTGAACTGTAAGGATTAAAGGCTAAAAAAGCATTTAAACTTCCTATGTTTTACTTCAAACTAGAGAGTTTTACGTTTCTGTGATTAAAAAATCAAAGTGCCATAAACTCATGTTGTGATACACTAAATCAAAGATAAAGGTCCCTCCTACTTATAAATCAATGTAAAATACTCTTTTGTGCCATTCCAATTCTCTGATTTTCATCTCATATATGATGAAGTAAGTGAAAAAGTGTAACAACGCAAACATTTTCCACACCATATTTGATATTTTATGTAAAAAAACATAAAATTATATTCCAGACCCTCCCAAGCTGCATACAAACTGTTGTTTAAGTAAAAGAGTATCAAAGTTGTTGACTTAAGAGAAACATGGGCCTCCCCTTTTCATGATCATAGGTCCTACACTCTACACTACACATGAAATCCATCATGATTGGTGCCAAAGTTACAGCAGACAATGATGGAAATATCAATGCTCTTAGCTTGAGTCCAAGTATAACATGATTATTTTTGCTGATTACAGGCCAGAGACCGGAAAGTACTTGGAGATTTGGATGGAGCCAGACATTATGCCTCTACTGCTCGCACTCTCAACATTGTGGTTACAGTCCTCATGTCTTTAGCAGTGTTTCTTTGCATTGTTGTACCCATTGCTATCGTGGTGGAAAGCAGACGCTATTACCACTATGGGAATAATGGTTATTAACCAAGCTTCATATTGTAATAGGGGTTGACCAACAACATGACTTAGTTGTTTTTCTGCTTTTGTTCTGGTATGAAAATAAAATTGTGACAGTAGTAGTCTTCTAGCAAAGACTAACACAGTAAAGAACTTCATCTGTGTAAGTTTGCTTTGCAAAATGTGTCTTAGATCAGCTAAAAAAAGCTTATGTCATGATAATTAAAGAACATTGTTCTCTTGAAAATGCAGAATTGCATGTTCTTTTGTGTGCACAATATCCAAATTGAATTCCTATAAATGAAAAATATTGTTACAAATTGACAAAGTGGGGAAAAAAACAACAGAAATCTTTATAACACGATGTGAAAGCTGAAATAGTGACAATTGAATCTGTACACTTATTTGATATGATGCAGATTTGAAACAAGTGTCAAGAGAAAATGAGCAGGACCTCAGACAAAGACCTGATAGTGATAAGCGGCTCCCATGGTAAAATTGCATTGGCAAGTTCTTGTAACAACACAAAAGCAACAAATCTGATCTTTCTGAAGCACGTCTGTCCATTGTAAAAAAAAAAAAATTCTGAGTATATTTCCACTGCTTGATCTTTACAAACAATGCTCTCATTTTATTTAAGACGCATTGTATTTGTACTTCTATCTGAAAATACGCTGGTGACGGAAACTGAGAAAGTGTAAAGCAAATTTACAAAAAGACACTAATTCACAAATCCTAAAACAGAAATACATTTAAAAAACACAAACTGAAAAAAATACATTTTATAAAACACCCGGACTAACTGAAAAAATACATTTTATAAAACACAATTAAAAATTGAAAAACAAAACTACATTTCAAAATATACACCACCAATTGAAAATAAAATTATATTTAAAAAAAAAAGTAATCTCTTGACAGAAAGGGATTGTCTGAAATGCAAGGTGAAGGCAAAGATAGTCTTTCCTTGTAGTACAAACAAATTATTTGTACTGTAATTCAGCAAAACATGGAAACTAATTGGCAATTCCTTGAGAAAAATAACTACACAGAACATTTTTTATGAAGTTACTGATACATGAACAATGTTCTGCAGAGTAAGCTTAAGCCAGGTTATGCCTTTTCTTTGGGAAATTTTCTTCCCCTTGAATCTTTTTTTTCCTGTGTCGAGAGTGCAGCCAGAGTTGCAGGTCAGTCTTCACAGCCCTCCTGGTAGAAGATAAAATTATACCACTTTATAGCCATGTTAAGTTTGTAAATTTATTTCTTTAAAGTGCAACTAACCCTCGAGTCAACTTTTTTTTTCACTGATAAACTGAATAAATGGGTGTCTAATGGTGTTATCTATGAGTCTGGTCATTATTAGTGATATTTTAGTACATTTTGATAAAAATATTAATTTTGAACCAAAAACCGTTTGTGGAGTGTCCTCTTCAGGTTAAAACTTACACTGCACTTGAATTAGAACCAATCATTGCTATCGGCTCAGCTGGGATATCTGAGGAAAGCATCCTGTAGTGTTGGAAATATGGCAATCTGTTTTAACATTTAGTAGGTACATTATAAAATTATATTATAGTATAAAAAAAGTTAGTAGATTATATTTGTATTCCAGATAGCTTTTAAAAAACAAGTTTTAGGAATTTTCAACTATCTGGTAGTGCAATATTCTCTAATTAAAAAACCCTGCCAGGCTCAATTCAAGCATGTCTGAGCAATCCTCCTGAATCTTGCTCTCTGAGCAGCTACACCGCCCTCTCCTGGTAAATCACATTGTGACATATTTTACTGTTTAGGGTATAGGCATACTTTAATGTCCCCAGCAATACTTATAAGTAGTTTTGTCTCTACCCCTTTTAAGAGCCGGATTTGAAATTTCTTCCACTTGTTCTCCTAGCACAGTGTATGTAACTATATTCAGTATCCAATGCGAACTAACTGGTAGGCTACTGAAATCACTCCATTACACAATTAGATAAAATTATAATAGTTCTGTGAGAATGCTGTTGCATTCTTAGCAGAAGTTCTCTGGCAAATACTAAACATTCTGCATGGTGTTGAACTATAAGCACAACCCCCACCTGTGGATGTCAGGACCCCATACCACCCCAGGGCCGGCCCGAGGCATAGGCAGTATAGGCAAATGATAAGGGCGCCGCATACCCAGGGGGCGCCAGAGACGCGTTAAGAACTTTCCGCTGTTATTGTACTTGACACTGCAACAAGTGTATCTGCGTTAGGATTTACAATTTACAGTCTACAGCTTTACATGGCATTGACTTTAACTGTTAAGGGCTGTTATTATATGACCAGTGGGGACTTGAAGGGATCACACATACACTTAGCTCACGGTGCCGAACAAAACATTATGCGCCACAAAGCAGGATGGGAAACCACCACCTCCACCAATCAGACTTCTTTTACCCGCCATTCGGTTTCCGTTTTTATTGCGTCAAAAGAAGTTAATATGTCAAAGTGTCCCAAATTATCTGGTGCCCAGGGGAGGAAGAAATGAAAAGAAGAGGAGGAAAAACGTGACAAAGACAAAGGTAATGTTACAGTAAAGATGATGTTAATGATATTATTTTGATGTTACAGAAAGATGATGATCAATAATGCCATTAGCTATTAGCATACGTGGTTAGCTAATCTATAAATAGTAGGGATTCAACGGGACAGGGTAAAGTACAGGACCGTTCGGTACGCCCTGCACGGGACAATCCGTCCTCCTGTACCTTGGGACTTCGGTACCGCCATTGATTTTGTGCTGGTAATTAGTTACTGCCGGCCCGACGTTACCAAACTGCGCCGTGCTCCCAGACACAGGTGCAACAACCAGCTCGCTGTTCCCCGCTCCAGCAGCTGGTTGGCATAGAGACACGAACTCCTCTCCACAATGCGTGCATCACGGAGCAGTGAGGAGCAAAAAAATGTACACGGGTCGGTTTCGCTTTTTTTCGGAAATCAGCCCTGGTGTTAGGTGCTGCTCAAATGTCTCCCCGACATGAGCGCTTTCTGCCCGGGTGGGCTCCAGCATTCAGGGGCGCCGGGTTGCGCTGTGTTCATCTCCTATTTGCGGTATGCCAGAGCGCGAAGCAAAGAGGAGATGTGCTGCGCTCCATTCATTGATGCACACACAAATGCCCTTTGAGCAGCGGGCACACGAAGAATATTCGCCACCTGTGTCAGTGTGGTCAGATGCGCTCTTGTTTAAAGAACTGGTAAAATGCAGAAAACATTCTGTTACTGCGGCCCTGTGTGTGAACAATAATCCCAGAGAGACGTACAGCACGTTTATGTTGTATTCTCATGGCTTTGACCTGCCCAAACCTGCAACTATGGGCGGATTAAGTTAACTGTGACATTTTGCTTTTTGTTCCCACTTCCCAAAAAAATTTAATATTTGTTTTGGGATTTAAAAAAGCAGTCTCTTTCTACACAAAACATGTACCGAACTGTACCGTGGACCGCGGCCCAAGTACCGAGGTTGTCATATGATGATGTCGTAGATGACTTTGCCTCAAGAAAATCCAGGAAAGTCAAGCTGTAGCAAGTCATGTAAGATTAAGGAGGTGGTGGTGTAGTTCCTGAAGTAATTTAAGGCAGGACCAAAAACACCAACAGAGCTCTTTTAAAGATCATCTTTTCATTTTTTTAGATAGATAGATAGATAGATAGATAGATAGATAGATAGATAGATAGATAGATAGATAGATAGATAGATAGATAGATAGATAAAAGAAGATAGATAACATGAGATAGATACATAAGATAGCTGAAAAAAGATAGATAAAATAAGATAGATAGACAAGATACTAATATCTTATTTTGCACAGTGCCGTATTTCTATTGCATTTAAGTTAATGTCACTTGTTTACACTTATGTAGGCTATCTATATTGTATTTAATATGTTGAGTTCATTTTTTTATTTCTTTCTTTAATTATTATTATTATAATTAGTATTTTGAATGTGCAATTGTTTTATTTAAATAAAATAATGTCTAAAACAAAGCTATAAAGTTTCTTGTGAGTATATGTACACTAGCAGTGCAAGTACTGTACTGCAATGCAAGGGGGCGCCACTTAAAATCTTGCCTAGGGCACCAAATTGTTTAGGGCCGGGCCTGTACCACCCTCATGGAGTCTGTTTGTGACCATTTGAGCAGACGCATGCACATTTGTGGCCTGCTATGGGTCATTTTGCTGTGGCTTTGGTAGCGCTTCCAACGTTCCTCCTTGCACAAAGGCAGAGGTAGTGGTCCTGCTGTGGAGTTGATGGCCTCCTATGGCCTCCTCCATGTCTCCTGATGTACTTGCCTGGTAGTGCCTCCATGCTCTGGACAATATGCTGACAGACCCAGCAAACCTAGACTCCATCTCATGCTACCACTAGACTGAAAGCACCACCGGCATTCAAAAGTAACCAAAACATTAGCCAGAAAGCATAGGAACTGAGAAGTGGTCTATGGTCACCACCAGTAGAACCATTCCTTTATTGGGGTTGTCTTACTAATTACCTGTTTTTCCATCTGTTGTTTAGCCATTTGCATAGCATTATGTGAAATTGATTGTAAATCAGTGTGGCTTCAAGTAAGTGGGCAGTTCAATTTCACAGAACTGTGATTAGCCTGGAGTTAAATTGTGTTGTGTAAGTGTTCCCTTTATTTTATTTTATTTTATTTTATTAGCAATGCATAACAGTTCTGTGCAAAGTGTTTATCTATAAAGGCTTATCTATGTAAAGACTTTACCTATAGATTGACTGGGGAAGATGTAGATGGAACTAAAGAATGGATTATGTGCTTTTTTAATTGTCATTATTTAAGACTACTGATTTTAATTATTATGTTAAAAAGAAAATAATACAGAATTTCTCAGAATATTATTTTATATTTTTTTTAGGTTTTGTCCTTTATAATGTAAAAGTTGAACTATTGATGTTACTTGTACATTTTAGTACTCAAAAGATCATTTATTTCTTTTATTAATTAATTTACAGAAATTTCTAAGTCATTTTTTAACCTGGCCCTTCTGAAGTTTGTTACTGATATTTAACTAAACCACATGGCCGCAGGCCAAGAGTTTTCTTTTTATGGAAATCAAAATATGGTCACCCTACAAAGCAATATTTGCAACTCTTTAAAAATAATTTCTTTTCAGCAGAGCTTACACTTAACATGGGCTTAAAGATTGTGTTATGGTGCGTTAAGACCGCAGGCTTTGTCAGCATCAGCAACGGCAGGTTTACATGTTAAATCTATGGTGGAGGCCGTTGGAAGAGCGTCTCCTCCGTCAACTTTTCAAGTTTTTCCTGCGTTTAAACCTTCAAAGCGCATAACGCTAGCAACGTAGAAGTTCTGCTAGTTCAACTTTTGACGGTTTTAAGGCACAGCAACCACTCAGAGTGTCCCACTGTAGTGACGTTGTCCGACATCGACGCTGCAACGCCAACCACGATTCGCAAGTGTTTAAAACATCCACCAGAGATTCGCCCGTCTACGAGCTTTGCAAGCTTCACCTTAAAAATGTATCTTCTGTGTATATGCATCGAACTAGTCGCTTTGTGAGTGACAAAGTGCGTGGTCTGAATGTACCATAAGTCTTTTTAGCTGGCTATCATATTGACTGACAGGATCAGATAATCCCTTTATAATCTATTTTTACCCATCAATTAATAAATGATTATGACACACTGAATAATTCAATCTATTTATTTTTCATTTATTTTAATAAATATTCAATCCAAACAAACTGAATAAAGAATCCACATTGCACCACTCAAATAGAGCGAAGGATGAATACATATATGTAACAAATATAACATTTCACCCGCTGTGGCCTGAACGCAGTCGCAACTTCCAAATGGTCAATGCGTATTGCGTATTTGCATGGGCTGAATGCATGGAGACACTTATCTCTGAACAATGGCTTTCCTGATCCATAGTTTGCGTTTCTTCTGCATCAGTGTTGTAAGACACACTAACCTGAGTCTGGCACAGCAAAGAAGGCTCCAAAGCCGCCATAAATCATCAAGACACTGTCAACTCCTGGTCAGCAAGATGCTTGGAGTATGGTGTCCAGCTCTCCGATGCTCTCATAGGAATCTTTATTTTGGGGGGGGGGTTGATTTTCTAAAAATGACTTTGCATCTGCACCAAGGGGTCAGTGGTATGAATTGTAATCTGTCAAAAATGACAGACAGTCTTCAGATTTTTCCATCAGGTTTTTAAAAAAAGAGTCAAGGTGGAAAATAACGGAACCTCTGATTGAATGAAATTAGATTACAATGAAACATTTCTCTGGACTTTATTTGATGCAGAGGTTGAATGAAGATACAAAATATTGTGGCTTTAAAAGTGTTGTCTGTTCCTACATCTCATTCCAGTCAAAAGAAAGTCTGTCTCACTGGCAACACTAGATGTCTGTAAAATTCTGTTACCCTGAAATATTCTGTTCCCCCTGTGTTGGCACTGTAGCCAGAGAGGCGGATTAAACAGTCTTCATAAATCTGATAGATCCATCATATACTGGAATAAACTAGATTAGAATAGACTAGAATAGTAATTTATTGTCCCAAAGAGGGGAAATGCAGCTGCGGACGGCCTGTATGGCGTTCTCTGGCTGGACGGGTGTTTTTATCAAACATTAAAAGTAAAAAAGAGATACATACATTCATACATAAATAAAAATAAATAAAATTGCTGTCTTAACCAAATGAATCTGCGACCTGAGGGAAGTAGGTTATAGAGATGATATAGTGGATTTGAAGAGTCTTTAGAGATTTAAAGACCTTTTCACCAGGGTGGCGTTGCTTGAGTCCGTTAATATTTTTTATAAAAGCCCTTAATGCCACATTAGTTTGCACTTCTGTCCGTTGTCCTTTATAAACTCTGTATAGCATTTTGGTCAATGATATGGTAATTAAATAAAAAAATAAACCTAAACCATCTTTGTGCAGATGATTGAAAAAGACACATAGCGAAGGTAACTGGATGTAACTCAAAGCTTCCAGAGAGGTTTCAAATAGCTAACAAGCTACGGGATGAAACTCCTAAGATATGACCACCACCATTTCAGTATGGGGATATTTACAATTATTTGATCAACATGCCTTGACTTTGCACAGCAAAAGCAAAGAAGACATATAGTCACAAGGACAGCTCCCAGTGCTCGACTCTTCATACATATTTTATACCAATCAATCATCGGTATGGCAGTTTGATAAGTCACAACGCTACCATTCAGCCCACTTATCCCCCAGTAGGCCGCTATTTATAACTTCACCCAGGGGCGGAGCTAGGGGGTGGCTACTTTGGCTTGAGCCCCTGATGTTTTCTGAGAACCCCCGAATTTGGATTTAAATTTTTGAAAGAGGAAAAAAGCTTCTTGGAAATTGCAGCAGTAACAGAGTTCACCAGAGGTGCAGCAGCTACGTAAAGTAGTCTTTGTAGAGCCTCCCTGAGCCCCTTCGAAGATCCTAACATTCAATAACAACTGCATCACCCTAAGGCCATGCCCACACATAGCCGAGGTTTTTTTTTAAAACAACGATTTTCCTCCGCTCCTTAAAAAAATCTCCATACATACATACAACCAGATAAATGCATGTTTCAGCACATTTATATATGTGGCAAACCTGTAGGGGGCAGTAGTTCTCCCAAACCCTATCTACTCAAGAGTAACTTTCTATCCTCTAACTTTAGCACGCAGCAGTCATAAAGCTTGTAAAAGCAAAACAAACAAAACACAGTTTAACAACAGATGATACCAACACAGCTCTGATTAAATAAATGCTGTTTTTGAGAGTAGATAAAGTTCCCACATGTGATGTTTGAGCATGTTTTATCACGGATAGTGATGTTACGGCTCTTAAAACTCTGTTTTCGTCTGTCCACATGCAGATACTGAAAACGGCAAAAATTCAAATCTCCAAAAAAAAAGAGGATTTTAGTGCCCAAAAGACTGGAAAGTCCTAGATTGGATGACAGACATCAGAAGCACAAAACAGACTGATGTCAACGTGAATACATGCTGAGTTTCCTTAATCGTTTTAAATAATTGGAATAATGAACTGAAGTAAAAATTGTAATGTACGTGTGATTGCATTGAAATTAACTAAATAGAATCTAATAGAACAGGTGCACAGTGATAAGGGCAGGGTATTTTTTTATCCAATTGTCCTAAAAGCTGTTAGGAGATATAATTAGCATTAGTCTCAGCTCACAGCAATAAAAGGTTTCTGAAAATGATCTTTTTCTGGAGTATTTGCAAGTTATACCTGGTCATTTCTGTTTTCTTCTACAAAAAAACAAACCCACCAGGTTAATTGGTACTTTGGTTAGTAAGTGTTATGTATTACAGAATAACATACAGTTGAGTATATGTAGCCTTAGTTAATTTGCAATATAGGACCCTAGGTGGCCTTTTAATTACAAAAAAACATAAAAGTTACATAACAGTATTACAATAGTAAAATTCAACAATCAGTTTAAAGTAAGACAAGATAAGAACCATTCTATGTTGCCTGTTGTCTGTAGTTTGGTCTTCTGATCCACTAGAAACTTGTCCAGGGTGGTGCTTCCTTTCCACTGTGTTGATGGATTAAAGCAGTACAACAAAGGAACAGTACAGGACCCAATAATAAAAGTAGTCTGAATTCAATTACTTAAATTTAAGTTTTACAAAGGTAGGAGGAGCATACTTAACGGTTAATGAAGGACAAAGTCATTTATAGATTTTTTAGGAAGCTGAATTGAGCTCTCTAAAGCTGACAGATGATGTACGCATTCAGAGAACAGTCCTGTGTCACTCTCCAGGTACCGTCCTCAGTTACCATGCTGCAACCAGTACTCTGAATGGTTTTATCTGGCTGCTTTTTATTTAGTGAAGGTCAGAGGTCGATTTTTCATGTCAGCCTGGAAAATTCCTTCTGCTTTATTGCTGTTAATGTTGATCCAGGCTCTTTTCTCAACATCACCAATCAGCTGAAGCAGTATGCTGTTCTCCTCCTCGCTCTGGGGCAGAGCCAGCTCTAAGCCTTGCTGGGTGCAGAACTCCATGGCATTTAGGAAAGATCCTCTCTCCTTGTTGGACACAAAATATTTCTGTTCCACCTTCCGCACAAAGTCAAAGCCTATAGCTGGAAGAAATATGCAGAAAATGTGGAAGAAATTATCTTAACTATGTGATATAACTGTGTTAGTGTAATTTAGGAATCAGTGCTTTTGATCCTCATTTAACTGTACAGCATTTAGATATTTGGCTGTTTTTCATGCATGGAGAGAAACAAAAACTTTAAAACAGACATGGAGGAAAAGATTCGATTCTTAGAAGCTCTAATGAAAGCTGTGATGGTCTGTAATTATAGGCTGAGTAGAGAACCCACCAAGGTCTAGCTTTGCAGTGATCTTTGTCAGTCTTTTAACATCCTGTCCGACAAAATCTAAGAGATCTGGACAAAACAGAATTGGCTTGGTTAGTAAAGATCATTTGGCTGCAACTTGGAATGTATTCCTATATTCTTTTCCATTTTACTGCAATGATGTGTGCTTCACTATACAATTTCAAACGGTGACTTGATCTGTTTAAAACTAAGAAACTTTATATGGTTCTACTGCTACACTGGAGTTTTAGTGAATGAAATGTAGCCATAGCTTCATTTATTCCAGCCAGTTTCCACTAATATCCATCAGTTCGTCCACACATGGTGCAAATCCAGGGCGTCCAGGTGGTCCAGGTTTTCCAGGGATCCCTCAGTCCAAAAGGACAAAGAAAACTTCATTGGTCATGTTGTTTTACACAAATTGAAGAAGATTTCTATGGTATTTTTTTAGTGAAATTTGTTTGCTTTGTGAGCTCCTACCAGGAGGTCCAGCAGGTCCAGGGAATCCCCTGTCACCTTTAGCACCAGGTAAGCCCGGCAGCTGACTGTGGCTCATGGGAACCATCAGGAAGAAAACACAGAAAACCAAACAAAGCCTCATCTTCTCAATGTAGAGTTAGACTCTGGAAAAATGAGTTATTTTCCAAAGTAGTTTTTAATGTTAAAAATGTTCTCAACAAAATAACAAGGTATTCTATCAGTTCAAGCAATGATAGTATGATCCTATTAAAACAGAAGATTTTAGTAAATTGCATTTCTTACTTCAGCGTAAGATAAAGGTCAGAAAGGCTAAAAAATATTGTAAAAGCCACCAGAAAACAAGACTGTTTGGGATATCATAAGACATATTTAACTAAATGTACAAGTAATTGTTACAAACATGCATGAATGTTCAAAAAAATATTTAGAAAAAAAACTCACTGTCAAAAGAAGGATTATCCAGAATGTGCTGCTGCTGTGCCTTTTAAAACCCAACCAATGTGGATGAAGATTTTGGGTTCAGAAATATGAGATCCTGCCCTGAAGAAATTATATTTAGTCAAGAATGTTGAACATCATTCAGAGGAAAAGCAGTGCATTCCTGTGGTCTGATAAATGTACTCTGGGGTGTGTTTTTTCCTGCTCTAAAAAAAATAAGTGATTTCTCTAATTTTTCGCATAAAAACAATGAATGTTGTCATACAGGTAACAAGACAAATGTTCAAATGTTTGTATTTTTTAGCAAAGGGACCAAAAAGAGCAGAGCTTTGAATACTTGATCAGTATTGTGCTGTTTTTTTTTTTTTTTCTGCTGGCTGAATGTTTCTTGTGATAATTTTTCAAGATCAGCTTTCTTTAACAAAAATATTTTTTTTTTCATATAATTATAATTTAACAAAACACTTTTACACAAAAAAAACACATTTACAAGTATACCAAAACACTTTCACAATTTTACCGAAACACATTTACAAAGATATGACCCAGAAGTGATTTTGCGGGGAACGGAATCAGTTGCCAACCGCCATTAAAGCAGAAGAAGACGAAAGACGTTAACAGAGAATTGATCTTGTCAGCAGCTCAACCTGTGGAGATGTTTTGCCCATTTTGTGGTAGTTCTATCATCAAAAAAAATACTTTTTTGTGAGTTTTGTGGACGGTCCCTTCATTTCCTAAGAGATGTTGATGAGGAGATAGCGGGACCGAGCAATTGGGGGGCATGTGTTAAACAACGTGAGTGATGCATTTTCAATAACAATGGTGTTTGTATTTGGCTAAAGTTATGTGCAGTATGCAGGGGCACTCTACATAATAGTTTAACTAAAGTTGTTTACCCAAGCTAACGGTAGCTAGCATTATTGTATTACTCTGGATGTTACAAGGTAGCTAATCTGCTCTTAAGCAATATCCACTCACATTTGATAAATTTGTTATTGCACAACTTTGCTGTGTAGTTTTATGGTTAAACTGGTGATAATGACGACATAAACATTTCATTAAGCTCTGATTTCATTCCACTGCCTCCATGTCTGTCTAAGGTTTGGGATATGGTAACTTTTTTTAGCCCAAACGAACATTCAGTAACTTGACTTACACAAAATTGTCTTATTTAACTTTAAGAAAATGCTACAAGCAAAGACACATGTAGGAAGATGCGGTTTGGAAAGTAATGCCCTTCCGTCCCACAGCTGCGACCCATGCCATTCGACATTTATTTGTCAGTTCTCCCATTTTCTGTCCAAAACCTCTTTTCTTTCCTTTTGTTGTCAAGTTTTTGCCTGAGGTATTCGTGTGACTTGGCATGGTGGCCCTTCACACGAAACGCGTGTTCCATTCTGTGCAGGTTTAGCTACACACATGAAGCTGCCTTTGTTATTACACTCAATGTTACACTCATTGTGCACTGCGCTACAGCACCCGTCATCTGACAGAACTCATCGTGGAAATACTTTACCAGGCAGTCCATACAACCGACATCTTCTCCCTCTGCATCAGCGAGAATGTCCAAACTATGTCCACAATAACCACATGTCCCTAAAACTTTAAAATATATTCTGCAAAACGGGCAAAACATCTCTACAGATTGAGATGCTGGCAGGATCGATTCCATTACTGTTACCACTTAGGTCTTGTTCCGACCCTAACCTTATCCCTGCAGTATCACTTCCGGATCATGTCTTTGTAAGAGTGTTGTTTTTTTTTTGTTTTTTTTTTTGTAAAAGTGTTTTGTTAAAGTTTTAAAAGTGTTTTGTTAAAGTTGTAAAGGTGTTTTGTTAAACTTGTAAAGGTGTTTCGGTAAATTTGTAAAAGTCTTTTGGTAAACTTGTTAATGTATTTTGTATAACTTGTAATAGTGTTTTTTTAAACTTGTAAAAGTGTTTTGTTCAAGTTGTAAAAGTGTTTTGTCAAACTTGTAATAGCGTTTTTTTTAAACTTGTAATAGCGTTTTTTTAAACTTGTGAAAGTGTTTTGTTAAAGTTGTAAATGGGTTTTATTAAACTTGTAATAGTGTTTTTTTTAAACTTGTAAATGTGTTTGGGTAAAAATGTAAAAGTGTTTCAGGTTAAGGTAATTTTGTTTTGCGCTTCTCGGCCACCGTAGGAGAGTTCCAAAAAGTCTAATTTATTTTGACACAATTGTTTGACACAAGAATGTATGGAAATATCAGGTCCATTAAAGAGCATTAAAATACAACAGAGTTTTTATAGTTTTTCAGACAATTATTTGATGCTGTAGCGGGTTTATAACACCAACAAGAAAAGAAAAAAAAATAGATCACATATGTCTTTTCAGTGCTTTTGTAGAAATCTGAGGAACCTGGCAGATGTAATCGATTATAAACACGAACAATCTGTGGCAAATATCAAAATATTACTGTGCAGAATCACATAAAGAAGGCATTTAAAAAAAAAAAAAAGATTTCAGCAGCATTTTTCTTATGCTTGATTAATCAAATACAATCAGAATCTCTTACGCAATTATAAAACATCAACTACCAGCAATAGTATACTTAACCTTTCACTATGCTAAACTATATAAAAAGGTCTTTGAAAACAAACTCATAAGAGATTATCACAATTATCTTCCTTTAGTTTCGTAAATATCTGAGGAAGGTGACGATGTAATGATTTTTTTATTTAATTTTCAGTGTGCATAAAAATGATAAATGTAACATTATCTTCGGACATTCATTTCCTCTGCTTTGCAACAAATAAGACTTTAGAATATTTAACGCAGGTGCCCTGTGCGTAGTGGGAAGTTGGTGGCCATATATGCCATTAAGGCCTCTCTTACAGTGCTTCCATCAGTACTACACTGGAGGTTGTTAGGCTGAGGGCATTGGTTAGCATGATCACGGGGCTCTTCCAACCAGCTCTTGTCCGCATAATCTCCCTCCCTCTGACAGAAATTATGTAGTCCACAGCATTGTGGGTGAAAAGATGAAGTGAAAATCACTTTGTTTTAGAGGGACTCTCCACCTTGACTTTAATAACCCGAACGTCATATCTACCCCCACTCTGGCTGCGCTAAGGTATACATTAAATGACTCCTGGTGGGGAGTCAGATGAGGAGACCTTGGGTGTCCTTTGAGAAGCCAATTAAGAAAAAGTAAGTATAAACATTATTTATCCCTGAGGAGCAAGCCAGTTTCGTGTCGACGTCCAGATAGTGGAGTTATGTAATAGTGAGTGAGTACTTGTGATAAATGTAAGTTTGTCTGTGATGGGGGTTGTCGTAGTAGAGGTGATTGAACTTAGTATCAGAGTAGAATGAATTGTGTGGATATAAAAACATATGTGAGAGGTGGGGGAGAAACACAGCATTTACCATCCTTACCTTTGGCAACAGATGGGCCCTTTGGAAGATGTCAGAGTTATGCAATATGTTGGCATCATGTGCACTCCCTGGCATCTTTTAACTGATGCTCCAGAAACTGGGGTGAGAGGGGGATGTTTCAGCAAGTTTTATGGCTTATGGCAGCATATGAAACTATACCACCACATACTAAATTAAGAAAATATTACATTGTAGCATCATAGCAATTGTTGTAGGAATTGTTATTGCATTTATAGGCTTTTTTATTCATTACTCACAGTACCTAGATACAACATTAGTTTACTGAACATCGCTTATTCTTGCTGAGTTGTGCTGATGCATTTATAAGTTTGATGCTATTACTCAGTGTCTAGATAAAATATTACTGTTCTGATTTTATACATGTACTGCAAGAAGCTAGTTATATCATATGACACATCCCGTGTTGCCTCATGACAGATCTTGTGTTTGCTGACATATCCCATGTTGTTCTGTGATTGGTCTTGTGATTATCCTCTGATGCATAGAACACAGTGTTCGTTATCTTCCCATAACTGTTTGATGTGTTTTGTTCTCCCAGAAGCTGATCCAATAGGGTGTGGTTAAATCAGTGTATATATACTTGTGACTTTCTGAAGAACCTCAGAGCTCCCTATGAACTCTCTATGCGCCTGTAAAATAAAGAAGACCGTAGATCCTTTTTTCTCCCATCCGAGGCCTCTCAGACATCATCTTTCCTACCACAGCAATCAACAGGACTTCAGATTCAATGCCATCTAAAACACACAGTGCTGTGTAAAAGTTTTAAGCAGGTGTTGTGGAAGAGAAAAATGTAGCAGGGAAAGAATGCCGTTTTGAAGGGTAAAGGTAGGCCAAATGTTAACTTGGATATCTCTTCAGTTCATTAGCCTTACATTTTATTCATTGGTGATAAATGCACATTTCTTTTTTTTAATTCTTATTTTTGCCTTAAAGGCACAGTGTGTAATTTTCGGCCAGTAGGGGGCAGTGCATACCTAAATTATCACAAGCATGTGGTATCTGTGTCTTCAGGTAAGAAACTCAACAACGGAGGTCCAACTAGTGCTGTTTCAAACGCTCAATTCCCTGAGAATTATCTATTTGCAGCAACATAACGAGCACATCAGTCTCTTCTTCATTGTTTGGAACTGGCGAAGGGGTAAAAATGTATTTATGGCTAAACATTTTTGCATTTCGAGGGGAAATCAAGGTTTTAATAGCGTGCGTGTTCCGTGTGCTTTGTCCGTCCCGGCTCTTGTAGAAGTAAAGACGTCATCTAATATGGCTTTCCCCTGAAAAGAGGACCCGCGCCTATGTATTTAAAAAAATGTAAAGTCATATTTTACAATATCGCCAATATTTTGCAATTAATGTGCTTTACGTAATTATAATTACATAATATTTTAATGGCTATTTTTAAAGATGTACTGCAAAAACTACACACTGTCACTTTAAAGTTTGCAACAGCACTGCCTTTGTGTGTGAAATCTGTTTTATTTTCCATTCATCCATTTTCTAAACCACTTAATCCTTAAAGGGGCATGGGGAACCGTTTTATTCTTAGAATAAAATAGTTTGTAATGAAGAATAGATTGCCTACCAACAGGTGTTGTCAACAACAGCTTGCAATACATGTGGCGGCCAACCCTTTTGAATCACGAAATCTTTATACCCATCTGAAGAAGGGAGGATGGGGATATGCGAACCATCAATAAGTCCGATAACTTGGGTATGCGATGCTGCATATGTTGCTTCCCTGCTCTTCCAAAGAATAGTGACTAACATAAAGTTCAGCCTCATACTAAGAGAAATTCCTTAGAAGGTAAGAATAAATGCCTTTATCAGTTATTTTTTGTGGTTTTCTTGTTCTATTTAACATGTATACTTTTAATTGCTGTGTATTTACTACTTTTATTTGTCATTTCAATCAGAAACGAGTGAAGAATGACAACCCTTTATGGACAGAGATTTAAAACTCTGTTTTCGTCTGTCCAAATGCAGATACTAAAAACGGCGAAAATGCAAATCTCCACTTTTGACCAGAGTTTTAAAAAGAAAGTTTTTGGTGCCGAAAATCTCAGTTTACTTGTCAATGGCAGGCCAAACCGTAGAAAAATATCTCAGTTTTGTGAGATACCCGGCTACGTGTGGACAGGGCCAAAGTCATTTTCTAATCTAAACAATGGAGGAGCATTACCTAACCATAACCTAACCAGAGGTCTCTAAGATATTTTTAAAAGGGCTAAATGGTGGCCAGTGATGATCTTGGGGTCCTATGAGAGAATAAAAGCAGGGCTATAAAACTAAGGGGACAGGTCCTAGATTGGATGACAGACATCAGAAGCACAACACAGACTGATGTCAACATGAATACATGCTGAGTTTCCTTAATCGTTTTAAATAATTGGAATAATGAACTGAAGTAAAAATTGTAATGTACGTGTGATTGAATTTAAATTAACTAAATAGAATCTAATAGAACAGTTGCACAGTGACAAGGGCAGGGTATTTTTTATCTAATTCTCCTAAAACCTGTTAGGAGATATAATTAGCATTAGTCTCAGCTCACAGCAATAAAAGGTTTCTGAAAATGATATTTTTCTGGAGTATTTGCAAGTTCTACCTGGTTATTTCTGTTTTCTTCTACAAAAAAACAAACCGGCCAGGTTAATTGGTACTTTGGTTAGTTAGTTTATTAGTACAAGTGTTAGGTATTACAGAATAAAATATAGTTGAGTATATGTAGCCTGAGTTAATTTGCAATATAGGTCCCTAGGTGGCCTTTTAAATACAAAAAAACATAAAAGTTACATTAACAGTATTACATTAGTAAAATTCAACAATCAGTAAGATAATAAGGACCATTCTACGTTTCCTGTTGTCTGTAGTTTGGTCTTCTGATCCACTAGAAACTTGTCCATGGTGGTGCTTCCTTTCCACTGTGTTGACGGATTAAAGCAGTACAACAAAGGAACAATACAGGACCCAATAATAAAAGTAGTCTGAATTCAATTACTTAAATTTAAGTTTTACAAAGGTAGGAGGAGCATACTTAACGGTTAATGAAGGACAAAGTCATTTATAGATTTTTTAGGAAGCTGAATTGAGCTCTCTAAAGCTGACAGATGATGTACGCATTCAGAGAACAGTCCTGTGTCACTCTCCAGGTACCGTCCTCAGTTACCATGCTGCAACCAGTACCCTGAATGGTTTTATCTGGCTCCTTTTCTCCCCATTTAGTGAAGGTCAGAGGTCGATTTTTCATATCAGCCTGGAAATTCCCTTCTGCTTTATTGCTGTTAATGTTGATCCAGGCTCTTTTCTCAACGTCACCAATCAGCAGAAGCAGTATGCTGTTCTCCTCCTCGCTCTGGGGCAGAGCCAGCTCTAAGCCTTGCTTGGTGCAGAACTCCACGGCATTTAGGAAAGATCCTCTCTCCTTGTTGGACACAAAATATTTCTGTTCCACCTTCCGCACAAAGTCAAAGCCTATTGCTGGAAGAAATATGCAGAAAATGTGTAAGAAATTATCTTAACTTTGTGATATAACTGTGTTAATGTCATTCAGGAGTCATTGCTTTTGATCCTCATTTAACTGTACAGCATTTAGATATTTAGCTGTTTTTCATGCAAGGAGAGAAACAAAAACTTTAAAATAGACATGGAGGAAAATATTAGATTCTTAGAAGCTCTAATGAAAGCTGTGATGGTCTGTAATTATAGGCTGAGTAGAGAACCCACCAAGGTCTAGCTTTGCAGTGATCTTTGTCAGTCTTTTAACATCCTGTCCGACAAAATCTAAGAGATCTGGACAAAACAGAATTGGCTTGGTTAGCAAAGATCATTTGGCTGCAACTTGGAATGTATTCCTATATTTTTTCCCACTTTACTGCGATGATGTGTGCTTCACTATACAATTTCAAACGGTGACTTGGTCTGTTTAAAACTGAGAAACTTTATATGGTTCTTCTGCTACACTGGAGTTTTAGTGAATGAAATGTAGCCATAGCTTCATTTATTCCAGCCAGTTTCCACTAATATCCATCACCTCGTCCACACATGGTGACGGGTCCAGGGCTTCCAGGGCGTCCAGGTGCTCCAAGTGATCCAGGGTATCCAGGGAACCCTCAGTCCAAAAGGACAAAGAAAACTTAATTGGTCATGTTGTTTTACACAAATTGAAGAAGATTTCTATGGTATTTTTTTGTGAAATTTGTTTGCTTTGTGAGCTCCTACCAGGAGGTCCAGCAGGTCCAGGGAGTCCCCTGTCACCTTTAGCACCAGGTAAGCCCGGCAGCTGACTGTAGCTCATGGGAACCATCAGGAAGAAAACACAGAAAACCAAACAAAGCCTCATCTTCTCAATGTAGAGTTGGACTCTGTAAAAATTTGTTATTTTCCAAAGTAGTTTTTAATGTTAAAATTTTTCTCAACAACATAACAAGATATTCTATCAGTTCAAGCAATGATAGTGTGATCCTATTAAAACAGAAGATTTTAGTAAATAGCATTTCTTACTTCAGCGTAAGATAAAGGTCAGAAAGGCTAAAAAATATCGTAAAAGCCACCAGAAAACAAGACTGTTTGGGATATCATAAAACATATTTTACTAAATGTACAAGTAATTATTACAAACATGCATGAATGTTCAAAAAATATTTAGAAAAAAAACTCACTGTCAAAAGAAGGATTATCCAGAATGTGCTGCTGCTGTGCCTTTTAAAAACCGGCCAATGTGGATGAAGATTTTGGGTTCTTGGGTTAGTCAAGAATGTTGAACATCATTTAGAGGAACAGCAGGGCGTTCCTGTGGTCTGATAAATGTGACTCTGGAGTGTGTTTTTTCCTGCTCTAAACAAAATAAGTGATTTCTCTCATTTTTCGCAATAAACAATGAATGTTGTCATACAGGTAACAAGACAAATGTTCAAATGTTTGTATTTTTTAGCAAAGGGACCAAAAAGAGCAGAGCTTTGAATACTTGATCAGTATTGTGCTGTTTTTTTTTTCCTGCTGGCTGAATGTTTCTTTTGATAAGTTTTTTAAATCAGCTTTCTTGAACAACAATAATTTTTGTTGACATAATTATAATTTAACAAAACACTTTAACAAGTAAAAAAAAAAACCTTTTTTCTTGGAAATCCTCAGTGAGTCGATGTTCTGCCAGATCTTTGCACAAACAATCCTTTGGCCTTATCAAACATTCCTTGCTAATGGGGGAGATCTTGCAGTGTGGACTCTAGTTATATAAACATTCATCCTAACAGTATAACATAATATGAATCTGCCTTCTACATTTCCCCCCTCTGGCGATTTCTAAAGATCGCCACACTCTAGCTAAACTAACTAATGACTAATGCATGTGAATAAAAAGCATAACTGTGAGTAATAAATGAAAGTATACAAAAGTTAAGATACAGGGACACTAGTATGGGAGTACATGCATCTTGAGTAACACATAATCAATCAATTAAGCTTGTGTTAGCGGTGGTTCCCTGTGTGAAACCGAAAAACCTGCCGGCTGCGTTTCTTTTAAGCTGGAAAAAACTGTTTCACAGCCCCCCTGGCCAGGACGACTACCATCAGGTACAGTGAAGCACCAATGAGTCATTTTTCAAAGACAAATTGATGAAATGCAAATGATTGTGGAGTCGACTTAAAATGTGATTAAATGCAAACCATGGTTTATCTAACTTAGCTATACATTTAAATGGCTCTCTAAATGTATGATTATAAAGATACATGAAAGAGCACTACTGTCCGTACTGAGTTTTACAACAAATCAGTGAAAATGTCCAAATTGTCCATAAAGTTATTGCTGATAAAAGTGACAGAATGTCTCGATTTTTCATACAAAGAAAAGATAAATGAAGCAGATAAAACAAGGACACAATGGAGATTGTTCATGTGGGTCTTGGTGAGGACTGATGGGGTGATGGGATCCTGGAGGTGGACTTTATTTATTCAGAGGCACTTTAAGACTTGGAATGGCTCTGTGGAGAAGTTATTGGCTTGGATACTTAGATGTGTAGGAGGTGGAGAGGACAGTTCACTGTAGCTCTTTCCAGCAGGATCGGTTGAGACACAGCAGTCAAGTTCATCAGTGTATCCATACTCGTCTCTCGATGGGTATGATGCAAAATGCCAAAAATAAATTACAATTAGTACTATGGTCGCACTAATTGCCACCTTAATTATAATTCCTCTCTAATTTCCTGAATTTAATTCTAACTACCCCCCTCCCAGACCAGCCACTCGTCCCAGCACTCATAGTAAATACTTCATTTCTGCTAAATTACTATTAAAGTTATTTTACTAGTTCTTTCTAATTTTCTATCCTAAGTGCTCAAAACATCTTCTATATAATCCAGGATTCGCTGCTAATTGTAACAAGTGAAATAAGTACATTCTACATTCTGTTAATTGCAATCAGACAAAATTGAATCAAATCCTGTCTTAACTTTAAGTCTTCCTATAAACAGCTCATCAAAATTTTTTCAAGATTGATATTTCAATCACATTTTCACTATAACAGGCATTTTTAATCTTACCATCTTGTAAAAACCTATCCATCGTAGAGGCAAATTGTTCAGCAAGATATCATCTCACACAGTTGTCATTGTCCATTATCACATGCATGGCTTAATGGTTCTTATATCAAACTACTGTGGTAATAATTATGGTCATGCTAATGTGTTAAACCCTAAGCTTCATAAACTGTTTTGTTGATTTGCTATTTAGATATTGGATCTTGAAAATTTTACACACCTCTGTAGTTGTCTAATTGATTGTGCACTTTCTGTTTAATTCCACAAATTGTCAATTTAAAATACTGATCCATCGGTTGGCATTATTGAAATCTACAGACTTGTTTATGTACTAAAGTGCATTTCTCAAATGTATCTTTCCTACAGTTCATAGTTTAACTCAAATTTGTCTTCAACTAGAATTATTTATATTCTGACATTGTGAACCATTAATTATTCATTCCCCTCTTGACGGGGTCAGAACTGGCCTCGTCACTCAAATTAATGGTTGAAGTTTTACACCCAGTGTAACTAAGTTAGCTGTCTAAGTGTGGTTCCTTGTATTGGTACTAAATGGCAGTGGGCTTGGGGTAGCAGCTACTGTCAGTGCTGTCATATTGGTAATTCGCTTTACTGATTGGCGTTGTGACAGGTATAGTTGTTAACCCTGTTAGCAATGAACAGGTGAGGGTTCTGTTAATTGTTCTCACGCAACTTTGAAACCAGAAATCTATATCTTGTCCCTATTTAACTTGTTTAATTTTCCTGTAGATGTTAAAGCGTCTATGTGTTTGTGATATACTATATGTGTATGATTTTGCTTTTAATTTGCTGAATACTGGTGACTGAAAGATCTGGTGTGGTGCGGTATGTGGCATATTGCATCATACTTTCATGCCGATTTACTTAACTTTGCTGGGATAGACAGTTCCTTCTAGCTGCTTTCCTTTGCATTTGCTCTGGTGATTGGCCGTTGTTTTCTGTTACTCTAGGTGTCATCTTCACCTCCTTCAGGACCAGCACTTTTCCTGCTATTACTTAATAGAGAGCAATGATCAGACCCACAATCTTTCTCATCTTCCTTGGTTCTTTCAGTCTTATTCCTCCGATTGGTACTCTCCTGAGTTGCTTCTTGGCTTTGGCGCGGTGGCTCAGATGATGCTTCGTTGAACTGCCTTTGATCTGGATGCCGGTTGGTGTTTCTCGGAGCACATCAGATGAATCTTCACTCCTTGGTTTCATAAATGTCAAAGGGGACCTCAAAATACTTTGCAATATATCACCATACAATGAGTAAGACTATGAATGGTGATTTTTAAAACTGAATTTAACTGTAGAAAATCTGTCATAGCATTCTGAACACTCCACCCCGTTTTATCCATAACGCTTCCAGTTTTAAACAGCCAACAGCTACCAGTCATTAATGTCAGGGCAAAAGTTACTGTCATTAATGCTTCAATTCAAATTCCTAAAAATAAATTCTGCTTTTGAATATCGATACAATATTGTGACATAAAATATCGCAATATATTGACATCGATATTTTCTTACATCCCAAATAAAATATTTACCAAAGGAAAGTCACACCCATAATTTGAATTATTTTATTATTTGAAAACATGTTAATAGATTTGTATGATATTCAACAGTCAGTGATTCAGTCAAGTTTGAGTTCAACAATCCAGAAGGTAATGTCAGCAAAACAGAATTAGTGTCTATAGCAGAGCCTTTTTTTTCCTTTTAGACCAACTATGAGTCTAACGATGAGTCGCTTTGCAGTTTCAATATCAACTTCTTTTGAGTTGCTACAAACATCTTCAGTTAATACAATATATGAAAAAGGTACATCAATTATTGTTCGTTAACTGAATCAAACAGAAATGGTAATGGCATCCTAAGGCATCAAGTTATTAAGGTAATTTAGTAAAAATTCAGCTTAATTACAACATTATTACCTCATAGGATTTAATGCACAGAATGAAACTCATGACGGTCACCTGCCCTGATCATTAAAACACAGGATTAACTGTTTGCTTTTTCAAAACCAAGCAGAAGCCCTACTTCGACCATATCTGCAACAGTATGCTGCACGTTAAGGCTTTTCTGGTTCCTGTTAAAACCAGTTGGTAAGCATGCCAGTGGATCTGATCTCAGGGCAGTGAGGAGCAACAGATCTGAGGCATCACATCTTGGAGGACGCAGCGATGGCAGCAGCTCCTGGACGGCTGTAGACACGCGCGTTGGTGTTCTGGGACACAAAGGGACGTGAAATTTATTCATTGTTTATCTACAGTGGTATTAAAAACAAGTAGGTTTATTTAAATTGTGCTTTTCACGCCACCGTAATAAACCAACTGCTTCTTACTCATCCATAATCATCTTAATATTACAGTCAAGATCTATGAAATAGGATTTGTGTTTATTCTTAAGGTTTTCAAACCTTTTAGAGTAAAAAAAACTTTGAATGAAGCGGACATCATTGATATTCTAAGAAAACGCTCACCTTCTTAGCTTCTGCATTATACTTGTTGAGTAGGGTCTGAACCCTGTTTCCGTAGTCTGGATGGACGGCCTTCAGATTTTCCACCTGCAGGAAGAACAGAACATGAGCTTCATTTTAAATTTTGGCTGTCTGTATTGATGCACGTAAGAAATGGAGACTCACAAAAATAAATCTAAAGATTGTGCACATTAGATCTCTTGTATCTGGCAGAAGGTTCATAATAACCAAGTTTTCTGAAACATCAGAAATTCAGAGTGGTGCAGCTTTGATTTGTTGACGCCAATACATAACCTCATTATTTATTTTAACCACTACTCATTTCTTGCTTGAGTCTCTTGTTTAAACAATTAAGTTGGGGCAGTCAGTCACACGGGTTGAGGCTCAGCAAGGACAAACGCTTAGAAAAATGATACAGAAAATAATGAGAATAAAATAAGCACTGAAGGATCTGACTTATAGCATGACATCTAAAAAAGGTCAACAATCATGACTAAAAAAAAAAATCTGATCACTGTGCAACATTTTTTTCAAAATCATTTCAGTAACTTAAAAAGTTGAAACTAACATGACAGTCTCATTGCATACCTAATCCTAATCAACTTTATTTATTAAGAACCTTTCATACAATGAAATGCAGTTCAAAGCGCTATACAAAATAAAAAATTAACCCCACCCTTTGCAGACACAAATGAGTTAAACATTTACACCCCTCTCCCCCCAATCGTATCCCCATGTATGCTCCAGAGCATGATGAAACGACATTAAAATAGACAATAAAATGGACAATGGGCTGACTTCATTTGAGCCAGGTTAGAACAGGGAAATGCCATCAGGGGAGCCATCTGCACCAGCAGCAGCAGATCAACAGTAGCAGCCGAGGCTCCAACCCAGGGCACTCAAAGGAGGCGGGGCCTGGACCCCACCTCCACCCAAGCACCACCCGGAAGGCGCCAAGACAGCCACAGACAACCACAGCTCCAGATGCAGAGGGCTCCCACAGAGGAAACAGTGGAACGATATGGATATTAATTTGTGTAAAATAACAGGAAAACATGTTAAGATAAATAAATAAGTAAATTAAATACAGAAAAATGTGTAAGGAAATAAGTAAATAAGAGTAAAATAAAATAGGATAAATACAAGACCAAAAAACTGTTAAAACATTAGGAGCAAATGGGCAATAAATAGTCATTTAAATGCTAGGCTAAAAAGATGAGTCTTGAGCCTGGTTAAAAAAAATATCAACATTCTCTGCAGTCCTGAGGTCCTTTGGCAGCCTGTTCCAGAAGTGAGGGCCATAATACTGGAAGGATGCGTCACTGTGCATATGTGTCCATGTGTACAAAACCAAGATATTTCAAGCCTGTATTTGTTACATATTTGATGATCGGGACTTACATCTTATGAAATTCCGAAAGTTAAACGTTGGGCTCCGTTTACCACAATTCTTCCTTGTTTAACAGTGTTTTCTTTTTGTTTTGTTTTGTTTCCTGAGTCAACCACATAACCACAAAGCAGGCCAGTATGTATGTTTTGTTTTACAAAGAAACATCCAGTGGTTTAACTGGACTAATTTATTCAACTGGTTCAAACCAGATTAAATTATTTTATTACTCATCTATATTCAAAAAGAACGAGTTAAAAAACTGGTTAGCAACAACCTTAGTTATATCATTTAAATCCCATTTATAATAATTAATAGCTATAGGAGCATGATAAAAAGTGTGATTTGAACTCACCATCCGTTTCTGGATGAAGAGCTGGGCTCCCTTCAGGGACCCGGCTAAGTTCTGGCACAGTCTCTGGCGCTCCTCTTCATTCAGCACTTGGGTGTAGAAGGCCCGAACCTGCAGTCAGTGGACAACAAACCAACAACCTGCTGAAAGCGGCTCCAGTCAAGAAGAAATACAGAAAACAAGAGCTAAAGCAATATTACTCAACCTATTCCCATCAATAATTCTCAGCACTTTTTCATCAACATTTTCATTATTACTAATAAGAGTTTAATTTAAAGGTGATGACACATATTTAATGTTTAACTTCAACTGACATATTGATTAAGTCTATATTTTAGAACCTGAAGGCGCCATAATTATATTTTAAGACGGAGAGACGTTTTGATTAACCTTTCTGCACATCAATTTATCATTTTGGAGACAGGTTTTCTTGCTTAAGAGAAGGCAAATAAAGTGAAAATTTGTTGACCAAAACAAAAAGCCTTAATCACAACTTAATCTCCACCAGCTGATTTGAATTGCTGATTGGTTTCTGGGTTCTAGGAATATAACAGACAGATATAAATATATTGTTATCGTTCGGCTCAGGCCCAGAGTGGCTAATTTGGAGCACCGGGACATTTCCCGGTGGGCCGGTCTGATATTTGGGCTGCAAGAGACAGTCCTTTGACAAGCGGAGTTGTACTAGTGTGTCAAATGTGCAACTAGGAAAAATACTGGGCCGCCAACTTGTAGGTCTTTTTTTTTGTTGGCACGACTTGATTTTATTTCAGAGCACTAAGTCAGCTGTGATTGAGAGGTGAAATAGCAAGGGTGGCGTGGAGAGGACTACGATCGCCAAGAGGAAAACTCAGACTGAAACCAATTTTTTGCTCATGTGCAAAAATTAACACCAAAACAAGGTCGACGTTTGTGACAGGTGACCGCTAACGAGGACAATGAAAAGGGTTGGACAACATGCTGAACCTTCCCTGCAAACCAACATTCCAGTTAGTTTATCAAGTAAATGAATAGTGTGAAGTTGTGGCAACTAAAATAACATTTAATAATATAATGCGACAGCAAATAACTGGGAAACTTGTAGCTCCAAAGAGTTAGAAGGAAAATCCAGCATCAAACAATATGAGCCGACAAGCCTAAGGTGGAGCAGGATTACTTATTGAGTTATTATAAATTTGTATTAATATAATAAAGAGCATGGTGTAGATCTGCAATGTTATCTGATTCAGCACTACAATAATAAAACTGATGTAAAAAAAAATCAACAGCTCATTTAGCACAGAGCTCCCATGTCTGCACAGCTTTTTTTTGCAGAGGGGCGAGTCGTATGTACGTAAGTAGATGTTAAACTATGTAAATTATGGCATAATTACATAATACATAATTACAAAATATATAATATGTAATTATATTTATTACATAAATATAATTACATAATTATTAAAATAATGCATTAGAGGGTGACAATTTTTCGGGATTCCCATGGGTCACGGGATCCCTGCAGGATTCCTGCGGGACGGGAGTCAATTTCACTTCTGGTAACGTGATCAGGACGGGACAGGAAATAATCCACGGGATCGGACGGGAAACCGGAAATTCGAATTTTCTATTATTTTTTTTTTCATTTTTCTTTAGTTGAATTATATCGGGTCTACTACACTGCACACACGAAAACTCAAACTGCTACGTTGTTGCTACACCACCTGGATAAACTGGTAAGCATATGATATCCGACTGAAAATGCGTGTATCTTATGCTGCATTCGAGAGCCCATTCAAACCAGTGGGACATTGGACTTATCCTACCTCCAAATAGGAAAAGTGCACTGGAATGCCAGTCGAAGTGGAACCTCCTACCTGCGAACTCGGGGTAGTTCGAAGTACCCCGACTTCACCAAATGAAGTCGGAGGATAATGGCGGCGCCCACGGAGTCTCACGTCGTGAGAGGTAAAACTTAAACGGATAGGCTATAAACTGTACTTCTCTGCTTGAAGTGTTGTTTTAGACAATGTAATTTTAAGACAACTTGTTTTTCATATTATGGTGTGAATGTCGTTATTATTTGTTAGCATGCGTCTTCATAAACAAAACGACTTTCTGTTTAGCGCGGCGGTCGTCGATGTTTTCCGTTTACATTCCACTTCAATTGCCTCCAACGCTTAGTGGGAGCTAGTACATTTCAGGTAGGAGAAGTCCCACGTCCCACTGGTTTGGATGGGCTCTCAAACGCACGTGATCGGGACGTGACGGGAGTATTTTTTGGGGATCGGGAAGGGAGCGACAATTGATTCCCGTGTCACCCTCTAGTTTGCATTTTGTAGGCGTGGTGCAGGAAATTGCAGGCTATGTAAAAGGGAAATACCGCCCTGGACTAATGCACCACCTGGCTTGAGAAACCCATTCTCAGACTTACTTTTAGTCATTTTTTTGGGTAGCAAACATATTCTGAATGCCTTTGGCAGAATTCAAATGAACCATTTTAATCTAGATTAATTCCAAGATTACAGTGAGATTAATCTAGATTAAAAAATAATAATATATGCCCACCACTACTTTAAATGTTACTAGTAAATTAGAACAGTACCGGCCTGATACAGGTATCAGTTCATCCCTAATTTTAATAAAAACAGGTTGTGCTATAAAGTGGACCGGTCTGAGGCATGAAACTCCAGGGCTGAAAAATGAGTCCCACTCTGGCCTTGTTTGAAGTGTATATACTAAAGAGTTGACAGAGATTCAGTTTTGATTTCTAATTTTAAAAGTTAAAGTAACTAGACCACAGGAACAAGAGGCCCAGTTGTGCCGCAGAAGCTCATAGAGGCCTGGAAACAGTCGTATCTACAAAATATTTGTCATCGTATTGATATACAACAAGGAATACATCTTTTAAATCCTAATTTGGGGTATTTTGCACAAATAATTTGTCCCAAAAAAAACACAACAAAAAACAACATAAAATGAAAGAAAATCATCTCACATTACTGACAGTATCCAAACAGAAAGTGAAGATTTTAACAGCCCAGCATGGAAAGTACCTGCACCATTGTGGTTTTGAGGCATAACCTTTAAATGAGGTTTTACACTTGATGCAACAGACAGATTTCAGGAGACCCTTACTTCCTGTGTGAAACTGATTAACAGCCACAGATCGTCAAAATCTACCTTCATGCAGATTATTGTTCTGTGCACACGGTCGACATGTAACACACACACACACTTCTAGGCTAATACAGTAGCACTTTTTAAAGCACAACTGTTCTACAAATTAATAGGCTCTGAAGCAAACATTAAAATGACCAAACTCTGATTCTCCCCACTTCCCTCACATGAATGTTTGATAAATGAGAGCCACCGTGTGCACCACATCAGTTTGGCCCAGAAACCAGCCACTGAAGCCATCTTCTTCATCATCATTACCTGTGTCACGTTGTCCTCATCCTCACTGTTGTACCGAGCAACATCAGGAGAAACACTGAACCTGGACTCCACAAAGCGAGGCTGAGTCTGTGGGGCACTGAAGCTATTTGGGTAGTAGTTGGGAGCTCCACCTAGTGGCAAAACGAAGCAGAAACCGGTAAGGTTTGAGGGAAGATAAAAAAGAAGTTAAATTGAATAAGCAAAACATAACTCAAAGAAGTACATCTGGGTTTTCAAAGCTTAAAGTAATCTAAAGCATTACTTAAAGTTACAATAAACAGTGGCTTAAGTTTTTTGACATAAACAGGTGAGGAAGATGACCTGAGGGCTGCTTATCAACCTGAATGCTCTCGGTCTCTCTCTGATAAATTTTCCCATTTCTACCGGCTTGCTTGATTACCTGCCTGTACCTGCTTGTGTTAATGTAGCTGTGCAGAACTTTGTTGTAAAGTTAAAAGGAATCCCTGTGCTTTAGAGCTTCCTGATAAGATAAATTACTCCTATAAAAGCTAATCTTTGTTACTTTCCACAGACCTTGTCCGTGTTCCTAAGGTGAAGCAGCATGCTGCTTTTCCCAAACTTGTTTATCCAATCTTGATGACACTCATAAATCAAGCCAGACGGATTTCCTGTCATCACTAACCATCCCAAAAACGGGATGAAGGAAATAATCTCTACCAGCATATGTTTTACTTTAAGATTTATTAATGCAGGAAACAGCATGATTAAAATTAACTTTAAATGTTGAAGGGATGCACACCAGATTCATGACAGGATTGGGGGCTAGGAAGTATTTTAAGACATACTGTGCAACTTTCACACCTTAAAAACGTGTTTTCTACATGTTTTGGTGGCACACCAGCATTTATTATGTTCATTTTCCAAACCGTCACTGTCTGAGAGCATCCTCCTCTTGAATAAGGCCCTGTACAACTTTTCTCTCCTGGGACACCTCCCAGAAGTACTGAGTTTTGCTTTACTACAGTAGGTCACACGCCACCAAACTGGAATAAACAAATCCACTGTTTTGAGACTGAAACCAGGCCAGATCCACCAAAGAAACCGAAGAAGATGCTATCAGAAGAACAGAGGAAAAGAAAAAGACAAAGTGTTAGAGCAAGAGACCAGAGTCAACATTGGCCCGGCTTTTCCTACCTGGAGAGCTCTACAACAGGATTTAGTACGGATCCTGAACTAGCCATGTTGCTACTGGAACCATTTTAGAGCAGCACTATCAGCTAACCCTTATGAGCTAGACAAATTTTGCCGATTTATTCTCCATAAAATGCGATGTATACGGTTTATCAGGATGAAAGCTAATAAATGTATTCAGAGATTTACAGCAGTTTACCCTGGTTATCAGACATGCACATCGGACCATCTCGTTGGTAGTTGGCCACACGGGTCCTGAAGGGACAGTTTACTGGGATCTGCAGGTAGTTGGCCCCCAGCCGATGACGGTGTGTGTCTGGGTAGGAAAAGAGCCGACCCTACACAAAGCAAATGAGGTTAACATCTGGTGAAGATGGCTACAAACTGTGTGCAATTCCTTCTTTATTTTCTCAGCTCAGTCAGTCCCTGTATTACCTGCAGCATCTTGTCAGGGCTCGGCTCAATGCCTGGTGGCATGTTGCTGGGATCAAAGGCCAGCTGTTCCACCTCTGCAAAATAGTTGACCGGGTTCCTGTTGAGGACCAGTTTGCCCACAGGGATCAAGGGGTACTCCTTATGCGACCACACCTGTAAGAGTAGAAAACAGTTTCATATTTTTAAACTTCAGTAAAAAAATGAAATGATCTTGAGTTCAAGATAGATACTGAAGAGAGAGTTTCTAAAGTGTTCTCCACTACATTGGTGGCATCAAGGAGCCAAGAGTTTTCTAACAGAAGTTAAAACAAAACTTATAGATAAAAAAATTTGTGACAATCAGAATACTTTGTTAAGAAATGCTACAAATTTACTATAGCACAGCTTATGTAATCAACTGTAATCGTGTCCGTTTCACCTTGGAGGGACTCAGTACCTTAGTAAGATCAAAGGGGTTGAACTGGAACTTCTCCGCCTGTTCAAAGGTCATGACTTGGATGTAAAAGGTCCAGGACGGAAAGTTGCCGTTTGCAATGGCGTTGAACAGGTCGCTGATGCCGTAATCTGGGTCATTGGCTGCAAGGCGCTCTGCCTCCTCCACAGACAGATTTTTAATACCTTGATCGGTCTTTAAAAAAAATATATGTACATAACAAAATCAAGCAGAGTTCGGCAAAGCAACAAAACTTTTCACAAGAAACCTGTTTTCAAACAGACCTTGTAATGGAACTTGCAGTAGACACACTCGCCATCAGCGTTGACCAGTTTGAAGGTGTGGGAACCGTAGCCGTTTATGTGGCGGTGGCCATCAGGCAGGCCGCGGTCACTGAATAGGAACGACACCTGCATGCAGAACATAAGAGAAGTTTAACACATTACAGCCAGAATATGTTTAAAATTATATAAAAGGGTCTCTGCGGTCAAAGTAATTCTAAAAAAAATGGAGATGGTTCTTTTGAATATAGTATGAAAATCAGATTTAATTACCAACAGCAGTAGAGTCCTTGCAATATGACCCTTTGTGCATACGGAGAGTGCGTCAACAGGAATTAGTGCTATTCATACACTACCTTGTCTGTGCGGTGGTTAAGGCACATGTGCCACAAACTATAGTCATTAGCCACTTTTGGACAGAAAAGTCCTAAGAATGTTTTCCTTAAAACCACTCTAGGTCTTATAACTACCCTTCCCAAGGGAACCTTTTCAGATTCCAGTTGTACAGGAGTCAGGGACCTTGATGGAGACCGATGTGACATAACCACGTCTTTGAAAAAATGTTTAGTTTAATTTTTTCTAGTTAATTTTATTCTAATTTTAGTTGTTTTAAATGGCGGGGCCTTAAGAAGCAGCAATGTAGTAAGTAGAGTAGGTTATGAGTTCTGATGGAACCACGAAAAGACCTGGCCTCAGAGTAGGACCTAAAATGGTTATAGGAACCGAGGGCTGTGGTCTCTAGTCCTCATCTCTCCGAATGCACGAAAAAAATGGCCTGGTTCCTGAAAAGGTTACAGGAAATACAAAAGGTTCCTACAGTCAAAAATCAACTACAGTCAGGGGCTAGGCAGGTACATGTTAAAGTAGATACTGAAGGATAAAACGCGTAAGTAAACTTAGAAACCTGGGGAGGGCACAAATCAATTAGAAAAATTAAAAAAATTATTAAATCATTTTAGTAAATCTTAGATTTGTTGGCTTCAATGGGATGTGAGATTACTGAATTAACATTCCATAATCAGCAGGGACAACTATGATTCTCTATATCACATTACCAAATATTTCCAGAAAAAAACAAAATATTAATCAGAAGTGCAACCAAATAAGTAAGTTTGAAAAAGTATATCTAGATATATACTGAATATCAGCGGCTACCTGATGCAGACTCTCAGGTCTCAGACTCCAGAAATCCCACACCATGTCAGGATCCTTCATGTGGGTTTGGGGATTGCGCTTCTGAGAATGAATGAAAGATGGAAACTGCAGGAGGAAAAAAAAAAAAGGAGAGGGGGGGGGGGTAGATAAATGATAAATCGTTTGATCTTCTCTCTGACATCTTCGTCATATAGCCAAATCTTAAACACCAACTTACAAGCATTGCATCCCTGATGAAGAAAATGGGGGTGTTATTACCAGTCAGGTCCCAGTTCCCCTCTTCGGTGTAAAGCTTTACAGCAAAGCCTCGGGGATCTCGGACAGTGTCGGCTGAACCCGACTCCCCAGCTGAGGATAAAAGGAGTTTCACTATTTTTTTTTGGGCCAAAATAATGCAAATACAAATACATGCAAATACAATCTTAATCTTGTTAATACAGAATTGGCCATATAATCATGATTGAATTACATGAGTTCAAACTACCCTCCGAAAAACAAAACAAAAAAAACAATGAGAAAACTATAAAATTGAACAACGCTTTATTTATTTTATTTATTTATTTGATGAGGGACAATGCACAAACAACATTAGTCTAAAAAAGAAGAGATGTAATGTTTCAGGTTATAGCAAAAATGCAAATTTCCACCCACAGTCCCTGGACAGGTTGATGTTATACTTACAAAAGTTCATAAAATATATACAGAAATAATACATAGAAGCTCACATCATAAAAGCACTTTCTACATTTCATTCACTCAGTCACAGATTACAGCATTCATATCACAGTCATTTAGTGCGTACAGGTTTGCTTTGATAATAACAATTGTTTGGTCAGGCGTGTAAATGTGCTATAATTTGTGCATGAAATAATTTCATTTGGGAGAGTGTTCCAAAGGTTCACTGCTTTATAAGAGAATGATTGTTGACCATATGCAGTTTTGCGTCTTGGTACGCTGCACTCTCCTCTGACTGTCGACCGTGTGGTTCTAGAGATTCTTTCCGAATTGAGTGTAAAGAAATTTCTCAAAGGGGGAGCAGTGATGTTATAGATTATTTTAAACAAAGCAGAAATTTGATTATATGTAATAAGGTTTTTGAAACTCAGAAAGTTATATTTACTTTGTACTTTACAGTGATGGTACTTACGAGGCTTTTTATCATGAATTTTTATGGCCCTTTTATATAATGATTCAAGTGATTTTACTGATGTTTTACACGCCTGAGACCAACTAGACATGCAGTACAGGAAATGTGGAACAATCATAGTGTTGAGGTAAGTATTTGAGGCCTCTGTAATTAATGAGTTTCTAATATGTTTATAGTTCATCAAGTTAAATTTCAATTTGTTACCAAGTTTTTTTATGTCACTTTTAAAACTATGATTCGAATCAAGTATTAGACCTAAATATTTTGTTTCGTTTACATTTTAAATTTTTTGTCCATTTACTTGAATTTCTTGAGTTTGTTGTAGTTTACGTTCATTCGAAAAAACATTGAGACCGTTTTATCAACATTTAAGGTCAGGCAGGACGTCTGCAGCCATTCTGCAACTTTTTTCCTCTCTTTTGATAATTTTTCAGCAACCTCCAGCCCGTTTTTCCCAAATGTGAAGATAACCGTATCATCAGCGCACATGACCACGTCAATGTCAGAGCACACAGTAAGGAGGTCATTTATATAGATGCTAAAAAGCAAGGGTCCCAAATTAGACCCTAGCGGCACTTCCATTAAGGTGGCTCTAAACGTAGATTGGATGTTATTTACTCGTACACACTGATGTCGGTCACTCAAATAAGATCGTATCCAGTTTTGGGTGTGCTTAGAGAGACTATATTGATTTAATTTACTGTAGAGTATCTGATGATTGACGGTGTCAAAAGCTTTACGCAGATTAGGAAGACTACTCCCACTACCCTTCCCTGATCCACATATGCCCTGACAGTTTCCAGGAAGTAGCAACAGGCACAGTCTGTTGAGTACTTCTGTATGAAACCAAACTTATGGAAGTAAATCTGTGCCATCGGATTTTGAATTCGAATTTTTAGCACCAAATTTTTTTACATGCATTTTAAACACAGAATGTTTTTTGCATATAAATCAGACTTTGAATTATAAAAGCCATCAAATTTCTAGCACTGAATTATTTTGCTTATGACTTTTTTTTTTTAAACATTTCTCAAAAAGTTCAATGTCAAAAAATTCAATGTAAAAAAAAATCAACATCTCAAAAAATGCAATGTCTAAAAAATGTCTGTGTAAAAAAATTCAATGTCAAAAACATTTCTGTGTAGAACATTTAAACTTCTCAAAAAAAAAAATCAATGTAAAAAAAAAAATCAATGTAAAAAAAAAAATCAATGTCTAAAAAATTCAGTGTAAAAAAGTTCAATGTATAAAAAATTTGAGTGTAAAAATATTTAATCATCTCAAGAAATTCAATGTCTAAAAAAATTCAGTGTAAAAATTTTCAGAGTCGACATCTGGGGTAACAAAGGAGCAGCAATCAATCCCTGTATCAAATCATCTAACGTCCAGCTAATCAAGTTACACTCCATTGGTCATGTGACACCAAAACAGGAAGGTGTTGAAGTTTAAGTAAGCTCTGATCAGTGCTTGTCACTGCACGATATGTTCCGGAAGCACGATCCGTACCGTGAGCACATCTGCACATGTGCGCCAGGAACTACTTCCGGTTAGATTTCTTTTTTTTCTTTTTTTGTTTTGTTCATTCATATTTAGAGATCAAGGCCATTTACACTTTACAAATAAACAGAAACAGATAGGCAATCTTGTTTATCTGACATATTTACTCGCTGATAAATACACTTGCTGCATTCGTAATCTTAACAGTTTCAATGTCATGTTTCATTAAAAATTAAAAAGTGAGCTTTTCGAGAAAATGTTGCAGTTGGCGAAAGAGCGCAAATCCATCCATCTTGTACCGTTTCGAGAAGAACTAAACAGAACCAAACAACCCCTCGCCTCTGATTGGATAGAACTTCCCTCGCATGATTGGCTATTTCTTTTAGCTTTAAGGACTAGTCTTACCTTTTCCAGCCTCTGATTGGCTACAAGAATTGGCGGCCATCCCAGATTTACAGCTTATTTGTATTCTAGCAGCCACGTGATTCCTGAGCTGACAGTTGTACAACCTGCAGCTGTAGCACATCACAAGACACCACTGGGGGGAAGAAAGTCTCTCATCCCATATAAGAGCACACACTTATAAGAGTGCTATATAGACTTGTTTTGGTTCTGTTGGTGGAAAGACTAATAATTCAAAAACAACCCCCTATCAAATTACTGTGACGTTTTGTAGTCGCTGGAGAGACTTTCTAGCCAATCAGAGGCAAGAAAAGGCGGGACTAGCCCCTAAAAGAAATAGCCAATCATGCGAAAAAAAATTTCTATCCTATCAGAGGCGAGAAAGGAACTGCCGATACTTACTGATGATTGAGAAACCCGTGACCGGAGCACTGATTAGAGCTTACTTAAACTTCACCACCTTCCTGTTTTGGTGTCACATGATCAATGGTGCATAACTTGATTGACTGGACGTTAGATGATTTGATACAAGGATCGATTGCTTCTTCTAGGTTACCCCAGATGTTGACTCTGAATATTGTTACACAGAATTTTTTAAGACATACATTTTTTTTTTTACATTGAATTATTTGAGATGTCGAATTTTTTAAACACAGAATTTTTTTAGACATCACATTTTTTTTACACTGAATTTTTTAACACTGAATTTTTTGGGATGTCGAAATTTTTAACTGAATTTTTTTAGACATCAAATTTTTTTACATTAAATTTTTTATCACTGAATTTATTAGATGTCGAATTTTTTTACATTGAATTTTTTTAGACAGAATTCTTTTACATTAAATTTTTTTGATGTTAAATTTTTTTGCACTGAATTTTTTCAGACATCGAATCTTTTTACAGTGAATTTTTTGAGATGTTGAATTTTTTGACACTGAAATTTTTTAGATAGAATTTTTTTATATTTAATTTTTTGAAACATTGAAAAAATGTCATAAGCAAAAAACTAAATCAGTGCAAGAAATTTGATGTATTTTAAAATTCAAAGTCTGATTTAGATGATTCAAAAAAATGTAGTGTTAAAAATTGGATGTAAAAAAAAACTGGCGCCGAAAATTGAAATTCAAAATCCGATGGCACAGATTAACTTCCATACAAACTGCATTGGATTTAAGAGCGCTTGGGAGTCAAAATGGGCGGTAAGTTACTCCGCCACTGTCTTCTTGAGCACTTTTGACGCTGCTGGAAGGATGCTTATTGGACGATAATTGTTAATTTCTTGTTCGTCACCAGACTTAAATATAGGGGTGATAATTGCAGGTTTTAGGCCTGCTGGAAAAATCCCCTCACTAATTGATTGATTGATTATTGTTGTCAACGGTTCAGAGAAAATGCCCCTATATTGTTTAAGAAAAGAAGCATCAAGTCCATAAATTTCTTTTGCTTTGCTGCTGTTTAGCCCAGTCATTTTTTCAACTTTGGTTTTAGTTATTGTACTAAGATTAAAATCTGATTTATGAGATTATGAGAGGGGGATGAACAATTTGAAAATTCTTAGCCAGTTTTTGGACAATGTTCAAAAAATATTAATTGTAATTTGTTGCTATTGCAAAAGAGTCATCAATAATTTTTCCATTAATTTTGAGATGGATATTCTCACACTTTGACTTTTCTTTTCTAATCAATTTATCAATAGTTTTCCGTATTATTCTACTATTACCTTGTGCATTTCTAATGATTTCAAGGAAAAAACTGGCTTTGGCCTTTCTAAGTTCAGCTGTAACTTTATTTCTTTGACTTATAAAGGCGAATCGATCCGTTGTTAGTCCTGATTTTAGGAATCTTTTTAACGCCGCATCTCACTTTTTCATCATATCCCAAATAGTTTTATTAAACCGTGGCAAATTTCGTTTCGCATATCACTTTCTATGCTTATTTTTTGTATATTTGTTTAAAATGTCATTTACAGTCAACATAAGATCATGACAGCCCTGTTCACAAGATTTTTTCTCCAGGATGTCTGCCCACTTTATTTGTCTTAAATCTTTTTCAGACATGCCTGTAATTAAATTATAAGTTTTAACTATTCACTCAGGTTTATTAGTTAATATTAAATATATTAAGGTTTGAGACGATCTTGTTACACAAGAAATACGAGTTGTTATACGAGCTTCTCTATTCAACGGATGTCATTAAAAGACAAAAACATGATATTATAGTCCTAACGAGTACATTCTTCCGCTTTTATTTAGTATGAAATTCCAACCTAATCCGTGGAACTGCAGGTTTTACTGCCTCAAAAGTCCAGAGAGTCCTCAATTACGTCTAAGTCTTTAGTAAAGTTAATGAAAGGTCTCCAAATCCTATCAAATAAATGTATCTTAGATTTCCTAATATGTGTTATTCTCTCTAGAGGGAGGCAGGACATCATCTGATTAACCACTGGGTGGCGCCAGGTATATTTACGTTCTTCCAAGAAAGGGCTATACATTTTTTTTGCAGTCAACAAGTTTATATCTATAAAAGTGCGCTCTGCTTAGCTATAAAAATGCTTGTCTGGGTACAAAGCTAATACGAACAATTTTTGGTCCAGTGCTATATGTTTAGAGATAATTTTTTCAATTACGTTTTTTACCTCCCCCCAGAAGGCCCTTATTTATGTACATCCCCACATACAGTGTATTAGAGTCCCTCTGGCACCACACTTTACACATACATCTGGTAGATTGTTTTTATATCTATTAAGTTCCACAAGTGGAACATACGTACGCATGAGCCACTTATATTGTATTATTCTGAGCCAGCTGTTAATTGACATGGTATGGGCTTTAACACAAGCCCTTTCCCACTCCTGCTCTGGAACAGATACTGACAGATCCACACTCCAAGACATCCGTTTATCCCGCAAATTCTCTGCTGTAGTGGAGATCAAAAGATTATAAAAATCTGAAATAATGCCCTTTCTTACATTATTTTTAATAATCAAGTTTTCCAGCTGTGTAATGGGAGGTTTGCTTAGAGTACCATGTTTTTCTTTCATAAAACATCTCAACTGAAGATATATACAAAAAAATGTAATCAAGCTTAAATTTAGATTGTAATTCTTCAAAGGACATGAATATATCCGACTCTGGTGGGTCTTTAATTGATTTAAAGGCACAGTGTGTTATTTTCGGCCAGTTCAACAACAGAGCCTTCTGCCATCATGCAAAATATCACAACACCATAGCTGTACTGTGTAAAACAGCATAATTATTATTATTTTTTATCTGCATCTGATATATTCTAAACAACCCCAAATCCCAGGGGAGTTGAAAAGGAGGTAGCCATCTAGCTGTGCAATGAGCAGCGCCACATTCCTCTGCTTTTGAGCTGGTAAATTGTATCAATGAATACCTTTTGTTGGGGAAGTATTTTTAGGTGTACAAAGTGGCAAAGTGTTACGATACCTCATGGAAACAGAAGTG
This sequence comes from Apricaphanius iberus, assembly GCA_028564705.1. Classification (NCBI taxonomy): domain Eukaryota; kingdom Metazoa; phylum Chordata; class Actinopteri; order Cyprinodontiformes; family Aphaniidae; genus Apricaphanius; species Apricaphanius iberus. The sequence goes on along the minus strand of JAPXFQ010000708.1, from coordinate 1,057,875 downwards.
AATCTCTTACCCACAGTAGAGAAACGGACAGCAATGGGTGTAGTTTTTCCGACGTGTTCAAACACCTTGGCCTTGCAGTAGCGAGTGATATCGTGAGTGACCTCAAAGTAGCCAAACGCCCCTGCATCATAGCAGAAAACATCTTTAAATCAATGGATGTTCAAGAGTGTCAGCACTAAGAACAATGTAGTAGAGTGCTCACTGTTTATTTAACGTTTATGACCTAGATATGAAAATCCTGCAAAATATAGCTCTGTTCTGAGGCTTCAAGAATGTGCAATTTAAACAGGATAATAAAGCCCAGAAGTGTTTTTTATTTATTTACAGAGCATATTCTTTCTACAGAAGAAATGCTATGGTCCATATTCCTCCCTCAAATACTTTCATTTACCATGTGGAAGTTGTTCGTCATAGTAAAATGGTTTATTTGCCCATCACTGATTCCAAAACTCAAACTAACGTGTGAATTAACCATCAGCTCTCCACTCACCTGCACCTTTAGCGTGTACCACCCTCTCTGGGATTCGTTCCCGGTCAAAGTGGGCCATCTCATCCGTAAAGACCACATCCTGGACAAGCAGAGGGCCTCTTGGTCCTGCAGTCTGGACGTTCAGCTTGTCTCCAATAGGATGGCCACCTCCTGTAGTCAGTACATCCGGTCTCTAATAAAAACATTTTTTTTTTAAAGAAAATATTTGTAAAAAAGCACATTGGCAGAAATAGCAATGACCAATCCGACATCCCCGCTCCCCCAAACGCTGCTGTGGACTGATGGACATCTGGCGGAAAAAAAGGTTACTAGGAAGGAATACATATATATATATTTAATTTTTTTTTTTCCATTTCAACTTTCTTATTATTCTTACTCATGGTTAAAACTGAGAATCTTACACTGGTCAACAACTACACCCAACACAAACACTTTACAGGTGTTTATTAACAGCCTTTTAAACTCAGTGTAATGTCAAAAACTCTTTGGATGGGGGAAGAGGATTATGATTTCTGTGGAGAAAGACAGCAGAAGTAAATATTTCACTAGTATGTAGTAAAAACACTGATCAGCCAAAAAGTATTTAAGAAATCTAACCAAAGTAGAAATTTTTTTTTTGCCATTATCAGCACACTCTTCTCCACTTCTAACACATATGATTCAAAGGAATTAACCTCAAAAACTTGCCACAAACTCAGCAGGAATACATTTATTTCCTGCAGATCCAGATTAGGTGCATTGAAGAAGGAAAGCAGATAAAGCAGATGATAAACAGCATATCCTTTAATCTTTAGAGAACAGAAAATCTATATTTCCTGACATTTTTATTCTTATCTCACAAAAAGATCCAGAAACTGTCTGAAAGCAGTCTCAGTTTTATCGTTGTGCATCCTGCTACACCGTGTTATGGGCCAATAAAAAACAGCATGATACTATTGTTGAAGCTGAGTGTGCACATAAATACTGGACTAATATTTGTTTAGAAATTCAATAGGCTTGTTTCCTTTTCATCCAACACTCGTGAAGCCAAGAACTGAGAAAAGGAGTAATGTCTCGAAGAAGCTATTGTGGTTCCAGTGAGGAAGAAGGAAATAATATGTTAGATCAGATGTAAAGGACCAGAGAATAAGACCAGTAGGTATATTTATTTTTTCTAAAAGAACACTGTAGCTTTGCACTATACTTATGACTTTGAGGTTTTAGAAGATGGCATTAAAAACATCTGCACCAAATTTTACCTCCTTATATAAGATTAGACATAGAGCTGCAGATAAGCCCTTGTGAAATTCAACTAAATAATCTAAATGTAGTTTTAAGGGACATAAAGGTTACCACTCCATAAAAGTTACACAAGGATTTTATGTTACCACGAACAAAAACTCTCAGATACTATTGTGTGGTTATAGAATTTCACCTTTTGTATGTCTAATTTCAATTATAAAATTATAGTTAAATAATACTGAAAATATAATTTAAAAACTATTAATGAAGAGTTAAATGTCAAAAAGCAGGAGGGGGCCTCTAATGTTGGGTAAAAGTGTTGTTTTTTTGTTAGGTAAAGCAATATTGCAGTATTTTTCAATTTGGCTACATCTTTTCAATCATTTCACCACCACTTATCCTAAGCTTTAGCATCTTGGCCACTAATATCAGTCAAAAAGTTAATAACATAATGTTTTCAAATGCCTATATTCCAACAATGAGAACATCTGGGATATTCAAATCAGCACAAGGTTTGAGTTATAATCTCACTTTCAAAACATAACCATCTGTACACTGAAATATGATGCATGCAGATCGTGTTTTTGTGCCAAGTTTTTAAACGAGGAAAATATATTCAATATTACTTAATATTTGATTTTAAATAATATGATTTTGTTGACGAAATAAAATTTGGCCAACAGCATCTCAAGTAATAGACATATCTAAAACTCTGAAAATGTCTACAGATTCTACATCATGTAAAATATATTGATTATAAAGTTTGGCATAAAACACTTTCAATATTATAATTTCTAAAAAGAGAAAATCTTTGTACAGGTCATTAACGATCTAATCTTAGTAACAATATTTATTTTGTAACTTTTATCCTGTGATGATGTGTTTCCAAATGCAACTTCTGAAAAGAAAAAAATGAAACATGCCTTAATTACTTAATATTATTTTACTAAATTGTTCACATATTAAACTAGTTTAGCAAAGCCATGATTTGGCTAAACCGGTTGCAAGCGCAAAAATACTGACTTATCTAAAGTCAGCAGGGTTCTTTAAATCGTTTTGTATAAACCTCAATTTAACATGCGACACATACATATTGGAATAAATAGTTTGTCACAAAGGTAAATTAATATAAGAATGAATTAATGAGGAAACTGCTTTTAGAGCTGAGTTTGGTTGAGGAACACTCAAATGCGCGGCGGGGGGGGGCGCAAGTGGACTTCAGTCAGTTTAGCAGACTAATGTGGAGTGTACTGTGGTCTCGTTATGTAACTAGTAGTTCAAGTTCCTCCACGTACAACAACAATGACCCATTTTCCTGTTTTAAAAACTACATTTAACCCAGCAGAGACATTTTAGAGCGCCATACCGCGATAGAACATGCGTGGAAAAGCAAGCTTTCACTTAATGGCTTTGTTTACATTTCAGTTAGCCAAAACATTAGCAACCTACCTTATCACTGCTACAAAACGAACTCAGTTACAATAATGATATTAATATATCTTTAAAAAAAAACTCAACAAACATGTATGGGATTAGCTAGCATTAATAATAAGCGGAAATTGACAAAAACAAACGACGGGTCTGACTCCGTCACCCCCAGACGACCTGTCACCCAATTCCTGGATGTCATTCAGAGTGCAAAATACCTGGAAACATGCAGCGTTTGTACAAACCTGAGAGCCTCTATTCTCCTTCCATATCTTCATCTGGTCCGTAGTTTTATCTCTGTTCTCCGCCATCTCTACAGCCTAACCTCGGGACAACTCGCTGCACAGGGGGCGTCTTGGAGAAAAGCGTTATCCGTTACATTCTTCCTGGACTTTGTTCCACGTGACTCCGCCTCGCCCACGTCCCTCATTTCTGATTGGCTGATAGGACTGAAGTGACCTATATTTTTAATTAAAGAGTTAAACGCTGTTTGCTGAACTTGCATAACGTTACAGCTACCTTGGGTCATCAAACACGTCTTTCCTATGCGGGTTATGGGGTGGAATACCTTGGGTCAATTTATTTAAAAAATAATAGTAAGATTAGAATGTTTTGCAAAAACCCTAGCTGAAAGTGAATAGCATTTTTCTTTTTAAAATTACACGTGCAGGAAGTAGAAACAAAACATGGAAAACATCAGAAGTATCATAATGATACATTTTTATAATGATAGATAGATAGATAGATAAGTATTCCGCCCCCTTGAACTTTTCCACATTTTGTCACATTGCAGCCACAAACATGAACCAATTTTATTGGAATTCCACGAGAAAGACCAATACAAAGTGGTGTACATCTGAGAAGTGGAATGGAAATCATATATGATTCTGAAAAGTGGGTTGTGCGTAATTATTCAGCCCCCTTTGGTCTGAGTGCAGTCAGTTGCCAATAGACATTGCCTGATGAGTGCTAATGACGAAATAGAGTGCACTTGTGTGTAATCAGTCAAATACAGCTGCACTGTGACCGCCTCAGAGGTTGTCTAAGAGAATGTTGGGAGCAACAACACCATGAAGTCCAAAGAACACACCAGACAGGTCAGGGATAAAGTTATTGATAAATTTAAAGCAGGCTTAGGCTACACAATGATTTCCCAAGCCTTGAACATCCCATGGAGCACTGTTCAAGCGATCATTTAGAAATGGAAGGAGTATGGCACAACTGTAAACCTACCAAGAAAAGGCCGTCCACCTAAACTCACAGGCCGAACAAGGAGAGCGCTGATCAGAAATGCAGCCAAGAGGCCCATAGTGACTCTGGAACAGCTGCAGAGGTCTACAGCTCAGATGGGGGAATCTGTCCATAGGACAACTATTTGTCGTGCACTGCACAAACTTGGCCTTTATGGAATGGCAAGAAGAAAGCCATTGTTAAAAGAAAACCATAAGAAGTCCCGTTTGCAGTTTGCCACAAGCCATTTGGGGGGACACAGCAAACATGTGGAAGAAGGAGCTCTGGTCAGATGAGACCAAAATGCAAAACGCTATGTGCCTGAAAACTAACAATGCACATCACTCTGAATACACCATCCCCACTGTCAAATATGGTGGTGGCAGTATCATGCTCTGGGGGTGCTTCTCTTCAGCAGGGACATGGAAGCTGGTCAGAGTTGATTGGAAGATGGATGGAGCCAAATACAGGGCAATCTTGGAAGAAAACCTCCTGTAGTCTGCAAAAGACTTGTGACAGGGGCGGAGGTTCACCTTCCAGAAGGACAACAACACTAAACATAAAGCCAGGGCAACAATGGAATGGTTAAAAACAAAACATATCCATGTGCTAGAATGGCCCAGTCAAAGTCCAGATCTATAACCACTTGAGAATCTGTAGCAAGATCTGAAAACTGCTGTCCACAACCACTGTCCATCTAATCTGACTGAGTTGGAGCTGATTTGCAAAGAAGAATGGGCAAGAATTTCAGCCTCTAGATGCGCAAAGCTGGTAGAGGCATACCCTAAAAGACTGGCAGCTGTAATTGCAGCAAAAGGTGGTTCTACAAATTATTGACTCAGGGGGCTGAATAATTACGCACAACCCACTTATCAGTTATTTATTTGTAAAAAATGTTTGGAAACATGTATGATTTCCATTCCACTTCTCAGATGTACACCACTTTGTATTGTTCTTTCACGTGGAATTCCAATAAAATTGATTCATGTTTGTGATAGATAGATAGATAGATGGATGGATGGATGGATGGATGTTTCCATGCTTCAACACACCTGAATAAAATTAATGGCTGAACAGGCTTTCCTAAACTGCTATCATCTGAAGCAGGCCAGTTAAAGCACAGAAACATCTAAAACATACAGGGCATAGTGCCTTGAAGACCAGAGCTAGGAAACATGGCATTGGCAAAACTCATCTGAGTGATACATGTCCCAAAACATATTCAGTATTCAGTTAATTGTTCTTTTTTTGTTTGCATTTTCTTTTTCACACTATAAAACAGCAATAATAATAGTAGATTTTTTTCTCTTGGTTTTATGGCCCATCTATTTTTTATTTTCTGTTTGCATTGTGAGAGGCCCATTAGGCCGTGTCAGGTTGGCTCTTGAGTGTTGTGCAAACATGGTCTGTTTGACCGATTACTTCCACTTTAGTGATTATTCACAATGAATATTCACAGCTTGACATTTAAATATTAATTCTTCTTTTAAGAAACATATAAATTAGCATTTAAATATATAAAATGCTAATTATGCTCTCAATAGTTGTTAAAAACATACATCATTAAAAACAAAACGCATTTGGACAAAAAAAAAAAGTAGTTTGGAGCCACGCCTCTTTAACACAGAACTACTGCTACCATATATAGATGATGATGTGTGTTGTCTTGATGATAATAAAAAAATATTTTTTTTCTTCCTACTTAGATGACCATAACTGGATATGTAAGAACTCATGGCAACACAGAAAAAGGATAAGGTGAGTGCTATTGCTTTACCCACTTATCCTCTGCGCAGAAAAACAGAGATTAATGCATGTGAAGTGAATATTTCAGATCACGCACCAAAATCAGTTCTGTCATTTAAACACTTTTGTCCCAGGATTAGGAAACTTCTAAATCTTGGCTTGAAGGGAATAAACAACTCAGGGTCAAGGACACCACGCAGTTTGTGTTCATGCCAATAAATGATAGCTTAGCAGAGTTAGTACCCAGGCTTCCCAGGCGTAGGTGTTGTTTGTGAGCATAAAGTTCATAAAGTAAGTTGGTTTTTTGAACTATAGTTTTTATTTATGTGTCCTCTGTACAGCATTTTGGACCAAATGAAAACTGTAGACAGATTGTCAGAATTTGAATGACATGATGGATTTTGTCTTCAAAATAAAACACTTTTATACACATAACAAAAGTTATGTGTATAAAAGTGAGACGTTCCACTCCTTATTTTCACTGCCGCTGATTTACATAATTGCTGCATGGCTAATATACTAATATCAATCCATCCATTTTCATCTTATCTTTATAGGTTCACGGGTTAGCTGGTGGGTATCTCCAGTGGTCTTGATTGGCCTTGGCTACAGTATCGGTCGGTTAGGTCTCCAAGCTGCTGCCTGGTAGAAAACATTTCTGTTCACTGGTGCTCAGTATTTATCCTTTTCTTTCTTTCTTTCTTTCTTTCTTTCTTTCTTTCTAACTAGAACTACTATTGGGATTTTCTTTCAGTTCTTGGAACTGTGGATTTATGAAAGAAATTTCTGAAATGTTTTTTTCAGAATTCTACCAAAAAGCCCATTAGAGATAAAGAAATAAACCAGTCTTATTCTTATATATATATATTTTAATTTGAAACAGCATTCACGCTATACAATGTTTTCTTGAGGTACGTTCACATCAAGTGCCAAAGAAATTCATGCATGGCCAAAGAAAGGCTACAGCTTTGTTGAACGCAAACTGCGACTAATGAATGACAATATTGCTTCATTATTTGGCAAAAAGTAAATGTTTTTTTTTTTAAATCTATTTCCATACATGTGTTACTTTTGGACATATTTGCAAAGTGAAAAGTGAGACAAAGTTCTGCTTGAAAAAAAGAAACAAAAGAATTAGCGATGCCTGGGGCCGATTATGTGTTAAACATGAATTCTCCAAGCAATTAAAAGTTACAATAAAATATAATTGCACAATTTTTCAGAGGATATGTCAGAGAGATAAGAAGCCACATTGACATACTGAGCTTCCTGAGCTTCTTCGAACACTGTTCTGATTTTAGCTGTGTTGCCAAGGGATTCTAAGCTGAATATGATTGGAGCAGAACATCAAATGTAGAACACTGAGGTGTTTTCTCAAACACAAAATGAACCCATACTAAGGGGTTAGTATGCTTTACATCACATGTTAAATTCCCAGAGGTGTGTTGATTATAGGTAACTGGTCAGTGATGATATTTATGCTAAAACTTGTATCTTATTCTGAATAAGTTCAATGTGTATTAATAGAATAGGAAAATCATGATTTGTACACGGAATATTGGAGAAAGAAATGACAATGAGAAGAGAGTTACAGTGCACAACTTTTAAATCTGCTTATTGCAATAAAAATACAATGGCGTTAAGATTTGGCCACCCTGACACAACTGCTACAGATTACAATTATTTCACCTGGATAAAAGTACCTGGATAATTCCAAAATGTAGAATAAATACTAAACAAAAACCTCTATCAGTCTCACTCTTAATAAGATACACAAGCGATTTTAATACAGCTCAAAATCCACCAGGTAATAATAAACCGATAAGGTGCAATCAACGACAAACGATTGTTTTTCCTGAAAGAGGAGCGACATCAGCCCTCATCAGTGCATTCTCAAACACAGCTATGAGAGGCTACGGCCAGAGTAGGCACCATGCAAGTATAGGGAACATTCTTACCTAAAACTTCAACCCAAACCCTAAACTGAAACTTTTATTCCAGAGTTGATGAAAGGGAGGAAATAAATAGTTTACATATTCATGTCTTTCTGCTGCTAATGGGGAAAAGAATTGGGTTCCAAACTGATGAAAGTCAAGGACACAAGAACCCAACTTAGATTAAAGCTGATTGACGACCACAGAATAGATGCCAGTAATTTATCAAATACATTTTATTATACCAACTTTTATTTAAATTTTTTTCTGACTCTGCCCTAATACATAAAGATATGGTTTTAATTCCATTTTGGTAACAATAAAATCGCTTACAATTCAAAGTTCTAACTATAACAGTGTAACAGAGTTTAACACGAGACCAAACAAGAATCCAAAAGAACACAATGGAGGATTTTTCATGGTAAAGTTAAGGGTGTGCACATGTGCCAGAAAGGTTCTAGATCCTACGTAGCGGGTGCCACATGGACACGGGCTTCCTCAGAGTGGCCAGCATCTGGTTCCAGTGGGTTATTCCCATCCCGCTGGCTTCGGGGCCGATGATCACATGGCCGAGGTTTTCGCCCCGTCCGTCGTCTGTGGCCTCTGCCACAGTGACCCTCAGGGAGAGCTCCTGCGAAAAGAGCATCATGGTTACATAAATGGGCTCTGTGGACATGACTCCGTCTCAGTGTTTCAGCCAAATCCTTATGGAACTGGCTGAAAATAAAGCCCTCAGATGGTTTTATTACTTTTAGTATTTTGATCTCAGCTGCACATTCCACTGTGAGCGCAGTAGTAGTTTTGGACGTAACTTTAAAGTGCTTTACAAGATTAAAATTCAGATGAAAAAAAAAGACCACCCATATAAACCCCATTCCCATCTCTACCCCACATAATTAAACCACATAGTTTGACCTGGTTTGATAGACAATCCTTTTTTTATTTTTTACGTTTTCACATTTTTGCTACATCACAAATACAAAACTTCTATGAAGCCTGGGGGGGGAAGGGGTCTTGGGTCATAGGGCCAACAAAAATATAATCATTTTTGTCAAATGGAAAAAAAGGAGAGCATGGTTTTCAAACGTTGTTACCATCTCAAGAGTGTGGTGTGCATTTGTTTTTAACCCTCTCTGTGTCAACACTCCGTAGTAAGTTTTCAAGGCATGTGTGTACTAATTTTGTACATGTACAGAGTGCCATTTTGCCTGTGCTTTTTAAAAACATCTGATAGCAGCTGACATCAAACATACTGGCTAACGTCACAATTCACTGCTTAGCTGATAGCAACGGTAGATTCAAATTCAAATGTAGTGCAAGACTTCTGGCCTGTAGAGAGTGCCACACTAATGATTTTAATCAGAAAATTCATATTTTAAATAAGACGCACTAAGATGCCAAAATAATGATTTGATGATAATAATTTATGCAGCTTATCAGCAAAAAAAAAGTTGATTTGGGGGGTAACTTGTTCAGTAAAATCAGTCAGATTAGTTAGAGAGCATCTGTGAACACAAAAATAATAACATCTTCTAAATTCTAAATTCAGTTTAAGTCAGAATTTTATGCATGTATTTTGACAGCTGAAAATTCATTAAACTTCACAGCGTAACTTTATTCCGAATTTATTACAACTTTTAAAACAGTAAGTGCTTTGAGGGTCTTTATCTCTTTTACATGAATGCAGTGGAGATAAAACAGATGACAATATCTGGAACATGAAACACAGAACAATACAGAAAGGCCTGAAAGGCGTAAAAGCAACATATTTTCTCTGTTGTAGTAATGTGCTTGTCAGTACTGGCTACTAATCAAGGCTATCCTTTCCTGATTAAAACTGATTTACAGTCTTAAGTGTCACCTGCAGGACGGTGGACGGCACGGAGAAGATCATGGCTTCATTGAAGATCGGGTTTGTGTCGTCTCGCTTCGTGGAGGTTTTCTTCTTGCTGATCTTTCTGCCATCTTGTAGGAGATACACTTTGACAAACGGATCTGACGGTGGAGAAGCAGAAAATCCTATTAAAGCAGCTTAACATGCTCTCTGAAAAACACCCAACCCCTTTATTGTTGAGCATGTAAAAGACTTTTCATAGAGCAGACATAAATGGTGTTCTTTACTAATGGAAGATTACTGTGACAAGTGATTTACAGCTCATCTTCTCGTCTAGATGAAAGTTCTCCCACATTTAATTCCTGTTAACACTCAGTCATGAAACTAAGTTCGATTTAATAGTTTTAAATAACTTTTTAATTTGAAAGCAGATAATACAGAACGATAAAGAAATGAACAAATGATCTCAAGCCTAGTTTATACATCTCAGACAGCAACTTGGCACCCAGACATTTTTTGTTAGTTTCTGGTTAATTAGAGTTTTTTTCCTCAGCTTATGAACGCATTTCCCCCCTCAAGGAGCAATGAAAGTCAGAAAGTAGGTTTTGATTAAGCTGTAAAGCTTTTTACTAGAAGTGCAGCTCATAGAATAGTCTAAAAACGCATCTAAACAAAACAGCAGCGTTTTCTGTTGTTTCTCTACACCTCTTTGTGTTCAATATCGCATATTTTTCGGTTGAGAAATATAAATTGCTTTGTCAACTTTTAGAAGAAGAAATATACTAATATGTGCAGAAGAAATTAGCTCAGATAAAAATCTCATTTGTCCCTCCTCACCTGCCGTGTTCTTTTCATTGGTCCATATTAGATTCTTGCACTTTGCAACAACCACAGTGAGGCGCTCTGCTGTTGGTAAATAGCTGAGAGACAACAAAATCTCCCCAACCGCATCCACAGCCTGTGGAGTCAAACACATACAGATAAGATGACCACCACATGGGTAAGACTGGCCCTTAATTAAACAGAGAGAAGGTTTTTAAACATATCAGCGGTGATGAGTGCTGAAGCTGCTGAGGCTGGATTGTGATCACGGACCAAAAATCAATCATTTCTAAAACTTGTGAAATAGGGCAGCTGGTGAATGGAAAACTTTGAATACTTTAAGAAACATGAATCCCAAGAAGTCATTTAAGGGATTGAGAAAGGAAGCTAAATAGTAGCTATTGAAGCTCTTCAAAAGAATTTCATAGTGAAATTAATTGAGGTATAAACAGGCCCAGAATGGGTAATCGGGAGAGCCGAGACGATTCCCGGTGGGCATAAGGCAAGCCAAGTCGTACTAGAGTGCCAAAGGTGAAACCAGGCAAGAAATAGTTACTACCATAGTGAAGTATTTCTGACCTAGTTTGGCAAAATTTGGAACTAGTAGGGGAACATGTTTAACTATTTGGAAAAACTTGGAAGTTTGTAACCTTAGATTACAGCTGTACATCCCAACTGGAATGTAAGGAGATGGTGGCATGCTTTGTGATTGTTATCTGCTGGAGAGACTCTTTACCATACAGATGACACTGTTAAGAAAGAACGTCATGAGGATATGGCACCTTGACTTTGATATACTCAATATTTTGGAGTCAAAAGGAATGGGCAGAAATACCTGCAAGCTATTTAGAGAAGCTTAAAGAAAGATGCAGAAAATCAAAGTTGTATAGCCTTGATGTAACCCTAACTAATATTTAAAAAATCTGTGGAAACTTCTGAGGTTGAAGAATGTTCCAATTAGGGATGCAATGATACCATTTGTTTGAAACTGATAAGATACTGATACTTTGATTGTAACAGCAAATAATAATGAATAAGATGAAACATAAAATACATGTCCAAAAAACAAAAAGAGTCAAGTGAAATATAAAAATGTGTAATTAATGGAAAATTTCTACATTTTAAGCATCAGTTCATGGCTCATATGAGTATTAGACCATTAGAACAGTATCCACCCCAATACCGGATACCAGTATCGGTGCATCCCTAGTTTAAATCTTCCATTACTCAGGTATATAGCAAATAGACTTAATTTTTGCAATCCTTATTAGGGTAAAACAGGAAAAGCTTTGTCTGAATTAAAGCTGAACAGTTACAATAAAGTTAGTGTCATTACCTACTTTAGCAATTCAGGTTGTGTCTGTAATCCAATTTTACTTCGTCCAGCACTTGATCAAAATAGGATATTTTAAATGTTTTGTTTGATAAGAGTTATCACTTTGTCTGTAACATCTCATTCGAAAACAGCAAACCTTGGATAGCTAAAAATGATTGACGTGATGTGTTGTTTTGTTTGGTCGCCAGCAGGGGGATCAAGACACCACCACATACTATCTGCAACTTTTACAATGCATACAGTTTTGCTACAATTACATTTTAAATTTTGGAATTTAAATTAGCTCTGAATCAAAAACGTCCTTTATTTCATCAGTCTGACATGTCATCCATCACTGCGACACATAATTCTCCACCTTCCTAACAGACCTTATTGACGTCCTGAAGGTAGAGCCAGGCGTTGAATGGTCTGAAGGTCAGGTCCAGGTCTGACAGCTTCAGCTCTGCTAAGCCTGCATTGATGTTCCTTTCATCGGCATCGATGCCGAAAGCGGCGAAGCGCAGGCTGTACTCGTCCAGGGCGGCTGCGTCTATGGGGACGGAGAAGCGCTCATCAAAGATGACTGTGAAAGCATTCATCTGGACCTGAGGGAATGACACAAAGAGAGGCTGAAATTTACGATTTTTTCGAGATAATCTCAACACATTGTAGATCGAGAAGATTTATTGAAGAATATATGCTGTAAAACAAGCCTGATTAAATAGTTTGCAGAAAAACGTAACAGTAAAAGTTGAAGTATTGTTTTCTGGATGATTTAAGAAGTCACCTACATCATGGTTGGGATTTATTCGCCCAGTGTTGCCCCAATCAATTGATTTTGCAGACAGTTGTATAAGTACATGTCTCTTAAGGTCCCATCACAGAATTTACAATCAAGTTGGGCTCTAAACCTTGAATGAAATGGATCTTTGCTGCATATCGATGCTTTTCAGCTAAGCAACTGAAGATTTGCTGCTGTGTTTCAGGTCATTGTTCCTTTGATTAACCAGTTTTGGTAAAGGTTCAGGAATATGAGAGTTCGCCTCACATATAATTCAATAGTACTTTCTGATGAAGAAGAGCTTGTGGCTGACTTAATGAATGTACATTGAATGCGCCTTGAGATTTTTGCTGCATGTCTCCTCTTCTTTATCTGCCCATTTAATTTCTGGAAAATGTCTGTAAAGGCCATAAATGTAAAAAGAAACCTAATGAAAACAAAAAGTTAAAGGTGTGTGAATACTTTTGTAAGACACTGTAGACTGATCACAAGAAAAAGAAGACCAAGTAACAGATTTAGCCATTAAAGCTAATGCAAAATCTTTATTTAACACTCTTGGGATGTTACTTAGCAACTAGTCACAGCAGATAAGTAAGTCTGTAAAATAAATTACAGATACTATGTGTTAGAAAATAGACAAATCACTAAATTTTTTGTAATGCTCATTTAGTTCTTACACGTGTGTAACTGTTGCTGTTTTCATGTGTGGTGTTATCCTGACGAAGTCACTAACCAAGGTCACCTGATCTTGGAAAGAGTATCAGATCAAGCACCTGAACAACGTCATAACTACCAAATATCTACGCAGATTTAAAAAAGGATCCAGACAAAGAGTTTTAATTCTTCCAGCCTTTTCTCCTTGTACAATATGAAGCTTCCTTCCTGCAGTGTTGGTCTTGTCTCTTAGGAGACAACTATGGCGATGTGTTTGTGTGTGGAACATCAGGCAATAAAAAGGGAAAGTATGTGTAGACGTGTGTAGATGTGAGTCACAGCAGAAATAGAAACATTATTACAGGGTGAAACAAAGCCAAGATGCCATGGCAGCAAACATAAAAGAGAAGATGAGAAGAAACGGAAAAAATAAAAATAATTGTGGAAGACGGAGACGGGAAGATGTGGATGGAAAAAATGATGGCGAGGACAAACAGAGGTCAAATACCAGAATAAGCCACAACAAACAGAGAAATAAGTCTGCTTTACCCCTAGTGAGTGAAGCTAATGTCAGGTTTTCTCCACAGTCTGTGAATGGTGCTGCATGAGTGGCTGCTGCCATCATTACAGCAGGATGGACACTTTGAAAACAACAAACAGAAAGTGGAGCTGATAAGCCTGCGTATCCAACATGTCAGCCTGAAGAAGCAGAGCCGCACAGCAGAAAGATGACTCACAACGAGCCGGGATGGAGAGGAGGCAGTTCTGGCAACGAAGGAGGTGGGAACAGAAGGCAGGTGGCAGGTGGGGCAGATGGAGAAACACAGCCACTTTCCTTCATTATTGTATTACAGGATGTTTATGAAAAATAGCTTTGAATTTTACGAGAAATAAGAATGAAAAGTGGCACTTCAATAGGTAATTGATCCAAATGGGGAACTACTACCAGCTGAATATAAACCACAACAGCCGAACTGAGAGAAACTCAAAAATATTTAGGGCCAAATCTGATCTTCACGGTAAAATGTTGTCATACTCAAAGCTCGTTTGATAAACTTATCCTATTCCATTCATGAGGATCCTTTTTTTTTGTTTTATATCCCGTCATTGTCAAAATAATTAGTTATATGAAGATATTTGTTGGATGACCGAACCCTGCATTTCTTAAAGTCAAAAAATCCTTTTGTTTCCGATCAGAAAATGCTGCATTAAGAGGTTGCACCAACAATTAAAACTCTTTGTTTCGGTGGTTGTTACTTAAGAAGTTATTTTCAGCATCAGTGTTGGAAAATGACCTGGCGGTGTTAAATTTATAAGAAGCAAGTTAAAAGGAAACTGAATTTAAAATGTAGGCAGATTGTCTCTTCATATAGGCCCGTTCATAAACGCTAACTGAATGGAAGACTGAACAGCTAAGTTGTTCTGTTCCTTTTCAGGTCCTGGATGTCAGGAAACCACAGTACTTTGGACACGGTCTACATTATTTAAGAAACGTACAGAACACTGATAGAGTAATTTATGCTGACCACACTAATTATTGGAGATGTCTCGATCAGCATTTTGGGCCTCGATCCTAATCTTTTAACGGCAAATCCGATCCGATTTCGAGTCCCAATCGGATATTTTACCTTTAGTATTGAAATTCATGAAACTAAAATATAATTTTTAGCAAGTAACTCAACTTAAGTTTTTATAAGACTAATTTCATTAGTAAGTATTACCATTATTGCTGTAAATCTCATGAAATAAAAATCTTACAAAGAATTAAAGGTCAGCTTCGGTTTAATATTTTAGACAAAACAAAAACAAAACAAAAAAAACACTTATACTTGGCGCAGTATTATAAAAAAGTATTTCCAACAGTGCTGCCCTCCACTGTCATTGGATCACAATCACACCATGTTTTTGAGTTAATACAAATGTTAGAAAGCTCACACTGTTCTAAGTTAGTAAATTGCAGTATTATTATTATTATTGGTGTTTTCACTATAAGTTGAAATATCGTATGCTCCTAAACTCAACATAGATTTCCGACGCTGTTTGAATGCAACACAGGTGCTGTTCATTGTCTGCCTTTTTTCTCTCCCGGTGCAGGAACTGAGATGAGTTTTTCTCTGTTTATCTTGGTTCACGGTTGTGTCTAAATGCCAGAAGGTCTGTTTAAAGTTACCCATATTAAAACGGTGCTTAATCTGTTATGCTGATTTGTGGTAATTATGAGTCCTTGTTTGCATTGAGGTATGAAAAATTGCACAATCAACGGCCAACATAACTAGGAGGTACTTTTGTAAAAATCAGCGCAACTCATCAGATAATATAGCCGATTTCCGGTCAATGAAAAATGTGAAAATATCGGCCCGATCCGATCTCAAGATCGGGACATCCCTACTAATTATGTAATCATGCTTACTGCTAATCGGAGACTACATTTTTAAAATGTGAGCTCAGATTTGTATCCGTGCATTAAAATAATAAAACTATGTTTTATTGTGAATCTTCTCTCCCAGTGAGCAACGCAGCCTCTGCTTCCACTATGAATAAATAATGAACACTTACAGCAGGAAATCTGATATTAAATATTTTAAATGCTGACGATATAGTTCAGCACAATAAATCCAAATCAGCTAAAATCTGATTCCGTAAATCAAAGCTTGATGAAAAGCGCAAACAGAAAATGGGTCACACGCTGCGGTAGGTGTTGACAACTGAGTGAGCTAAGCTGCTGTCTCCTATCTTTCTGTCGTGACAGTAAAACAAAGTCAAAATCCACCTTCCTGACTCCAGCTCCCAAGGGAGCAGCTAGTGTAGCGAAACAGGCTGCTCCATCGGATTGGAAAAGACTGACTTGTCACGAGGCATGATCAGTTCCTGGTCCCATGGGGTGGATCACTGTCACAGAGGAACAAAGTTTCCAACCAGAACAAAGTTTCAAGCGAGTCAAAACTGCTATTCAGGTGAGAGACAGTGAGATGTTTTCAGGTCCCCAACGTAAGATTACACTTTTATCTTTGGAGCTTGGTTCTTCAGTCCACTGATGTCAAAGATGCTAATGACATTGGATCTCTACAGACAGTTTAAAATCGACTTTTTAATACAGCACAGTAATTTTGAAAATATAATGTAGAGAGCCTTTGTTGTTATGTTATGTTATCATCCACAATCATTGCACTCAGAAAATGTCAAAGAATGGTGTAAAGTTCATGGTGTTCTACTGTGTCCAGACAACAGAACCTTTCATTTTACATAACATCACTATCCTACTACCTGTTTTTAAATCATTAAGGTTTAGTTTTGTGTGACCATATTTTGATTTTTCAAAAATTAGGACGCTTGGCCCTGTCACAGCGCAACAAGGAACAGTGCAGCACAACTCAGCATACAGCCTGCTCTCTGTTCCGTAGAAAGGCTGACGTACTGCATGCATCACACCAGTCAGCTTAAGTATGTTCCCCTGATAAATTATGAAAACCCTGACATTTGAGAAATCCATAAAATCACAGCATGTGAAAACTGGACATGTCCAGGGAAAAGAGGACGGTTGGTCACCCTAGTTTAGTTGATTTAAAATGGTAAATGGACTGTATTTCTATGGCAATTTACTTAGTCCCTACGGACCCCAAAGCGCTTTACACTACATTCAGTCATTCACCCATTCATGCAATGGGTGATGGCAAGCTACGTTGTTCAGGCTCTGACTGAACCGGCAACCCTCTGACTACAAGACGAACTCCCAACTCCTGAGCCACGGTCGGTTGGGAGGTGTAGTTGGTTTAGCTGTATGATGATATACAAGAGTTGGTATTGCGCACAGACGCAGTGGATCGGTGCTCGTGTATTTGTGTGTAGTCTTTCTACTTGTACCTAAAACGTACAGCCTTATAGGAACTTCTGATGATCGAAGTAAGCGCTGACACAAAGATACGAGAGTTTCATCTCTCCCACGGCATACAGAAATATGTAGAAATTGTGATGAGCACCGGCTCCCTGTGAATCATTATCCCTGCAGGCTGGCCACAAATGCAGCGCAGAGAGAAAACAATGGAAACATAAAAAATGTTTAAAAATCAATGAATTGAGGCTACAGATTGCAACTAATAACCTTGTAAAGAACAGCTGTGTCCTTTTGATCACTGAATCCTGACTTCACTCGCTGCACAGCGCCATGATAGAACCAGGTAAAACCAGAGGAAGTGAGCAGTGCATGTATGTAAATAATGGCTGTGGACTTTCAACCCATCGAAGGCGGAATCTCAGGATACATACTGTTTAACAGTGTAGACCAGCTGGTTGGAATTTTTAACCAGGATTTTCGACCAGTCTCTACTCCAATCTATTGTTCCATCCTGCCTGAAAGCCTCCATCACAGTGCCAGACACCAAAAAGCAGTCCATAACCCATGGGGTTATGAAATGCTTTGACAGGCACATCAGGAACCACATTATGTTATTTTTTCCCCAAATGTTGTATCCACACTAGTTTGCATACAGAGCAGAAAAGTCTTCAGAGGAAGATGTGGTCACTGTTCCATACTGTTCTGTTCCATCTGGAGCAATTGGTGAACTACGCAGGACTGCTCTTGGTCGACTTCAGCTCTGTCTATAACACCATGTTACCTCACAGACTGGTGACTAAGTTGTCAGCTTTAGATATTCTTCATTTATTCATTCTTTTATTTAGGCATACTCGTGCCTTTGGATCGAGAACTTCCTGACTGATCGCATCCAGAGGGATAGGGCAGGAATGTACTACAACACACCCATCAGCCTCAGCACTAGGGATGGGTATCGTTTAGGTTTTACCTGACAACGGTGCCCAAACGTTTTTTTTTTAAATGTTGTTAAACGATAAAACATTTTGATCTAATTAATAACAGGCTAGCTGTGAATTAATCACCATTCCTAAATACAATTTATGACAAAAAAACTACAATTTTCTGTGTAAATAAAGGACAAATCCGAATGCTGTTACTCTTTTTTTTATAGGAGAAATCAATGGTTAGCCAGGAGTAGGCAGTATACAACCCAGGACGTTTTTGTGGGAGTAACACACATTAGCTACTCAAGTTGACACAGGGAGAACATGCAAACTCCACACAGAAAAGCCCTTTCACCAACCCCACCCAGGGTGTGGGGATGATATGGAGAGACAAACACACCCTCAGCGTCCCCAGCGGGAATCGAACCTAGGAGTCACTAAAAGGGAAGACTTGGCGAACTTACACTGCCAAGGCAGTGAAACAGGCCCAAAAGAAAAAACTTCCTGAGGATGCTCGGAAAGAAAAACTGAAAAAAATCACTGAAAGACAGCTAAAGACAGGCGTTTCAGATCTTTGAAGACCAGAACAATTACACTGAGAAACAGTTTTTATCCTTTAATCATTACAATGCTAAATGCTCCTAAATGGTCTACCCGAACCTGGGGCACCTTTACTAGCTAACACTAGATGCAGGACAAAGTGCGATATGCTATATTTATTTTTGTTTTCTCATGTTCTTTGTGTTTTTATATGTTGTCCTGTACCAAAATATTGCACAAGAAAATTCCCTTTACAATGTCTCATTGATAAAATGACTTTAAGGATTTATGATTGCTCTATACAGTATGGCGTCCCTGATTGCCCTCAAGTGGTCAAGTAATTATTATCTTAATTAATCCAGGTTAGAGTTTCTCAGCTGTGATTCCCCAAGACTATTTATCATCTTGAGGCGAGTTATTCTTCATCAATGCAGATGGAGAGTTTGCAAAGTGTTACAACAGCCCTAGCACAAATCATTGTATTAATTTAGGATTTTGCAACATTGAAACTCTTGTGTCATATAACATTTAGACTTGGTTATAAGAGCAAAAGTAACGCTAACGCAGATGGAAAAATGTAATAGACTTCCTTACCCTTGTGACTCCCACATTAACCTCCTCTGGCCCCAAGGACACTCTGATGAAACAACCAGGAAAATCTCCTTCCTCTTTCTCCAGCAAGTCCTTTCCCTGGTGCAGGGAGATATGAAGCAGCTGCCGAGACGCATCAAACTCTAAGGTCACTTCTAGCTGACCGACCGTGAAGTCGTGACCGAAGTTGTTTGCGATGGAGGAGATGGAGCTGAGGGAGTCGGTGGAGATAGAGCGATTGAGTTGAGCCATTCCTGTTGGGTCCAGCTCCCTGCTCATCAGCTCCAGGTGGCCCAGCTCCCTGAATGCATCGGGGGTGTCGCCGAGGGCCAGGCTAGGTTTACGACTAGAGGTTGTGGAGGTGCGCCGGTGGTTGTTGGCTGCCACTCTCTTTAAGAATAAAAGAAAAAAATATAACACCAAAGGGACATGCAACACATAATGTCTTAACACTTAAGGTTTAATATACTTTATTTTACTTTAAGTGGTTAACAATTGGAGAACACTATTTCTATTGTTCAGAGTCTTTTAGCTTTCTTCATTTTTGGTACCTGTTGGTAACAATTGTCCATACTCTTTAAAATGTTATAATATCAAATAGGTTCATTGTATTTCAAACCTGTAAAAGATACATTCAAGGGATGTTCCACTCTGATCTTAATCAATACACTCTTAAATAGTCAGCTTCCCTTATTAAACACAGCTCTCAATACTAGTTGCTGGTGTACTGTATGTGATTATTAATTATGCCACCTGCCCTTCTGTTTTCAAAAATCTATACCCATTTGATATGAATGGTTTGTAAAATTCTCTGTGAACATCATTGTTGATCTAGTGGATCTGTGTTTTCCAGGAGAATCTCACCCTACACAGTGAAAGAGAGACTGTACTGGCTAATGCAGCTTCCTGTCTGTGTATGTGTCACATGACCTGCTCTGTGAGCTGTGCCCTGATCACTGTTTGCGTCAGTGAGAACTGTTTGGATGGCAACCAAAATACTTGTCATTAAATGAAATGACTTTCTAAGTCAAACCCAACAATCCTGAAGCACGAGATCAAGTTGTTATGGAGGTTTTGCCTACATACATTAACTAACTATTTTATGTTCTGGATGATCAATGGGTAATATCGAGACTGGCATTAACCGTGTTATTGCTAGCTTAGTACTAAAGCAAACAGTTCTACATCAAGAGGTTTACTGAAGACTAGTAGTTGTTTTAAATAGTTTAATATCTGCAATCTATCTATCTTATGATGCAAAAGGCTGTCCAGCAAAAATTTCTGTTCAAACAACATATATTTTAATGTCTACAAAAATGGAACTGCATCCAGAACATCAATAGTGGGTGAGTTACATAGGGCAGAATTATAATGCCAATGTAAACCTTGTAATATTGATTAAATGCAGGAATATTTTACTACACTTTAAAGCTGCTGATTTTTCAATTGTAGACTCTGCATTACATTTGATGAAATATTAGACTTTGACAATTTTAGGATTGGTTTCAGGGGAAAAAACCCTGATTGGGATGTCTTATGCATTTGAAATAAAATAATCACATATAAATGGAGAGTTTGGATTGCCTTTCATACAACACTGAGCACTTGATGTCTTGAATTTGTCAGCTAAGCAGTCAGCTACTTTTTAGTAAGGTTTAAAAAATGTTTTACCTTTTGCCTGACTTCAGAAAAGGAGGTTCCATATTTTTCTTGCAAATATCTGTAATCAAAATTGGGGAAGGGTGAAGGTGCGGGGAAGGTTCCAGATTTCCAAAGCTTCCAGATGTTTAGTCCTGCTGCACCAAGCAGCACAAAGAAGCCCACTAGGTAAATCCCCACCTCCCAGCTTGGTGGGTTCCGCACCACTGAAACACACACAGAGAAACAAACGGATCCTCACAGCAGCTCTGATGCTTTATTTACAAAAACTTCAGAACTGGCAGCCTGCAATGATTGACAGTAGAATACAACCCATGAAAGAGTTTCTTTATAAGCCTTCATCAGCTTTGCAGCCAAGAGAAAGTGGGTGACTTCAGGAAACAGCCAGGACAAATTAAGTCTAAATCGATCAAATATTTGGAGTTAAATATCCAACAAGCTTTGGCAGGTTAATTAAAATGGTTCTGCAAATTGAAGACATAAGTGTACTAACAGAGAATACATAAAATATGTATGGGAGGACAAACGAGGCCAGAGGTGACAAAGAAATCTGTTCAACAAACACTCAAGTAAGATAAAAGTATAAGCATCTTTCATGCTCTCAGAGTTGTCGTAGTGTGGACAAATTACAGACATAATTCCACACAGATTTATTCATGCGCAAAAAAATAGTAAGCATGCATTGTGTGGCATCTACTCACCGCTCAAATGGTAGCCCGATAAATCCTCAACGTCAGCCGAGGACATGATGTCTCATCCAGCCTGCAGGAACACAACCAACCAAAGTTATTTTTAATTAATTTCCCACCATGACTTAACTGCAAATGTTTCATTCAAATAAAAATAATCATCAGTCCCACTGGGAGGTTGAAAAGGTCATTCCTCTTCACAACCTGTCCATCCAGATCACTTCAACCTGAATTACTGGTAATGTGTCGACGGCAACCAGTTTAAGGACACAGGACAGAAAAACTAGAATAGTCTAACGCCTGAACAGGCAGTGTGCAAGAACAACATCATGTATCCAACAAACCACAGAGTAAAAGAGTTTTAAATATAGACGGACAGAGAAAATGGCCCATGACCATTCAGAACATTTTCAGGGTGATTGCTATTTACGTCAATGTCTGCAGTGAGGTAAGTCTCACATTGCCGTTGACTGAGAGGGTTCTGATAAAGAAAAAGGTAAGGTTTTGAAACCAACCCCTTAAAAATCAGCTGCCAAGATGCAGAACACAGAAAAAACATATGAATAAAATGAGACAAAGACTTACTCTCAAGTACAGTGGTGGCAGGATTATACAACCACGTAACTCGGGTTGGTTTATCTGTTAATGTTACTTATAAATTCCAGCCACAGCATGTACTAAACAGAAATTGTGTTGCCTCAACACAATCTCGTTAGTCAGAAACTTTACAGGCAGGGACGGCAAAGGTAAAATAAACAGTGGTGTAACAATGTAGTTACCAGGGGGAGTTGTTTGGTGATGCTCCATATTCTTTTCTCTCCGTAGTTATTGTTTTCAGATTAAAGTAATGTGACGTTCACACCTACTTTTCACTGGCACTGTCTCTTAAGGCTAGTTTATACTTCTCTGTCTGCATAGACGCAAAGAAAGGATGCATTATCCATCGACGCAAGGGCAGTCCGTCATTCACGCAAGCACGGATGGAATAAGGCTACATTTTTTAACTATCCGTGGAACGCAACTCAGAGTGCAAGCCTGTTTTAGTTAAGACTCCCGAAGAGGATCCTGTCGATATAAAGGATAATACTGAGATATTTTTTGGGTGGAAAGAGAACAATAGAATATTTCTTCACGTTTCACTGATGATGGAATATTCTCGCCATCTATTCATCCTGCACTGCCAGAGGGAGCACTGGATTTGTGATCAAGGACCACACAATCAAGTTAAAACCAGGGCCGGGACAATATTTAATTTCTGCACAGTGATATCTAATTCAAATACAATGAATGTGCTGGTCACCCACTGCAGACTGGAATAACATGCGCCACTTCACTATGAGCTCCTTCTGCATCAGTGGATAAGATGCAAGGGTCTGTATCCGCACCAGCTGAGATCTCCAAAGTCTCCATAGCTTTCTAAGGCGCTGTCACAATGTCCTACAATGTCCAGGTCAGAGATGAAGATTAGATGCTCTGGTTGGAATAGATTTCTTTTTCAACGTTCTAAATTTTTTGTGTAAACTTAAAAATTACTGTGGGTCTGTATCAAGTGATCCGCTGTGAATCAGAAACTTTCAAAATGAACTAGAGCCTTTAGATATTTCCATTACATTTTTAGAGAATCAAAGAATTAACACAAGCCCTGTCTGATTGTAAATCATATTATAATGAATTACGGCTTAAATATCTTTGGCATATTACTCACTGAAAGTTATTCACAGATCAGAACAGAAACGTAATATTCTGCAGTCCCTGGTATTAACTGTGTTCTCCGTTCCTGAATCATAAATCAAGGTTAAGAAAAATCACTCTCTACGCGTGCTGGATGCAGAGATACCGAGAATATTTGGCTTTCAGTGCAAAGTTCGGGTAATTTTCTTGCATGCTTTCTCCACAAACAAAATGGAAAGATTCTCTTAATGAGTCTTGAAAAAAATGAAATATTACATGAATATTTAATCGCCGACCCACATTAAAGACACTTCTGCCAGACGTATGACATTTAGATTATGTATTTTTTCCATCTTGAAACGGTACTGCCGACATTGCAGGCCTCAGCGCTGAATGTATTTGGAGCGGATTATGAGTTTTTAAAAATCCTTACAGCAGGATCTTCGCAGAAAGAGAAAAAGATTGCATAAGGAAGTGATATATATAATAGTTCTTTCAGATACTGAGGCTATATGGAAATTGTGTTGGGAGCACAAGTGGCTGTTAGATCGGTTCTAGTAAATAATTTCCACATCAGGTTTGGTGGGGACAAGCTCGTCAATCATAAAAAGTGCTTGGGACATGTCCCTGGAGTCCCCAGTTAAAATGATGCCTAAGACTGCAAAGGTGGGCAGACCCGCCAAAAAATGTAGTAACAGAAGGGAAGGAACGGAGTTGAGTGAAACACCATCCATACTTCATTAATGTTTCCTTTAAATCTTCCCATCCTTTTAATCAACCCTTTTAACAGGAACTGATAGCTGCTTCAACTTTACCATATAAGCAACCCACGCAGAGTGCGCGTGTTGTGCACACATGTTGCTATAGATATGTTGCAAGTTGTGTGAAGTTTTTTTAACTAGCATACCTTTTGTGAAAAAGCCAAAAGGAGCATTTTTCTGCATCACTGTCTTCCATGAAAAAGTGAAAAGCTGTATAAAAAAAAGTGGTTGCTGGGCTGTGTGTGACTCATTCCTCCTCTCCACCCTTCTCCCCGACTGTTGGAATCTCCTCATATCTCAGGAACGTGGGGGAAATAGGACCATTACACTAATGATATATAGAAAATCTGGGGGAGGGCTGCAGGCTGTGTGTTGATGTTTTTTTCTTTTTTTCAACAAACACTTTGGAGAACACAAATCATGGAGGCCAGTTAAAGTGGATGGTGCAGTGCAGGGCCCAACGACATGTTCCTGATGTGCCACTAGGAAAGTAAAGAGAATCTGTAACAGTGGGGGAATCTTCTTCTGTGTCTGCTCAGCATTATTCACATCAATTTACCTGGACTGATTTAAAAGTAGATTACACTAGAATAGAAATAGAACCAAACAACAGTACACACAATGTAGGAAACTCTGCTAATTGTGTTTTTCAGGTCCAGTCAGATGGAAAAAGCTGGTTGATCAATCACAGAGTTGCACTTATCTTCTAACAATAAATACATTTATGTGCTGCCAATATTTGGGTTAAATCCCTTTTCAATACTTTTTTCTGTGAATCCAATCTTTATATTCCCTGTCACTTTGCTGCTGTTACATGTCAATTTCCCCTATATGGGGCAATAAAGGATTATTCTTCTATCCTTCTTCAATAAAAGCCCTTAAAAATCAAGATTTA
This sequence comes from Apricaphanius iberus, assembly GCA_028564705.1. Lineage (NCBI taxonomy): Eukaryota > Metazoa > Chordata > Actinopteri > Cyprinodontiformes > Aphaniidae > Apricaphanius > Apricaphanius iberus. The sequence goes on along the minus strand of JAPXFQ010000708.1, from coordinate 1,032,859 downwards.
AACCTCATTTTGATAGTACTATTCTTACTACAGTTAAGAGCTATCAGCCCCCATGAAAGTGACCACAATAGTAAAAAAAAAAAGTTCATACTTGCACTACTTCCAAACGAACAAAGACAAAATCTCAACAATGTTTGATCAGAATATTTTATTGATGTGATGAACTATAACAAGAAAACTGAAAAATGACAAGGCCGAAACTATCAGCCCTCCAGACATTTATTAGTCAATAGTGCCACCTATTAGAACTATCATGTCTCTTTAGGGATATGAGCATGCTTGAACATTGACCTTAAGCACTCGCCACAGATGCTCAATGGGACTGAGATGTGGCCTCTGTGAGAACATTGATATCTACGAAGACATATCGATCTGTTGCCAATCAAATCCAAGTAGTTGGCTGCAAGTTTAACTCCTTTTGGGGTTTTTAGTAAATCTTTTTTGCTCAGGATTCAGCATATGATGAATCAGAGTATTACTTTAGAATTTAATATTTTCCAATTAGTCGTATTTGATTTGAATTTAGTCCATTTATATGCCATGGGTCAACTCATGGTGATGCCTGAGGCTATAAGAAGGTGAGCAGGGTAACTACGATAAACACTAATTTCATCTGTAGTTGGATTGAATGGAGAATATTTGTGAACACCAATCTTACCACAGATTCTAAATTCGATTAAGGTTTGGACTTTGACTAGACCACTCTAATAAATACAAGACTATGCTTCAATCTAGATCAAACTATTCGAGTTCTAATTCCTTTACATGAGATCTTACAATACTAAAATGCCACAATATGTTTTGCCAAAGTGAAGTCTGCTTTCACTTGATGTTATTATGGACCATAAATATGAAGCTGGGAGGTTTGAGCTTGGGACCCCATAAGTATTTTTAAGTAAGGCAGAAGGTACTCCTTGAGTTGCTGTCTGGTTGTGTGAAGAAATCAGCAAATAAAGAATGCTCGTCTGAATTATATAATGTATCATGCATTAAAGAAATCCTCCTCCATTTTTAATTGACTAGATAGTATTTTGGGTACTTATTATTAACCGTAAACATGAACAGACAATAAGCTAAAAACACTTTAGGAATACCACAACTAAAAACTGCAAGAGTAGTTCAACTGGCTAAGAGTTAGCTGCTAACAACTGAATTTAGCATCTACTTAACAGCATCCTGACATTAACAATCTTGATTTAGTTTGCGCAACAGTTGTTCACCTGTTGTTTGTATTATTCACAACAGAGATTTTGCTATAATGCCAAAGGTAAAAAGTAAAAAAGCACCATCTAGTTAAATAACACATAACTAAATGGAATGCAGTGTTTACAAATGTTAACCAATGATTAAAATCCAGGTATGAACAATACAGCCAACCTATTTCCTGAGCAAAGGAAAAAGAATAGTTTTTGCTGAAGCTGCAAATTAATCAGCTTTGATAAATAAGAAGAGACTTTCAGACTGGAACAAAAGGTTAGATAAGGAAAGAAAAAGATGAAATGGATAATGGAAAAAATGTAGGTGGTTGTTGTTCAGTGCTGACAGAGGAGTGAGGAACACCACAATTGGGAGGAACAGAACATGCTAGTCAGCCGCTCTCTTCTCTCCGCTCTCCTACTCGCTTTTTCGACAACCTGATCAATCAGTTCGGCTTTTAATCTCCACCAATGACTTTATAATCAAATTAACTGCATCCCTGCGATATCACACAGCGCCCACAGTCCATGTTCAGCCAGCTGGGCAATCCGTCCTGCCCCACCTCGCGTTTTGTCTGTTTACAAAGCCGGCACGCTTTGACTTTCTGGTTTAATTCATTTAGTGAATGGTTTTAGTGAAGAAAGAACCTACTGGCACACATTTTTAAATGTCATCGTTGGCACCATGGAAAGAAAAAATCCGCACACAGCAGCAGGATGTCCCAATCACTCAGATAACAAAAAAACTGCAAGTCAGAGCCTTGGAAAATCCAACCATCACATATAAAAATAATTATGGGGCCTCAAGTAGCAGGCGCCCCATGTACCTCAGGCCTTGATGCGGTCACCCCAGGTGTGAGTCACTTTGGCCAAAAATTCTTTACAAAAATCATTATTAGGTCACTCATAAAGAGATTAAATGTATGTCTCAGACTTGCTTTGATCTATAGAAACCTTCTCTAAAAATAGTTATTTTTAGTGTTTGTGATTGTGAGCCCCCTATGTCCAATATATCCAGGCAGAAATGTTCTACCCTGGCACATTTCAGACTTAAGTGTTGCAATGTTGCCTCGAGATTTCCGATCAAGCTACCACCCGTGTACACCACAGTTGGGGCGTTGCTTTCAGGCTTGCAAGCATCCCCCTTTTTTCCTCCAAATGTAGTCCGGATTATTTTGGTCAAACTCTGTAATTTTTTTTTCAGCACCCTAAAGAACGTGTGTCCACAAGAAATGGGTCATTTATCCCCGAGCAGATTTAATAACTGTAATCTGTCTTTTCATGTTGCTTTCGGTGTATTGAATTCTTCTGAGTAGCTTCTGAGTTCATTTTAGTACAGGTTTTATTTCACTGTAGTGTCCAAACAACTTCAGCCAACATCTTTAAAAAGGTTACTTATTAAAATCCAGAAATTTACATTTTTTGTTTCTAACCTAGACGTGGCAACAAGACCGGAACTTTGCTGCTTTTATTGAATTATGTCCTAGTGCAACTCTTTCATCAGCCAGTTTCGAATGTTAGGCCAGGGATGAGGCCTTGCGACTGTGTTCAGATGTGGATTTTCATGCCTTACATCCAATATTGGACAATATACATAATTCAGAAATTGACGATAAAGACCCATCTGTGCCGTGGTGATCTCACGTCTCAAGAAATTTTCTCTCTTATTCTGGCATTTAGGAAATATAAATCAATTTTGTAATGTTTTGGTTTGATTTAATGTAAGACAGTGAGAAAACAAAGACTATTTCTCTTTTTATATAGTGTAAGTAAACATAGATTCAGAGTCAAGAGGCTGGTGCTTCATACTGCAAATTCTTGGGTACAGAGAAGAAAAAATTAAAAGAAATTAAAGAGCCACACAGCTGGTGGGGCTGTAACCTAGTCTGAAGAGTTGAGGAAGTAAATTAATGAGTTTAATACTGATATAATAATGCAAACAAGCTAACACAGCCAGGTGGAATTTCATAAAAGCTCAGAACTGCTAACACAGGCCTTACTGGTTTGCAACTAACAAAAATGAGAGGTTAGAAGAGTGAGAATGGTAATAATTCAACATAACGGTGCTCCTGAAACGATGGTCTCTGTAAGACTGGCAACCCAGCACAGAGGAATGTCTTATCTTTGCACACTTACTGGTGTGGTCAATGGTTAAGAAGCACACCATTCAAACACAGATGGCTCAGTTTAATTTGTAGAAAGCTGTAACAACATCATGTATTTGTTTGCTAGGCTAATGACAACCCAAATCATATTATACAGCTACAGCATTAAGGAAGCATCATCTCTCTGACTCTTACATACACTTGTACGAGCTCTATGGAAATGACAGCTTAAAATGTAATTGATAGCTTAAGTTGTTGGAGCTAATCACCTGGGTGCTATCACTGCTTCAGGGTTTTATGGTAAACTATCTATTACAGGCCTTAATAAATGTTGGAGGGAGCAGAAGGACAGAAATAACTATTTTCTCCCAACAGATGTTTTAACTGTCCCTGAGAGCTCCTATCTGCCTTTTACATCCTCTACATCTGCCTTTCTGTTCAGAAAAACGAGCTGATTGTCTGACACCATTTCTCCTTAGCCCAATTCAAGGCTTTAACAGATCTGTAAAACTAATAGTGAACACCAACCTCATCTGAGCCTGTGCAAACACACTTGATAAACCTGAATGGAAACCAGATACGAAAACGTCTCGATACAACCACACGTTTGACTTGCATGATGGCTTCAATTCTATTGATTATATGTCACAAGTTCACAACTGTCTACAGTAAGCTTAAAAGGTAGACAATCCTTTCTCGCAAGTGTCCAAACTGTTGCTCAAGACTGACCCGATTACCAGCCCCATCTTTGGTCTAACTCCAATCTTTTTGTCAAAGTCATAGAAAAATCAATATGCAAATCAAAAGCAAAGTGCGGCTGATGGAAAAAGTCCTCTACAGATTCAACAAGAAGTCAAGGATTGGGTCCCGTCTTCTCCGACAACTGCTCAGATCTCTGCAGACAGTTTCTACTAGTGCCTTTTTACACTGGAAAGGTTTCTCTCCCAGGTGTGATTCAATTTAGCTCAGATGTAAAAAATGAGATTCAATGTTTCCTCTCAGCCTTACACAGAGTTGCTCTTAGAGTATTTTGTGAGAGCTTAATGAGGAAAATGGCCTCATATTCAAGCCTAAATCATATTTAACAGCAAAGGACTCAGTATTGAGATGTGAAACGCTACAAAAACAATTACAAAATGGTTGGTTGAATATCTTCAGTAATTTTAATAGTTTCGATCAAGCTTATTCATTCCATTGAAAGTCCTGTTCTCAGGAAATAAATCAAACCAAAAAAAAGCCCTTATGTGCTGTGCTTATATTAATATTGAATACATAACGAATGAACGTTTCCGCATTTTGTAATGGTACAATTCTAACACTTTTGTGACAATTATTATTTTTCTTTAGCTTTGAATTCATAGCCTTTGGCCTGATTTTGCTCATCCCTCTAGACCAGTGGCTAGAGGGATGATAGATCCCCTCTATGATCTCCCTCTAACTATTTCTGTTCCTTTGGTTTATAAGAAAATCTTCTTTGGTTAATTGAACATTGCCTTCAGAAATAAGCCACCGTACGCATGTTTTATAGAAATAAAAACAAACTTGTTACAGTAAAATGTGAGGCTAAGATCACTGCTTCTTCCTTCAAAAAGATGCATCTTGCAGTTTAAAGACACCAGACAACACCTTCCCACATGACAGTTCTCTGGACTCGCAGTAAAACAGGGCGGCTGTCTGTTGGAGCCCAGTTTCTCTCACAGTACTGGCAAAATTGACAGATTGTGTTTTGATATAGCTGACTGTGCTAAAGACATCCATCATTACATGATTCAGCTTGGGACTCGACTGTTTACACACTAGTGTGTCCCGGTGTATAATGCAGTATAATGCTGATGGACCACTCATAAATGCGCCTGCCGATGGTATTATTGGACAGAGGAATAACCAATAGTTTGCTGGACTCTGTTCTTAATCATAGATGAAACCATATTGCAGGTAAGTATATAATACTCTGTAGTTGTTGTTTTTTTACACTGTGCCACTATGTACATAACTGTATATGTGCTCAGTTGAGCATTTGCAGGTGTAACAAAACCGAAGGTAAGATATAAATTTGTCAAATTATCTACTACATTGTGCTTGGAAGGAAGTGGGTTTAGAAACTTATTTGGCAGTGTTTTATTTTCAGCTTTTTGTTTATGTAGGAGCCTCATTAAAAACCTGACCATTAAATTAGCATTTCATTTTCATCCATTCATATTGTGCCCCCCACTCTGGAAACTACTCCTTTACACTATCTCTCCATTTTTATTTCTGCTTTGTTACTGACCTGCTGTATTTGTTAAGCACTTCAGTCAATCGTAAGGTTGTGTATAAAGTGGTTTATAAATAATAACTATATGATCATGATGATAATGATGAATTGCCTTCAGTAGGTACCTAATCATTCATTGGAAAGAACCTTTCTGTAGGTCAAAGACATTGTGAAGGCCTAATATACCTTAGGCCTAAGGCCTAAGGTATATTAACGAACATTAGTGACCAAACAGGTCATGAATCATGATACCAAAGAAACACAGCAGACAGATAAAGGAAACAGTTTATTCCAGGGTTGTAAAACAATATGATGAATTCTGAAATACCCACAAAGCTCTGTTCAATCTTTTGTCCAAAAATTAAAAGGGCTTGAGAGCTCAGAATTAGGGAGACATTCAAAAGGGCCCTAAAAAAGAAAAATTAAATAATTGAATTTTAACTTAAATTTAACAGAATTTATCCATTTATTTTACAAAATAACAGTCCACAGCATTAACATAAGTTAACAAACTCAACGGTCCATCAACTTTTTTGTGAAAAACATTTTGTGAAAAGTTGCAAAGTTTTTGTGATTTTATTTTTCACTACTTATTTAAATTGTTTGAAAAGCTCGCAGAGTTTCAGACTACATTGTCACGTAAGCCTTAGCAAAACAAAATAACTTTAAATTTACTTTTAACAGTTGAAAACTATATAAATGTGACCAGCTCAGATTGGGTCCCCACTAGAAGAACAGCTTTGCTTCTAATCTGTTGAAAACCATCAGTTATGCCCTCTTTAAAGCTGCCCTTTGTGGATAAAGCACAAAAAATTGGGGGAAAAACAAGCAGCAATGCGCATTCTTGAACACACCAAATAATGTGAAAGTACTATGGTGGTAACATCATGCTGTGGGACTTATTTTCTAAAACCATTACAAGGAAATTTCACAAAGTTGATAGGAAGATTGATTGAGCAATACACATATATTGTTTTCAGAGTTAATATGAAGCCAGAACAGAAGAATTTTCAAAGTCCAGACCAAATGGAACATCTGGAGCAAAAAGTCCTTCCAATCCGACTGAGTTTTTAATCACACTGGACTTTCTTTTCATGGATTTTTAATCTCGACTCTCAGATCGATAAATTGGCGCTAAAGCAAAAACAATACATCTAGTGTCAAGTGCTGCTCCGAATCACGCTGACAAATTAAAGCTACCACTTATCAGATGAACAACCGAACAATTAAGCTAATACAGGACGGATAAAGCACTTAGTGCAGCAGAAACGTCTGTAACAGCTGACCTAATGTTTTGGAAAGAAGTCCAGTCTCTTTCAGTAGGCCGAATTTTTCACAAGTCTTCGAGCACTGTTTGATCTACCATTTTAATAACTGCACTTAGATCAATATTGCTTTTATACTTCCTCTCTGCATCTTTATTGGCACTTTTAAAACTCCCAGATTTGAAGCCAGAAATTTCTCAGTTCTTCTCACCTTTGGTGATACATCTCCAGACTGCTGCTGCATCTAGGCATTTCAGGGATGAGAGCTGCAGCTACATTTGGCAGCCATTTGTGGCGACAGCAGGCCTACGCCATAAAAAAAGGCAATCAATCCCATAATGTATTCTGGAAATATTAATATTAGCTGTGATACATCAAGACCCGAGCTACCAGTTAGGAAAGCCCAGTTTCATCATGTCGATGACCTTAATGCGCTTCTGAGGTCTCTCAAAGTCTCCCATCTACAGTTTTCATCAAAGTGTTTCCCTAATGTAATAATGCTTACAATGTGTTTAAGGAGGAGGGAGATGTGTGTGTGTGTGTGAAGAAGAGAGAGGGACCAGGAGGGGGGTGCGTGTTAAAGGAATAGCTGAGATGATTGCAAGTGCTGGTGAAGGAATTGAGTTCTGAGCAGGTCACATTTCAGCAGAGAGAAAGAGCAGCAACGCCCATTTCTTCACACTGCAAAAGAAAATTGAGAAGCAATCAAACACCTAGTAGGGGTGGGGGTGGGGTTCATGATTTTGTCACGTGGGACACGGTGGCTGATGTGGGGCGTTTTAGAGTTGGGGGCGTCTATGAGGGGTTCTTGGGGGTGGGACCACTTTGCTGATGGGGTGCTCAGTGCCATGGCCCCCACCCATAGTGGAACTTTGGTGGCTTTGCGTGGTGATTCATGACGGCTGCATGCAGTGCTTTAGAGGGGTTTGCGCTGGCGGACACAGGTTACTGGCCTGGTGGCTGTGACAGAAAATTTTATTATTAATGCTGGGACATTTAGAAAGGTTCGATTCTCTTACTCAGCTCTTAGACAGCTGTTCTGATTCTAAGGTACAAACAGGGACCTATTATCTGTAAACATCTCATCTTGACTTATGACAACTCTTGTGATTATTTTGTGTTGACTTATGACAGATCCTGTGAATGTCTTTCTCAGCATTATACAAAGTGTCCCTTATTGTTATCTATATTCTTATTGTCCACTGACACATCCATTATTGCCTCATGACAGATCCTGTGTTTACCTATTCCATGTTGTTCTGTGATTGGTCTTGTGGTTATCCTCTGATGCATAGAACAGAGTGTTAGTTATCTTACCATAACTGTATGATGTAATGATTGGTCAGAAGCTGATTCAATAGGGTGGGGCTGATTACTATATACACCCATGCATCTGTGCTGAAGCTTCAGGGTTCTCAGCAGGAGGTCCTCTGTGCACGTAAAATAAACTATGTACAAATATGGCTGACACTTTGTTTTATTCTCCCATCCGAGGCCTCTCAGACACCCAGATTTCTACCACAGTGGCTGTGCTGCCTTCAGGTGGGTCTGGGGTAAGGCTGTCACAATCTCGATTTTAGATCAAAATCGATCGTGATCACCTCCTGCCATGTTTACACTCTGTGCGTCCCACTCGGGACTGTGTAGCAACAGTTAGCAGACAACCGTCTAATCATAAGAAACCACACATTGCATTTTCCCCAAAAATTAACTCTCACCATTTCTCATATAACTCACAAACATCAACAGGTAACATTTTAACTGCCTGTATCACATCCCACATGATCAGAGCACACGTCTACAGAGCACAACTCAACCTGGGTGTCTAGTGTTTTGATAGCAAGCCGTTTGTCGGGTGGATTTTGGTCTCCCTCTGGGATGAGGACGGAGGGAATTGGGCTCCATGGGGCTTGGTGGTGCTGTGGCCGTGGGCCCTGAATTGGACGTGCCAAGGCCTCCCACCTCTGGTGGATCGTGCTGACTAATAACTCTGTGGATGTAAAAAGTAATTGAAACTACAGCTCCTGACAGTCACAAAGACTTCTGGAAACTGTGTGATTGCTGATCGTTTTCCTCATCAGACATACACAAATCACATAGATGACCTATTTTGGATTCAAAAAGGCAACTTTTGCCAACAGGTGCAGGATTTTTTATGGCTGGAATTAAGAAACTGTTCCCCATAGCAACTTCATTAGCAAAATGTAAATATAACATATTTTATTCTCCATCCCTCTCATGTAAGGAACACGGAGTGTACATGACATTCTATGCTATCGGATATCGGGAGGTATCCGGGAGAATGGTGACTCTGGAAGAATTTCAGGAGGGGCATTGAAATTTGTGACTCTCCTGAGAAAACTGAGAAGTTTGCAAGTAGATACGATGCCGATATTTACTCTAGTTTTCTGGTGGTGTTAATCATCTCCGTGGGCGTCCGCCTCTGATCCAGAGAGGCATGACCGACTGACCATCACGTAAGGAGGTCGGGGAAAGGGGTTCGTTCAGTCTGTTCATAGAGCTCTTCATTTAAACTTCTTGTAGATGGTGAGGGTTTAGTTATGTAACCATGTGTTCAAAAATCAGTAAATAAGTTTTGTCCACAGGCTCACGTAGAAGGAAACTTGGCTTCCAATATATCCACCCCCAGATACTGGGACCCTTTGCTCATGTATTTTAGACTCGCTTTTTATAGTTATATGTTGTAAAGCCACCAATACTTTTCAATGATTGGGCATCATTTTATTCATCTTCATCATGGATATTTCTAGAGATTATTACTAAAAAATACACACCGTCACTTTAAGCTATTTTTCAAAGATAAATAGCAGAATATTTTGAGCTATAGATTTGAGGAAAAACTGATTTAGGGGTGCCTAATATAAAGGTATGCCACACTTTCCAGATTTACATTTGTAGACGTTTTTTAATTACTGTTTTTTTTCCTGTCAGTCTATCCAAGGGTCTGTGGTTGTAACAGAATTAAATGTGACAAGGCTCAATCGGCATGGCTGCTTCAGCATGACAGCGTAACCATGCAGAGGGTGCCAGGAGCCCCTCCGGCTGCCTCTGAGAGTGAACAGGAGGAAGCATTTAACCACATTATGGCGTGATGCTACAGTGAGCATCATCTAATAGGATTACCCAAAATTAAAAGCTCAAGCAGCATCTTTTTCATCACAGTGCACATACTGAATCCTAGCATTAACCCCTGGAGACAACAGCTGATTCTACCTATGAGCTGCAGGTTGCATCACGCCTCAATTGTCAGCAGTTTCCTCCCTTTCCAGATTGTCCCCATTTGATTGAGGATTTAGAGGATTTCCAAATGAAACAGTGAAGTTGATGTCATTTGATGCTAATGTGTTGAGAAAAATCTGGATCTATAACTAGAAGAATGTGGTACGGCTTGCATCAGTGGCTGTTCGTTTGTCACTGTGGAAATCAGAGAAGAAAAGACTGATGGTAGAGGATGAAGATCAGAACAAGAACAGAACACATAGTTCTGAGCACACTGACTCTTAGACTCTCATCCTGGGCTCTGATTAGAAGCCACAGACTCAGGAGAGGACTTTTATAATGCCTTGTCAAAGTATTTATAACGTCAGAACCTTTTGATATTTGATCTCATTACAACCACAAACTGGGATTTTTTTAGCAAGCTTTTATGTGCTAAAACAACAAGAGTGAATCCATGTGAAGGAAAAGAGAAAATAATTGAATTAGAAGTCTTTTTTAGAAATATAAATCTAAAAAGTGTGAGAATAAGTTGTACTTAGGGATGCAACTATACCCCTTTTTTCAAACCAATACAATACAGATACTTGGATCTTAGTGCTTGCCGATACAGAGTACCAATGTCAAAACTTCTATCACACACAAACAATTTAATGAATTGGAAGACAGGTTTTATTTTCTGGTCAGTTTGTTAAAACAGAGGCGCGAACTGACGACACAAGACAGGGAGGCAAACAAAGAACACAAGAAAACATCCCAGTCCTCCACCTCTGCCGGACGGCAGAGAAACAGTAATAAAAACAAAAACAACAAACTGTACAGAACCAAACCAATAGTTCGGATCTAGTAGAATAAACTAAGAATTATACATTCACTACACACAAGCATGGATTAATGAACATAATACAAATGTTTCTGGTTAGCTCCTGTGAACAACTAACTAATGATGATAACCTCAGCTTAAGATATGCCCGTCCACACCAATGTCCCCACACCTATGTGTGTGCGGGCATGCAGGTCGGAATAAGGTTTCCCCACGCAAGTGATTGATAGCTCGTGTAAGGAACCGTCAATCCATCCTACAGGAATCGACACAGACATGGAGGAGGCAAGAGATGTATGCATCCAGGGTCCCAAAGAGTACAGAGGCCACAGGCGGATCAGCGCAGGGTCGATCACCCACCAAGAGAGGAACAGATGGAAGCCGCAGGGGACCACCCACCGGCCGCAATGCTGGGGCCCGAGAGATCGCAGTGACGAGCCCACGGGCTCCGCCGGAAACCGGCTACGCGAGGGCGGGCCCGGATCAGGATCCGGAGGCCACGGGGACCAGGGGCACCCCGCCCCCCAGCGGGGCCCCAACCAGGGACCAGCCGAAAAGGGCCCCCCCCCGCCGCCGCAGGCAAGGGGGACCCGCAGCCAACCGATGGACAACACACGCCGCCGCCACCCCGGACCAATACCCTATCGCCAACAACCCGGCCCGCCCCCACACACCCACACGCCAGGGAGCCACAGCAAGAGCCACAGCGGATGTACGCCCTCCCCAGGCCGCGCCCAGCCAGCACCTGGACATCCAGATCTTCCAGCACCCGGGTCCAGATCCCGCACCACGTAGGGCGCCAAGATCAGGGGCCCAGCCAATCCCGGACAGCCCCACCAGGTGAACAGACCAGCCAGCAGAAGTCCTGGAACCGGCAGGAGGCCTGGGCGCCAGGCACGGTCCCCACCGATCCACCGGGCGGCACCAACCTATTCTACAACCCCGGAACCCCCATAAGAGGTGCCGCAGTCAATCCAAGGAGGACGTCGGCCCGAAACAGCGGCCGCCCAACACACCGGACCACCCAGGACCCGCCCGACATGCACCAGGACGGAGCCGGGCCGCAACCGGGACCCCCGGCCCAAGGCATCGAGAGCCATCATCAACCAGCGGGCAGGAGCATCCATCACCGACGGGGAGTGACGGGGAGGAAAGAAGATGCATCAGGCCAGAGAGCAGCCAAACACCCAACCTGACAGGTAGACATAGACAGACAGAGACACTCATACGTACCCTCCCTCTCATGCGTACACATTCTTACAAATCAGTGGCGGCTTGTCAATAGGGGGCGCTCGGGCGCCGCCCCCATCAAAATTTCATAAAGAATTAATACACACAGTAAACATAAATTATGTAATAAAAAGTCATTACCACGTCTGTTCAGTGTTCACTCATACAATGGGTGTTAATTTTATTTTTGTAAGCCTTTCCATTTCATATCGGATTTATTTTGGGTTGTTTTATTAGTTTTTAATATCAAGGGGCGCCGGCCAAATGAGTGTGTATGTATCTTCCAAACTTGCGGCTACCATGTGACTTCATGCTGGTCTCTAATTGGTCACTTAAAGATTCTCCTCGGGGCGCAGAGAGCTGCGCCCCTGACGAATCAGCGCGCTAGGCTAATTTTTCTTGCGATCTGATTGATTCATGATACCTGGCTGTCAGTCAAAGTCACTGGCAACGCGCTTGTCACTCCAACATAGACACTCCTGCGCGCGGGTTTACGGAGGCGAAGAAGCGAGATAGACGTACAACAAAACAGCAGACATGGCCAAAGAAAATTCGGTTGTTTCTTTACAACTCAATCCTTTCACGAGACGTTCGCTGGAGGAAAAAAAAAGGATTAAGGAGCTTGGACCGGAGAAACCCGGTTTACAGATCCAGCAGCAGGCAAGTGACCGTGGGCGGAGTTACACCCGAGGCTTCTCCGGTCTGTGTTATGCTAAACACAGTTGGCTCGCTGGATGCGAAGTAAGCAATGCTCTTTTTTGCTTTCCCTGCTTGCTTTTTCAAAGTGTTGGCACGGAAGTGTTGTGGACAACAACAGGGGTCAGAGACCTGAAACATCTCTCTGAAAAATGCAAACGTCATGAAAGTAGCCGTTGCCACATTGACAACAGTATGAAGCGACAGTTTTTTGGCCGCGTTAGCATTGCTGAACAATTAGACGAGGGCTACAGAGTTGGCATTAGAAGGCACAACGAAGAGGTGACAAAAAATCGTCATGTTCTGTCCAGGATAATCGACTGTGTGAAATTCTGTGGGGCATTTGAGTTGGCTTTACATGGCCACGATGAGAGTGAGAGCTCTGTGAACCCTGGGATATTTCGTGGATTGGTCGATTTTGTTGCCTCTCTGGATGGAGCTTTGAAAGAGCACCTTGAGACTGCCACTGTTTTCAAGGGTACTTCCAAAACTGTCCAAAATGAACTCTTGGACTGTATGTTGTCTGTTGCAAGAGAGCAAATCATTGAAGAAGCTCAAAAGAGTGTTTTTGTATCAATCCAGGCAGATGAGACAACAGATATTTCAACACAGTCCCAACTTGTGCTTGTACTACGCTACATTGATGACAAGCACAGTGTTCAGGAAAGATTTTTTGAGTTCATTCCTTTGCAGTCAGCTACATCTGAGTCCATTGCTGCTGCATTATCAGAGCGTCTTGCTGCCATCATTCCTGAGGATCAGAAAAGCAAGCTAATCTGCCAGGCGTATGATGGAGCCAGTGTGATGAGGGGTGCCAATGCAGGTGTTCAGAGGAAGATCAAAGATGTGTACCCAAATGCCCATTATATCCACTGCTATGCACACCAACTCAACCTGATCATGCAACAGGCCACCTCTCACATTTCCAAGGTGAGAATTTTTTTTTCTGACCTGGGTGGATTTGCGAGCTTTTTTTCCAGGTCACCCAAGCGTACGGCTGTCCTTGATAAAACGGTGGCCCGTAGACTGCCAACATCCAGCAATGTCCGATGGAACTTTCACAGCCGAGCCATCAACACTGTGTTTGAGCACAGAGATGATCTCATTCAATGTTTTGAGAACATACGAGATTCGGGTGACTTTGACTCCAACACCATCAGAGAGGCAGGAGCCATGGCCATGCTGCTGGAACATCAGGACTTTAAGTTCTTCCTGGAACTTTTTCACCACATCATGCCACATGTGGACCTCCTCTATGCCAAGCTCCAGAAGAAGAACATAGATGCAGTCCACATCAAAGGGAGCATCCAGCAGTTCAAAAAGGACATACAAAACATCAGGTAATATGTCAATAATATCATCATCACATTTTTAATTGTTATCTCTTTTCAACTTTTTGATCATTATTATGACTTCTTCTTCACAGAAATTCTCTCCATTCCATGAGTGAGCAAAGCAGTGGCTCTCTGACAGCAAAACGGCGTCGGGTACTCAGTTCTGAGGATCGTCAGAGTGCTGCAGAAGAGGTGAGTTTATGTTGTAGAAATCTGTCATAGTTTATGAAATAGCTATTTAAATACCATTTTAAATATGTCATGTTGCAGAGATGATTTAGTTAATTTCCTAATCACAATTAACCTAAATGTTTAATGAAAATATTAAAAATCATATCACAATTGCAGTTGTCAATAATAGCAAGATGTTTTTTTCAAAACCATGCAGCAACAGAGGGTAACAATGTCAACAAAAGTAAATTAATTTAATATCTATTTTTTCTCTCTGTTTTTGTATTCTCTCTGTAGATCTGCAACACCATTCTGAGACACACCAGGGAGCGCTTCAACTTCACCGACCATCTTGTCTGTGCCACCTTGTTGCAGGGGGACAGGTTTGAGGAACATCACGGGTCATTTCCCCAAGGGGTGCTGCAAAGCACTTTGAAGGCCTACCCAATGCTGAACGGAAGCAAGCTGAAGACAGAGCTCAGTCTCATCTACAGCAAAGCAGAGTTCAGAACCTGTTGTGGTGCAGTGGACCTGTTCCAGCTGTTCATGGAGAACAATCTTCAAGATGTTTTTTTCAGAAACGGTCACTCTTTTAAAGATCCTTATTACCACACCTATGACCACAGCTGAAGCAGAGAGGTGTTTCTCAACCTTAAAAAGGGTGAAAACTTTTCTGAGAAACACCATGACCCAGGAAAGGCTGAATGCCCTGGCCATGCTCTCCATGGAAAAGAGACTAATCTGTCAAATGACCAATTTCAATCAGAGAGTCATTGAAAGATTTGCTGGCCTGAAAGAGAGGAGAGCAAAATTTTTGTTCAAGTAGTTTGTTGTTGTAAATAGTTTGTTGTTGTGAATAGTTTGTTGTTGTGAATAGTTTGTTGTTGCCAGTAGTTTAATTTTGTAAATAGTTTTATTGTTGTACATAGTTTATTGTTGCTAGTAGTTTAATGTTATAAATAGTTTATTGTTATAAATAGTTTATTGTTGCTAGTAGTTTAATGTTATAGTTTATTGTTGCTAGTAGTTTAATGTTATAGTTTGTTATAAATAGTTTATTGTTGCTAGTAGTTTAATGTTATAAATAGTTTGTTATAGTTTATTGTTGTAAATAGTTTATTGTTGCTAGTAGTTTAATGTTATAAATAGTTTAATGTTATAAATAGTTTTATTGTAAATAGTTTATTGTTGCTAGTAGTTTAATGTTATAGTTTATTGTTGTAAATAGTTTGTTGTAAATAGTTTATTGTCGTAAATAGTTTATCCATCACTAAATCTGTTAACCTTTCACCTGTCTGCCTCCTTCCATTCCTCCCTGCCTTTGGGTCCACATCGACACACCACCGTGACAGCAAGTAGTTTATTGTTGCCAGTGCGCCCCCCCAAAAATTTTTATCACCAGCCGCCACTGTTACAAATACAGGACATACGAAAAAAGGACGCTATACACTCATTCATACCCCCCATACGTACACTATACTCCATACTACCAGGCCCAGGGACAGACGCCCCAATAGAGAACCCTGCCCCTGCACCCAGGAGACAGACCCCTTTGCCCACCAGGACGGGGACAAGCAGACCGCCAAGGCCCCCACACCGGCTCTAGAGTATTCATTGGAAGAAGAGAGTGTAAACAGCAGTTTGTCCATTTTGAAATCTTGCCTCAGGGTCTAACTTGGATTTAGGTCTGGCCATTGACCGGGCCGTTCAAGTTTGTCCCGTGTTTAACTCCATCCATCAATACATCCATCCGTGTCCCTAATATAGAAAACAGAGTCCAACAACATGATGGTGCCGCTACAATGTTTCACAGTGGCGGTGGGGTGCTCGTAATGAGTTGTGAGGTCTGTTTCTTGAGGCTCTCTTTCGACAGTGTCTTTTAGTCATCCATTAAAAGGTCCCCTTCATTGAATCATCATGAAACACTTTTTTTCCCATTCATTATTCATTGTTGTATAAGCATGCTGCATGTGAATATTTACACCAAACTCAAATCCCTGCATCCGTTAGAGAAACAAAATGCACCATAAAATGGCCGAGTCGAAAAAAGCTGTTCATTCTAATGTCATAACATAAGTAAGCGCCCTCAGGAGGGCTGCATTGTTTTGGCCAGGTAGCATCCGAGAAGCCAACAGTTAGCAACTCCGCAACATGGCAGAATACGTTCGGTATTTGTGGAGATAACACGTTACTTTTTTTTTTTTTACCCATGGAAGAGGAGCTGAAGAAGAAATTGTTGGAATTTGGAGCACGACCAGAAAACGGGAGGAACTATTAGTGATGTTTTCAGTCCCTTTGAGCAGATACTTCATAAGTGGATTTAAAACCAGGATCTGTACCAAAACCAGCTCCCAGGCTATTGTAAGTAAAAAATAAACCTTTCGCCCAATGCTTCACTTTTTAAGTATTGTGTTAAAAAGCGCCATGACAATGAAATGTCATGGCGCCTCAGCTAACACACTAATATCTGGGACCACACCGACCCAGAGATGTAGCTTGTTTAACTATCCTCAAACCTGACCTAAGCTTCAAACCACAAAGTGTGACATCAGCAGCTAAATCTCCCGGTGTACAGAGCTCGCTATAAGCCGCCCCGCTCGTCAGCAGGCAGCGGTGGCTTGATCTGAACGGACTGTTTATCAGATGGGACAACCCCTGAATTTAAGCAAATTACTGTAGGGCTGCAGCGATCGATTCTTTTTGTAATTGATGAATCTAGCCCTTTATCGATTTGATAAATCGATTAAACGGATAATTTTTTTACATTTTCAAATAACCAAAACAAATCATGGATAGCGAAAATTTTGTGCCTGTAAAATGATCAAGCATTTTCCTTTTGTTTCTCAAAAAACAGAGAACTCCAAGTCCAACATTTGGCTCCAAAACTTAGCCCATTTACAGTATTTAGTTATTTGACAAAATAACAGTCAACAGCAATAACGTAAGTAACTAAACAGTCCATCCACTTTTTTGTGAAAAAGCTTTTGTGAAAAGTTGCAATGTTTTTGTGATTTTCTTCTTCACCAATCACTTTGTTTGAGTTTGAGAGGACATTGTCACATAAACCTTAGTAAAAAAAATGACTTTAAATATCCATTTAACAGTTGAAAACTCTAAAATGTGACCAGCTCAGATTGGGTCCCCACTAGAAGAACATCTCTGCCTTTATTTTGGTGTTACAGTCCAAGACCCACCCTGGCCCCTTTTAGCCCCTCTTTATTCACCTCCTGGATACGCCCCTGCACAGCTGCACTGAACGTTTAGGAATAGTCACTTATTAATTATTCTGAACACTCAGGAGTCTCTGTGTCAGGAGAGAGCGAGAAATTTTTTTTCTTACTTTGGTCGCAGCGCAGCATTAAGTATAGTGATTTTTGACGCTGGAACTGTGATGTTGGAGCATTTTTTGTCGCAGATAGAGATGTTACGGCACTTAAAACCGTTTTTATCTGTCCACACACAGATACTAAAAACAGAGAAAACACATTTCTCCACTTTGGCCAGAGTTTTTTTTAAAGATTTGTTTTTTGTGCCAAAAATCTGCGTTTACGTGAGGATGACAGGCCAAACCGTAGAAAAATATCTCAGTTTTGTGAGATACCTGGTTATTTGTGGACAAAGATCTCTTGCAATTGAACGTCAATAAGTTTACTATTTAAAAAACATCAAAGCTAAACATATCAAGTCAAACAGCATCATGACGTCGCTATTAATATCAAACTGTATTAGAAGGTGCGAACAAAAACAACGGTCCGTGTGGAACAATCGGATCCCAGCTCGTACAGTGCGCGTCATAGTAATTTAAAGAGGCTTCGAGGCAGTTTTTTTTTTTTGCCTCAAGCAATTTTTGGAATCGAGTAAATCGAGTTACTCGATGAATCGCTGCAGCCCTAAAATAATGTTTACCTCAGAGCGCAGTATCGAATACCTGTCCGACTGCAGAGCCTGATAACGCTTTGCGGTCCAGTCTTGTTTAGGAATGTAGACCAAGCAGGATGGTAAACTCCATCTAAGGCTAAATAACAGCATGATATTGTTTTCACATGACACTTTTTAAAATTTTTTGTAAACAGAGATAGTTTAAGAGTTGTGTTGCAGTTAGCCAAACAGAGGACAGAAACCTGTATGTCATTAATCGTGCTGATTCTCCCCGCCCACTACCGCACTGAACTGTAATACACTGAAAATAGAGAAGTATATGTTTTACCCCCACACAAACAGAATTCCTTCATAACAGAGAACATGAAAAAATGTATAGAAACACAAGTAAATAAGACCTTTAAACATGCACATTTAAGTGGTGAGCTGTGGATCTTTGCAGCTCCTCCAGAGTTACCATGGGTCTACTGCATGTTTCTGTGAATAACACGTCTCTCTTTGACTGAACCACTAGTTATTGTGGATGTGCTTATATTTGTCGCCTCCAGTTGTGCCTTATTCATTGCTGTTGTTGATTCACAATGATCCTTCTCTCTGGTACTTTCTCCCTGTTCTGTCGGATGTGTTTCCTGGTCTTCCTGATGCTGTTTGTTCACTAATGTTCTCTAAACCTCTGAGGTCTTCAGAGAGCAGCTGGATTCATGCCGAGACTAAATAAAATTGACTAATTTGGTGACTTTAGTACTCTCTCTGAAGTGGTCTTGAACCGAGTCTGAACTGCACTAAGTTGCTCCTGCTGAGCCACAGGGTGCCGATCATCATCCCACATCAGTGCCTCCATCACAACCTGTTCCTGAGAGAAACTGAAGGAAAACCAACTGGATGTTGCATGAAACAGATTGAGGAGGGGAAAAGCGCCGTCCCGTTTCAGGAGATGCGTTCAGGTGCGCAGTTAATGCTCTACCCGCTTTTAAAATAATCCCATCTATGACAACAAAAGCACCAGACGAGAAGAAAGAAGCGGGCGTCTGTGTGTCAGAGGAGCTTACCCGGTGTTTTCTTTTGGTGCAGTAGAGAGGAAGGGGAGGAGGGTAACTCCACCGCTCTCCCTTCTTCAGGCGCCTCTCTCCATGCAGCCACTCCGGCGGTGTTCGGAAGGATTTTTTCCCCAAAGGGAGGTAGGAGGAGGAGGTAGAGAAACAGCGTTCACTCTTCTCCTTTTATCGGCGCCTCAGAGGAAGAGGAGGAGGCCCCTGGGTGTCTCCAGTGAACTCAGAAGTCCGTCTCTGCTGGCTGCCTGATGTATTTGTGCCGCTGCAGCTCAGCCCAGTCTGCACAAGCAAGTCCCACCCCTGCTCTGCTCTGCAGCGCAAACCTGAGCCGGCCGGGCTGCACAGAAACGCGCGTCCACCGCCTCCCGCTGCGCTTGCTCAGCTCAAGAAACGCAGAAGCTGCACTTGGCAGGAGCTTTCCTACCTGCTTCACAGCACACACACACACTATCACAGTGTACGCCAGGATTACGCAAGGCAGTCACTTCCAGGGGGTGTGGTGGAGGGGTAGTAGCAGAAACAGGATGGGGAGGGGTGTGTGTGAGAGAGTTTCAGGGAGATCCTCTAACTTCCCGGGTCTCCCCCCTCAGCTCTTCCCTTCTTCTGCTCAGATCTGAGCTGCCAGGGTGGATTCAGTGTGAAATTATATAAGGTGTCTGGAATGGAGGTGGACAAGGTGCAAAAAAAATAAAATAAATAAGAAACACACATCACATCTTCATTTCCCTCCTCATGGAGGCTCAGAGATCACTGAGCAAAATCAGGAGATCAGTTAGTGGAAGGAGGAACTGTGAGCTTTTCAGCGAGATCAGTTAGTGATTAAAACTGTTTTTCTCTGCTTGTCCTTACATTAATGTCGAGACGAGAAGGAGTGTAAGTCTACTTGGCAATTTTTCCAGCAAGTGGTGTTTGGACTTGAGGAAACTGTTTCCCCAGCAGTGAACTTCCTGCAAACTCAGTTGCTTTCTTGCCCATAGACTGGCCTGGATCACACCACCACCATCCATTGTTTTTGTTTTTCAGTCATCAGTTTAGACATGACATTTCAATGTTCAGAAGTTGTCCCAGATTCTAAAAATGTTATAAGCTAAATGGTAAGCTTTTTATATTTATATTCATTTTGTATTTTTATTTATTTGTGTGTATTCTGTAAATGTAGAATTTTAATACATATTTGTTAAATTATTGGTGTGAGAATATATTTAATCCAGAAAATAATCGTAATTAATAATAATAAATTACAAAAATCTGAATTGTACTATTAAGTAAGTAAGTAAGTTGATGTGAACTCTAAATTGGGTTAATGGAACCAACCCAAAATGTTGGGTTAAATGTTCTGTCCAATATTTAACCAGCACTGGGTTGGGAAACTACCCAAATTGGGTTGTTTTTAACCCAAAATTTTTAAGACTGTTCTTGTATTGTCTTGACTAATGTCTTATTGTAATTGCTTTCTTGTATTTTAATCATCAAATTGATTTATGCTGTGTACCAATTTTAATCACGTAAATAACCTTGAATTGCCTTGTGTTGAAAGTTTGCGATACAAATAAAATTGCCTTAAGCTTAAACCTCCTCCGTTTAGGAGCCTGGCATTTAGCTCATTTTACGTCTCTGTGACAGTGTGAGGCTCCCGTCACTCTGACTGATTATGCGCCCTGGCTGCTTGCCCACAGGGATATCCCTGTGGCTAAATGATTTCTAGAAATATGCCTGGACACATCCCTCTGAAAACAGCCGGTTTCTTCAGCAATGACTGGACAACAGTGAAGCCATGGTCATAAAATAACTAGGGATGCTCCGATATAAAAATTGAGCAGATATAGATATCTGATATTATTATTGTTATGGTTGATAACAGATGATATATGTATATCATCTGTTATATATAAATATATGTATATGTAAAAGTGACCACACCAGCTACACACTTCAGTTAACCCCCTCCGCATGACCAACCCATCCTCTCCTGCAACACAAACGGTTGTTAATGTCGGCTCAGTTTTACTTATCGGGCCGATACCAATAAGTAAAAAAAAAAAAAAAAAAGGCCTAACATTAGCCGAAAGCAATGTTGATGCCAAAATTATTCTAAGAATGTGAATTTGGAGTTTTCATTAACTGTAAGGTGTAATCATCAAAAATATTCATCTATTCCTGTGTATCAATGACTGAATAAATAAAAACATTTTACTGTACAATAGGTTTCTAACAGACATTGAATTTCTAACTGGTTCTTACATTCTGACTGCCACTGATATTTTCCTGTGACTAAACCGTTAAAATGAAGATAAGTCAACATAATTATGCCATGCTGTGTTTTATTGGTTAACCACAGAGGCACTCCATAACCCAACGCAACATAATGTGATTTTTCTTTCTTCTGTTAGAAGCTACGTATTTCCCTGAATTAACAATATCAGAATTTGTTTTCAGATAAAGCTGCTTTCCAGGAGAAATAATTTTAGTGAACCAAACATTCTGAGCACCGAACACACCATAGCATCCAAACATAGCATCATTCGGAGCTGGTTATATCCACTGGAATAGGTCTCACAGATGCCAGTTAAAATCTGTATGATTGTCTCTCTCCAGATAATACTTTCCATGTTTCTCTACCAGATAAACCAGCAGCTGCAATCAGGAAACTGACCACATTCTGCTCCATTCTTCATCGAGCGAAATCCCATAAACAGGTAGGCTACTAAAGCCACTGGGGTGTGACATCACTAAAGCTTTATCTGATTATTTCCTGACACTAATTTATTTTAGCCACTCACCACTAGGTTGGATGAGGATGCTTTTTTCACAACATAGTATCTGATGTGATGTGTAACGTGTTGTTTATCCACCTCTGTCTTGTGGTGTTTGGGAGAGATTGGAAAGAAGAGCATTTTCCACTTTACCATCAGTCACACATGTGGGTATGGGCAACAAATCTCCAGCTGGTTTTTACATAAAAACAAAACAGGAATGTGAAAAAATCATATTTCCCAAATGTTTGTGTCTTTTCATTTACTCCCCGTTAAATCCAGAATAAATCTCTTTAAATTTGCTTTCCTATATCAGATGTAAATGGTCCATCTGTTCCTAAGCACACTCCTGGAGAACATAGCCTGCTGACACCATGCGGCTTTCTCCTACCCCCCCCGTTTATGCCTTATTCAATTCTTGTTCCGATTAACTTTATATTTATCCCATTTTTTTATGTTTCCATAGACGTTAGCTCGTTATTCATGTGTTTAGCTGTGTCCTTTTAACCGGGGGGAATTGTTTACTATTGTTAGCAACTTCATTCTCTGTCCAGAGCTGATAATTTTCCTTCATATTAACCTGGTTTCTCTTCTAAACAAAGCCTTTAAAGGACCTAGTGCTGCAACTGGCTAGTCTGTTTTGGAACCCCGTGGATTGTATCGCAATAACCGTTTTAATGTTTTGCTCTCCAAGACAAAGCCACTAATGGAGCCACTGCTGCCATTATGTTGTTTTTTTCCTTAGAAGTCACAAGAAGTCCAGTTTTTTGTTTGGTTGCATCTCTTAAGAGGAAGCATCGACTGAGCTGGTATTAACTTTATGTTCTGTTGGTATAGGTGACACACTTGGGCCCATCATTCTGTCTCATGTTCACTCTTAAACCGTCCACCAGTGGAACTACTGTTGTCTTTAACTCAAATAAATTTTCTTTAAAATAGAAAGCCTTCCTGGATGAGTGTTTTTTTGTGCTTCTGCTCAGTCTTCTCAGACCCTCCTGTCAGTTTAGGTAGATGACCGCTCACATTGAGCTGGATTTTCCTTTGAGCTGCTGCCACACGCAGGATTTCACCAAAATCAATGACTCAATATAACTGCCTGGCCTTCTCTAGATGGATAGGTTTTCACCAATTGGCCTTATAAACTAATATTGATTGCATCATATTATGAATGGCATGGCACTGGAATGTATGTAGTTCAATTTGAATCTGTACAATCAGATTGTTTTACTTGACTTTCCATTTCTAGTATTGGATCCGTCTTATAAAATGTATGAGATTTGTTGGAAAAGCAGTGCCTTATAAATAAGCTCTAGTGAACTAAAGTAAAATTCCTAACCTATATATATTTCACAGGACAAAACTGAAATATGGAACAGTAGCCTATTCATTAAGTCTTATGGCCTTTTCCCCTTTATTAACAACCACTTTTGAACGTTTATGGCTTGCTGAATGGCTTATAATGTATTAAGGCAGGAGGAGTAGACAATATAATAGAGTAAAGAGGCTCATCAGAAGAGGAGAGATGCAGATTTTCTCCGGGTTGAAAAAGTCTCCCTCTGGTGGCCATAAACGAAACCATCACATTGTAATTAGGAATAAAGAACCATCACGCCCTGTTTTTAGACTTATAATCTTGAGCTGTTTTACTAATCAAAAAAGAGTTTGGGAGTGTCAGACTTCACTTCTTCATAGTATATTTTTCAGACATTTCAGGTACATTTTACTAATAATAAATTGTATTTATAACCGCCTTTCAAAACACCCAAGAACGCTTTATTGAGACTTTACATAAACAGATGAATAAAACCGAAAATAGACAAGATTGAAACAAGATTAAATTAATAAGTATTGGCAATCCTAAACAGATTGTTTTAAGTCAACATTTGAAGAGTCGACATTCAGAATATCAAAAGGTGAAAGTGAATTCTCGAGTTTGGGAGCAGGGCGGCTAAAAACTTTGCTACCATTGTACTGAAACAAAAGAAGGGAACAACAAAATGCTCGGAGAAGACGACCTCTAAGCGCTAGAGGAAGAAGAAATGTGGACAATGTCTGACGAATAAAGAGGGAGCCAATTTGTGAATGGTCTTGAACACATACAGATGTTTGTACATTATGTGAAATTTAACTGGAAACCAATGTCATTTATAGAGAATAAGAGTAATGTGATGAAAATAAGTTTTTGTAATAAAGGGCAGCTCAGTTCTGAATCAACTGTAATTGTTGAGAGATTTATAGGAAGGGCCTAAAAGGAAAGACTTACAGTAGTCACTACGTGATTTTACAAGACTGCGAACCAGAATAGATTAAGAATGCAGTGAAATGGAGAGACGAAGACAAGTTATATTCCGCAGAAGAATATAGGCAGAGACTGTGTGTGGTTGGAATGATAAGGAACTGTCCAGAATGACACCAAGACTCTTAACCTTTGGGGAGGGAAAAACTGAAAAATGTTCAATAATAAGAGGAAAGGTATCCACTTTTGTAAGACTGGACGTTGTTCCGACAAGAAGAAACGTAGTTTTGTCTCCATTTAAGGAAATTAGAGGTAAACCAAGATTTGACTTCAGATAAGACATGTAATGAGAGAGGAAGATGAAACATAAATTCAGTTTTCTTTTTAAGTAAAGAGTTTCGTCTGCATAACAGTGTCAATGAATATTAAACTTGTGGAAGATAATTCCCAGAGGAAGAATGGAATAAAGAGAAGGGGACCTAAAACAGAGCCTTGAGGGACGCCATTAGTAAAAGATGAGAAAGAGGCACGAAACGATGTGAATTGAACAACCTGGGTACGATTTGAGAGATAAGACTGAAACTAATCTAGTGGAGTACCAGTAATGCCAATTGAAGCTAGTCAAGAGAATAGAATAGGAAATGGTATCAAAGGCTGCACCCAAATCCAGGAGAACTTAACAACCACTTAAAGATCTTTGAGCCTTGTGAGGACCGTGCTATTGGTTTAGGCTAAGGTTAGGAATACACTGCTAATGATTGGTGTGAAAGTAGATTTTGGTTAGGCATCGACACTGGTAGAAATATAAACCTGTGTGTGACAAGGGTCGTCAAATCACATATTTAGGCTAAAAAGACACAAAGACAAGATTTATATATAAAAACATATATTTATTGTTCTGTTACAATTGGCTAAACAATTAATGCCGATGAAGCCAGAGGACATTACTCTACACATCATCACAGAAAGCATTACAGAGCTCCTGTTCTTCTTTTAAACTCAGTGGCATTTACCAGCGCAGATGACAGCAACATGACATCTGATGCCTCATCCCAACTTGTTGAGACTTGGTTCAGAAGAACTTCAGCCAAAGTGGTTGTTCTCCTCATTAGGCAAACTCACGCAAGCAGTAAAACACCGTACACTGTTCTGTGTGTTAATGCACGTGAAAACAAAGATCTTCTCTGGTCATTTGTTCGCACAGGACAGTGATAACTACTCACTTTATTCTTCAACCAGAACATGCGAGAAGAAAGAAAGTCAAGTAAAGCATTGATGAATAAATGACTATTAGACTCTAAAGAGAAATAGAGGTGCTCTGTACTCAACAAAACGGTGTGCGGATTAAAACAGATAAAGGATAAATTCATATAGTTCACTATATAAAGGCGGCCAGCCACCAGTGCTGTCCCACAAGCATTCTTCGCCATAATGTACTGCAGTATCAGACTCACTCCTACTCTGTCTCTTTTTCATTTTCTGGATCATTGAGTTTCTACTGTACATCTGCAAGCAATAATCCCAAAACAACACTTTTTGCTGCTGAGTTTGTACGCTGTAAAATATACCAGAGCGAATCAAGTAAACGTCTGAAAGAAAGTCTTTATTAAGAGTTAAAGACGATAGTCGTGTTTGTTCAATTAAAACTCTTAATGGCGGACTGGAGACTCGTGTACCGGCACTGATTCCGCCACCGAAGCTGAAAAGGCTGTGATCGGTAACGGGACTGACTTCAGGACTGGCTGGAGTACAACAAGAGGACGGGAGATTTGCCTCAGTGGTTGGGTTTTTTCCAATCCTACCTTTCGAAGCCGTTTAAACATATTTAAAAAATGCAGTTCAGTAGAAGGATGCGACCAATTCAAAATGTCTATTTCAGTCTACACAAGCAGAGCCAGATTTTTCAATTCACAACTTTTCTGTCTTCCGTCTCGCTATGACCTCAGGCGTCTAAATAGACGCCGCCGCTCTGACTCAATGTGCAAATATCATCCGGAGCTCAGAACTGTTCAAAAACAACTTGACAAAAACAAGACAAACTGATAAAGAATCACGTTTTTGCAGTCAATGAAACACTTCATCCGATGGAAGAAGCTGTTCACCTTGAAACTCACTTATCACCCCCCCAGCCCAAAGTTACAGGTTTGAAATAAAGTCGGTTTATGTGCCACAACACTAATGGAGGAGTCAGTTAGTAAACCGCTGCGACAAAAACAGTCCCTTGCACAAACATTGAGGGGAGGTCAGACTTGCAGATGTGTCCCGGTTTGATTTCAGTGACTAGCTTTCAGCTTTCAAAACAAGATTGAAATTTGTGGAGGGATGCCAACTTCAGGGCCAGTCTGCAATACACTGACCTGCTTTTACTCATATGCTGCATTGCTGTGCATTCGGAGGAAATGTAACAATCCTGTTAAAACTAGAGATGCACCCAGGAATCAGGCAGTGGCCAGAATCACAGCAGCCAGTCAATAACTCAGAAAATGTGTCTTTTTCTGATTAATGAACGCACCATACAGACAGCTAGCAGGTTGGTAACAATGCTGCGTTACTGAAGGAAAGACCCAGTTTCAGCGAAGTGTTCACAGCTAAAGTCAGAGGAAGCACAGAGATGGATGCTACTTTTTTTCTGCGCCGTGTCGAGATGTATCCGCGGTTCTCTAGGGGCTGTGAGAGCATGAGAGAGAGAGCAATACTTGAAGCACGTAACAGGAAGGATAAACACAGTGGAGTAAAGTTGCTTAGTTTTGTCCTTTTCAGAATTTTGAAATTCTGGGGAAACAAGGGTTCACATTCTCCAGAATATTCCCACGGACACCGCTGTTATTATTCACCCTGCTAAACACCAATATAAGGTGCTAAAGCTAGTTTAATATGTAAACGGTCATAATTATTTTGATGTAAAAAAATGTAATCTGGTTTTGTAGCCATCTGACACACACACACACACACATACACACACAAAATGTGACATCACCTTTAATCTTAATATAAATAAATATGGTGTGATCATGGCAGGAAAGCTGAAAAAAAATGTCAATGCTGTTCTGATTTCCTCATTTTTTCAGCTAAAATCAAAATCTTAAAAAAAAACAGATCTGAAACTCTGAAGATTCTGTTTGGTGCATCTCTAGTAAAAAACTAAAACCCTGTTTTTTTTAGGGGGCAGCTTTTGGCTAATCTTTGGCTTCAGTGGAAATTAATTATCTACTCTGCAGCCGTTTGTGTTAGAAGTTTTCCAAATAAAAATTGAAGAATAGAAATAGAAAATGATTTTTAAAACAAAGAGTTTCTTATTTTTCATTTCAAATAACCTTAGTTTTTATTTTACGTTAGCCGTAATAAAATCTGTATGACAAACTGATAAAAAAATATGACATCAGGTCTGAATGTCATCAAGAAACCCTTCGATTTTTCATATGGCCTGCTATTTCTCACTGATATATTTCTCTGCCATCCTCGATGGCTAAAAGCTCCTCACATTTGCTAACTTGTTGTTTGGTGATGAGGAGTGTATAAAATGCACACGGCTCTGATCAGAGGGACTACAACAGACTCCTGTGCTTCAGCTTGTTTTTTAGCCTGATTTCAGAACATTGCAGTAATGGGATTTCATGAGATCGTGCTGTTTGCTTGATGAGGCTCCCTCTCTCGCTGAGGGGCCTGATGGGGAAAAACAAACCGCTCGGTGTTCGGTGAATCGCTGTTAGCTTACATCACACTTCCCCGTCAGCGGAGGGGAGCGGAGAAGGGGAAGTTGCCATAGTAACAGCTGGGCAGAACAGCTTAGAGTTGCTGTGACTGAGTCAGGCGGTGGGTATGCGCTGGATGTGTCTGGGTTTGGTTCTGGTTGTGGGCCGGGGGCGGTTGCTGCAGGATGTGGACCACACGGCTCAGGCTGTCTGTGGTGGCGAATGCCAGGTACTGGCAGCAGAGCCAGTCCTCCAGGCTCACGCTGCACGCCGTGTCCAGGGAGCGCTCCGCAAACTTGATCATCATCAGAGTTCGCTTCAGGTCCAGCCAGTTCTGCAAGGTGGCTTCTCTCTGGCTCGCGGTGGCCCCCGATATGGGGCCCGTGCCACCGCAGCCCAGGGCCTGGAACAGGTCTTCCCGGGGCCCCCAGAGGAGGCACTGGAGGCAGGCTCGGGCCTCGGACATCTGGATGCGCTCCGACGGGTTGACGGTGAGCAACAACCTGGCCAGCTGCTGCAGCCCCTGGGAGTACAGCGACCTGACGGGCAGGGCCGGCAGGTCCGCCCAGGTGTACTCTCGCTCCTTTAGGTCCGGCGTCTCCTCGAACGGGTTGGGTCTGTGCAACATCTCGTAGATGAGGATCCCCGTCTGGAACTCGTCGCACTTGCGATACTGCGTGGCCGTGATGATCTCCGGCGCCAGCCTCGACTGGTCGCGCAGCGTTCCGGGGTTGGCGGCCATCAGGTTGCTCTTCTGCTTGGCCTGAGAAAAGTTGCTGATGATGAGGCGGGCGGGGCAGGTGGCGCTGGCGGCAGCAGACGCCCCAGAGCTGTTGCTGCTGTTGTTGTTGTTGGGTTCTTGGAGGACGTCCAGGTTCCAGGGGTTGCCGGGCTGACAGTGGACCAACAGCAGGTTCTCCAGCCGCAGGTCGCAGTGGGTGACGTGGAACGGCTTCATGTGCTCCAGGCCGCAGCAGAGCTGCAGCAGCAAGAGGCACACCTGCCGCTCGTACAGCTCCGGGTTGTGACCGTGCCGGGCCATGCCTTCTCGGACGAAGTCCGCCACCGTCTGGAAGGGCACCTCCCGGGTGATGACCACCACTCGGCTTCTCAGGTGGCCCGCCGCGTTCATGTTCCCTGCTGCGGGGCCCTCGTCCGATTTATCGTTAGACGCTTCAGTCTCTGTTAGCTTCGTGTCCATCTCAGTTCCTTTCTCTGTCGGTCCTTCATCACTTTTATCTCTCTTCTCCTCCTCCTCCTCTTCATCTTCTCCCTCCTCTTCCTCTTCCCACGGCAGTAGGCGGGTGGGGACATCGGCCAGAAAGTGACCACAGTCTTGCTGGATGTTGAAGTGCACCGGCAGGCTTTGTCTGACTGCAAGGCTGTGGAAAAACTGCTGCTGTGTCTCCTTCACGTGGCTCCGACAGATCTGCAAAGGTAGGGAGATAAAAAAAAAGAAGATATTTTACCACTTTGTACACTTAAAGCTGCTATAATAAAAAAAACCTTCAGTAGTCGTTTAAAAAGTGTAAACAAGGAGCTAATATATTAAACTGCTCCACTGAAAATATTCATGCCGTTCATCAGAATTTAAAGCTTGGCGGCAGAACTCATTAACATTTACTCCTGAACTCTCTTTTCAGTTCTTTTCTAGTAAACAGAAACCAGATGTTGCTGTTAACTATGCAGAACTGGAAAATTTCAGAAAGAGCAGCAGAAACTCCTTATAGCCTTGTGAACGTCTGCATCAGTCTTAACTTTGTGATTGAGCTTATTAGAGTCACAATTCATCCAGTATCAAAGTGGGCTGATGTAATAATAACCAGCGTTGGTACGATCTTCAACCGTACCGCAGTGTAACTTCATATGGAGATCTTTCAAATGAAGTTTGATGACTTCTAAGATATAAGATATCTATAACTTTAGTACCTCTGTGTATTAATATGTCAAATTCTTTTTTTTTTCTGGGTAATATTTGATGGACAGGGGTTCTTAACTTTCTTTTAGAAAGGTCTAAAGAATTTCGATGTGTCAGTTCAGAAAAACGGGTTTTAACCCAAAGTGATGAAAGCAAACTGAAACTCAAAATGATGCAACACCTAACATTTTAAAATTGGAAGAACAGAGTGCTGAGCATCCAGAGAGGATGGTGTTAGAGTACGATCTCCACCACACCTTTGCTGAAATGCCATCTCACAGATGAAGAAAAAGGGAAGAAAGAACAAGGTGCACAAGAAGCTTGGGAAGATCACATAAACGATTGTAAGACATTTGGCCGGCACTGTTCCAAAGTTAGGAAAATTAATTAGTGTACTGCTGCTGAGGAGCGCCCAAACAAACAAAATAGTCTCCCAGAGCAAAAAGTTTAATGTTCTGTGAGATTACAAGAAAACAGAGGCGTGCTTCTGAGCCTCTGTAATTGGCCATTAACTCCAAAGATACAAGAAGAAAATCTCAGCAACTGGTATAAGTAATTACACCAAAACACAAAGGAATTTCTTTTCATTCTTTCTAGGGATGTAAGATATAATGTTGGTCCAGTTTTTACATCCATATTGTGGCCATTTGTGTATGTCTTTTGGATGGAGGGGCATGTGACAAAGACACAATGCAGTAATGTGGGGTCTTTAAAGCAAAACAGCAATCCAACATGGCGCGTCATTCAGTGTGTGCTTCAATGCATTAAAATAATAAATCACTATAACCCTATAGACTAACTCTATAATAATTAATCGCATTAATTTTGCCAGCCCTAATACATATATATATATATATATATATATGAATGTGAGAAATCGAGGTGCTCTGTAATCAACAAAAAAGCAGCTAAATCGATTTTGTACAAGACAGAGCAAACGTTTTCGAGCCAGAGAAGAGTTTAGAAAAAAAATAAATATCCAGGTTGGTGCTTGTTTTTGCTCAGCTTTGGTGGGCTTGTTCTATAAAACAGCATAAAGAATAAAAGTGTAATCAAGTCTGTCGAGGCAAAGCTTTGAAGTTCAGTTACGCTCAGAAATATTCTGAGAATGAATAATGCAGCTCTACTTTTAACTCTTCCAACAAGCCCTGCCAGCCAGCCTTTTAGTCTGCGTGCACACACACAGAAACACACACGTTTTATTGCACAATAACATCCTCAGGGCTCAAGGTTTAAGTGGTAGCACTTTTAGGTAAATACCTTCCTCTGTTCCTGTTTGCAGAGGAAGTGGGAGGAGTTAATATAAAAAAAATTGACATTTGTTTTTCTTTACATTGCTTGTTGGTGTCAAAGCACACACTCTTTCTAAACAGCAGGAGACTTAATGTGTGAGAAATCACAAAGGTTTTACAAGGAACCAAGCCTGCAATATAAATGGTAATGTTTGTTTGTAAGTCAGGCTGGGTTTTATTTATTAGATGTATTCTAAAGACAGACCTAACTGAGCATTTGCAAACAGCAATTACCCTGTTTTGATCTAAATCTGGTGTCCCAAACTCTAGTCCTCAGGCTTGGTGTCCAGCAGCTTTTAGATGCATATTTTTTAACATGTCGGAAGTAAATATTTAGGACATTAGCAGAACTCTGTAAAAAGCATCACTTTAGCCGATGAGATTAGGAGTTTTAATACCTCTCATTCCTCAACTGTGTGCGTAGGGTAGTTGTCTGGCTGGGCAGTGAACCACAACCCCCATTTTACATCGTTTAAAGCCTTTAACATGGTTACAGGTTTAACACCCGGTTGTCTTGTTCTCAGGTCCTACAATCCCAGACTCTTTACAGATCTCAGTTCTTAGAATTCATTAAAACGTTTTAAATAATTAAGCTCAAAATTAAATTAGTTGACATAACGGCCACGCCATAAATAAGGAGCTGGGAAAAATAAAAACTGGAAGGAAGGAATGCTGAAATACAAAAGAAACACACAGGGAAGGAAGAATACAAGGGGAATAAAATGAGAGTTAGGGTAAAAAAGTGAAGAGAAAAAAATTAGGAAAAGGCTCAAGGAAGGAAAGGAATAAAGGAAAGACACTAGGAGTGACAGAAGAGAAGTACAAAACTAGGACACAAGGAAGGAAATAAGGAATGACTGGGGGGGTGGGTGTCATTGGTTTCAAGGAAGAAAAAAAGGGAGAAGGATGGAAAATACTGAAATTACATTTTATACTTTTCCGGGCTGCGTAAGAATCTTGTCATTTCTTTTTTTTTTTTTTTACTTTCATACAGTTGAGATAAAAATGTCAAATTTGGGTCTCATTTGATGAGAACACGTTAGTTGTGCTGCATAAAAAATAAAGTTTGTGGTTATACCATGACAATTTAGCAAAGAATAAGCTGTAGCTCTATACAAACCACTCATGTCACACTTTTATTAAACCCTCTATCAAACTATTAATAATCTGCTTAGTAATAAAACTCCTTTAGGCATAAGGTGATCTGTATCAGTCATTCTGCAAAATGAACTGATCTACAAACAGGAAATGCTGCTTCACCTTGATGGCATAGTTGACCAGCGGGTCCTTGGCGTAAGAGGCGGTGTAGTAGACGGCGTCCCCTGCCTCACAGCAGGGTTTGCCGGTGGTCAGCCTGAAGTGCGACCAGCTGTCAGTGCCAAATCGAAGGTGGTCTTTCTGCCCAGCCATGAAGCGGTCCTCACATTTTGATGCCAGCTTTCGTAGGGTGTCCGTGTGAAGCCCCCGGATCCTTCCCACCACCTCATCCCAGCTGTCCAAGCCCCTGTAAAGAGCAGATCTGTGTGGTTTAGAGGCCCCGCCGCCAGCGGTTCCTCGGCTTGTCGTCCGGCCTCGTCCACCCAGAGACTCCGTGCTTGGGAAGACCCTCTTGTCCCTGCCAGAGGTAGCAACAGGTGTGGCAGCGATGGGCTGGCCGTTGAGGGACGATACACTGTTAGTCAGACGACCCTTGCCTGTGGCTGCGGAGGCCGATGACCTCTCCAAAGAGTCCCCACTCTCATGGTTGAGAGGTCGGTGTGGCTCAGAGCTGAGAGAGGAGCTCTGGCTAGCAGTCTCCCAGGTAGAGTCCAAATCATACAACGGGTTGGCCACACTCAGATTGGTGCCCCCTGGTTTAGCCTCAGCCCGGGCTTTGAGGACTCCCTGGTTGTGCTCTTTGACCCCAAGGCTGGGTTCAGTGCTGGAGCGAGGGACAACCTTCTTGGGCAGAGGTGGTGGTGTGGCTTTAGGAGCTGCCTGATCCATGGGGCCGTCAAGGTCCATAGAAGACAATGTATCATTGGAGGCCTTGAGGTTCCGAGGCTGTTTTAGTGGGATCATATTGGCTCTTGATTGACCTGGAAGAAGAGAAAGAGAAATTGTTACTTCAATGTGACTAGGTAAAATTCTTCTACTCATGTGTGATTGTGTCTGGCTAAGTACAGTAGTTTGCTTATAATCAGAGGGTTGTAGGTTTGATTGCAGCTTCCCACAGTCACATGTCATATGCTCCTATGCAAGGCACTCAACACCAAGTTGCCTACAAATAGTGTTGGGTTGATACAGATACAACATCAAAAAACTCACCAATACAGTAAAAAGTAAGGTATCAT
This sequence comes from Apricaphanius iberus, assembly GCA_028564705.1. Lineage (NCBI taxonomy): Eukaryota > Metazoa > Chordata > Actinopteri > Cyprinodontiformes > Aphaniidae > Apricaphanius > Apricaphanius iberus. The sequence goes on along the minus strand of JAPXFQ010000708.1, from coordinate 999,393 downwards.
ATTGGCAAGTACTTTTAAACACGGTCCAATACAGTGCAATATTTTTTCCCCCCTTACCCAACCCTAACGGGCGACTGTGGCTCAGTGGTAGAGTAGTTGGCTTGCAATCGGAGGGTCGTAGGTTCGATTCCAGCTTCCTCCAGTCACATGTCGATGTGCCCCTGGGCAAGGCACTTAACCCCCAAATTCCACATTGTCCTACCGAGCCATGTTGGGTGTCGGTGTATGAATGCGAGTGTGAATGGGTGAATGCGGCTTCAATGTAAAGCGCTTTGAGTGGTCAGTAAGACTAGAAAAGCGCTATATAAGTTCAGTCCATTTACCACACACTGACAGAGACAAAATATTGCATGAGTGTTTCACTTTGCAAGAATGCAAATCTTTTTGCCTAATATGTAGGGCTTAATTTACAGAGGTGGTACAAATGCCCCTAAATCTAACACCAACAGGCTTATAAAGCACTTGTGTTAGCATCACGTGAAACAGCACAAGGAGTGTGTTTTATCAAAGTATAAGAGGAGCAACCAAAACAGCATTTCCGTAAGCATTTCTTTGATAGCCAAATAACATGAGTTACAATTACATAGTTTTATAGTCATATGATACTGTTCATTCTTACTTAACCCTATACGATCTGGTTTCAGTACTACACCGGTTGTTGCAACCATAGGCTGCATAAAAATACAGGCATAATAAATTACCCCTTAATTTTAGTCATAAAAATTAATTTCATTTGTACATTAAATCTCTCATGTGACAATAAATCAGCATTACATCTCTTAAACATTTTTCACATTTTGCCATGTTACGACCACACACGTAATGCATTTCATTGGAACTTTATGTGATAGATCAAAGCTATTCAAATCATATCCTCAAGAGTGGATGTCGGTTGCTGTATGTTTTAGGTACTCCTCTGGTTCAACATACCTTAATTAGGCTCGATAACCGATCTGCACAGAACCTAATGACATATGGAAGAGGTAATTCAGCCATTAATTCAGCTGTGCTCTAGCAGAAACACCAGTTCGCAAACACCTTGGCACATAGAAATCGCAGAATGAAAAAAAAGAGACATGCTTATCAGCTGTTTATGTGGAGTGCATGCATATCCAGTGCTCATTAGGTTGAAAAACTTCCTTCTGCAGTTGCACCTTTTATATACTGTCTCAACCAAGTTCCTACTATACACCAAGAGGCAGAAAAGCATAGGTGTAGATTCTTGGTCATCGAGGACATTGAGTCTTGAGTGTTAAAAGTGAAGGCAACAGGACTTCTCTTGTTATCTTGACCACTTCTTTTGGTCCCATCTGACCGTCCACAGTGTGTGATATATCACAGTTTTACTTTCAGGTCTATTGTAGAAACATAATAGAGTTTAAATGTTGTCCCAAAGAATGAAATATTAATGATAATGTAAAAACAGCAATTTTTTAAAATCCCGACAAAACTTTAGCATCTGATTTAGTTAAAAAAAAGAAGTGATTTTCTGCTGTGAGTTTCAAAACAAACAACAAAAATCCCAAACTGTCGCCTTGATTCCTTTAAACGAATTTATAAAGACAAAACACAAATATGTTGAAATCGGCTGAATTTCACATGATCTCTTCCCTAGAAGTGGGGGGTTTTCTCCCTGTGTTTTTAGACGCTGCTGGTTTATTGCCTGACATGACGACAAAATAAAAAAGGGATGTGAAGGAACTTGTGGCTCTGTTTAAACCACTTAGATGAGTGGTAAGTATCCAACAGCCCAAATCAGATCAAATCCATCCAAACTTTTTTCTAAATTTACTTTCAATAAAAAGATAGAGGAAATCCAAAAATTGCTCATCCGTTTTTACAGGGATCCAGAGGCAAATGTGTGTTAAAAGTAATGATAAAAGGTTGTGCCCCTTTGCATGATAGGAATGAAGAAAAACAAAAGCCACAAACAGATGGTTGCCAAAAATTAGCAATCACTAAAAAATGGGATAAAGAACACTAAAGATCTATTATTACGCCTTTTGATTATTTTTTTTGGTTAAAATTTATTGAAAATGCAAAAATGGCTGATTTATTTATCAAGGATGTTTTTTTCAGTTCTCTTTCGGTGTGGGGTGACCTGGAGGGATGGAGTCCATACGCAGATCCACCCGGTCTGGGTGTGTGGGTGGACTTGCGTGGGTTGTTGCGAGCCTGGCCCCTCGACCAGCTCTTTCCTACATTTCTTAGCATTGTATTTTTTTCACTATTACCTATGTCGACTTGTTTGTTTCTTCTATTGTAATTTGTTTTGTTCTAATAAAAAAAAGAAAGAGAGGACCGGGTTCATAAGGTCACAGGCTAAACACAGCACAGCTTTAACTCCCAGATGAACACCCTGGTTTCCTAGGATAATATGGAAAGACTGCACATAGTAAGAAGATGATGTCCTTCCCAGTTCATTGCTCTGGAGATTTACTCAACCCATCAGGCATCAGTCTTAAATTATTCCTCGCTGCATGAAATGCTACTGATTACAAAGTGTGCTAAAACAGGATGAGCAACTCCTCACGTGGAAGTCACCTTGCCATCGCCTTAAGGATGGAGCCGAAGTCTTTGGACAGAAAAGTCGGGATGAAGTAAATGAGTATCCATAATCCTCCCTGGAAGGCATAGATTTAATGTGTCCCTCAAGGAATCTAGTGTAATCCGTCCAAGAGAGCAGACGTTTCCCTCGTCCAGTCATAGGGATCTTCTGTTGTGACTCAACTGAATTACATAATGTGTTACAATGATTAAAATCAAATTAATTTGTTCTACATAATTTTTTTTACCACATACAGCTGGAAGCAGCCATTTATATAGTGTATAAAAAGCAATCACTAGATCAGCAATAATAATGAGATGAAAGTTTTTAAAGATTTTTTTTATTAATTATTTACCTTTAAATTATTTGGGAAAGCACAGATCAGTATGTCAGGTCTTTGAAAGCTTAACTCAGCATTTAAGTGACATGTGGGATGGAGGCACACCTGTGGATGTTTTAAAGCTATGCCTCAAACATATTGTTTCTTTGTGTGACACAATGGAAAAATCAAAAGACATCAGATAAGAAGTCACAAGTCAATTCAGCATTTGGCACAATTTCTAGATGTGAGAAATGCCAGGTTTATCTGTTTTAATGTAATTATACACAAAATTTACAGAAATATCCATCCTTCATACTGATCAGGGAAAAGTCGCGTTCCATGTCCCAGATATGGTAAATAAATGGACTGATCTCAGAAAAAAGCCCATTAAAAACCAGTCATTCACCACAGTGACAAAAGTCCTACACTAACAATATCTGAAGGGCCATTTAGTAAGAAAGAAGCCCTTACGGCAAAACCAATATACAGAGCCTCACTCAAGTCTGAGAATATACTCAGGCACATCTTGTGAACTTATAAAACAAAAACTATAACTGTTTGGCCATAATGACTCTTGTTCCATTTGGAGGAAAAAAGGAGAAACTTGCAAGCCTGATCTGTGGGGTCTGGGGATCCACAGAAACATGATTTGAGGGTCTTTTTCTGCAGAAGAAACCACTGCACTTCTCAAAAAGATGGCATCATGAAGAAAGGACTGCCATACTGAATCTGCTAAACACACTAACTTAAGATATCCTCACAAAACTCTCAACCTTATCGTCAGCTATCATCCCTAGGCTATGCCCCTCTGCGACAGCAGACGAGAGACCCCAAAACACCAGTCGTTGTTTGGTCACTCGTCTTTTGTTTTTCAAAACTTAAAACTGGGTTTTTCTTTTTGGCTTTTGGTAGTTTGACCTAAAGTCTAAGTGGTAGCACCACCAGTGGCGTTCTGTTGCAAAATGCAGCAGCATGTAATGAGTGGAGGAGCCACGTAAATGAGGAAGTGCACTCGATCGGTGAGTTAATTCAATTCAGTTTACTTATAAGGCGGCGTTTCACAACAGATGTCATCTCAAGGCACTTTACAAGAAGAGTTATTACAATACAATGTTTAATTTAGAAATTAGAGAACCACAGAAGATTGCGTCGTGTAATTCTCAGCAATCCCTCACACTGAGCAAGCACGAAGCGACAGTGGAAAGGAAAAACTCCCTTAGCCAACAATATGGTCCAGTTGTTGGGTTTGGAATGAGCCATGTTAATGGCTGAGGTTTTTAGACAAATGCAACTGAACCACTTCACTTTTTCCCCCTATTTATTAATCTATATAAAATATTTAAAGCTATAGTATGTTAAAATGTTGTGAAGATACATTAAAAATGTTTTAAGATAGCTTGTACTGTAAATTCAGTGTAGCAGTTTTAAGGGCAAATAATGAAGTCACATGTCAAGATGTTAGCCGGAAGTAAATTGTTACATTTGAACAAAGCAACAAAATCAATGTTATGAAGTGGACATCATCCAGCCCTGCTCTAAATCCTACAGAAAGCTGTGTGCACAGCTGAAAAGGTATGTGAGAGCAAAGCAGCCTACAAACCTGAATCACTTCCACCGGAACTGTTAGGAGGGACAGGCTGAAATTACAGCAAACTGAGGTTGGATGTTTGTTGAAAAATCCCCAAAATTGATGACCTATGCAATACTATCAAATACTTAGAAAATGTGTGTAAACTTATTTAAAGGAATAAAAAAGAAATTATATCCATCATTCTGGTATAACAAATATAAATCATATTGGTAAAACTAACTGACCTAAAACAGATTAATATGATGTAACGTCAGAGAGAGACAGAGAAAATGAAAAAAAGCTTACGGGTCTCTCTAATGAATGCATGTTTAACTGTTTATAAACCTATCATCAGAGGTATTAAAAAACAATAGTAAGCTTCTAACCTGCAGAATAATTCAAACTTAGGGAATTAAGTGGCTAAAAACAGGTTACAGTGTTTTGTGTTGCATACATTTTCTGCTGCTAACCTCCTTTTCTAGACACTGTTTCAGAAGAGGAGGTGCAGAACTTGTTTGGTGTAAAACACTGATACATTCAGCAGATTTGAAACAACAAAACTCTCAAAACAGTGGGTAAGAATCAGAACAAGAACCAGGAGCATGGAGGTGGGTGAACGCCGGTAGGACTGACAGATGACAGATTTAGAAAAAAATATATATATAATTAATTATAGGAGATGAAACAAAGTAAAACAAGCCTACCTCAGATCCACTAATGCTTTAGGATTTTTCAACTAAAAGCATGCAGCAGCTGAGCGGGGCAGGAGGAGTAAAACACTCTTGTCTGCTTCCTTCTCTGAATCTGAAGAGGCGCTGGTGAAAACAGGCAACGTTCCCAACCAGCACTGAGTGAGGCAGGGAGCGCTCTGCCTCCTCCAGTCTGATGCTCTGATTAAACCACAAGTTGGCGCACTGAAGGCAAGTGAGGGAGATGCTTGTAAAGATAAAAAAAAACTGCAAGAGGGAGAGGTCGGTTCATCAAATCAAACACTAGCTTGCTGCGAAGTCTCAAAGTAGAGGTTACGTTCGTCGTCTCGCCGCCAAGCAGAAACGATGCACTCGGCAAAGTTTGCCATTACACAAACACTCTCCGGCACATGCTTTCCTGCCTCGTCTCTCATTAGCAGCATGTAGCGAAGTAAAAATAGTCTGTAGGCAGCTCATCATTCGACATCCAGGGAGCTTTTAACACAATCCCAACACAGCAAATGCACACGCTGAGCTTCACAAACACAAATACTCCTCACACACACACACACAAAAGAAAACGGCAATTAGCAAGTAGCAGAGAACAACAAACATATTTAGTCCCTGATGAGTCATTTAACAGAAAAAGTAAAAACCCACGCGCCGGTGTATGCAGAGTGAAGCACCTTACTAATGCAGCTACTCCACAATAGCTCCACTCTCCAATCTGTCTGTCAAACTGTTTCTCTTTCTTGTTCTGTATCCCACCACTAGATCACAGCCTGATGCTTTCCCACTCACATCAGACCTTCACATTTCAAGTGGCCAGCAGCAGCACATGACAGCAGTGCCCACCTCCAGCACAACCACTTGCAGCAATAACCCGCTCTATTGTGCTCCAACAGAATATCCACAAGTTGATTTTCTCTCACAAACAAATGCACCGCTGAGTTCAAATGACATTGTTCTTTAGCAAGTGAATGAACCCCCAAATCCTTAAAATTGCTTTTATTTTAATGGGTGTTGAGGCATGGGGAACAAAATTAAATCAAATGAAAACATTAAAAAGAATGTGTCCGTTTTATCATGAGGCTACAGAAAAGAGGAGGACCTGGAAGATTTAGCTTTCCTGTGAATCCCTTAAATTTAGTTACATGACCACTGCTTTGGAGAACTGCTTCAAATCTGCGTTGCTCGGAGTTGATCCACTTCTGGCTCCTGTGATCAGGTACTCCTTGTTGAAACACCCATTTATAGTCATTTCCTCTTTAGCTTAGGGAAGCTCGACATCTCCATGTATTTTAATATAAATATTGAACAATATCCACGATACCCGATGTTATAATAAATGAGCCTGACACCACAAAAAGAGAAAAAAATCTGCCAATCAGTATGCCTGAGCTTGATGTGGCATTAACTCGGGCCCAAAAAGAACATTCTTGATTTATCAGTTCATAAAATGTTGCATATTGTCTCTATAGGCTAGTCGGTGTAACTTTTTTTCCGCCTTGCTTCCTATAGAAGGGTAGATCCAGGTTTGAAGTAGTGAAATTTAATACCTTTTAATTTTTATAATGCAGGGTTTGTGGCCAGAAATATGCATGTCTACAATTACAACAGCATATTTTATAAATGAAAAGTATAGAAATATGCTTTTCAGAGCATTAAAATCCACCCTGCCCTGTAATTGGCCAGCCGACCTGCTAGTCTTGATTAACACCTGCTAATTGTCAATATTTTTTGTCCATATATTCTTCTTTTGTTCTGCGTTTTCTTTACTCTGTCATTTCGTTATGGTAACTAACTTCTCTTGTTGTACTTGTGGACTAATTAAATTACTTTTGTTTTCTTTACTTCTTTATATTAATGTCTTCTAGAGTAATTTCTTTAGTTGTTTTTTTATCCTTTTGTTCTGGCAATATACATCCTTGCCTAGGGACAAGAGTTGTAAGTCAGCTTAAAGCTATTACTGACATATTTACAGTGATGTCCATTAATGTGTACTGTCCCAATCAAATAAAAAAAATTTTAAAATGAAGGACTCGACATTCTGGGAATTTTTCAGAGAAGCGGTACAGGGCAGAAACTGAGTGCAGGACGACTGTGATAAAATTGTTGCAGACCTTTTTTGACATTATTGGTCGTTCAAGCTGCTAAGGAAAGCTTTGTGTGCACATTAAACTAAGAGTAAGTCAATTATATTTGAAAGTATGTTAATTGTTCAATTATTATTGCTAATGATTAGGTTGAGTCAATTCTGCTGATATATAATAGGAAACTGCATGCTAAAGTGACAAATGTGACAAATTGGCTGGGCTCTCCCTTAGAGATAGGGTGAGGAGTTCGGTCATCCGGAGGGGGCTCAGAGTAGAGCCGCTGCTCCTCCACATCGAGAGGAGCCAGTTGAGGTGGCTCGGGCATCTGGTCAGGATGCCTCCTGGACGCCTGCCTGGTGAGGTGTTCCGGGCACGTCCCACCGGGAGGAGGCCCAGAGAGGGACCAAGGACTCGCTGGAGGGACTATGTCTCCCGGCTGGCCTGGGAACGCCTCACGATTCCTCCCGAGGAGCTGGACCAAGTGGCTGGGGAGAGGGAAGTCTGAGTCTCCCTGCTTAAGCTACTGTCCCCGCAACCTGACCCCTGATAAGCGGAAGAAGATGGATGGATGAATTTATATATATATGAATGAATTTATATGAGGGGGATGCAAATGAGCCAGTATTTGCATATTTGTTGAGGTGAGAAAAGTATTTGTATTCGAGTAAAATCCCAAATAGGCATACAAGTCTTTTTTTTTCGCATTAAACTTCTAATTTACGTATATATATATATATATATATATATTATATATATATATATATATTTAAGTGATTGATGTTTTTTTCATAAATCTATCAATAAAACCAACAAATAAATACCAAATGAAGCCAACCAATAAAACCAACAGGGGCAGAAAATGGGTCTGATGATGAATTGGTGCTGGTGGGTGGGTTGACAGACCAGGAGGGGGATGCTTTAAGTGCCCGTGACTATGCATTGCAGATGTTGACGCATGTTTGATGTCTCTGCCTCTACAGAGCCATGCACAATATTTTCTATTTGGTTGCCTATTTGTTTCAGTTGCCTATTTGTTTGTAGTTTCAGAATGATGGGAAGCTATGCTAAGAATAACTAGCCTATGGCTTCAGGTTACATCTTGCTGTGTGCAAAAGACAGACTAACTTAAACTTACCAAATAACTCCCACAAAGTCCACACATCTGTACACAACTACAAAAACCTTGTTTTAACCTTTTTAACCAAACGTTAAAGTTACACTGTCAGAAACGTTACAGAAAACACTGCTGCCTCCTTTCCGTTAAAAGGAGAGGTTTGAAAGATGAAGGTGTAGAACGATGTTTGTGTGGCTAATAAAAGATTGGTCTAATGTACTTACAGGTTTCCTTTTTATGTTTCAAATAATTTTAAAAATAAAACAACGTGGTTTGTGACTAAGTCAAATCTGGTGTTAGGTGAATGCAATGAGGGAGGTTTATGATGTGTGATCAGTAGGGATGCACCGATACTCCTATCGGGGCCGATACTGCTCTTAAATATTGTATCAGTAATGGCTACAGTTAACCGATCAAAGTTGGAATCTCTGCAATAATTTCACAGAAATGTTTTATTTTTCACTTGAATTTTTTTGTTGTTTTTTTTGTGGTAGAAGTATCAGTATTGGTACTCAGTATCGGCAAGTACTCAAATCAAGGTATCGTATTGTATCGTTTACGAAAAAAGTGGTATCATTGCATCCCTAGTGATCATACTTCATGCATGTGTGCAGATCCTTATTGAAGCACAGAGCAGAGGCAGAGGAAGTCAGGTCTCTAATGAAAATAGCGAAAAGTCACTAAACTGGCAACACAACATGTTGTAGTTAGAAAAGGGAAAAAATTTCCTGATGCATGTGTTCCTGCTGGTGCAGCGCCGGTTCTGGGGCCCACTCAATTCGCGGCTGGGAACCATAACAACAAGGGCAGTGTCGTAATATGTGCACGTCGCCGTAATGTTAATTATAAATGGCAAATCTAAACACATATGTACTACAAATAATTTTGTTCTTAATTATTCGTAAAATAAGCTCCACATTTAATACTAAACTGGGGGAAAAAAAAGCCTTTTTCCTGAAATGTAATACTTTTAATACTTTAACACCCTGTGGGTACCCTGTTTAGGTATAAAATATTTGTTACAGAGCTAACAGGCAACCACAAACCTTTTGTGATCACCATGGCGGACATTTTGGATATTCTATGATCTTGTGATTGTTTTCAGTTTCTTTCTTCCTCTTTCTGGTTTTCATTTCAAAAGCGTTTGTGTGTAGTTCTACAAAGTTTTTATATTCATTTTACCAATCAACTTTCTAATTTCAATAACATGAAAAACCTTTCTGTCTAAACTCCACATTTGCAACTCCTGTAATGCATAAAAGCTGTATTCTGCTTATACCTCAAATATTTCTGTGATTAGTCAGCACAGTGGCGCTGCATGCTGTATGAACTCAGCCTAACTTATGTTCACTTTTTCTGATAGAGATTTGACTTTTTTTCTTACTTCCGCCCTGTTGTGGGCAAAGGCTCCACTAAAGATGCATGCATTGTGGATTAGTAGTACTGAGCTCATAGGTCTGTGTGCTTGGTCACAGGAAAGAAAGTTCTGACTTAATCACTGTACTGTAACACATCAACTAGACCGTATAGTTAATTAAACACACCATAATGATCCCTTACATTCTTAAAACTTGAAATTTTGGAATTACAGTGCCTCCTGGTCCTCTAATATTAAAAATTGTATCCATTTGTTCAGTTGTCAGTTTTTTATAATAAAAAAACAAACAAGGAGTGTTCTAACACATAGCTTCGAAGCTTTGCTGCAGAATATATGTAACTAAAAATCAAATAATGAATTTCAACAAAACGTTAATAGAGAGCAAAACACCAATTATGTATTTTAATTTAAGGTATGAAGCTTATTTGGGGGATTATATGTTATATGTTTACAAGAAACATATTAACAAATTAGTAAAAAAGAAAAAACAAAACTTGAGGTACATTGTACTTTACAATGTACAAACAATATGTAAAGTAAGGCTGGTGTTAGAAAATCTTCCAATGGCTATAATATTGGTCAATATTGAGAGGATATCAGCTGTCATACATCCCTATTTTCTTCCTTTATTTCTCAGTTGTGCTTCCTTCACTCTTTGACCTTAAGCATTTGGGTCTGGTTTGAGACTGTTCACCTGGCTAAATATTATATAAGCATGAAAAATGCAAGTTTGTAACACTTTCTATATAATATCAAATTATTGCAGTCTTTGCAGAATATTGGGCTCATAGATATTGCGATGATGACATTTTGCGCAGCCTCAATCTAAAAAGAACGTCACTCATCTGGCTGGTAGCTATAATAGACACGGGGATTGACATATACCTTAAATCTTTTATAAAATTCAAATTTTAACACAGAATAATAAAACTCAGCCTCTCTCCCACATTACTGCACACAGACTGTCAGCTGGCTGAAAGAAGGCTCCTTCACTTTTCTGTCAACCACAAAACAGAGAAACTGAACTGTTCTGGGGGAAAAAATCAAAATATGAAAAACATATATAACATTTATTTTTCAAACCTGTTTTTTTTCTTTACCTACTGTAACCACTGGTATTATATTGAAAAAAAGACTTAAGCATGTCTTTTTTATGCTTAAAATGTGTTATTTTAATTGCATCATTGTTATTCCCATTGTAGTCTTTAAAATACCAGAATTTTCCCACTCGCATCAGAGCTTTAGCTTGATGTTTTTGACTGTTTGCAACACCATTTTAAAAACATATCAGTTGTCACCCATTGCTATGGTACTGTAGACTATTTGCCAAATACTCTTTTACCCTTAATTAATTTTTTGGATGGCTATCTTTTACTTGCCTAAAAATACGTTGAAGTATTGCTACTCTTGAATACTTTTTGTAAATACCACCACATCATGAAGCTGGTATCTTTACAAGGTTATCATAGAGTGAGAATCTCATACAGGCTTATCATGCTAACGGCTTAAACGTCTAACTCTGAATAGTCATGAGAACCTGAGGATGAAATGTTAAATTCCCAGATAGAAGCTCTGAAAGAGGAACTTTGAAAAGAAGATCAACATCATCTTTATCATCAGCTAGGATGAATTTTAAACAGGTCAACAGCTCGCATAAACAAGCCTCTCAGTATTTTCCTGGTGTTATTCTTTCCCCTTGCAAGTCGGCCACCTGATGACTTTTCATCACATCCATTTCTATAACCCTGGGCTTTAATATCCAAATCAGACCAGATGATTAGGATCACAGCACAAAACAAAAAAAACACAGAATTACTGTCAGATTATACTTGAGCACGGCTGTAATACATGCAGAGACCCTGTGGTCAGCCGTTTAGTAGACGATGGAGCAGCTTGGTGGGAGGTAGGTGGAGTGTGACTGTACACAGATATAGATGATGTGCTCTACCTTTTCAAAATGGTTTAAAAGAGTAGCTTTGGTCTGTTTTGTTCCCCTCACATCTCAGGCATGGTCTAAAACGCAAACATTTTCACATGCTTGTTACAGTAAACGATGTAGGAAAGATCTGGGTCTCGGTTATCACTCCTATTACATCAGAACCAGCTGTTTACAAACTGGAGATCCCGGCGGTTTTAGGGGGGGAACAAATAAGGAAGTGTGCTGACATTGGAGAGACGTAAAACAAGCAGACTTCTACTGATGAGTTTATAGCAGTGTCAAAGATGCAAAGAAAGCCACTGAGTTTTTTTTGTTCTAATCTAAATACAAGTTAAAGTCTTTGGTAAGACTAGAAAACCCTGTTCAGAGATACATCTCCATCACACATAACTGAAGTTGATGCTTTTGCAAAAAATAGGGAAATATTTTAGCCACTAGGCGTGCACAGCTGATAAACAGAGCTTCCCCAAAAGGATTTTGCAGCTGTTCTAGCAGCAAAGTGGTGATTTTACAACTCATTGACTCAGGAGGAAGAACGTAAATCCTTGCCATCTTTTCAGACTTTTAAGTTAAAATAATTCTGTACAGCCTTTATCCTTTTCCTCCTACTGACTTCATAATTACGCTCTGCTTTGTGTTGCTCTTAAAAAAAAAATCATAATTAGAAAAAAAAGCAATCCAGGAAGGTGGTTTCAATAACAGCATGCTCGTTTTTTGTGAGCGGCTCTTACCTAGGTTGCTGTAGGTGGCGCTGCACCAGCTGGAGGAAGGAGAGTGGGAGTGATGAGAGTGATTTCCATCCTCCTCCTGCTCACCGCGGCCGGTGCTGCCCTCACTGGCGGTGACGGTCGGCGCGGCCTGGTTGGCTTGGCCCTCATGGGCGTCCCCGAACACCAGCCCCAGATTCACTCTGGCAGGCAGAGGGATGACCCTGGGCAGCTCCCGATCCCTGGCATGGCTGACTGGTACCTGGCTGCACATCACAGAGGAGGAGAGCTTGCTATTTATGTGGAAATGTGTCAACTTTGTTACATGAAAAATGGATTTGCTTGCCACCTATCTCATATCTTTTTGGTTTTCTTTTAATAGTTCTACTGTTAACAAGGATTCTGTTCTAAAATATGAAAAGAAATGAATCAAAAAGCTACTTTTTCTGCTCTTTAGAAAAAACAAAAGGGAGATGAGATGAAATTAGAGAGCTACAGAGCAAAGACATCTGCTGATGATTTATAATTATTTATAATCTTTCAAAATGACTTATTTTGTAATTAAACAAGAAACCCTTGTTAGTTTTTTTAACTCCCTAAATCGCTGTTTAATCCCACTATGGCTATCTTTGCATGGGGTGGACTGGACTGATGAAAGGTTCTGAAATATGAAGCTGTTTCATAGCTAACTACACACTTGAAGGAATAAAAGCAGGTGCAAGGATGATGCAAAGTAGGTCACTGTGGAGTGTGATGATATTGTATGTTTAAAAAAACAAACAAAAAAACAAGTGTCTAGAAAGCGGGGGAATGTTGCTAAACCTTCTACAACAGCAGAAACTTACTATCAACTGACCAGAACTAAATATGAATAAACTGATAATAGCCGATCTGGGTGTGTGAAGACGTGGTTCATATTTTACGTTTACGGAATAATTAGGCCAATAACAAATTTAGCTGCAAAATACAATTTCCAGAAATTATTGCAACAAACGCTAATATTTTGCGAACATTCTGAACTAATTTAATAGTAATGTATGTACACCCTCTGAATGATCAAAATTAGCCCCAAAAAAAAACGGGAAGCAACAGGCAAAACCACCAGTTAGGAGTTTTGTAAACAACGAAAAAGCAAACTAATAATAATAAAAAGTTTAAATTAAAAAAAGATTTTCCATTTTACTCTGCCACTTTGGACTTATATGACTTTTTTATTCGGTCTCTGTGGTAGAAAGAGGGACAGATGCAAAGAAAACATGCAAAAATAAATTATTATGGATGGAAATCTTGAGCTCATTTGAATTCATCATGCGATTAAATGATTTGTTTGTAGTGAAAGGCCTAAAAATAACCAGAGTAACTTTCCTGAGGCTACTAAGGGGGAGTCTTGGCTAACATAAGCTACAGTAGACCCCCGCTTGTTTACATTCCTTATTATCGCCCACTAAGCAAAATTTGAACTAATAAGAGGCAGTGCTCTCTGGGGGGTCCCGAGTATTTAGGGGCTTTAGCTATCCGTAGGTTACTGTAGTCCCTAACCCCGGTGAATACCTGCGGCCCACCGTGATTGAACATAACATCCTGTTATATCTTGGTTTGGGTTTCTTATTTTGAAATAAAGGAAGGAGCTCTTGAGCTACATTGGCGTGCCGACCAATTTGACTTGATAAAGTAACTCGGAACGACTGGAAACATTAAGTTACAGAAGATGAAAAATCCTCAACCCCTGATGCTAAATTTAGCATCAGGTATTCTGCTTCCTAAGACTACTATGTTTGTTCAAAATCTGAAATACTTACAATGATTAAACCTGAACTGGTTGCTACCTCAACGAGAGGAGAATCTATAAATGACTAAATTTGATATTTATGAAATCTTAACTCGGTTTATAAAAACCTAAAAAAGGAGATGAGATAAACCTAAAAACTGAAATACTTAGGTTTACTCACCTAATGTGCTAACTCTTGAGCTTAGTCTTTAACTGTGATCTACAAGGTACATTGTACCTTTGGGACACAGTAGACTTTAACCTCCCCACTGTACAAGTACAGTGATAGGCCTTGCAATGTTCCTGAATCAGATGTGTCATTTCAAAGTAAAGACAAAAACATGGCCTGAAATGTAAGAAGGTCACAAAAAATTTAGTTTGTTTCCCACCCACTGCTCATGGGAGGGGCTTATTAGCAATAATATCCTGAATCATGTGTCATTTCCTGTAATATGGCACATCTGATTCAGGATGTTACTGGTGTGATTAATGGTACCAAGAAAGGCAACAGTCACTGAAAACTACATGTCAAGACACAAACGCAGTTTAAAAGGCTTGGCTCAGTTTAGCGTACCCACTTCTGCTCTCATTCAAATCTCACCAACAATTACAACAAGCTAAGCAGAGATATACAAACTAATCAATAAAACTGGAAAATAAGACTCCCTTTATCTAGATTTGCTAATAAAAGTGTTTCTTTGGTGGCTCATGTATGACTCGAAAAAAGAAAAAGGAAGAAAACGTGCTGCAACAGTTCAGCCTCTGTCTCTATCCTAGCCTCATTCTCAGGAGACTGCAAGTCTGAGACCAACCTCTCATCTGACATGCTTCAGATATGTTCCTGCAGGCCATGAAACAATCACAGACAGCTGATCAACACCGAGACACACTTTGGCTCTTCGCACGTTTCCAGAATTAGAAAGGGGAAATTACAAAGTTGGACAAAAGAAGAAACATGATTGCTGAGGAAAGTCAAACAAAAACAGCAAATTACTACAGAGTGTGTTGTACTGACCTTTGCTGTACTGTTGTTAATACATTCAAATTGCCCTCGGATTCTTCCTTATTCTTTTGGAAGCAAACAACAGAACCTGATTGTGAGCTGAGCTGAAATATCAATGATTTACTAATAGCCATAACCCCACCTGAAAGTTCCCCCAGCGACGTTAAACCGTTTCAATGAATTCATTATGTTCGAACAAAGCAACGACAGTGGATACACATCTCTACAGGCCCTTGACACAATGAATACCTTCATGGCTGCTAAACACTTCAATGTCAGGACCTGACTTGTTCAGACAGCACGAAGCAGCCTTGGTGCATTTCTCTCCTTCTCACAGCTCTGTTAGCAAAATGTCCAGAAGACAGAAATATAAAAAGTTCAAGAAAACTCTCCTTCCTCCCAGCTAAGTCAACACTACCTCACATGGCCAAGTTGGTCGCAGGTTTCAAAGGTGTGTAAAAAGATAAGGGTGTCAGTTCTTACCCACTGTACTGGCTCACACAGCTTCCCATCTGAAAACTCTGATTAGGAGGCAGGGGAAATCACATTTTATGTCAAGAAGGAACAAAAACTATATTTTACTGCATCTCCTCTGTTTTTCTTCTTCTCCTTGGTCTCTCCCTCTCTGAATGTTCTTACCTGTCTGAAGGTGAAGTGTGTTGGCCAGCCCTAAAGAGCACGCCCACTGTTCACCCATAAAACAGGGTTAGATGAATAAAAAAAAAGTTAACCCCTCGTTTCCCAACATAAACAATGTGATCAGTCATTTTTTTTCAGAAATTCACTAAATGAGGCATTTCCTGCTTTGATAAAACTTGTCTGATGTTGGACAATGTAATTGTTACTAAGAAATCGGTATAATTTGCAGTTGTTTGCTTATAAAAATGTAGAGCAACATTCTAAACACATTAAAATAGACTAAGACTTAATGAATCAAGTAGTAACCTACAGAAACTAGTGCTAGGGACAAAATAAAAGAGACCATTCATGAATACAATGAACCCTAAACCAATTAGCGGTTCAGTATTCACCTACCCACAGTTTTTATGTGGACTGAACCTTATTGATTAAAATTCACCTATTCAGATTTTTTTAGGAGATTATCTAAAATATTTGAAAGAAAACACAGCCCGAGACACTGAAATATCTAGGTGCAATGCTACCAACCATGCTGGGGTTTGCAAAGCAGCCAATCTAGCAGCAACTTTTACTTTCCTTGGTGCTGATTGGCTGTACTGGTTGACTGCCCAAGAGTAGAACTAAGAAAGACCAGGGATGTTACCGTCTGTGGTAGACCTAAAGCGGTTTCCACAGTGCCTCAAAATGCATATTAAGGTATATTTAGTGTTTGTAAAGTTTCAAAAGGAATCACAAATTTTAGCCATTGGAGGGCAGCTTTGGCCCTGTGAATACTGCGGGTGTATTGTACTCCTTATTCACCTGGATTGGTGTTAAGGACAAAAACATACTTATCTAGCCAGACTGGAATGACATCCTGTTAGGACACAGAGTTCATCAGAGTATAATCAGACGGCAGTCTATCATTCTGTGGCCAAACCTAGACTTTTATAAAACTTTTTGTCACTTTTAATAGGGCCACTTTACTGTATAGAGTAAACCCTAACACATCGAATATCAGCAACAGTCAGGTAGCAGGGATGTAAAAAATATTTGTATGGCAATATATTGCAATATTTTATGTTGCAATATTTTATGTCACAATATTGTATCGATATTCAAAGCAATATATTGACTTTTTATTAGATTTTATTTTTTTAGAATTTGAAGGGAACCCTCAATCATGACTATTTTTTGTATAACATTTTGAAGTATGGCCGCTAGTTGGGGGCTGTTTTCGCCTTCTTTCTTCTAGAGAATCCTTTAGATTTAGATCGGATGATAGAACTGAATGAGTTCTGTATGAAACAGAATGGAGAGTTTAGAATGCTGTGACAGTTTTTCCAGTTAAATTCAGTTTGAAAAACCACAAAATATAGTCTTACTCACAGCATCGCAACATACCGTATAATCACCACTGTATTCTGACACATATATCACTAGAATCTTGCCAACACATCCATAATAAACAGCATAACAAAGACTCACTTGATTTTCATGTAACTTATGAAAAGTGGGGAAAAAAAATTTAAAACAAAAGAATGTAAAAATGAAAAAACAAAAGAGGACAACAGCTGAAGATAGTTGAAGAGAAAATAAGTGAAAAGTTTGAACGAGACAGAATGAGGCCGAGGTTTTGACAGGATAGAGGAGGTAAATATTTCCTGGCCTTGGGCTCATAGGAAAATGAGTGCTAGGGGAGCAAAATTAGACTAAACAAAGAGAAAGGATGCGGAGCAGCTTGAACACAGCCCAAAACGTCTGCAACATGTCAGGGTGGCAAGGGTACAAAGAAACTAACAGCAAAATAAATAGTATATATATATATAGCAAATTTTAGCCATTTGAGGGCAGCAGTGATAAACTGATATATGACACTTTTGACATGTGAAAATGTAAAAAGTAATTAATTATAGAAGAAAATCAAATGAAAGAAGTTCTGTCTATAGATGTGCTGAGCTGGTAGAGGCATGCCCTAAAAGTATTACAGCTGTCATTGCAGGAAAAAGCTGGATATTCAAGGATGGGGAGAGGATGAATAAAAACACATGTCACAATCTCCGCATATATATTTCCAAATGAAGAATCCTTCTCACTTTACAATTATAACAACGTTTGTAGTTATAACTTGGAGAAAAATAAGGAAAAAGTTCTAATGTGAAATCTTTTCCAAAGTACTGTAGAAATGTTTACTTTCTAGCATGGACAGTTTCTCCTCTCTGAATACTTGTGGCAATAACTGAACCCCATATGAAGGTGTTGTTCTAGCGCAATAGTTTTTGGTGATGTTAAAGGACTTTGACTTATCTGAAATACTTCAGAAGCAGGACAAAGATGTAGTCTATTTACAGCAACAGTCCCCCCCTTACCGTTACTGTAGTCAGTAACAGAATCTATATTTATTGATGCTTTGATGAAGAACTGAGAAATAAAAGCAGAATTACCTGAGGTTTTTGCCGCAGACATCTCCTCCAGCAGTTTCTGATAGTACGGTTTGCCCTGGGCTTAAAGGTTCAGAGTCCCTGCCCTCTTCTGCCAGCAGATCTGTTTCTCTACACTGCTCTATGTGAAGCTCTCCATCCCCATCCCCAGGGCTGCTACCAGTGTCTGGTTTGTATGTGAAAATAATGGTAGGTTTCTGGCTGGGATCCTCAGGTTTGGCCTCTGTGAACCAGTGCTGGTGTTGGGCGGGAGGCGGGGGAAGAACATGAATGACGGTTCCATCGAGCCCGACCAGTTTTCCCTTCTCCTTGTCTTTTTCAGCCTTCTCTCTCTGATCGTCCTCATCTTTTCGCCGCCGAAAAAAGCTCTTAAACGAGATCCACCTTTTGGGTTTGGAACATTCTGCTGAAATCCGTCGCCCCTCCCCACCCGGGCTCGATTGGCCTTCACCGGGTCGTGCTGGGGAGCTGGAGGCAGAGCTCTTTGTCCAGTTGCCAAAATGTCTCTGAAGTATGTTAGAAGCATGATAAGGGGAGGATGTCGATCTTGGGGGTGGGTAGGGGGCACTGGGCTCTGATCGGGGACTGGCGAGTGGGACAGCAGCAGATGCACTCTGTGATTTTGACAAAACCTTGGAGGGGTTTTCCTTTTTTGGCTTGGAAAGACAGCCGTCAGTGGTGGAAAACAGAGACTTGGGTCGTGTTAGGGTCTCCTTCATGGCATCAGGAGGGAGGGCATATAATTCCTCAGAGCTGAAGGTTTTCATTTGTGCTGGG
Source organism: Apricaphanius iberus (assembly GCA_028564705.1). Classification (NCBI taxonomy): domain Eukaryota; kingdom Metazoa; phylum Chordata; class Actinopteri; order Cyprinodontiformes; family Aphaniidae; genus Apricaphanius; species Apricaphanius iberus. Next base: position 980,423 of record JAPXFQ010000708.1, on the reverse strand, counting down.
GGAGACTCTGGAGGAGACAGAGGAGGCTGAATAGATGCTACAATCTGTGACAGTACTGCACTGGCCTCCTCTCTGTGATTCACACCTGTCCCAGAAGGTGAATTTAAGTCTTTATCATCATCAAGACCATCATTATCATCATCTCCACTTATCTTATGAGAGTGTGTAACAGCATTAGCAGCAGGGCTGGTTTTAGTTAGATTTGCAGTAATGGCAAGACTGGCAGAAGAAATTGTTGTAGGGGGAGAAAGGGCCCCAGATGCGGAGCTCATTACAGTGCTTGTTACAGTGCTTGAATCTGTAGTGGTTCTAACTTGCAAACATGGCACTGCTTCAAGTGGAAATTTGGTCTCCTCGAATGAAACTTGCTCTGAAGTGCCTCTCCCAGACAGTGTTTTCTCTGTGCAGGAGGATTGGACACTCTCAGAGGAACCAATCTCTTCGTAGGTATGGCTAGTAACCCTACTGCTACCCCCTTTTGTCTGTGAATGCTCCTCATGGAGGCCCAGGAAGCTCTTGTACACTGCGAGATTGTCGTACGCACTCGGATTGATAACAATAGGGACCTTTACAGCGTTTTTGGAGCTGCGGGCATAGGCAGGCTCATCTCGGATAATAATGGGAAAAGGTGGCATGCCGGCGTTGTTGAAACTATTAAACTTGATCTCTGATAAATTTGGAGATTTCACGGGTACAGTTCGAGAGGACAACAGACCTGCAACGGGAGACGTGGGAGCTGACTTGTGACTGCAAAACTGAGGAGTGACAGATTGGCCAGAATGACTTCCAAACCCTGGATCCACTCTCGGAATCTTCTGGCGAGGACTCGTGCTTGACGTCCACACTTCTTGGTATCGTATTTGGCCGGTTTTCTTTTGTGACAGAGCGATGGATGAAGGTGACACGGACCTTAAAGGAGAGAATGGGGAAAGGGGAGACACTGGAGAGAAGGGTTGGACTACTGGAGTGCTACAGAACGATGTAGGGCTAGAAGGTTTCGGGATGTTTTTAGGTCGTGGCGACAAATCTTGTTTCAGTTCACCTTTACTGGCCATGGATGCTGAGACGTCTACCACAGTGTAAGGTTTACAAATGGGGGATTTTTCTAAATTAACTACTCGGTATGGTTTAGCTTGTTCCTCTGTGGGGCTGAAACTTATAGTGACTGGTTGTCCAGGAAGGGCTTGAGGCATTGGCATCCCTTCTCTGCCATCCTGGTCCTCTAATCTAATCGCCAGCACTGCCTTGTGGGTCTCGGCCACCTTGGATGGACTCAGAGCTCTGCAGGGAGACTCCTTGTTTGGGGAGGTTGTACACAGTGCAGGTGACTTAGAAGATGTAGGCGAAGGCAAGCTGTTTTTAAACACACTGCTTCCACTACTGGAAATAGTTTGAGAGTCTTCTTGTAGCGATGATGAGGATTCTGGAGAGGTTGTAGACTCTGAATTTGATAGAAAAGCACTGCTTTGCGTCTCACGAGGCCCATAGGGAAGAAGGCTTCCATTGGAGGGGTATCCATTCAATATTTCATCATAGCTATCATCATAGTCCACAGCGCAGATCCTCTGTAACGAGCGGTTGCGAAGTGGCACAGTATTCCATTTTTTTCCTGCTGCAAAGGGCACAGGAGACAAGGTGGCGGCACGGAAATTCGCAAAACGTGGCTGGCCTCGCATCCGGATTTCCATGGCTAGTAATTCTTCGTCACTTTCATCCCAGCTCTCATGCTCCTCATCATCCTTCTCGGTTTCACCCTCATCTTCCTCTTCATCATCTTCTTCATCCTCACTGGAAAACTCTGGGTAGCAAAAGCGCCCGCCCTCTGAGCTGATGATCTTGGTACAATCACTAAGTGATACCCGTTTCTGAGCGCCACCTTCACTGCTGCCGCTTCCTATAGCCAGACAGCTGGAAGCTGGAAGGCCTCTTTCCAGGGACCTTCGATATGAGCTACTAATTCGCCCCCAAAATAGATCTTTGGAGCCACAAAGGGGTGTGGGGCTAGAACCAGGGCCCAACCCGGCAATCTCTTTAAGGACATCTGTCAGTCCGCTGCTGTTATTATTTCCACTGGGTGTCCTTGGGCTGAGTTGTCCATAACCCTCAATTTCCTCACTGTCATCCTCTCCTTCATTGTTATTGTTGGGCCCAGCTGGTCTCTTACCGATCAATCCGTTGCGGTTCCAGGCAGTAAAGGCTGAGGTTTTACCTTGTTCTGCTACATTTGTTTGCTGCAGTATGTTGCCATCTGAATCCAGGCCTGAAGCTAAATTGGGCAGCATCATAGTGGGCTTAACAGCAATGGTTGGCTTCTTGGCTACTGGAGGACGGATGTGTCCAGTACGTGTGTATCCTCCCCCCGTGCGTTGAGAGTTGGCGATAAGGTTAGGGTTAGCCCTGGTCCCAGCAGAAAGCAGATTTTGTTGCTGGTTTGGTGGCGGCCTCTGCTCAGAGGGGGGTTTCCCCCCGCTGCTCTGAGTCAAACAGTGCAGACTCTTTGGTTTAAAGCAGTTCTTGCACTCGCCTGGCTTCCACACATGTTCGGTGAAGGTACTGCAAGCTGACATGGCTGCTGGTCCAGAGGGCAGCCTGCTAGGTCAGTGCACAGGAAACCCCTCCATGAAGCCACAGCATACAGGAAACGGCCAGAGAGCAATGATTGCACCTGAAACACACAACAGGAAAGAATACAACCTTTTTAAAATATTTGTAAACTGAATCAAGACTTTTATTGCCAGAAAAATAAAAACATAGTTTAACATAAAAATGTTTAATTTATGGCTTGTGACAAAAACAACAACCTGACACCTACAAAAATGTTATTCAATACAATCACAGCAACAAGACCTATGAAGTAAAGGGAAGAAAGAGAGAATAAAAAGAAGGTTGCATATGAGATGATATGAAATCAGTGCCACAGTTCCTCCATTAGGTGGCAAACTTTCACTACACAAAGCTAATCCCTTCTAGAGGGCAGTGATCTGTCTCCTAACTCACCCTTCATTTAAAAAAAGCCTAAATAATGAAATACGGAAGATTGGAGATTTTAGTCTGGATTAAATGAGACAAAAAAGCTTCCAGTCAGGAATCATCCTTAATACAACAACTTAATAAAAATAGAAACTCATAGAAATCCCAATTAATTCAATGGAATCTGTATTTCAGGCACTAAAGGAACATTTTAAAAGTAAATCAGGCATAAAGATTATAGTTTTTAATCTGTTAATGATCAGACTGTACAGTAACTTTAATTAAAAAAAACAACAAAGACTGTTGTGTTCTGTGATTCTAGATTTAGAAAATATGGTTCCACTGCATGGCTTTAAAGTTACTTTTTAGCACAATTAAACAAGTAACGTATCGTTCATACACTTAAATCTAGAATAGATACAGGTGTTTTCCAATGATTTAGAGTTTAAGTGATATGTCTGTGGAATAAGCCTATATAAAATTGGCTTTATTTATTTTTTACAAGAACTTTGCAATGGCACGATAAGAGAAAAGGTAAGAACAGTCTAAACAAGATCTACATCAAGTCATCTGCACCGGACCCATTACTGTATCACTGTGTATTTCCTGTTTAGTGCAGTAGATGATGTTACTTCAGACTCCAACACTGTAGTAAAGGACAATTCTACTGTTTTTTGGTATTTAGACTAACTCTGAACAGCTCTTTTACAGACAACAAACATTTTTTATTGTTTTGTTTGCTGGTATCTAAATCTGAGGCGCAGGTAGACCTTTGAGAGTTTGCAAGTCGATTACAGGGCAGTGCAGAGTTGCACAGAAGTAACAATCATAGACATACAAACTTATATCAAAGGAGTACACAAAAACACCAATTAACTCACAACCTTTGTGCTGCAAAGCAACAATACTAACCACTGCCCCACCGGGCAGTGACTCAGAAACAACTTTATTCAAATGTGAATTACTGTAAACGGCAAAATAGTTTTAAGAAATGTAGAGGTTTATTTTTTAGAAAATAGAATTAAGTCAGAAACTGGGAAATGATTAAAGCTCATTTCAGACGTCGATACTTTGTAGGGACCTTGTAATAAGTAATTTAGTCATTAAATAGGCAATTTAAGGAATGCTAGTTTACTGTATGTCATATAACAGAAAACTTTTTAAAATCAATACAACTTGTTTTTCTAGCGCAGGCTTAAATATGAAGAAATCAGCAATTTAACGTGAAAGTGATAGTTAGGGGTTTTGAAATATTCACCTTTCCTTAAAGAATTATTTTTCCTCAAATCACAATAAAACTATGACTCATCGTTAATCTAATACGAACAGAAATGTGTAAATCAGTCTTTGAGTCATGTATGTTAGATTGTGTGTAGATAGACGTCACATGAGAATACCCCACCCAGTACCAGACACAATGCAGCAGGAACTCCTGGACAAAACTTTGCTGACTGAATGGTCAAGGGTGGGAAAGGATTTCTCCTGCTGCTGCACACTTTGTGCATCCTCCCAGGAAACGCCGGCCATCATTCCAACAATATCATTCAACATATGTCAGAGCTGTGGAGGGACACATCAATCAACTGATGATTGTTTTTCTAACTGTATAACTATACTTTTCTTTAATTCAGATTGGAGAAAATAATATAACGCCCAGTGGTGTAGTGCTTTTTACCAGTCGCACAAAATCCTACTGAGGGATGTGACAACTTTTCTTTTTTTGAACCACCTTCTCATGCATTATTTTTTCCCATCTGTTCACAGAACTAAATTCACACACAATCCACAAGGAAGCTAAATCTGCTTGTAATCTCATTTCTTGCAGCGCTCAAGATAAATATCAGAGCCACTTGCTAACAGAGAAGTCAGTAGATAATCTAATCACGTGTGTCGTGTAGGTAGGTTTTGGGTGCTTTTCGCAACTGAGGTGAAATTTATACAACATGACAAATCCAAGTAAAAACCTCTTTAAAATAACCAATATATCTATCTGTGTAATTATTCCTCGCTTAAGAATTTCTCTGTGATTATGTTTTTCCAGGATGCCTATCAGCCAAATTTTGACCTATTTTTGGCTTATTATCCAATGCAAGTTATGTAAGGCAATCGAAATGGGATGAATTACTCAACAACTAATTGGTTCTTAAAAACAGTTTTAAATAATAGGTTTCTTATACAGTCCAGAGCCTTTTTATTAGCTACAACTTTGTAAGGCTTGAACTAAACAGCCAATCACATGGAAGTAACTCAATCTACTTAGGCATCTACTGTAGATGTTGTGAAGACAACTAATTGGAACTTTTGTGGGTGAACATGCCTCGTTTTCTTCCAGAGTTATGAGGAGAAAAGTCGATTTTGTTCAAAGTAATAGGCCAAAGTACCTCAACGAAGGTATCTGGAATACCATCACTGAATACAGCAGCTGAAAAGATTTCCTGGGTCTGATGAGTCTTGATTTCAGCTGCAACATTCATATAGTAGGGTCACAATGTTTGAGTTTTCGAAATGCTTATTATAATATTACTGATATTGTTGCAATGCAGCACATGAGGAAGACTAAATAGGCATAGGTGCCACAATCCAACATGAAATTTCATAATGGAACAGTGATACATGTCACACATGACCTGAATGTTCACTGGATCTAAGTGTGACTTTTGCTCTAAGACAAAAAGATATGTGAAAACAACAAACTAGCTGCAATGAGTGTGATGAACACCACACTAACCTATTCTCATATAAAAAATGAAGACAGAAAAACAAAATGAGGGCATTCAAGACCGCTTTTATTGTTTCAGTCTCGCTTTCTGTGACTGCCTTGAACACTGCCGAATGAGCTGTTCAATGCAGGAAAACCGTCTGTGGCCATCTGCTCCTGAACTGATTGCAGCAAACAGTGTCTGGTTTTGCAGCAGAGGAGATAAGACACAACACCTGCTGCTCTGTTCCTCTGCCACCCCCAAAACAGAGGCTTCATGGGCCCACCGTGTACGCCCCAGATTTGTACTTCTTAGGAAAGCGACTGGTGGGATAAAACTTGATTTGCAGAAAGCTACCAGGTGTGTAAAACATGACATCCAGTGTGTGATTTTATGAATACGAATAAATAGTTCAGGAAATCGGCCTAACATGCAATAAACCGGCCCCTGAGTTCACCATGGCAACTTATTCTGTTTTTGGTCATCATAAGTATTTAAAAAGGAATCTGAATTACACTTTTCCTTGTAGCATTTTAGTCTGGATGAGGACCCATATTTATTATGTCACAAAGTATGTCACAAAGTTTCAAAATCTCTAAAGATCACTGTTAGAGATCAAGAGTGAGATTGTCCAGACTAGTTGTTCACCTACGAGAAACAGCATGGCACTAGGCTAAAACATCTAAACAGTCTAGCATGAATTAAGGAGAGCCACAAATATTACATAAAAATATATATATTTAAAGAAGGTAAAGATCTCTTTCGGTATTAAAGGCTGCAGTTTGTTTCAGAAATGGAGGGAGTACTACTATTTTTTTAAAAATAAGGATGCACATGCAACACAGAAAGGATAATTCTGACGATTACTGAGTTAAGTATTTAATTATTGTACCTAAGGAAGCTCCTTTAAGGCACTCTATACATCTTGACACCAAGACCATCTTATCATCTTTTCCATACAGCCTTTTCTACACTTGAGGCCTTTTTCATCAATATTTTATATATTTCTCATCCATTTCACCATCATTAGTTGTAACACGCAAAGAACCAATACTTAAAATGTGGAAACTGCAATAATTTCACTGAAAATGTTTCTTTTTCACTTGACATTTCACTTTTGCTGTCATTTTTTTATTAATATTGTTTTTTCTATTTCACCTTCATTTATTGTAACAAGCATAGGAAAATAATACCTGTCTTCCAATTCATTGCATTTGTTTGTGTGGTAGAAGTATCAGTATTGGAGTTCGGTATCGGCAATTACTCAAATCCATGTATCGGTATCGTATTGGTTTGAAAAAAGTGGTGTTGCTGCATCCTTAGTCTGAGGCAATGATGTGTGACTGTATGATTTTGGAACACTAAATTAGAGGGCACGTTCTATCCAGCAAAGTGGAAATGATGTTTTTGGTTACAAGTGGGTAGTAGTAGCTACACTGAGGCTGGTAAAACTCCTCTGGAGACAGCATTTTTCTGAAAGATTCGCTTTTCACTTGAAATTTTATTTTTGAGGTAATTTTATATTTTACATCTGTTATTTTGTCTTAGTTATGTTTAATTAGTAAAGTCGGGTGCCTTTAGTCTCTTCAAGAAAGGTATAAGGTGGAAGTTATTAGGACTGGATGTCATATTGTTCGATATCGTTGCGAGCCACGGGAGGAGAGTCCTGTTTAAGACAACTTACTGTAGTATCTTATTTGGTTTATTATTGATATGTTTAGTGCAATCAGTTCAGGTTTGTCCTGGGACATATGACCAAGGCGAGGCTAGTTTACGGCAATGGTTTACACTTAGGAAAAAATTCTGTCGCAGCTCAAGTCATTTGCTACCTTTTGTGGTTTGAAAGGAGAGAGGAATGGCTGACGGAGCTGCCTGGGTCAGGGTTAATAATCTCTTTGGAGTACGTAGTAAGCTATCCAATAGGCTGTAGTGAAAAAATGAGAGGAAACTTTTTTTTTATTATATAGAACTGTTTAATTGACCACTGTTTTTCTATTGCACCACACCTCTATCGATCAATATATTTAGCTATCAAATTATCGTCCTAGAAGTTATACAGTTAATTCAACAATTCAACAGTATCGGATCGTATCAGGCACAAACAGATACACAAAATCCAGGCATCGGTATTGGCACTGAAAAAGTCGCATCAGTGCCCTAAATTAAACCCCTGTATAAATCCAGTTTTTTTGTCAAGACCATTGGGGGTTTGTTAGAGAACGGAAATAATCATGAAAACCATGGAAAACAGCAGAGAGATCAAGGAGATATTTCTACTCCAGTGAAAACTCATGGGGATCCTAATGAATCAACAAATGTGGGAATGTTTGAAGCAGATTAAGGGTATAACCCACGTTTTAAATCTCTGTTCTACCACTCATCAAGAACAGTGGCACTCCTACAAAGCTACAAATATGTATGACCATTCAACTCAACTGATCGACCAGGTAAGAAGAATATTAGGTCTAGAGGTTCATGGTCACTGGAGGAGCTGCAGAGAGCTACAGCTTGGGTGGAAGAATCTGTTGAATGGACAACTAATTAAATGTGCAAATACAAATCTGACCTTTATGGAAGAGCACCAAAAAAAGCCAACGCTGAAGGACAAACGTAAGAACTCCCTTTTGCAGGTTGCCACAAACCATTTGTACTGTACATTATCCCGAAACACGGTGGTGGCATCCTGTAAAAACATAAAACCTCAATAGAAGTTTGACGGTAAGCATAAGGTTTAAAAAGTTTGTTTAAAAATCATTTTACAAAAACAATGGCAGCAATCAAAACAGACAATGACAAAGTAAGAGATGCATCAAAACAACAGACCCCTGTTGAAATTTCCCATCAGGTTTTCAGACAATCAGCCCTCCGCAGAGAAGCACTGTTGTCCTCCTCTCAGAAATGTGCTCAGCATAGAAGCTTATTTGTAACAAACACATTTACTGAGGGAGAGTGGGAGCTCTCAGAGCCCGCAACATAAAGGGAGAATTAAGTGAAGCTGAAAGCCACAGCCATGAGCAGATGGGTTATGGGATTTCCTACTGCTGTCTGGAAGAAGGCTTCAACGATAAAGACAGCCGCTGGACTAGAGCAACGATAGCACACACTGCCATCACGGTCGGAGATACTACTGATAACACTGTTAGTAATACGCATAGACAGGTTTGATATGGTCAGTTTGAATATTTCCCCTGTAGTATGAGAAACACTGAAAAACAAGTGTAGATTTTATGATTAAACAGAGAAGTCAGAGCAGGTTGGAATCCAAATACTTTGATATTCACATTGGAATTGTAAACTCCTTGGTAACCCCACATGTCAAATTAAATGTTTTAATCAGCCCAACACTGAGCAACGATAGATAGGCGCCTGGAACCTGTGATTTAAATAAACAAACTGAACCCAAAACGAAGCAGGAAAGTAACAGGACCTAACACACTGATGTTGCAATGGATTTATATTTTGGAGCCCTACCTCTTTATGTTATCGGGTTCAGGTTTGCTTGACGCAGACAAACTGTGAGGTTTGAACGCAGCATTACTGTCATATGATGTTCTCCCCAAGCTGCTGCCAAGTGAATGACTGTCATCCGACAAAAGTGGCAAAAATCCAGAAGATCCACATGGACACAAAAATTAGAAGGCTGTACAAAGAGAAGGTTCATTTATAAAATCACTAAGGAGGAGGAAGATGGAATCTAAAGACTGAATTAGTTACCTTTGTTAATCATCTTTTTAGACTTCGGCTTTTTACATTTATGACATTGAAAATAAAATGATATCCAATTTTTAGACTACTATTTCATATTTCTGCTTAATTTTTGTGCATTATGACTTAAGTGAACAATTATTGTTACAGACAAATTTTAATTCTAAAGAGTAATCATTTCTGTTATTAAATAATTTCCATAAATGTTAATGTCATTTTTGTACTTGTTGACTTTTGAAAGCCCATCTGAAGTTTGCTATGTAGCTGTTCATTCTAACCACATGGAAAAAGCATACTTGAGATACGTTAAGATAAGATCAAAAGCCTTGGCAAAGCCCTGAAACATTTTCAGGCCAAGTCTTCTCTTGTTTGGAATTAAAACTATGGTCACCCTAAACCTAGAGTATATACCGTAAGGTTGATTACTGGAACAAGAAACAGGTGGCTGATTAGTAATAGAATGCTGTTGAGGGTAAAGAAGCGAGAGGAAGGCTGAGATTGAGAGTAAATGGCACACGAAAAGCAGAGAAGGAATAAAAACAAACTAGGGGGAAATGGGCGAAACGTGAGTCAAAGAAAATAAACTGAAAACAAAAGAAAAAGCTGAAAAGGCTAAATCTAATCAGAGGTAAATGAACATCGTATTTCTAACCCTCTTACACCGGTGAATGAGAAATGTAAGAAAAACTGGTCAAACAAAAACCAGAGAAACATTTAGACACACAAATAGCCTAAAATCTAGGCCTAATCACCACCAATATCCCCATTAGCTGAAACAGTAATAATACAAATAGCGATGCAAGATAAATAAAATAAGAAGTTTACTTTTAATGTCTCTAAGGTGCGTAGATAAACAACATAGAAAGAGAACTGGGGCCTATTCATTCCCTCTATTTCAAGTGAGCCTTAACAAGTCACGCTCGTGTGCATCAACGCTACATTAAAGGCAGCCCCTGTGAATCGATGTAAGATAAATTAGAGTGGAAAGAAAAGAGCCACTTTCTGTTTCAGAAAGACGTAATTCACTCTATGAGCATCACAAATGTGTTATAACCAATAAGGGGAACAACAGCCTCATAAAAAAAGCTTCTGAGGCCACATGGTGTAATAATGTGATTCAGGTGATATTGCCTTATGGAATGGTTTAGAGCAGAGGTGTCAAACGCATATCCATTTTGGGCCACAACAAGCTCACGAATATCCTTAAAGGGCCGGTTGTAGCAGTAAGTATTGATCAAACTATAACAAACGATTAAAACATATTTAATTTTAAGTACTTGTCATAAGCAGAGACAAATTTTACATAATACTGAACAACTTTTTGTAATGAGGTGATCTACAACTGATCAAATAAACACTGATTTGATTTTATTGATAAAATTGTATTTAGGTGCACGTGAATAGAAATTAAAGAAACTATTTATAGGGTCCTCTAGAGCTTAAAGGGCCACAAAAATGGCTGTAGATGGCCAGATTTAGCACACAGGCCTTAAGTTTGACATGTGGTTTAGAGTGTGATAGTCATTGTGAAACGTTTCTAACTGCAAACTTCTAAATTTATGTAAACAAATCATATTACCTCGTTGGATAGGGCAAAATAATCTGCAGTCTGTTGTGAGTTATTACCATCAGAATATAATGCATGACAGAAAATAGCTGACAGGTTAAATGTGTGAGAACATGATTAAAGAAAGGATTTAAGGAATTGAGAACATTTTCAAGTCTTCAAATGTAAAGTTACATTAATACAGTATTTTATGTTAAATGTGTATTTAGTTACCAGTTGCAAGGTACTTTAAGGCTATTGTAACACATTTAGATAGGACAGCATGTTTGTTTTATGGGTCAACCTTAGACAAAACGTGATAAATTTGTTGTTATTAATTATGCGTGGTGTCAGGAGTAACAATGGTGGAACAAAACGTTTCTGGAAGCAAGAAAAGATTAAATACAGTAATGCTCTTTAAAGTGGTGACAGTAAAATTGAGTTAGAACTGGATTTTAAAAGATAAAACCTACCTTGCATTGCATAATTTCGCCACCAAGAAAACTGCAACCACTGGAATAACTTTATATTCGAGCAGAAAACCAGCCCTGCATACTAACATCACGTAGACAGAGTAGGCTGGTCCAACAGCATATGTTGCCACAATGAATAAGTGGGGCTACAGATTAGCCTTGTTCATGGAACCAAATATTGCCAAAAGAGCAAGGATTGCCAAAGTTAGCCTGGCTTTTGACACTACCTTTGTGGAATACCTCTCACGGATCCTAACAGGTTTAGTTTATACAAAACTAAATATCAGAAATAGGCCAAAGATCTATGATTGTTGCATCTCAGTGGTGCCGTAGTTTGCATCTTTACCTTCTGGAACCATTTTACTCAATTAACAACTACTCTGGGGAAAAAAATGAATAAATCCAGATTTACATTCTAGTGTGTAAATGAGATTATATAAACCCGAAGGTGGGTGGTAATCCCAACAAGCTTTTATTTCCAGAACTAAAGCCCACTTCATGGCTGAGTTGTCTCACACAATATGGAGTTTCAACCCAATTTCAGCTCAGCCATTTCACTGAGAGACTGCATGTCGCTCCAGCCTCAAGGAGCTCTCCCACAACCCTGATTAGCTGCTCAATTGAACATGTTAAGAGTTGTAATCACTTTGCGGCTAACAAATGGCTCTTTGGACACAAACTTCACGGCAAAATAAAAATCAAATCTTCTCTGGTGAATGGCCAATTTGAGATTTTTTTTAATTAAGTTTCAAAGAAAATCCTGGAAGCTAAGTGAATCGAGGCTTGTTGGTTTGTAAAAAGAGGATAATACATAGCTGCATAATAATATAATGTTACAAAAGATTTCTCTCAACAAAGTTTAATACAAAGAAAGTAGTGAATGCCCTACAGACAAGATACTCAATAGCAAGTATGTTTCAACTATTACAAACCGACTGCTTGCATTTAAGGCCAATTTGCTTAAGAGATTAAATTGTTCTCAGAGCACTAATTTCTTCTCTGAATGATAAAGCAGCAAGTCGTAACATTTAAGTTATTGAGGCTAGAACAGGAGGCAGAAATAATGTGGAAGAAAACAGCAAAACTACGACTGACATGCCATGTGATCTACAGATGATCCAAACAAGTCTCAGAGCCACTAGCAGAGAGAAACCAGGAATATGTACAGGAGGAAAGACAGCTTTCTTCATCGTTTCAGCTTGACCTGAATATCTCATAGGAAAACGAATGTTTTACGACGGTGAAAACCCTGAATACAAAAAAAGTCGAATCCACTGTATCACAGAGACCATGATGACTCAAAAGGCTAATCAATATTATTGAAGTAGAAAACTGAGTTTTAGACACGTTAATATGATGTATGTGTTTTATAGCCTAACCAGAGTTTAAACATTCTTACTGTTCTTATTCCAGAGTGACTCATGGGTTCAGGGGTGACAAACATTGAGACAATTTTTGCTTCAAAACAAAAGTTTTTAGTCAGATCTTAGCTTTCTAATGTTGAGGTTTTAAAATTCAATAAAATCCCTTTTAGGAATTACTAGATACTCTGTTTACTCTTGAGAATAGCAAAAAAAAAAATAAAAAAACACACACACTTTCATCCATATATACATATATCTGTGTCTCATCTGTTTCAATTCATAATCATGCAGTACTTCGTCTTGGTTTATTATAGTACAATTTAAGTCTGATGTTTAAAAAAAAGAAAAAAAGAAAGTATGAATATTTTTGGAACTGCACAATGACTGAATTTTTGCTTAGCCTACCAAAAGTGAATTAACAGTCCTAAAGTACCTAAGCCTCTGGAAACCTACTGCGTTGACAGACAGTAATGAGTAATATGACAACTAAATCTCTCCATTATGGGCTCAATCCAGAGCTGATTCAGTGACAGATTTGCCTTAAAACCAAATTAAATGTTCTCTATGTTACCGTCAAAACAAAGTCTGAGCTGCAGCAGCGCGATTCAATCATCACCTGTTGGCAGTTAATAACAGCTTTAACTGATGCGATGCTGAAGTTTGGTTTCTATAAAGGCAGAGGGCATCAAAACTATGAATCAGGATGGTTTTTTATGTGAACCTTTTAAAACAGCAAAAGATGATGATGTACCTAGTAGGCATGGCTTAGACAGTTAACTTAATGGGATAAAAATTATCATTTTCAGCCCGTCAAGAGCCACAAACTATCAGACGTCTAGAACCTGGGATAAAATGGAAGAAATAGAGAGTAAATAGAGGTGGTTGGGGGGGACAAAATGAGAAAGCGACCACATTCCTTTGTGGTATTTGGTATTGTGCAAGCTCTGGGAGAGGGCTTGCATTCTGGCCTGGGAAAGAGCCAGAGCAGGTCCTCCTGGGAGGGCAACCCGCGAGCCTCCAGAAAAACACCAGCAGAGTGGCAAAGCAGACAAAGCCAGATGCGTAGGAGTCACAACACACACAAAGAACGCACAGTGCGACCACACACACAAACACACACACACACACAAACCAGCTAAAAGAAATGCAACTAAGATTCATTATATAATGTGTGCTCTGAAAGGAAGAAGTTTCAGTGGAAAGTTTGTGCAGCAGCAGAAAGTTGCAGGATTCCAAGGCTATAGTATATATGAAGACAATCTATTTCAACTGTATTCTCATTAAAATGAGGGTAGGTGAACAGATCGTTTTTAGTCCAGCATAGTGTTCAAAGTATATGGGACTGTTATAAAAATAAAACACATAAAGGAAGCTTTGACTATAAAATGAAATTATTTTTCCAGGGGACAAAGTGAGTGTAAAACACTATTTTAAGTTGATGCTTTAAAAAGAAAAGTTCTTCTTCCTTCTGATTAGTTTTATGTTGAAGATGTAAGGTAGAGGCTGCCAATTCTGGCTGTTCATCCAACTTTAGTATTTAAAAATAAATATAAAAATAGGACTGATTTATAGTGGCTGCTTTTTACTGGTTGTTTTTGATACATTTTTATATCGTCAAGTATCGGTCATGTTTACACTCTAACCCAGAAACTGCTATATTTTCACGCAATTAATCCAGAGTCACAAGCTCAGTAATCCAGAACTGAATCCTTAAAAAATATCTGCAATCAAGCATGTATAGATTTCTGTTTATACTGGCTAATGGTTACAGATTTGTATTCATATAACACCTCTGATTACAGTATCTCTGCAACACAATAATATTTTATGGGAGTTTAAATCATGAAAGTGAAAGACAGTGAAACTGCTCTAAATAGAGAATACATCTGAATTTATCACTTGGAATATCTACAAGTGTGTAAGGATAAATCAAAATTTATAACTCCTGGCGGGGCTGGATGATAATTCAAAAAAAAATATATCGAACAATGATGTGGGGGTAATATAAGGGTTTATAAAAGTTCAATTATATCTGTACATATTTCTAAATATTTTAATTATTTCAACATCTTTAAAGTAACCTGCTCTGTTGGACATTACAACCAGGTGGTGTCACTTTATTTTTAATAATATCTTTAATAAGGGCACAGTACTCTGTTTTTTGTAACTGTCTATAATGCACATATTTTTCTTGACTCTTAAAATTCAGTTTTTTCCTACCTTTCCAGCTCCAAATTTAATTAATGCTTGTAGTTCCTGCTGTTGCAACCAAATTTCCCCATGTGGAAAAAGAAAGGATTGTTTTATTCTATTCTATTGGGTATCTTGTTACCACAGTCCACTGAACTGTAGTGGATTTAAGATGGTCTAATGATAGAAAAGGGGGGTGAAATTAGCCTTTTTATTTTTGCATAAATGTGCATAAAGCAGACCAGTCAAAAACTAAAACAATGGCCGATAAAAGGTTCAAAGCTTGACATGGCAACATTAGTTTACTAGTAAATGGCCTGTATTTGTATAGCGGTTTACTCAACTCAACTTTGGAGATATTGATCAAGACTTCTGATTATCATTTATTGTCTTTTTGGAAATAAAGTCTCAAGTCCATCAACCTTCCCAAAAGTTAGGATTCATTGCACCAATTTCTCCAGATTGTATAGTACTTCAACACAACTGCACCTCTAGCAGGTATATTGTGCTAAAGCCGGAATTTCTCCCTATGTATATCCATGCGTGAAAGAAGAGCAAAACACAGTAAAATAAATAAATAAAAACGGGAAAAAATTGCTTTCTTGACAGAAACACACACACAGCTTTTCATATTCACTTACACTCTCTCCACTGTGGTGTAAAGCTGACACAGATTAGCCTGAGGCTACACAGCTCATCAAGTCTATCTCAACACAGACTCTGTACCCTTCTTCCACCCCATGGAAAAATAATAGACTTGCTTGGCACCAGGAAAAATGAAGGGAAGCAGAGCAGAGCTGGATCTTTTAAGAGTACCAGTGGGGATGCAGTGAAAAGCAATCAGATGGGATCAGAAAAAAATTCCTATGGCTTCGGGGCCGTAAAATCCCACTGATACACTTGTTATAGATGATTAGAGCACTGCTTTCACTAACAGGTTTTCAGGCACGTCAGGGAGGGCCTGTTATACTTTCAGTGCTCTAAAATCTGTTACACTTTATAATAAGTAAGCTTGTGACTCTTACTGCAAAACTACAGAGTTTTTGTTGTCCCAATTATCTATTATATCTAACAAATGTTTATACTTTTTCTCTTACCATGATCGGTTGGCTTCAGGTCTGTTAGACATGTACAATACCAGTTAACAGAAAAAATACTAATTAAATAGTTGATGCAACATGGGTAATGCATTTTAACATATTTCAAAAATAGTAATGAATAAAGATTTATCCAAATACTTTAAATATCTATTTAAAGTAAATCTAAGTGAGCATTTTAAATTTAAAAAGGATATCCATAGATTTGATCTATACAGTTATTCAGATTGTACAGTTTAATCATTTTGTGCTGCATATTGTGAATATGCAAACAACATAATTTATTTGCCAAGTTTTTTGGAAGTTTTTGTAGAAAAAAAGAGAAAGAAAAAAGACTGAGGCTTAAGGTTAAAGTAAACCAAACATTTGTTTAGGACATTTTAATATGAAGTGTTGTACAAGCAATTGGATAATTAATGTTTTTGACCTTTTTATAGGTCAGAATTACCCATGCCTTCTGAGTCAGTAGGACTAATAACTTTTGACAAGACATTATTTTGCTTAACTGGAAGGGATAGGCCTTATGACTGCAGTTTTTGTTTTTTTGTTATTCAGATTTGTTGATTGTACGTAGGGCTAGGCAATATGACCTAAAATCAATAGTGTGGTATTTTTAGCAGTTCACCCTGATAACGATAAGTGGATGATAACTAGGGATGCACCGATCCAACCTTTTCAGTCCCGATACCGATGGCTGCATTTTATCTGTCGATACCCGATACCGATCCGTTACCATTTGTGACAGTGCGGAGGTCCTGTCACTATGGCTCCGATAGATCATGTGTCCTGGCTGCTTGGCCACAGGGATATCCCTTTGGCTGACTGGTTAGCACACATGACCTTCACCTGGGAGTCGTGGAATTGAATCCCGCCTGGGCCCT
Organism: Apricaphanius iberus; assembly: GCA_028564705.1. Lineage (NCBI taxonomy): Eukaryota > Metazoa > Chordata > Actinopteri > Cyprinodontiformes > Aphaniidae > Apricaphanius > Apricaphanius iberus. The sequence continues at coordinate 963,498 of JAPXFQ010000708.1, read as the reverse complement.
TGTTGTGTACCTTGCCACATATTGTTGAATTAATAAACTGTATAACTTCTGGTGCCGTTCTTGAAGAGACTAAAGGCACCAGACTTTACAAACTAAACATAACAGACAAAATAACAGATGTAAAATACAAAATTACCACAAATTACCTTTTTCTTTGGTGAATTTGTTGCAGATTTTCCCCATTTTGAGTATCAGTTCATGATATCCGTTAAGTTTAACTGATACCGATACCAGTACATTAAGCAGTATCGGGGCACATAAAAAGCCACAATATATATCTATCGCTAGTCTTTTTTTTGATAAAGAGTCACTAAAGGAGTCTAAACACTCGCTAAATATATCATTGGCAGCGCTGTTCCCTCCTGGTGGGAAAGTCACATGACTGTACATAGTCATGTGACTCAAGCAGAGCACTCGTTCTTAAAGGGGCAGGAGCACCGCTAAACTAAACACATCTTTTCATTCTTTTTAAATACCAAATTTACCAACATGTGTAATATGACATCTCTAACAGTCATACATTTCTGTATTGGTAAATTTGGTAAATGCTCTTTATCATTTAACTAAAATGATTTTTTACCTTTTATAAATTGTGTTTGTAGTCAGCAACATCCAGTATAGTACTGCCTCCTTCAGAAACTTTAAAATGAAATAATCCTATTCAGACAAGAAAACCATGTAAGGAATTACAGCTTTGTTGTAGCTTTTTCATCTTGTGGACCCTTCAGGCCACCGTCAGAATGCGGCGAGAACTACTAAATGTAACTATACAGATGAGCTGAAGTTCACTATTAAAGCTGCCAGGATTCCTTTACTGCCTTTTCATTAGCTGTAAGCCAAAGTAATCAGATGAACGAAGGAAAATGGCTGAAATACATCACTATGGGACATAAAAATAAATAATGTATGAGACTGAAATTGAAATGTTAAAATTAAGTGACTCTTCTAATTTACTGAGATCGACCTTTACCAAAACCGGATAAAGAAATTAGAAGCATTTATGAAGGTAACATAAGACAAAAGTCAATTTTGTTCACATTTTTATATTAAACTATTGCCCTGTATGACTTCTGTTGGTCTATTTAAAGAATGTGCATTATACTGTATATGTGGACTATTCAGGAAGCTACAGGAAACATGAGCTCTGACTGAAAATTTAGCTGGAGAAGCTTGTCCTACTTTCTTCAAAGAACAAACGGCTCTTTCTGCTACAGCTCTCAGCTCTGCGAGAAAATAGAACGGGGAACAGATTTGATAACAGTTCCCAATTACCACCAGCAAAAATAAACAGTTTTGGTGAGTGAAGAGTGTCTCTCTGCCTTCTCATTAAGACTTTGGACAGCATCAGACTGATAGTGATGGTGGGACAGGTCTTTTTCCACTAATTATTTAAGTAGGACTTTGTTTCCAGGCCTGCTAAGGGTTCTCTGGAGGATGGTTGTTCTGATCCCAAAGTCTGGCTCGAGTTTGGAACATTTTCACAGGAGCTTTAATGCACTCACGTCCAAGCATGACAGACTTTGGTGGAGGGGAAAAAAAACAACAAAAAACAAGCTTTTACAAAGACTCTGTTCGACATCATGTATTATCTTAAAAAAATAAAAAAAATAATCACAGCAGTTAAGGCATTTCAAACAAAAATATTAAATCCAGGACAATTTGAATTGCAAAACTAAAATAATCTATTATGCAAATGTGGAAAAATTCCGCCCTCTGGCACCAAGAAAGGCAAACAACACCACTGCTGTTCTGAAATACCAAGTTCAAAACACACAAAAGCAGAAAGTAATTGATACCAGGGATGGCTGAGTAGATGGGGGAATTTTAACACTATCCTACACCGCTCTCCCTTCCAGGGTAAACACACAGGAGGCAGACAGGAGAGGACGCCTGTTGTAAATACTGGGCGGCTCAGCCTTTCACTGAACAAGCAATCCACCCCACTCTATCCTTTGTGGACCGTTCAATAGTTCAATAAACTATTAGAAATTTTTATCAATTAGCGGTGAATCTTTCACGATTAATCACGATTCATTAACGTTCATAAACATGACTGAAACAGGACAGTTTTTGGTATAAATAAAATACAACCAGATGCTGCTGCTGCTCCTTTCTTTTACCATAAAGAAATACAGGAGAGATTCATGGAACTTGTGTTTTGAACTTCACACTCACACGCAATCCTTTTAACCAATTCATTGTATAGTCAGGTGCTAAGGAAAAATAACTGGTTAACATTTTGTGAATGTAAAGGTGACATTTCCTAATTAATATTGGACAACCCAGAGCATCTTCTTCATGGGACTATCCTACAACAACAGAGTGTCTTCAGTTAGGGGCTTAGTCAGTTTCGCTGCAACACAGACTGCTACAGGAGATCCTGCCCAAAGCCATCAGGATCTACAATAGCTTCTTGAGGAATTAAATAGTATGAGCTGCAGTAAGACTTAATTTCTCTCTGGGAGCATTCAAGTATTTTTTTTATTTATAAAGGAATTCCTCTGAACAACAGAGGGATTATTTGTTAATCAACACCACAACGCTTGGACAAACATTATTACACTGAACATAACTCCGATTCCCTCTGTCACTATTTCCTGTTATCGTGTAGCTGCAATGTCCATTAGCTAGCTTGTTTGTTAGCCAAGGCTTACCAGATGTAAAGTGATCCCGTCAGATTATTGCATTTTTCTTTGTTTCCTCTGATCGCTTGCAACCAAAGATGTCTTGTTTGCTTTAAAAGAGGGGAAGTCGATACAATTCTATAGAATTGATACGTTTTGTTGTTTTTAATCAAAGCGTTTGTGCAACCAGCACCACATCAATACATGATTATGTCTCTTTCTGCAGACTACATGTGCAGCAGTTGAGCGAGTAACACTGACCAATAATCCCTTCGGTCCGCAACTGAGAATAGAAACCGTGGGTGTAGTTTGGGTCTGCTGTGCCGTTTGCTTGACGAACAAGCACTGAAAACATGGGCTGAATTGAATTCTAAACCACAGACATGACTCCTCTTTTTGTAATTACTTCCTCAGCATTGTTGGCGTCTTTGACAGCTCCTGCCAGCAGCTGTACTTAGTTTAAAACATTACTTTCCATGCTGTGGTGAAGAGCGTGTAGCAGTGTAATCTGTCCCCCTGAAACACTTTCTCCACATCAAACTTGTCTGAGTTATTCACCGGTATAGTGGTTTATTAAAAATGTATATCATAACGAAAATAAACACTGTTTTTCACTATGAACCGGTATACCGCCCAGGCATAGTGGGGGGAAAAAGTATTTGGCAAAGCTGCAAGTTGTCCCACTTAAAAAAAATGAGAGGTCTGTAATTTTCATTATAGGTACATTTTAACTGGGAGACAGAAGGTAAAAATAAATAAATTAGGAAATCAAATTGTATGATTTTTCAAAATAATTTATTTTTATAATAGAGTAGAAAAGTATATTAGTAAATAACAAAGGTTCACCCCAAGAATTTGTAATGTAACCTTGGAGAAGCAGCTTTCAGCTTTTATGCTCCTTATATCTGGAACAAACTACCGGAAGAATGCAAAACTGCCTATTCAGACTCGCCTATGAGTAACTGTTTTAACTTGCTTGTTTTTAATTTTCACACAAAGTATAGTCTTGATTACTGTAAATGCTTTGTTTGTTTTTTTGGTTTGTTTTTTGTTGAATTAAGAACTGTGAGCTTTTCAGCGAGATCAGTTAGTGAATTAAAACTGTTTTTTTACCTGCTTGTCCTTACATTGTTGTATTGTCTTGATTATTGTCTTATTGTAATTGCTTTCTTGTATTTTAATCATCAAATTGATTTTATGCTGTGTTCCAATTTTAATCAGGTGAAGCACCTTGAATTGCCTTGTGTTAATAGTGTGCTATACAAATAAAATTGCCTTGCCTTGGTTGCCAATGATGGGGGTCAAACAATGTATCTTGTATTTTGGCTCATCCGTCTTTTCTGGAGCCGTGATGTTTGGGGGTTGTTGCTAAGGAAAAAGGACTTTCAAGTCCCTCCACATATTTTCTATTGGATTTAGGCCACTCAAAAATCTTACAAAAAAAAGTCCCTAGACCCTGCTTCCAAATAGGAAGGCGTGTCGGTGGGATTGAGGAGGTCTTCAAAGTATCCCACCCACTGACCCAAGATGTCCTGTGTTGAGGTCAGCATCACACCACACCCACTGTAAACAGAGTTGGTGGCAGACCGCTTTCCCCCCGAGACGCCGATGGTGGACTAGAATCGCTTCGAAGCCATAAGGAAGTCATTCTCCATGGTCTCTCCAAACTCCTCCCACGGCCAACTTTTTGCCTCAGCGACCATCCAAGCCGCACTCCACTTGGCCTGCCGGTACCTATTAGCTGCTTTCAGAGTCCCACGGGCCATAACCCGATAGGACTCCTTCTTCAGCTTGACATCATCCCTCACCGGCGGTGTCCACCATTGGGTTCGAGGGTTGCCGCTTCGACAGGCACGGCCACCTTGCGGACACAACTACGGTCAGCCGCCTCAACAATGGAGGCACGGAAAATGGCCCCCGCCTCCCCCGGGACGTGTTCGAAGTTCTGTGGGAGGTGGGAGTTGAAACTCCTTCTGACAGGGGACTCTGCCAGACATTCCCAGCAGACCCTCACAACTTGTTTAGGCCTGCCAGGTCTGTCCGAAGCCTCCCCCACCACCGGAGCAGACTCACCACCAGGTAGTGGTCGGTGGATAGCTCCGCCCTTCTCTTCACCAGAGTGTCCGAAACACGCGGCCGCAGGTCAGATTAAACAACAACCAAGTCGATCATCGAGCTTCGGCCTTGGGTGTCCTGGTGCCATGTGCACATATGAACACCCTTATGCTTGAACATGGCGTTTGTAATGGACAATCCATGACAAGCACAGAAGTCCAATAACATATTATAAAAAAATCAATTATCTAAAAATCATACAATGTGACTTCTTTTTTTACATTCTGTCTCACAGAGGAAGTTTATATAGGAGGAAAACTACAGACCCCTACTGTTCATATTTATTACCAATGTATTTAATGATGATGGACTTGCGACCTGTCCTGGTTTTACCCTGCCTTTTATTTTAAGTATAGACAATGAATGGCTGGATGATTGATGATGTGAAAACAAAATGGATTAAATGGAAAAGAGACAGCATAGTGCTTTTCTATTCCAACTAGCAAATCAAAGAACTGTAAACTAGCTCCACATTAATCCGATCCGATATGGAAAGACGTTGGAGCATTTTTAGATATCTTTGATATCCACATTTATATACACTGATAAGCAACTTGAGGTTAAATGCCTTGCCAATATTGACTGGCCAGAGGAAGCTGGAATTGACTCAAAAACTTTCTGATTGCAAGACAACTGCTCAACCCATTGATCAACAATCTCCCATTTGAGGGTTTTTTAAATTAGGTTATAATTTAGCTGATCAAATGCCTCATTCCAGAACTAAGAGCCAAGACAATGACATGACAAAAACGCAGATGGACAGGGAAGCCTAGACACACGTCCATGCTCACATAAAACAGAAGCTAACTCACAGTGCAATGAATCAAGCTGTAGCAGCCGTGGCAGCCATGGAGTCCCAGATGACGGAGCTGAGAGCACACACTGCAGGAGCCTAAAGATGACAAAGAGACACAATGCAGAGTTAGTCAAGATAAAGAAATGAAAAGTGTGGAAAGAAAGACGTAGAGAGAGAGAGAGAGAGAGAGGGGGGCTGGACGTGAAACAGATCATAGATTATTGTCAGAGCCAGTCACAGTTCAGGCAAGACATTACGTAACAGCTATCAGATATCCGACACAAATGTGCAGAGGTTGACGCAAACTTGCTTCTTATGAAAAGTCAGGCCATAAGGCGCGTTTCCACTATCGAAACTTCAGGGTAATTTGACCAGATCTTTTTCTGACGGGGTAATCTATTGGTGCGCTCCTCTCAGCTGCCGTGTCTACATACACAATCGGCCCTTAAAAGATCAGCTAAAGACATCCTCATATCACGACTGTTTCAGCAGCGAGTAACAACACTGGTCAGCGCAAAAAGACACCCAGAGCAACAAACATGAGAGAGCAACATGGAGGAAGTTGTACCTGCTGTCCCTGCTTATACAATATAAAAACGAAAGTTTCTTCTAATAAGAATGTTTTTACCGTTTTATATTACTTTCTAATCTTGTGTGAAAAAGACACTCTCGAGAAAAAACCCTGCTTTATCGCACTGTGTCAGATTTACTTTTATATTTAACATTCAATGAACATTTTCTTCACTCAGTGCATCAGAGCCCAGAACACAAAATAAGACTAGGTGAAATGCATATCTGGGGCGGTTTGATTTTTAAGGACACACAATATTCTGTATAATGTGTCACTTTAAACGCAGTGTGCTCGTTTCTGTCTTGTTCTGATGTGACTGTGCTGAAAATAAACTAGACTGTAACAGCTTTCCTAATCCAGTTGGTGGGTTTAATGCCGACTGTGAAGAGAAAACATACTTTTCATGGGCCAACTGAGACTGCTCAGCCCATCAGCGAATCCTATTCTCCTTTGTTGTAGGATCAGTTGGAGGTTTGGTATTTGATGCAAAATAAGTCTCTCCATGTGGGTTGCTATGCAACAATAGAGGGGGGGGGAAACAACAAGCCCAAACAAAAACCCATCACTCAATTTTTTTTACCGTCCCTTTAATGTTTTGCATTAGACATTTTATTTGTGATAAAAATAACCACTGGCATCCCAAAGGCATTGGCTTTTCTGTTACACCCAATTTAGTTTATTTTGAATGAGGAACATTTACTGCTGATAATAAAAAGGGATCAGTCTTTTGGAAGGTGTGTAGTGTGTAAAACAAGTCCTGAATTTTAATGTTGATATTCTTAATCGTTAGAGTAAGAAAAAAAAAACAAAGGGCTATACATGTCCATATTTCCTGTGGTAGTTCTTGATATAGCTTATCAGCTTGAGTGGCAAAAGCTGGGGGCAGAACATGATATATAGTATTAGTTTTCAAAGACCAGGTTGCACTATAACTTGGAGTGGGTGTGCTGTAAGAAATACGGTGAGTAGCTAATGAGAATGAATTAAGGGTGCGCATCGATTTCATTAATCCATATTTCCATGTGGATTTGATCTTAACCACCGGGCTTTTTTACCTCTCTTAGAAAGGCTGTGTCAGAGCTGGCACAGAATGGCTTCTATACTTTAAATTGCCGTGGCTCTTCCACCGTTTGCGCTATCAACGTAATTCCAATGGATTCTGAAAGCTGAGGCTTCACACTTTCCAGTGGTACACAGTACATTACAGTAACAGATGTCAATTCTCATCTGAAACCTGGGAATATCATTGCCAGCTGAGATAACCTAAGCTAGCTGTCCGTGTTAGCCGACTTAATTTGCTTCTGCCAGCGTAAATATTAGTTCCTGCAAATATTGTGCTTTACATCTGCATAAGATAAAGTTAGTATAGATTCCAATATATTTTAGTGTTTTTCTTTTTTTTCCCTCATATTTCTTCTGCCACAGTGAAAGAGTCTGTGATGCTAATTTTGTTTTTTTAGCTATGTTTCCTGGAGGTTTTTAGCAGTATAAAAGTATTTTTTTTAATTTTTTTTATGTTTTGTATATAATGGTAGGAATACCACTCAGAAAATCTTGCAGGAAGAGAAAACTTTAGTGTAGATTTATCGAAGAGCCTCCAAAAAACTGTTTTGCCATCACAGCTGCAGTAAGTATGTCTGTTTCTCTCCACCCAGTAAATATTTACCCAGCTTCATTCAAATAAGCTTTACAGTTTCTTTTGTCAAGTACTTCTACTAATACTTATACTACTTCCAGGAATGAAAAACTTCCATGTTGATCTGTGGAACAGGATTCCTAGTTGTATTACAATAGCTTTTACAGTTCTTATTTTGAAGTATTACTGATAAATACTAACACCATGTATTTTTGTGTGACTTTGTCTCAAATTGTTGTATTTTCTTTCCTTCTACTGTTGAATATACTCTGTAAAAACACAAGGAATTACTCTAAATAAGTCTTATATAATCCAATATATCTCTAGCTCTAGAGATTCTTCTGATGAAGGACACTGGCTTGTATTGTTTTCACAAGTATTCATATTTGCTTTTTAAATAAAAGAACATTGAAAAAATACAGTAATCTGCTTTTAGTTATGAAAACAATCTAGATCGGCAGAAATAGAGATCTTCAGGACTGTTTTTTCTAAAGTTCTGGGATCGGCCAGAAAACTGCAATCAGTGCACCCCTAAAATAAATTAAATTTGATTTGCGGCTTCCAATACAGTAGTAAATTAAAAAGACTATCTAATTTTCTGAAGCAAAAGACCTTATATTGGACTGAGCTATAGAGAGTTAGGGTTTCTTCTGTTTTCTTGGGATACTTGTTTAGAATACATTTTCTACATTTGCATTGAAATGAATAAATCGGCATGAGAAAGCAGCTATTAACCTCAGTTAAACTCGGTACTTAATTAAACGTCATCTGTCCTCACGTGTCAGGCTTATTTCAACAAGATGCATTTTTAAATAAATAAAAATATTACAGTAAAGAATTGACAGAAATACGTCAGCCGTATAAATAATTTAATCAAACTATTATTTCCTTACGTAAAGTATTATGGCCTTCCTCAGAGGGAGTCGTGAATCAAATGAAACTGCTTGGTTTGCACAGCTCTATAGATCTCCATCAAAGTGTGTGTTGTTCACAGGTGCCATAGCACGCAGGTCCTTGCCTCTGAACTCTAAACCACAATGTCTCCATCTTGCCTCATAAACAACAGCTGGTTCTAGTAGTCCATCTGCTATCTAGTAAATTCCCTTCAGCAGTACTCACAGCTCTGGCATACTATTAACTCGACTGCTCCAAGGAGCACACCTCCAGAGATGCTATCGGCTGCTTTTATAGTGGATAGCAATAATAGTTGTTTGAACTTTTAAATGACGTACAGATAAACAGACCTGAGCCGGCTTTTAATTTGGTCTCTTCCCCCCCAAAAAACACCAAGGGGTTAAAAATAAATGTAGGGATTACTGCTATGGCTGTCTCAATATGTCCACTGGATAAAGAAAAGGAAAATTAAGTTTCCAGCTGGTCTTATGACTCAGCCCTCCAGTGTTTGTTTACTGCAAAGAAGCTATTAGTTAAAAAGCTCAAAGTTGCCCAGTCTATTAGGCATAACACTAGTTACATTCGAATATAGTCTTAGGACTTTCACATTTATTGGAGCCCTGGTTGCCAATGAGATTTAAAAGGCACAAGGTAGAACAGATGATTAAATACAATGACGTTTGTTGCTTCTCCTTCATACCACCGACTGATTTTAACTAGGAAGTGCAACTCAGCCACTGTGTATTAATGTTTTAATGAAAGTTAACCTCAATTTAATTATTTTTTTTTTATTATAATACAATTTTTTAAAAATAATTTTATAATACAATATCTATCTACACTCACTGGCCACTTCATTAGGTACACCTTGCTGGTACCAGGTTTGGCCCCCTTTTGCCTTCAGAACTGCCTTAATCCTTCGTGGCAAAGATTCAACAAGGTACTGGAAACATTCCTCAGAGATTTTGCTCCATATTGACATGACAGCATCACGCAGCTGCTGCAGATTTGTCGGCTGCATATCCATGATCTTCCGGTCCACCACATCCCAAAGGTGCTCCATTGCATTGAGATCTGGTGTCTGTGGATGCCATTTGAGTACAGTGAACTCATTGTCATGTTTAAACCAGTCTGAGATGATTCTAGCTTTATTACATGGTGTATTATCCTGCTGGAATTAGCCATCAGAACATGGGTACACTGTGGTCATAAAGGGATGGACATGGTCAGCAACAATACTCGGGTAGGCTGTGGTGTTGCAACAGTGATCTAATGATGTGAACGGGCCCAAAGTGTGCCAAGAAAATGTCCCACACATTATTACACCACCAGCCTGAACCGCTGATACAATGAAGGATGGACCCATGCTTTCATGCTGTTGACACCAAAATCTGACCCAACTATCTGAATGTTGAACCAGCTCAAGCCAGTCGGGCTATGCTTCTTTGACCTCTGGCACAGCAAGGCATTTAAACCCACAGACCTGCAACTCACTGGATATTCTTCCATTTTTCTGACCATTCTCTGTAAACCATAGAGATGGTTGCGCGTGAAAATCCCAGTAGATCATAAGTTTCTGAAATACTCCTACCAGCCTGTCTGGCACCAACAACCACGCCACGTTCAAAGTACCTTAAAGCAACTTTTTTCCCCATTCTGATGCTCAGATTGAACTGGAGCAGATCGTCTTAACCAAGTCTACATGCCTAATTGCATTGAGTTTCCACCATCTGATTGGTGGATTAGAAATTTGTGTTAACGAGCAGTTGATGCATAATAATATGACCATGTGTAATATGTGTTGTGTGCTTTTGTACATTTAGTTTTTCATCCATCCATTGTCTATAACCGATAAACTTGATATAAGTAGCGGGGTCTTCAGAAGGCTGGTGGCCATCTCCAGGAAAGACAACGATACACACACCAAGAACAATTTAGATAAACAAATTAAAAGTAGGGATATCTGACCCTGATCTCGAGATTGGATTGGAATGATATTTTCATATTTTTTAGTGATCAGAGATCGCCTATATTAGCCGATGAATAATGACGTTTTCTATGAAAGTATCTCCTAATTACGTTTGTGGGTATGCAGTAATTCAAACCTGCATAGCAGCGCAAACAAGCACATCACAACTACATTACATAACAATATATGACCAACCTATTTCACTCCATGGCTTTTAAGCTGTTTTTAACTTAAAGAAAACAAACACATACTTTAACGTTCCAAAGCTCAACAGTTATTATCTAGATTATTTCAGAGATTACAGAGTAAGCCTGTCTTGTTTGTTTTTTTAAATACGGTGTGTTCAATATGGTTGCAGTCTGTGGTTAGGCTCAACGAGGCACAGGAAGTTTTTACACAACAACGTGGCTTGGTGGAACACCACAGACACATCGTCACCTTAAATCTTGAGCTTAGTAGGAAGCTTGATGCCACACGGGCAGCAATGGCTTTGGTGCATAACTTCAACACACGCCAGGGTTGGAAATGAATTTACGGCTACAGTTGATGTTACAAGACAGCATAGTTTGAAGAGAGCCCAGTCTTTTGTGAATGGTCAACGCTACCAGAAATGAGCACATCTCCACTGCTATAACTTAGCATTGTTCTTTGTTAGACAGTCAGATTACAATTTAGAAGGGAAGAAAAAAATATGTTAGATTATAAAAAAAATAGCTATAAAGTATTAAAAACACAGTCCATAACTTAAAAGTATCTTTCAAATGCATTTATATCAATCTAACAAGCAGGTGAGATCAAATCTACCTTAAAACAACAGATGGGAGTTGATCTGGCTCAGTGCTTGCGGGTTCAGTTTTAGCCGTCCCTAAAAAGTTGTCAGGGAAAAAGACAATGAAGTCTTTAGCAGTCTAACCTCATACTATTTGGCCACTAAATTTATGATCAATCTGATGAGGGACTGCCCTTGTTGGCCTTCTCTGAGCTAGGTTATAAAGGAGTCCTGCAACAGAGCCATGAACATGTAATTATGGTTGTGTAAGTTGTAGGTTAAATCAGGGCTGGACGATATAGAAAAAGAGCGTATCGACCTTTTTTCTCTATCGCACTACACATCTATTGATCGATATATACTGCTATCGTATTATCGTCCAGGTATTTTCCTAGTTTATAGTAACATGTCTGTGGGACAGATGAGACTCAGAAGCCATCTGTTGACATTCGGTGATATAAAGTCCGCCATACTGAACTATTATTATTTTCGAGGGGTTTTTTGTTGACAAAAATTAATTTACTTACTTAACACTGTGGGGCTCTCTATCAGCTTTGAGAAACTTTGATGAATGCAGTCCGAATCTGTTCGCCACAAATATTTCAATGTTTGATTTCTCACCCATGACTGCCTTTCAAAAGTCGTCCAAAACGTCAGATTTTAGTAAACTGTCTTTACCACCTTAATCCTGCTGTTGCACGTTTTCTTTGATATGTATTCTATCTATCTATATAATATATACGTATATATATGTGTTTATTGGGCCGACACCGAAACAGTATCGGAAATACTCGCCGACTGCTGAAAAAATAAGGCATTGGTATCAGCAAGTACTTCTGTTTAAACAGGATCCGATACCATGTTATTTTTGTTTCCTGTCCAACCCTACCACACATTGACACAGCCTGTGACAAAATCTTGTGTGATGGGTATTTCACATTGCTAGAATGCAACTCCTATTGCATAATATGCAGCTAATTGTAACACACGCAAGCTAATTAAGCATTGGCTTAGCATTATGTGAAAGAGTACGAGGAGTTTGTTTCCCAGAAAGTTGTGAAAAGCCTTTCTTTCCAGTCTTTCCTAACTGGTAAGTATATTAGCCCCGTTCTGACTAAACACATGTTAAAAGCACTAAACAGAATGTTTAATTGGTTTTACTGTTTTTCAGAGTCAATATTTCTTTGATACAGTGGGGAGAACAAGTATTTGATGCACAGCTGTTTTTTTAAGTTTTCCCACTTACAAAATATGTAGAGGTCTGTAATTTGTATCAAAGGTACTCTTCAACTGTAAGGGACAGAATCTAAAACAAAAGCAGAAAAATCACAGTAGATGATTTTTAAATAATTAATTTCCATTTTATTGCATGACATAAATATTTGATACATCAGATTAACAGAACTCAATATTTTGTACAGAAATCTTTGCTATCATACAGTCGTCCTTTCCCCTTTGCAGAAAAGCCTCCCCAAAGAATGATGTTTCCGCCTCCATACTTTACAGTTGGGATGGTGTTCTTGGGGTTGTGCTCATCATCCTCCTTTCACCAAATATGGCGAGTGGAGTTTAGACTGAGGCCGTTTTCACATGTGTGGCCGTACCAGAAAACGGCCAGAGAAAATGCTAATTTTTTCTGTTCACATGTCACGGATCTCTGACCGTATTGGGATCCAGTCTTTTACTACAAATAAACAGCAGGTGGCGGTATACAAATAAGTCTTAGTTCTCCAACAAACAAGGGAGTGAGAAGTACCGACGTCATAAAACGAGCGACAGGCTAGAATGTAAACAAACTGGTCTACTGGTCAGCTGCTACCTGAAGCCATCTACAGGGTGAGTGTTGTAGTAAACCCGCCGTTTTGTAACCTGCTGTGTTGCTGTGGGATGCTTGAATCGCGTTGTTTTGGTATTTGTATGGTCGCGAGGTGATTCTGTAATTTCGGCCGGCTGTGTTTTGTGGGGGTTTGTTTGGTGGGGTGGTTGTGTTTGTTGGGTGTGTGGTTGGGTTTTGGTTTTGGGGTTGTTGGTGTGTTGTGGTGGTGTTGTGGTAAAAAGCTCCACTTTCATCTCATCAGACCACATGAACTTGAACTCCTCTGGATCATCCAGATGGTCATTGGAAAATTTTAGACGGGCCTTGACATGCGCTGGCCTGAGCAGTGGGACCTTGGGTGCACTGCAGGATTTTAATCCATGACCACGTAGCGTGTTACTAATTATAATCTGTGTCTTATTGATGGTTTTCTTTGAGACTTTGGTCCCAGCTCTATTCAGGTCATTGAAAAGGTCCTGCTGTGTAGTTCTGGGCTCATCCCTCACTGTCCTCATTATCATTGATGCCCCACACAGAGAGATCTTGTATGGCACTGCAGAAGGAGGGAGATTGACCGTAGTCCTGAACTTCTTCCATTTTCGAATTATTTCACCAAAAGTTTTTCCCTTCTCCCCAACCTGCTTGCTTATTGTCCTGTAGTCCATCCCAGCCTTGTGCAGCTCTACAGTTTTATCCCTGATGTCCTTGTACAGCTCTCTGGTCTGGAGTTTGTTTGACTGTGTGGACAGGTGTCTTTTATACAGGTAAAAAGTTCTAACAGGTGAAGTTAATACAGGTAATGAGTGGAGAACAAGAAGGCTTCTTAAAGAAGAACTAACAGGTCTGTGGGAGCCTAAGTTCTGGTTGATAGGCAACCAAATACTTATGTCATGCAATCAAATTTAAATTATTTAAAAATCATCCACTGTGACTTTCTGCATTTTTTGTTTTAGATTCTGTCCCTCACAGTTGAAGAGTTCCTTTGATACAAATTACAGACTTCTACATGCTTTGTAAGTGGGAAAACTTCACAAATCAACAGTGTATCAAATACTTTTTCTCCCCACTATAATGGAAATGACCACAATACAGCTAGTCTGGTTGATCAACATGCTTAATTTCATCAAAAGGAAAACAGATTCCTTTGTTTGTATTTTTACATTAAACAAAATCTTGACTATTACTTCATTATTTAGGGTGTGGGTGAAAGACGTTGTGACTTCTCCTTATAATCAAGATGTTTCTGAAGATGGAGAAGACAATCTGAAAAACTAAGAAAAACTCTTACGGTTTAGTGTTAACACATCACATGCAGAAAAGATTCAAGGTCCGTTAAATTATAGGGCAATTACAGAATATGTCAACCTCAGGAAATCAGTGTGGCCAAGCCATAGCTGTGGGAGCTGGCTGTTGCATGACGTACAATAAGAAAAAACAAAAACAAGTTGTTGTTTTTTTTGGGGGGGGGGGGGTTGTGTCTGTGTTTTCAAGTGTGTTCTATTTTCACAAGAAATGGAAATACAGATCAAAACCAGTCCCACAATGTCTTTTAATGAGAATCTCATTGAGGTTTCTATAACCCTAAAATACCTTTATAGTAAAAACTGCATAGTCACTAGTATTTCTATGTTAATATATAACTGTAAAGATTCACTTGTCTCATTGTTGGTAGAGGATGGCTTCCAAATGTTTCCCTGTCAGCTCGCCTACTTTTTTGGTGCTCGCACATGGGTGGGGTGAAAAACGACACAAAAAAAAGGTATGAACTCATGCCAATCAACACTTTAGCCTCAGAGTGTGCTCTGATTATTTTTAGGTCACAAAAAAACACCTGAATCCCAAAGCATTGAGAGACAAACTGACGGGCTAGCTGCCATCTTTTCTTCTGTATTTAACAGATAAATTGTGACATGAGACAGGATATTTGTTCATTCTACTGAAGGAGAAAATAAAAATACCTGCAAACTGACAATTACATAGTGAGTAGATGTGGTAGTATGTGTTTTTCTCTCCTGCTTACAGCTAAAAAGAAAGGCATCAAGTGAGAATAATTGATAAACGCTGAAGAAAAGAAAACTTAACCTTGAATAAACTCCCAAATCTACATGCTGGTATACTGCTGTGAGTTTGAATGTGTGGGAGCCCTTGCATCCCAAATTTTAGAAATGGGCATATTTTCATGTGCAGTGGATTTTCTCTAAAAGTCTAAATGGCCTGATTTATCGAGATTCCTAATAATGACCGCAAAATTGCGTGCGGTGCTAAAAATTTGAGCCTGTGGGTTGTCCTCAAGTTGCGGGTGATCTACCAAGATTGCATAAACAATTAACAAGCGCAAGAAGCAGTATTCAAATGCACACTTTGCGCCTGCTACTTAGTGACTAGAGGCAGGAGGAATATGCTCATGAATTAATGATGCGTCTTTGGGGGGGAAAAACAAGTAAATATCAAGATAACAGTCAGGTTTATGGCCATAAGAGTGTAAATTACTATTAGGTTGTATTGTGTGTGAATTACTTTTTTAGTTTGTCAGTAATAAAGTTATGTTGAATATAGGGTTGTTCAATATGACGAAATATATCGTCAGGATGATAGAAAACTTATATCATTTTATATTAATACATTAAAAAAGCAGAGAGCAAGACGGTAACCAACACGTTTCAGACCAGGGATCTAAACAAGATTATCAGACAACCCAAAGTTGGTCTCCCCTCCTCTCCCGGCACGCAGCTTGAACAGAAAAAAAGTGCCTCTTCGAGAGAACGACACTGGCTCTAAAAGCCGCTTCGTTCGCTAGCAACACATCAGTGGTGTGCCACAGCATCTGTATTACGAGCTTATCAGAGCTCACGCCACGACGCTGCTTTTGCTCAGTGACTTTGTATTCGTTGTTATGGTTCTTAAGCAACTGATAAATAAATGTGTAGTGTTGGAGTCCGTTTGTCGGACCTGGAGCTGGTAAACTTTACAAACAACTGTTGTCTGATCGCCGTCGGTCTTCTTATATACAAATGACATCGATAACCATAACCTGGCTATTTTCCTAATCCTACTATTTGGGAACCAGTGCCTGAACCTAACATGATCCATCTGTTTAACATTTACGAACAGCAGCCGTCTCGCGTGTGGGTGGAGTCGGAACACATCTTGAGGGGGGAAAAAAATATCGACGTAACAACCCTCTTTTAAGGAGACACGCAGATAGTGAAACAAATAAAAATGAGAGGGTGCATGTAGAATGAGAAAAATGCTACTGCCAAAACGTGCTGTAAAGTTAATAAAATGAGTGACAGCAGGCATCGCGACAAAATTTGGATGGTTTTCAAATAATGTGTTAAATTCAAAGGCAGAGTGTAGAGCTGAGCTGCTCTCCTAAAAGATCCCTGATTATCCATAGCTCCCGCAGATGGAAAGAGATCACTACATCAGAAATCTGTGTGGTTTTATTGTCATGTATCATTTAAAACTGCATTTCCACATTGTAAAGTTTTATGAACTAGTCATGAAATAACAGAAAAAAAGCTCTATCGTGAAGTATATCGTTATCGGGATATAAAGATGTTGCCATATCGCACAGCCCTAGTTGAATGTGGCGGGGCAAAATTAAGACATGCTTTTAAGAAGCGATAAAAGTAGCTGCTAAAATACACTGTGCAAACATTTTGTTTATTAAATTACGCTGTGGCTGGAACGCCTACTTATTTGCCTGTTCTCCTCCCAATATCTTGCGTCCTCTGAAAGAAATGCCCATGTTGCATATTCAGCATGGGAAAAAGTGCTAAACGGTTTCCGTGCGTCTTGCTGCGGGTCTAACAGGCGCAATGCTCTCTGCATCATTTTAGTAAATAAGCTACAGCCTGTTTTTGTGACACTGTGTGGTTTGCACCGATTTTTAATGTTGATAAATCAGGCCCTTCGTTTTTTTAACTCTACAATGCCATCCATGTTTACTGGCTGCTGGCCCTTCCTGCTTGACTGTGTCACATGACCTACGGTGTAGGTCAAGGATCCACTGAGACCAGCTGAAACACTCGTCATAAATTGCTAAATGTTCAAAGCAGAGCTCCAAGTTTATAAAGCTAGCCAGCAGTTTTCTCCTGAAAACTGTGTCCACATAGCACAAATTAGAACCCTATTAAAATATGTGACAAACTGAATTATCGACATGTCGTATCGAAACAGCGAGGAAATACAATAGGTAAGCCTAGCCTTATCCACATGAAAAAAACAAAAACAAGATGAGGCCTTTCTGAAAACCAAAACTATACATCAAGTGATCTTTAGAAAGCAAAATAAAACTACTCTAGTTTTAGAAGATGGGTTGTCAGAATATCATAGTCATCACAGATTACTTTAAAAAGTTAAGGTGATGAAATTACTGATCAGTTTGGGACATCATTATCACCAGTGATACTGTAATAATATATCTGTACTTTATAAACTACCAGTTGTGGTCACGGAAAAAGGGATCAACAAATTATCTACTCCAGAACAAAACAATGACTTCAATTTTTAAATCTAGAATTAGAATAGACTATAGAAAATCATAATAATATCAGTATTAATGCACTTTACAGACAGTAGAAAAATGTGCCAAAAATGTTGAGAACACACAGAATGAAAATTATCTTTCCTGTAAAAAAATACAGCACTGCTTTTGAGATATCCTGAGAAGCCTGTCCAATTTAAATTATTATATTATATATAATCATATAAAACCCAAATTAGGAAAAATTGAAAAAACTGTGGACCTCAGGACACCAAACCAGTTTTGGAGCAAAAAAAAAATTCCATTGCTGCCTAAAAGTGACACTTTCAACAAATATTTTAACTCCAGCTTTTTGTGCATGAGTAGCACTCATTAAAATCTGAGCCAACTTGTCCAATGCAAGCACATCCTGTTAAATGAGAGGGTGACCCACCAGTGTTATATGTCCGTCACGCTTACTACCTCTGCTTCTCAAAGATCCCACTTCATCTAAACCTCACACCGTTTTCCCTGGGAATCTCCTAAATCCTGTGTGATCATTACATCTATCTGCGTCTCTGAGCCCATGAGCCTGCGAGCGAGCCTCTGGCGTACAGAACAGGCGGCAACAGTTGGTGAAGCCTCGGCGAACGGCGTTAGGTGAGCAATGAACAGCAACAGTGACGCAGTGGAAGCAAACTACTCACAGAGCACTGGTGTGAATCCGGTCTGTGGTCAGGCGGATGAGTGAGCCACATGAAAAGCCAAGTGGAGATGAAGCCGCAGCATGAATGAGAGGAGGAGGAGGAGACGGAGGCAGAGCTTAAGAGCTACACAAGGACGAAGGGAGGGAACAAGCATGAAGCCAGATAAGCACAACATAAGAAAATGGTTGGAAAAACCACTAAGGAAAGTTCTGAGATAGGTACAAAATAGTGAAAAACTAAAAAGATCCTCAGTCCCGATGTCTAGGAAACTCCTTTAAAAGTCATATCACCGGGGCTCGTTAACAACTCATGTTGCATAGAGAGAATTAAAAAGGACCAAGAAAAACCCTGAAAGAATGAGGCCAACAGCTATCCTCCCAGCAGAACTGAATTCCCAAAGAGCCATATCAGTTCCATGATGCCTCTTAACCATACATGTCACAGGCATGGAGAGAGTCAAGCAGCTGTCAGCGATATGGATTAAAGCACAAAAAGCTACTGGTCCGCCTAATGCAAATCTAATAGACGTGTCTCCAGCCAAACAGTTAAAAACATAGTCTAGATGCAGATTGTGACCAGCTATGTCTCTAACAAGGTATATCAAATAAAAATGCAACAACGAAAGAAAGTGTTAGGATTTTTGTTTTCAACTGATTGATATGCCGAAGTAGCAATTCTGAAGGGAATTGTAAGAAAAACAAAATAATTTATCAGCATTAAGGATGCAACGATACCATTTTTTCCCTCCAAACAAATGCAATACAGATACTTGGATCTGAGTATTTGCCCGTACAGAGTACAAATTCTGATACTTTTACCACACAAACAAAGCAAATTAATTGGAAGATAGGTTTTTTGTTCTTCTCTGCTTGTTACAACAAATGATGGTGAATTAAATAAAATAAAAAATGAAAAAAAATGAACAAAAAACTAAAATTTCAAGTAAAAAAATAAACATCTTTAGTTATATTATTTCAGATTTTTCAAATTTTTTGTATCGGTTCGTGGTATCGGTTAACTTTAACAAGTATGAGTACATCAGAATATTATCGGCCTGGTACCCGATACCAGTATTGGTGCATCCTTAATCAGCATCCTTTTTTTTTTTTTTTTTTACAAATTACTCAAAAAGCCTACCATTATCAGGAATTACAAAATTTTGTAAAAACAAAACAAAACAAAAAAAACTCACTTCATTTAGAAGTTTTCTATTGTTATCCCGTTCAAATTTGAGTTGAACAGGAAACTATCCACCCGCAAGACAAACTAAGATTATCCTTTACACAGCCTGGCAAAATAACTCCTATCCTTTGACCTTTTTTTAAATTTTTGTCGTGCTACAACCGCAAACTCATTTACATTGAAGAATTTACATAGAGTCTATAGTTGTGAAGTTAAAGGAAAATTTTGCACGTTTGAATTTTTTTAATTTATTATTATTTTAAAATTTCTCCAGGGAGTACCCCGCCTCTCCCCAAATGGGGTTCCTAAGTCACGCCCTTCTACTTCCGGTCCATGGGTCCCCTACTGGCAAAAAAAAAAAATGAATGAGAGTGAATAGAGCGATATAAGTTATTTTCTGATCCATTTTGAAACGCGCCGTGAATCGATGTCCGTGAATTTTAAAAACAAATTTTGATGCAGAGAACACGCTGATTTCGACCGGAGGCAAAAGTTATTTTAAGTTTTGTGTGAAAACGTTTAGAAGACTACAACTGCAGAAGAAGGAGGATAGCGAGGGTCGTAGCCTCCAGGATGAAGAAAGGAGCATTAAACACGGAGAAAACCTCTATAAATCTGACCATGTGGAAAGCAGCAGCTATGTCGGGGGTAAAGCAGTCGGTGGAGTGAGAGCCACCATGGAGGAGAAGCTCTACAAGCTCTAGTATTTTACGTGCTATAGCTAGTGCTTGCTCACGTTAGCCAAATGGCATCATGTATGAGACTTCTGATTTGTAGGCATTTTAAATGCGAATTTTTACAATCAAATAAATCCCAAATCACTGGACAAACACTGTCGAAATTTAAATCATTAGTTATAATTTAAAAAGAAGTACAACATATGTGTGATTAAGGACGTAAGACAAAGCTGGCCAGAAAATAACTTTTATCGCTTCAGTGACTTCCATTGATTATTTTTTCGGTTTGGGGACCCATGGGCCGACCGGAAGGGGAGGAGACTTAGGCTCCCCATGGCTGCCAAAGCTCTGTGGAAGAAAGGGGAGAAGGAGGCCATTGTTGAAAGCTCAACAACCAGATTTAAAAAAGCTGTTTCTGTTCTGGGGATGACTCCAGAACTTCTGGAGATGATAATGCAAAGATAGATGCTTTATAAAATCAAGAGCATCATGGAAAACCCTGAGCATCCTTTTCATGAGACTGCCATATAACTAGAGTGTTGTCAGTCAGTTGCTTCCTTAGAGCCACTGGTTTACTGACCGCTATAGGAAATGGCCCACGCCCATCAGTAACTACAGACTCTTTGAAGAAACTTGGAAAATATGGATGATAAAATTCATTTTTAATTGAACACTTAAAATAATTAATTTGAGTTGTTTTACACAGAAGAACAATCCAAAAAGCTCTGGAGTAGTTTCATGTAGAAAATGGGGGTTCCACATTTACTTAGTGAGGCTAAATATAAAAAAGGCACGTTTATTGTTCTAATGGGACAAAATGTGAAATGCTCAAGCAGAATAAAAACTTTAGCAAATCTCTGGGAGAGGTCCTTGAGCATATGCCATCAAGACAACCATTAAGATGTCAGGAACCCATGAGCCAATACATACAAGCTCAGCCTAAAAAAAAACCAATCATTTCTTTCCACCGACGGTTTCCCTGGTAGGTTTCCACTGCTGCCTCCACAGTTAGTCACTTTGTGAGACTTTGAAGACTTTCTGTAAATCAAAACCTTCACTTTCTTTCCAACTGAAACAAACCAGAAACATTCTGACTGAAACATTCAAACCAGTTCGAAGACAGACAACTGATGGACACCAGCTTCTCTGGTGTTTAGTCTCAGTGGCAACTTAGCAGTTAATTAAGCTTAAAGAGGACATTTTCTGGAATGTGTGTACAGATGTGACAGCAGTTGGTGGTTGACCTGTTCAGGTTAATTGACCCTATCACCTTTTTCTGACATCTGGACCGCATGGCTTTTACACAACAGGTCACAGGGTGTGTGTTTTAAACTAAAGTCTGGTCAAAATACATGTAAGGTTCAAAACGTGCATGAAGGCAACTTCTATACTTCTATACGTGGGGGTTGCAGCGGAAGTGAAACATCCAGGAACTTTTAAAATGTTGCTGTGGCATTAAAGGTTGGCACAAAAGA
This sequence comes from Apricaphanius iberus, assembly GCA_028564705.1. Taxonomy (NCBI): domain Eukaryota; kingdom Metazoa; phylum Chordata; class Actinopteri; order Cyprinodontiformes; family Aphaniidae; genus Apricaphanius; species Apricaphanius iberus. The sequence goes on along the minus strand of JAPXFQ010000708.1, from coordinate 941,799 downwards.
GAGATGATGGTTAAAGGCTTGATAGAGGCTGTGATATAAGAAAAAGAGAAATAAAAGCAAAAAGACGACAAAAAAGTCCAAATCAAAACAAATGGAAGTTAGTATTGAGGATCGTCAGTACTTAGACGTGTTAATAAAAAACAGACACTTTACAGAAGCAAATGTTCTCAGAGAGATAGATTACAAACACAGATACTTTGCAGGTCTTGTGATAACTGATGCTTGTCCTGCCTGAGATCAGATTCAACATGAATCCTTGAACACGTTTTCCATCTAATCACTCCATTTGACTGCAAGACCAAGTGATAACGAGGGGCTTTCCTACCACATGATGACTTACAGATACCAAATACCTCTACTTGTTGGATGATGGCCAGACTCAAACAAGCATTTGTTGATTTAATGTATTCTATGAGGGTTTCCTGACACCAACAGAACATAATCGATAATTCTGAAGTGGATGTGGAATTAGATGGATATGTTGTTTTCAAATTACATTGTTTTGCAGAACTACATCTTACTGCAGTTACATTTACAAGTACTTAAGGGCATTTTAGCAAATTACAAAACTGAAAATGTTCTCGATTTTTCCCTGCAAAAGAGCTTCCCAATCAGTCAGGTTGTCTGCTATATACAGCGTCTGTTGCAAATAATTTGTAGGTCTTTTTCCACATCTCCTGTGTCTCATACATGGCTTGTGTTATACTGGAAACTGGACATGTAACTGTTTTCTTTAAGGATCTCTTCAGCTCCTCCAGTATTACTATGATAAATATTCCATCTCCCCGGCCCACCAGTTTAGGACGACGGCAGGGTTCAGGTAGGTTTGTTTTGGTGTCATTTTATTTTTCTATTTTTCAGATTATGCATTGCGCAATACTCTGAGATGTTGAAAGTTAAACAACTCCACGACATTTAATGATCAAAAAACAAATTGAAATGAAAAAAAAATGATGACTGTCTAATTATGAATTCTTTGATTATTTTTCAAACATCCAGAATAAAAAAAAATCCTTATAGTATTTATTATTTTTTTTCCCCAAAAGCTATGCTGCCCGATTTTCTGTTTTCAGTGACTTAACTCTTACAAACCATATGTTACCACACATGATGTAAGATTGCTTCTGGGAAAAATACCTGTGGTTAGGCACCGTTATATATGGCCAACCTGCCCATTATGGTTCACCCCCTTTCATTTGTGATTGTGAGCTTTGTGTTTGGATGTGAGTCAAAGCTCCATTCCTGTCATCTGTGCTTTCACACACGCAAACACCACCACATCCTTAACATTAACTTTTTTTTTTCCTCACATTTTTTATGGACATCATCATGAATCTGTGTGTGTGTGTGGGGAGGATTAGGGTGATGACAGGGAGGCCTTCCGACCTCAAATACCAGTAGAGAAGTGCAAGAAGCTGGTCACCGAATGTGACGGTGTGGTTGATATGCTAATGAGGATGATGCTGGAGATAGGCACCAGCCCCCCCGCGACCCATTAAGGATTAAGCGGTTAAGAAAATGGATGGATGGATGGATGGATGGATTTTTTACATATTGGTAGCAGTCCTGCAATTAAAACCATGCCGATAATAACCAATATTTCCATTTTACTGTGTGTGTGTTTCAGGGGCAGAAGCGGTTGTAATGTAACAGTGAATGTGATGTAGCGACAGTGATTGAGAAGGATTGTGGGGAACTTTAAGTGACAGTCTGGACTTTGTAAGAAAAAAGAGAGAAAAGGACATGATTTGAAAAAAAAACAAAAAAAAACAAGCTCCCTCCCCCTCCCTTTCTGATTGGTCTTGAAGCCTTGCCTACTTTTCCGTGCACGCGCCAGGCAATGGGCCAAGATGTGCGGAGGAGAGAGAGAAAACAACCAGATTGTCAACAATGGAGTTATCGGAGGTGAGGATGCTTTTTTGGTTTGAAATCGGTATCTTCTGCTCTTGAGCTGAGTGTTGATCCATGGCTGTGCTCGGGACTAATGGCGGAGTCTTGATTCGGAGGTCATCCTGTCTCAGTCTAAACTGGGTTTTCCCAAAGTACAGAAAGCTTGAACAAGTGACTGAACCCTGAATTAAAAGACTGGCTAAAGCGGTTTATTGGAGATGTTACACTGGCATAATACCTATACTGTAAGGCTGATTTTAAATTGACCCAATTAGCGATATAAAACCATAAGACAATTCAAAAATACCCTTAAAAAGGCAGAAACCTTAAAACAGTCCCTCACCAACCACACTGCCATCAATGGTTAATTAAATATTCTGTACATAATGTAAACACCATAACAATTCCAGTTTACCCATGAACAATACTGTATATTTGAATCCCTGTGAAAATATTAAGGAATCTTTTAAGCATATAAATCGCTGCCGCTATTACATAAACACAAAACAGTATGTGTTCCAGTGATGATAATGAAATGGAAGAGTGTCACTGCAATCCATCTCTAGCTCTAGTGGTGAAAGGAGTTTGAGAAAAAGAACAGTGGAGTTTCTTAGACTGCTTGTGGCCCCGGTTGGTGCTTTTCGTCTTCAGTTCTGCCACTGAGCCAGACTTACGCTGACTTTTGTCCCATTATGAGCCCATTCAGAGCTCTCCAGGGTAGACACAGCGATGGAAAGCATGTTTTTTATTTTTTATTTGAAGGGGGTTTGTTTGAGACGGGGTAAAAAAAAAAAAAACATTTCTTCTTCAGTAAAATACAAAAAAAGCAACAACAAAAAAAAGAAAAACTAAAATTAATACTGTCTAGGTATAAATCTTTTTATACAACACGCACATGCTAATGACAACAACTTGAAACAGCAGAACAGACAATAGTGGACGAAAACTCTAACAGCACAAAAGTCTCAAGCGTCATGCTATTATTATCCCTATCAGTATCCAGCATTCAGCTGCTTTTAAATCTGCCCTTCTTCTTCAGCTACATGGCATGCAATTATTAAGGAGATCAAAGCGTATGAAAGGGCTTCTGCGTCAGTGAGGTTGAGCTCGGGGAGCAGAGTGACTCAAAGTGATAGTAGCAAAGCACTGGATTGTTTTTGTCTCTGCATGCAGTCCCATACAGCTAGAATATGAGCACTGTAGTTGCTAAGTAAGAGTTACAGTCATTTGTTCTAATCGGGGGTAAGTCAAATACCAGATGGGCTTTTATAAGGCTGTTCTAAAACTACAAAGAAATCAGTACTAGTCAAGTTTTAGAAGACTACAAAAGGAAAACTATGAAACTGAGAAAATAAGGATATAGACATGAACAGGATCCTGTCATTCGGAAGTAGGTTTATCCTCTGCAACCACCACACTGCACTGAATACCAACCTCACCAATCAGTTATCACACTAAAATATGGTGAAAATTTTTTTTACCCCATAACGGAGGTTTCTTTTGTCACATGAAAATTTGTCAGTGCATCAAATAGATGTATTGTAAATAACAACCATAATAATGATTTAAATGTTAATTCAATAAAAATAAAAATCTGTGGAAATCTGTATGACTGCTTTCTTTTTTTTTGTGGTTACCAAACACTTGGCAAAACTAAAAATATACATTTAATACATATATACACCCTCCTTTGTAACACTTCCACCGTTAACTTGTTTTTTATAGTCTTATAAAAAAATGTTTTCCTTGTGCTTAACGACTTAAGAGTAATATGAGCGTCAATTTAAATGCTAACCAGCTCTTGCAGCAACACAGATTAGCTAAAACCATCCCTAAGGTGGCTTGCTAATGTTTTAGTTATTTGATGTCCTCATAACAAAAGATTTACTGGCATTATGAGAGAATAAATCTGAAGTCATTAATATTTTACAAAATTAACTTGAAGAGACCAACATGGGAATCATTTATCCTGATCTGACACATGCATTACTTGTGTTACATTGCTGTACATAATTTAGAGGGTAATCTTATAATTCTTATGACAATGAAGTGATATAAGATGAGCACTTAACATCGCCATTTGGACTGGTATGTAACAGCAAGAAAAAAAGAAAAAAAAAACTCATTCCTATCAATATTCAGGGCAAAGGACAGCAATAGCACCAAAATGCCGACAGATCAGCTTTGGCACATTTTGGAGCCAGAGGAGGGCATCATGTCATAAAATATTCAGTCGAGACAGATATATGATAGCCTAAGCAGCTCATGGAGTATAAAGTGGTGAAAGTGATGAAAAGTGAGCAAAATTATTCTAAGCGCATAATCATTCTGACTCATAGTTCAGGTATGCATAGATAGAGCCAGGCTGAAAAAACATTATCCAACTGGGTAACCATGTTAGGCTCCTGAACATGGGCCTCAGAAGAGTACACTGCAAGTCTGAAAGGAAAAGAGCAATGAAAGAGGATTTAAATATTTGACGTCTAGTATCAGGAGGGCACAGTTGGTAAGGTGGTTGGCTTGCAATTGAAGGGTCGTAGGTTGAATTCAAAATTCCTGATATACTTAACCCCAACACACGAGTTATGTATCGGTGTGTGGATGTGTGTGTGTTTGTTAGTGTTAATGGGTGAAGGTGGCTTTAGTGTAAAGCTCTTTGAGTGGTCAGTGTGACTAGAAGAGCGCTACATAAGTCCCTCATTAATTTTGGGTTAAATCACCAACATTTTAGATATTATGCATTTACAACAAGAAATAAAAGAAATAAGAAATAAAAGTAAAAAAACGTTCCAGCTTCCATTCTCAGTAAACATTCAAAAAGCTATGAATCTGAAAATGTCAGTTGTCAAAGCTCAAATGCTGGATTTTAAATGGTTCCTCAAATAAGTGTTAACTAAGCAGTTTTTTTTTGAGCAGACAGTCATACCAGTTCGGTGTTTTACACAGTCATTACCAATGAAAGTAAAAAAAATACAACCGTTTACATCCGCTGGAATGTCTAAATCTTGCAGAAGTGGAAACCTGCGCTGCTATTGGATTCTCTTGATCGCATGAAATTGTGTCTTCACTCAGAAAACAAAAATGAAAACCATGTCAATAAGCAACAATTATGGCTACAGCTGCTGAAATAATACAGTATATTGATTAGTACATACAAACTCATTTATTAATAAGATTTTCATTGGATTCATGAGGTGATACCCCGATACCCCAGGTCCCAAAATGTTAACACCAGTTTTTCTCATTTAGTGTGTTTTATTTTCTGCATTTGCGACGGTATAAAAATGAAGAGAGGTATTGTTACCTTGATACGAGTAACAGTTACAGGTTTTAATCCCATTTAATTTTATTTTTTTGTCAGGCATTAACGTCAACCGGTATTTCTAGGATAAATATTCTGTTTGATTTATTGTTAAAACAATGTAGAGTAGCATTTAGCAGGGTTTTATACACTAAATAAAACAAAAATATTAAGACTTAATTGCTTATGAGATTTAACAGTTTTAAAGATAATTATTTATGAAGAAAGTTAATTTTTTAATCAACCCCTGACCTTATTTTTAGTAATTGTTACGTTAATGTACTCACCCAGACAAGTTTGGAGCTACTACAAGCCCTCCTGGAGAAGTTTATATACAGTCGCAATCAGTGTATATCCACATAATGGTAGAGGTGGGGGATTTGCCGCCTGTAATAAGGCATAATCTGCCCCAAAACTCCTTCATTTAACCCTGTTTTGTTATGAATAGTTAGCAATATTTCCTTGCGAGTTCAGAACCTCTCGGAGTTGCTAAGGTATTAGCTTCTGGGGTTTTTACAGGTTTCTAATGCAACTGATTCCAACTTACACAACTCAAATAATTTCAAGAGAAAATTATATTTTCAGTCATTAGAGACTTGAACCTGGCCCTCATTGACTTGAACGGGGGGAAGAAACAAACTTGTGAACATCTCTGATATGTATTTTAATATTGTGCCGCTCTGTCCCCGTTGTTGCTGATTAAAACCAGTCAAATGGTCAAAAAACTCCTATCAAACCTTAAGCTAAAAATGAAGATCAATTTGGCTGTTAGAAATATATATATGAAATACTGTAGAATAGCTTTTAAAAACAGAAACTAGTGCGGAAATTGAACGTGTCACATTCATTGCCTTTATTAAGGTAATTCTGTATAAAAAGAGAGTTGGCTGATGTCTGCAGTAGGCCTGGGCGGTATACCGGTTCATACCAAAAACCGGTGTTTATTTTAGAGGTGATATGAATTTTATATACCCCTATACCGGTGAATAGCTCGGATACCATGCGGGACATTTAATGAGGGGAAGTGTTTCAACCAGGACCGATTTCACTGCTACACGCACTTCACCACAGTTTAGAAAATAACGTTTTTAACTAAGTACATCTGCTGGCAGGAGCGAAGCACACAATTCTGATGAAGTGTTAAAAAAAAAAAGAGGAGCCTCGTCTATAGTTTAAAAAGTTTATCGGCTTTAAAAGGTCAGCGGAGAAACGAACGGCATATCTTTTACAAACACTTTTGGGAGTAACCAGTAGGGGGGAGTGTTGAGCGCTATTTGACCGTCTGTAGGTACATGTGATCAACGGCAGCAAAACCAGCAGGAAAGAAACCATAAATAGCAGTAAATATGTTTTACATACCATCTACGATACTTCTGCCGTCTTTTTTCTGTTATCTGAACATTAACCAGCTAATAATCACCTACGGTCGCCATGTTTATTTTGCTTCTTCTTTGGCAATATCTGACCTGAGTCTATACTCTGCCCCCTAGCGGGATTCTTCAGTACTACATACAAAGCGATTAGAAGATGCAATTTCTCTACTTGCTCCAATGTGAGGTTTAAAAACATTATGTTTTCAGCCTTAAAACATCAAGAATGCCTACTAGAATCATAATCATTTAAATTATTTTCACATCATTCACCTGTGTCTGGAAAAAACATAATGCAGTCCATATGGCAGTAAAATTGACTATTTAAAGCACATTTTTATATTCTTTATTCTAAAAAATAATGTGGATATTAATGGTCTTGTATGGAAAAAAATACCATTTAATACCGTTATACCGATTTTTTTTTTTTTTTTACGCCGTGACATGAACATTTTGCCATACCGCCCACCCCTAGTCTGCAGCTGACTTTGAGATGTGATACTGATCAAACCCAGAGAAATTCAAATAAGGTATGCGGAAGTAATGTAGAATTATAAAAGTCCTACAAATACATGAAACCAAAAATTATGTTAAGTAAAAACTTAACGGGGCACTCTGTCCTTGTAAAAGCTGCCAAACTTTCAGAGAAATATCTGCCGAATTCACTGGAAGTTAATCCTCTATCTTCATCAACTTTCATAGCAAGAGCACATTTTTGAGAGCAGTGACTGCCAAAAGCAGGGACAATGAGTTCCAAAAAAAAAAGAACAAAAAACAAGGGATGACAGGAAAGGGAGAATGGGACTGTGATTGTTAAGTAGAAAATAACATGTCTTTGCTGCCTGCTCATATTGTTCTCCCTCTTTGGGCTGATTGCTGAATGTCTCTAAAAGCCTCTGTTAGTCTGAAAAAGAGCTGTTAAAAGTCCTCTGAGGTAGATGGAAAAAGGGCTGACACAGGAGAAGACAAAGATTTTAGAAGAGTGCTAAAGAGGAAAGTCAGAAAGAGGAAAATCTCTCCTGTCCTAGGATTTTGTTCCTATTTAGGTCCTCAATTATAAAATGGCTCATAAGCAAATGTAGCCACAGAATGGGAAAACAGCAAGCAGGCAGCATTAGGCGTAGGCTGGTTACCGCTATGAAGGTGTCTCACTTTTTAAAAGCTACGGTTTCAAACATCTTCTGTCTCATCATCCCTTCAGTTCAAACTCCTATCAATGAGATGCTGGACAATGTGCAAGAGACATGACCATGTTCCACAGCTGTTTGAAGTTTTGTAGTCTTGCCCTCTCTTACGTATTGCTGTGTAGAACAGGTCAGCTAGGTGAATGAAGACTACTACCCTTTCCTACACCAATAACTACAGAAGTACTCCCAGTTGCAAAGAAGATCATCAGTCATGCTGTAAAAAATATTTGAGTGCTGGTCATCAGTCTTATTAAGGCTACACTGTTAAGATTCCAGTTGGCAAGATACTAGTAGTATATCTGTTAAAGTGCATATGACATTTGGATATAGTTTCCATTTGAAAGCCACCTGGACTATTGCTGAAAGAGTTTGGAAAAATCCAGTGATAAAAATATTATTGCAACAGAATATCAATACACAGATACATCATATTTATAACACTTTGAATATATTGGGTTAACAATTAATGCACATCAAAAATTCCAGCTATGGATGATGCACACTAAAACTGCAATGACGACATGTTCAAGTTTTATTGTGTGCAAAATACTTAACCATGTTCAAGTTACACATGGAAAATCAGTGAGGATTGATCATTTTGAACAGGCTAACCGCTATTAGGAACACAAGCTAATAGCAGTGTTTGTCTCTGCAGTTTTATGCACAACGTACACAAATAAACTTTGCATACATACATACATATGCGTGTGAAAATGTATATCCAACAAAATCTACAATAAATGCAAATAATATTGGTTCCACTTTGGCTACTATTTTATTTTAATGCATGGAAGCAATATTGGATTCTGAGGTATGGTTTGGTAAGAAATCTCCCTCTTTCCCACCGATAATTCTGATTTTGGAAGCCTATTCTGGTTATTTTTATAGTTTAAATATTTTTCCACCTTTCAAAAAAGCACTGCCGACACTGAAAGGAAATAACCTTTGTCTCTTTCTTTTTCTGAGATAAAACATTAAAAACAGCAAAAAGATCAACTCCATTTGTAGACCTTTCTTGAAACGAACTGGAATCATTAATTTGTAACTATAATAATAATGTTCTTCTCTTTGAGCAGCTATGGGAATATTACTGTTTTTCTTTGTTTTAGATGAAAATCTGGTTGCTAATGTTATTTTATGTAAAAAAAAAACAAAACAAAAAAAACTTGCTTTTATATAGTAATACTATTTTTTGTGGAGCTATACTGGAAATATAATCTACAGATGCCTTTTGCACCATGCATTCTTAGAACATATGTCAATTAACAAACATGTTAATTTTAATTAGTTTGATTACAGTTTTACTTAACATACTGAAATGGTGGCTGTAAAATGTTGTTCAACATTTTTTAAAGGCTAATAACCCGAAAACGAAATGGTTTTCCAGATAATTCACACAAAGAAAGCAGTATACACATGTTTAAGCAGTTCATTGCAAATACACCAACCCTCTGGGGAGCAAAAAGAAAATATGCACCTTTGCTTTCTTGTGAAGTGCTGAGAAAAGACCAACATGTCCTGGGGCATCTTCTTGTATCTACAGTATATGCCACCTGAGTGTGATCGTTTAAAAAAAGAAAAGAAATTTTGATCCTCTATATTAGCCAGAGGCCTTTCATTCAGGAAAAACAGATTAGATGAAACATGCAAAGTTCATCGTGAAATAACATAGGCTTAATGTATTGCTGGATAATCCTACTAGGGATTAGAGAGCGTTTACCACAGATCCGATATGCGTTCAGTCTAATGGATAGGAGAAAAAATACTGCAAGTAGCGAGGAGAAAAAAACAGTTGGAAGGGAATGGCAAGGTTATCACTCTTTTATATACGATAACTCGCTTGATTAGTTCAATAGAGGTGATGAGGAAGTTATTAAAAGACAGCAAGATGGTGAAGCCTATCAGCACTGCGAGTGATGCATAGAAATGAATTCATTAGAACAGTGAAAACAGGCTTTCCCTGCTGAATTTTACATCCTTGTGTTGCTCTTCTATTTTTAGGATGTCAGTCCTAAAATAGCTCTTTGAAGTCTAATCCGTAATAGACACCAGGAACCAAACACTGCAGAAAGTGAATTTCTTCACTGCTCAGCCTAAAAGCAGAATCTTGAATTTGAATGTGGTTGTTAGCTTTTGAGTTAAAAGCAAGATTTCAGATAAAGCCTGACACTGTTCGGCATGTCTTGTTTTTCATAACAACAAAACCCAAGGTGCAAGAAAGTAATTTCTCATTTCTGTAAGGAGGTTAAGCGGAAACATTGCTACTGGAAAAGTTCCTTCCAGCCTGAAGGTAAGCTATATAACGTTCTTTTTAAAAACGTGTTACAGTCTCCATTGGTCACAATAAGGCTTGTGTAACCTGTTGACTGAAATCCATTTCATTTCCGTTTCTGTTGTGTTTCCATTGGGAGAAGACGGTGATCCAACTACACTATGAGATGAAGGCAAGGGGAGGATATTGCAGATAGGTTTGTCAAAAAAGTTGATATCTAGAAGCTATTCAATACTAAAACTGGTATATAAATTACATATCTGTTCCCGTGGTATCGATTTTTTCGAGTCTGGCATATACGCAGCTTCCTTTAGAGTACACTGACATGCCAAGTGCATGCGCATGACAGGTGAGTATATTATTGTTGAAATGGCTTTGAGTTTATATGATTAAGTTTATAAGTTCTTAGAAGGAATTTTTCTTACTCGTTTCCATCCCCTTCGGCAGTCTGTTTGGTCTTGCTAACCATTTATACCAATTGCACCGCAACAAGTATAAAAGCGCCTTATTTACTTTGATTTATGCATGTTGGTTCAATGTATTGCTTCAGTGCATTTCATAGTGAGTTACCACTGCAATAAAATGTTCAGTTAAAGTGATGTTTTTCTAAATTAAATTAGTCCTAACTCATTAGCGGAAGTAGCTGTGTGAAGAGTAATGCTCTTCATAATAAGAGCTTGTTGATGAAACAGAGAAAATGGGAAATTGTGACATTTGATTACTAAATCTATATATTACATTTAATTTAGGTAATGTTTAACATAGACTGGTATTATCCACATGTTAGCTCTACTCTATTATTTAGGTTAGCTCTACCATGTTTAGGAATGCTAGTTGAGATTATTCATGATTAATTCACAGCTAAACTCTAATTAATTAGGTATTAAAAAATATTGTTTGGCGGCTCTAATATTTAATAACATAGTTCATATATTTTCATGTCGAGTGCTGTGCTTTTTCTTATTTAAACTGCGTCATCTTTTACCAGTTTTTTGAATGCACTTTTAAAAACACTGCTGATAAGTGTAAACAATTAAACTTTTTAAGTGAAATAGATTACACTCAAGATTTGCTTACATTTCATTTTTGCACTATAAATTAAGGTAGCTAGATTAAAGAAATGTTATTTGATGCATCTTCTTGTTCAAAAAATTGGTGTTTTTATGTCATCAGAGTATCAAGGTTTTTTTTTTTTCAGTATCAAATGGAGTTTGAAATTTTAGTATCGTGACAACTCTATTCAAAGTAGGGCTGCAGCAATTCGTCGAGTAACTCTATTTACTCTATTCCAAAAATTGCTTGAGGAAAAAACTCTGCCTCGAAGCCTCGTTAACTGCCTGCACAATACGCGCAGAGATCTGATTGTTCCACACGGACCGTTGTTTTGGACGAACCTGTGCGAAGCACAACAGTAGCGCGTGATACAGTTTCAGTTTAATTGGCGCGATAGATAGAATAAAGATGCCCATAAATGGCACTCTTCATTACAAGACACGAAAGCCATTACTAAGACTGGAGTCTCAAACCACGAGTCCAAATCAAGTCTAAAGAGCACAAGTCTAACTCAAGTCTTAAGAATAAAAAATGTTTATGACTAAAGTGTGACTCAAGTAAAAGTCTCAAACTCAATTCGCCATCTCTGCATCACAGTTCCCTGTAAATCTAAGCAGCTTACATAAAGACATCTTTTAGATTAAATCAGCCCCAATCAAAGTGACTGGCATAAATGTTTTTTTTTTTTATTGATTGCTAAAATAACTGCCAGTTTCTTGTGTTCTGGGAAACCTTTTTTTTCTTTAAATTTTTAGACTCTATGACAAGATCTCTAAATAAAAATGAAATTTCACTGTATTTCTTATCAAAATGTAGTCTGTCTCATGAAGAACTATCAGTGTAAGCTATTTTTTGGGCCCTGGATATGTAGGTCAGTGCCCTATGCTTAACACTTTGCATCTATTTGTAAAACTAGCAATTTGAAGTAAAAAAGGAAGTAGTTCTTGAGTTGCTTGTGAAGATAACTTTACTTGGTCACATAAGCATTGAAAAAGTCATTTTAAATGTTCTTGTGGCAGTATTTTAGGAAGGCATTTAGGTGGACAGCATTTATGGATGTCCTGCAATTTGTTGTCCCCAAAGTACGAACTGAACCGGGCAAGAAAGCTTAGGTTCTGCCCATCATGCCAGGAGTAATTTACAAACTAAGCTTCCACTTCAAAACCCTTGTTACAAAGAAGGGAAACATAAAGATATCATTGCATTCGACATCATCTGCGTCCGAGGGTCTTCTGTTGGCTAATTTAGCAGCTGTCTTGGCTAGGTCTCCCTTCTAAAAGAGACATTTCATCCTAATTGGACTAATCTGGTTAAATTAATGTTAAAATAATGAAAAAAATTACACTAAAGCTGAAGTCTGCTTATTGTTTGATGTAAGTACTGAACTAAAGACGTTTTGCTGTTCTGAAGATTAAGGGATTGCCATTGATTATCTCCAGTTAAAAAATATAACATATTTATACTGTTGGAAATGAGAAGGAATAATTTTACTACAGACAATCTTTTTAAATTTTACAAAAAAGTTTTTATTTTATTTTCATGAATCCATTAATATATATCATTACACCTCTACCAATGAGATAAACAGTACACTATATAAAATATTTGTCAGGAAAAAATGGTGGCTCTGCTGGAAGTTTGTATTAATCCTAGTTTATACTTCCATGTCTATGTCAAAACATACTGCAACACCATTATCCATCAACAGAAGGGGTCTTCATCACCTACGCAAGGACGGACTTAGTAGAGCCCAAGTTTCTAAATATCTGTATGTGTCAATGGAGAGCATATGGCTGTGATTGGTCAGCTATTCAACAGCTAGAGAGTTTTCCACCAGAACGGTGCTCTATAGTTGCTGTAATCAGTCAATGCAGCGTTTGGGTTCCACATGGAAAGTTTATCTAATATGGTCTTTTGCTGATTGCAGTCTTTTGCTGATTTTTAGCACAAAGAGGTGTAGAGAAACAACACTGACTGCTATATTTGTTTACATGCATTTTTATAAAAGCTATAGTATAGCTTTTATTGCATTTGTGACAGCATGCACTGTCGGCTTCAATGTTTGTAAAACGAAGTCAAAGTTTGTATCGTTTCGTTCACTCTCCCATCTTGTCTGTGTAACTACTGGTGAGCGAAGCTTGTAGTGAGAGCACAGCAGTCGCTCATCCAACCATCAGTTCCCACAGCGTGAGTGTTAAGGAGGAGCGGGCAGCCAATACAATGTTTGGCTTGGGTTTATATCTCCCGCAAAAAATTAATACGACCTTAATTTTTGCCATTAAGAGGACCGATAAAGCTGAAGCTTATCGGCCTGGGTGGACCGTCACAATCAGCCCTGTGGCTAATTTAATACGGGGTTTTGGTACCCATCCTTAGTCAGCACCCCTTGCTGTACTGGTGGGGAATTGCTTTGCAACACTGAAAAACCAACAGAGAACTATAAACAAAAAACATCTCCGTCAATACATCTTTATCTGGGTGCAAACTTGCTGATTGAGAAGTGTAAACTAGGCTTTAGATTCCCCCCCACCCAACAACAAAACTTAAATACTAGGAATGCACTAATATCACTTTTTTGAAGACAGAGTACGAGTACAAGTGCTTTCATTCGAGTACTTGCCGATACCAAGTACCAATATGAGTACTTAAAAGCTTAAAGAATATCAGTCATTTTTGTGGATATTTCCACCTTAATGTCACATTTCAAGGCCTGCCTTTAAGTCCCATCATGGAATGGTTGCAGACCTAGACTTTTACACTACAAGTGCCCTTTAGAACAATACACATCTTATTAAAAATAATATTACACACCTTACAATTGTAAAAAGACATCGTGTCCAAATAAAATTAGCTACAATCATACTGTCCAGATTTCCTCTACTGGTCGTAATATTTTTAAAATTCATTGATCCATCTTCACTGCCACAAATTTTGAAGTTTAACCTGAATCCCTTTTTTCCTAGGGTTTTAAAAGTGCAGTAAAACTCTCAGCAGACATGCTTTACTGCTCTTTGATGAAGCATTCTGCTGAAACATATTTCAACTCCACCAACCATGCATTCCAGCAACAGCTGAGCTTGTGAGAAGCATGCAGCAACAGGAGATCACAACACTGCCAGAACCATGGATTGGGCGATGAAGGCCTTAAGAGCAATATCAAGTTACAACAAGACAGGTTTTGGATATCTATCATAATAAAGCAGCAGATTGCAGTAAATTTTTACCCATTGCATTGTTCTGATGACTGAAAAAAGCTCTACACAGCAACATGTTGCCAGATCACATCTAAAAATGATTTATTTTTCTTTTGTTTAGTCACTCTGTATTGATAAAAAAGGCGCTACATTTAATTTGGGTGCACCTAATATTTGTGCTGGTGCACCCAAGATTAAGTTGGGCTCATCAGTGCAAGCAATTTAACTTTACTATCGTCTCATGCTCACCATGAAGCAGGATTTAAAAATAAATTTTTTTGATGTCTCCGATCTTGGTGTTCCATTTTTTTCACCTTTAACAAACTTCTTCTTTAATGACTATTCAGACTTGAAATTTCATAATGCAGCTCAAAAACTTGTTTCATTTACAGACCTCAGTGAGCAAAAACAAAAAGCCTCTGGATTGTATTTCAAACTGACAAAGCAACAAATGAGATACAGCTTTAGGTCAATTTTAACCCAGTCCCACTTCTCTCTCTAAAAATAGTTTTCCTCTCCCCATTAAACCCCATCTCACTGAAAATCTAATTCAATTTCGGACTTTCGGATAAAAGACTTGGCCCCGCAGGCCGTCGGGCAGGACGTAACGCAATTTTTCCGAAGAAAAGAGAAACACTATCAATCAGAGGATGAAAGTTATTACCTTGTGATACTGGAGGGAAACTGTCATAAATTTGCATCGATAAGAAGCAGCAAACTCACTTCAGATAGGGAAAAGTTTTGTGAGTTTTAAGGACCCTCAAGGGATCCATGAAATTCACTTAAAGTGCTGTACCTTTTATCACACATGCCTTCATATCATGGCTTCAGCTTAAAAATCCCTTTAACCGTTTTGGTCAGTAATTCACCTCAACAGATTTTTTTAGCAGTCTTGCTCCCAGTTAGTGTCAGTTTTATGCCAGGGATTGAAGAACTGGATGCAAATTTGAACCATGAAAACGTTTGTACTGCACTCAGACGAAAAGTATTTAAGGTATTCTAAAAGCAGGCCATGGATGAATCAGGGCCTTTTTAAGGGGGTACACACATTCACAGTTCAGGTCCAGTTGGTAGCTTTAAATAAAAATAAGTCCTTTGATTTTCAGTTCACATATTATCTATCTGCGTCTATCTAATTCAAACTTTTATAGCTTTTAATAATAGTTATAAGCCACCAACACAGCCTAGAACGTTGTTGAGGGTGGATTGTGCACTTCTATCTCATTGCTGCAGGTATGAAAATGCTACACTTCTGTTAAACTCTGACGCGAGCAATCTATCTGGTTTAATCATCACTCATCATTCTTCACAAATTACGCAACTTGACTCCTAACATCTTGATGACATTACCAGGGTATCTGCACATTTTGTAACAGCAAATTTAATAACTTTTAAGACCTTTTTAAGTCCTCTCAAAGGAAAATTTAAGACTTCACCACAACAACAAAAAACTGAAAAATGTTCAATGCGACAACACAATGATGTGGCGAAGCATTAGCACAGCACAACTCACCAGAGCCACGCTCCAGACAAGTCACAGGGACGAAGCGTTAACCGTTTCTTAAAAAAACTTTTATAGCAAGTCCTGATTCCTGCTGAACCCTGACATGGTTGATTATGGATGAACTTTCAGCCTTTAAGGTACTTCAAGTAATTTCTAAATTTTGGCCCCTTGCAGTTGGAAAGACACGGAAGACAGCCCCAGGACATTTTAAAAACACACAAATACACAAGTTAATGTGGCTGTCAAATAGCCTTGTTGAGGTGGGTTTAGGGGTTCTCCCCCAAGGAAAGGTTGAGGGACAGATTAGTGTTTTCCATGTCATTTCAGACACAGATAAATGCAACCACTTCAATAATCTATGCGTAGACCTAACGATTGAAGATCCAGTCAGACAATTGTAGGAAAGATCAGGATCAGAAATTTATTTAAAAGTGCTTTGTTCAGTTACTACTAACAGTATACAAACAATAGCATGAAAACAGTCATGCTTACATAGGATGAGAAAAAAAAATTGAGAAACGGCTTTGGACTTACCTATAAAGCCACAGTGCTGCTCAAACAAAAAAGGAACTAGGCCCAGTCAGTAACATTCAGCAAATAAATCAAATAAATCAAATAAATAAATCACCAAAGGTATGTAAACTTTCAAGTTTATTTTTTGTTGTTGTGTTCATGGACTCATCGAACATTATGACGAACGTGTCCTTGTTTGCTTGTGAAATGAATTCCTTCTTTAGGTATGGGGCAATACCAAATCGTGCTAAGTATGCAGTTTTGTCCCTCCCACATGTGAACGTACTTGCACAATCTGAGTCAGGGAACATTGCTTGAAAAACCAGGTGGATGTCCTCATTTGAGGTGTACGAGTGGTGGCGGCTTACGGTTTGAAAAACCCACAGTATTTCGGCCTTAAGTGTAGCTACATTCGCAAAGCTGCCGAAGGCATTGCTTGATAAAGTGGACGGCCTTGTGGAAGGCTGAGAGGTCGAAGTGCTCGGTTCATCACGAGATGAGAACATACTTATGGGCAAACTACTTGCCTGCGACGACACATACTTCTTGTGCTTCTCTCCTTTCATATGCGAGTCGAGCGCTAGGTGGCCCATTGTCCCCAGCTGTATAGTTTTTTTACATAAAGCACATCTCGCTTCATGGTTGCTGGCTGTTTTCTTCAGCCATCCCCGATACTTTTCCTCCTCCATCCAGTTATCATTAAATACACATTTGCCCATGCTTGCGAACTAGCTAAATGCTGTGATAGCGATCCCATCAACGCAACGCATTCGTCAGTCACTTACTCGAATATCACCTATAGATGCAGATTGCACCCACATAAATCGAAGTGCTGCCCCCAAATGGTGTGCTGGTCAAATTGAAATTTAAGGTCCCACATAAAATTTAAGACCTACTTACCAAAACGTCCAGAATTCAAGACATTTTCAGACCTTAAAAATTGAAAATGTTATTTAAGACGTTTTAAGACTTTTTAAGGACCCGCGGGGACTCTGCATTACCACAACGCTATCCATCTGGCTTCTGGCCTCGTCAGAGAACACATTCTTCACAACTGTCCATCTTTATAATAAGTAAATCATGAATGCCTAAATAAATGGCTGTCTGGAATATTTGATGGATGACTAAAGCCTTTGTGCGTCCGTCTTTTAAAAAAAAATTATTTTCGTCAGATGAAATTTTAGATTCAATTCGGGAAATTTTGCTTTGTTGGTTTCTTTCTGTCAAGGTTTTAAATTTTGTAAAATGTGTTTGGAGACTTTAGTTTTCGTTCAAGTTTATATCATTATCAAGGACAATAAAAAGTACAACAAATAATACCTGCTATTCAACTGAAGCACAGAAGTCTTCACTGTGAACTAGACGAGGGACTGAAAAATGCCATTTAACTCGAATATTGTTATAATCAAAAATGCAAAATGATGTTAACCCTCATTGAAGAAGTTTGAGAAAACTAACAATTCTTATAAAGTTAAGCGTTTCTATTGGAGACATCAGAAGCGTAGTAGCTGCGTTACCATTACAAGTATGCGCAAAACTTTGTCGATATTGTCTAAGTGTTGAAAAAACACGAACTCACAATTGTGGTGTTTCCATTAAATAAACTCGGTTTAAATCAAGTTTTCACGTGAGTAAGAAAAGTTGTAATGAATGTGAACATTTTCAGTAGATATATTAATATTGCAGGCACGGCACTAGCGCTCATTCTCAGCCATGAGGAGACGTAGACGGCTTGTAGAGGCATTGAAGCGACAAGCCCCTTTTACATGGGAGTGGTCTTGGTAAATGCTCGCATTTCTTTGCAGTTTTGAATCTAATATATTAGTTATGCCTTTATCACGAACCAACTCAGTCTCTTCGTGAACCCAAACATGCAGCGCCATCTTTCTCCTCCTACAGTACTACTACATCGTCTTTTTCGCTCGTAGTGAAATCCAGTTGTTGCTTATGTGACTCATGATGCGAAAAAGGTGTTTCCATTGCTGTTTTGCAAAATGTATGAATTTTGATACGCTCGAAAAACCAACTCATCCAAGTGCAAAAACGTTTTATTGAAAAAGGCAATTTAATTCTAAACTGGCATGTTTCCATTAGGCAAATTTATTTTCGCAACTTCAATTTGCGAAATTTCATGGGTAACAGAAATGCAGCTAGTGGGAGGTTTATGCTTCTGGTGGCCATTAAGTTTCGGAGTTTCTACAAAGAATAGGTTTTCATTCCCATGCATCACCAGTTAGTTAACATTAAAACTTGGTAGCTTCTACAGACAAAACATAATACTGAGGATGCCCTGACTAAGATTTGGTCGCCATTGTAAAGGTTTGATCTCCTAAAGTATTGGCCCGATTCCAATTTCTCTTCAGGATATAAATTCTAAAAAGAAAGAAAAACATATCAAATAATCTTTTAAAAATTTGCTATAAAAACGTATTGCAATTTTTAAAACAAGGACAAAATTATTATATATTTTGCATTTTTAATTAGTTTTGGATTTTATAATAATTAGCATTACTTATAATGAAGGGCAGCATCTACGTGTATACCCAGGAGGATGTACAGTAGGTTATTCTCGAAGTTTTCAGAAAGGCAGTTAATATTTTATATCCAGCATGTTCCATGAGACACTTTTTACTAATTGCTGGCTCATGGCTCCACAAAAGTCTAATCTATCAATTCTTCCTGTTTCTATGTGTTTTGTATATTTAATACTTTGACAGTTTATTGATTTGTTTGATTGACTTTTTTTACATGTTTGATTTTAATACTCTGCAATGCGCAAAATTAAGATTTAAGAGTTTTTTGTTTATCTTTCAGTTCAGAAATGTTGTCCATCCACTGTTATTAGTGTGACCTTTTTAGCATGCGAAAAGGTTTGAAAACATCTGCATATTGGTAATGAATAAATGGTCCAAAAATCTGCAGCAGATAGCTGACTATGGCTATCTGTAATAGAAATAGAAATAGAAATATCGGTTTATGTCTTACAAGACATGTCATAGAAAGTGCATTTTCCTTTAAAATAGCTTCGTTAATCTCCTAAAATACACGGCCAGTACTAAAAATAAATAATATGGAGTTGTCTTTCTTCAGTAACAGCAAATACACCGGAGGGTGTTGTTAGTACCACCTGGTAGCGTGTGAGTTTCCGACCAGCTTGTCTTTGATCTGCACTGATCAAGATGAACATCTCTCTGTGAATTTGTAATTCTATAACAATAAATACTTGGGACGGGATGCAACTGATTCATTACTTTAGGAGAGCAGATGAGACTTCTGTACATTACTAAATATATTATACATTACGAAATATAATATAATAGCTCAATAGGTCCATTATCATACTTACTAATACTACATAGTAAACACTACTCTTTCCTGCTTGTACGCCTATTGGCTGAAGATATTTATCGTAAATAAAATATACTGAATCTATATACACAGTCAAAAGAAGAAATCAATGCAACATTTCTTAGACAAATGTTATTAAATATATATTTTTTAAATTCCTTTACTTTCTATTTTTTCATACTTTTATTTAATCAATTGAATATTTTGAGATATTTGGTTACTTGAAAACGTTTGGAGCTTGTTTTAAGTGACCTTAAAACAATGTTAGTCTCCCTCAGTGAATTTTTCTGAGGATTTCTAACTTTTCCGACAGCCCACTCTACACAAGAATGCTGGTTTTGAGTGATAATCTGCCTTGACAGATGTCAGCGGGTGAGTACTGGGGAAGGAATTCGGCCCACCTTTCAAGTTTTAGGGCGCTAGAATGTAAACACAGCTGAAAAAACATGTTGAGGAGGCTGGGAAGATCAGGGTCTAGCTGGGAGGAGAGTAGTCACAACAAGCCAAGGATACACAGCAGAGCAGGGATCTCACATACATAATCCACTCCGAATACAGCTCGCACTGGTCTGAAAGAGCTTTTAATTGTTACTATGGAGGAAATACGTACTAAAGAAGATAAGAAGATTTAAATGCTAAATAAACTTTGAATTTCTATGTCACAAACCTTTTATTGACTAGACAATGCAGGAAATTCATAATCATCATAGAGTAATTGTTACAGTTCTACACGTCTTAACAGTGTTTCACTTTATCCTATTAACAGTTTGATGCACCGAGCACCCACGTTTATTCTTGCTGCCAAAAAAAAAGGCTCCTTTTTACACTGTTAAAGTCTGCATGTGAAACATAATGTGTAGCGTTACATCAGTACTGGGCTTTCAAGCTGCAGGCCCAAGTCGGAGAAACAAAGCGTGTCGCACTAATCTGACTCGCTGATTAGCTCCACTTCCGATGCACGTTTCTAATTTCGCCACTGTGCTGTCCAAACAAAAACCAAGTATGACGAAGGTACAACATTCAGCCATGCCCTAAACTTATATTGTGAACTAAACAACATAGTCCGCACAGAAAATGTTGGCTCCAAGCTGAATCTTTAAGCTGCGGTTGGTTCTGCATTTGTTTTTGGTTTGTTTTTTCTAAAGCAAACAGGGTTATAACGAGATCTCGTCATCTTAAGACATCTTTCGACAAACTAAAGACTCTATTTAAACACTTTAGGTTGACAGTTTGTGCTAACACTATGAAGGCGATGCTTTTAAATTTGAAACCCTGCAGTTTAGTTTAACACTTTTATTTTGAGCTAAGAAAGGAAATCGATCTTGAGCTGCCCTGTTTTGTTGCCCGAGTTGGCTAATAAAACCTGTTCAGTGCTTTTGTCAGCAAGTGTTATAAACCAACCTGAAGAAGCTCAAATTACATTTAAACTGCTTATTTGGGCCAATTTTGTGTAGTCGAAATGTAAGAGAAACCAGAGAGAAACAAGACTGGAGGGATTTGTAAGTGCTGTGAGAATACAGCGACTAACTAATAAATGGCTGCTAAGGACAGTAAGGTTAACATCTGATTTGTAGTGGCTTGATTGTCCCTAGTTATATACTAATCAGACTTAACTAAATTGTTCAACAAAATCACATTGACACTAATCAAGTTTTCACCAAAAAAAAATTATAACTGATCTATATCACTTGTGATTTGTTAATAAAACTTCAGAATGCTTTGTTTGTCTAATGTATCCAAGCGATTTAAACCAGACTCCTTTATAAACTACAAATCTAGTTCAAAACCCTGATATACGAAGCCCTATTTGCCAATAGAGCGGTGAAATTACTTTGATTTTAAATTAGATTTGAAGCCGTAAATCATAGAATAATATTATTTAAATATCAATAAATTTAAATAAAAGGCCATTCTTTTGATAGATATGAATATTTTCATTTTAAATAAGTAAATAATACACACAATAATAGTAAACTCCTGTCCATAATTAATATTTTTCTCACACTTATCTCAGGATTGCAATCAAAAGAGGTTTTTTCACAGTTTTCAACATGAGAGTCCGGCTGCCCCCATTTTAGGAGCACTGGCATTATATTGGATGGAACGGTTGCTAGGTGACGACACCCAACGGCGACGAAAAATACGCAAGAGAGCACACAAAATCTGCAAGCAGAGAAGAGAGACAGTTTGTGCAAAACGGATAAAATCTGATTATGAAAAAAAAGATTTGAGGAAGAAGAGAATATTTGACAGAGTGGAAGTTTTTAAAGCAAGTTTTACAAGTTTTGAAGGAGAACATAGAATATTTGAGAAAGAACAGGAGTTTTGAGTGCAAGCATTACAGGTTTTGAGAGTGAAGACACATAATCCTGCTTTCAAATTGGAAGCGTACGCTCTTGCTTTATGGCAAGTAAATTCCCCCATATACAATGTCAGATGAAAGGTGCTGTTGGAGCATTATTTACATAAAGTAGATATTTTTGTATGTCACTGAACCATAGGGCAGTGTGATAGGGGTATAGATAAGCACAAACTTAAACGGTTCAGTGGTGACTTTTGCTTCTTTAGTTCCAACAACAACCTCGAAAGCAGGGATCACTAACACGTTGCCCGCGGGCACCAAGTTGCTCTCAGGGACAGCATAAGGTGCCCTCTGTCTGGACATGTTTTAAAAATAGCAAAAAATTGAAATGCACTGAGAGATTAATAGAATAAAGTGCTGCATGTTGAAATGTATCCGTTTCCTGTCATGAATCATTATACATTTTTGTGAGCAATTAATATGTGATCAGGCATAGCATTTTAACAAAAAATAAATATTATTATGAAATATGTAAAGATGAACCATACAACTGTGTAATGTACATGTAGCCCTTTGTATTACTTATGACCCTTCAAGTAGCCCCCAGTATCAAAAAGGTTGGAGACCCCTGCTCTAAAGTAACCTTTCAAGTGAAAGCTCTCAACTAACGTTAACTCTGTGGATCTGTAGAAATCTACAGCTTATTATTCCACATGATGGAGGTTGCAGAAATATACCACACCATACACAGACTTACACGTGGAAGGTGAGCAGAGTGAAATATTTAATATTTATTTATATATTCAAAATAAAATAGATCACGAGCAACAACCTCAGAGTGCTTGGGAGGCTCTGAATGGACCACAATAATAAAACTAGAAAACTATATTTTTCAATAAGATTAAAGGATTAATACATTTTTTTAAATTGGTTGAGAACCAACATTTACTGGAATGACTGTGGGTTTATTTTTAAACTAGAATGAATTAAGTCTTTTGAAGAAAAAGTGTTTATTCCCACATCATTTAAATGCCCTGAGTAAAGAACCACTAAGCTCCAAACATAATAAATATTTGCAGCTTATTTTTATTGATCAAAGGGTGTATGCTTACATGTGTGGGAAAGAATGTCAGTATGTTGGAAGCATTGACTAAGGATTTGAGAGAGCCATGACAGGCAATGAGGAATGATGACCTTTTCCCATGTAACGGCACATTCCTACCATAACTAAAGTGAAACAGACGAAGAGGACCTAAAGCATGGATCATGGAGACGCATCTTAGTGAAATTTATGAGAGACTTCCACCGACCCTTCATCAAACTTTCTTATCCATCAAGAACCTAACTTCATCTATGAAGTTAAATAAATTATCCAGGGTCAGGAGGAGAGTAGTGAAGAGGAAAAGTTTAGGAGGAAGAAGTGTAATCAACAGTGTAGATTTTTTCAGAAGTCATTCAGTACTCATTTTTTTTTGCTTAATTTTTGTGCATAATTTGTAGAAAAAGATATTCCCACCTCAGTTATTTTTAATCAATTAATGTTCATGTTAGGAATTATGCTAATAATGTACAGCCCAGCTTCAATGCATCCATTTCCCTGAATGGTAGTTGAAAGAAAAGGAGAAGAGGGCTGATCCACAGATCATTTTATATTGATGTCTCAGACATCTGCAACTCTTTGTGAAATCCATTTCTGCTCTCTGATGGGAACTCAAACAGCTGCTAGCTTGAACACTCCACTTAGCAGGACAAACACAAGGGTTTAGGGGGTGAAACGTAGCAGTCTGATAGGAATAAACGTTCTAGATGTTGCAGCAGATACTAACTTATTGATCTCTGCTGATTTTAACACAATAGGCATGAAGGACATAACGGGTCAACCCTTTCATTCTCCACTTTCACACATTTCGCTCCAAGGTAGATGCTTTCTATGGTACAATTCTATTAAATCCCATAAAGTGGGTCCTAAAGGGAAAACTGTAGATTATTTACTCCTCGAGCGAAAAGGCAAGGGCACTTTTGACAACACTGAAACGGTAACTCTAGAGGCAGAAAAGCACAGGACACATTCCAGCCCATTTATCACTGACAATTACAAAAGGGAAAATGCAACAATCAATAAACAGAGGAAATTTACTAGCATCCACGAGTCAAAGAAATTATAGATCTACACACATGCTGTTTACAGTCACTCTATATATATCGACTTTCAAAGTACTCTAAACCTCTATGGGGACTCAGGAGCAATTGGCCTCATATTCTCCCGTCATCTACCAGAACATTTAAACAGTGATACGAGACAATGCTACTGGTTCGTTTAGAAGTCATTCAACTGCGTTTCTTTAAAAGTATAGCAGAGGATTTTTTCCCGATTCTTCCCGTTAAAGTTACCATACAGATGTAGATAACTTATTCTAGCAGTAATCTGAAATGCATTTCTCTAAATGGCATGCCAAATTTACCGCGGTAAAGTTAGTTGGATATGTTTAGTTAAAATGGAGATTGCCACGATTGGACCATCGTTAAATTTCCATACATCACAGAAAATAAATCAATACTTGTGCGATCTCCTGACAAAGTAACCCCAAACTTTAGACTACTTGCCGAGTAGAAACTTGGCGACGGAGGAATCAGTGGGGAGCCTGACCTGTGCTGTCGGCACATGCCATCGTTGGAAACAATCTCCTAAAACACTCTGGTCTTGTTTCTCTCTTCTGAGCCCTTTTATCTGATTCTCATAGACCTCAAAGACTCTTTTTCTATTGTGACTCACAGCCATTTTCAAACATTCCAGTGAGAACGGTGAGGCAGAATGAATGGATAATCGGGCTAAAGATAAACATGTGAGAGTGTACATGAGGATTCTCAGAATAATTGACAATAAGGATGACAAATAGTGGAGTAGAGGATCCACCCGGAAGAAAAAGATCCTCCAAAATACCTTTAATAGGGCTTCTACAGAAATCAGCTCATCTGATATAATGCTTTTTAATGCAATTTTTAAAATTTTTATTGCCATCAAAAGCACCCACGACGATTCATAAACAATTATACCCTAAAGAAAAAGTCTGTAAACAATGTTTTTTAATCGGAATGTTTAATCTGGATACTCCCTGGAACAACTCAAACACCTACATATATTTTTCGATAACATTTCAAAGTTAAATTTTATAATTACTGAGAATCAGATTTAATGCTTTTTAATACAGTTTAAGCCTTTGTTTTTTGCAAAGTCCATTTCAAGACTTGCTGCCCCGCGTAAACCCTTTTAAAACTCCGATCTGCCAGTTGGGACTTTTATAGGCCAATCCTGTTTCCAAGACCTATAGCACATGCAAACCAATTTGTGCAAACTGTGTGTTAATCTGTAACCATCAAAGAAAAAAAAGGCAGTTTTGGTTTTAAATCCAATATTGAATTAAGAAAGGTTAAATTCATCGGATGCATGCGAGGAGAGAAGCTGAGAGATATTGTAGCCCTCCAGTCTAGTTTGGAAAAGTATAACTAAACCATTGTGTAAATGAAGGAGGAAGCTCCACATATTATAGTGTGTGCAAAATATCATAATTACTAACATCAACAACAGTCTGTCTGGCAAACCATCACTACAAGTTAAGATATTACACAGTGCTTCTTTATGTGTCTTGTTGTACTATAAAGACAGATTTATGTGTAGAACTTACCATGGCATCCAAATCCTGTTAAAGCTCTTAAAGAAAATGAAAGAAGACAAAAAAAATCTACAGCAAAATCTAAGAAAAGGATATAGGATTAAAGTCGTTTTTGATGTACAGTAGAAAAAAAAAGGTAAAATTATTTAAAACTGTCGTACCTGAAGAGATTACACAACAAAGGAAAAACATCAGCCCCACTGTGATAATTGTTTAACCCAGCAGATGATGACAGATCGGTAATAAAAGGCAACAGGAAATGCGACTTAGCTCACCTGCTGGGCTACGGCTCCCAGTTTCCTCTTAGGCTGAGGGCATCAGCACATTCCTGGTCCAAACAATTCCACCGTGCATCTTCTGTAGAATAGAAGGAAAAAAATGCAGATTGTAAAAGCAGACATCAGCTTAAGGTCAACAAGAGATACTTGCTTATCTTCCAACTTCTGATATCCCTGTTGTACAAGATGGTTTTTAAAAAAAAAAGGATTTATCTCAAGGAGTGACAACTAGCAGAAACATTTTCTTGTTCTAAATACAAACTGAATTTTCTTTTACATCATATGTTTGCTCAAAACAATTCAACAAGTCTGCTTCTTGTAGATGGCAGTAAGTTTTTGATGAGAGTACCACAGGACTGTGTAGCCTGTGTAAACGGCACCGCCAATAACATGCACAGTACTGAACAGATCGGCCCTTGAAGCCGAAACTCAAAAATCAGATCTTTCACATTCACATTCTGAATTATCTGCATTATCATTACAGCTCTAAAATTTGTATTTTGAATGTCTATATTTTACAGTGTTATATTTTTAAACAATATATAGAACATGATGTACATAGAAACAGTTTTAAAAAATGACTTCTGAATCCCTTCAGCATAATTATTACAACCTCTTTTTTAAAGAATAACATCACTCATGGTTCATTCTGTCTTCTTTTTAAATAAAATAATAATCATAAAAAAATAAATGCATGCTAAGATAAATCATTATTAGCATGCTAGTTACCATATCTGCCTCAGTTTAAAAAAAGTTACTAAAGTATAGAGATGAAGGAAAGATAAGATATGGTAGTTACCGTATCTGCCAAGGTAACAAGCTCATTTCACTAATGTCAGACGCTAATATGCTCGTTCATTTCAAGACAGCATTAACTTTACTTTGAATTTAGCTAACAACTGGGGGGTATGGATGGTACTCACGCAGATGCACCATCATATTCAACGTATTGCCTCATCGGGCTGCCACTGTTTTCAAGCCCGTTTTTAACGTGGGGCGTCCTTCTTCCAAGCCGTAACAGTGTGGCTTTTTTGTGGTTTTGAAACGTTGACTTTTTTTATACTGTGGTATGCCCTGAAACCGATAACCGGCCCATGCCTACAACCAACAACCTAAGGAAGCATACACAGTTCAACACCAAGTCCAGATTGAGTATCTCATTGAGACATGTTAAAGAGGCTACATAACATCTCTCCCTGTTGGATTCTTCTGGAGTCCTGGCAGATGACTGGATGAAGTGTGACCGTCCCAAAGGGGCAGGGAGGTTGTCAGAATGTTGCATAAAAATGAATGAAGTGGTGAACAAAAAGAAATACCACAAATGCTGTAAACAAAGTAAAAGATACCACAAAGATGAGGGGTTTTCGATTCTGACAATTCAATTCGGTTTATTTATAAAGCGCCAATAAACAACAGATTTCATCTCAAGGCGCTTTGCAAAAAAAGTCATGTCAATACAAAATACAGTCAAACAAGTTACGTCTCAACAAGGTCCTCTGATTGGACAATTTCCTCATTCCTAAGAGCTAATTCCTAAATATGGCCAGCGTGAGTAATGTCTGATTATGAATTGTTTGATCATTGTTTTTTATTTTTGGCTCTCACCCACACTCCGTATGAAATCTATTAACATATTATAAAACGGGGGGAATGTTTTGGGAAAATTATTTCAATTGGTTATTGGAAATTAGTAAGGGCATCAAGGGTTTATGGCATAATTCTTTGGCATCAGTGAAGAGGCTTTTCACCTTCTATAATCCAACTAAAGGACTCCTCCTGTTTTGGTTAAATTTGCAAGGAAGACAACATTTTGACACAAGCGGCTCTAGGAGCTGACACAGACAAGCAGAAATGTCTTGATAGACATGGGAGAGCAGAGTTACCCAGAGAGGGGCCCTTGTGTTAGGGTATGGCCATAAGAAAATGTTTTAAAAACGCTGGTGGAGACAGAAGCCTCATCCTTATGGAAAATAGGAAATATTTTTTCCACTTCAAAAGATTCAGATTTAGTTATTTTCAGTAGTTAATAAGTGCTTTAACCAGGAAATAAGGGGAAGGACACAGAGGTCATAAACATGGACTTTATTGATCCTACAGTGTTGGGGAGAATACTTTGTAAAAGTATTCAGTTAGAGAATACTGAAAACCTGCTTTAAAATGTATTTTGTAACGTATTCCGTTACTTTGCTGAATCCTGGTACTGTATTATAAATGTTTGGAATACTTCCCCTTAAAAACAGCATTTAAGTCTATAAATGTCACAAAATGCGCTGGTAGCTACTCCCTCAGGAAAACATAGGGCATATTAATACTAAACATTAGGTACTGACTGGGAAAAAAAATAAAGTATTTAATTATTTTTGGCACAACACTGCTACCTCTCAGCGACCAAAAACCAACCAACCAAACTGTTTTTGTTAGCAGCAATATGTCTTTACATTTTATTAGATTTTATATTTAGTCAGTTTAGCCGTTTTGCAGCCACAGCCAATTAGGTTATTTGCGATTTCTCTTATAAATATGCAAAGTATTGTAAACTGATATTCATTGCACTCCAAATGGAAAGCTTTTAGCCTTGTAGTCATATTTTCGGGAAACCCATCACAACAACATATAATCAAGCTAACGTCATGTCAGATTCAACCACTGTAACTGTGAGAAATGACCTAAGTAACACAATACAGGCCCTGCAAAATGATGGAAAAAAAAAAAAGAGTGGTAGAGGATTTTGTTTTGTTTTTGTACATCATTGCAGTGTCTTTTAATTTTTAATCACTTTCAAATACCTTCAAATGCTGGCCAGCTGGATGATTATGTTTCTAGTCTGCTGTTGACATTATGGATGTGCGTCGGTGTAGTTTGAGAGCCACCAGCAAAAATTTACACAAAAATGTAAGAATTTTCCCTCCTGGATCATCACTAACCTCTGCAAAAAATATTTTAGGTGGTAATACGAAGATGCCGCTTCATTCATTGATACCGAATTAAAGCTGCACCAGCAATCACTGGAGTTTGTTTGCATACTTTACAGTTTGACATCTGAAGCATTGCGGTGTGACTCTCTGGGCGCTTTCACATGGTACGGGAGTCTGTACTCGGGTACGGTATTTGGTCAAAATCCACTTATTTCGTACCATGTGAACACAGACTGTACCGTGCCAGAATACGGCCAGAGAGACCTGCCTTGGAGGTGGTATCCGAGTCCAGGTACGAGCGGCCACGTATCATGTGAACACAACGCGTACTCTGGCCGTACTCAAGACAATAGACGCGCTCCATGCGGAAATGACGACATCGCCGGCCGAAATTACAGAATCACCTCGCGACCATACAAATACCAAAACAACGCGATTCAAGCATCCCACAGCAACACAGCAGGTTACAAAACGGCGGGTTTACTACAACACTCACCCTGTAGATGGCTTCAGGTAGCAGCTGACCAGTAGACCAGTTTGTTTACATTCTAGGCTGTCGCTCGTTTTATGACGTCGGTACTTCTCACTCCCTTGTTTGTTGGAGAACTAAGACTTATTTGTATACCGCCACCTGCTGTTTATTTGTAGTAAAAGACTGGATCCCAATACGGTCAGAGATCCGTGACATGTGAACAGAAAAAATTAGCATTTTCTCTGGCCGTTTTCTGGTACGGCCACACATGTGAAAACGGCCTCTGACTAGTGTTGCCAGATTTGATCTTTTCCCTCGTTTTAACCACCATGGTTTTAGTCGGGCTTTTGTCAGGAATGCTCGAATGAAATCTAGCATCACTTGAAAAAAAAAAAAAGAACTGCGAGAGAGCGCCATTGAATGCATCATTTCCTTCACTGCTAGTAGGTTTATTTGGCTGCGGTTGTGGCTCCAACCCATAGACTGTAAAAAAGAATAGACAGCGCCTCCTCACTCCTCCCTGTTTACCAGGATGACACACTTTCATGGGGGAATTCATGGCGGATTCACAGACTCCTCCTCCCCAGCTCTGACAAAGCATGTTCCTAAAAAGGGCATAGGGGCGGGCACTTCCCTGTAGACACTGCCCTCGCGGGGCGTGTATGGGCGTGTAGTTCAGTTAATCACGGCCATTCTGCTCCCCCGTCTTTACCTCTGATGCTAAACTTGGCTCGGCCCCCTCATTAATTATGCAAGATTTTAAAAAATTATCTTACGAAAACCAGCCTGGTGCCCAGGTTTTTTATGAGCCCAGCGTTATCTCAGGAAGAATATGTAGCCATAGAAAGTTTTTTAAAAAATGGGCACCAGGCATTAAAGTTGTTTTTAATGTGTCTAAAGTCCAATGCTTTTCAATGGGAGCCTAGCGGCCAAATGGAGGTACTACAGCAATGGAGGAGCAATGGCGGCCTCCATGGTATGCGGTCACAAAGCAGAGCAGCCAGCGGCCATTGCTCCAACCTCCCCAGCTCCAGGTCTGAATCCAAATCTAGCAAGTCACGTTAATGTTGGTGTTTGATAGTCGGGAGTGTTTCGGCCATAGGATATCTATGGTTTCAGCGACATGTTGTTTAGGCGTATTATGGGATAGTCTACACAGTGCAGAGACACTGTAATGGAATACAGTTACTCATATTTAGTATTCTAAATACGTAACGCCGGTACATGTATACCGTTACTACCCAAAACTGATCTTGGGTAGCTCATAAATTAACTGAGTTATAATTAGTTCTTATATTTAACGTTTAAAGTAGAGCAGAGG
Source organism: Apricaphanius iberus (assembly GCA_028564705.1). NCBI lineage: Eukaryota > Metazoa > Chordata > Actinopteri > Cyprinodontiformes > Aphaniidae > Apricaphanius > Apricaphanius iberus. The sequence goes on along the minus strand of JAPXFQ010000708.1, from coordinate 911,208 downwards.
GTAATAGTTATAAATATAGACCACAACTATGAGGCTTTTTCACTCATTGGAAATTATTACAAAGACTGAGGTTTTTAAAGCTTATGATGGACTCTAAATTAATAAAAACCAAATTGCTCTGAATTGTAAGCAGCAGACACATCCCACATCTTCTTGACATCATGTGACAACAAGTCTAGACATAAAATAATTAATGTGATTTTTTAGTGGTCAGTGCGTCTCCTCGAGGACCCGGGCTGGGAACTTGTCAAAAGAAGAAAAAAAACAACAAACAAACAACAAAAAAAACACTCTCCCTCTTGATGCATGATAACAATCAGCTCAGTAAAGACAAAGACTACGGGGTGAATTACTAATGCCAGCAGACTGGCAAGTATTCCCAAGCGATTCTCCACAACACTAACGTCCCACTTCTCATTAGAAGCAGTGAGTCAACAGAAATTAGGCATGAAGCGCTCCCCTCCCCTAAATTCATCCCTGCAGGCATGACATGCTGGTTTTACCCTCTTACCCTGCAGTCGGCTCATGCAAGAAAACAAGCTATATAAGGAAATGTTAGTGTTGAGTTCAGCTTGTGGTTTCAAACTATTAGAGTTAAGGGCCTGGAGGAGGGGAAGCTGTTTACACTGAATTTTTTACTTTATTTATTTTGCGCTCCAAGAGGGTACACTGGCTAACAGCACTTCCTTTTTAGAATAAAATCCAAGACAAATATTGGTTTCTGGTGGTCAGTGGGTGGAAGAAGGTGAATGGGTTGGGTCTGAAAAACAAGCTCATAATTTGGACCCACCTGTCCATGGTGTGTTCTTATGCCAGCATTTCTAAATTTTTTTTTCTATTATGGAGCGTCTTTAGAGTATTCTCTACCAGGGATTCCCCCAGTGCTTTAAAGGCATCACTTATTTATTTATTTAAAGGAGCAGGTGCGAGTAACTTCAGCAACAGCGGGAGCGAGCACAAAAAGTAAATAAATCAGTGACGTAGCCTACTTTCAGGCCACCACAAATTACGCACATCGCCAGCTGTACGACAACAAGCAACATGTCTAGCGACCAAGTAAGTAATAGTGTTTAATCGACCGCGTCTTAAGTCCGGGTTTTTTCTCTTCCTTCTTCCCATTAAATCGTGAACGCGCAAGAATTGCAGATCAACGTTACATCGCTTGTAAGCGTGGGAAATTCGGCCACTGAAGCACAGACTATTTTGCAGCACAAAGACTGTTCAAGGTAATGGGACTACAAATGGATGGGCTCATTTTACTTAGTTTAAAACGCTTCATTACCCAATACAATTACAAAACTGAACATGAATATAATTTATTTTAGAAATCCAGCCCCCTGCTACTTTCAAATATATTTTGAATGCACCAAATTAGTCTTTAAAAAAGTTTTTAAAAAAGGCGTCAGAGTTTATCCGCATCTGGTGATACGATTCGGGCCAGATGGCCCCAAGCCATGGCCCAATTCGGGCCATGGCTTGATGATGAGGCAGTGCGAGTTACCTCGGTTGTTGGCACGTTGTTGGAGCAGCCCTATTCTGAAATGGTAAACATCAAACCAGTGTATTTAATCCAAAATGGTTAGCTGACCTTAAATTTAGCGTATGGCTTTACAAGACCATAAGCATGTCTTGTATTTAAAATATTAACAGTATTATGGCTGCTAATTCATGTTGGTTGAGCTACAATGAAGCATTGCTTAAACTGATCCAACCTGTACCATGTGGAGCTACAAGTAGAGGTCATAGCGCAGCATAACTCCTCAGCCTCTGAGTTCCCTGGTTTTACCCATCAGCTATATTTGCACTTTTTTGTTCATGTCAATTTATGTTACCTTTAAATGTGACCAGCAAAGGCTCGTTTTGAAAATAATAGGATTTAATTTAAATGAAAAAAAATATTCTTTTAATTTAATTTTTTTTGTGTGTTTGGTTAAACCCTTTTTAGATAGTGCCTTTTTGTAAGACAAGTAATTATTGTTAATTAATGACTTCTAACATATCCTTGTCATAATTTTAAACTTCCTTTCAACTTTTTTTTCTTTAAACAAAAGCCTCTTCTTCGATGTACAATCCAGGACCACATGTATATCTGACTTCCATGCTTCATGCTACAGTGCCCCCTGGAGGTTGTCAGCCAGTAGGAAAAAAAAAATCTATAAATTAACCGAAGCGTTATATAAGACTCAACTTCCAAATATGTGAAAAAAGTAGCATCTTAATAGTCTGAAAATTACTTTCATTGTAAACCTTTGGACATTATATAAATTGTATATTTTAGACTATTGGTCATAGTGGCAGCATTTTGGAGCAACTCCGTTTATTTAATTCTTTAATTAGATTTTTGTTCATGGATTCTTTTTTTTTAGTTGAGTCTCTGCATGTTTGAGCATTCTTGCTCTCGTTCTGGATACTTTGCAGCAGGAAGGACTTTTGTTCTATTTTATTTTTTTACTTTCAGACAGTAGCAGCAACGAGCAGCTGATTAGCAAGTCTAACCTGAACCATGACTCTATGACTCCAAAGCCCAGAGGAGTTGAAATGAAGGCGCCATGTATGCACAGCAGGACTAAAGGATAGGGAGGATAATATTCCCTAACTCCAACATCTCTGTACCTGGCTTTTTGATCAGACGGCCAGATAAAGATTTAAAGAGCAGCAGCAAAAGCAAATGAGGTGGATTAGCAAAGTTTGCCAACAACAGATTGTGTTTTCTAGCTCATGTAACTGAATATAATCTCTGCTGGCCAGATAATGAGCCGTCTGCAGAACACAACAGTAAACATACAGCAACAGTCTTCAGTCAGAGGCCTCTCTAGAGTCGTTGGTTAACTGACTGCTACCAGAGATTCTTCCATCAATTATGTTTTAAAGGGACAATATGAGTTGTGGGAAAATTTTTGTTCCCTTTGGGATCATTTTTTTTAATATATATTTAATTTTTAATATCAAATCATAAATAATGTTTTAATTTAGAACTAAATTAAAACATATATTGTAAATTGTTCTTATATTTTTATACTGATATACCACTTGAACTTTATTATTAGGTTTCCAAACATACAACTTAAATCATGCATATGTAAAAACAAAACGTCTAATTTATTCTTATTAATCAAATGGTTGTTTTTGTAAAAAGAAAAAAAATATATGCACAAATATATATTTATGATCTTAAAGATCATTTATTATTTACTGGTCAATACCCTCATCACTGTTGTTTCTAATTCTACTTTTATGTCAGTTCCCTAGTCTAAAAGAAAATGTAATATAGATAACACCACAAACAAAATAGCAGACATTCATCCATAAATATTTAATCTGATAGGGATAAAGACAACAAAGTTAAATTGCTTTCAGGTTAAAATGCAGTAATAGGTCTAAAGTGCCCCTGAGTACGAACTGAAAAGCATATCCTGGCCGAGTCTCCCCTGGGCTTTCGTCTACTCTTGGTTTTAGAGCCGACCACTTTCTTCCTCCTAATCTAATTGGCATAGCACCACAGGTTTTTCTTCCTTTCTTAAAGGCAGGCGGCCAAACATTTCCATCTGTCTGTTTTTTGGCGGTTAAGCGACAGTAATCAGCACAGATACGGAGGAGACTACTCACAGCTACTGTGGTTCAAACCCGTTTGACTGATGCCCGACAGCGTTAGAGCCGCTTGCATACACTGCAGGACGCTGGGACTCACAGACTGCTGTTACCTATGACATGCTGGACATCTTTTATGCATAAAGCTTGGAAATGATCAGGACTGAACCAACTTGGCAACCGCACTGTAATTGGACGTTAAGATTTCATATGCTGTCAGAGTGAGCTTTGGGCACTGTGTATGCATCGCGGCCGTTTGATCTTAAACTGAAGCAAATATGGAGATTCCCATGAGAAGAAAAAACATGCCAAGCTCAACAGAACCTGGATCAAAGACTTTGCAGTACACCAACCCCGAAACCACATCTGATGTTACAGGATTTGACTGGAAACACAAAGTTTCAGAGATTCTCTTCATACCAGACAGGCCAAAGCAAATATATTTGATTCAAAGCCACACTGTCTACTATTCAAAGAGCTGTTTAAAATTCTATTCTTCATTTCTTAAAGCAAAAGTTTCCCTTCACCACCTATATTTCTAAAAGCTCAAATCCAGTTCTAAGGATTTTCAGAGATTGTAGGAACACTGCATTCTTTCCCATGAAAATATCTGGAACATAGTCACCAACTGGAACAAATATTCAGGGTTTCTTTTTTCCTCAAATTGATCCCCCTGAGGAACACGTCTTCATTAGCGTCTCATCTAAATAAGATGGCAAGCCACAGGTGGGGCAGCGAGCTGTTCCACTGGAGTGTTCCACTGACATTTTGTTCCCAAGCAAACAAGAAGCATCAGCATGACAGTTCCATGAGCCTGGGAAATGATCGACCAAGATGAAAGAATTAACAGCACAAAATCTAGTTGTAGATTTTTTTTTCAGAGCAATCAGTTTAGAATCTGGTAAAGAAAAATATAGAACGCCTCCATTCCTAGCCAATGACCGCACAAGCAAATCAAGGTATCCAGAGATTATCCCAAAAATCTTATAAACAAAGCAGAATTCTGGCAAGTGCCTGACTTGCTGTAATCATTCAGAAACTTCAAATCATGGGGGAATGAGGTCCACCTGCACATGAACAGTGATGTCACCACAAAGCACCAGCAGCCAGGGTGGACTAAGCACCAGATCTGATCATAGCGGCACGGTCTGGCATCGCTCTCAGATGGAATCAGGCGCTATATTTAAAAGTGATCCTGGTGGACAGAAGAAGGGTGACGCCTCCTGGATGTTGATGCCTCCAAGCGAAACCCTTTTATAACCCCAGTCGTTACAACACATTACCCCCCTCAGCGGTGTCTGTACATTTTCCGCCTCCAATGTTTCACCAGCGCCTCCCCAGCTATCCTTTCAGCCCTCTCTGTAGGCGTGCGGTTTAAATCTCGGGGTGGGCAGCAGGCTCTACATCTGACACATTGAAGGACAAAAGGGGAACTCCAGATTGCCGTGATGAGGGCAGCCGCTCGTGGGATTCTGCTTGTTTATGGTCGCCACTAACCGCAGGCCCGCGAATTGCCTTAAGTGAGAGATGTCAAGATGTCACTTTGAAACCTGGGCTGTAAAGGAATGCACAACGCAAACAACGCCGTCCACTGTTTAGGAGATGAGCACTTAAATTCAGTTTCTTGGAGGGAGTTTCCACAAACCCATAACGCAGAAGGAAAACTGTTCATGGTTTAGAAAACCTTGTAGCTCTGGCTGCAGGTTTCAGGCTGCTTTGCCGGAATCAAAATCATCCATGCAGCGTCACGATGCCACCACCATGCTTAGCCATAATACCATACCACATAATACCACATGGACAACACTCAACCCCCCCCCTCCTGAAACACAGATGGCAACAAGATGGAATAAATATCAGTTGATGATATCAACCAAGTTTTATGTATCAAACAGATCCCATCCCTACTGTATAAGACAACTGGCAAACTTTAACTGGGATTCCCCTTGGCTTTCTTCCAACAGTGGGGTTCTTCTGCCACTCTTCCAGAAAATCCAGACGCAACAGGCACAGTTGTCCTGCCAGTAGACTATCCCATCTGAAGCTTCTCCAGAGTTACCTCCTATCAGTGCAGTCGGTTTACCATTTACTCTGGATAGTCAGGTTGGTTGCCTGGTCTTCATTATGCTGTAGTTTACAAAATAATGTAAAAAAGATGCTAAATCCAACTGAAAATACACACTTTTCTTTTCATCGAACATGTTTAAAAGTCCCAGTCTTCCCTGTGCTTTGTGCACGGTTTCCTTTATTTCAGTTAACAGTGTATAGCACAGTATTTGGTATAATTATTGATTAAAATACTGCACCTTTAAGTTGGCATTTGCTGGTTCTACAGCTCTAAAAACTAAACAGAAGATCTACTACTCTTTGAAGAATGGCGCTCTTGTCAGGACGCGTGACGGCTTTTCCAGCCTTTCTCCATGCCAAGGCAATTTCTAGTTTGCGCAAGAACAGTAAATTAACGTGCTGTTAATCTTGCTGAGACATTATTGGCAGTAATGCAGCATGTGGAAAGTGAGAAAATGTTTTTTGATTAACCTGAGGGGGTTTATGAGTGTTTGACTGGGTATAGCTTAGGAATCAAGCGTTTCCTCTCCGATACAGATTTCCATTTGTCTTTGATCCTGTTCCGCCCGACTTCCTGAATCTGATTTTGATGGATTCAAATTTTTATTCTCAGGATTAGAAATTCATACATCAGAGGTAAAATCTCTGGATCCAACAGACAATTAAAAGGATATCTCCGTGTAGACATCAAAAAAGCTTCTTTATAGGTAAAAGTGCATACACGCTGTTGCTTGTCCCATTTATAAACAGAAAATAAAGGAAGTGCTAAATGCATTCGGAGGGAAGAAAGGAAAGTCTGATGTTTCTGTATCTGATCTGCAGGTTATTGAAAATTTTGGTTGATTGAATGATGAACTTCAGATACAATCTTTTAATGATGACAATCCTAGCAATAACTTAGTATCCATGGAACTCAGTATAAAAGTTTTGATTTGGAGCATTTTTATAGCACACATAAACAATACCACTAGAACACTTGGAATGAACAAGCTGTGCATTATCAGGGGTTTTCCTACATGGGGATCTCAGTGGCTGCCACCGGCTCACGATGGGGATGTAAATAAATAAATACCTTCAGTGCTGTCAGCTCTATGTACTCAATGGTCGGGATTTAACTGCAGTTACTCCAAACAAACGCACCAACAGAGGTGGCGCTCTTTTGAAATCAGTGCATTACCCTGCATCCAGTCCAATTTAGCAACTTTGTTGCTGTTTATAATGACTTTTCAGAGCCCCTTTTTTTTCAAAAACACCTAGCAAAATATCTCGCCATATCTCTGACCACCTTTAGCTACTTTCGGCCAAACTTTGTTGGTACTCCCTGCACATCAGAGACCCGACTTGCTCTTTAACTGGCTTGCTGGAGTGCATGCAGCTCGGCTCGTTTCACCCAGAGTCTTACAGAGATCAGACGCTGATTTCAGTTACAAACCAATTTGTTGTATACTTAAAATTAACTAAGAAGTTAAAAATAAATCTACCGGTATGTAAGATCGATCTGTGTTGGATAAGCCACACATGAACTTCGTTCTCTACTCTGCAGAAACTTGTATGTAACAACGCCACATCTGCTCCGATCTGCTGCACACCTGTGTTGCGTTCAAGAAACATTTAAAATGTATGGTTAGTTCAAAAAACGTAGGGCTTTTAACACATAACAAAAAACACTAAACATGAGCCATAAACTAATTTTTGCTGGTGGTTGGCAATCAAAGTTTGATGCATAATAAATAAGCCTTACTTATTTTAAAGAGTAACTGAAATTCACATGCAGTACCACATGATTACCATGAGTGGCAGCACTAATACATTTTTAGTCCAAAAATGTAGAATTTAACTAGTTAACATGAAAATGGAAAAAATACCCTGAAACTGTAAGATTACATTGGTAAAGATCCATTTATACAGTTTACAAACAAAAAAAAGTTTTGGGGGTTAGTTACATTTTAAAGTATTAATAAACAAACCAAAACTATATTCAGTACACTAATTTCCTCTTCTTAATATATCCCATTTTGTTTTGGAACTATAAATGTTACGTTTGTACATTTTGGACCAGTTCCTTTCTTTTAACAGTATACTTCAGGAAAAAAATAATTAAAAATAATATGTTCGAGTCTCTTGTTAAAGACAATGTGTCATTTTACCAACTTTCCTTTGAATGTTATAAAGCCACCTACCAGTTCTTTTATCCCATATGTTCTGAGGCTGCCCATTTCTATTCTATGGGTTATTTTATTTTGATATGTCTGAGCAAACAGGTTTTGTAGACTGTTTGCAAACTGGTTTTATTTGTATTGAACGTTGGAGGAGAAAACGAAGAGCGGCAAATAATTGCTGTCATCAGTATGCTTATTGTCCTGTGACATCATCTGGCGACGTCTAGCGATTTTCTGGGTCAAATTCTGCTACTTTCTGTAGGAGACAGCAACACTGATCAAGTCACCTAACAGAGAAATTCTCCAATTTCATTGAACAGAACAGAGCCGGTGGTTTTGGAAAAAAACGGCTCTGAGCTGTAAACACATTTGGACATTATGTGTCCTTTGTTGAGTAATTATGTCTTCAAACTCACGGTATAGGCTACTAACGGAAATTCTTAAGGGCCAAAAAAATATTTCTGTCATGGCTGCAGAGCGTTTCGCTATCACGAGTCGATGCAGGTGCTCTACACAAATACAAAGGAGACGTGTATACCAGAATAAATATGTGCACAAATTAATTCTGTATTCAAAACGTATTTACACATCAGCACAAAAGAAAAGTTGCAGCTGACCTCCTCCTGCACTATTCTGGAGAAAAGAAAAAGAGGAACTTCAGATTTTAACTTTGATCTGATGAAAACGCCATCTCAGTTGTGAACTCCCAAAGGGAGATGAAGCGAATAGCAGAGCATGTTTACCAGCTTTAAGCTTGCTGGGTAGTTTGAGCGCTGCCCCTGCTGCTGTCACTCAACAGTTCTGTGAATCGAAGATCCCCCCCCCCCCCGGCTCCTCCCTGCTCTTTCTGTCATGGTCTGAAACTTGTGGACGGATGCCAGTATCTGGGCAGCGCAGCCGCTGGCCGTCACAGTCGCACACAAAGCAGACAGCTCAAACATAAAATCCACAAACCGGCTCTCCTCGCCCAAATAAGGACAGGCGGCATTTTATTAATACCTTATGCCCTGTTTCTCGCCATTCTCAGACAGATGCGTCACACTCCCCTCGCAACACTGATATAGCTTTGGTATGGGCCTGGGGGTGGAGGGTCTGTTTTCTTTCCATTTCTGTTGTCATACGATCGGGATCACAGCACAAAAAACAAAACAAAGAAAGGTACCAACAAGAGCGGTGGGGAGGGGGGAGTTACCGAGTTAAGACGTACTGTGATCTGTGTGTGTGAGTGAGGTGTGGCATTAGAGTGAAAGGACGGGCTGTGAGTTAGGTAATTGGAGATGTGCTCTCACTCTGCCGGCCCACTTGAAAACGCCGTGAGTGTGCAAATTTAATTTGAGTGGCACCGGCGGGATTTATTTCTGGAAAATGGACTTGCTGTGTCAGAGGAGGTCAGCCACTGGATGTTTATTTACAAGCGTTGAGGTGGCGAACACTGTGAGGCGTCCCCCACCAACACACACAAACACACACGAACACACACAAACGTTGCATAATGTCCTTACCACCTTGAATCGCAGAGCGACTAATGTGTTGTCCCATTTTATGGAAAGAAACAGCAGAATCTTTGTGAATTCAACATCTGGGTGGAAATTGACGAGTCACGATGAGCTGGTTAGAAGATTATAAAATCTGTGGAATGTTAGTGACGATTGCAACATTCATCATTACACATAGATTCACTCCCAGATGCCACACGGAATCAGTCAATTTTCCCTCAGTCGGCTCTGACTGGCCCTCAGCAGGTTAAGTGTTAAACCAAACCTTTCTATTTCATATTTCTTAAATACATAAAAACTAAATCCACCCAACATTTCCAGTCTATAAAATGGTCGACCAATAGCACATCCTTTAATTCCCTTTTTAGAGTTTAATAATGAGCCTAAAAGAGTTAGGGATCTATGTGATTAACTATACATTGTGAAGCTTCAATTTTTCCCTGCCTATCCGCAGATTCTTGCTTCCTTTTTTTTTGTAGAGCATTTATATATTTGCAATAATCCAGGAGCATCATTCATTTTTCTGGGTACTTATTGGCTGTACCCCCTAATGAGTGGAGACAGATAAGATGGAGGATTTCAGTTTCTACTGCAGTGCCATGATAGTTTCCAATGTGCGCAATGATGTATATTATTGTATATTTGACATTATGAACAATTTAAAATGGGCTTTTTCTAAGCGTTTTTTGGGGAAGTCTCAAGTATTTTAAGATTTTAGCTATTCGCGTATGGCTGTAGTTCCTTTTATTTATAGTTCATGTTAGATCTGAAAGAAATTTGCAAATCAATATGGGCCAAGTGTGAGAAGTCCATCTCAACAAATCAGTATTGTGTAGAGCCCTTACATACATGTATGTCTTCAGCAAAAGGTCCAGGATAACCAGATTGGTCAACAAGTCTGCAAGAAGACATGAATGCCAGAGATTTACAACATGAAACAAGTTATTTGAAGCCCAAGTCAAGCGGAATATAGGAGGTAACATTTTGGCTGAAAAAAAAGCCAGAAACACAACTCAGAATAACAGCAGCAGGTTTTCAGGTTTTCTACATTTAAATAATCTTCTTAGATATCAAAAGCTAAAAATGTCCCGATTGGATCCCCAGATCAGGTTCCCAATAAAGACATTTTTAAAGATGACGGGTATCTGAGTTCCTGACTAAACTTAACTCCAGATACGTGGTAGTGTAACATCAATGGACAATTGTGCAGAAACAGTTTACATAGACTTTTTCTTTTATATACTTTCCTATTATTATAGGGATGTCATTGTTTTGTAAAACGTTCAATAACCGTACTGGTTACTTCATGTTGCCGTTTGTGCCATGTGACTATCTCGATCAAGTTCACTCAAGTCGCCTGCCTGTGGAGAGCAGACTAGGGCTGGGCTCTATACAGAAAATGCACTGCTCAATATTTTGCGGTACTGATTTGAGGTCGTATCGCCCAGCCCTAGAGGAGACAAAACAGTAAACAGCTAAGTTCATGAAGACAGGGATCACCTTCTGTTTTAAGATTAGTCTGCAAAAACATTAATAGTAGGGCTGGGGGGGGGGGTGATATGAGCTAAAATTAATATCACTGTATATTGAGCAGTTCACCTCAATAACAATAAATGTACGATAACAATGAACCCCGTCCTTTTCTGTAGTCAATGTCCGGTAGTGGCCAAATTTTCCCCAAAGCTTTTCTTCAAAAGTGTGAATTTGAGTATTTTAGAGTGTCTAAGATGGTTTTACCAATAAAGGGAAAAATAATAAATCTTCATTCACAGTTGCATGACTTTTGAAAACATTTAAACTGATTTGTGAAATAACCGAGGATTTTCAACACTTGTATACATCAACTCCCAGGGCGAACCACAAGCAATACAGAGCTGTAAAACTTTGCCTGCAGGGATTTTGCTGCCAGTGAAATTGGAAACCTGATTCATCTGCAGATCTCAATCTCTCACAACACCATTAACTCTCGTTTTGGAGCCTGACGACGTCTGCAGCCTTAGGAAATATAATATGTAAGTTCTGAGACCAACTAGGATTGTGAAACTGTGAAGGGCAACATTTCTTTGCACAAGGATGGAAAAGATGGGTCAATCTACAATTTTTCTTCAGCAATTAACTTTGCTCCTCATGACTTTTACAAAAATGTTCACACAATGTACACACGCAAACAGGCGAAAATATAAGAAATGTGGACAACATGGCTTTGACACAAGAATTACATTTTAATAATACACAACATTTAGCCCTTAATGCTGTCCTACTTGTAGGATGCTTAGAAATAACACAAAATATCAAGATATGAAGGCCAAGCTGCTGAAGCAGACTCATAAAGGAAACTTCCAGAGTAAACTCTGGTTTCAGGGTCACAAGGTTCATTTCAGAACACGAAGTACAGCGTGTATGTTAAAAACATGTCTGTCAAGGTTCTCATATTTATTGCTGATATAAAACGTTTCTCCATAACCACCAAAAGCAAAAGCTGATCCTCAGTGAAACAGTTCACATCAATCAACAATTAAGTAGACATTAATAAGGCATAATGGGGCCTTTTACAAGCTGAGAAACAGGTGAGAGGTCTGGAAGACATCAACAATAAAATAGGCTTGCATCACTACTTGCTCATGCTCAGAAATTGCTTTATGAAGGAAAAAGCATGGTGGTGGGGAGGAGATATCCCAGACCATAACCAGTACACTACTGGACGCAGCAGCTCCAGGTTACGGTTAAAGTTTCTTTTTAAAACATTTCTGGGTAGAAGAGACAGAGGGTATGTGTGGTTGGACACGCTATAAATGAAACATGACAGCAAACGCTCCATTGTGAACTGTTCACGGCCCTAAAGTCTCACATGGGCAGCAGAAAATAAAACGTCACGCACAACACGTTCTGTTCACTGAGGTTAAACTGCCGGCTACGTCGTGTTCGTGCTTATGCAGCAGTTAGGCAACTAATCGGCTAAATTTGGACAAATAATTTGAGAAAGAGGGACATCAGGAGAAAAGAATTCCACATTTTAACAATGGCATTTTGTGGAGCTCTGTCTGCTATAATGCTAGGCATTATATTAGAGAAAGATATGAAAACAGCATTTTTTTTGGCATTCTAGTCGTGAGCTGTAAATTATTTTGATTTAGATATCAGGAAACAACATTTATTGGTCTGTTATTTGTTTAGCCTTCCTGTTATCTGCTGTAAATCTCACCCTCTCACTCATTTGCATGCTGAGTGGTGGAAGACATTCTTGGACATGTATAAAGAAAACACAGTTTCCTTTTAAACACATAGGTATCTGTGCTTCATCTGCCTTCCTTCTTAAAAAAATCTTTACTAACTCAGTTTCCATTTTGCCGTTAGCACGACCTGGTAGACATTATGTGAGATTCACTGACCGGAAATCGAATGATTCTCAAGTTCGTGGCCCCCCTGTTCAAGTACCAAGGCACATGTAACTGTATATTATTTGATTATCGTCAACCTTTTCATTGGTGTATCTCTAACTATGTTTATGAGGCAACTGCTGACTGTTCTTGAGGCTTTGTGGCAAAAAAAAGACAGAAATAAAAATAAAAACTAAGTAAACCACTCATATAATCTGTATAAACCTATAACTCAAGCTAATCATCTTTAACATAAGGTACATAATCCAAAAATAGTTAAGTAAAACAGTCTAATGTCTAGGATCAATAATGCTTCATTATGATGGTTAAAATAAAAGTAGTACCAGGCCAAGTGAGACCATCTTTCCAACAAAACTACACTGGTTTGGTTACAGCAAGGTTTCAGATTGAGCTACAAGCCTATTAAATTGACATTTCCAAGGTCAGGTTCTAGTTAACAGCTTATCAGCAACGCCATAGTCTTTGTTTTTCCTAATAATCACTGTTTACACAGTCAACATTCCTTTAAAAAGGTCACCTAGAGTTATTGTAGAAAGTGAGTAAGTTGGCAACAGAGAATAGAAAACAATCAAAACAGTTAAAGGTATTTCAATTGAAGTGATCAATAACTGATGTCGGATTGCTCAAAACAAAGTGTTTTACTTGTTATAAACAAGTGCAGATCAACAAAAACAATCTCATACATAGACAAACCAATATTCATATACGGTGGGGGAAAATAAGTATTAGGAAGCCACTGATTGTACAAGAGAGGTCTGTAATGTTCATACACTTGAGCTAAGAGAGAAAGGACTTCCATCTCCTTCCACGGATTTTCTATTTGATTGAGGTCTTAAGCGGGGGTCCGGGATCCCCTACTGGTCTTAATCAGTGGTGGTATTACAAGGGGTACTTGATAATTAAAAAAAAATTTAAAGATCCCCTGACATTGATAGAAATAGATTATTATTTTACTCATATGACCCCGACCTTTATCCACCTGAGCTACTGAAGGACATGACCTTCTTCTTTTCTTTCACAAAGTTTAATTCAATGTACAGGTGCTGGTCATTAAATTAGAATATCATGAAAAAGATCATTTATTTTAATAATTGCATTAAAAAAGTGAAACTTGTATATTAGATTAATTCATTACACAGAGACTGTAAAAATGTATTTTTTTCTTTTAAAATGGAGAAGGGGGAAGAAATTAGACTTGTGACTGCCGCTGCCGGCGCTGCAAGTAACTGCAGCCACCGCTGGAGAGGGCACAAAAAGTAAATAAATCAGTGACGTAGCGTACTTTCAGGCCAACGCACACTGCGCACATCGCCAGCTGTACGACAACAAGCAACACGTCTAGCGACAAAGTAAGTAAGCAGTGTTTAATTGACTGCATTGGAAGTCCGGGTGAAGTCCGCTTCCTTTTAACTCGAGAACGTGCAAGATTTGTAGATTGACGTCACATTCGCGTGTAAGCGCGGGAAATTCAGCCACCGAATCGCAGACTAATTTGAAGCAAATAGGCTGTTCAAGATAATGGGATTACACATGGGTGGGCTCATTTTACTTCGTTTAAAATGCTTCATTACCCAATACAATTACAAAACTGAACATGAATATGATTTATTTTAGAAATCCAGCCCCCTGCTCCTTTAATGTTCATTATTATAACCAACAATTAATAAAAATTCCAAATTTAGTATCTCAGAAAATTTGAATATTGTAAAAATGTTCAATAATGAAGAGACCAGTTACCACACTCTAATCACCTCATAATTAAATCAGCCCCGACACAAATAAAGACCAAACAGAGAAAAAGACTTCAACTGGAGAGAGGTATAATTACAGCTGTTGCCACATTTTTAACCCAAGTTACAGAAACTCATGAGTGGAAGACAAGTGCAAGTTTCTCAATAACAGTTACACACCACATGTCACAAGTGACATACAAACAGAAATCAAAATTCTGTTTTGTTACATATATCTTTCTGAAAACAAAATATATCGGCCCAATAAATCTACCGGCCAATATATCAGTTAGGGCTTTGACTCTGAACTTCATTATTCAAATACAATTTGAATGTGTTAAAAATTAAAGATATTCAAACAAATTTTTAGAGATTTCTTAACTCTTTAGGCGCCTGGGTTTTAGAATGTAGAATGGCGTCCACCGGCTGCTTACAGTGGCGGTAGTACACCTCCGGGACCTTTATACCTACTAATGCAATCCATCCAGGAGATTCGGATCTACATCACTTGCTCACTCCTTTTCGCCTACTACCTAGCAAGCGTAGTAGGGATATTCGGATGCAGTCAGCCTTTCGTGCACGTAGTCTATCAACATTGACTGATGCACTGCCCTCTGGTGGACAGAGCATTTACAACTTAAGTGTGATACCAATATCGGTCTGACTGAAGACATTTAATGGTCAAAATATAATTAATAAATATTCAAATATATTCTTATTTTACTATTAATTATTAAATATTAACAAACAAACTTGGAATATGATTTTTTTTTTTTTTTAAATCGGTCGGCCTCTAGTCAGGGGCGGCCAAATCATTTTTTGCCCCACTGTATGGTAAAAATCCAGCCTCCAACCAGAACAACTACTCACCACAGAAGCTCTTTTCACACAAGAGTTCTAGCACAACGGTGGGAACAAGACGGCCTCGTTTACTCACAGCTTCTTCCCTTCAGAGGTATATCAGCCCAGCAACAGGTTTAGTGGAAATTAGGGCACTGCATTACTCGTCAACCACTTCACACCCACATCCAAAATTTGCTCTGTAACTTATCAAAAGTTAGATGAACTTTCACCCTAATTCTACTGATAAAATGTGACATTAATATGCACTTAGAGCTCCTGGCTTGAAAGTATCGTGCTTCTCTGATTAACATGAACCAACACAGTCATGTCATGAATCTACATGTAAAAAGTCAATCTGATTGCCTAAAAACAAAGTATTTAGCTTAAGTCTTAACATGTACCTTCCAACACGAATTAGATCAAGACTAATCTTGCCAAACAACAACAAACATGCTTTGTTGCAAGCAGAGCTGAGTTTATTTAAAAGATGGCTTCCAGCCCAAACTGTACTTTATCAGACACGCTGACCTTCACAAACACCTACAACTGTTTTATTCTGGTGCAAAACAACAAAACGACCAAATTCCTGGAATAAACCGAAAAACAATGTTACAGTTATCCTCTGGGCTTCAGGAAAAAACTGAGACTGTACAGTTGAAATCTTTCAGTGAGTAAAAACCCTTGAACTAGTATTTGAAATAGTTCATGATTTTATCCGCCTACAAAAATATTAAATCAATTTGAATAAAAGTAGTGCAGTATCATGATGCTACCACCAATCTCTTTTTTGCCCATTGTGCTTTTATTTTTTTAAATGTTACAACTCCAGATATCCCCTTGAGGGATTCCAGATACAATCTCAATCTGAATTTACTTGAGAGATATGTTATACACTAGATTAAATATGGACTAATTAAAAGGAATGTGACTTACTTTTAATTAAAATTAGATTTTCTGAATAATAACATTTACATGGTAGCCCTTGAGGAATTCCTGAGACTTTGGTCATTGGAATAAAATACCAATGATCACTACAAAGAAGATTAAGAGAAATTATGTGATATTTTTCCAATGTTGAAATTAACAATAACTAAAGCACCAACATGAACAACTGTGGTTTCCAATACTGTGGTGCTAAACTATAGAGATGATTTAAAAGCTTCACTGCATGTTTAGTCTGCTTAGTAATACGATTATCAGATTGAGGCTTGGTGACTGACATTTTATAGAAAATATGTTTGGGATGCAACTCAGAAACAGAGGGATTCCTCTTGCACTGCCAGCTGAAGAGTGTGCACAGAAATATAATATAAGCCACAGCTTTTTTTCATACTGCTTGCATTAAAGCTGTTTGCATCTTTGGCTCAACAGTCTAAGCTTATAGCAGCATAACTACAAAAATAGCTCAGGATAACCTACCCTTAATCAAAAAGGAAGGTTTTAAGCCTAGTCTTGAAAACAGAGTATCTGCCTCACGGACTAAAACTGGCAGCCTGTTCCACAGGAGAGGAGCCTGATAACTACAAGATCTGCCTCCCATTCTACTTTTAGTAATCCTAGGAACAACCAGTAGACCTGCAGTCTGAGAAGGAAGTGCTCTGTTAGGAACATATGGAACAATCAGAATTGTGATGTATGATGGAGCTTGATTATTAAGGTCTTTATACGTAAAGAGAAGGGATTTTAAACTCTATTCTGTATTTAATTGGGAGCTAATGGAGAGAAGCCAAAAAAGGAGAAATGTGATTTCTCTTTTTAATATTCATCAGAACTCTTGCTGCAGCATTTTGGATCAACCGAAGCTTTTAATTGCATTTTGTGGACTTCCTGATAATAAGGAATTAGGCCTACAGTAGTCCAGTCTTGAAGTAAAAAATACATGGACTAGTTTCTTTGCATCAGTACTGGACAGGATGTTTCTGATTTTAGCAATATTCCGGAGGTCAAGAAATCATGGAAACCTGTTGTTGGGTCTGACCCATGAATGTTGGAACTAAGACAGTCTGATTGTTAAGATCAGACAAATTCCTTTTCCCCCACGGCGGCACGCCCCTTCCCCCCCGCCAAGGCCTTCTGACCAATGGCGGAGCTATCCGCTCCTTCCCCGTTTCGAATCCACTGAGCGGTGGATGATTTTGCTGCGCCAGTTGGCTGGGATAGCAATCCCTCAAAACCACCGCTTCTGCCCGAAGCCTAATTGGAGACAGATACGGTGAAAGGGGGGCGAAGCGCCCACGCTCATCATAAAAGTGCAAAAAAAGCCATTGTTCTTTCTCTTCAAAACTCGCTTTAGTGGGGTTTAATTCTGTCCACGGAACTTAAAGAGATCCTCCCCCGCAACACGTGTTCTGGATTTTTGCCTTCCATCTCTGCAACCAAGTTTTCCCAATAGTTTGGCTGGCCCAAACTATCTCTTTTTGATCCGCTTAATTCCCCTACTTTTGTTTTTTCTCCGCACCGCTGAGGAGCCGAACATCTCGCTTTCCCAACTTTTTCTTCCACAACTGGGAGCTCCCTCTCCTTTCGAAAGAAGTAAGAGCGTTCCTTTTTATCTCTATCTTCTGTGACCTGGGTGGAGAGAGTTTAGAAAGTTTTTTTTTATAAATGTATGCATGCATGATTATTGATGTGAAGTGAGCTGCCTTCCTTGAGCGCTCTGTGATTCCTCTGTGCTGTGTTTCTACTTACGGGTAAATTTGTGAGTTTTGTACTTGTTAATTGTGAGTTTCCTGTATTTTTTGTATTTTATTAATGAGCAGAATTGTTAGTCTGTAGAAGTTTTGGTTCCTCTCTGTTAGTTTGATAGTAACTGTTGTTATCGTAGACATTTTGGGTCAGCACCCACGGAGTGCCTGTCAGGAACGCGCAGCACGCAAGGACATTTTTAAACCGCTTTTTCTTCCATATGTCCCAACCAGAGTCTTTATTGGCAGAAGCTAACTCACTTCTAAGAGCCACGAGGTTTCTTTGTTAGAAAGAAACCACCGGCCTCTTGCTCCGTTCAAACAAAGCCATAAAACCTCCCCCCGTTCTTTTAGACGAGCTACGCGTTCACGTCATACACCGCCTCCACACATGCACGCG
The DNA here is from genome assembly GCA_028564705.1 of Apricaphanius iberus. Lineage (NCBI taxonomy): Eukaryota > Metazoa > Chordata > Actinopteri > Cyprinodontiformes > Aphaniidae > Apricaphanius > Apricaphanius iberus. Next base: position 892,843 of record JAPXFQ010000708.1, on the reverse strand, counting down.
AGGGGCTGCGTACGACGTCAGTAGGAGGCGCCCCGTGACGTGCCTAAGTGACAATCATCGCTGGCCGCCATATTACTCAGGTATACGGTAGTTTTGACTGAACTACTTGGTTTAAGTAGTGTTTTTATTTTTTATTTTAGTTGTGTTTTTAGAATAAATTCGTTAAATTGAATCAAATCTCTGGTTTCTTTTATTCTGAGTGTGTGTGTGAATTATTGCAAAGAATTCATTTCCTTCAGATAGGATCTTTCTGGTGTAATCATAGGGCTGGGCGATAATTCGAAAGCAATATATATCGACGATAGATGTGTGGTGCGATAGAAAAAAAAGGGGGTCGATAAAAAAGTTCGATAGAAAAAAAAAGTTCCCCTCGTTTTTTCATTATACCCTATCAGGCAGCTTAATACATCATTACTTATTCCCAACGAATCATTAACATGATCCACGCAGCTCTGTCAACCACCCTCTCTCCTTTCAAACCACAAAAAGGATTAAATGATTTGAGCTGAAACATAATTTAACCGTAGCTTCGGCGTGCTCAGACGTAACAACAAAGAAGCAGCAGAGGACGTTGTCCCGGATAAATGTTTCAGTGGCTCCGGTAAAGGTTACGTCGTATTTTGAACCGATCCTCGATGCACTAAAACACTAAACGTAGCAATAATGAAAGAAATATAAAACTACGGTCAGCTGTTTTAAGCAGGACTTCCCTCTCCAGCTAGCTACGAATCTCTTACAGAGACACAGGAAACGTCCCCAGGTCGCGTCGCGTTGCTAACATCTGTGGCTTTTAAAATCTCCCCTCGGTTCTGCTCCCGGTCCTCAGAAGCGAAAAAAACGCTTAAAAAAACACAACAGGGGTTGGATAGACCTGCTGGCTTCAGCTCTCAGTGACTGAGCTGCAGTGTTGGAGCCCATCAACACTGGTGAGTAGCTAGTTAGCTTTAGCCTACAGCTGAAGAGAATTTGACTAAACTTTATTGACAAACTACTTTAAGGGTTTCATCCATTAATATTATAAAGTGTCATAAATGTTTAAAAGATTAAAAAGAATAAAAATAAGCCTTTAATTTAAATTACTAACATGATTAAAAAATATATATATATATATATAATGGTTAATAATATTACTTTTCTTTGTATTTACTGATGTTACTCAGGTTTCTTGGTTTGTTTCTGTCTCACAAACTTACTTATGATAAAAAGAAGTGTTTGAAAATTTTATGAATTTAATTCTTAGTTAAAATTAGTTCAATGAAGAATAACAAAATGACTGGGCACTTAAAATATAGTTTTTACATAATGTGATTTTTCTTTATCGATAATTATCGATAATAAATTTGACTGTTTTTTTTAATCGATAAGCTTTTTTTCTATATCGCCCAGCGCTATGTAATCACTAATAATGAATCATTATAAGTGAGATTACTTGTTGATAATTCCCTTTTGATTATATATAATATTTTGTTTCTAGCCCAGAGGCTAGAATGGTGCCACGATTAAATGGTTTAAAGGATAATTAACTACTAATTTAAAATTATTAGGCAATTTCCTTAACATAACTAGATCGACCATAACAATTATCAATTAATTATTTTTAATTTATATATTCCCCAATACTGTTTCATATGGAATGTAAATGCCATGTCTTGATCGAAAATTACATCAAGGTTCTTTACATTACTACCAGAGGCCAATTTAATGCTATCCAGAGGAAGTGAATGACTTAGTAGTTTCCTTTTTAAAGCTTAAGGCCCAAAGACAACAACTATTGTCTTGTCTGAATTTAAAAGCTGAAAGTCAGAGTCATCCAGCTTTTTAGGTCTTCATGACATGCCTTTAATCTACCTAGCTGATTGGATTGATCAGGATTTATTGATAAATGTAATTGTGTATCATCAGCATAACTGTGGAAATTCATACAATTCTGTCTAATTATTTCAACCAATTGGAAGCACATAAATAGTAGAGAATCGGTCCAAGCACAAAACGCTGTGGTACTCCGCAAATAACCCTTGAGTGTGAAGAAGATTTATCATTAACATGAACAAACTGGAATCTGTCGGCTAACCTACTATTGCTGATTAACTTATTTTTTAAGGGGGTTATATTGTCTAGTGCCAGACGCAGTGAGGAATTAATGCTTTGAACCAGACTGTGAATTTATGAAGGGTTTGTGATGGAATTGCTGCCAGCCACTGTGGTATTCTGAGACACTGAGGAAAGCAAGAATGGAACAGATTCTTTCAAACTTGTCACAGCATGGTCCGATAAAGGTCTACTGTAATGATTTTTTCTTTCTGATTTGGGAAAGTCAGGTAAATTCAAAATTTTTCAAAAAATGGTCAGACAGGACTGGTTATTTGGAAGGACTGTTACTTCCTCAGACTCAATGCTGTATGTCAGTACAACATCTAAAGTGTGCCGACCCCCCTGCTGGGTCCCTTCACTTTCTGGGTAAAGCCGATTGAGTCCAAGATAATATTGAAGTCTTAATGAGATTTTCATAATTTGTTTTTGTTAGGCTAACCTTTAATCTATTTGATTTTGGCCATGGGCAAGACAGTGTCTCAATGGGGTACTGAGTGGGTAACAGTACAGAAGCTGAGAGGTGGGTTAAACCACGACTCTGCTTCCTGCTCTGGACCCTGGTTTGTCAATGTTTTGAAGGAAAAATTTGTAAGAAATGCGGACAGGTTGGTGGTGCCCTTTGGGGTTAGAACTATTGCTCTCTACGTATCCAGTCTCTTTACCATAAACCAGTCGGCCTGAGATCCCAGCTACGTGTGTTCGGTTTGAGGACACCTAGGTTGGTTCTGTCTTTGTTGGCTCCGCGCTAACTGGCCTTGACTATTTAATGGATTCTCAACAACAGGGAGCCTGGCCTGTTACTCTGAAACCCTCGCCTCCAAAGCTTCAAAAATTACACTTATCATTATCACTAAAGGAGGTGGGGAAGTAGCTAAACATCTGAAAAAGAGAACATGAGAGAGGAGCCATAGAGGGGGAGAAAGGAGAGGTAGATGGGACACACGTAGCCATAGCTACGAAGCCAAGTTAAGCTAATGAGTTAGCGAGACCTTACCACGCCAAGAGCAACCATGTGAAACACAGAGTTCCCAAAACGTAAAGTATAACAACAGGAACTGAGTGTAGTAGCATTTATGTGGTAAAATAACTAAGAAAGACAACAACACAGAGAAAAATAGATCAATCGAGCCTGAGCCCCAAAGACCAAGCAGCTCCGCCGAGCTCACCCGTGACAACAGGAAACGACACAGTGATGCAGGAAGTGTTGCAATTGTCCCAAGCGCTTAGACCGCAGAGAACGCCTGGGCGGTATACTAGTTCATACTGAAAACCGGTGTTTTTTTCCTTTATGATATTAATTTTTAATATACCACTATACAGGTGAATAGCTCACACAATTTTCAGAAATTATTAATGTGTGCGAAGTGTTTCAGTGGGGACCGATTTCACTGCTACACTCTCTTCACCACAGTGTGAAAAGTAATGTTTTTAATAAGTACAGCTGTTGGTAGGACATCAAGAATTTCTACTAGAATCATAATCAATTTAATTATTTTTATGGATGCAACGATACCACTTTTTTCAAAACGATACAATACCGATACTTTGATTTAACTACTTGCTGATACAGAGTACCAATACTTCTACTACACACAAAAAAAATGTAATAAATTGGAACATAGCTTTTATTTTGTTCTCTGTTTGTTACAACAAATGATGGTGAATTAGATAAAAATAAAATATTTATAAAAATGACCATAAAACTAAAATTTCAAGTGAAAAATAAACGTTTTTTGTGAAATTATTGCTGAGTTTCCACATTTTTAGTATCGGTTCATGGTATTGGTTAACTTGGTGCCGATACTGTCAGACTGTACAGGTTGGCACCAATACCCAATACCAGTATCGATACATCCCTAATTCCTTTCATATCATTTACCTGTGTCTGGAAAAAACAACATGATGCACTCCGTTTGACAGTAAAATGGGCTATTTAAGATAATGTAGATATGAACAGTCTTGTATTTAAAAAATACAGTTAAAACCATAATACCGATATGTTTTTTTTAAATATCGTGATATGAAAATTTTGCCATACCACCCAGCCCTACTGCACATATGGCGACAAAAAAATAGAATAAAAAGCTCTTGTTTTCACACAATAATCAATTTTACTAGGGATTCACTAGGGATGTAAGAAAATATCGATTTGCCAATATATTGCGATATTTTGCATCATGATATTGTATCGATATTCAAAAGCAAAGAATCACATTTTTTCAAAGAATTTTAATTAAAACATTAAAAATGACAGAATGTTTTGTCACACAATTACAAGTATGACAGGTAGTTAGTGGTTGTTTTCACCTTCTTTGTTCCAGTGGATCAACTAGATCTAGTAATAAAAACAGGTTGGAGTGTTTAGAATGTTGTTACAGATTTTCTACAGTTAAATTAATTTGTAAAAAAAAAAGATATAGTCTTACTCATTGTATCGTGATATATTGTGATATATCACAATATATCGTATTGTCCCCTTTGCATCATGATGCATATCGTATTGCCAGTTTCTTCCCAATACACATCCCTTCTCACAACCATTCCAAGCTCGGACAGGAAATCTCACAAACACCCATGATATAAAACAAACTCAAGTCTAATAAGAAAATAAATATGGATGCTGTTCATTTAGCATTGGCAATAGTTTGTGGACTAGTTTAAAAAAAGAAAAAGAAAAAATAAATCCTTGCGTTGGATAAAGGAGTGGACACAGCAGGAGCAGCTGTTCTACTTTCTATACAAAGATATGGAGATTAATAGTTTTTTTAAACAGGGAAAAGTCCTTACACACTTTGACTGATCTCTGTCTATAATAGGGATGTAAGAAAATATTGATACGCTGATATATTGCAATATTCTATGTCACGAGATTATATCAATATTCAGAAGTGATGTATTGCTTTTTTTATTTGAATGGAACCATTAAAGATGACAGTAAATTTTGTTGTAAAATTAAAAGTATTATTTTGTGGCTTTTTTTTACTTCTTCGTTACAGTGGATGAACTACATCTAATAATAAAACCGGATGTATTAAGTATGAAACAGATTGAAGTGTTTAAAACACTGAAAGTTTTTCTACAGTTAAATTAAGTTTTAAAAACCTTACTCATAGTATAACAATATATTGTATCGTTTATGCGTATTGTGATACATATCGTATCACCAGAATCTTCCCAATTCACATGTGTAGTATTTATGAATTTTTCATCTGCAGGAAAATTAGCCAACACTTTTAAATCATATTAAATGGTTCCACGTGTATTGCTGCCTGTTACCTCGCCTTCTGATGGCTACATGTCTCATCCTGTTTTGTCCTGTACTAATAATCTGTTAAAATAATTTAAGAGCCATCCCAATAATCAGGCTGTGTGTGGACGGGAAATATCAGAGCAAAAATCTGCCTAAAGATCCTGCCATGTGAACAAGGCTGAAAAAGGAGAGAACATCCAGAAAGGCACAGATGTTATCCTCTTTAGCAGACAAAGCAAACGCAAAAATGCTGTTTGAAGTAAGCATGGGCCGGTTACCGGTTTCAAGGTATACCACGATATCAAAATGTCAAGGTTTCAAAACCACAAAAATTTTCCATCACACCGTTCATGCGGTACGAGCGTTTTTGTTTTTTTTAATGTGACATCTCTTCAGGGAGAAAGTAGAGGACCCTCATGCGATGGCTAAAGGAGACGAGCCCCCAGAACTAGGGTCTTCCCGATCAGGTTTTTTTGCCTTCGAGTCTGAGTCCGATTTATTTGATTTCGATTATCTGCTGATACAGAGTCCCGATCCGATACTTTTATCGGTAATGCATAAAAAAAGAATGAAGAAGAGCGGAGAAACTGACTGAGGCAGACATGTTAACTTGCATGCTTATGATGATTAATCTTAGCATGCTAGTTACCATATCTGCCTCAGTTAAAAAGTAAAAAGTAAGACAACTTTTTTTTTCTTTCATCAATCTTTGCTACTAAAATGGATAACACCAGCTAGTTTCCTCTCTTACATGACATCATGTTCTATATATTGTTTAAAAATATAAGTCTGTTCAACTGAAAAGGCAGGGACGGGGCCAGGCACAAGTACCATTCTATAGCACACTCAAATAAAATTGTTACCAAAGACCTTTCTGAAAATCCCATATATATCAAAATCTACTTTAAAGAAAGTTGCCTCCTCATCACATCCGTATTTGATGCCATGATATTCGCCTGTGCCTCTCTAAGACCCTTCTACCCTTAGTGAAACTCCCCATTCAGTAAATCATAAACCGGCCATAATCACAGCATGTGCATGGAGTCGGACTCGGATATTGCTTACCCAAGTTTTCAGTGTGTTGCATTTTAACATTTAAGGGGAAAAGAAATTACATTGGTGAACGATGGCAACCCAGGAGATCGTGACACTGTGCAAAAATCATCCAATATCCGACCCTGAAAGTGGCTCAGCTAAGTACGTCAGGTCAGAGGAGGAAATAGGTGGAAAAGGAGGGGATAGGTGGAAGCAGGCAAAAACAGCACCCCCAATGACTACCAGCAGAGACTCAAAGATTAGTCAAACATAAGTGGATGAGTCAGAGCAACACTTCAGTGATGTTTTTAATAAGGGAATAATGCGTTAAAAGGATTTAGAGTCAATTTTGCATGATACCCCCCCTTTAAGGACACGGACAGTCCAAAGATGCTGATCTGCAGGTCCAAGCTTCCACGTCTAGATGTAGAGTTCTATTGCAGTACGAGCTTGAGACTCAGTCGGCTTAGTTGATCAAAAGCAAAACATTCAGCACAATTCAAAACCCATGCTTTTTGTCTATAGACAAAAAAAAGGAAACAATCCCACCACTCTTAGGTTCTCATTATAGGCAAACTTACAGATGTCCTTTGCTTAAGAAATAGAGTCCAAGGGAGTTAATTCATTTGCGTATTTATATCAGGTTTCACACTGTATGGAAAGCCCTATGCAGCCCCTCACATATCGATTTAATCTAGTAATACACAAAAAATAAAAGACCAAAAACTTCAAGGAAACGCAATTAAATGGATTAAAAACAATTAAGGGGAAAAAACAACAACAAATGGAGCGCTTTCATGCCACTTTAGTGGACATGAATAATGCAGTAGTTTGTACATACTTGCGGAGCTCATTAGCTCAAGAAAGCTTTCAGCAAATTACAAGAGAATGTTTTGTACGTTTCAGTAAAGCAGCCATTGAAAATGCCTCTTCTGTTTCAAAACTACAAGAATTTTATTTATAACAACTGATTCAGACTAGTTTTTCTGCTCTTATTCACACAGAATGCTGAATCAGTCTATTCAAATAAGAGTCTTGACCACGACAAACGGCAGCAAGGGGCAGCAGAAACAAAGATGGGAATTACAAATTCAGGAAACTGAAAATGTAATGAAATGTTCTGATGGTCTCAGCAGACAATCTACATCTGTCAACAACAAAAAAACACTCCCCAAAACGTCCGGAACTCGCTCCGTTTACAACAAACACCCATGTCACCACAAAACATCATCTTCCTGTTGCTCACCACAAGAATGAAAGGTATGTTCTCAACTCAAACACGTAGGAAACGTTCCAAGGGCTGGTGTCCGGAGGTCGGGTACCAGGAGGTCAACCTGGGTTTGCTTCGAAGCCCACTGAGCCCCTGTTTCCTCTGGCCAGGTGAGGCAGCATTAGTGACATGAAGTATGTTTAAAAACTACAGCCCCACATGAATAAACTAAATGAGAGCTCATTTATAAGGAGCACACAGGGTGCTTTGAAGGAGTTCAGATTCGAGGCGGTGATGTACTTAAACTTTTACTGACCTCAACTTGTGACTCTTAGAACTAATGAACATTTTACTTCAACCAGAACACAGCAAAGACAAACAGAGAAGCTGCAACTTAACGGTTAAAAAAGAGAGAAAGAAAAATATTGGTTGCCTCTAGGGATGCAACGATACTCCTTTTATTTTTTTCAAACTGATACGAAACCAATACTTGGATCCGAGCACGTGCTTCTATCACACAAAAAAATGCAATGAATTGGAAGAAGGTTTTATTTTCTTCTCTGCTTGTTACAACAAATCATAGTGAGTTAGATTAAAAAAAACTATATTAATTATAAAAATGACCAAAAAACAATTTAAAAAAAAATTTCAAGTGATAAATAAAATTTTCTGTAAAATTATTCCAGTGTTTCCTAATTTAAAGTATCGTTTAACTTTAGCGAGTACGAGTACATTAGAACAGAATCGGCCTGATACCAGATACCAGTATCAGTGCGTCCCTAGCTGGCGCCATTAGATACTTTAAGATCATCTTTTTTCCAACTGTATTTTGAAGTAGGAATGCACCAATACCCATACCGGTATCGAGGTCAATACCGTTCTTATGTAGTGTATCGGTATCGATTAAAGTTAACCGATACCATAAACCGATACTTAAAATGTTTATATTTCACTTCAAATTTTTGTTTTGTGTACATTTTTATTAATGTTTTATTTCTTCATATAATTCACCATAATTTCTTGTAATAATCAGAAAATAAAATAATACATTCCTTTTTTGTCTGGTAGAAGTATCGCCATCGGTACTCAAATCCAAGTATCGGCATAATTTCGGTTTGAAAAAAGGGGTGTCGTTGCATCCCTATTTAGAACTACTGCCGCCTTTAAAGAATGTTTCTAGTATAAATTTGAGAACCACTCAATGTCAGTCTCTTGGCGGATATTCCACCCCTAATTGAAGTTTAGTCTGTTCTCGAATTCCTCAGAGTTAGATGAGTGAGAAAAAGCCCAAATCAGCCTAGTCATTCTCCTCATCAGCTTTAGCTTAGCATAAACAATGGAAAGAAATGGAAACAACTAGCATTTTGTCATCAATAGTCAAGAAAATGACTCAATAATGATACTAATTATTCCTGGTGGCCTCAATAATCATATCGACTGCAAATGAAAATAAGTAATGCGAAGGATTTACAGGAGTCACTTAAGACTACATTACGACAAAGCATTGCTGTAAACTGTCGATGGAAACGTGTTTCAGATGTACGCCTGTGTGTACACCTCCCAGAGTTCCCCAGCTCCTTTGGTTCCATGGTGTTGGTTTGGCTTTTAAAAGCTGCTGTCTGTGAAATGTCAACAGTTTGATTTGTGAGTTATGACCGTCCAAGAGGCAGTTCAGAAAACAATTTGTATCTGCAGAGAACTGATGGACTGTTCCATGAATCAAGCTAATGGAGAAACTATTTAGAACTACTGCCTCCTTTAGAGATCCTTCAATCTTCTGATGTGTTCTCACACCTTACTCCTGGTGTTGCTGCAAGATTGACTGCATCTAAAACTTCTGGGGAAATAACAAATATTATTGAAGAGTTCCTTGCTTAGGTAGTTAATCATATGCAGTGAGCTGCATTTCTTCAATCATCACATCCTGGGTTCGAATCCCGGCCCAGGGTCTTTCTACAATGAGTTTGCATGTTCTCACTGAGCATGCGTGGGTTTTCGCCAGGCTTCCGGTTTCTTCCCACAGCACCGAAACATGGCCGTCATGTTAATTGGTTCCTCTAAATTAGGCGAAATGGCCTCAAAGCTAATAAAATTCTGTGATCTAATGTAAAGCGTGGGCGGTAATGACATCAACTACAGTATATATTATGTTCTTATGTAGATATATGTAAAAATCACAATTTTTGAAAATTCTCACATTCCAGATACATAGCAATAGAACAAATTTAAAAAAACATATTGGCATTTAAAGGGGCTATATCATGGAAAATCAAGTTTTTGGAGTTTGCTGGTAATGCACTTTTTTGATAAAAACCCCTACCAGAGTGGTTTTTGGCTTAATTAACGCATGTCTGAGTAACCCTCCTGAATTCTGCCCTCCCTCTCCTAGAAAATGACGGAGTGTTCAACTAGTGACATCACTAGTTGAAAGTTGAGTGCTAGACTTGTCTGCAACCCCGCTGCAGGCAGAGCGGCTTACCTCTGCTAGAGTTCCAAACACATCCTCCTGGCTGCTTCAGTTTTTGGCAGCTTAAAACACTTTTTTTGTTGGATTTTTTACTTTCTCTGTGAAAACGCCCATGAGGGAGGCAGCATTATAGAGAAATGAACCGTTTTACTTCGTGGTCCAACATTAACCTCAGGATACATATGTCTATCCCAGAAGTCGAAAGATGTAAAATAGCATGATATAGTCGCTTTAAATAACATATTTAGCAAAATGCATAAAAAATGTAAATAAAAATTTTCCGGGAATGCAACACAAAAATTCTTGAAACGTGAAGTTATTTAAATATGTGATATATAAAAATGTATTATTAATAATACTAACCAATAATAATAATAATAATACACCCCTGTTATACACACTATTTTTAAAAAAAGTTCAAAACTGTTTAAAGTGCCAAATGTAAAAATCTTTCTTTCTTCTTGATTACTTACTTATAAATGTCTTATTGCACTAAAACAAAGCTGCATATATTTAAATAAAAAATGCTTCAAGTTCAGCCGGCTTGTTTTCCGTTGAATTGAAAACAGCAACTGTTAAACTTGCAATCTAGGTACGAACACTGAACAGCAGTAATTATCCTCCTGTACGTAGGCACCGCATGATGCTGTCTTCAAAAATCGCAATCGCAGTAGGCCAGTATAATCTACATCTTTACTGTTGGCTAAATTTCTCACATTTCGAACCTTCTAACATTTCTATCGTTCACTGCTAGTCTAAATTGCCCGTTGGCATGAGTGTGTGTGTGGTTGTCTATCTTGTGCATCTTTATATTGCAGGGTGACACACTGGCAACCTGTCCAGGCTGTACCCTGCCTCTCACCCCATGACTGCAGGAGACAGGCACCAGCCTCCACCCTGGAAGGTTAGGCGGCATGAACAATGGATGGATAGCTGGAACGATTCATCAGTGCATGACATCCCAGTCTTTCTCTCCCTGAACATGTTCTCATCCTAAAATCACCACTTACCAAACGTAATCAGATTTAAGCAATCTAAAAGCATATGAGACCTCCAATCAATATTGAATTGAATTACATTTTTTAAAGCAACTATCCGTCTGTAGCGATGGAGTTAACGCAGCGGCTAAACATCCCAGTAGTTGATCTTTTAGAGATCTTTTATAAAGGTGAAAATATGATTAGGGATGGGTATCGTTGAGGATTTATCGATACTACTACTCTTAACGATACTACTTATCGATCTGGTACTTTATCGGTATCCTTAGCTGTACTTTTTTTTTTTTTTTGAAAGACTAAAATAAAAGGGGAAAAACACAAATAATGAACTATAAATTATATTTTTTTTTTTATTGAGACAGCAAAGCACAGAAATAAAAAACAAAACAAAATAAAAAGTACAAAATTAATTACTTAATAAAAACACTATATAAACAACTTCTTTTATATATATCAAAAGCTAAAAATACTATGTTGAGTATTTAAAAAGTTAAAGGTACTCAAATAAAAAATATCAAACATAACTCCCCCATAAAACATTCCAAGAACCAAAATTAAAGATTTTGAATGCTAAAGTGTATAGTGCAAAATAAGCCCTGAGAACATTGAGAACAACAATATAACATCCACCCATCCATTTTCTGTACACATTTGCACCTTGAAGCGTGTCCAAAGTGAACTGGCCGCACTTTAAAATATGCCATTTTCACACACATCAAGCGGAAATGTGGAAGTATCCTGGCCGGGACCGCTCTGCTGCCCTCCTCCATCCTTCTCCCGACCCTCTGGGAGCTCCCAGTAGACTCTGGTCTATGAGCTGACCACGTTAAATGTCGGGACCGCTGATACCAGTCCAGCAGCGGCGGAAGGATCAATAAACACCCCGGCTCCTCGCCTAGTGCCCCGCGAAGGTCCAAGCTTTGCCCTGACACCACGCCAACTACCAAGCTGAGCGGCTGTCCATCTGTCTGCTGTTAGTAAAAGTGTATATGTGTGCGGCGCGGGACGTGCTTTGGTGGAGACATTACCAAGTCTGGTTGTCAGAGTGAGGAAGCTGTTTTGCCACGATGTTTATCAGTTTACTTGTCCTGCTGAAGCTGTGACTCCATTCAGTCCCAGCATCACTGACACCGGTCAGCTGATTGGTTGTGGCGGCGGTACTTGAAGCTGCAGATGAGATTTCTCCGATTTCTGTGGCAGACATAAAATGCAGCACGTATTTTGGGTCGCGCCTGAAACGCATCAGCCACACTAATTGGTCACGTAACTCAGGCAGAACAGCTTTTTCGCAACGCAAATCTGCTTCTGACGTGTCGCGGGATCCCAAGTCGCAGTTCATCGCGCTCGTCCATTGATTTTACATGTAAATCGGACACTCTGGTCGCGTCTATCGCGTTCTGTGTGTAAGCACCGTTAGGCTCCCCACTACTAGTGAGCGGAGCTTCTAGAAAGAGCGCCGCAGTCCCTCCTCCCACCTTCACTCCCCGCGGCGTGTGTTTGTTAAGGGGGAGCGGGCGGCCAATACAGTGTTTGGCTTGTGTTTATATCTCCTGCAAAAGATGAATACGACCTTCATTTTACCGATAAGGCTGAAGCTTATCAGTCCGAGTGGACAGTCAGAATCAGCCCCCGGGCTAATTTAATACCGGGTTTTTGTACCCATCCGTAAATATGATTATGTTTCATTCAAGATGTGAAAGGGCCATGAGTAAGAAAGCTGATCTGGAAGTCACAAACAAGTATCATTGGTTATAGTCAGGGATGCACCGATGGGAACACCAATGTCGATATTTATTGCTGTTTTATACACTTCCCTACGCTTTCAAGGATGTTGAAAGAAAGTAAGTACAGTTCTGCTTCATGATCACTGTCACACGACCAAACAAACACCGTATGACCAACCCGCCAACCTGCCTCTATTAAAGCACGAACATACACAACAAAACAATGGGGGGGGGAAACTAGTGCTGAGAAAAATAATTAAAAACATGTTTTTATCGATTTTGAATCGATTACTGCAAGAGCTATTTATTCTGTTTGTATTATTTTGAATTTTGTTCAAATTTGTTTTTGGGTTACTTTATATTTTGGTGTTCTTTATGAGATGCATTTGTATATTAATATTTCTTATATGTTTTTGTTTGATTTTCTATAAGTAGAAGGCATTGGTATAAGACCAGCATGCACTTGGGTGGGTCTATGGTTTTTACCAGAGCAGGAGAAGCAGCAGGAAACAAAGGAACTGGATATGTATTGATTGCTTACCAGCCTGGATAAATAAACCATAAGAACGAAATTTAAAGTTTGGATATTGGGACTTCTTTTGCCTGCGTACGGAACTTAACCACAGTGCAGCAGTGGCTGACATAGCATAGTTTGCACTTTTTCTGGTTAAAATAGGAAGGAAAAGTCGAGATGGGCATTTTAGGCCCAGGACTAAGAGGGTTAACAGTTTATCTGGTAATACATCCAGTTACATCATTAAATCACAGGCATATAATTAAGGGAACAGCTAAAAATAAAAAAAACGTTTTAATAGCACTGAACCGTATCAATATCGAACTGAAACAGATTGGATCAGATCAGATCGTAATAATAGATTCCAACCCTTGGAATCGGAATCGATTCTTGACATTTTACACCTATACGCAGCTTTAGAAATAACCACAGGCTGGTAGTGAAACGGGGTCAGTCGAAATCAGAATCGGCAGGTGAAGACCCCAAAGAAAATTGGCATCGGTCAGATCAGTGCAGCTCCAGCATTACTGCTGCTGGCTGTAATAATCAGGTGTGATTTCAAAGCTGAGCTCAAGATAAATTAATGCAGATGTGATAAGCAACTCATAAATCTGTTTCTGATCTGGAAATAAACGCCTTTATCATGCATCAATCCATTTTTATTTAACCCTTTCGAAACAGGACCTTAACCTAAAACTGCTTAGCAAAGACAGAAACAATAAAGCAAACCTAAATTTTCGTTTTAACATGGTGTAGAAAACACAATCAATGGAATCTGATCAATATAGTGGAAGTATGACAACTGGGGGAAAATAACAAATATTAACCAGGTAGTTCCTGGAGGCAGGTGTCGGTTCTGATGCCAGGAGGGTTTTATGTAGTAACAGAGCAGCGTGAGAGGAGCGCTGACATGCTGCCGCGGCTCTCCTTCTCTACAATATGCCCATGTAGCCACCACTCCCCATTAAAAGACCCCTGCTTGGGCTAAACTAACTCAAGCGGTGCCCAGCCCATTTAGCAAACAGAGAACAGTTAAGAGTTTGGTGCTAGCTCTTTGCCTTACCTGGTGTTCTCCAACCGAACCCCGGATAAAAAACTTCTGACAGCAGCAGAAGCAGCGAACGATGTAGGTTAGGGAAGATTAAACTCGGCTGGTAAAACAACCCCCCAAAAAACTTCTCACATCCCTGAAGGTTGGAGAAATCTAGGAGCTAACGTTTTAAACACAGAGCCGCTCGCTTTAGTCGGAAAGACGCGGGTGACCCTCAGCCGTACAGGCTGGAACTTGGCATCCAAAGGGGAAAAAACGGGTCAGACTTTGTGACAGAAACACTTTCAACGAGAGAAAGAGAGAGAAAAGGAAGCCCGGGCTAACTTTTCCTTACCTCGCCGAACGTCTCCTAGTCGACACCGCTCCCACTACTTGGTAAGAATAAATCCGGGTTCTGACGAAACCCTTTTCCCCCTCGGCTGGACTCAACCAGCCAAGATAATTGAACATGAAAAACACCCAGGAGTGTGTCGCTGAACTCCAACAACAGCCAGCGGTTTCGCTCTGCGTGGCTCCCGCAACAGCCGCTGCAGTTTTTTTTTTCTTTCTCCCACAGAGGTGATGCGGGAGCGCGCGCAGCAGAGAGATTGGTCAGAAGGAGGCGTGAACGCGCAGTTTAAAAGTGACGCCGAACTGAAAGTGTCTGAGAGACGAACATGTCCTAAACCTCTCATTGTAAATATGCGTTTGATATGAGCATTTTTCCAAACTTAATATCACCCTCCGACGGTAGTAGCAGAGTACCAGCCGAGTTTAGCGGAGTTGTTATGGGTAATTAGGCCCTGTTCAGGGCGCCATTGTGTGTGGGAGTCGGTATGAACAGCTTCTCTTCAGCTGGTTCTGTTCTGGGGATGACTCCAGAACTTCTGAAGATGATAATGCAAAGATAGATGCTTTATAAAATCAAGAGCATCATGGAAAACTCTGAGCATCCTTTTCACGAGACTGCCATGTAACTAGAGTGTTGTCAGTCAGTTTCTTCCTTAGAGCCGCTGGTTTACTGACCGCTATAGGAAATGGCCCACGCCCATCAGTAACTACAGACTCTTTGAAGAAACTTGGAAAATATGGATTATAAAATTTATTTTGAATTGAAGACTTAAAAGAATTACCTTGAGTTGTTTTACACAGAAGAACAATCTAAAAAGCTCTGCAGCTGTTTCATGCAGAAAATGGTGGTTCAACATATATTTAGTGAGGCTAATTATGACAAGGCACTCCTCTGGGAGTTTTAGTGGCTAAAACAACAAACACATGATTTAGTATTCTTTCATTTCACAATTATTGCTACTAAAATAAAATGAAAGTTTATTGTACTACTGGGACAAAATGTGAAATGCTCAAGCAGAATGAAAACTTTAGCAAATCTCTGTGAGAGGTCCTTCAACGGATTCCATCAAGAAACCATTAAGGTGTCAAGAACTTCTTATAACCATCCTCTTAGAATTTCGTTCTTTTAAAGGAAACGTATGTAAGAAATCTATTTTAATTAATCATAAAATGGCCCCGATATGTCACTAGACATTAAGAAATCATGTTCTTTTGAAATACTTATATCACTGTCAACAGTGGTCCAGCCAGGATATTGTTACGTAAAAGTGAAAGTTGCAGCCCTCAACTGATGTTACTGTTGTCATGTTCTGTTTTGGTCTGAGGCTCCACTCTCAAGCTATCTACAAATCACGAAGTCAGTAGGGTTTCCTCATCCGGGTTGCCAGCTCTGCTCTGTTTACCACAGCTGAAGCTCCGAACGTTACGAAACCTAAAAGACCTCGTTATCAATACGAAATACGTCGTGACAAAGTCCGAAATAAAACAAGGATTTGTATAGGAGATGCCTTTGAAAGTTGGAGACGGCTGGAAATAGAGAAGAATTTGAATACAGACGTCAACGTCGCCAATTTTCTCCTGGACAGGTAAGATTCACCTATGTTTGGCTAATTTACTTGTACTTAATGTAAATTAACATTTCAAATATTCACGACAGTCAAACAAAGTTATGCATGTTCGTGGAAAGTAACGTTACGTTAGCGCATATGGAGGAGATTGGTCATCAAATTGAAAAGTTAAGGAATTGTTTGGGAGATAAAAACGACGAGTCGTCATTGCAAACATTAGCATCAGGGCCCGTTTTTTTGTCATTATGCTGAACTGTCAGGGAAAGCAACAGCACGTCGATTCTGGCAATGTGAAACGTAATGGAGACGTATTGAGTAGCCTATACCTCGTTACAAATAATTCCTCATTCGTTCTTCGCGTACATTGTGGACTACACATGCTGCACGTTAACCTGTATGACCATTGCTAATGTTATTTAGTTAGGGTCAGCCGTTCCTGCTGGGTCCCGCAGCAGCTGGCAACCTCGAGTCAGGAAGGGATACACAGTTCTACAGTATTTTGAACGTGATTGCAGTATCACTTTTGGCAACAATCCTACATACGTTTCCTTTAACTATCCTTCCCAGGGGAACCTTTACAGATTCAATTTGCACAGGAGTCAGGGATCTTGATAGAGACAGATGCAATCAAAGTGCCTAATTCAAAAAAGTTTTCTAATTTTACTTTTTTTATGGTGGGGCCTTAAGAAGCGGTAATCTAGCAATGGGCGTAGCTTATGAATTCACCAAACACCTATGTCAATTGAGTTCTGATGGAACCATGAAAAGACCCTGCCTCAGAGTAGGAGATTAAATGGTTACGGGAACTGAGGGCAGTTGCCCCTACTTGTTATCTGTCCAAATGCACGTAAAAACGGCCTGGTTCATAAAAAGGTTACAGGAACAGCAAAAGGTTTCTACCGTCCGAAAGCGAATTGGTAGCACAATTGATAACCCCAATAAAGACACATTAAAAAAGTTTTTTTCAACACTTCCTTGAACAATTGTCCCCCAGAAAAATGTTTGTACGGGTGGACAGATGGGGCCTGTAATAATCATAAGGTGACACACACACACACACAGATCAAAAACATAAGCGCAACAATTGTTTTTGCTCCCATTTTTAATGAGCTGAACTCAAAGTTATGGAACATTTTCTATATTCAAACAAACATCCCCTTCACAAAGAGTTTTTTAGATTTTTCATTGTAGACTGTGGAATGATGGTCAACTCCTCTTCAGTGTGAAGTTGCTGGATAATGACAGGAACTGGAACACACTGTCCTATACGCTGATCCAAAGCATCCCAAACATGCTCAGTGGGTGACATGTCTGGTCGGTATGCCGGCCATGCAAGAACTGGAATGATTTCAGCTTCCAAGAATTGTGTACAGATCCCTGCAGCATGGAGCCGTGCATTATCACGCTGCAACATGAGGTGAAGTTTTTGGATGTATGGCACAACAATGGGCCTCAAGATCCTGGTACAGTATCTCTGTGCATTCAAAATGTCATCAATAGAACGCACAGGTATGTGCTCATTATCCATAAAATACGCCATAACTCCACTACCACCATGGTGGCAGTTAATCCACAACTCTGACGTCAGCTACCCGCTCACCCTCGCAATGCCACACACACACTGTCTGCCATCTGCCCTAAATAGTATAAACCTGGATTCATCCATGAACAGAACGCTTCTCCAATGTGCCAGATGCCAATGAATGTGAGCATTTTTGCCAACTCAAGTCTGTTATGACCAGAGGTGGGTCATAACTAGGTACATTTGCTCAATTACATTTATTTGAGTAACTTTAATAAATAATTTTAGAGTAGTTTTACTAGACTGTACCTTTTACTTTTACTTGAGTAATACTTGTATGAAGCATTGCTACACTTAAGCCTAGTTTATGCTTCTCCGCCTTCAAATTTGCACTCAGACTCAGACATATTGACGGAGATGTTTTTCGTTTATAGAACTCCGCTTTTCCACTTCACTCTCTATTGATTTTTCAGCATTGCTTGACCAGGACAGCAGGGGGTGCTAAGTTTCATGCCGTTTCTGCCTACTATCGAGGCGTCGTTACATATTATTTTTTCTAGGCTTGTGAACATAGAGCAATGAACGACAGAAAGCACGTGTTGAGTAAACTGTAAAGCTTTTTACTAGAGGTGCAGCTCATTGAATATTCTAGAAACGGATGGAAACAAACACAGCAGCCTTTTTTGTTTTCCTACACTTCCTTGTGTTCAAAATCGCCAAAAGAACAGTAGATAAATTATCCTTTCAATATAAAGCATGCAGTAGCAAACGCTGCATTAACTACTGATTACAGTGACTATAAAGCCCCGTTCTGCGGAAGCAATATCTGGCTGTTACTGAAACTGACCAATCAGATGCATACGCTCTCCGTTGACGGAGACAGATAGTTAAAAATTGGGCCTCTGTACATTCTTGCATAGGTGACGGAGAGCCCTCGCATTGACGGATAATGGCACTGCGTCAATCCGTCTCTGTCGAAACGGAGAAGCATAAAGTAGGCTTTACTTGAGTAAAAACATGTCGAAGTAGTGCTACATTTTCTTAAGTACAATTTGTGGGTACTCTACCCACCTCTGGTTACGATGATGAACTATGGTCAGGTCCAGACCAAGCACGAACATTAGCTTCCCTGAGATGGTTTCTGACAGGTTGTGCAAAAATTATTTGGTTATGAAAACCAATTGTTCCACCGTGCCTCGCTGTATTCCCAGAACACTTCCTCCCATTTCAGGAAGCAGTCTGTTGTAGCGCATGAACTTGTGGACTGGGGCTCATATTCCCCACCCCTCCCTCCTGGTGTGTTATTGTCAATGTCTGAATATGTGCTTAAATGTTTCGAGGTGGGCTGCATGGGGGCTCAGTGGTTAACACTGTTGCCTTGCAGCAAGAAGGTTGTGGGTTCGTATCCCGGCCCAGGTCCTGTCTGAATGGAGTTTGCATGTTCTCCCTGTGCATGCGTGGGTTCCCTCCAGGTACTCTGGATTCCTCCCACAGTCCAAAAACATGACTGTCAGGTTAATTGATCACTCTAAATTGTGCTTGTGTGTGCGTGAATGGTTGTTTGTCCTGTCTGTCTCATAAGGTGTCTTGTCTATGTGTGGCCCTGTGATAGACTGGCGACTTGTCCAGGGTGTACCAGCGCCCCCCCCGCCCCCCCACCCCCGCCATGGTAAGTTTGATGCTTTGCCAAATTCTCTGAAACGTCCTTGGAGATGGCTTATGGTAGAGAAATTTATTTTTGGGAAACAGTTCTGGTAGACATTCTTGCAGTCAGCAGGCCAATTTTGTAGTGTTTTGTAATTGTATGCTTGGGGACTGCAGATGGAAATTAGCTCCAAGAGCTAAAGTCTGGTGCAAAGCATCTTTTCATATACTGATCAATGCTCCTGTATATGTCCCTGTCAAATAAACTAACTAAACAATTGCACGCTCCCTCAAAACGTACACATTTCAGATTTTTTTAAATCTTCAGCTGATCTTAGCACATTTAGAATTGCATCTACCATGATCAGTTACTAAGTTGACAAGGAATATTCTGAAACAGTTGTTTACACAACACCTTCATCCATCTATCAGAGTTGCATTTGTTCACAGGAAATTATGGAGGCTCACTTCAAAGTAAAACTTTATGTCATCCAGTCTAATTTATTCAAATCCTTGTTTGTTTGGAGGGGAAAGACACTGCATCAGCAGGGAGTAAACAAATGCACTGCACCAAGCCACAGTGAGTGTGTGTCTGTAATGCTTATTAAAGAGCGTTGAGTGCAGCCCAACTGACATAATGCACTTGGTGAGGGATAATGACCACTGGAAAAAGGAAATCCCTTCATTCAGCTGCCCTGCGGTTCTGCAGGAAATGCTGAGATCTGAATTAATTAGAAATAAAGACACTCAGAACTCCGAAAGCAGCTATTTTATTTATTTTTGCCATCAATATACTTTTAAGTCTCACCATTAGATTACAGTATCCTTCTTGTATGTGAAAAACTTTAAAATGTGATTGTATACTGAAAGGTGACAGCATTTTGTCATAAGACCTACAGCTTTTGTTCATGGAGGTTTTGCTAAAGGAAAAATATTCTCGTGTGTGATGACTTATTTGGAAATTGATCATTTTTAAACTACGTTCCAAAAAAGCATTCTGTGAGAGGATCCTGAAGCCAGCACAACCTGAGATGAAGAGGAGCTGAAGCACGTTGGAATGAGTCCATTTGTTTTTTTTCTTTTACATTCCAGTCATTGTTTCCCCCCTCCTTGCTGCCTAGCACCGAGGCCAAGCATTTTCCAAGGGTGGCGGAGTGAAATAAAGAAGGAAGAGGAAGGATGACTATCATTTTGCTTTTTTTTTCACCAGGCCCAGATCAATTCAGTTCTTGCTCAGCTAAAAACATGCGAAACAGATGGGTGTGCCTGAATATAACAATTCACAGAAGGGCAAAAGCTTTTCATTTCTTGTCACATTAGAGCCAAAGAGTTCAATATATTTAACTGGGAATTTTTATGATAGACCAACACAAAGTACTGAATAATAACTAAATGGACAGGGAGATATATAAATGTCCTTTCTACAAAAAAAAATTGGTTTCTTGTTTGTCTTGACCAATACAAACAAACCCTTAAAGAAACAGTGTAATTGTGATTCTGAATCACTTTCCCTCCATAAGTTTGACCAAAGAGAACGTTAATCAGAAGCAACAAGAGGCTCGTGTTAACTCTGGAGGAGCTGCAGAGATCCACATCTCAGGTGGGAGAATCTGTTTTGAGACAAATCGTAGTCACGATTTGTCTCGTGACTACGAGACAAATCGCTCCACGAACCTGACCTCTTTGAAAAAGTAGCGAGAAGAGAGCATTTTCTTTAAGGAAAGCCATGAGGGTTATCATTTGTAGTTAGCAGCAAAAACGTGGCAGAAGTTGCTCTGCTCAGACGACACCAAAACAGAACATTTTGGCTAGTCTACAAAACAATACATAATGGGGGGGGCAACTCCGCATCCATCCTCAAGTTTGCATGACGCTACCACAACCTTGTGCTGAGAGAGGCTTCAGCAAGGAGAGACAGCTGGTTTAGAGTTTACGGGGAGAAGGTTTGAGGCTGCAAAAACACTTTTGTGAAAGAAACAAACAACAACCTTGTGGACATTCCATTGCAGCTGTAATGACACCCTAAGGGGGGCTATATGAGGTGTTGACTTTGGGGTGGAGGGGAGGGGCTTATTACAAATGCATGCCTTTTGTTTCCGTTTTCACAATTATGTGCAAATTTGTGTTGGTGAATGTTGTAAAATCCTAACAAAAAACAAAGATATACAACTAAAAAATTACATTTACATCCAAATTTACACCCCAGACCAGACCATCCCCAGTAAAAAAAATTAGAAATGCTCATTCACGGCTTTTCTCCAGGATTCACACAAATGCGCCCCACTGGATTAAGCCCAACTCCCCAACAAAAGCTAGCTCTGTTTGACAATAGCGGCCCATGGAGTTGCGGTAAGAGAAGCCAATAAGGACGCTGATACCTCCGAATGCCAGTTCAGCACATGATGCACTGACTCATCCTCTCTCCCCTCTGAGTCACTCCCTCCCTCGTCTGATCCTGGATCTGTGTGGCTCTCTGCTGGAAGTGGCTCCTCCGTCCTCATGTCAACCCTGCTGTGCTGAACGGGCAGGAGGGCGGCCGACAATGCGGACGACAGTTGCAGAAGGTGTTTTTTTGTTCCACTGAATGTCTCTTTGTGGAGACAAAAGACTGAGGGGGTGATGTTTATTTTGGTGGCCAGAGGTGGTTCTGGTGGTTTCTGCATAAACCCATCTCTACACAACACACAATACTGCACTTCACAGCACTGATTCTAACTCTCCAGTTTTGTTTTTGGTAATAGGTTTCCTAAATCAGAAATGGTTTAAATGAATATGTAATAAACATGGTTTACTAGGCTTTACCAGTATATATAATAATGAAAAAAAGTACTGAGATGCTTTTTTGTGTGATTTTTGAAAATAGAATATAGATTTTATGAATCTCAAGCCAGGTTTTCTCTTCCATTTGAGTTATCCACCTCTGATCTGTTCAGCTCGGGCCCGGGGTGAGTAACATTTTTAATCCAAACAACCATTTCCATCCTTATTCTTCAGAAATAAAACATTTCTAAAACATTTCTTTTATATTCTGCAGTTGAGTTGAAGAACTGAAAATGTAAATCTAATCTTAGGATTTATATGTCCAAATTTCATGAGAAAAAGAAAAAAAAGAATTCTTGAATGAATAACTCTAAATTTATGAGAAATAAAAACATGTAGTCTGCATCCTGTTGACAAAAAGAACTAAACAGAAAAATAATTCCTAATATTAGTATGGTCATTCTGTTGTAGAAATTATATACAGATTTATCTTAAAATATGAAAAAAAATGGACTAGATCCAACCTTTTTTTTTAGCTTTCTGCTTTTTAGGATTATATTTTAGACCAAAATTATGAAGAGGGGCACATGTGGCTCCAGACCTCTAATCTGAGCCATTTAGATTTTGAGCTAATTGTTCAGCATTATAAGCAATAATCAAGTTAGAATGATATAAACCATAGAAATCATTACTATTTTTCTTTATATTTATGTTCTTAAACACACCATCCGCTGCCCCCGACACAAAGCGTCCCGAGCTGTGAAGCATTGGCCTCATATAAAAAATAAAATAGAAGGGGAAATGCAGTTTCTCTTCGCCAGCTGTTGTATCCTACATGAAAAAGAAATTTCCTCATCACCTGGAAAATAGAGGGTAAGTAAACCACAAGGCAAAAGCCCTGGTACAACACCATACATTACCGCTTTTCCATGGTGTTTTCACAGCTTTTGGGCAACATCAAAGCCACAACGAACAAAAAAAAGAAAAAGCACTCCAGTTAAGCTCATTACACAAATGAGCTCAGAGACCCACTGCACACGGTGAGCCGTGCACAGACGAATGATGACTCCATAAATGAAAAGGTAAACAACTTTAACAGGCCGAGGTAAATTCCCTGGGGGATGATCTTTACTTCCGCAAATTTCATCCGCCGTGCATTTTTTAACCATCGCTCCAGGGATGACACTGAACAAGCACGAACTTTGCAAAGATATCCTCGGCTCTAAGAAGATTGGCCATGGTTGGATTAGGTTGTATATCTCATCGGGGATCTCATAAAAGAGCTGGATGACTTTCCCGGGAAAGGGAACTAACTTTTGAGCAAGTGATTAAACACGCAGGAACGGATATTTATGTTCTTGGGATGAACTTCATTTATTTTGGTGACCGTTGATATTTTTTTTCTTCCTGTTGGACCCGGGTCAGCACTTAAGTTTTTAAATCAAAAGAAAAATGTGAAGCCGCCTGGCACAAATTTCCGCACTATAACTAACATCTGCCTCTCCTCCGGCCTCAGCAAAAAGCAGCTTTCATCCACACAGCTACTAGACATATTACAGCTTACTTTCAATAGAGTCGTGCTCATAAAAGGTCACAGTAACTCATTTTTTGTTGTTGGGCAAGGTTGGAAACCATCTTTTGTGATTTACTGCAAATGTATACAGCTCCTTGCAAAGGTATTGACACCCTTTCACAAAAAAATACAAAAAATTTCTATTATTATTAGGATCTTATGTGACAGACCAACACAGAGTATTGCATGATAAGCATGAAGGGAAAGGAAATGGTTATATTATTTTCAAAATGGTTAAATAAAAGCCTGAAATGTGTGCCCTGTCTTTTTGCCCCGCGTTTTGATTGGTCGCTTTAATATTTTAGCTCAGCAGACAGCTCACAGAGATCGTACACCGCGAGTTTCTCGCCTTGCGAGGCGAAAAATATCAAACCTGCTTGATTTTTAACCTCAGCACCTCAGGAGACAGAAAACCCACCAAAAATTAGCCACACAGCGAGCTATCTGCTGAGCAAATGGGCTCCAATGACTGTTAGCTCAGCAGATTGCTCTCTTGCCACATAAAAGTCAAATTTGTGATGTGCTCAGAATATCCATAGAGTTTGCAAATTACTTTTCAAGATAGTTGTTTGCAACGGATTACGCTTAGGTTAATCAGCAAAGGGAGCTGAAAATAAACAGACCCATCTTTCAGATATTTCTCCATCTTGAACATCCATTATTTCCTTTCATCATTAAGCCCTAACATCTGTTGGTCTATTACATAAACTCCAGATAAAATAGTCTTGATTTTGTAGTTGCAATCTAAAAAATAAATGCATGAAAGTTCACTGGGTGTGAATACTCTAGCAAAGTGCCACAAACATCCCTCACATTGTACATTACTAGCTAATTAGGTCGGCCAACCAACATCCATAATCCATCTGCATCACACTCAATGTTGTACCCATCATGCACTGGTTTACTAAATGACAAAAAAAAGCTTTAAGTGATGCAATTTGATGAGCTTCAAGAGTGAAACTTGTTAATTTTCAGGATTCTCTCCACACTGCCTCGTACTGCACTAGGAAAAGATTAGAAATGTGCAACTTCCTGTCAACAGACACACACAATCAGGATCGCCATAGACAGAAAGTACTTCTCCGGCTGACATTAACAGAGTTTCAGCGAATGGACATGCACCATTTATGGCAAACCTGTTAATTCACATTAACATTTTTTTGTCTTAAATTGGGAATGTTTCAAATTTTGAAACAAACAGTTTTTGAACTATTGCAGAGCGGCTTAATTGGCCAAATAAACTGGAAGTAAATAAGATTAGAGGCAAACCAGGCAGGTTGACGAATTAGGGTAGATTAGTCACAGATTTATGAAAATAGTACAAAGACTTTAAACCTTATGCTTTATAAAGTTGATAAGTTATTAAATCCTCTTAAAACGGGGCTTCGAAAACTTGTTCCTTAACTGCATAAAATGAAGTAGTATTTGTATAAGTAGTAGTAGTATATAGTGGTGTATATTAGATTTAAAATGAAATATATATTTAAAGTTTTAGCTTTTGGAATAGAATAAAGCTAAATTGTCAATTCAGAAAAGCAGAATGTTTGCCGTTCCCTGAACAGTAAAAAAAAAAAAAACGTGTGCGAACAAATTATTTCTAAATTCTGACTAAAAGTTAGAAATGTGCAGTAATATCCTGAAGAATATTACATATTATAAAGAGGCAGCAACCCACAGCGACATGCAAAATGTACGATAGACCCGAGGCTGGGATTGGAATTCAGAACCTCCTTGCTGCAAGGCAATGACGCTTCCAACCGTGCCACTTTGCTAACTTTCTATCAGCTTATAGAGGTTAATTGACATTTTTAGGCTTATATGATTGATTAAAATGATTTAATTAAAAGATTTAATTACATAAATCCATGTGCCTTTACAAGTTCTGTTTTAAGGCGCTGCATCATGAAGCTTGTAGCTCCATAGCAGAAAATGCCTCGGCCGGAACTACAAATGCAGAAAACATTTTTTATGCAGCTATGATCCTCCATAAATATATATATATATATATAAAATAAATAAAAAGATTAAGCAAGCAAAAAGATATCATTTAATCAAGATAAAAATTTGACAACTTAACTCTATATACTTTAAGTCTGGAAATGTTGGCATAATTAAGGCTTTTTGCACTTTACAGAAACCATAACTTAAACTTTTGACCCAGAATTTTCCCCAGAATATTTTCATTATTTCCTTTTTCTGAATTAATGTTTGGATTTCTACAAAACGAATGCAAAAAAAATTTGAGCGATGTGAATGATGTAAACAATTTTATTGAAAATACAAACACTTTTCACAACTGGAAAACAAACAATGGCACAAGTTCTTTTTCCTCCTTAACATATTATAAGAGAATAACAGACATGTCAATGATATTTGTTGGTTCTGTTTGAATACAAACACAGCAAGTATGATAGCGACGGTCCTGGTGTGGAAGCAGCTACTAGAACTGAATGGTGAGACTGATGAAACAGGAGAAACGGTTTTCTGTCCAGTTTAAGAATCCCTACAGCTCTATCCATCAGGTGTAAACCGTTAGAGGAAAAAAAATAAATAAATAGGAGACGCTACAACACATTCATCAACATGATCATAAGATAGTTCTGGACATTTTTAACTCAGCTGGGGCGACAAGTTGACGACAGGTGCCCAAGACGAATCCCGATCCATCAAATCAGCTGAACTTGATCCGATTATCTACATTAGCGAATGAACAAACATTTAGGTTAAATTATTTCATCAATCAGGCACACACAAAAAAAGTCAAGAAAGACATGTAAATCTTGGCAAAATGTCAGTACCTGTCCAAGCGGCTGACCACATCTCTCACTGTGTTGATGAGACTCTCGTGCTCCAGCGGGCTGCTGACGATGATGCCGTGGAGCTTCTTCATGTAAGAGTCGATGGTGTCGAGGGTGGGGGTTTCTCCGCTTCCTGAACACAGCAAGCATTTTTCCTCAGTGCTACATACGCAGATTTCTAAGTCGGTAGTAACTGTTAGTTTTGCGCTACCATGAGACTACCATGAGACTCTGAACCAAAACTAAGCAAAGGTTCGTTTTAGAGTGGAAGGAAAATAGAAATTTTTATAGTGGGGTGTGCATTTGTTTTCAGCCATCCAGAGTCAACTATTTGCAGAATAACAATTATAGCTTCAAAAACTTTTGGGGTGTATCTTTACCAGTTTGTGCTAATTTTCTTTTGTAAAAAAAGCAGTAGCTCAGTCAGATTGGATGGAGAATGTTTGACAAACAGCTCTTGTGGGCTATAGTATGATAGAAAATTTGTAGTCATAGCGGCCATCAAAATGCGTAACATTCTGTAATTTCCACTCAAAAACGCAAGGATCTGTAGGCAACCTGTGGTTATCTGCTTTGCCCAAGGTCAGACTGATATGTGACAGGATAAAACTGGATTTGAACCTACAAGCTTTCTGACACCTCCAACTTTAATCTAGCAAATAAAATCCACGTCGGTTTACTTTGATGTCCATATAAATGCAGCTGTCCTGAGAGGGTCTCAGATATTTTTTAGGGGACATTCGTGAACCCTTTAGACCAGGGAACTCCTACTAGTTTATAGATCATTAAATGCCTTAGCGCCTAAACATATTGAAGACCTGCTGTCTTTATACCGACCCCCCCAAGACCACTCAGGTCCTCCAACTCCAGACTACTAAGCATCCCTAGAATCAGAACCAAACATGGAAAAGAAGCTTTTAGTTTTTATGCTCCCCTTACCTGTAACAAACTTACAGACGACTGCAAAGTTGCTGAAACACTGAGCTGCTTTAAATCAAAAACTTAAAACTCGTCTGTTCAGAGCTGCCTTTGAGTAAACGATTATGACGAGGATGTCAATTGCTTCTTTTTTTAAACTTTCTCTAATGTTGTATTTTTTTTTATCCTTTTCATGTTTTATTAGTAACTGCTGTTGTTAATTTCAATGCTTTAATCATACGTGTTGTTTATTTCTTTACAGCCTAATCACGTAAAGCACCTGGAATCACCTTGTTGTTCAAAGTGGGCTATACAAATAAAGTTGCAATGCCTTCTACTGCAAACCTTGGGTTGATCTATCACATACAATCCCAACAAAACAGATGACTGATTGTAGTTTCACTGTGACCCAATGGGAAAATGTTCCCATTGTTAAAAGTACTTCTGTAAGGCAAGTAGGATTATGACCAGGAATGATTCGTTCCTACTGATCAGATTTCTGCATTTTAACTGTCTGATTCTCTTATTCGATGCACCACATTCACAACCATCCGGCCCCAAGTGAGACTGAAATCCATTCCAGGCATTTATTACTTCCAGGCTGCATGACTACCATGGCATTTTTGTGGGGGTCTCAAGACAATTTGCTTTAAATTGTTTTGCTGATCCTAAATGATGCAGCTGAATTACAGCCAGGCACAAACATGCCAAATATAAAATCTGCCTTATCCCACAGAAAGCTCTTAATGAGCTAAAAGATGTTTATTGTTCCCTATGACCTCACAAGAAGTGATCGTCCTCGGAGTACGGGGTTCAATTAGGCTTCCTCGGAATTTTTGCGTCAAGAAGAGGAGTAAGAGACGTGAACTTTCAGACTAATTTTTGCTGTGAATCCAGCTGCAATCTCACACAAAACTCAAGCCTTCTGTCTTTTTACAAGGCTAAACTGGCAAAGCAATGATCAATTGTTCTTTTTACTGATGGTTACTTAAAATTGTGCTTTTAGTACTTAAATCCATTTTGGCTGGAAAAGTAAATAAAATGATTCTATAGTGTTGTGTGTACAGAAGAGAATTAAGGAAACTGAAGGAAAATAACCTTTTTTTTTTTAGACTTCTGAGAACTAAAGTGAAAATTATATCTTTATTCTCCAAATTCTGAGGAAATAAAAACTAAATTCTCATATTAAACTATGTTTTTTTCCCCTCATAATTATGAGAAAAAAGTTGAAATTCTAACTTGAATTTCAGAACTTAAAAATTCATAATTTAAATTCATAATTCTCTTTTTTAGTGTCTCTTCTCAGTATTTATGGAACCGCAGGCAATAAAATCTTCTTCGCCTTACTGTTGTAGAAAGAATTCGTAATAAAGTTTATGATGTATGGAGAACTCGTGGCTGAGTCATAAACCTGGCAATATAAACTGTCATGTTCTGGTTTGATTCAAGTTTACCTACAAAAAAACCCCACAATGACGGGGGAGAAAATAAAGTGAAACCTGTTGTTGGTAAACTCAGGCTTCGATCTATCCACTCTAAATTACCAGCCCTTTAACACGAAGAATGAAAACATCCCTGAGGCAGTACCTAAGTTTAGTAATCATCCTTCATTACGGAGCTCTGCTGTAATAATTTATGGGCCTGTCTACTTTAAAAAAGGTGTGGGAAATAATAAGTGGTGAAAGGCCAAATCAGGGTAAATTCAATCTGTGCACAAATGTGCGTATTGGTGTCCGTTTGAAAAATACATTTAGTGGATGAGATGCAGAGGATTAAAGCACATTGAAGAAGGTGAGGACTGGAACTAAAACCACGCTCTACCAAAGTATTTTTATCCCTTTTTTAAAAGGGAAATTCAGTTTTTTTTTCAGCCTGGACCTTATTTTTGTGGGTGCTTTTTATGTTTTTTCACTCACCCTGAGAAGTTTGGAGCCAGTTTGAGCCATTCAGCAGTATTTAGACATCTAGTCTTGATCAACTGTATCCGTAGAAAGTGTGTGCTTGGGGCAGTACAGATGTTGCTTGTAATGACGTTTAATCTGCCCCAAACGCCTTAATTTTACCATGTTTATATTCTCGTTGGATTTGCAATGCTCCAGAAGTGAATCTTGATTGTCTTCCAGGACAATTTCGGGGCTTAACACAAAAACAGAAAGAAAAAAAAAGTGACAAATCTGCCGTGGTAAAACAGACCGGCACTCCTGCTGCAGCGTAATTGTGTATAACGACCAAAATCGGCCCGGATGAAAATACAGAAACACTTCCTAGGCGCTCTTAAGTAAAAGCGTATCATAAATATGATCAAATTAAGGCGTTTGGCGCTGATTAAACCTTATTACAAGAGGAATTTGGACTGCCCCTACCACTCCCGTTGTATGGATGTTCGCTGATGGAGGAAGTGAATGTAAATACTGCTGAACGGCTCAGACTGGCTCCAAAATTCTCAGGGCAAGAAAACATAAACTTTGCTAAAAAATAAGGTCCAGGTTGAAAAGAAACAGAATTCCCCTTCAATGCTTTTGTCAGGTTATCGTCAAAAACCTCCATGTTTTTTAATAGGATTCTATATGATAGACCAACACAAAGTGATAAATAAAATATGGTGTTCAACACTTTTAAGTAAATACAAATTTTAAAGGTGCATTTGTAATTACAGCCCCACAATTCAATTTTTTTAGAACACCTATAAGTCTTTTGTTACAAACACTGAACATTTACAGAAAAAAAAAAAAAAAAAAAAACGGCAGTTAATTTTTCTTAGTGAAATGTATCGTCTGACACAAGCCAGGTGCGATGCCTCACCCGGCAGAGGAACCGACGAGAAGCTGGAGGTGAGCGCCTGGCGCAGGGTTTCCAGGTGCTGCTGCAGGAGCCCGTTGCGCTCTCGCTCCTGCATCACGTCGCCCTCCAGCCGCTCCACCGCCCCGCGCATGCTCTCCACGTGCTTCTGCAGTGCCGCGTTCCGCTCCTCGTACTCCATGTTGGTCTTGCGCAGCTGCCGCATCTCGGCCTCCCGCGCTGACCAAGAGAGCCGCGTTCACACACAAGTAGAAGTCAGTGCTTGTTTTCATTCGCCCCAAAGGTCAGTTGAGCATCACTGAGTCATTGTTCTGAGTCTTTTTTTTTTTTTACCTTTGCTGTGGTTGAGAAACTCTTCGGTGAAGATTGGGATGTCAAACACCGTCCTGTCCTTTCCCTCTGCATCTTTCTGTTCATAGCCAAAGACATTAGGAGAAGATTAGCCGAACTGTGAGACACGGTCATTTATCTTACTGGGCTGTGGGTGGGATGGTAATTGATTTTAGATCTGGCCACAAGACATATACAGCAGATACAGTTTTATGAAATGCGGGGATGGAAGTAATTTCATCACCGGTGCATCTGAGATATGAAGACTTGAAATTCTTTGCAATAAATCTGCACTACAAACGGGCGTTAAAATGGAAGCACATGATTCAATAGAGCTTTCACTCCCTCCTCTGTAACAATGCACCATCCTTTTTCATTTCCCAACATTATGACAGTCATGCTAAATCCCCCATCCAGCTTCTGGTAATCTGGAGGGAGGGAAACGGCACCAATTCCCTCAGCAGCGCTCCGCACGGTTAAGTCACCTTGGTCGTAACCCTCCGAGAGGTTCTGAAAGACTATGTAGAAAGTCTCTTAATTACATGCACAAGTTAATAAAAATGAATTGCACGGTAAGTGGAAGCTAAGCGTTTGGGTCATAAACATGACTCTAAAGAGGATTAACACAGCTTCAGTCGCACTACGATGAACACTAAATGTTTAGAGCCAGGGGAGAGAAAACGGCGCCAACCGACTGAGATTACACAGACTTGGAATTAATCAGATAAACTAAAGGTTCACTCTTATACCCCTAAATTAACCTCCTTGCTTCTTTCATGTAATTTATTTTCAAATAAAACTTAAACCATTATATTTTAAAACATCAGAGTTTTTCAGCCAACAGATGATCTCCGGCGCATCCGGTCTTGTGTTTCACAAATTCGATGTAGAACTCCTAAATGTTACTCAGCGATATTGGACTCTCATCCTGTGGAAAGACTATAAATCCCCCATTTTGCACTAGCAGCTGGAGGCGGTAGAACTTATTTTGTTGTGCAGATGCAACGAGTTTGACACAACTGCTTTGGGAGGGGGTCTGTGTCGCTGTTGGGCTTACAGCATAGAGTAATTTTAAGGCTGAGGCGTACAGAGAGAGATTTGTGAGCATTCCTTTCTGCACAATGTCTGGAGATTATCCAAATTCCTTCTTCTCTTCACCTCACACCATCAGTCTTCTAAAGATTTTGGGTCTTGGGACGAAGATAACCATGAAACAAGACCCAGATGGCAGAGTAATCAATTGCAGTTATGTTGTTAGACATGCGTCAGCAGCATAGACCGGTGGTTACCAACCTGGGGTCCCTAGAGATTGCAGGGGGTCCTCACAATTGTGTCTGTGTTGGGTTTTCTAGGTTGCCCAAATTAATATTAGCAAATTACATTTATTAGTGTATTTTCCAGACTATAAGCCGCTACTTTTTTTTCATGGTTTGAACCATGCGGCCAATAATCTGGAGCGGTTTATTTATGGAGTTTCACAGCCATCGGCCACTAGAGGACCCCCTCAATCAATGGATTGTACAAGTCACGTCTTCACCAAATGAAACTTTTGTGCCTCTGTGCCTTTAAGAAGACAGGAAGAGAGAGAGAGAGAAAGAGAGGAGGACGTTTGCACGAACAATGACAGCAAAGTTGACCATGCAGACATTACGAGTGTGAGACAGTTTGCAATAAAAGGTTTTCATGCACAAACCCTCATTGAAAACAAAAAAAGAAATAAATGTGATGCCACTTTTAAGTTTAAGGCAATTGATCTGGCTTTTAAAGAAGGAAATAGAGCGCCAGCGGCTTCACGTACCGTTAGCAGCACTAAATCAATGGTGAGACGTTGAAGACGCCGGGGTGAAAAACTATCTCCATGCAATAAGACGAAAAAAGCTTTCAGAGGTAATAAAGGCAGATAACCCAAACTATAAATATTTCTTGAAATTGGCTGAACATAGAGACAGGACAGCCGAGGTGTTTCCACTGTGCTGAAATGTTAATAAGATTGAAGCTTCCCCAAACACTTTTCCCAACAATCCCCTCGCATGAACCCTTACATATGGAAATTGAATAGGAAAACAGCTGCGGCCTTTAATCGGGTGTGACTTGTTTATGTACACATTGGTGGTTTTTCCCTAAAATAGGCGGTTGCAGCTTATATTCAGGGGCACTTTTAAGTACTGTATATACGGTAACTCCAAAGGAAAAATATAGTGTCTATATAACCTGTAAAACTGTAAAACTAGAAGACTAAAAACAAAAACCTACTATTACTTTTTATTTTTTTTGCAAATACAACTTTGTAATTAATCACTTAACGGGTTTTTGCAGGTGGGAGCTGGGGTTGGGGGGTCCAGGCTTGTCTTGGACACAGGCAAAGTGTTCCTCATAGACAAAAGGTTGGGAACCATTTGCATAGACAATGCTTTAAAATATATGTATTGGAATAAAATTGGTTATTTCGTTAAACAAATTGGTTTAAATAAAACCTGAAATAGCTCAGAAAAATTTCCAGCTCCATTTTTTCCAGCTTGTGATGAGCGATGTCACAGTTTCTAAGCGACAGGAAATTTGCCGAGGTGAGGGCGAGAACGCAGTTAAGCTCGGAGTTAACGGCCCCGATGAGGAAATCACACAAAACTCTAAATTTATCCAAGGAACGGACCACAATAAAAAACATTCATAAGTGTTTCGCTTCCAAACAAACAAAGACAAAATTTCCACAAAGTTTGATCACTATTGAGCAACCTTGATGCACTGAACTGAAACAAGAGAATTGAACAATATCACAGCTACTCCTGATAGTTAATGGAAAATAGAGAGGACTCTCTGTCCTATTACAGACATCTGCTTCTCCCCGTAGTTCTTCACTAAGTTGGCTTATTGCAAGAGGTATAAGAGCCCACTCTTCCATGGCTTTTGTCATTTTTCCCTCTCCAAAGTTTTTCAAATCGTGCACTTATGGCAATGCCCAGGTTTGTTTGTAAAATAATTTTTCTCCCAATGCATCATCCAGCTGTTCTAGAAACAATGAAACATTTGGAGACGGTAGTGTAGCCTTCACCCACATGACACAAATGTATCTGAACTGCAAATAGGAAAGCTAAACTGCACAATTACATAGCTGCCCACTCCGATCTTTCTTGGTCGACAAAAGGACCCAGCCTACGTCGACTTCAAAGGTTGGAGTGTCTAGTGGTTGGTTATGCTGACCAGAGGGCAACAGGATCTTTGTTGCATTGAAATCTGGAAATTTGTTTTTCCTCTTTCACCACCAAATTATCTGAGTAGTAGCGAAATACATAGACTAGTGTCCAGTGCCAATGACAAAAGTGCCTTTATCTCACAACATATTTATAATCCAGAGAAACAGAAAGTGATGGATTGTCAATTTGAAGTCCTAGAAAACTGGTATCATCTACGAAAGTAAAATATAAATAAAAAACTAGTGGAATTTATTTCAGACTGTTAAAGGCTAACCCTACCCTAATCCACCAACCATTGTTACTAGGGATGTGTATTGGCAAGAATCTGGAGTTACGATATGTATCACGACACACAGGGGAACGATAAGATATATCACGATACGATGAGTAATGCTATATATTGCGGTTTTCAAAACTGAATTTAGCTGTAAAAAACCTGTCACAGCATCCTAAACACCGCAACCTGTTTCATCCATAAAACATCCAGTTTTATTACTAGTTTTAGTTGATCCACTGGAATGAAGGAGGTAAAAAAGCCTACTTTCTATTTTACTGCAAAAATGATTGTAATTTCAGAATTTCATTTAAAAAAATGTGATTCTTTGCTCTTGAATATCGATAAAATATCGTGGCATAAAATATTGCAATATATTGTCATAGTGATATTTTGTTACATCGCTAATTGTTACACTGGGGAGTTTGTGAGAAATCTGTTTTTTGAGGAAATTTCTCCCAACTAAATGAATTGGATTTTTCTACATTTACATAAATCTGCTTAAGCTGTTCTTAACATGTCTTTATCAGGGGGGTGTCAATAAATTTAGTCAGCACCAGATGTCTGCAAGAGTAATACACATGAGGCCATTAACATAATGAGACACTAGAGAGAGAGATAGACCTATCAGTACCACCGCATTAATGACCCACATCAGGAGGTCGAAAAACACAAGAAAGGCCAGGCTGGCGTACCTGTTTATCATCGACTCCAGATGACAGGTTACACAATGCTATTATTTATTTAGAAATAATGCCATTGTGAAAGAATTACGCTAGATTATAAAAGCAGAAGTCCCCCCCCCCCCAGGATTTACCAGCTTTCAGAAAAACCCAGAAAAACTTCTTCAGACTGGTTTTCCTTTTTCCATCTACTGAAAACATGTCAAGATTTTACGCATTTTATCTTAGTTTCTGTGGCCAATTTAAGGATTTATAGTGTTTATTTTAAAAACCATACCATACCACATAAAATAAAACATTTATAAGAAAACACAAAAAGAGGCAGATTAGAAAGAAATGCTTAGCAAATCAATTCGATGTTTTAAAAGTCTGTTTCAAATACACTAAAAAACAGTCCTTCCATAATCATCCTAATCACTGTAATTTACTAAATAACGCTCCCTCCTGATTTCATCAGCACTATGTTATCTACATCAGTGTTCCCCAACCCTGCTCCTTAAGCCACTCTACCCTGCATGTCTAAGTCGTTTCGCTGCTTCAGATGATTCCGGTTCAGCAAAACCCATGTTAATCAGCCACCAAGTGAAATCAGGTATGCTGAAGCAGGGAAACATCTCAAACATCCAGGGCAGTCTACTTTGAGGACCAGTGTTAAACAACACTGATTTACCTCAATGTGTGCTGAACGGACTCAGCTGTTTCTGTAGCAGATTCTTCTCTGCTACGACATGCTGTTCACTTAGCTTCAATAGGCTGCCATGATGTTTAACCAATAATTTGCCTAAAACAAGCATATCTCATTCCATTTCTAAAGTTTTTTTGTTTTTTTTTGTGGCTCTATTGTCCCAAAAATCTCCCAAAGATAGGATTTGAACTCGTGACGGCCATGACGAGGACTAAACCCTCCTTTCCATCGGACGCATCAGCAGCATGTTACAGCGGCAGCACGTCATACGCAGCTGTTAGCCACGCTGTAATCAATATAATCCTTTCCAGCAGAGGCGAAAGCAGCACGAGTCTGTCCCGTCTCAGTAGCGTCGTGTCGCAGCACTTTCCTAAATATCCGCGGCATTCCTATTTTCCACGCAGTAGGTCTCTGAAACGTGTACATTTCAACATTTTGGATAGGGGAAGACAGGAAATCAGATGGCTCGGCATACGGAAATTTTCAAAGTAAAAGAAACGTGCCGCTTTCCGGTTGCTTTACTTAAAAAAAAAGTTCACTACTTGTGCGGCCCGGTGAGAAGTCAGTACCTCGCTGGAGAGTCTCATTTGTGTCTCATCAATGACGACGAACGGTTGATCATTGAAGTGGAGAAGCACTCAATCCTGTTTGACCCCAGTCACACTTTTTATGAAGACAACGTCAAGAATGATAAAGCATGGAGTGACGTCTCTGCTGTTATGGGGCAAGATGGTGAGTTCATCCTACTTATGAACGTGAGCCCCCGGTGGATAGGGCTAAGCAGCAGAATACGCGAGTGAAACGCTCCTGTAACATGCTGCTGACGCATCCGGTGGAAAGCCCAGGTCATGGTGCGTTCACACCGTCCCAAACGTCAAGAATACATGTTAAGTCTATGGTTGAGGCTGTCAGAGGCTCTGCGGCGCTTTGTGTGCATTGGGCAGGTGAATTTTTTTAACTTTTCCTGCGTTTCAACCTACAACGCGGCAAAAGCCAGCAACGCAGAAGTTCGCAGTGCGTCAACCAATCAGAGTATCTCACTGTATTGACGTCTCCTGACGTCAACGTTATCTAGGCAGCCACGAGCCGCCGTTGTTTAAAACATCTGCCAGAGAAAGACCCGTCCATGCACTTTGCACACTTCAGCCTAAAAATGTATAGGTATCCAACTAGTCGCTTTGTGAGCATTCTTTGTCGCTGACAAAGCGCGAGGCTTGAACGCACCATAAGGCTTCCATTCGTGGGGCGCTCACACTAACCATTTGGCCACGTGACGCTACTCTCATTCCATTTCTAATGGCGTACCTGACTCAGAATATTCGGTACAAAGTCTGCAGTAGTCTTACATCTCTCCTCTATAGAGGTTCTTTGCAAAGAAATATGCCAGCTAGATTTATCTGTGTTTTGATTAAAACTCATTGATATTTTAGCTTTAGGCACTTTTTCCAAAGAGTTATGGGTATTTAAGCATTGACTGACCTTAAAGAAACAAAACAAAAAATTAGAGTAGTGGAAAAATTTGTGACCTTACTTCTGTGGATCATAATGCAGAAACTGCTTCGGGAGTTCTTGTAGCTAGTGCTTTGCACATATTGTGGGCAGAACCTTTTTCTTGCGGGTGGAATATTTTGCCTTGTTTCCACTGAGTGATACGAGTCCGTTTGGTACACTAGTATGTCTCTTTCCGTTCTATAAGCAGCCCATTAAAACAGACTTGAAATGCGCCATTTCTGTGCCTCTTTAAGTTGTACGTCCATAGGATAATGGTACCGTATGGTTTAGGTGAAGCTACTGATGTGACACAGCACAGTCCTTTGTTTGGGGGACAGAAAAGTGACAGAAAAGTATGAGACATACTAGAGTGTTTAAACCTGTCTACATAGTGGGAGTCCAACTGTCGGTGGAAATCCTCTTCTAAACATGGGAAATAAAAAAAATGTACAGAAGAGGACTTCCCAGGAGTTCTCCACATGAGTTCCTGTGGGGCATGAAGTGACATGTCCAGCAGCAGGACCTTGGTCCTGAATCCTAGGATGATATCTCTGCTCTTGCAGCCTATCTATAGGGCTTTTATGGTGCTTTGAACCCAGGACTTTTGGTGGATTGAGTTAGATTGGGTGGGAATGCTAAAGTTTTTCTCCATTCCATTTGGTTTGGTTCTCTTTCACCACAGCCTGCTGTTCAAATGGCCCAAAACAAAAGGAGAAAAGCATGAAGAAAGACAAATTCAGCCCCTTCAGCTGGGCTTTATTTTTTCTTGGTCACGTTTTTGTGATCATTTCAGAAAACTTGCGATTCATTTTGTAGCCCCAGTCCAAACTCTCCTCCCCTCCCCCATTACTGAACAGGTTAGTGTAACACATAAAATCCTTAAGTGAACTTGAAGAGGGTTCCTTCCCGTAATGAAATATGATAGTTTACACTTATAAAAGGGCAATTTTGAGTGTTACCACCAGGCAGGTGGAGACTTACTGACCTCATGAATAGGCTCGGGGGCCACTTGGTGCCCGACATCTGGAGAGGAAGGAAAGAACAAATGGTGAGGACATCATAGATGAGTCAGATTTTCTGGGTTGCAGTCAGCTCATTATATTTTATATGAATAAAAACATAAAGGTCAACAAAAGACATCTACGCTTTATATCAATCAGATGAAATAGGGCAATGATCAAGCTCATCATCGCTTTTTCTACCCAGCAGAGCTGTTTTCCCACAGATTTTTTGGGCTGTAAAGTTTTGAAGGTAATTAGAAGCAGAATTTGGTAAAATAACACAAACAGTAGGTCCTTAAAGCCAAATGACCACTGCTTCATCTCATATACAGCTGATTCCACCTCAGCCAAAGAGTTTTTGGCCAGGGTTTGACTTAGTTAGGAACATAACTTTTGATTAATTCTTCATGAAGTGTCAGCAGTGGGACAAGGAACAAGTAACCCGATTTTAGGGGTGATCCAGATCACCGTCTGGGTTTAGAGCTGCCTTGGAGTGCGTTCATTGTGTAAACTACACAGCACAACGCTACCTTTAGCTCCCACTAACAGGAGAAAACGCTTTTTAGTTCTGATTTCCCTCTTAAATGGAAACATGTTTGATTTGTTCTTTAGTTTAAGAAGGGATACGGTGAGAAGAAGGTTTTCTGGATAAATGAATCCAACGGGGAAAATAGCTGCAGCCAGTCGTTACTTATTTTTAGGGATGTCCCGATCCGATCACGTAGTTTCAGACTCAATCGGAATTGGACGTCATCTCCCGATCAGGACTCAGATCTATACTGTACGTACCTGTCAATTTTTTAATTCTATATGGGTGGGGGCTAGTGGATAGCTATACTCCCAGGAGTTGATAGCTATTCAATAGCATTTATATTGTATTCACTTAAAATAATATTCAGTCCAAACAAACAGATAACTACTTTTTGAAGTGAAATTAAACAGTTGCACTTAGAATACACCTGGTGCTGTTTCCGCTTCACATGGAACTGTAATGCATATCAATTTGTGTTTAATCAAATAGTGGGATTACTGCCGAGGTTGTTGTCATGAGGTGTAAGATTTTTGCCTCGGTGAGATGACTTCTCATGGGGTTTTAGATGTTGTTCTGGATGCTGTATCCATGCGCTGCCACACTGTAGACTGGAATCATGTGTCGTTTCAGGCAAAGTTTTAAAACGAGGAAACCTTTCTCCATTAAAACCAATCAGAAGTCTTAAAAACTCTTGAACTCTGGAACGGTTTCAAGATCTGTAAAGAACGCTTCAGCGTAGGGCTGGGCAACATGGACAAAAAATTGTATGCCGATATATTTGGGCTAAATATCGATATACGACATATATCCCAATATATTTTATCACAAAATGAGAGCGTATATTTAGTCACAGTTAAACCAAAAATTTGGGAGAAATAACTTGTTTGGAGAATGCTGATTTTATCTCTCAGTCTTTAATAAAAGGAACTGTTAGCCTCATATAAGGCTCACATGTCCTGCTCGACCACATGTCACTGGTCGACACAAAATGTCGTACGTTGGGGAGCCGGTCAGCAAGATGCTGCCTGACTTCAGTGTACATTTGTGGCAGGGCTTCCCCTGCAAAGTAGTTGCGACAGGGAAGCTCATATCTCGAGTCCGTGATTTTCAGTAGCTTTTTAAATCCCAGCCCCCTTCTTGCTCTGTGCGTGAAAGAGAAGGAGCGGGGACGTGGGAAGCAGTGCTGAGAGTGCCTGGTCAGCAGCTTTCCTGGAGCAAGGATCACAGCGCAGTTTGAACAATGTATATCGATATATTGTCCAGCCCCGCTTCATCGGCAAAAAAGCCTGCAGGAGGAAAGAAGCAGCATCAGGTGTTTGGCATGGTTTGGCACCACTGTTTTTGGCACACATTGTAGCGCATCTAACCAACCGCAAAGGCAGTCGTGCTCCAAAGCGTGTCTCAGAAACTTTCAGCTCCCCGTGAGCAAAATTCCTTTATCAAAGGGAGAATGTTTTATTTATTTGATTTATTTACCTTAAGAGCAGAAAATGTCTGGTCCACATTTGCAACATGAAGTCAATGTGAATACTAATCTGTAAAAATGTCCAACAGGCTTTAGATTTTTCTGGCGCTGTTCTAAAAAAAACCCCGTCAAATACAGAAAATATTCAGTTAACATGTCTCCTGATATGTATATACATCCTCATTATTAGGCTTGTTGAACCCGAGGTACTATTTTTTCATGTAAAACTTTTTTATGTTTAGGCTACTGTTGCACACATCCAAAGTGAATAATTTATTCTATTCGTTCCTTGATTTTTCAAACTACCTCACAGAAGTGTTAGTTAGATTAGATTAATTAGATATTATTTTATTTTATTTTAAAACAAGATGAACATAAAAAGGAACATCCTGGATATGATCTTTATTCTTTTTTATGCATTACCTATAGAAGTATCGGATCCGGACTCTGTATCAGCAGATACTCAAAGGGTGTATTCAGACCAGAAAATTCCTTTAGTCCGGTTGTGTGGTCCGGACTAAAGGCAAACTATTTTTTTGTCCTTTGGTGCAGTTTGTATTCAGACTGTTCATTTTTGCAAGTGGACTATATTTTGTAAACACATCCACATGTGTGACGATCGGTGCTGCTATTGGACAGCGATGACGTGGGTGTAACTAGCAAAGACCCGGAAAAGGAGGTAAACAGCTGTGAAATCATGCGCCTATCAGAGCTGCAGGAATGGATGTGAGGGCGAAGAGATGCTTCTGTGTTCCACAAGCGGAGGAGAGCCGGAGCAAGATGACAAGGCGTTGTCAAGGCTGGGAGTTGAGCGAGCACCGGGCCGAGCTATGGAGCTGAGCCGCGGATGACACCCAAGAAGAACTGAAACAGAGCTGCTGGAGGAGTTAGCCCCGGGGCTAAAAGTCGGCAGCGAGAGCTGTGGCAGAATGAAGTCGGAGAGACGGAGCAGGCAGACTGAATTGGAGTTTTCAAGATGTGTGTCTGGTTATGATCAGAAGCAAGGTTGGGACAATGACTGAGCGATGAGAGGTAAGTGCAGGAGTCTTTAGACTGGAGCTAATGTTATGTCCTGTTTATCTATTGCTCAGCTGTTTATTCTGACAAAACTTTCCTGTCGGCGTCATGATCTCCCTTCAATTGCATGTCAGAGCAACTCATTCAATGCAAGTTTCGCGATGCTCTGTTTGAGAATTTAGAACAGCGAATGCGTGCAGTAAAAAGAAGGAAACTATGCGTTCTGACCCCCGATATGTTGGAAGCAGCATGAATAAACAGAAGACAGAAGATCAGGAATTATTAACATTCACTACAGCATACGGGATATTGATTTGTGGCGCTGTGAGTCAAAAGCGTGGATAAATAATAAGAATAATTTGACAAAAAGGCGCATGTATTGTGGAATTAGTTCGGATCAAGACTGTCTGTATTCAGACCTGAAGCAAAGCAAACCTCTGTTGGTTTGGAACCGGACCGAGACCACCTGAAAAAGTTGGTCTCTGTCCATTTTTCTAATCCGCAGCAGAATTCGTTTGTGTGTATTCACACCTGCATAAAAGGTCCGGACCAGCGTTCTAAACAAACTCTGGTCCGTTTAAAGTGACCTAAACTCGACTCGAGGGCAAAAAAACCTGATCGGGACATCCCTACTTTTTTTATATTTCCCCAAATTTCAACATTTCCTCTGTTTTCGTCTTTAACCACATGCATTATAGGTGTCTACAAGAGTAGCCTGTACAGATTAGACCAAATTCAGCCCAAAGCACTAGCTGATGATTTGGAGATCTGATGACTTGGTTAAAGGGTTCAGAAAGTTCAAGCAAAAAGAGAAACCACCCATTTCTGACTGCTTCCTCAACCACTTACTCTTATTACACATTCACTTCCTGTGAGACATCCTGTCTGGACTGGACTCCTGGGCAAACAATGACTCGCTTATACAAACATCTCTTCAGACACAGGAAGTGTATCACTAAAACACTTCTCCTCCAGGAA
The DNA here is from genome assembly GCA_028564705.1 of Apricaphanius iberus. Taxonomy (NCBI): domain Eukaryota; kingdom Metazoa; phylum Chordata; class Actinopteri; order Cyprinodontiformes; family Aphaniidae; genus Apricaphanius; species Apricaphanius iberus. The sequence continues at coordinate 850,944 of JAPXFQ010000708.1, read as the reverse complement.
GTCCCAAAACAGGAGAAGGTGGCTTGCTAGCGAACATCTTTCCTGACCACGTCTCACCTCCCCGGTGCCTCTTGCCCTTCTGCTTCTCCTGGACCTTCCTGGTGAAATGCTTGTACGCCTCAGTCTTTTGGTACTTCTCCAGCTCTCGCATGTAGCGCTCCTTATCTCGCTCTGCTTCGTCCAAATATCGCTGTGGAGGCAGACAAGACGGCAAAGTAAGAGGGGGCTTGACTCAACAGGCCTAAAATGTGGCTATAAAAATGGCTAAAAGAGGATAGAAGAGGAATTTCATCAAAAAAAAATTTTTTTTTACCCACATTTTTTATAGTCCAACGCAAACTTCTATTTATTTTACTGTGATTTATGCCGGTCACCCTGAACATATCTTTGCCACGATGACACTAATTAGTGGCATCATAATGCTGTTGGGATGCTACTGTTCAGGAGCAACAGGGAAGCTTGTCAGAGGGGATGAGAAGGTTAATGGAGCTAAATACAAGGTAATACCAGGGGAAAACTTATTGAAGGCTACAAAAACCTTGAGAACGGAGGTGGAGGTTCAGCATCCACCCTAGATGTACACCTGAATTTGACAGTATTACCCTAACATGTCGCCACAGTGTGTGCCATCTCTGTAGTTATGCTGCTACTGGCTTAGGCCACGTCCACACTAAGCCGGATAATGCCTTAAACGTATAAGTATTTAGTCTACACCCCCCTATCGTCCACACTAAGGCGGCTTTCTTTGTGGTCTGTGGCCGGATAAGTATTAGCCGGGTAAGAGAGCCGTGTAAATCTTAATTCAACGGCTAAGCGAGCTAGTGTGGACAGCTTCCCCGGATAATGAAAGGAAGTGGCGTCAATGAATGCTGCGTCAATAACGATACGACACTACAGAAAAAAGACAACAGCGAAGAGTAATAAATCGATCTCGTCGTCTGTCCACACCAAAAACTCTCTCTTCTTCTGAGCAGCTATTGTTCTCTTCGGTTAACGGGACAAGCAGATATGTACTGTGCTGTAGAACTTCTTGTATATATTATGTAGGCGCCGGTGTCACGTAGATTACACGCGTCTTTTCGCGCATGCCCAGTATTTGCACAGGTCGGCATGGGATTGCGCAATCATGGGACCTTAAACGGACCTTAAACGGGGCGTAAATGCTCATGTTGAGTGGATAACATTAGGCGTCTAACTCCCCGTATAACCTTATCGGCTTAGTGTGGACGTAGCCTTACATTTCTCTTCTACTACTCTCCAGTTGCATTAAAAGCTGGTATTTCAACCGAGAAATTGATGTTTTTGCTCAGTTTTCTATTATCTCCATAGACGCTACAACTGGTCTGGCATTCTGCTCAGCTGTGATGCCTTGAACGAGGAGTTTGGGGTAGCAACTGGGATGATTATCTCAGTAACTGAATGTTCCCGAATCAATATAGAATTGGAACAGATTGAATCGGATCAGATTGTGACAATCAATTCTCTAGAAAATCAGACTGGAATTCTTTAAATCTTTTCATCGATACCCAGTCCTACATGGAGGCTCTAAAAGACCTCTTAGTCAATCACCATATAGCAGCGACGAAACACCAACACAAACACCCCCCAGACATTTCTCTTCACAGTTGCCTTCGCTCAGAGCTCAACGTCGTCTGGAAAACCTCTCGTCTGACCTGCTTCTCCTCTGGGGGCAGCTTGCTCCACTCATTGCCCAGCATCCTCGTAATCTCTGGAAACGGCACGTCTGGACGCTCGGCCCGCAGCTGCTCCCGCCTGTCGTTCATGAAGCGAACGTAGCCCGTCAGGGGAGCTTTGGGCGCGTTGCTGTCCTTCATTGGCTTCTTCCTCTTCCTCCCTTTGGTCCAGCTGCCACGTCGAGGTTTCTGCAGAAACAACAATAACATAGAAAAAAAAAAAAAAAAAAAAAAAAAAAGAGTAAAAAAAAAAAAAGTGATATTCAGGTAGCAGCACCGGTGGAGCTTTCATGGAGTTTCCAGTGGAAAAATGTGTCATTTGATATTTGGTAACCTCTTACCTCATCTCCATTTCTCTGGCTGCTGTTGTCAGCGTTGGCTGCAGGAGAGCCCGTCTGCTCATCCATCACTTTTAATGAACACAAGAGAGAAAAATAAAATCTGAATACAGAGGGGGAAACATCATAATATCTACAGATTTCATAACCATTTATATAAGATCCAAAAGAAAGGTCAGAGATAAACTAAACTAGGGTGTTATCTGCAAAAAACAGATGGGACACAAAATGGGTCAAGCATTGGGAGACATTTTTTTTTCATTCTGTTTCTAACACTTAGTGGCACTGAAACAGCAATGCCAGGAAATAGACTGCTCCATTTGCAGCTGGATCTTACTTTTCATCCAAACTCCTCCCAGTCCTGCCTCAGAACTACCTCCTGGCCCAGCCGGGTTTCCTCTAGCAGAAATGTCTTGCTGCTACCAATCGTTGACGTGCAAGTGAAGGAAAAAGGAAAGGAGCGTTCTACTGCAAACGCTAAAGCGGTCGTATTTCAACTGTTAGACTAAGTGTCCCGCAACCAGGTGGAAGATATCCCACACATAGGATGCACACACCCTGTATGTCTCAGATCCAGTCAATCAAAGCTGGTTCTATTCTTCACAGAGACTCATTAAAGTAAACTGGTCAAACAGTTTTGTTTTAAGCTTCTAACAGGTAGGGCTGAAAGTTTCCGGTGTTTTACTGTGAGGAAGCATAAAAAACACACAAAAAAGAAAGAACACATCAAATATGATCCATATGTAAACTGTGCAGCACTGCCCTCTGCTGGGGACTTAACATATAAGAACTGATTAAAATAGACCAAGATTGACAAACAAATGAATATTTGTGATTAGGGCATCTGACAATAAGAAATCATTTATCAGGATTAAAGTATGAAAAAGGTTTTTTATTTTTGACATTTATTTAAAAAATGATTAATAACCAACAACACTGGTTTATCCCTGCAGCAATCACTGGGGTTTCAGTAACAAAAACCATGTAATGCTTTTCATACCAAATAAATAAGGATGCAACTATATCAGTTTTCTTTTAAACCAATACGATACCGAATACCAATGCCGATACTTCTACCACACACAAAAAATGCAATGGATTGGAAAACAGGTTTTATTTTCGTCCCTGTTACAACAAATGATTGCGAATTAAATAAATATAAAAAATAAAGAACAATAAAAATGACCAAAAAACTAACATTTCAAGTGAAAAAAGAGAATTTTCTGTGAAATTATTGCATTGTTTGCACATTTTAAGTATCGGTTCATGGTATTGATTAACTAACCGATATGAGTACATGAGAACGGTATTGTCCCTGATACCCAATACCAGTATCAGTGCATCCCTCCTTATAAAACATATTTCACACAGTCATTTGAACCAGAGATCGGTTCTATATAAGCATCAAAATTAAGTGAAACCAATAAAGTTCCTTCAACATACCCATCGACTTCTGCTTTTACTGTTCTAACGGAACAAGAGGCACCATCTTCACAGTACTAAAATGCCCTAAAATACTGCCAACTATAAACAAAGGTGGAGCTGCACAGTGAGGCTAGTTAGTAGCACTGAAACATTGCAACTAGAAGGTCCTGGGTTCAAATCCCAGACAGGTGTCGCATCTGCACAGACTTTATATGTTCTCCCTGTTCATGTGGAAGTTCTCTCCAGGTGCACCAGCTTCCTCCCACAGTCCAAAAAACATTATTTTTGGGTTAACTAGTCTCTCTAAAATTGCCCTTAGGAATGAGTGAACTTGGTGACTTTTTTGTTATATAATGCAAGATTTCTGTATAAACATAGTAAAAGATTTATGCGTTACACATTTACATTTGCTTAATCAATGTATGTGTAATTAAAATGCAGAACTCTGAACGGGGTAGATTCAAATAAATGTCAAAGTAATGCTTTGTTAAACTTAGTCAGTTTAATTTAATAAAAACAACTGTTTAATAAACGTTTATTAAAAATGGAAACGTTTTATCCAACAACCCCTGCCTGAATACATTTTAATATTTAGACATACGTCTAGAGATCCTCATTGATCTGGCTGAAAGCTAGCGCTAACATCCACAGAGTAAGAAATCAACCATGTGTGGTCAAAGGCACATTTAGGTGTCCCACTTTGGATTCTCACCACTAAAAACACATCGGACTGTGTAATTAAATTATAGCACAAACAGCAGTTAGTGGCTAACATCAGGTGCTAGCGTCACAACAGCTAGCTATTATCACATTTTACAGCTTTAATAGTAAAACATAAAATCCCACACACTTTTACTTATTTGGTATCCCAACAACGGCATATCAAACACTTGAACATTAGTCAGCGTAATATAGTTATAGTGGTATAAATCCAACTGCCGAGCTAACAGCTACATGTGCAGCTAGCTGGCATTAGAGATCAGTTAGCAGGACGAACAGACGGGAACAGTAACGTTGAATCTCAGCTTTCTCTTTAGAGTAAAACACACAAATTGTATTGTTTTCACACAGAAAGCGATATGCATGCATTAAAAACTGACCTTACTGAAAGTGATTCGTAGTTGTCACAGGCAAATTTCTTAACCAAAACAATACAACAGCTACACCATAGAAAACATGTAGATAGAAAAGCTATAGATTCATGTCTAGAAAATATCCAGCTAATCCAATCTGTATGATAAATACAAATCCCATTTTTACTTCAGTTATAAGTACAACGGATAAGCAACGTATATTACACAAGCAGCCAAAACGTAAAGAGCCACATAGGCGGAATCATTTGTTCAAAACCGAAAAACGTGTCTAGATATTCTAGTTCTCTGGCTAAGCGTTGGTGTTTCCTTTTCGTCGTGGATATTAATGCAAAAATCTCGTCCAAATTTCGTTCTCTGTTGCCATCTGGCGGTCATCACGTTTCCAGTGAGCCTCCTAGGAACTTCACGGAGTAATTAAACAAACAAACAAAAAAAGTAGGTTACATTGCTTGTAAAATCAATTAAACAGAAAACAGAACAAAAGATTGAAAAATATTTCTCCTGATCTGGATGTATACCAAACCATACCAAAACGATTGAAGCATATAAAACCAACCATGTTGAACAAAGTGAAGTACAGCAAACACAAACTTAAAATGACAAACATTAATCAAAGAATACAGTGGCACAAAGACACAATACAGGGCCAATAGTAAAACAGTAAAACTTCAAAATCATAGTTAAAAGTTAGAGTAAAAGTATATTACAACATATCACAACATAATAATAACATATTTTTTTCATTTGCAATCTTATGTAAATTGTGAAAAAGATTCATGTTTCACACAAACAACAAATAAGAAAAATCCAAAAGAAAAGTCAGAAAAGCTCAGCTTCCAATGTATTCATTCCCCTGTGTTGAAAGTTTTCAGTACAGCATTTCACTGCAGATACAGCTGTATGTATTTTGGAGTATACCCCAGCTTTAAACATGTTGAAATTTTGACATTTTGACAAGTTTTTGTAAAATAGCTTGAGGCCAGTCTGATCGGATCAAGCGTTATCCTACTTGTGTGTTTTGCATTCTGTCTGGCATGTTCTTTGCTGTTTGCTCACCAGTGTTCTCTAAAGTGGAATCTGTGAAGTTCATGGTTGTAACTTGGCAAAATATGAAAAGGAATAAAGTATCTCAGCTGAAGTGCTGTCAAAACCTTTGTTTTCATCCTTAAGGTTAAATGTCAGAGAATGATTAATTTTCTAATTTAAAATCAACAGTCAGGGAGGAATAAGTTGGAAGCATTCACAACCTAATTGAATCTTTGATCGCAATCTCATACCAATTACCCCGAGTTAATCCAACAAAGTTCCCAGGCTCATTACACACAGGTTGGCCAAATCAAGCTGCTTCTTGTAGATTAGCTAATGAAGTCACAAACCAAACAGAACCAACTAATAGTTGTCCATATCAAGCAGACCCAATCAGTGGCTGGGGAAATTAAACATCTAAATCCATAAATGACAAATTATGTCCTGCTATTCCTAGAGTGATAATCAGAACCCTATAGACAGTCCTGATCAGAATAAATCTCACAATGATTTGGGGATTTTCATGATGCATTTACATCATTTTTCCTCCATGAACGGTTTGTACAACACACAACTTCAACTGAATTTAAAAACGAATATTGGTTGCAAAAGTTAGAATTTTGTATTATCATTATTTTTTATTCTGAACCACCGGGTCATAATTATAAATACAATTTCTAATATCTACACTATAACCCCAACCACACGCTTCTTATATAATTGTTATACCAGAGAATTGGTTTTAGATCTGATGTTTTTCAAAAGCTAATGTGAGCGTGTTTTATCAATTCCAAAACTACTCTTCTTTTTCTCATTCAGATTTTTATTGGTAACAAACACAAGAACAGAGTTAAATAAGTCCAAATATGCCACTCATATTCCCATTTTTAAGGAATAAAAAATAAATAAAACAGAGATGTGGGTTCCCAGATTATCAAACATAGGCAGTCCCAGACCAATTATACTTATATAAACACAAAAGAAAAAACATGTAATAAAAAGGGAAATGAATGGAAAAGCAGTAAAACCGGGTTACAGTTGCAAAATATCAAGTTAGCAAAAATCCAATCTTAAAATGATGCCATAAATATTCTCCATGATCACCAACTATCCTGTTCAAGTCTCCTAGCATATACTATTTTTGCATTATATATGTATATGCATTGTATAGTCCATGGGCTACACCAATCACTGTCATTATTTTCAGTAAACCATCTCCTAGTAACGGATTTCTTTCCAGCAGCAACAGTACACTGTATATATATTTCTTCTCAGACACCACTAGCCGAGCTGTTCTTACCCCAAGATACAAGGTCTCAAAATTATTCAGTAGCAGCATCCTAACTTTATCTATACTGTTTTTAAATTGAAGCCAAAAAGAGCTGGCAGGGTTTGTCCCACACTTCCTCTGACAGGATGTATCTCTTCCCAATGATGCCCCACCTAAGGTTACTCTAAAAAACAAACAAACATGTTTTTGTGAAAAAGTTGTTTTGGTTTTGTTTAGATATCGTCTAACTTGAAGAAACCAAAATAAGTCTTTATTGTCCAAATCATATGTATTTTTGAGAGCCCCCAAAGATTTTACAGTTTAAAATTTGGTCATACACTACATCATATATTGTGACCCCCTACGTTGCCCAACGTTTGAACCTACTATGTGAAGTATCTGGGGTAAAATTTGGGTCATTACCTATCCAAATTATTGATAGATATGGTTCCTTACATACCCTAACTGTCCTTGCCGTGTAAACTGCGCCTTAGGTTGAGGTCAACCCCAGTGACCATCAACCGCCGGGCCTTAGTTATGTTAGATTAAAGACATGCTTATAAGATGCCCAAATTGATCCTGGAGGGATGTACATATTAAATAAAATAACCTCCACACCATTTAATCTCCCAATGATTGTCACATAACGTCCTTCTTTATCAATTATGTGAAGCAGATGTGATCATGTGTTGTGCATTTTTGGTTGCACAAATCGCTTTGATAAAGACAACAGAACGGGAAAGTTAAAATCCCATCAACTCGCCTCCTTTCAAGGCAAATAAAATATGTCTTCGGATTGCAAGCTAATAGAAGTATCGATTGTAACAATGATTAAACATGCAACAGTCTGTAGAAAGAACTTCATAACAGGTGAACTAATGCTAACAACAAGCTAACAATGTTAACCAACACTGCTACTGCAGGAAAACTGTAAACAATAGCAATGGGAACCAGAGCTGTGTAAGCTGGTGTAGGCTGTGTCTCCGCAGTGTTGATGAAAAAATTATCCATTTTAGTTTCTGGTTTTTGTTTTTATTCACTGTACTGCATTATCCCAACATGGCAGATACGCCAGTCAAGACATCTGTGTAGCATCATGTTAGCAGAGGTTGAGAGAAACGCCAGATTCCAATTTTGGAATACTTACTACTAGAATATGTGCAAAATTATCAAAACCATATAACTATTTATTGTGGCTTGGCTCTTGTTTTGTTATGCTTCTAGTCAGTGTCAGTGTTGGGCTTTTTAATGCACAGGTGCTGTTATTGTGCTTACAGAACTTTGCCATAAATCTTTTATACTTGCCTCATTTGTATGGTTGTTCATCTGAACCATTTCGATAATAATAAAAAAAGCATAATCATTTTCTAAGGTTTTGTTATACATTTCTTCTTTTTTTCCTTTTTTATCTTGCCCCGGTACACAACTTGTTTAATGAAAAAGGCAAAAACTAAAAATGAAACAAATAAAAACTAAACTGAAACTAAGCATTTTCAAAAAACTGAAACTAAACTAAAGTACCTAACAAATGGTTAAAAATAATTAAAACTAAAACCTACTTGAAACAACAACAAAAAAAAAAAATAAAAAAAATAAAACAAATGAAAAATGTAAAACTATTAAAATCCTAGAGATCAAAACCTCATATACCTTCTGGACAGAGGTGTGGCTACTTGTGGGCCTTGGGGGAGTCGGGGGGCTGGGATGCATAGACACACCCAGTTTGGACCAGGGCCTACCCAAATAAATTACTTTCTTAATTTTTAAAAAAAAACAATTATATACACGATTATGTTTTTTTATTCTGAGGAGTGTCACTTAAAGTCATCATAAAAATAAGACAAAAATAAAACTTGAAGTGACATATCCATCTTCACAAGGCTTGCAGTCATTGGCTGTTCTGAATAATATGCCTTATGAACTCTCCAGACAAGTTAGGGCTAGCTGTGAGACTGCTTTGTGCAACCAAGTCTAAGATTGTAGATTTAAAATGTATACTTTTATTAAAAATATTCTTCTTCCTAATATACAATCATTAGTTCAATATTCTAGACTAATCCATTTAAGCAACGTTCAATGTGTTGAAAATAATTAAATGTCACAATAAATTAATAAAAACACTATTAATTTAGGGACTTTTCTTTGAAACATATTGGTACTAGATTACCCAAGGTCCATTGGAAAAAACTGACCAATCGCTGATCACACAGAGTCCAGACGTTCCCGCTGTGTTTAACGTCCCCATCCCGTACTGCTTCCGGTAAAGCGAAAATGACGGAATGCAGCAACATAATTAACAGCTTCTAAATCAATTATTATATTTACAGGTTGAGCGGCCCTAATATTAGCCCTTAATGGAATCAAATAATTATTTAAAGCATTGGGTATCTCATAGTGATTTTGTTTATGCACTAGAGTTTCACAATCAGCATAGTTTGCTGCTGATGTGATGAAACATCGTGAGACCAGCGTATTGTCTCAGTGGTCAATGAAGCACAGTAAGGCTGAAGTAACACTTAAAAATTACTATTGTTAATGGCAGGGAGCAGACATGACTTATCTGTATTAAGCTATAGCTTTAATGTTTTATTTTGCCTTGATGCTTTGTTCTAAGAAGTTTCTCATTGGAAATTATTTCAATAATATTTTTTTTTGCCAACCCAGATTTGGCACGCCCCATCTTAAGAGCTATATGGCTACAATACCGCTTCTGGAGCAAAGGTTTATGGTCAAACTAGAAAAGAAGAGAGTGCAGAGCTCTGCCAAGGCTGCTCAGTCTCTCACCCCAATGTGATCTATAACTGCACCTGTTTTAGATTTTTTTGAACATGTACGTTTGTTTGTTTTATTCAACCAAAATGTAAAACAATTAAATCCAAAGGTATATAAATGGAACACTGATTAAAAGACATCTGCATGAAATATGGTAATCTTTGCTTGCAGAAATTTCATGTTCTAGCTTTTTGCAACACTCATGAATTAATAAGAAGTGTCACTGCTGCGTGGAATCATGTTTGTCACTAATTGGGTGTTTTGGAACACAACTGTGATGCAGACCAACTGTTCATCTCCCAGAAGCAACATGGTGGCTCTGTGTTTTTCTGATTTTTTTTTTCTATTTTTATTTCCTTCTTAAAAAGACTCAAGATGAGTGGTAATTGCACTGGTAATGTTGAAACAGCCCTCCTTCCCCCCTGAAACAATTGATATCCCCCTAACTCTCCATCAGATATTGGAGAAGCTGCTTGCAAGCTGATTTGCCTGGGGTCAGATCTGAAAAGTGGCATTGGTAGCAAAGACAGTTTTGGAAGTGATTAAGCCCTAAACTTTAATGTAATTTCTCCAATTCTGAAAGCCCACAGTTATGAATCTACATCAAATGAAGTTGTAGGACACCACTGCTTAACTAAAGACAGATTTGAAATGATCTTCATAGGTCAGAAAAATCATTACAGCGAAGCAGCTCCACATATAAATTCACCAGTACATACAGTTGGATCAGTAATGAACAGTCTATAATAACTGGAATTGTGCCAAACAAGGCTGACTTATTCTCAAAGTATCATGACCATGAGTGAAAATAGCACCATTTCACAGTACCACCTCCTTCACACAAACATCTAAACAAACATTTATTACACATTAAAGCAAGCATTAATATTCCAACAGCTGCAGGTGTAATTGAACACACATATTTACATGATCAATTTAATCTATTTCTTATCCAGAATTTTATTGGCAGACTAAAATCAAGTACATAAAACACAAGCTAATCTTAGCAGCAGTTGTCAAGTGGTTACTGTGCAGAATATCATAACTTTTTGCAGTATTCCTTATAGAATAACACAAGCATAATAGGCTTAGGTATTTAGGAAATATGTTAAAAAAACAATTTGGCAGACGTGCTGCTAACTGCAAGTTTTTCATTATCAGAATGTGAGCTACAATTTTGTTGCTCATGGTGCCTTCTTTTTATCTCGGAACTTAGAGCTGGGTTGGACGTCACACCAAAAGTAAACAGCATTCCAGATAACGTTGTCAGATAGGATTCAAACATGCGACACCCAAGAAGCTGCAGTTGTAATACCTCTTACAAACGTCACTTTATGCAAGGCAATTTTAGTTGTATAGCACACTTTTAACACAAGGCAATTCAAGGTGCTTTATATGATTTGGTGACAAAGAACCCAAATATATGACAAGAGTGTGAAAATAAAAATAATAAAAACAGAGGAACAGTGAAAACAATAAAACAGAAAATGTAGCATTTGATTAAAACAACAATTTAGGATGAAAATTAACAGACAAAACACGAGATTGAATTTTAAGCTGTACTCCGTTTTAAGGTGTACTTTCCATATACAAACGTCCCTTTTATTTAGTTAAGATTAGAGTTGCAGGCTCTACGTGTAAAATGCATTTTAGACGCATTCCTACTTGTCTAATAAAATAGGCTTTTTTTTCACCAAAGCTTCAATTGTTAATGGGAGGAGCTGCCATATTGAAAGTCAAAGTCGGAGTAAAAAAAAAAACATCTCAGACTTTCCAAGGTGATAGTCCGACTTCCGAGGGCGTTCCAGTTGACTTTTCCCAATCTGAAGTAGGAATTTCAGAGTTCCGAGTACAAATAGAAAGCACCATTATAAGTCAGGGAACAGCGCGATAGCCTCTATTCAGCCAGGTGGGGGAGGGGCTTCATACAGCCGCTTTCACTAGCCTCCTCCTAAAGAGACTATAAATTGTAGTAGGGGTATCCCCAAATAGTCGAAGATTGGATGCACCAAACAGAGCCTAATTCAACTACCGATCTCAAGGTCAAATCTTCATATGTGAAACGCATCATTCCGTTTTAGCATTATGGTTATGCTCAATATCTAATTGCTTATAAAATCACTGGTCATATGCAGTCAGTTAATATGATAAATCTATAAAACCAAAAACGAAAAGAACAGTTAGTTTAATTAACTTTCTTTGCAGCTCCTGTGTAAGCAGATAGAGCTAGAATACAACTTTACAGTGAGTCAGGGCAGACATGTAACTCTCGTGCACTACCGTCTCTAAGATGGTGCAAAAACACCACCAGACACTGAAAACAGCATAACTCAAAGGATAACTAAAGAACATGACTACATTTCAAACACAAATTATAAGGTAAAACAGAGGACTTCTAAAATGAACACAAACACATTACTCATAAATATTTGCGGTGTGCAACCATCCCCCTCGCAGCCTGCACACATAGATCATTTGACATAAGTTGACCATAGAAAGATTCGACAGTTCTGATTCAAATATGTAAATCCTTAGTCAAGGAAATCCCCTAATTTGTAATAAAGGTATGAAGGTAAATTTGTAGTATTTTGAAAACTCCGACTATTTCATTCCACAGCATCCTTTCCTTTTGGTAATTTGCCCAATTCTAAGATAATGCTCCTGTAATAAAAGTTAAATATATTTATTTTTTGGGACCTGAGCTGCCAATGTGGTGGATGCCATGTAGACATTAGCTTAGCGTATAACATAATTCTTTCAGTGTTTGACACTAGATGTTCTGCTTACTGGGCAGTAAAACGTGGCTTTGAGAGTTGTTTAAAGTGACAGTGTGTAGTTTTTGCAGTACATCTTTGAAAATAGCCATTAAAAGATTATGTAATAATAATTACGTAAAGCACATTAATTGCAAAATATTGGCGATATTGTAAAATATGACTTTAAACATAACTTTTAAAAGACATAGGCGCATAGGGTCCTCTTTTCAGGGGAAAGCCATATTAGATGACGTCTTTACTTCTACAAGAGCCCGGACGGACAAAGCGCACGGAACACGCCAGCTATTAAAACATTGCTTTCCCCTCAAAATGCAAAAAAGCCATAAATACATTTTTACGTCTTCGCTAGTTCCAAGCAATGAAAGAGAGATTGATGTGCTCGTCATGTTGCTGCAAATAGATAATTCTCAGGGAATTGAGGGTTTGAAAACAGCCCTAGTTGGACCTCAGTTGTTGAGTTTCTTACTCAAAGACACAGATACCGCATGTTTGTAATAATTTAGGTATGCACTGCCCCCTACGGGCCGAAAATTACACACTGTGCCTTTAAGGTCACGCAGTGCGGCCCATAGTTCCCTACAGATTTCCTCAGATTTTGATACTCAAACGAAAATCTGAAAGGATGTAAGGGCAGTTCTAACCTCTTAATGTTACACAGCTGGCTAATTAGACATAAGTATCTTATCAGAGTAGTTAAAAGGACATTACACTGATAAGCGCAGTAGCTGATGTCCATGGGGACATTATCATCAGTGTGAAGTTTTCTTACATTTCCCAGAAGCCGGAACACACTGGAATGCATGTGCAGAATATAGGCATCCTTGCTAATCAAACTCTCTGACAGTAGACGATTTCAGTGATTAGTGTTATCGCCTCTCTGCCACTCTGCAAAATTACCTGCCAAAATGTCTAATAGGGTTGTGCCGATGAACTATGTCATCGTCCATCGTGATGGCTGACGGACATCTTGATGGAGAGCCACCATCGTGATGCTCGCCCCCCCCCACCCTCTCAAACACGCACTAATCCCATAGTCTCTTCTATAGTTAAACTAAAAACTTAGCAGGGACTTCTGTAAACATTGACAACATAGGCTAACGAATGTATGTGGTGCACATTGGGAAATATTTGTATATTTTTTTTATTCATTTTGCGTGGTTAGTGTGTGTGTGGATTTGTTGTGCTTTGTTTGCATTTGTTTCCCTCTGTGAAGCTCCAAGAGAAAAAATGAACTTATCTGGATGAGTCAGGAGGAGGAGCACAGCAATCAGCTACTTTGTTACAGGTGCGCACAACTTGTTAAGCTGCACATAAAAAGAGCTGAGAAAGGACGGCAAAGACTGAATCCACTGACTGAACACCATGAGCGATTACCGCGCACATGTCTCCAGCGGCAGACAGGTGGTGCGAGACAGATTAGTAACGTTTCACCTGTTTTGAGAAAAGCGTCAAAGGGGATCAGCTGTTCACCTGTCAGCTGACGTAGTGGAGCTGCTCCGTGGGAAGAACTTATTATAAGGCTGTTACCTGGGAGGAGAACAACCTGGAGTAAGTTTTATTAAGTTGAGCTTAGTTGTCGTATTTACAACTAAAAGAATAATTTCCTTTTTTTCAGTCTAAATTTCTGAAAAGGTTCAGCGGGATGCCAAAAGCAGCGCACACGTAAAAAGTGCGGATGAATTCCAAATCCATACTCATGTTTTATTAAACTGAGGATAAATATTCTTACACCTCAAAAAAATTTTTTGCATGCTCTGATCCATGCTCCTTGCAGACATTGAGGGAAGGTGAGTGTTTTTATCATTCTATTACTTTCGTCTGTCAAAATTGTGTTGATTGTGCAGAATCCCCCCTCGTGCTCTGCTGTGGTGACGGAAAGTGTATGCTGCTGCAATCAATTTTTGAAGCTGTTCGCCTATGTTGTTTAAGCCCGTTCAGCAGAAGTAGTACAGGGGTTGAAGAATTCACGTAAAGGGAAATATTACTTTGTTGGACCAGCCCTCCCCAGAGATAAGAATTAAATAAACCAGAGGGGCGACATCACAAGCAGAAGGGGGGGAAATCTCCCTTCACCCCAGCAAATCGCACACTGTTTATAATGTATTAGTATAGTAAATTAACGAAAGTACAGTTTACCAAATTATGTTTTTTCCTCCATTTGGGGGACATCGCCAAACCCTAATGTATATCAATCGGTTGGGACCAATGTACTCTTTCAATAAACTAATACCATATTTTTTAAAGAATGACATCAAGAGTAAAATTGTAAAAGGATTTAAAATACATATGGATTTGTGCAGTGCTACTCTTCAACAAACATGTTTAGAAGAGAGATGTGCCCCCCAAAAATCTGCTTTGCTGTAACATAAAGGCTACAAGAATTTAATGTAGAGCATGAGAGGAACTTCAAAACAATACCAGTCACAAAAGTGACTTTTTTTATATTAGTGGACCAGTTTACCACATTTCAAGCTTTGCTTCACATGTCGACTTAGAGAATTGTTTAAAGAGGACAGAGTGTTGAGATTTAACGCCTCCAACTGATTGCCTTTAGTCATCAAACCTGCACTCACACAGAGCTACACGACATACAAAGCTGACATTTAATCTTGCTCATTGTCCCCCTTGGGATTCTCATATCAAATCGTTTTTTTCTTAGCAAAGCCTATTTAAACTGTTTGTCATAACACTGCTATCAAAGTGGCAAAGGTGAATCAGATCTCTGAATAATACATTTATTTCAATGGCTAAACTGAGCTCACATCACATTTCATGGTAGCTTTGTGTTTTGGTGAATGTTAAGGGAGTTGAACAAGTCTCTCAAAGCAAAGGAATGATGCCACACTGGCACTGCACATTTAGAGCTATCCACTTTTTATTAAAATCAGCCAGGTGAGAACAGACTCCGAGTGCAGTGATCAGGAGGTGGTTTGATGGAGTATTTTTATTTCCTTAGTTTAGGAAGTGTTCTTGTATGATCAGAGTTTAGATGACATTTTCAATCCATTATCTAATTGTGGTCTGCACACCATGATAATTGCCTGAAGGCATTGACATGTTACAGGTAGTTGACATTGAAGCAGTGGAAGCATTTAGCCAAGACACTCTCCTGCATTTCCTGGGTCTCTATAGTGGGAATACTTCACTGAGGAGATGTCCAATCAGATGTCCAAAGCCTGTCATAATTGGCGCACGGGCACTATGCGATCGTTTGCAGCCTCAAAATATGATGGTCGTGTGAACGCTCTCTTTTTGCGCACAGTCATCTGCACGAGCGACCGCTATTGACCGCATGAAAAGGTGTGAATCGCAGATGGATCATCGGTCATAGCTGAATGTCGAGAATGCTCAAAATTCAGTTGTAGTCGATTGCGACTGATTATAGCCGCAGAGGGCCGCTGTAGTCCCAAGAATGGTGAAAGATAAATCGTGTCAGGCACGCAGATGGTGAGATACTGGTGAGACACTGGTGAGCGCAACTATGTCCCGTGCGATTCCCGCTGTAGGTGTATATATACAGGATGCATATCATTTGGGACTCAGGCACAGAAACATGGCAAAAGGGAGGCCACCACAACGTTTGAGATGGACGCGAATCCGACAACAACAATGGTAACTACAGCAACAAGAAGCAGTCATTATTGCCCTACTACGTCGGGAGAGAAACGGGCCAATCAGGAGACGACAACAAAGACGTCGGTGGGTCCGGCCGTGGATACAGAGACGAGTGTTGCTGGGACAATATGATACGCTGATGGGTGAGCTTCAACGGGAAAGCCAGGGTGATTTTATCAAGTACATGAGAATGGAACCTCAGATGTTCCAAGGGCTTCTACATAGAGTAGGGCCCGGATCGAAAAATGTAGTCGTTATAGACAACCTCTTGAAGCTGGTCTCAAATTGGCCATCACATCTTGTAACAGGAAACTCTTAAAAGACCCTCATTCCGTGTGCTCCACAACACTATAAGCATGTTTGTCCCAGAGGTGTGCCATGCCATCATTGATGAATCCAAGACGAGGTGTTTGCCTTTCCGACCACTGCAGACGAGTAGAGGGATATAGCAGAAATATTTGTGAGAAAGTGGAATTTTCACCATGCATGTGGTGCCATGGATGGGAAACATGTCGCTATAAAAATGCCAAAAAAGTCGGGGACACTCCACTACAACTACAAGGTTTTTTTTAGCATTATAATTCTGGCTGTATGTGACGCTGCCTATAAATTCATTTGGGCAGATGTTGGAGCCCAAGGGTCACCGTCCGACTGTCAGGTAATCAACCACAGCCAGCTTTCACGAGCCCTGCAGGATGGCATGCTCAACCTGCCTGAACCGGAGCCGCTGCCAAGCGATGACAAACCCACGCCCTATTTCCTTGTAGGTGATGATGCATTCCCTATCCGGACCTTGCTGATGAAGCTGTTCTCTAACTGTGGCCTGACCAAAGAGGAAAGCATATTCAACTATCGTCTGTCCCGGGCCCGTCGTGTGATGAGAACAGCTTTGGTATACTTGCGCACCGTTTCAGGTGCATGTTGGGAACCATGCAACAGTCTCAAGAGAGGGCCAAGCTGTGTGTGATGGCCGCTATGTGCCTGCACAACATGATGCGGATGAGATATCCATTTCTCCAGAATATGGACGTTGACGTTGAAGACCAGCATGGCAACCACATCCCCCGTGCCTGGAGAAACGAACCCCGTACTCTAAATGAGATGCGTCAAGTGGTCGGTGGGAACATAGCCAACACAGATGGGAAAAGAGTCCGTGTGTATTTGAAATATTATTATAACAGTGAAGTAGACTGAATCCCATGGCAAGATATTATGATATGAGTATTGTTTGGAACTTTCCGATTTTTGTGAGTTTTCTTTTTATGTTTTGGTATATAATATCATAGATTTGCGGAAGCAGAGGCTGTTGCAGCTTTTCATCATCCGTTGCTCAAAGCGAGCGCTCCTGCCTGACCTGCGCTCCTCACAGATGGCACTTCCAATGAGCCGCTCTTGGAAATTCACTGTCTATGATCCAATTATATTTATATTAGCATGTATTTATCCTGTTATCTCTGTGTGTCCGTTCATGAATAATACAAGGAGACAATAATTAATGAAGGACAAAAAGTTGCTAATTTCAGATGACTGAGTAAAAATATCCTTGACGAAACCACAGGTCTGAAGTAATGTTGAGTTTCCGATTAATGTAAAATGATTCCCATGAAATGAATGTTTGGAACAAAGTTGTTTTCCTTTTATGAAACCACAAAACATAACACAAAGGTTTAGTTAAATCTGTTCAAAACACTCTACAAACTCTTTTTGTGGTCCTCACAAATACATTCAAATTTCGGAATGAATTATATGTATATATTTCCAACAAACCAAAATTTGTACATATAATAAATGAACCAAATCAAACAAATAAATAAACGAAATGGGTAAACCAGACAGAAATAACTTAAGATTGTCAGGACAAATAAATGTTGGACACTAATTTGACGGTAATAATAATAATAATAATAATAAACTAATGACAATAATAATAATAAAACTATAATATTGATAATACATTTGTGAACTTAAGTAAATAATTGCTGAAATAAATGACTAGTGATGAGGGACGGCGTGGCTAACAACTTTGGGACAATTACCCCGACCTTGCTGCCTGGGTCCCGCTGTTGCGTCGTCGTATACAACCAGATGTACCTGGGGGGGATCCTGCCCAACATCCGCCCGTTTCTGGAGTCTGGAAACGAACAGGAAGGTCTCCATGCTGAATTCCCGCCACAGGTACTCCAGGAAACCGCCTGTTACCCTCAGCATCCACTCCATGAAGAGCCTTCTGTCATTTTGACTGTCGGCCAGGACAGTCTCGGCTTGTGGCTGTAGATCTTCTTCCTTCTCTTTGGATTTGGCCCGGAAATCCACCAGTAATTCAGTCACGTCTGTCGGTGTTTCACATGTAAACTGGTTGGATGGACTTGCATGCACAAGTCCATCCAAGACCACCCCTTCATCGACACGGAGAAGCCTGGCAAACTGTAATCGTTCCATAAGGTCTGTTCTGGGCAGAGGTAAAGTTAGTTTAGGATAACTAAGATTTAAGGGTTACGTTTTCACTATGAGTTTGTTACTGTGTAAGATATCATCGGCTATCTTTTTGGGTAAACCATGCCGCTCAGCCTGAAGTTTTAACCAGTGTTTAAAAAGATTTTCCTGACAAAAATTCATTTTGAATCCTGCAATTTGAGTTATTCAATCCGACAGGAGTTTCCCTTTCTTTGTTTAATGTTTAATAAATGTATTGAAGTGGGTCTAAACAGCACCAAGTGAGCTACCCTAGAAAGCTATAATAATTTTCATAAATTATTAATCTTATTGATTGCCATAAGCAATCCTTTAACTATTCATAGCCAAATAGCTGCATTTCTTCTAAATACCCAACATACAGCTCTTTAGGCAGAATCTCAGTTTTTCATTAACTTCAAGGCCTTTGAGGAGGTCCTTAAGGACTATGCATGAAGCTGCCGGAAAAAAGCCCAAACGCTTCTCTTTGCTCTCATTTCATTCTGCAACAGAACATTCCCCTCTACACATACACATTTATTGCATTTCTAAGGCTAAGGTGTTGTTTCTAATGGAATTGTACATTTTATTAGAATTCACTAGTCTCAGTGCCAGGCAAGTAAATTCTGCAATTTTGTTTTCTGTGTAATCCCCCCCCCCCCGAATCAACCTTAATTTTTAATGTAAAAAAGGACTCTTTGGAAATTAGAATGTGAATCAAATCAACATTTGAAAGAGTTGCATAAGTTCAAGAACGATGCTGGAATGCATATGCAATGGTTATTAAAAAGCTAAAGGCACGACTGATCGACAATTCAGCAGTAAAGCAAAGAATAAAGAAAACCTCATTTATTGTCAAAATAAATGAGGTATGAACAGAGGATATTTTATAAATGCTTTGTGAATATAAACTTGAAATGTATGAACGTTGAACTATAGCCATGGCCTCATTATTAAAACAGAGATAACGTTTATGTTTATAGAAACGTTTTCAAATAATGCGTCATTGCTTAATTTTTCATAGAGGCATACACAGAAAGAAATATACTCATGCGTGCTAAACAAACATGATAAGTCCTTTACTGGAAAGACACCCTGAATTAAAATAATGGATCAAAAGTGACCCAGTTGCCCTTTGAAAAGAGCTAAAGATGAAAGAGAAGGTGACAGCGGATGATAACGTGATGCATGATGCTGTCGTGAGCTTTAAATGTCTTATCTAAATTCATACACAATGACAGTACCTCTCCCCAACCATGTCACGTTTATCATTTTTGTTCTGCGCCTGGCAGATAATAGGGAAAAGAAAATCAATACGTAAGAAAATCTTGTTGAATGAACCAAGGGATGATGCTCTGAAGCGCTGATGAATGCAATGCATGCTCAGACATACTGTATGGGTAATGTGAACAACGGCCATGGGTCCTATTTAATGGCCAAATGCAACATTTAATTAAACATAGGCTTAGTGTTACACCAACTACAACAAATCTCAGTATGTCTTCAATATTGATAATAAATCTGAAAATATTTTAAACAAGAACATGATTTTAGATTTTAAATAAATTTCCTTTCCCACTTACATTTTTGAATCAGCTCTGAATTAAGGATATGGTATGTTATCCATAAAAACAATTACATACAGTCATATTAGATACACTAGAATAATCAGATGAGGCTCATTTGTCAGATCGTTGAAAACTCTTTTTAAAATCATAATATTTAAGCAGTTATACATCCATCCATCCATTTTCTGAACCGCTTAATCCTTAAGGGGTCGCAGGGGGGCTGGTGCCTATCTCCAGCTGTCAACAGGCGAGAAGCGGGGTACATAGAGACAGACACGACAAACAACTATGCACAGACTCACACCTAAGGACAAATTAGAATTAATTGGAACCAATTTCTGATAAGAGGGGGGGTGGATGACCCACCACTAGAGGTCTGTATATTTGTTTTTTTCCAGTTGGAGTTTGCCCTTAGTGTCAGTTAGATACACCTGGACCTGGTATGTTCCTGCCCATTCAAAAGGTTGCTCCTGCCTGTTTACTGTGGTGGCTCCCCGGTTGAGTGAGGACTGCACCCAGGCCACCTCTGATGTTTGATTTGTTTTCGCATTTGGTACAGGTTCACTCATCCAAGCACTCTTACATTACTGATCGCTGATCTATACATGTTATTTTGAGTTAAGTTAAATACATAATTTCTTATTTATACTACCACTTTGTGTTGTCTCTCACTGTTTGTTGCGGGCCTTGAGACAGCCTGTAACAAAAGAAAAGTGAGCTGTGCAAGACAGTAGTAAGGCCAGCTCAAGATGTTAAGGTTCTCTCTGGGAGTGACAAGGTTGGATGGGATCAGGAATGAGTACATCAGAGGGACAGCTTATGTTAGATGTTTTGGAGATAAAGTAAGAGAGACCAGAGTTGCCTGTTTTGGACATGTTCAGAGGAGGGACTATGATTATATCTATAGAAGGATGCTGAAGTTGGAGTCATAGATCAGTTAAATTAAATTAGCTCTGATTTAAGCAGCAACATAAAAACATGTTTGTAAACTTGAAATATTACTTATTTTAATTATGTGTCCAACAGTCCACAGTTGACCTAATCTGAACCGTTCCACCTCCCATGGCCCAGCATGACTCCATGGGATCAAAGATGTCATGCCCGTGATCTGCTGTGCAAATCGGTATGTCAACCTGTGGATCCCCCCCGCAATAGTCCCTGTGTTAGGACCATCCAGGGCAGAATCAGGGGAGCCATCCTGGCACTTTAGTTGTACATGTTTCTGCACTTTGCTGGGCGATAGGCATGTGTATAAGCGTGGAAAAAAAGGAAACACACTTGTGGCTCCGGGGAAAATGCCAACCCATCATGTCCTCTAATGCACGCAATAAAAAAGGAGAAGAAAGATGTCACCCCCCTTTTAGATCCTTGTCCTGGTCCAATCACAAAATGCATGGTGATACCCGGGCCACTTTCAGATGCATATGTAGTGCTCATATCTAGGATTGGAAGTAGAAGTATGCAGTTTATTTGTATTCATCCCTGAGTAAATACTTTGTACTTCATATTTTGAAAGCAGCCATAGCTTTAAGTCTTCTGGGTTTTGCTTCTACCTGCTTTGCACATTTGTAAATGGAAACTTTTTTCTATATGTCCTTTCAAAAGATCTCAAGTCCAATTAGATCATACTTAGACTGTCAGTGAAAATATGTTTACAAGTCTAGAAACAGATTTTCTGTTGGATTTGTTCATTTGATTTTAACTGGACTATTGCAACACACGAAAATGCTTTAACCTAAACTAGTAAATTATAGCTTTACCATAGCTTTTGAGAACCTCCATCTAGCTTGTCATCAGCTTTCACCTGTCTCCTTTCCCTGATAAACAGAAGCAGCATCCCCACAGCATGCTTTTGACACCAACCTGTTTTATTTTGGAGGATGGAGCATGGGTTATGTTTGTGGATGCGCACCATTTACAGTTTTAAGCTTTTCAAAGCTAATGCTGTTTGTTCTCTAATAAGGTTTGAGAGCATCACAGAATAACTGTATTTATGTTGAATAGGAACTACACACAAGTGGACTCTGTTTGCTTATTAGGCAACATCTGGATACAAACTGCCTCATACAGTAGGCAACCTCCTTTTGTCACATTTTTCAAAACAGAAATGTAGGTTGATTAAGACTCTTTAAGGGGCTAAGTAGCTCTTTAAGTAAATATCTGTAACTCTTAAACATCTAAATCATCTTGAAAATTACATCACCCATACTCTTTTGTAAAATCACTTTAATCCTTATAAACTGATAGTTCAAAGGAAGACTATTCTTGTTAGGTAAATTAGATTAAATTGTACAACAAGGAGGTTCGAGCTCAATAAAAACGTTTTACCAAAATCTTCTCAGTTTAGTTGCACTTGTTTCAACAGGTATTCAAAGAAATAAGGATTTTAAAAAGAACACATGGTTTATGATTAACATCGAAAATGAAATTGAAATGTTGCTTTCATAAAAAGACTTGAAATCACTCGAAATTCGACATTTATGACTTTGGACTTGACTTGAGACTTGCGGGTATGACTTGAGACTTGCAAAGCAATGACTTTGTCCCACCTCTGCCCTTCAGTCAAAAAAAAAGGCTTTCAAAAGTTTGTAGGCCTTCAATTATTTTGTTTCAAGGAAAGTTGGGCCAATAAAAGCAAACCAGAAAGCAGTGGTTGTGCTAAAAGCAGAGATCAGACCTTGGCAACCAAAGTTACAGCGCGAGTCAAATCACCCGTGGGTGATTGCCAACGAGAACGGCGACCTGGGTAAGTCTTAATTGATTAGTGTACTTATTCATGGAAATGTAGTCACAGTTGTACAATTTCAGTGGTCTTGTGACTTGAAAGTCTCATTGGTGTCTAGTCTATGGTAAAAAACTGAACATCACTGCTTACACAATTCTTTTTTTTTAAATTCACTCTTGGAAAAACATGCAGTCATGTCACAGGTTTAATGTTTAAAATAGCAGTAGCTGTCAGGATAGGAATTACTGTAAGTATAGCAGCGTGCATAGTGGAATGTTTGGGACACCTAAATAAGAACGCGAAAACAATAAAATGCAAAGGATTTTAAAATAGGCAAACCTCAATGTTAAAAAAAAACATATTCTCCAAATAACAAATACACAATTACCAAGGAGCTTCACAAACTCTGTCAGTATTTGCATAAATCCACGTATTTTTCTGAGTATCTGGTTTTAATCTCCTGAACCTTCGCAATCTCTTTCATTATTTGAGGTCCTTTTCTGTTTTGTTTTTTTAAAATAAAACTTTTTATCAGGTCCCCAATGGGCTGTACCATCATATAAGCAGCAAGATTGAACCATAAACTTTGCTAAATGCTCCTCCATCATGCAAAAGAAAAAAGTCGAATTATAGGTAACATACACCTTTTCTTGCCACTCAATCCCATGTAGAAATGCGAGGAAACAAACATTGACGTCCGAAAGATTTGCCTACAGGCCTAAGGGTTCTGAAAAAATGCTAATTTTTAAGTAAGCTTATTTGTTTTTTGTTTGAAGCTTGTGTGTTCTTTTTTTTTGACCTTGCAGCTCTGCATTGTACTTTGGACTATCAAATATGATACTCTGCAAGTTTATAAAGCATGTCACTAACTTATCCACACTGATTATTTCAGCAGCTTTCTTTCAGTACATCAAGTAATACTGAACATTTCACTGTAATATAGGAACACTGTTAATTACAAGAATTATTCATGATTGCAAAAAAAGAAAATTGTAATGAATAGATACAAAAATGGTAAGCGATCTCTTTTTGACATATTTCAGCTTTTGTGTTTTACTTTGTTTAATCCGTTTTTCACATTTGCTTTAACTATTGAAGGGCTTATATATGTCAATCACATTTCGTTTTTGTTTCTGGTGATATAGAAAAATAGGGAGGATCAGTGATGTGATGAGTCTTGCAGTTTTTGTTTTTCTCCTCCGCTCATCCAGTTATGTTTTCTCCATACATTTGACCTTATGTCCCAGGTTTTTTTTTTGTCTCTTCTGCAAAGCCCTCCTTAGCTTCTTCTCATCTCCCCTTTTGCTCCCCTGCCTGTTCTCGCTTGTGACAAAGTCTGGAGTCTGAAATGCAGACTCTGTACTGTTATGGCAGGCTGGTTGGAGATGAAATTTAATTAACAAGTCAGGCAATAAATTACCCTGAAATTAGACCCTTTTTTGTTGTTGTTTCTCTCTGTAGGGAGAGCTATCTGACAAATGGCAGCTCTCTGTCAGCATACACGAAACTTTGCTGATGAGCACACACAGGAGTTCAGTGTGGACGAGGGAGCCTACTGCCAAATTGATAGAAATACAGTTGTGAGGGGCCCTCTCCAATGAGCCAAGCTCCATTTCCTTCTGTCTTGGTAACAGACGAGCCGTATCTCCTCTTACACAGCTCTGGCTTTGGCTGAGGACCAAAAAGCACCAAGGACTTGGAGAAAACCCTGTCGCCTCACATGCTCCATTAGCACAGATGCTAAAGGAAATGTTTGTGCATAAGCATTTGAAATATACATACACTGACGCAAAAGGGGCATGCCCGTCGTTTCTGTTGGAGTTCAGTGGAAAGAGACTTTTAGGAACTTACTTAATATTTATTCATTTGACAATTAATGAAAATGTGTCGTTCTTTCACTGCTTTTATGGAACGCCAAAGAGAACTGTGGTGGAATTGTAAGTCTGCAACCTGCAGATAGGCTGCAGAAGGACACATTTGAATGTCGCACCGTATCTCCAAGAGCTGTAACCCCCCCTGGAGCTTTGCTCTAGGTGCAGTTGGGTAGAACAGACTCTTTGTTAATTCTGAAGTTTTGGGGAATTCTTGCTCTAGTGCAGTGTTTCTCAGTTATTCTCTGCCATGCCCCCCTAAGAGAACAGATTTTGTTTCACGTCCCCCCCATCCCACCACCCCAACCAGATTGATATGTAAAAATATTTAATTATTTATTGAAACAAACTGGCACCAGCACACTGCATATACTATATAGTGATTATGAAAAAAGTTTAATTAAATAAGATGCAACTACTTCAAATGGTTGCGTGAATGTGAAAATTACGTTTTGTAATAAAAAATGATTAAATTAAATAAAAACTAATGATATCTATTATTGGGGAAAAATGTGTCATATGATTTTATATATATATATATATATATATATATATATATATATATATATATATATATATATATATATATATATATATAGGAAAATAAAAAGTATTTCATTTAATGAGCTTGGAAGGTTTTATGCATTCAAATTTTTTTCACGATTTCAATATCTTAGCAGTGCCAATGAGTAACACTTCAGTTTTATAATTGTTAAGTTTGAGGAAATTTGAGTATTATCTAATCTCCATGAGACAGTCTGAAAGGGAGGTAGATTGAAGGGAGGAGCTGGGTTTGAAAGACGTGTAGAGCTGAGAGTAATTAGCAGAACAGCAGAAATTGATATCAAATTTACAAAATATTTGGTCAGGAGGGAGGATGTAAATAATGAATAAAAGGTGCCCTGGTACTGAACCTTGAGGAACACCTGCAGAAATAGTAAAACAAACTGAGTAGTGGGATTTAAACTCAATAAAATGGGTGAGTTCTAAAAGAAATAAGGTAAACCAGAAAAGAAGAAAACAAGGTCCATGCCCTTGTGAGGAAATTGCTGGTATTTATAGTAGTTAAGGTTAGAAATCCCTCCCATTGCAGCAACAGTTTAATTCCAACTCCTCACTTTAAAAACAGGAAAGCCATTTACCCAGGGTCACAATAAACCCTTTTGCGGATTCTCAGAAACACCAGTTACCTGGAGTACTCGGAGAGAAACCATGCATGCACAGGAAGAACATGCAAATTCCATACACAAAGACCCTAGGCCACAATTCAAACCCAGGACCTTCTTGCTGCAAGGCAACAATGCTACCAACTATGCCCCTGGTGTTAAATATGATTTAGCAGGTTGCAGAGAATCTACATGTGTTTGTACCCATCGACAATGTTGTGATAAGAAATATGATAATCTTTTTTGAAGATATTTTGATGAAAAAATATTTTTACTTATTTCATTCAATGGCACTGGCCTTTAAACATATTCCATGAATCCTCAATCTTCTGAATTCAGAGCCTTGCCAAAATTGTCTGGCATGTACTTGTATTGCCCTAAATCTAGTTCAATGGATCCCATTCATGCACATATTTATTAATGATGGAAAGCTATATTTTTAGCCTTGGGGCACAGTGAGAGAAGCAAGGCTGCCATATAGTCCCAAGGACACAACAATGCCCAAGGATATAACAAGTGGGGTTTTAAACCAGCAACGCACCGGTTACAGGACACACTCCTATCACCGGAGCTAAAAGCTTAATGTTAATATGTTTTATCCATGTCAAACCCTGTTTTCATGTGCGTCTGAGATCATTGTTCTGTTTTACTAATCTGCATTTAACTCAAAAGAAGGGTAACTGGTTGAGATTATTAGGAACAACTCTGGATGTAATAGGAATTATTAACTGGAAGATTCTGGAATATTGTTAGCACTGTTAGAGGGTTGTTGTGGCAAATTTCTGTTTGAAGATACAACTGTGGTTTGTTCTCTAAGCAGTCATTTCACCCTGGTAAAAGATCATTAAAAGCTCAAAATGATTAATGCTAATGATGAGTGTATGTATACTTCTGACACTTATTGATGAATGCAGCTCCTATGCAGGGAAAGCATTTTTCGGCTCTTCCTTGACTGAGTGAATTAGCTTTATGAAATTAGCTGAAACTATGGGCGCTTTCACATGGTACGGGAGTCCGTACTCGGGTACGGTATTTGGTCAAAATCCACTTATTTCGTACCATGTGAACACAGACTGTACCGTGCCAGAATACGGCCAGAGAGACCTGCCTTGGAGGTAGTATCCGAGTCCAGGTACGAGCGGCCACGTATCATGTGAACACAACCCGTACTCTGGCCGTACTCAAGACAATAGACGGGCTCCATGCGGAAATGACGACATCACCGGCCGAAATTACAGAATCACCTCGCGACCATACAAATACCAAAACAACGCGATTCAAGCATCCCACAGCAACACAGCAGGTTACAAAACGGCGGGTTTACTACAACACTCACCCTGTAGATGGCTTCAGGTAGCAGCTGACCAGTAGACCAGTTTGTTTACATTCTAGGCTGTCGCTCGTTTTATGACGTCGGTACTTCTCACTCCCTTGTTTGTTGGAGAACTAAGACTTATTTGTATGCCGCCACCTGCTGTTTATTTGTAGTAAAAGACTGGATCCCAATACGTTCAGAGATTAGTGCCATGTGAACAGAAAAAAATTAGCATTTTCTCTGGCCGTTTTCTGGTACGGCCACACATGTGAAAACGGCCTATATCCCCCCGTCGTGATCGTTGTGACTAAAGGCGGCTGTTGTGCCGTATATTCACCGAGTGCTCTAATCGTTTCCGTCTGTTGCTTCAAGAAAATCGTGTCCGACTTATCACTAACCGATTAATGAGTGAAAGATACGTAATGCACATGATGGCTGTGAGATGAGAGCATTAAGGCACTGAGAAGACTGGCCTTTTTTGAACAGTCTGGGAGAGAGGAGGGTTAGTGAAGAGCGAAAGTAAAAATTAGGCAGCCTTTTGCAAAATAAGTCTGGGTAATCCATCAGATGCCAGGGCTCATTATGCCAGTGCTACAGCATGAAAGAGAGCCTTTATCTGGGCTTCCTGTTCTTATTAGTGGCACTCAGGCAAAGCACAGTCGCAGTCCCTCCTTCGTCTCCAAACTCTGTGCTTAGGGACAGCTGCTGACACAGAGAAGCAAAGTCATTTTCTGGCCTCAGTTTTCTGGCCAGCACCACCACGGCAGCTCTGCCAAGTTGTGTTGGACCGGTACATCTGTGTTTGTGTGTTGCCTTTGTGTAAAGGCGTGCGTGTTTGCGTACACACATCTGGGGAGGCCTGAATAGTCACTGTCAGAAACCTTTTAGCCAGCTGTGCCGCATCCGCCCCTTCACTGGCCCAAGCCAAATCCAAAATTGTCAGAGCTATTTTAAGCCTCTCATTTTCCGAAAATGTTGACATGAGAAATGATTGGAGTGGTCTTGGGCCTCTCGAACACAGGTCGAAACAACCTGCACAATACAAATGGGGGTGTGTTTTGTTGGTGAGTGCTTGTCTGAATTGTACACCGCATAAGATCTGAAAGTATTTTCCAAAGGTAGCGTGCCAAGCCATCCGCAGCAGCACACAAAACTCCTGCGAATATGTGAGGAGTAATGTACCACTCCAGGATAAGACACACAGCAGAGTGAGCAAATGACACCTGGTGCATCACAAGGACATTGGTCCCTTGAGAATCCTCCAAATTATTGCTTTTTTTGTGCCTCACTGGAGAGGCAGCAAGGAGGAACAGTGATAAACTTATAATCCGGTCACATTTAGGATTACAGGTTTGTGAAAGATGAACTATTAATGCAAACATTAAATATAATCTCCTTTTTACTACGAGACTTCTTGTACAGGATAGTATGCAGATGCAATGCTTAGAGATGCCAGCAGAGTGCAGTACGTGACAGTGGTGATTGCAACTGCGTCCAAATAAGGGGCAAGACGGGTTGTGGGACATCAAGGAATCCTCAAGTATGGCAGTCGGAGCGAGAAATCCAATAAAGCAGGAAGAGAACAAAATGGTAAAGAGAGCAAATTAGTCCATCTCCAAAGATGAGGGGGTTCAATTATTACAGGCAGTTAGTAGGAGACTGGATGAGGCGAGGTGGATTGAACTTTTTAAAGGAGTGAAGGTGCAGTATGAGGGTCATTAAAAATAGGGGCTTCCACCTTAAGGGACTGAAGGGTTGAAAATAAGACTGGACTTATAGTCTTTGGACATCAAGGGAAACAGAGACAGACAGACAGATGCTTCTGTATGCAAGCAGTCCCTCTGCTGTCCCATCCCCTCTCCTCCCCCTGTTCCCTCCAGGCTCCTGGATCAGACCTGATCAAGGAGGAGACTTGGAGATGAGCATTTGATTGGTGTAGATACAAAAGGTTTTTTTCTAAAACTGACGACAGACGGAAGTCTGAAAAGAATGTGAATAATTTGTATTCAGCCCCCCTGGCACCAATACTTTTAGAACCACCTTATGACACTAGTCCATGAACAGTTTATTTGTACCTGTGATTTACTTTTTATGATGTTTACAAGCAGTGCTTAAAATATGTTTTTTTTGTAGTTAAAATACATTGTTATTTGATGGAATTGTTAATTACAATTAGTCTGATTATTCCATCAATCCATTTATTCATTTGCCTTCCTCTAGATCTCCACGTCCTACAGCTCACCCCTGGCATATCCTACCCATGGGACGTGGCTGGAAAACATCAATGGGAGGCACCTTGGCCTGATGCTCGAAACGCCTTCACTGAGTTGATTCGGTGTGAAGAAGCAGTGCCTCTATCTTGAGCTCTCCCCAGATGATGTAGCACCCCATCCTATCTCGACTGCTGTTGACTCACCTGAGGTAGCTCATTCCAGCAGCTAATAGTTTGATATCTTTCTTTAAAAAAAGAGGTAAATGGATCATGGTGCTGTGTTTGTTTTCTGTCAACCATAGAATTTTGAATGACATCTGATGTGTCCAACACATGGCTGGTGGTAAAAAGAAAAATGGGGCTCCTCATGTTCATCCACCTGAGCAGTGGATATCTCCACACCAAAAAGAGGCAGAAGACAGCTTTAGTAGAGAGCTATGTTTGGTTTGCAATTGTGCTATTCTTTTTTTATGTTAGGTGATGATTAAGCAGTGCTTTGTGAGATCTTCATACTGCTTTTTATTCACTAATGTTAAGGACAAACCTCTTTCTTTTTTCCTTTGCCACTTCATCGTTAAGCAGTGCTTAGTTTGTGATTTTAATTCTTTTGCACTGTGCAGTTAGAATATGTACCA
Source organism: Apricaphanius iberus (assembly GCA_028564705.1). Classification (NCBI taxonomy): domain Eukaryota; kingdom Metazoa; phylum Chordata; class Actinopteri; order Cyprinodontiformes; family Aphaniidae; genus Apricaphanius; species Apricaphanius iberus. The sequence continues at coordinate 820,990 of JAPXFQ010000708.1, read as the reverse complement.
AATATACAACAAAGATTACTTATTGATTGTGGATTGCGGAAGGAAGGAAGAATTTTTTTTTTCATAATGCATGTATTTGTGTTATGTTTGCATTCAAAGTCAGTAAACACCTGTCATCCGTGCCCTGTCATCAGTATTGTGTTATCATCTGCATGTCGAAGGTTACCATAAAACCTCACGGCTGAGCAAGCGCCATGATCAAACAGAAGAGAGCAAGAGGCAAATCATTTGACTTTTCCCCCCAGACGGGACGATTACCAACAGCAGCTCCCAGCCTGAGTGCAAACATACACAAACACACACACACACACACACACGCACACACACACACACACACACACACACACACACACACACACAGGTGTGTTTTACTATATTTGTGAGGACTTCTCATTGACATAATACTTTCCGTAGCCCCTTACCCTAACCCTTACCATTAAAAATGAATGCCTAACCCTTCCACTGATTTTAGTAACGAGATTTATGCCTAACCCCCACACCTTTCCTAACCCTAACTGTTACGGATTTATTCCTAACCTTAGCCTAATTACAACTCATTTCACACCAAACCCCTAACCCTTACAATTGCCATTCTATTCCTTACCCTACACCTAACTAAAACTCATTTCACATCAAATGTATAAACCTAACGCCTAACCCTAAAAAGGGGGTTCTGCCATATTAGGACCGGGCTCCGGTACTAACAAGGTCCACTGGTCCTAAGAAGGTTAGCGAATAGCCCAAAGTCGGTTCCAAGGATAGTAATACAAGACTCCTTCCCTGACTCCCATTCATTTGAGTGACTGTATTAGGCCTAACCCAGACACTTTTCTTTACCCTAACCATTAGCGTTCTACTTCTTACCCTAAGCCCTAACTAAAAGTTAATTTACACTATACCTCTAATACTAGCCAGTAGAGCTCAGTAACATTGTCCAAAACTGAGGACCGGGCAAAATCTCCTCACTTTGTACTAAACGGTTCTAACTTTACAGGTGAAAAACCAAGAATGAAAGAAATGGTCCTCAATTTGAATGCTAAACAGGCGAAACACATACATGCACACTTTTGAGCAGAGTGCAAACATTTCTCACACACAAATGAATTCTATCTTGTCCTTCAGCATGCATTTGGATAATTGGAGTCTGATGAAGAGGTCCGATGAAGGAACAATGAAGCAGGCAGCCGAGGATATTGCCAGCCAACACAATTGGAGTCGCAGAAAGGCTGTGCAGATAAAATTTCTACCAGAGCATCCAAAAACCCTACAGTTGCCCCTTTTTTCTTTTTTTCTGGCGCTGGCAAAGATGAATATGCTGAGGCCTAATTGAGGGTCGTTTCCTGGGGGAGTCGGTTTGAGCAGCTGTATTATTTGCTCAGTCCACCATGCAGCCAGGACGGCTGTTTTCCATTTCTTTCTGAGCCTCGGGCCTTCGTGCCTGCCCCATTTTTGTCCACAAGGTGCTCTCAGTCTTGCAAAAGTGGATGGGCCTTGAGGAAGCAAGGATGGAGAAGGAGGTTCTCTCGTTTCCAGCTTGACATTGAGAGCACGTTCGCATTTAGCTTTCAATACTCTGGGAATTGATCTTATCTAGACATGAAATAAAAATCAATGCATTTGCAGTCGTTCATTATCAGTTCAGAGTCTCAGAGATATATCACAATGGTTTGGCTCCAAATGGGAAATTCACTTTTGTCTTGCTCATCAGACAGCCCTAAGAACTATAATGAAACACCCCTAAATGCTCCCCCAAAAATCATACCAGACAAAACTAATTGAATACAATGACATATAAATGGGAAAAAAAAGCTTGTTACCCTTACAGCTCAGGCAGTGACATTCCTGGAACCCTGAATTGATCCCTCTCGTTTTCTCCGCACTCACCATTCTCCCAAGCATAAAGCTAATATGCAGCGGGGCTGACAGTTGCTACTGTGTGAGGAGGCATTTACATAAGCTTGTGTATACGACCATTGTGATGGTAATAAGCATGTGATCTCTTGTGTCAGTGAATGAGAAAAACATCTCATCCATTCAAATAGATATGTCAGCCAAAGCATTAGCCTCCCATATAATTGGCCACAGAGGTCATCCTGGCAAAGCGGAGAGGGCAACATTTAATGTGGCACAAGAATTTGTTATTCTCATTCAAAACCCCCTTCGCCTCACCCCGACATACGAAAACAGCTCGCGCCTGGTCGAAATGTGACACCTGACCAGATCGGTGCAATTCACAGCTGCTCACCCAGGTATTGTGTTTCTCATGTAGGATTTCTGTAATGGTTTCCATTAATATCACTTATGTCTGCCATCCCTGAAGAGACATGCGGCCCTTCTCAATCTCCTAATGCATCATTTGAGCACTCTGTGGCAAAGGGCAGTGGCAAAGGTTCAAAGGATGGTAAAGTGATATAGACACCTGAACCTTGATTCAATAACCCACATATTTATTCTTCATCATAACTTTAACATTTGGTACCCTTTTAAATCTAATGAAAGAAACATCCAGCTCTATTTTTTTTACTAAGAAAGGGTTTCACAAATCCCAAAGGATGCCTTAACGAATCTCTAATAAGTGTAGACTGATTCTTAGTTTGGGTTCAACTAGTTCATATATTGTGATCTATTATGCTGTCTCATTTTATATTGGTGCTAAAACCAAGAAAACTTAAAAATAAATTAATTTTTTGTTGTAAATAAAACAAAAGTTTCACAAATTTTAAACATTATATCTATTCAGTGAAGTCAACGAGTGATTAGGAAATGTAGTCCAGAATTATTAAATACCTAATTATTAATACTGCATGTCAACTCAGGAACTAGTAATTGTTTGATTTGTTCTTACATGTTCTGTCTGGCAGTTTCTCACTCTCTCTCTCTCTCTCTCTCTCTCTATATCTATATATCTATATATCTATATCTATATATATCTATATCTATATCTATATCTATATATATATATATATGTGTGTGTGTCTGTGTTTGTCTGTGTAAAGGCACACAAAATGGGACCGGGCCGACCTAGCTCTATGATGGTGCGTGGACAATAACCATCCAAACAGTGATAACAACATAACTCAAAGGCTAACTAAGGAGCACGGCTACATTTACAACACAAACTATAACATACAGTACAACGAATATACACATTACCCATAAGTCTCTGCGGCATAAAACAATCCCCCAATTTTTTTTAAAGGTTTTTCTTGCCACAGTAGCCTGTCTTTTGGTCTCTTTACATCTTCATTGCTAGACCTATTGAATGAGATCAACCAATGTTGCATATCCATAATTAATAAAATTGATAATGTACTAACTTAACAGTGTAACGCAGACATTTTTTATTTTTATGCCTATTTTGACATTTCCTCAAATACAAATACTTTTCCTCATTAACAAATACAGATAAAAATACCGGCTGTTTTGCAAAACCCTATTATATATATATTTATATATATACTGTATATATAGTAACCAGTGCTAATCTGCATTGTACAGGTATTTAATTGCCGTGACACAGTGATGTCTATGTTATGCCCACTAACAGTCCTCTCTCTCACAGCAACAGATGCAAAAGGGGGGTTTAACATGAACTTTATATAGATAACATAAACCTATGAGCTTTTTCACATACCTAGATACAAAGTAAAAAGAGGCAGAAAACCGCCATGTTATGCCCACTAACAGTCCTCTATAAAGAACAAAAAAAAGTACGTCTTTCCACAGCACCAAAATAAGTATCACAGCAACAGATGCAAAACGGGAGAGTTTTATCATGAACACACATCTTCCTCTCTTAGGCTAATAGCCGTTTGTTCCTGATTCTATTGTTGTTCTAATTGCATTTGCCACCGGAAAGTTGACCTATTTTGTATATAAATCTTGTTAAAAGTGTGAAGTTGTCTTTAATTACTTTATGTATGTATACAATCACTGTCCGCAATGTTTGAACATAGGTGGTGCCCCAATCATCTGATCAATAGTTAATAACTCAGACTTACTCAATAATTATATCAGTATTAAAAAATGATCAAAATTATTGGTGATTATCTTAAACGACACACTCTGTGTTTCCAGTGACATAAGCATATGAAACTTTGATACAAGGTGTGAAGTGTGCTGGGACCACAGTAACGTTTACTGTTAGTAACTAACATGATTTAAAATCCTACTGCGCTCGAAATGTCCCCCTGCTTAAGCCAGCACATATCCAGGCCTGTCTAAAGTTTGCTAGAGACCATCTGGATGATCCAGAGGAGTACTGGGAGAACTTCCTGTAGTCAGATGAGACCATGCTACTCGTCTCTTTTGGAGGGGGAATAATGCTGAGTTGGAGCCCAAGAACACCATACCCCTTGTGAAGCATGGGGGTGAAAACAGGATTCTTTGGTGCTTCTTTTACACAAAGGGGATAGGAAAACTGATTTATTTCATGGTAGGCATGAATGGGGCCATGTAAAGTGAGATTTTGGTCAAAATCCTCCTTCCATCAGTGAGAGCATTGAAAATGAAACATATCTGGATCTTCATACAAATGATCCCAGTAAATGATCCCAAACACACTGTCCAGGCAATGAAGGAGTGGTTAAATAAAAAAAACATTGCAAGGTTCTGGAGTTGTCTAGCCAGTCTCTAGACCTCATTCCGAGGCCGATGTCCTCCTTGGATTGACTGGGGCACCTCTTATGGGGGTGCCGGGATTGTAGAATAGGTTGGTGCCGTCCGGTGGGTGGGTGGGGACCGTGCCTGGCGCCCAATCCTCCTGCCGGTTCCAGGACTTCAGCTGGCTGGTCTGTTCGCCTGGTGGGGCTGTCCGGCATTGGCTGGGCCCCTGATCTTGGCGCCCCACGTGGGGCGGGATCTGGACCCTGGAGCTGGAAGATCTGGATGTCCAGGTGCCGGCTGGGCGCGGCCTGGGGAGGGCGTACATCCGCTGTGGCTCCCTGGCGTGTGGATGTGTGGGGGCGGGCCGGGTTGTTGGCGGTGGGTACTGGTCCGGGGTGGCGGCGGCGTGTGTTGTCCGTCGGTTGGCTGCGGGTCCTCCTTGCCTGCGGCGGCGGCGGGGGACCCTTGTCGGCTGGTCACTGGTTGGGGCCCCGCTGGGGGGTGGGGTGCCCCTGGTCCCCGTGGCCTCCGGTTCCTGGTCCGGGCCCGCCCTGGCGTAGCCGGTTACCGGCGGAGCCCGTGGGCTCGTCACTGCGATCTCTCGGGCCCCAGCATCGCGGCTGGTGGGTGCTCCCCTGGGGCTTCCATCTGTTCCCCTCTTGGCGGGTGATCGACCCTGCGCTGATCCGCCTGTGGACTCTGTACTCTGTGGGACGCTGGATGCATACATCTCTTGCCTCCTCCATGTCTGTGCCGATTCCTGTAGGACGGATTGACGGTTCCTTACACCAGCTATCAATCACTTGCATGGGGAAACCTTATTCCGACCTGCATGCTCGCACACACATAGGTGTGGGGACATAGGTGAGGACGGACAAATCTTAGGCTGAGGTTATCATCATTAGTTAGTTGTTCACAGGAGCTTACCAGAAACATTTGTATTATGTTCATTAATCAATGCTTGTGTGTAGTGAATGTGTAATTCTTTGTTTATTCTACCAGATCCGAACTATTGGTTTGGTTCTGTACACTTTGTTGTTTTTGTATTACTGTTTCTCTGCCGTCCGGCAGAGGTGGAGGACTGGGATGTTTTGTGTTCTTTATTTACCTCCCTGTCGTGTGTCATCGGTTCGCCCCTCTGTTGGTCCGGTTTCTTTTCTTCACCTTCTTCCTTTCTCCCTTCTTGTCTCAGTTTAATGTCCATGACGTCAGGAAATTGAACCCACAGTAATCACTAATAAAGATTTTTCATACATATACATCAAGTGGCGTACTACAGCGAAGCTGTAATACTCTGCTTGGGAAAGTAAAACTGTTGGGCTTGTACTTGGTACTCAGACACCAATTCTGAGTAGCATACTGCTAGACAGGACACGTTAAAAAAAAAAAAAAAAAAAAAAAAATTCTCAATCCAATGGAGAATCTGTGGAGGGAGTTGAAAGTTTGTTGCCCAGCTACAGCTCCAAATCATCACAGATCTGCACAAATTGGCCGAAAGACCAGCTACAGTGTGTGCAAATCTGTTGAAGACCTACAGAAAACTTTTGACCTGGTCGTTGTCATTCCCAACCAAGGTCACATTGCAAAGTATTTGGGTGTACTTTCATTGCTGATCAAATACTTATTTCCTGCACTGTTAAACAAATAGGTTTTTAAAAAAATCCAAGAATGTGACTTTAGGTATTTTTGTTTTACATTCTTTCTCTCCCATCTGAACTGTACATATCACAGAAACTGGATTCTTAAATGGTTCAAAATGAAATGTGATTGCAAAACGTTTTTTAAAAACAATATAATGTTTGACTGTTGATGCCAGATGTAAAAACATCACAAAAGTTTAGTTATGCAGAACATAAATAATAGATTCTGATTTTTTGTGTGTTTCATTTCTGTAATCTGAATGGTGATTCATTAAGTTATACATCACCCCCAGACAGTGCTAAATTTTGTTTTATGGTTTGTCATTCAGTTAGTTTCAGCTTGCAATGAATCTTCACTGTCTAGATGTTTCACACTGTGTGCCAGACTGACATGAATTTGTCCTTTTAAACCTGTTTTTGGACATAGCCATTAAGAAGTTTTGCAGGCTTACTGCAGGAAAGGAAAACCTCAAGGTAGAACTTCACAGAGTACACTTCTGCTCAGTGGAACAACCACCTGGGTCTGTCGTGAGAAGCTCAACCGGATTACAAAGCCCGAACTTTCAACCAATCTTAAACAAGAACTCTTCAGGGAAACATACTGATATTTTTTTGTTTCGTGCTGAGTTTCTCTCTAGGAATGGGAAACGTTTTGAAGTTGTCTTTTCTAAGACCCAACCCTAAATCAGACCAAATAACTTTAAAGTTATTCTGAAAAAAAAAAACCCACGCACTTCATATACACATGAGATTTAATTTCACAGGCTTTTAGTTTAGAAGGAAGGTTTTTAAAGTAAAAAGTATTTTTTCAAACCAATTTAAGCAATCTGTTTTTCTCTAGTTGGGCTGAACAGTGGTGTTGGGTTTAAAACACAAAGACAAGAGAGACTGCTGTTTCAGTATCTTAGAATTGGCTTCTAGATCCATCACCTGACTTGAAACTGGACGGATGTTTCAGGATGTTGATTGCCTTTAATCCAAAGCTGCAGCAGGAAGTGATTGCATTAGCAGTGATTTAATTTATCTCTCATATGTCTGTGAGGAAGCGAACAGCAAATACTGATATCTACTGCATGATATAATGTGTTATGTAATGTGTATATTTTGATTCAGAAAGGCAGATTCCATACAGTAGTTAACAATCCAAATATAATACCAAGAGCACATTTCATTTAATTTAGCAGAATATCTTGTTTAGTGTTATAAACTATTCACATTTTGTTTCATTACAACCACAAGCCTAAATTTGTTTCGTTGACTTTTATGTCAAAGACCGTTTTCCTTTTTAAACATCACCAATAGGCTGTTGGATGGGAAGAATTATTAAAATCCACACCGTAGCACAAATAACAATGTTGGATATAATATGTACTCGCACCAGATCAACAATCAAACATGCTCCTTTTGCAACCCCAACGTCATTCTCTGTGGAGAAACGTAAAAATTTATCTTACAGCTAACAGTCCTGCAATACGGCAGGTACCTGTGGGGGATCTGCATAAAGTTGCTAAAAGGTGATAAAAAGAGTAAATACATTTCACGGCACCAGGGGGAAGCTTATTTAATGTGAGCGGAATGGCAATTAGACAATATTGTTATTGTAATGTTTTGTTTAAGACTCTCAAAGAGAGAAATTGTTATGTTGTTTTGGTGAATTGAACAGGATGGATTTTTTCCCGACGATGCGACGATGATGTAATGCTGATGCTATCTATTCAGCGCTTTCAGTGATTCAGAAATGAAATATCAAGGTAAATCCACTGTGGACAGTGTTTGCTTTCTGCATACTGATTTCTGCACATATACATTTAAGCAGCAGTATCCAAATAACGAAAGACTAATAATTCACTGCACTATAATTTACTTTAACTAATGGATCAAGTTATTTTCCTTCTTGATTTATTTCCAACTTTTTTACATTTATTATATTTTAAGGCTGTAAAACCCCTCGCCAAACACTTTTTTACATTTTTCCCAGACATACATTAACATTTACTCACATTTCTCACTAGTTTTAATACATAAACCTTAGTAGATTTAAAACATAAAAGTATTAATACGCAATACGGTCTCTCCGCCCCTGTGACATCAGGTGCGTCTTTCTCCACTGAAGGTCTCGGAACAAGTGTCATGTCCTAGTGAGGAACATAACTATGCACAGTCGTTTGTGCTGCTTTTTTTTGTCTGGATGAGAATATTATTATAACCAGACATGATAAATTTGTCAAGAGCAGGAGACATGACAGGAGGAGAACAACTGCATCCAATCATTTAGGACGCAGAACACAATGCGCGTTGTGTGCTGTAATAAAAGCATTTAAATTGTACCATTAAAAAAAAAAAAATCAACAAATCAGTGAAGCAGCGAAGGGTGGACCGCGTTACGGCAAAGGAACTGTATAGGATAATTGCATTTTTTACATCTTGAAATGGGTATCAGTGACATTGCAGGACTCTGCCCTGTGGCTGACTACCAGTCTTTTAAAACATGACATCTACTGCAGAATGCTGTAGCCTAGTATATGAGCAGAACGAAACATGATTGCATGAGAGAGTGGAGTGATTTAAATAATATTCTTTTCAGGTCCTGATGCGGAAACTTTGCTGGGAGCACAAGTGGCTGTTAGATCCGCATCAGGTTTGGTGGGGACAAGCCCGTCAATCATAAATATTGCTGGGGACATGTCCCCGGCGTCCCTGGTTAAAATGACGCCTATGAGGGAAGGAATTGTTGTCTGACCTACCTTGCTGCTCTCTGAAGCAGCAGGAAGAACCGCGGGAGGTGCGCTGTAAACGAAGGGAACGGCCTGGTCCAGTTGAGAACCTGGCTCAAGATAACTTTTTAGATCCTTTATCAACAGATTTTTAAATATTTTGAATTATATGGATTTTAGTCTGCATGTCATGCAGTCAACTCAAAACAGAGGACACACTCTGGACTTGGTCATCATGTATGGCCTGTCCACCAGTGTGTCCTCTGTTGTTGACTTGGCTGTCTCTGATCACTACTGTGTGTTTTTCAAAATCACCAGTTTTATCCAATTCGAAACCTCTGTGAAGTGGAAGTGTCATCTAACCCCTTAAGTGGCTTCAGGTTTTCTTGAAATTTTTAAAAAGTTTCTTCCTATACCTTTACCTGCACCCTTTGGTTTGATGGTGAATGATTTTAACAGTAGGCTTCAATCTGCTCTCAATCCGCTGGCTCCATTTAAAGTTGTAAATATACATTCAAAACATACAACACCATGGAGAAACAAACACCTTAAAAAATTTTAAAGAGAAGCTGCAGGGTGGCATAAAGGAAATAGAGGAAAAACAAAATCACAATAAATCATCAGATATACATAGAACATCTCGGATTATACAACGCTGCAAGAAATTCCAGAATGCATACTTCTCTAGAATTATCTCAGAACATACAAATAATTTTAAAAAAATCTGTTTTCCACCACTGACAACATTCTTAATCATACTTCTAATGCAATTCAGAAAACCCCCTCAAACACTGAGGAGCTAACAGACCACTTCAGAGGAAAGGTAGAAGTTTTAGTTATCGGTCCTAAGGCTCAGAGAGAGAAACTCTTACCAAAACTACGAATCCGGTCCTTTAATCTTTCTTTACAAGTAAAGAACCTGGGCATGATTTTTAACTCTGTGCTGACTTTTATCCCTCACATTAAAACATTAAAAAAATTTTTTTTAATCACCTAAGGAACATTGCCAGAGTCCTCTCCATTCTCTCTCCTCCCAATACGGTGACATTAATGCATGCTTTTATCACCAGTAGAATAGATTACTGTAATGCCCTGCTTTCTGGTCTTCCCTAAAAGGCTACCTCATGTTTACAAAATTCAGCAGCTCGTGTTCTGACGAAGACCAGGAGGCAGGAGCACAGTACACCAGTCTTAAAATCACTGCATTGGCTCCCTGTATGTTTTAGGATCGATTGTAAAATGCTTTGAATGATTTTTAAGTGTCTTAATGGTCTTGGACCTTCTTATCTTTCAGAAATGCTTTTACCATATGAACCATCGCGGTCTCTGCGCTCCTCTGCAAGCTTTCTACTTGTCATCCCCAAAGTCAGGACACATACCCACGCCGAGAAGTCTTTCCATTATTACGGCCCTCACCTCTGAAACAGGCTGCCGCAGGACCTCAGGGCCGCAGAGAACGTTTATGTTTTTAATAGCGGGCTCAAGACTCACCTTTTTAGCATAGCTTTTAACAGATTATTATTTATTAATATCTGTTCTATTCACTCTGCATGTATTATTTGATTGAATTTTTATTTTAGCTTTTACTGGTTATTGCTTATTAATTATGTATCTTCTTTGCATTTTTATTTAATCGTATCTTATTGTTTTACACTTTATAATTCAAAATGCTATCAGTCTTAACTTTTATTTAACAGTATTTCACTACATAACCTCATTTTCTATGTTTATTTTAGTATTTTAACTTCTAATTTTTATCTTCCTCCACTGTTTCCTCTATGGGAGCCCTCTGCATTGGGAGCGGTGGTCGCTGTAGCTGCCCGTGAGCTCCCCAGGTAGGTGGAGTAGTGTTGTGATGTTTTAATTTTGGATTTGGGAAGGATGGGGTTTGTAAAGCACTTCGAGAAGCTATGTAGTTTGAAAAGCGCTTTATAAATAAAGTTGATTTGATTTTGATTTGATATAAAAGTTGCAGAGTTTTTCTTTAACCTGTTATTTTAATCTTCCTTCCAGTGTTTCCTCTGTGGGATCGCTCTGCCTTGGGAGTGGTGGTCAGCTATGGATGCCTGAGTGCTCTTCAGGTAGCGCTTGAGTGGAGGTTTCGGTCACAGCTTCCCTACTCAAAGCGTCCTGTGTAGGTGCCTCGGCTGCTGCTGTTGATCTGCTGCGTCTTGTGAAGATAGCTCTCTTGATGGCATTTCTTTACCTGACTCATCTGCACTCTGCCCAGTGTCCTTTTTATTGTTGTTCTTAAGTGCATGTGTGCATGGGAGTTGGGTTGGGGGGAGGGGTTTAACTGTGATCATACTTTTAAATCTGTGGGGGGAGGGCGGATGGTGCACGTGGGGTCATTTTAATCTGTAAGGCCCTTTCCATTTCCATTTGAAATTCTTGTATGAAAAGCACTCTATACATAAATTTTGATTAAATGGATGGTGATTATTGATGAGGTGACTTTGGAAGCAGTATTGTCTTGCAGGAAGGAGGTGCTGGGTTTGAATCCCAGTCTGGACTTTTTTCCTATATAAATATTAATAAGATAACTTCTGAAATAAACTGGCGGCTCTGGATTTTGTTTTGTGGTTCAGAGTAAAGGGGTCTGAAGACATAGTTTTCAGATTTTTATTTGTGCTGCCTAGTTTAGTTTGATGTTACATAATGTGTTATGTCACCACTTTTTTGATTCCTGTCTAATCTAACTGAGGAGGAAGATGATTAAAAACTGCTTAAAGCTCTCTCTTTCACATACGGTTCTATCAAGTTCCAAATCAGAAAGGTAATGAAACATTTTTCCAATCCAATCTGGCCTTACAGATGTCATGCTGGATGTTGGCAGAATAGCACACCAACTTTTTTCCCTCAAAGTCTCAACCAATTGTCTCCATAACAGATCCAGAGGGCTCTGAGGGATCAGGGTTGACAGCAGGTGTATATCCAATAGGCTTGGACATCTTGATGGAAAGAGTCTTTCTGATCCCTGTAGGAAACAAATCCCAATGTAATACGTAATAGATAAAATATTACTTGGCCAGTTGTGGTCACTTGATGCTTCCACCATGATAAGGGAATAAAGACTCTTTAGGAGTTGAAAAGATAAATCTCTTTTTAAGAAGTCTTGTGGAAACAAAATGTTTCTGGAGTGCAGCAGATAGTTGAAGTAAGGGAATTTCAACAGTCACACTACTGTGGTTGACCAAACAGACTGAGCTTCACAGCTTATCTTGAAGAGATTGGAGCTTCACACGTCTTGTTCTTCATCTGCTACTCTTCTTGTTCTGACATGTTTAGGTGTCTGGATTTTTAAATCCTTGCGACTTTACTAAGCATCCCACCACTTCCTAGCTGACAGCTCCAGTAGAGAGGAAGGGTGAGTGAAAAAAGAGGTGTGCCTCAGAACACACTCCATATAATGTGTTGAGAAAACTGTCAGATGGAGATATATTCACACAAAAACCCATGAAAATACTCCACACACCACACATGAAAACTGTCTTTAAGACCAAAATGAACAGTATACTGGTGCATAATTAATAATTGAAATCAATCATTATTTTAACTGTCCTGTGATGGACTGGCGACCTGTCCAGTGTGTACCCCCCACCCCGCCCCGGCGACCCCTGGAGGACTAAGTGGTTAAGAAAATGGATGGATGGATTTTAACTGTCTAGATTCACTCTGTGTTCATAGCTTTAATTTTAACCACCTGCAGCTTTGTCTACAAGTCAGAGTATAAAAAAAAACTGCAATAGAAAAAAATCAACACTCATCAAAACATAATCTAATTTTCGATACAATTCACGATTATTGATAACTTTTGGTTGCTCTATTACATATTGCAAAGTACTGTAAATTTGTGGGGTTTCTTTTCAAGGAAAGGTAGTTTTCTTTGCTTTCCTTAAATTTAAGCATTTAGTAAGCATGCTAAATGATGTTCATCGTTGAATAATATGTCTGGATTTCATCCAATATGTGGTCTCAGATTTGTCAGAATTTGTTTTCTCGCTTTTCCTCCCCTCTTCCTCATCCATCACATACAATATCTCAGAGGTTTTTTGGCAACAGACTCCCTAAAATTGCCACTGCTGACCAACAACACTGTTATATTTATCCAAATCAGTCTTTGCTGCTGATTGTTTAACAAACATATTATAAAAGGTGCAAATGTTGCTGTCGATTGTTGCCTTTTCATTTTATTTATAATGCATGAGATACCAACTGGTTTTAACATCCAATAAAGTAATGGAGTATTTCTTTAACCCATATGATGGTGTTCAGACTGTTGGGACAGAAGATTAAACTATTATATGTGCACATCCTTAGACTATCCCGCCTGTCAGGTATTTTCTACTATGCTTTAAAAACACCCGTTATCAAACCACAGCGCAGCATTTAACACTGTTGACCATTTGACACTGCTGACCATGATATATTACTGAAAAGACTGGAGAACTGGGTTGGACTCACTGGGTATGGTGTTTGGCTGGTTCGAGTCTTACCTAAAGTTCAGGAACTTATTTGTGTCAATAGGCTAATCTTCATCAAAACAAAAATAAATCACATGGGGAGTGCCCCAGGGCTGTATCCTGGGGCCCCTCTCATTTAATATCTACATTCTTTAGCTATCCAGTGTATAACATTCAATAAGATTAGTTACCAACATAATAATAATAATAATAATAATAATAATAATAATAATAATAATAATAACAACAGTGCATTTTATTTAAAACGGCTGATCTGAACACTCAAAGTCACTGTACAAATTAAAAACTAGAGAAAATAATGATACTCAGATACTCATCTTTACATTAGAAACTCCTCAGGTGATTTTGTGTAAAAATGTTTGACAATGGCTCTGAACCAGGCAACAACCATAGACAGCAATGACAGGTTAAGTTCTAAAATTGGAAGTGAAGCTGGTATCTGGAGAACTGAGAAAGACTGGTTTGAGGTTAACTGGCAAGTGTTGACTCTTGTTCTCCATTAAGGTGTAATGACTGAAGTAAAAGGATTTACAGTTGAGATTAACTGAAATTTTTTCTGCTGAGGTTAGTAGGATTACAGTAGTTGAGGTGGGCTGGGTGTGGCTGTGTTTTCATGGTGTTGGTCCAGTTTCTCTTTCTTGCAGGTGGAGTGGTATTGGAGGGTGGACAGGCAGGAATTCTACTGGAGTGGTAAACAAATCAGTTTGCTTTGAGAGATCCAGGGAGGAGTGGTGTGAAATCTGACTAGAGTTAGTCCAGAATGAGAATGAAGCTCAGAGAACTGGGAGGAGAATTCGAGAAAGTAGATCAGGCATCTGAGAGGAGGATAAAAAGGTAGGTAGAATCATTTGGAGACGTTTACAAAAAAGAACCTGAATTGAATCAGGAGCTTTTACCACTCTAGATGAGCGAACCATCCGGCATTGGCCTCAGGAAACTGCTCCTCTTTAATGCAACAGTCAGAACACAGCCTCAGTTAATGCAGCTAGAAATGACTGATTAGGCCTGAAATCTAGGTGTAGTGAAGGAATCAGACCTGAACCTTTCTGGGTCACATAAAAACAATAAAATGTCAGCCTTCTATCACCTGAAGAACAATTATGGGATAACAGGACTGATGTTGCAACTGTAGATCAGAAAAATGTAGCCATGCATTTTACTTTAGTCCGCTTGATTACTGCAACAGTGTCTTCACAGGTTTCCCTCAAAAGTTTATCTGACAGCTGCAAGCTGTTTCAGAATGCTGCTGCCCGTGTCCTCACTAGAACCAGGAAAGTAGAACACATCACCCAGGTTTTTAAGAGTCCTTACACTGGCTCCATGTAGCTCAGAGAATACACTTTAAAATACCTTTACTAGTCTATAAATCACTGAATGGCTTTGTATGTTGAAGACCTGTTGTCATTATTCCAACTCTCAGACCATTTAGGTCTTCCAACTCTAGTCTACTAATCATCCCTAGAACCAGAACCAAACATGGCAAAGAAGTTTTCAGTTTCTATGCTCCTCTTATCTGGAACAAACTTCTAGACCACTGGAAAGCTTCTGAAAAACTGAGTTCCTTTAAATCAAAGCTAAAAACATATTTATTTTTTAAATGTTTCATATGTTTTGTCTCTCTAATGTTGTGTTTTATATTTTATTACTGCTTTATTTTATCCCCTAATCACCCAAAGCAAATTGAATCGCCCTGTTGTTGAAAGTATGCTATACAAATAAAGTTGTCGCCTTGCCTTAGAGTAATACTTTGGTGAAGCTCTTTTTGATCAAATCGCAGCATTCAGTTTTCTTTGGTGCAGTCTGTCAACACCCCACATCTTGAATTGTCTAAGGTCTTTAGATCTCTCAATTTGTGAGGATATGTCTGAGCCCTCTTTGCAAGAGCCCACAGATTTAGGTGTGAGCTCTGGCTCAGCCATGTCAAAACCTTACAGTTCTTCTGATGAAGCCAATCTTTGGTGGATTAGGATGTCTGCCCGGCTTTTACTGTGAAGATGAAAAATGTAATCACTGTTCTGCTGTCTAGCACACAAGTCAAAACCGACTTAAATTTGGAACTGGTCACGACTTCTTATCCACCTTAAAAAAAAAATTAAGATAAAAAAAGGTAATGTGTATGATGCTGCCACCACCATTTTTTACTGTTGGTGTTTTGTGTGTCTGTAATGTGCAGTGCTGTTTTTAGGTCATATCTAGCTTTTAAAATTCAAGCTGGAAAGTTCCCATTTGTGGCCTTCAGGCCTTTACACACTTGGTTTTGGAAAGGCTGGGTCTGGCTGTTTTCTTTGGGAAAAACAAAGGCTTCTGTTTTGCAAGCCGACTCCTTAGCCTAGACGTATTGACCAAATGCTGAACTACATCTAAGTTAAATCAAAAGGAGTTTCATCAAAGTGTAACTTAAAGGCTGTGCACACTTATGCAACCAGTTTGCATACGTTTTTAAATCTTAAAATTTCCCCCTAACTAATTTGTTTTTCCTTTGAATACACATATTTGTAACATTGAACAAGGAAAAAGTTGGAAACATATTTTCATTTGCTCACTTTTGAGATCCAAGACACGGATGCCATCTTATCTGTTCCAGACCTGCTAGCCCCTTTTAAATCAAATCAGTTTCATACCTTTTGCAGCTCTACTCAGGCACCAAATTATGTCTAACTCAGACTTTTCCTTATTGTGCTGTACATTTTTTTCATAACTCTGTTTACTCATTCATTATTCTGGACACATTCCACAAATAATAGCCAGAAAAAAACATATTTAGAGGGATTTGAAATTACACCATGACACATTTTCCAAAATATGAGAATGATATTAATAATGCACAATTATGAGACTAGTTTGTATCAGCTCCTAACAAAATGAACCTTTCTGCTAGTTTGTCATTTCACACATTTTGTCCTGCAATCAAACTGGCTTGCTTCAAAGTTTGAGAAAGCAGAAACCTGCGACTGAGATTGGCCTCCTCATGTGTCTGTGTTGCACCTCATCTCAGGGCATGGCTGGAGGCAACAACATGTTTTCTGCACATGATGAGAAGAAAATAATGATTCTTATTCAAATGAGAGAAGCAGCTCACACAGACTTCTCTCCAACCTTCCCTACACTGGCAGCATTATTTGTGCAGAAATAAGTTTTTTTTTATTGTTTTCCCTCCAGTTCATCTTTGTCTAGTGTTGGACTAATTCAGGGAGATTTTATTAACTGACTGCGGTCATTGCTCTATTGTGTTTTTACCTTTAAATTAGTCTCTGAGTTTGAGATATTTGGAAGTTGCAGCATCTTCTAGAAAGCTGAGCAAAATATGCTCTTGTAGGAAAAGTAGCTTCCTCAGATCAAAGACATTGATAAATCATGTGTCACATAAATGAAAAAACAAACAAACAAAAAAAAAATATTTGACAGCTTGACATTTGCAAAGAAACAAAAGAAAATTATAAAACTTTACTGCTGTTTCATCATGGAGATAGTTTGACATATTACTTAGTTATACTGGATAAAAACCTTTGCTTATTGTTTTTAAAGGGAAATGTGCACTGAAGGTAAGTAAAAAAAGGATCCCTGTAAAGTTATTGAAAGTTCACTTTAGGTTTTTATCGGTTCAACCAGTCAGATCAAAGGAATAAAGTCAGTTTGTTAAATTAGTTTCTTGTCCAACTCCTGCAGAAAATGTACCAAAAAAGACAACGAAGAATCAGCAGAGGGAAGGCCTTCAGTTTCATTCTCAGACAAACCTTGAGTGAAGAATTCCTTCTAATTCTTAATATAAGACACAACCGATGCTTAACTTTTTATGTTTAAACGTAAAGTAACTTGAGGACATTAAATTAGAATATAACAACGCAGTTACAATCAAAGATATTTAGAAAAAAGAACATTTGATAGCCTCGCTGTCTGGTGATAGTCTAGTAAAAGAGTGCAAGTGTGGAGGAAAGTGCAGTAAAAGAATGATTGTAGGGATGCTTGAGGTGGAGATGATCACTGAATAGCTGGGTCTTCAAAAGTTTCTTGAAGAAACAGGGATGCCCCTTTTGTGATAGTGCTCGTTAAGTCATTATACAATTGTTAAGCAACATATGAGAAGAGTCTGAATTGTCTTGAGAGTGGTCTTTGCATTGCTAGTCACCAATCCGCTGACAACAAGAGTGTCTGAGTCATGACATTAGTCTTTTTCGACAGCATTCGTGTAGATGGGGGCTGTTCGATTTTGCATTTTGAAGGCTAATATTGACTTGAATGGCCTGCATGGCTTGCGTTTGTATAACACTTTTTCAGCAGACAACCACAAAGCGCCTTAGACTAAATTCAGTCATTCATTCACCCATTCACACATACATTCACACACTGATGATAGCAAGCTACTACACTGTAGCCACAGCTGCCCTGGGGCACATTGAAAGAGGCAAGGCTGCTGGACACAGGTGCTGAAGTGATCCAGGAGGAAGATGACAATAAGAAAACAAGTTGTTTTTTAGGGGTTTTTATTGGAGGTTATTGGCTTTTATCCATGTGACAGTCAGGGAGACTGTCAAAGAGTTCTGCTCTGGCCATCTTGCCATCAGGTGAGAATGTGAGATAGAGCCGGCTATCGTCAGAATGGTATGTGTTCAGAATTATCTGGCCCAGTGAGGTGTGGGAAAGTGTGTTCTTTGGTGTACAACACATGATTGCACACTAATGTCCTTTTACAAACCCAAGTGGCCTTTATTGAACAGATTTAGCACTTCAAGGACACCCCAAACTCCAAAGGGAAAAGCAGTAGTATGAATAGCAAAACATTGGTTAAATGAAGGAGTTTTGTGGTAGAAAATGCCTTATTCAGAGGCAGCACTTGCAAGCCCTCAGGACTCCCCTTATATAGATATACACGATTGTTATCAGATATAAACTTCTCCCAAGGGACTCCAATGAGCTCCAAACTTGTCTTGGTGAATAGGCGAACGTAATGCATGCTATAAGTAAGGTCCAAGTTGAAAGAAAAACAGAACTTTCCTCTCAATTTCCACATTTTCTCTTTCTTTTCTGTCTTTATGATTTTTCCCCCCAGTATTATGTTATTTTATTATATTCCAGGATTATTTTCAATATTTAAAAAATCTAGAATATTAATTGGGTTTAATGGGAATGTAAGAATCAATGCTGCAGTGCAAAATATTTACTGGGATGTAAATTATAAATGCATTGAACTTGAAATAAAGTAACCTTCAGCAGCTGAGCCCTTCACTGTAAATTCTTTATAGCAAATATAGATATTGTAATTACATTTTAATATATTGTTCAGCTAAGTCAGTCAAGTTACTAGGATCTTGCACATTAACTCCAAAGATTCCTGAATTTGTTGACCAGCTTGAAACATAAATGCCTTGAAAGTAGGTCACAACAGGTAAAATAAAACATAAATAAAATATTAGAAGCCACCTGTCGCTGCCATAAATAATTTTTCTGAAATTTTTTTTAAAGTTATTGAGAAAAACAAAAATTATTATAAGAAAATCAATATTTGCCTTTAGCAGAAATACTTATATATTCTTAAGTGTAGAAATCTGTGGATCTGTTTCCTACTCAGTACAATTGTCCAGTATCGCAGTGTTTTTTCAGAGTTACGCATGCAAACAGGTAATTATCTGTAGAGTCGATCCATACCATCTTCTAATATTTGTGTCGGGATTCCTCATGCTGTTGATAGAAGTGTCCCAGCAGAGACTTGGTGTCATTTTAGCAGAGGGTTAGGAATTTGACCTCAGCAAGCACTCGAGCAGGAATCAGTTTGGTAGAAAACTCATGGAAAAAAGCCTACTTGAAGCTTGAATGCTTTGTTTCAGCAGCTGACAATGTGATTTGACAATACAGGATAAAATTCAGCACCTAAAATTCTGGTAAACTTTAGTTTGAATTTCTAACAAATAATTATCTTTAGACTGGAAATTTAGAAGATTATCTAAACCTGTTCTCTCCATTTGCGGCATACTAGTGGAATAGTTTCAGATTGTTGTCTGTCACTTCTACAATTAACTGTGTCTTTCAATAATTTAAACCTTGACTGTAGAAAAATCTGTCGATTTTGAATTACATTACCTGTGCCTAACTGTTTTTGGGGTCCTTTTTATGAATAATTTATTGTCCTGAAAATTGTTTCTTCATTAGTTAATGTTTTTTTTAATGTCATGTTGCATCACCGTGTCTCTAATCTGATGAAAAGTAATGTACAGAAAGTGTTTAACTACTAACTTGTTTACTTACCATGACCCTCTCTCTTATTGAACTTGTGCATTACACCACTCCCCACAGGAATACCTGTTTGGCTGATTGGCCCTAATTTAAAATTTTTTTTTTTTCACTTTTAAATAACATTGTCCTCCACAAGAACTTTAGTAAATACATTGGTTGACTTTTCTAACACCTTCCATGAGACAGTGGGTGTTTTTATGGAACCCTGACTGCTTTGCAAGCTTTCTCTTGGTCTAAATGCATGACCTCAATGCAGTAATCGTGATTTTGTTGTTCTCAAGAGAATTTAAGAGGGAAATGACTTTCTTGGGAGAACTGGAGAAAAAGAATAAAAAGTTACTGAAATGTCAAAACGAAGAAGTTTATTCAACACATAACACTTGTTTTAATCCCAAAGCAGAGGCAACCATTAAATAAGCCCAACCAATGTTTTATTTTATAAAAAGGTAAATCAAAGATAATAATTGTGGGTTTCACTTGTGTAGTGGTTTAATAGGTGTTTACAACTCTATTATTGATTCACTCCCACATTTACACACTAGTGGAAGCAGACTACAATTATAGCCAGAGCTGCCCTAGGGCAGACAGACAGAAGCAAGGCTGCCGTTTTCCATCATAAGCTGCTTCACAACCAGTAGGCAAGGTAGGTGAATTGTCTTGCCCAAGGACACAACACCATGTAACAGGCGGAAGCAAGAGTCAAACCTGTGATTTCCGGGTCACAGGCGGACAACTCTACGACTGAACCACAGCTGAGTGGTAAATGTTGTCAAATGCTGGAGTTTTGCAAGATTTTGTAGTTTGGAAACAACAGAACATATCTGGAATTACCAGCTTTAAGTATGAAAAAGGTCCCAGATTTAATATCTGATTCCATGATCTGAGAGATCAAACGTTAAATTTCTGAAAATTATAAGTTTTTTTTTTTTTTTTTACACAGATTTAGTTTTAAAATCATTGTAACTTGAGTTTAGTCAAAATCATTGAGTTACTTACAGATAAAAAAAAATACTTTTATTTAAAAAATTGATTATCATTCTGTTTTTTTTGGCTCATAGATACTTTTACTATGGAATTTTCAACTGGACAAGAGATTTGTAGAGAAGACTCAATTTTAAAAAAGTCGTAAAATTGGGTTATGTGGTGTTGCTGGTGAAAGGAAGGTATTACTGATCACAAACTAATCTGGAGTAATGTGTCCAGATTTTTCCAAGTTTTTACACATGCTCAAGAATAAAATAATACTGTGAAATAATAAAATAAGAATAATAAAACAGAATACAGATTCAATAGGCCTTCGCAGCACTTAGTTGCAGGGCCTACATTTTTTTTAAAGGCATTCACAATACTGTAAGAATACTAGTCCCTTCACACGTTAAGCATTATTCGTAATTATGGATGAACACGGTTTCTAATCTGCCCAAAAAGTCCAAAACAGCTGATGACGGTGAGGCAGATTGATATAAGGCAGAATTTAATGGGGTCGTACATTAAGATTGTGGGATTTGTAAAGAGCTCATCTGCATGAGACAATTTGCGAAACCATATCATTCACACAACCAATAATGCACACAAAGAAAAATAATCCGACAGTGGAAATGAAATTCCTGCAGTAACAAGCTGCATCTGAATGTCAGGCTGATATATTACTGAATGGGAGAAAGATCTACTGAAGGTTGCTGAATGCTTAACCAAATATTCACGCTCAACGTGGGCTACTCACCAAGCTATTAAAGTTGTTCAGGTACTCACACAGTTTTATCCCATCTGGCCATCTGGTGTGGCTGCCATAAAGACCAACACATCTGCCTGTGTACCTAAGGTTAAACCTTATCTAAACTGTCGGGATTTGTTTTATCCAGATTACCTTTGTGGCTGACATTAATCTCTACAGCATTCTAGCCACAATTAGATCATGGTCTTTTCATGTCAAAAAAAGATAATTATTATTCTCCTCTCCTTTTCTTCATTTTGAGATTTTATAATAATACAGTCTTTCATAAATATGACAATTCATAACAAAGAGTTTTTCCAAATAACAGGGGAAGAGACAGCATGTACTTTGAGCATGGCCGTCACGGTTTTAAGCCTAGATATTCAAAACTGATAGAAACTGCTCTAACAAAAAAGGCAACAAAATAATATATATTTCATTGCTTTCCTTTGTGTACACCAAAGCTTTATATGATCCAAAACCATTATTTGTTAAATGAATTACTCTCTCGAGTGCCTTGGAAAAACTCACACCCCTTTGAACTTTTCTCATATTAGAACCACAAACTTCAATGTATTTTATTAGGATTTTTTTTGTAGTAGATTAACACATAACAGGGGATAGTTGTGAAGACACGGTTATTTTAATGTTTTACATATTATATGCATCTAACCCAAATTACTCTCTTATTTAGATGTACGATCCAGTACAACCAGCTTGAGTCCACAACCCTCAGAGTGAAACATGGAGGTGGCACAGTCATGCTGTGGGAATTTCAATCCATGTATAATTTAATTTACTTTTATGTAAGAAGACGTTATGTTCCAAAATAAGGACAGATATTGCAAATAGCTTAGGCTAGAATAAATATTCTGTCGTTTGGAGCTATAAACAGAACAGATATCCCAATTAAAAAGCTAATATATGAAACTAAATGAATAAATTTGAATAGAGACAAGAAAGCCAGCGAGAGTTGAAAAAGAACAGAGCATAATACAAGGTAACTTGAAAATACATTTTTAAAGCACTATCAAAATAATCGGACTGCGCTGGAGAAATTTTGCTAAAGGTGAAAATCTTGTATTTAGATGCTCAAGCTGAAAAAGACGTTCCCCAAGAGAACTTGCAGCGAAAGATGGCTCTACAAGTAATAAGGGGAACTGCTTACAAATGCACACCACACTTTTATTTTAAATACAATTTTACGCTACCTTGTAAAAATCTGTTATATAAAATCCCACTAAAATGCATTTTTTGTGGTTATAAAATGATAAAATGTGCAAAAGTTCAAGGGGATTTAGTACTTTTGCAAAAGAGAGCATATTTCTTCGTATAGTGAGTCTTTTATAGGCACACCTTTTGAAAACACTTATTAAAAACACTAACCTATTCTGGAAGAGTCATATGAGCCACTTCACATAGGAGAAACAATTTCAAGCACAATAACTGTAGTTGTATAATAAGGAAAACTATAGACCTCCAAGCTAGCTGCTGTGAAAAACACACATTACATACACAGCAAAACATTTGACAGAAAATGCCATATTTACACCCTCGGCCCTTTGTCATTTTAATAGCTTCAGCTGTGGACACCATTTTATTGGGATGTATTTACAGCTTGGGGAACTCAAACAAGAGGGAACCGCCTTTATGGGCAAATCAAAGAGGTGCTCTTGTTTGCTTCGTGGCGTGGCTGAAACCACAGGGACAACAAGACACAGAACCGATTTTTTTTCTCTCCTTCCCCCGGCATAATGAGGGGTGACAAGAATACAATTTGCAGCTCATGTTATTTTGCAGTTCAGAAGAGGACGCAAACTGAGGGCCGAGGAGAAAGGAGAGCAGAAATGTCCGCTTGGCTGAGAAATTATGAATCCGGGATGGGTTGAAACAAATAAAAAGAAAGGTATAAAAATGACAGCTGTTCAATACTCCTATTAGTTATACTGATACTGCTCTCGTTTTGCTTGACACTGTGTTATCTTAGAAGTTTGAAATAAAGAGAGTGAGGGAGAAGTAAAATGAGACACACACATACACCACACACACACCAATCTTACATTCTGTAATCTAAATCATTTCCTCCAGCACCAGCCAGTATATGCATGACTTGGCATGAAATAGCCTACAGAAATGCATTCAGCCAGATTACTTAATTAGATATTCTTTTAGATGAGTTGCTCCATACGGATCACGGAGTGTGGATGGATTATATGTAAGGCCTCACATGTACAAGCTCTTCTAATAATGCAAACTCATTTAGAAGTTAATGAGTTGAGCAAAGTTAATTAATCCAGAGAAAGAAAGAAAACGCACACAACTCACTAAAAAGATACAAATCCTTTTGTTTTCTGTTTCATTTTTCATTGTTAGTGCCGAGAACTATATGAACTGGGATGGTGTTGTGCAATTCAAAGCCAACACGTGCAGGAGTTAGAGCTGTTGATACTGCTTTAGGTGTGCAGCGATAAGCAGAAGTGCAGCAAGAGTGGATGATGAGCAGGAGGTAGCAGTAATCTAGCATGCAGATACAAGCTTTTCGGGCGCCCCACTCTACCTCAGGCGGCCTTCTGCCTTGATGCTGCATGGGATTATTTTCACAAACCGTTGTCTGCAAGAGACAATTATCCTGCAAGAGTACATGCTTTTTAAAATTTGATTAGATTAAGCTTCAAACTGTCCTCAAGCTCTGGGGGCACACACACAGACAAATTAATAAATCAATGAAATAAAAAGTGAAACATGGATAAATGAATCAAACATCTATATGAGTAGTACTGCTTGCTCAAAATGCATTTATTTGTACCAAAAAACAAAATCAGCAGCTAAAAAGTAAACAAAAAAGAAAAATAAAGCTGCGGCCAAAGCACACAAAACACGCCTGAGACTCTGGCAGCCTCAACCATAGACTCTACATGTAATCTTGCCGTTCTGGGCTTGGATGTTACTTTTTTTTTTGTGGCAGTGTGAATGCACCATTAATGCCTGCACAGCGGAGTGATATTGTCTGTAAAAAGTCTTAGTGTTGTTGTACTATAATATCAGCACGGATGGAATGTCTCTTGTCCAATTAAATTACTGAGTCGGTACTAACTATTGTATAATAATTATTAAAAAACAAACATCTTTGTAGCTAACAGAGACGAATTAGATAAAAAAAAAAACCATTTTAATTATGGGTTTACCTATCCAACTTTTTCAGTCCCAATACCGATGGCTGTTGTGTATCTGTCGATATCCTATACCAATACTATTTGTGACAGTGTGGAGGTAAAGGTAGATATCCTTTTGGCTGACTGGTTAGCACACATGACCTTCACCTGGGAGTCGTGGGATCAAATCCCGCCTGGGCCCTTGTTGTGTGCTTTGCCACATATTGTTGAATTAATTAACTGTATAACTTCTGGTTCCTTTCTGAAGAAACTAAAGGCACCAAACTTTACAAACTAAACATAACTGAGACAAAATAACAGATATAAAATATAAAATTACCACAAAAATAAAATTTCAGGTGAAAATTTTATCTTTTTTGGTGAATTTGTTGCAGATTTTCCCCATTTTGAGTATCGGTTCATGGTATCGGTTAAGTTTAACTGATACCGATACCAGTACATTAGGCAGTATTGCGGCCGATAACTGATACAATTATTGGTGCATCCTTAATTTTAATGTGTTGGTGCATAAATATTGTCCTAGGCGTGAATGATTGGTGAGTGGCTAGTAACTGCATTATAATCTTTACAAGGATTTATGCGGTCAGCACAAAGTAGAACACACCTGGAAGTTGAAGGAAATTCTTTATGGTTTTATATAGGAAAAAATTAAAATGATAAAAAAATTTGAACATTTTTATCAAATAAAATCTAGTAGAACCAGTTCAGTGTAATTAATCTCAGTATAAATAGACCTGTTTTTTGAAGGCACTGATGTGTTGTGGTGAACATTAGTCAACAAACAGAATCATGAAGACCAAAGAACACCGGAAACGGGTACAAAAGTTGTGGAGGAGTTTACTGTAAAGCAAGGTTAGGTTAAAAAATGTGGTAAAAATTGGAACACTGTTAAATTCATCTCCTGAAGGTGTAAAGAGTATGATACAACAAACATGCAATGTTTTTTCTTAAACAAATAGCCATCCATTTAAACTGACATAAGGGACAGGGACAAGGACAGAATGGTCGGTGCCAGTCTTGAGAAAAGAAAAATCATGGGAATTTTTTACGGACAATTTTTTTACAGCTTATTTCAGCCCTAGTAAAAAAGGAAACTAATGTAAAATTTCATTGTTGTGTTTGTAAAATCAAGCTTTTTCTGCCTACAACCCCCTGATGTTTTTCATCACAGCTGCAGTTCTTCCTTTCAAGGTAAGACTCTGTCAAAGAGCTCTTTTATACAAGAGAGGTTGAGCTACTGGTAACCTCATGATGGCCCTCATTTTGTTGGCCCACAGCCAATTTGTTGGGCAGTCTATTTGCAGTTACACCTGCTGAGCTCTTGAGAAGCTGACGTTCTTTAATAAAATGCAGTAAGTGTTGTGTTGGGAACATGGTGGAGACCCTATTTACCCCTTCTTTTGAACCACGTACAGAAAGGCAGGTGAATTTTATGCTTTTCCTACCTTTTTCCAACACCACAGAACTGGTGGAAACCGTGTAATGGGAATAAAATGCACCAGCATACCTGAAATAAGCTAAATAAAACAACATCAAACCTTTTGATTGCATTTTTCTTTAAATTCAGTAAGGCTAAAACTTATTGTGGGCATCATGGAACATGTCTTTTATGTTTGAATGAAGTCGATTTATATAGGCTATGGGGTATTTGTAAGATAACACAGTCAAAATTCAACAACAGTTACAGTGAGGAACATAAGTATTTGAACACTGATTTTGCACGTTCTCCCACTGAGTAATTATGGAAGGGTCAGGAATTCACATTTTAGGTGGATTTCCATTGAGAGAGATAAAAAAAATCATGAAATTACATAAAAATTTATTGCATTTGTATTTTATTGCTGCACGTGAGTTTTTGAACACCTGACAAGATCAGTATTATAATATTTGGTTCAGAAGCCTTTGTCTGCAATTACAGCGGACAGAAGTTTCCTGTAGTTCTTGACCAGTTTTTTTCACATACTGCAACAAGGATTTTGGCCCACCCCTCTACACAAATTTTCCTAGATCTGTCAGGTTTTAGCTCCCTCCACTTTTGACTAAAAGCTTGACTGTGTTCTCATCTGAACATATGACTTTTTCCTATGCCTCCTCTGTATCATATAAACTTCTTCTGAATGACTCCAAGCGGCTCCAAACACTTTTTCTCTTTCTTTTCTGTCTTTATGATTTTTCCAGCATTAAAGCCAGCATTAAGAATATATCTTATTATATTCCAGTATTATTTTCAGGTGACAATATTTAGAAAATCTAGAATATTAATTGGGTATAAAGGGGATGTAAGAATCAATGCTACAGTGCAAAAAAATACTGGTAAGTAAATTTTAGAATAAATTAAAATGATAAAATTATAGAATCCATAAACTGCAAAGAAGATTAAGTAGTCAACCCTTCTAATGATGCTTGCAGCAGGAACTTTCTCCCTCATTCAGCTAATGAAGAAGGACGCAGGTAGGTGTAGAAGGAACCAATGGGGTGTATAGCAGAGAGGAACACTGAAAAAGGAGGAGCTCTGACAGCACTTAAGAGGGATGCCGAAAGACAGCAGAAGCTGCAGAGGAAAGAACGTTGGAAGTACTAATAGACAGCACAGTTGAAAGCTGTAGACCAGAAAGCAAAAGACAAAGTAGCTGATAAATGATCCAGGAAGGCTGTCAAGGCACAGCTAGGAGGTGGGTAGAGTTAACTAGTCTGCCCCTTGCTGTCAGGATAAAGGCTTGCCGTATACAGATGTTAAAGGAAAAGTTCGGGAATTTACACTTAAAGTCCTTTTTTCAGACTTTTTATGATGAAACAGAATGGTTTTGAAAGAAATTTGGTCAAATGCTGCCGTCCCGATAAATTTAGGTTTCTTTGCTGACATCCCCCCACCCTCACAATGGGATCATAGGTGTACTCATAAATTAGTTCTTAAAACGCATTAAACTTTCGTTTACATAGACGTGAAACTCACCAAGTTGTCAGGGGTGTTCACTGATATGCTCACACAAAAGTTGCCACAAAAGATGTTTTCCAAAAGATTTTATTGTAGTTTTTGTCCAATTGCAAGTGATACGGAGTGGTATCACTCTGCGGGCAGAAACGTAAATGGTTTTGTTTGTAGTTTTTCCGTAATCTTATACAGTCGCGGGGCCAAACATTATCCAAATCCAAACATTTTTAAAAGGTAATTTATCTTTGTACACTGGGAAATGGAGTCCTAAAAAGTGTACCCTGCGACTGTATAAGACTACAGAAAGACTACAAACAAAACCATTTCCGTTTCTGCCCTCAGAGTGATACCGCTCCGCACAGTACTTCTAATATAAGTCAAAGGAGTTGGATAATGACTACGATTTGTCCAAATTTCTATCAAAACCGTTCTATTTCATCATAAAAAGTCTGTTAACAGGGCTTTAAGTGTAAAATCCCGAACCTTACTTTAATGTTTTCCCAGTAAATCTTATTGCTGGGATTTCTCCCCCATTTAATATGCCAGTTGCATCTGAGTGATAAATTATTTGGTCAGCCACCCTCAACTCAAGAAACAGGAGTGTTGCTTTCTTGTCTGAATAGGATGTTATTACCTTCTTGGTTGATGATGGGACTTCTAATCTTAAATTATTAGCTCCCCCTAACCAAATAAATGCTACTGTGACACAACAATATCCATCCTGGCATTAAAGCTGCAGTTGGGAGCTTTTTTAGCGAGATACTTAAAAAAAATCTAATGTACCAAAGCCCCTCCCCAAACATCCCTTCTCCCCCCTCCCACTCCCTCTAACCCCACCTCTACAATTGAGCATGTACATCCCCTGTGATTTCATATGATGCCATTGTATACTTTATTGATAAAATGTTGTGATGATTTGACATATTGAATATATGACTGTCTTACCTGTTCAACAGAAATGTTGCCAAAGCTACGTTGGTTTTGAAACCTTTTAAGACTCAAAGGCATCTTCAATATTGCTGGTATAAATCCAAATCCACTCTCTAAGGCATTTTATTCCTCATGTTTAGTCATCCAAAGCTTTTCAATGCGATGCTGTTGCTCTGCTTTTATATCAACTATAAACAGGAAGACAAGAAGCTAAAACATATGCAATAAATGTGAATTGCATTGGAGTCTTTGTGAGAAAATAGAAACTTAAGAAGAATAACAAATGTTGTGGAGCGCCACCCATATTCCATAGCATAGAACTGAACTATCATTTGAAAGATTTAAAAAAATATTCAAATTCTCCAGAGTGCAGATTTGACTGGTAGCTTTTGAGTATGTAGTCTGATCTAATCTGAATGTGCAGCCTATAATTTAGCAATTAAACAAAAATAAACCATGTGGTATTTATAATGACCACAGTTTGAACACCCACCTTTCATTAGAAAGTTGCATTTATTCTAGTATCCCACTGACTCTAACGTGGTTTAAGCTCGAGGGACCTCTGTACTTGAAAATCAGCTTGGTCTGGTTGTGCGCTGCTGGTACAAGAAATCATGGTAGACATGTTTGTGGATTTTTTACCTCCTCCCACACAGATGCTTTTCATTTTCTTGGAAAGTTTTTTGTCTCAGCCTGTTGAAATGAGACTGCAATGTCTCTTTAATACAGTATGCATGGGGAACCAAAAAAACGCAATGAATAAACGAGTAAGTAAAATGACATTCACATAACATGCTTATGAAATTCTGAATTCCTGTATGAAGTGTAAGAAACCATTCCTGAAAACGATAGTGCCCAAGATGAAATCCATGAATAGTAAGAACAAACTTAGATGGAACCTCTCTACTGACCTAAATTATACATTTATGACTTTATGAGGTTAATTTATAGAGAAGCAATGAATTTAAATGCCATTGCCGGCCTCATTTCTGCCATAGCACTTACAAATATAGGGTAGAAACCCTCCCTTTAAAATGTTCCTCTCCTCTAATTCCCTGCAGTCAGATGCTGTTGACTCTGTGGTGTGGACTTGGTGCTCCATATCTGTACATAATGACTTCCCCACGAGGACTGCTGCTATCATCTCAGCAGCATGCCACTCTAAGTCAATAATAACTGGACTGGAAACCTGGCCCAGAGAAAGCTGAGACACGGCTGACAGCTGGATCAGGAGAGGTAGAGAGAAGAGGAGTGAATGTTAGCTCTGTGGAAAATATGAAGAAAACTTAAAGAGAAGCAGGGAAGATTGGGGGAGCGGTCAGAGAGTAAAAAGGTGACACTGGAAACAGGACAGGAAGTAAGGGGCGACTGCAAAGAAAGGGAGAGGAGGCAGCTGGTGTGAAATCACGGATAGTTTAGAGCTGGGTCTTTCTTCCTAACTTGAGCACACACTGATGTCTCAGTTTGTGCGATCACAGAGGTCTTTCTCTGATGGGGTAAAAGACGGGCCAGCTGCTAGAAAAAAGGAGGAGGAGGGACAGGATGGGGAGGTTGAGGATGAAGGGAAGGACGAAAGGGTCAGAGATGGACACTGAAGGCAGAGCTGGCACTCATTCTTTCCTGGCCCTCTCGATGCCCTCAATCTGAGGCTTCTCTCCCTTAAAACGCCTTCCTTTTTCAATTTGGCCTTTTCCTGAACAAAACACAGTTAAATGGACTGTAGTAAAGAGATGGATTTCACGTTGTGTTGACGACTACTCTTACAAGGCACGATAATTTATTTATGCCCTAACAACACATTAGCAGATTTTTTTTAAATGTATATTTTCTGGTCTATTTGAAAACATTTTTCTAACTAGACAAGACTGCAGAAATTAGATCAAAGTCCCATTTCAGGGCAGTACTTGGCAGTACTGATTACATTTAAAACAAGAGAATACAATAGAATGACAGTCTACAGCAGGATTTTAGAAGTCAACCAGGTGCCAATTAAAGGTTAAATATGGAACATCCATCCATCCATCCCTTTTCTGAACCGCTTAGTCCTGAAGGGGTGGCGGAGGGGCTGGTGCCTATCTCCAGCTGTCAACGGGCGAGAGGAGGGGTACACCCTGGACAGGTCGGCAGTCCATCACAGTAAATATGGAACAGTTTCATAAAAATCTACATTTAGAAATAATATTACATCCAGGGTGGCGTTTGGAGGAGTGCAGAATGAAAGTTCAACATTTCCTTAAAAAATTATAGTTGAATAAAAAAATAAAAAAAAGTAAATTTGGACGGGCTT
The DNA here is from genome assembly GCA_028564705.1 of Apricaphanius iberus. Classification (NCBI taxonomy): domain Eukaryota; kingdom Metazoa; phylum Chordata; class Actinopteri; order Cyprinodontiformes; family Aphaniidae; genus Apricaphanius; species Apricaphanius iberus. The sequence continues at coordinate 790,283 of JAPXFQ010000708.1, read as the reverse complement.
GACAGATACAGTCTAAATTCCAAGATTATGGTCGGCCCAGCTCGGCTGGCACTGGGGAAGTTGGCGGTTGACAAATCAGGCAGCTGCTTCAGAGCCCCGTAGATATTGATATTCGACTCAGTTTAGGAGTAACCAGAGAGGAGCAGAAACTAGAGTAAATTTAGATGAAGCCTACGCTAGATGGACCCACATAACGCATTTCCGCAGCATAAAACGGTGACTATCCTTCTGGATCAGTAAGCTTACTCACCTGCTAACTGCTGCATTCACACCGCCCAAAAAGGCAGCATCAGTTGCGGCAAGATTACATGTAAAGTCTATGGTCGAGTACGTCAGAGGTCCGTCAGAGTCTCTGCGGTGCATTGAGTGCGTTGGCTCCATCAACTTTTCAAGCGATGCGAGCTGCAACGTAGCAAATGCAAGCAACACAGAAGTTCAGCTAGCTGAATTTTTGACGGACTTGACGCACTTGATGCAGTGGATCAACCAATCAGAGTGTCTCACTGTAGTGATGTCCTACACGTATCTTGAATGAAGCACAGGACCAGTGAAAATATTTTCAACAAATGCAGATTTCAAAAATCAGAAATAACACTTACCGAACACAGATGGACAGGCGCTCCTATGGAGGAAGAGAGCACCTGTAGTTTGTGTCCTGGTAGGAGATTTGAGCTCCGATGCGGCCTAGGAGGTCGTAAAATTGGGCACGGGACAGACAAAAGAAGCGCTGAAAGCAAAATTCATCCATAACTGGCTCCTGGAGCAAATGGTTAAACTCCCCAAACTCAAAACACATCTGAATATTGGGCACTGATGCACCCGATGTCGACATCTAGCTTTATCCAGCAAATAAAGCCAAGCCACTCTCTCGATACGATCCGCCATAGTTCAGAACGGCATAGTTCAGAAAAGAGGAAGCCCCGCCCACATGCTCTTTTTTGCTCAGAAGCAAGCGTTGCAAACCTAAACATACATGCATCAAACTACATGTGTTGGATGCGTTGTTTGACAAACTGGGCGGTGTGAACACAGCATAATGGTACGTTCATACTGCCCCAAAAGGCAGCGGCAAGGGTTACATGTTAAGTCTATGGTTAAGGCCGATGGAGGAGCGTCGAAGTATCTCTGGCGCTTTGTGAGCATTGGCTCCGTAAACTTTTCAAGCTTTTCCTGCATTTCAAGCTTCAAAGCTCATAACGCTAGCAATGCAGAAGTTCAGCTAGTTAAACTTTTGACAGTCTCAACGCTCTTGACGCAGCACGGCACTGCGCTGCCAACCACGATCCGCTAGTGTTTAAAACATCCAGCAGAGAAAGGCCCGCCTACGAGCTTTGCAAGCTTCAGCTTAAAAATTTATCTTCTGTGTATATGCTTTGAACTAGTCACTTTATGAGCGTTGCTTGACGCTGACAAAGTGTCTGAATGCACCATAAGACACATTCTTCACTGGCAGAGTTGGGAGTAAGCGCTTAAGTCATATCATATCTTTCCATCAGATTCCAGTTTGTTCATGTTAATGATAAATCTTCTTCACACTCAAGGGTTACTTGTGGGTTGCCACAGGGTTCTGTGCTTGGACTGATTCTCTTTACTATATATGTGCTTCCAATTGGTAAAATAATTAGACAACATGGAATGAATTCCCACAGTTATGCTGATGATACACAATTATATTTATCCATAAAACCTTATGAAACCAATCAGTTAGGTAGATTACAAGAATGTCTCGAAGACATAAAAACCTGGATGACTCTGAATTTTCTACTTTTAAATTCAGACAAGACATAAGTTGTTGTCTTTGGACCAGAACCTTTAAAAAGCAAACTGCTAAGTCAATCACTTCATCTGGATGGCTTTGATTTGGCCTCTGGTAATAATGTAAAGAACTTTGGTGTATTTTTTTTAACAAGACATGACATTTAAATCCCATATTAAACAGGTTTCTACAATTTCTTTCTTTCACACCCGGAATATTGCTAAAATTAGAAACATCCTGTCCAGGAGTGATGCAGAGAAACTAGTCCATGCATTTGTTACTTCAAGGCTGGACTACTGTAATTTCTTATTATTGGGAAGTCCACAAAATGCAATTGAAAGCCTTCAGTTGATGCAAAATGCTGCAGCAAGAGTTCTGATGAATATTAAAAAGAGAGATCACATTTCTCCTGTTTTGGCTTCTCTCCATTAGCTCCCTGTTAAATCCAGAATAGAGTTTAAGATCCTCCTCTTTACTTATAAAACCCTTAATAATCAAGCTCCATCGTACATCAGAGATCTGATTGTTCCATATGTTCCCAACAGAGACCTTCGCTCTCAGACTGCAGGTTTACTGGTAGTTCCTAGGATTTTTAAAAGTAGAATAGGAGGCCGATCTTTTAGTTATCAGACTGAGCACTTTTCTTCTCTCTTTTACTTTTCTCTTCTACTACTCTCCAGATATATTTTTTTCTGCTGTTATTGCGATTGTTAACACAGTTTTCTCTCTGTGTTTTTCTCCCCATAGTAGCTCCACACGGTTTGGTACCCTGCTCAAATATAATGTCCCCTGCTGGACGGGGAACATCGGTCAACATGATGCTCAAAGTGACCAAGCATCCTCCGTGCTGTCTCTTCTCTGTCTTATCAGACCTCCAGATGGTTGAGATATATAAATAAAAGTGAATTGAATTAAGTATGACTTTGTAACTAACAACGTTAATTTTTAGTTAACAGAGTATGAATTACTTTTCCTATGGTTTCAACACCATTACCGTTACTAGGGATGCAAAGTGGAGTGTTACTACATCGTGGTTGACTGAAGCACAGCGGTGTCAGGCTTTCTGACAGCCACACTTCAGCTGCAGGGAGAGAGCAGGTGTCAGTGATGATTGTGGGGTGGGCGGATACCCTGAGTGCTCTCGTTGTCTGCATTGTGTAAGACCACAGTGAAGTTAGTTTTAAGTTGGATATTTGACATACATTTATTTCATTAAAGCGAAGACTCCGTCCAACGTCTCACGAAAACTGTGTTAACAGAGCTGATACATTCCAGCGGAGCATTTGCTCCTGAAGGCGATGGTCTCAGTTAGAATCTGGTTTTAAATAAATTTCCATCCCGGACAAAAAAATCTATATCTTTAAAATACTAACAAATTAATCCCAAAATATTAATAAATTGCTACTCAACACCCGAGGACCATGACACACCAAATAAATACCAAAATAAATAAAACAATAACCAATGTAATATTTCTTATTAATATGTTACCATAAAATATGTGATTTTCAATAGCTTCCAGTTCATGTGATAAGGTGTCACAAAATCAATTAGTTATAAAAATATTTTAAGTTATAGATATTACAGAACTTAACTGCATTACAGAACATAGAAATAATGTCACAGTTCCTGTAACTAATTACTTTTACAGAGTGGTAACTGAGTTACTAACTCAATTCATTTTTGGAAAAAGTAATTCGTAGCTTTAACTAATTACTTTTTTAATGTAAGATGCCCACTGGACACGGTTCAGGCTGGTTACTCGGCGTATCAGCATCGAACCAGGCAAACCAAATGGCTTGAATTATTTTTCCGTTGTTGCAACTACAACAGCCTATATGTTGCCATCATGTTCATGTTCCATATCCACATTTTTTTACTCGCTAGGGTAATGTTTCACACCTGCTGTAACAACCTAAGATTTTAAGTAAAGATGTCAGATATTATCTGTATCCTGATCATACTTGATGACATCAAACCATGTAATCTCTTGCAGAATAACAGATTTGTAAGTGGAATAGCCACCTTTGATTTGGAATTGTTTCAAAGTGCCTCTGGACATTTTATGAGAGAGGACCCTGCATATAATGGTATCGATTGATATCAGAATCGGAAATTAAGAGTTGGAGTACATCGATAAATCAATTATCTGTAAAAAAGCCTAAATTGAACATCCCTAAATAAAAGTATTTTTTTATTTAATATACCCATAATTTACTGTAATGTAACATGGATATTCAACTCCAGGAAAATGGCACTTAGAATACATTTTGGTTTAAACACGGGTCAATATCTCTAATATTTTAAAAGAGTGACTGGCCCAGTCACTTCTTTACTAAACAGTTGATTAAAGGATTTATTGGTCTGTTTTTAAGATAAATATAAAATATATTCTCATACGGCTGTTAGTGGAAAGGGAATCAGGGGCAAAGCAAAGTATTGTGACTTACTCTTAATTTATTCAATTCAGCATATTTATATAGCGCCAATTCACAACACATGTCATTTCAAGGCACTTTACAAGTTATTTCAGTTCAATCATATATACATTCCAATCAGTTTAAACGTTTTCTATCTAAGGAAACCCAGCAGATTGCACCGACACTTAAACATGAGGGGTGGGCAATCAGGGGCTGAACTGTAGCAAAGTGGGAAAAAGATTAATGTGTAGAAGAGCCAGTATAGAACATTGTAAATATAATCTGTGATGGTTAAAGCTACTCAGGACATCAGCAATAATATAAGCACCCGCCTGAAACCTATTTTCTGTTGTAAAGTTCCAATAATAAATGTAGATCTGTAGTCATGTCATAAATTGGTCTTTACCGGGTTGTAAAATTATTTAATCTTGTGAGAACAAAATGGTACACCAGTTCCATCATCTCATGATTTATCATAGAGCTAAAATGGACAACCTTGTAGAAAATAAAAATCCTTCAAACTTAAGAACTGAATGAAATACAAAAGTACCAAGAATTGAAATGGGATACACCATCTTTATACAGTCACTCTAAGGTTAAATACCATTCCATCTAAATGTGACATGAAAGAGGGCCTAACTTTGAATAAAACATTAAATCTGTACTCAATCTGCACTCCAGACGTGTCTGCATTCTTAAGAAATAAAAAGAATGTCTAACATGTCTACCAGTTAATTATACACAAGCAATCTATCTGGTGGCAGTTAAAAATAGATACATACCTTTATTCACAAAAGCCAGGGTTAAGCGTTGGGTAAGGCACTGTCTTCCTGAGAACAATGAGCTCCACATCTTGTGTTTAAAGTTAAAATATATAAAAATACGCTTTTTCAATGAAATTATTAAAACAGTGCACTTTTGTCCATATTTTGAAATATTAGCACAAATCTTTCCATATATAGCAATTTTGATAGAAGCAGCTTTTGAGTTTTGAAGAAGACTCTCATTTTCCCTTAAACACTACATAAGGTTTTCATAAAACCAAACAAGAAATTGATATGGTCATGGGCCATAGGTTTGATCACATATTCAGAAGGGTAGACCGGAAGTGTTGTGTAAAAGTATTGAAAGGAAAGGGCTTAATATGACACAATTTCAGTAAAAGGCAGTGTATCATATGAGTATTGTTAGAGAATTACATAATTAAATGATTTCTTCAGTTAGCTGTGGATATTAGCATTAAAATTAATACAGGCTGTTGTACAACTAGCATACTCATGCTGATGTTTTTCTACTAGCTTTAATTTATCAAATTTTGAAAGTGTATTGTAGAAAAAAAAAAAACTTTAAAGTGGACATTTCAGCTCAAGCATTAATTGCCATTAGCATTACTAAATGGGCATTATTAAACTGATGGACATCAGTGTAATAATTAAAGTACAAATCAGACCTAAAATACAGACCGAAACCTAGAAATAGTTAAGTTAGATTTATTGACAAATATGTGAATGTGCAAAGCGATCGGTAGGTTCGTAGGAGATGTGGTTTCCTAGGAAGTTCTCCATCGAGAATCAGACTACTGTAAACTTGTTTTCTCGGGGTTGTAACTGCCCAGGACAAAAGATTTTCAGTGGCACCTGAAGGACCATAAAGTGAGGAAGATCGTGTGAAGGAAAGCAGAAATGGTGACATTACAGCATGAGGAAACTCTGGTAGTGGGATAAGTCCAAGTACACACACACTGATCCACTCTTCAGAGCACAACATGGAAAAGGAAGGGTTTTTAATGTCAACAATCCAATACACAAAGGTCAAGGAAACAGTCCAGGGCAGCTAAAGCGGAGGCTGACCAGATCCAGAATCCATGAGATTTTAATCGGGGTCTACGTGCACAAAGCAAGGTTCAGAGTCAGATTCACTGTAATTCTCATTAAAGCAGTAATAGTACAGGTAGAAGGAATCACCAGGTAGCAGAAGTGAGAGGGACAGAGTAGAGGACCAGCATGAAACATGTATGAAACAGGGAAATCATGACAGCCACTGGTTATTTGGCTTCTGATAAATAACTTGCTTAAGAAATAGTGTGAAAATTGTCCACCAGAATCCAATATTTGGTAAACTTATTGAAGTCAGCAATTATGCAGGATATGAAGACTAAACCATAAGGTAGGAGCGTAATGAGGTAAAATCCACAACAGTTCTCATGGAAGTTAAATTCTTTATGTTAAACACAATCTAGTTAGCAGTATCAACATTTGATTTTATCTGGTGAAGTAAATGTAAAACTCTAATTCAGAAACTTAGCTATGAATGTGTGTTCTTTAGACATGACAGTGCTTGTGTGGCTGATAAAGACATTGTTGTCAATGACTTCTTTGTAGCATCATGGCAGTGGTAAATCAAAAGGCTATTTTACAACTTTACACTTTCCAAATACTCTATAAAATACAATCATTTATTGAATGCAATTGTAAATTTGTTAAAACACCAAAATGAATAATTGTATCACCTTTTTGGAAGTGGATCCGAATCATTAAAGTATAAAGATAGCAATGTATGGACTAGATGAATATGGACCTGACTTGAATTTTCTAAACCGTGATTTTTGACCTTTAATCTTTTTGTTGAACTAAAAAGATAACAGTATTTTTTTTAAATATTGTTTTGTCCTGTCTTGTGTGCTGGATGTATAATTACACCACTACAAGGTAAATTTCAGAAGGCAGACACAAAACATGAATCACTAACTTGAAAATCACAAGCTAAAACTAAACCATAATTGTCCATTAAACCATTCCAAAAAGAACCCATGGACAATAATGCCTTTACTGTCAAGTGTTTCATTAATAGGACAGAATTGTATCTGCCATCTTTTGGTAAAGTTAAACATCATGTACAGAAAGTAAAATTCAATGATAAATTCAATCATGTATGGAGCACATTTGAAATGGATTCTCCACCTGTACATGTAGCAACATGAAAAAAAAGAAAAGAAGTACCAATTGATTTCCTGCTTTTGAAACAACATTGTTATGCTTAAAAGATTTTCAGCCACCTACTGAGCTGAAAATGTCAAGAATGAGCAACTAGAGGGAGAGTCATAAATCTCTTTTTGTCTCTCCCTCTCTCTCCCTGTTACAGGAGCAGCGGCAGCATTACAGTGACACTTTTGGAAAAATGCACATCTCCTCAAGGCATGACCTTGTTGTCATTGTGCTGGGGCCATAATGGATGCCACGTAAAGTGCTGTATACAATAAGTCATGCATGCACGAGAATGTGTTGTATTAATGTCTCAGAAAAACAACATATTCACACACACACACGCACACACACCCACCCACCCACACACACACACACACACATGAGCACACACACCCACCCACCCACACACACACACATGAGCACAACTGTGAAGGACTGTGGCAGCCTATGCATCCCAAACACAAAAAAGAAAACAGAGAAAAAAAGCAATACCTTTAGAGCCAGGATGCTGTCTCAGAGGACTGTGTGCAGAAGTGTGAGTGTGTGTTTTGGTTGCGATGACAGTGTAGCGGTTCCCAGAGGAGGAGGAACACCAATAGCCATCACTGCAGAGGAATCCGAGGGGACAGTAAGCTTTCACTGACACTGTCCCTTTCTCTCTGACAGCCTGGCTGCAGACACACAAACACACACTTCATAAACCTGTCTACCCCCCTCTCTACCTCCCCTCACATGTCTCCTGCAGCCCAGCAAAAATCTTGCCACACTCTCTCCACATCACATTTACTCACTTTCAATTATGGGCCAGGTAGCTCCCATTCCAAGACAATAGCTCACCAAACTTGATTACCAGTTCCCATGGAGCAACCGAAACAACAGATGAAGTCTGAAGTATTGAACGGTGTGACAACGGCAGCCCATGTCACATACAGACGGCCTCGTTTATCAATACAATTTTGGAAGGAGAATTTTTAATAAAAGGCAATATGAATCCATTCTGTTTGAACTTAGTGTGGCTTTAAACTGTGTGAGCAAAACAAAAAGACAAGGAGAAGGTAAACAAATCATGAACTAAAAAAAAAAAACATATTGTTTGCGCTGACTTTTGCCAGCTAATGGCTTGCGTCTAACAGAAGCAATAAACATTTTTTAAGTTTGAATGAAAAAAATAAGTAAGTGGCTTCACTTTCTCACTCCGTTTGCATACACACATATCAGCTTTCTTTTTGTAATTATCAGTAAGTGTGGCAAGGCACACAACAAGGGTCCAGGCGGGATTTGTTCCCTACACTCTTGGTTGAGTGACAGCCAGCCACAGGGATATCCTGGTGGACATGTAGCCAGGGACCATGATCTCTCAAAGGAAGTCTGATATGTAAACCTATGAGGGCAACTGTGTACTTCATTTGGTAAATGTAGATGGGTGTAAAAAGAATGCTGTAAAGTAGGGATCCTATAATTTCTAATTGCTTATTATATCATTATCTAGAAATAATTGTACTTTAAGTAGAGGCTGCACAGTGGCACAGTTGGTGTTGCCTTGCAGCATGAACGTCCTGGGTGGAATTCGTAACCTGGGGTCTTTCTGCATGGAGCTTGCATGTCCTTGTGCATTCGTGGATTCTCTCTGGGTTCCCGACTTTTAGGTTAATTGTTTTTTTCTAATTATTGTTCTCCTGCATCAGTAGTTAGGCTGTGCGATATGTCCCCGCCAGTCTGTGTTTGTTGCAGTCACAGATTTGCTCCATGCCTCTGTAACTCTTCAACATGCTGTCAACTCCTGGTTAACAAGATGCAAGATGAAAATGTCTGCGTGTCTGAACAAGTAGTCTGGGGTGTGAATTGCAATCTGTCAAAAGGCCTTCAGTTTTTCCCGTCAGTATCCAACAAAATACAAAAAAATTTCTGTTGTACACCACCTCTGCATCCCACAGAGAAGTCTCTCGTGTTTATTCAAAGGATAGATGTAATATAATTGTTTTGCATTTGGAGTCAAAGTCCTGGTGCAAAAATACATTTCAGGACAATCAGACAGAATTTGTTTAAATCAAGCCTCAAACCTCCACCATGCTTAACAATTCTCAGCAGACATTCATCACTATCCAGCTCTGCAGCGTTTTGGCAGATAAACTACTTTCTGCTCCAACTAATCAGTCCAAAGCACCTGCTGCTGTGTTTCTGCAACTTAATTCCTATCTTTTTCTTTTCCCATGCACTGTTAAGTTGTTTGGTTTGTTTCTGATTGCATGTGTGTGTTTTTCTGTAATTTTTCCAGAAAGCCACATTTGGTCAACCTTTTCTAGAAAGTAGGTTTTTGCTTTCAATGCAGGACATCTTCCATTTTGGGAGGGAAGTAAAGTATGTGACTCTTATTTGCTGCACTGCGACCCAGTGTCTCATCCAACCCGAGGGGCTTGCTACAGAGGACCTGTTTAACCACCTGCATGTCCAGCTGAAACCTATCAACTTCTCACACCAGCTTAGGCTTCTTTCAACCAGAGAGGTGAAATTTCATGTCTGGAGAGCCAGCTTCTGTAACCAAAGCTCAGACAGTTAAAAGCACCTTGAGTCACTGCCCATGTCACCCAACTCCTGTGTCCCTTCCCTTAGTTGATGAGTTAATCATCTAATGGCTTAGCCACTAGCGATGTGTAAAAGAATTGTGACAACATTATCCTGACTAATGTCAGATAGAAATCACAACATTTTTGTTTCAAATCCCAAAAATGAAGAGATGCATTTAATCAATTATTTGTTTATTTATTCAAAAACCAAGGTGGAATAATCAATTTAAGTAATATATTGGGAGAGGGCTACCTAGGAGATGAGTTTCCTCACCTAACAACTGCATGTATGAATGCTTTTCAACAAAGTGGCTGGTTGGTTTGAATGTTTTTTTCCCCCTTGATTAAAAAAAAATCTTCAGTGGAAAGCTGCATTTTGTGTCTATCTTGGTTACATACCGGGGAAACTAGTCGCTTTTCAGCGAAAATCCCAGTTTTAGAAAAAAAATATAACGTTTACATGAATCGTATAGATCCATCATGGAAACAGCATGTCTTCCTTTCCTACCCTCATGGATAATAGCTGCCTGCTCTAACTCTCAACGCTTTTTTGGATCTACCATGAATCTGCCATGGCTCAAGTCTCAAAGCGGGGGGTTTGTTTATATCATTAGGTAGCGCCGGAAAGCAAAACTCAGTCAGTACATCTGGGGAAGCGGACCGCGGGTGAAAATTTCTATAGAGAGGTTTTTAGCAGGAAGACCCTCCCATGTAGTAACAACTCTGAAAAAGAACATAATGTGTAAAATGGTGTTGTGTCACCAAAACGTTTAGAAAACACATATTTTCTTGGTGTACAAATTACGGAGTGGGTCTTTACACCATTTTTACACTTCACTTAATTTCCGTCTGGGATCAATAAAGAATTTTTCATTTAGAATTTAATGGATAGTTTGGTCTTGCGATGGACTGGCGACCTGTCCAGGGTGTACCCCGCCTCTCGCCGCTGACAGCTGGAGATAGGCACCAGGCCCCCCGCGACCCCTTGAGTATTAAGCGGTACAGAAAATGGATGGATGGATGGATAGTTTGGTCTGCTTGTTAGCTCCTCAGCTAAACTCGTTTTTTAAAGTGTTCATGACACCACATTTTTAGCAGTAAAAAGACCGTTGGCTCAGTTAAATACATAAAGTGATTCTAACTGAACAACAGCAGGCCGAAAACTTTGTTTCCTTGCCACAGGGTGTTCGCCTCAATACTAGAGCCCTGTGTGGCTGTGCAGAACTTTTTACTTTTTGACCCCGATCACACTGACTTTATGATCATTAATGCCCGCTCTCACTGTCCTTCTCTTTCTATCCCACTCGCTCCCACAATATTTGGTCCAAAAACTGCCTGCTCCCATCTCCCAATAGGTTTATGGGTCAACTTAAAATAAAGTTTATATGGACCTTTTTATTAGAAAAGAAGAATGAATGAAACTGCATTCAACCAAATCTGTGCTTTGAATCACAATGTCTTACGTAGTTGTGAAATTGTTGTTCACATTATATTTATTAACAATTTGTGACTAAATATATTTCATAATCCACATCATCTCATTAGACAGTGTACCCCCTTAAAAAGAAAGTAATTGCCCATAGGAGCCTGGCTCCTTGGTTTAATGGAGAGCTGCTTACTTTAAAGCAGAATATTAGAAAATTGCAGAGAAAATCACTGTCTACATATCTGGAGGATTCCTGTTTGGCCTGGAGAGGTAGTCCTTTGCTATATAAAAAGACAAAGACTCTAGCCTTCAACAAGTTAGAACAGCATATTTTTCATTAATAGAGGCGAATAAGAACAAGCCTAGGTTACTTTTTGGTAAAGTTGCCAAACTTACACAGAGGTATAGCTCTGTTGAGCCAACTATCCCCGCTTCTCTCAGTAGTGATGAATTTATGGAATTCTTCATAAGTAATTTAATTCTATCAAAAATAAAATCATTGCCAACCTCCCAAACATGATTACTTCTCCCTCAATAAGTGAGGCAGCATCGGAGGGAACTGTAGAACCTCATTTGTGTTTGGATTGTTTTGATGCAGTCTTTTGATTCAGATTTTGGAATTATCAAAATTTTTTAGCATCATTTTAACCTTCAACTTTGACGTTGGACCCTGTTGTGGCTGGATTCCATATGGATAAGGATGATGCAGTCTCAGTTGGAGTTTTAACATTATTTATTAGGAACTGGACAGGAACCCATCTCCTGGGTAATTGCTCTCCCCATCTAGACATGAGTCTGCCTCTCTCTGTAGCTCTCTGTGCCTCTGACTGCCTGCTTCTCTCTTCACTTCTGTTGTGTGTGAGTTTTGAATCTAAGTCTGTAGTCATCACATACATATAAAACAGGTTTCAAGGATTTCCTTCCTTACCCCTGGAATATTGCTAAAATCAGAAAGATCCTGTGCAGGAAAGATGCTGAGAAACTAGTCCATACATTTGTTACTTCAAGGCAGAACTATTGTAATTCTTTACTATTAGTAATTCAACACAATGTAATTAAGAGCCTCCAGCTGATCCAAAAGGAAAGAGTTCTGATGAACATTAAGAGAGAACAAATTTCTCATTTTTTTTAGCCTCCCTTCATTGGCTCCTTGTTAAATCCAGAATACAATTTAAGATTCTCCTTTTGCGTATAAAACCAGTTAACTGGTAGTTCCTGGCATTTCTAAAAGCAGAAGGGGAAGCAGATCTTTCAGTTATCAGGCTCCTCTCCTGTAGAATAAACCCCGACTTTTGGTCTGTGAGGCAGACTCTACTTTTAAGACCAGGCTTAAAGCTTATAGTTAGAATGGCTTAGATTAACCTGAGCTATCTCTATAGCCATGCTGCTATAGGCTTAGGCCCCGTCCACACTACTGTGTTTTCGTTTAGAAACGGAGAGTTTAAACAAAAACTATCTCTTTCCACACTAGCGTTTTCCCTGCGTATTAGAATTGATCTCCATCCACATTAAAACGACTGAAAACGTGGATCACGTGACCATTTTCCAACACTTGGCATGCACGCGCCGGTATAAACAGGAAACAGATTGACCATTCCTCAGCTGCTAGCAAAGACATCAAAGCCAGTAATGCTTGCAATTCGTTATCCATGTTGCAGTTTCTAACGTAATGTACTCCAGGCTGTTTTTGTATGTTATCTTCCGGGGACGGGTCATGTGATGGGTGGCTGACGAATCAGGGAAGGATATGCCATGACCAATGACACCCAATCATATAGCGGAGTATGATCTGCTGCGTCATCGTTTCTAAAGACCTCCGTTTCGAGACGTCCACACCAAAACGCCCTCCAGAGTTTCAAAACGAAAAACGGGGTCGGCAGCGTTTCTAAACTTCTCCGTTTTGGGTCTCCGTTTTTGCCGTTTTAGTGTGGATGGGAAGTGCAAACGTAGCAAAAGGTCTCCGTTTTTAAATGAAAACGCAGTAGTGTGGACGGGGCCTTAGACTGCTGGAGGACAGACTGACCACTTTTCATCATTCTTCTATTCCTTTCTTTCAAATGTTTTTTTTTTCTCAATGTTTTTCTCTGCATAGAAGCTACAGCTGTCTATTATCCTGCTCAGCTGCATGGCCCTGTTGGATGGCGGACAGCAACTGGGATGAAGCTCACAGTAACTGAACGTCATCTGTGTCCTGTTATCAACTTTTTACTTTCCTTAATATATTAAGTACTTTCACATCTGTTTTTTTCTTTTCTTTCTGTGTCTCTGCTCTGTCTCCTTTAACCCCCAGACGGTCATGGCAGATGACCATTCGTACTAAGCCAGGTTTCTTACTGTTAAATGGGAGTTTTTCCTCTCCACTGTCACTACATTTTTGCTTAGTATGAGTGATTACTGTGGTTCGAGTCTCTAAGGGGCCACAACTGCAAGTCTATAACTCGATTCAATCTGCTCGATTCCCAAAATATAAATATTTTAAACTGATTGAAATGTATGTATAATGTATATGAATTGTCTTGAGATGACATCTGTTGTAAATCGTAGCTAAATAAATCAACTGAAGTGAATTGAATTAGGTTGTTTACATTAGTTTGTAGTTTGTAAATTAGATTATTCATTTTTTTCATGTTTATTTTATAATCATACTGTTTGGTTTAACCTATTTTCTACAGGGTACAGACTGGGCTACAGATCATATCTCAAGGATATAAAGTAACCATGTTAATTACAGACCAATTCTCAGTATTATACAAAATTATGATTGTGAAAAACACAAATACTATATAGCCAGTTTAAATCTCAGGATAGGCAGATGATCTGAGACTGCAACCAGATAGGAAAAAAAAATCATATTTTGCTACAATGTAAGAACATCCCATCCCTCCTGCTTTGACACCAGAAAATCCCTACTTGCATTTTCAGATCTCAATGGAACATTTGGCAGCGTTTTAGAAAGAATACAACACAAAGTCAGGCAGCCTTTCAAAGTTGAAAACATCTTCATGTTCAGATTAAATGCAGCCCAGCTTTGGGAGCTCTGAAAGTGTTTCTATAGTAACCTGTAGCACTTTGACTGATTGTGAAGCTCAGATGCACACACACACCACCTATATTTATGCATTTAACTGAGTAGCAAACTGTTCTGAGTTGAAGCCAGCTCTGCTAATTACAACACAACAGTAGGGGTTCTTGCAGTGTTCCTTAAGTTCCACCAGACAGTTTGTGGGTGGAGAGAGGAACCGACAGAAGGTGAGTTCTATTTCACCTTCTCTGAAAAAAAGCCTAATATGAGCCGACAGCTGAGGCTTTTGCAGAAGCAAATAACACCATCTGCATCAGAGAAACACACAGTTCCCTTCTGCTCACTAATATCAATCCTCTCGCTGATTAAAACAGCGAAGAATCTCTAGTTATGACCATAAAACCTCCACAATTGTAGATTATCGAAGTAAAAAATAGGCTTTTGGTCATGCAAATGATTCACTTCATTAATATTAATGCCAGCAATTCCACTTGGGTTCACAGGGGGTACAAGTATCAAGAATATCCTTCTTTTACCCTACCCATTAAGTCAAACACACCCTGCTGTCGAGGCACAAAAAAACAAACACCCTTATCTCTCAGTTGTTGTACAAATCCCGTGATTACAATGCTCGTCACAGTTTGCCGGTGTTCTTCACCATTGATCGCTTGAATTATAATCGCTTCATGAATATTTTAGGGAGAAAAATGAGGCCATTTTAACCTTAGCTGAAATCTTGTCGCCATTTCAAGGCCAGCTGACCTGAACAGCCCAACATGTAGAGCAACCCCATACATCCACATCACTTCTACAACTTAACTCACGAGAAGCTTGAGCTGCTGGCAGTTGTGTGAGAACTAGGGACACACTATAGATATAGAATATAGCTATTATACCACATAAATGAGAAAGTGCTGGCAATCAATGCTTGAGTGGGATTTGGTTGCACAGATTCAGAGCGATATATTGTGCAGAGTGAAAGAGAAGTAGACTGCATTAGCTGAAATCCAATCGGAAAATAATAGGCTGCGTGTCTGACCACAGTGTATTTATTTTTATTCTTTTATCTGCTTTATCTGAGCAATTTGCCTTTCCAGTTCATCAATTGTCCACATTGTCTTTACACTGGCCTATATGCAAAGAAAACAATGCTGTTATTGTTAAAAGGTTAAGTCAGTGGTGTGATGGTGGATAGTACCTGCATGAAGGTTCCCTCCATAAAGCTGAAGAGGTTCTGAATTACCATGATATGCTGGAACCATCTGGTGACCTTCAACTAATCACAAGTATAAAGAGATCCACTTCAAAGGGCCGCTGTTATTCTGACATAGAACAAACTGATTTTATTGATGGAAAATTTGAACTAAAATGTGTGTCGACTTAAAAACATTAATTATTTAGAATTTTAGTCATTCTAGTAATTGATTAGTGAAAAACAGAACGCCTGTCATCTATGGAAATTGATTAGAGAGGTGAGGGAAAGTAAAGCTGAATACATTTAGATGAGTTCATAGTTTGGGTTTTATGTCAGCGAACATTTAGTGGTGACACTCTTGACAGTTTAATTCATTCCATAGAGACATACCGTCTGATTTGTTTGGCACTTAGAGGAGCAGTTGTTTTTTTAGCCGGATGATGTCTGTCAAAATCAAGAAGCTGAGCGACGGTATCAGGACCTCCAAACCACAGGTTTATATTTCGGACCAACTCTATAATCCAGTTTCTTGCCTATATAGAGATTTTATTTGTGTCCTGTTTAGCTTCAGAAACAGCTTCATCCTTTTAATCAAGAACATGGATAAACAAAGTTGCATATTTTGGAGTCAGATGGAATACTACCCCTAAAGTGAGCCTACTCTCCTGATTTAAAAAGAAAATTAAGCTAGAGTGGCCATGTTTGTTTTAAAAGACACTGTTGGTTGGTTTGAAACATCTATAACAGAGATGTACAAACTTTTTGCTGCATGGGCCAAAATTGTCCATGTCCCGTGGGCCACAAAAATAAGATGTTTTCATGCATTTTCTTCTTTGTTTTACTACTTACCAATAAATTAAATGTAATATATTAATGAAGCAAAAAACAAAAAAGAATTCTTGTACAGAAGTTAATTTTAAAGGGTTGTACATTCAAAACACAGGGTTTTTAAGGTTAGCCTTTTTTAAATAAATAATTCAGTTGTCAAATATATTGGAGGGGCTAATCATTTTATGGCAAAAATCTGTTTTTTTTTTCTCAGCAGATAAAACAGGGTTTGGGTCACTCTTTCTTTGAAAATATGTTATTTTTTAGCTATGATTGGTGGTCTCTATGTCTGCTTTTGCATTAGTTGCTTATGCAATGACTGTGATGCCCTTGTGTGTAAGGTAATATCTTTCAGTTCATAGGTTGTTTAGAGAATATAGGTTAATGATTAATAAATAGTCAGCAGATCTATGTTAAAAAGGGTTAAAAACGTTTTACTATTAAAATCAGATCAAAGTGAGCCATCGTTTTTACAAAGAATCTCTGTTTTGTTAGACGCAATGTAACAGCCGAGTGAGCACTCTTTATACAAAAGATCTTTGTTGTATTTTCCTCTGAGACGATGTCGGTTAAGTTTTGTTTGAGTAAGAAGGCAGATTACACCTCATTCTCACGCTTGGTGTGCTCTACACGTTTGAACATTGGTAAACCTTCGTTTTTGTGAGTATTATGTGTTCAGATAATAACTTAAGTTGTTGTAGAATTATTTAAGTTACTTAAATAATTTTATAAACTCTTCTGAGTTTCAGTGTGATTTAGAAGTGTGTATACACTGCTAGCCTGATTGTTTTTTCTTGTATGTTTCAGTTACAAAAAGGGAAAAATGAATGCAATAAAGGAAACAATCTTTCATGGATAAAGAAAAGCAAGCCTTGCCTGAAAGACCTCCTTTGTTCATTTTAATGTTCGCTGGCTGTCTAGCTTCACCTAGCTACCTGTAGTGAGGGCAGCACAATGACATTAAAAAGATACCATAACATTTTTATTTTTATAAGATTGTTTTGTGCCATTAAACATTTTTTTCTAATCCTTTTTAATTTGTTAACAAAAAGGATGCCCTTATAACAGAAAGTCTGCATCAATAATTTATGTTGTGGCGCAAATTGAAGATTGCACCAATATTAGTTGGTGGTCAAGAGCCGAACAACGGCCGTAAATGGCCATCGGGCCGCACTTTGAACACCCCTGATCTACAATGTATTTAGTCATGTATGCACTGCCTGTTTTTTAAGCACTCTACTTTAATCACACAGTGATCCCAAAGCGTTTTCTTACTGGACAAAGGAGTGTTTGCAAACAATCTTTAGGATTACCATTGATTATGAAATGAATTTACAGTGGGGAGAAAAAGTATTTGATACACTGCGCCATGCAATATCTCTCCTCGTGGGGCATCAATGATCATGAGGACAGTGAGGGATGAGCCCAGAACTACACAGCAGGACCTGGTCAATGACCTAAATAAAGCTGGGACCACACTCTCAAAGAACACCATCAGTAACACACTCCGCTATAGGGATTAAAATCCTGCAGTGCACACAATGTCCCCCTGCTCAGGCCAGCACATGTCAAGGCCTGTCTGAAGTTTGCCAATGACCATCTGGATTATCCAGCGGAGGAATGGGAGTAGTTCATGTGGACCTTTTTGGTCTAAACTCCACTTGCTGTTTTTGGAGAAAGAAGAAAGATGAGTACAACCCCAAGAACACCATCCCAACTGTAAAGCATAGAGGTGGAAACATAATTCTTTGGGGATGCTTTTCTGCGAAGGGGACGGGAGATGACTGCATTATATTGAGGGGAGGATGGATGGAGCCATGTATTATAAGAACTTGGCCAACAATCTCCTTTCCTCAGTAAGAGCAATGAAGATGGGTCATGGCTGGGTCTTCCAGCATGACAACGGCCCAAAAAACAAAGCCAGGGCAACTAAGGAGTGGCTCCGTAGGAAGCATCTCTAGGTCCTGGAGTGGCCTAGCCAGCCTTCAGACCTGAATCCAATAGAAAATCTTTGGAGAGAGCTGGAAGTCTTTGGTGCCCAGCGACAGCCCCGAAACCTGAACAACGGTGTCTGTACCAAATATTGAGTTCTGTTGGTTTGATTATATCATGCAATAAAATGGAAATTGATTACTTAAAAAACATCCACTGTGATTTTCCTCATTTTTGTTTTAGATTCTGTCCCTCACACTTCAAGAGTACCTTTGATACAAATTAAAGACCTCTACATGCGTTTTAAGTGGGAAAACTTCAAAAATCAGCAGTGTATCAAATACTTGTTCTTCCCATTCTATGTCTGGACTTTGGACTATTCTGACACATGAATATGCTTTTCTTTCTTAAAAATTAGTTTCAGGAGGTAACTATCATAGTTTCAGAATGCTTTCTGATCCACATGCAGAATCAAAGGTGAAGAACGCCTTAAAATGCTAAATGTTTATTTACAACAAAGATAATAGTAAAAGACTGTCAACTTCTGGGTTCGTGGTGACGTCTCTAGAGGAAAGAGGAGCGAATAGGTAACATGATGGCATGAACAAGGTTTTAATATTAAAAACAAACAGGGATGGTTTTACACTTCTGCGATGAACTTCTAGCATGGAGAGAGAAGCAGCATCTGAGGCGGTGGATTACTGATCAAGTGAATTGTCTGGTGAGGTCCTTATTTTCCTGAACAGGGAGTGTTGGCGAGTAGGCAGGCTGATGCAGGGTGACAGTGGTGGTACTGCAGAGGACAACCGAGTAAATGAAAGATTCAACGAAATCTGAAGGGAGTTGAGGTTTGGAGGACTGGAACCAGTGAGGCGGACAAACCACCAAGAACCCAGGTGGATCACGCAATCTAACAAAGATCCTCAGTTCAGGAAAGATCTCACAAATGGACACAAACAAAACATAGCCACTCATGAATTCTAAACCTAGCTGTGTTTTTTAGGGGTATGTAGCCCAAAGGGAAGCAAACCCTTTGTTGCATCTACCAGTTTTTGTTCAAGGATTATCCTGTTTCTAGCTTCACCCATCTTTTCTGTCCCTACAACATTTATATTCCATGCTACAAATTATGCAACTTTTTTGCACCCCACATATTGTTTCATGTGTCATTCAAAAAGTCCCACACAAGTTTAATCAGAGCAGAGGATCATAATTTGGACAATTTTGCATCCTACAATGCATGTAAGTAACTATGGACAGGACCTCTTTGTTCTTGCCACAAAGAAAACACAAAAGTTGAGTAAGATACTCTTGCATTTGTGCTCCATTCTTCTCCACCTGAGATGTTTGCCTCTTCTACTAGAGGAATTCCCCCCAGTCACTAGTCTTTTGCAATGGCTTATCAATTTTTTTTATTTTCAGTGTTGCCCTTTAATTACTCAAACTAGCTCACATGTATGTGTTAAGGAATCTGGTTGTAAAATCGTGAAAAAGTGCAAGAGATATAAGTACTAGATTGATTGACCGTTTCCACTATCTTTCAGTGAGTTCTGTGTGAACTTTGTGTGTTAAAAGCCATACAAAGAGTCATAGAAACATGTACGGTGTAAGGGTGTCAACAGCTTAAGAGCACAACACAATCAAATGAAAGACTTCAGCTTTAGTGCCTTCACACTTATTGCTCTGGCTTAAGTGAGGCAGCAGCAAACGGTTCATAATACCATCCTTGCTTGGACATTTGCTTAGCTCCTTTGCATGATGTAGGGCTGAAGCAACAGCTTGTAATTCTCATTATTTTAGCAGAAACACTTTAAATACCCAGTCGGATCTATTCAATGCTGAATTGAACTGCATCAGACGAGGCCAGGGGAGGTAAATGGAAATCATGTCACAAGATAATCCAGATGGTCTCCACATGAAAAAGGAAGTTGCTTAAATGGACTACTTGCAGAGGCCTCATTTCTGTGTGGAGAAGTGGGATGGGGAGAATCTGCATGAGGGGTTTGACAATTCAACACAGCTACTTGCCGTCAGTCACAACACATTTAAAGATTCTCATCTGGTAGTTTGAAGGGAGACAGAAGCTTGCGTGCAGTATTTGACTCTTGCTTTGATGCCATCCCGTGCTGCTCTGATAGACTGGTACCAAACACCAGCAGCCACTCATCCTGACACCGCCTCTCACAAGCTTCACACCTCGACCTTAGCGAAGCAGTGGTGAGTTCGATGTGAGAGTTTAAAAGCAAGCTTTTCTCTGGCATCTGGAGGAGAAAACACATGCACTGATGAATGCAAATTTATGTAGTGTTGACTTTGTACGCAGACGTGTGAAAAACAGGCATAAAACGCTAAAAAGGATAAGTAAATGTGACATAACTGCATCAAGATTATTTCTTATTCACCATTTTATTGAAAAGAAACACAAAGCAGCTTAGCTCATAAATATTAAATAAGTATGTTTAGGATATTCTGAAATAAACACAAAGACAAAGCACAAAGACACACACAAACATACACACACCCACACACACAAACTGTTATTTATGTTCAGTGCTGCCACATGTGTTAATTAAACAAAAACATTGTTCTGCCATGAACTAAAATCACAGAATCATGCCGACGATAATTGCATTACTGAACATCGAGTGCAGCTCATCCCAGAGGACGGGGCTCCAGACACCAAAGCAGGCGGGCCTGTCGTGGTCCATATGGCCGCGGCATCTGACGACGCGCAAGCAGGGAAAAAGTTAAACTTGGGCCTTTTGCAGATCATGGTGTCTGAGGCTAAGGCGAGAAAAACTCTCATTCCAATCCGGATTTATTCATGCTTGCGCAGAAGCCCTTTTTTCCAGCATCCCATCCTTCACGAATCCTGCATGAAGCTAAAAAATATAGAGGACCTGCCTGGCGGACCCTCGGGTCATCCAGTCAGGCAGGGTTAACAGCATGATAATCAAGGGCACCCAGGTGGTAGTTTTTGTGGAAGGGAAAAGTACAAATTCTTTGTGAGAATTAACTGGGCACAGCTTTCCAGCTTTGTATGTCAGCGATGGTCAGCATTATACTGAGCCCAGATGTTCACCAGACTGCAAACAGACTATTACAGAACTCTGTTAATGGACAGTATGAAAACTGCAACCCGGTTACCTCAACGTTTTTGACACTGTCAAGACACTGGTTCTTTCTTTGACACAAGCAGCTGTTGGGTTACATTTATATCTATGTAGTATAAAACTGTTCTGGGAGACAAATAATGTCTGGTCAGTGCATAATTCAGTGATGAAAAATGGTAATTGGAATGGGTAAGTCATATAGCATATATATATACAGTACAGACCAAAAGTTTGGACAGACCTTGTCATTCAATGCATGTTCTTTATTTTCATGACTACATTGTAGATTCCCAATTAAGGGCATCAAAACTATGAATGAACACAAAATACTGTATGTACTTAAACAAAAGGGGTGAAATAACTCAATACATGTGCTATATTTTAGATTCCTCCAAGTAGCAGCCCTTTGCTCTGATTACTGCTTTGCATTCTCCTGAGCTTCAACAGGTAGTCACCCGAAATGGTTTTCCAACAGTCTTGAAGGAGTTCCCAGAGATGCTTAGTACTTGTTGGCCCTTTTGCCTTCACTCTGTGGTTCAGCTCACCCCAAATCATCTTGATTGGGTTCAGGTCCGGTGACTTTGGAGCCCAGGTTATTTCACAATTTTGGGGAAAAGTACTACATAATTCCATTTGTGTTAATTCATAGTTTTGATGCCTTCATTGAGAATCTACAATGTAAATAGTCATGAAAAGAAAGGAAACTCATTGAATGAGGTGTGTCCAAACTTTTGGTCTGTACAATAATATTATTAATTATTATTATATTAATAATAATATTTATACAAATGTATCAATTTTCATTATTGGTTGAAAATATTTATAACATCATTGGGGAATCAGTTGAGTGTTACACAATCCCTATACTAACATAGACAGAAGACTAAATATTGAATGTAGGTTGTTATTTCATTGCATATACATAACATTGAATTTAATGAAGAATCATTAACAGAGACATTAACAGTTATGATGCTCTGGTCTGTGCTGTGGTTATGTAAGGGTACAGAGGGCCTTTCATTGATTATTTTACTTTTCTTCCAATCAAAATGCATTGATTCCACAAATAAATTACAAAGGAACAAACAAACAAGCAATAAATAAATAAACAAAACACCAATCACCTCCACACCTCAGGCACAGAAATACGAAGCCTTGTCATAGAGAGGAAGTAGAGGTGTTAGGAGCATAAAAATATAGGTAAAATTAGTATAAAGGAAAGAAGCTGCAGAAAATAGAAAATAGAAAGAAGCATGCAAAGATGTAACCTATCTGTCTGCTGTTGACGTAGTTAGATTTTACCTCTACAGTTTACATGGCAGAGTTCTGACTCTGTCCCATTCTCTTCAAATCCCCTCATTGACTAATATTAAATAAAACTGTAATCACTATATTTTGTGTGAACATTATAAAGGAGTTCTTGTCAAATCTGCCTTGTAATATAAAAAAACTATAGATTTCTATTTGTTTTTTTTTCTTTTTCTCCTTTTTCTTTCTTTTTCTTAATTTCCTGAAGTCATAGACACGAAACCGAGACAAGAAGGAATAAAGGAAGAAGGTGAAGAAAAGAAACCGGACCAGCAGAGGCGCGAACTGACGACACAAGACAGGGAGGTAAACAAAGAACACAAGAAAACATCCCAGTCCTCCGCCTCTGCCGGATGGCAGAGAAGCGGTAAAACAAAACAAACAAAAACAACGAACTGAACAGAACCACACCAATAGTTCAGATCCAGTAATAAAAACTAAGAATTACACATTCACTACGCACAAGCATGGATTAATGAACACAACACTAATGCAGCTTCTTGGTACACACAGTGGAGGGAATAAGGCCAAGTGTGGAGAGCATGTTGAAGTTGTTATGAGTTATTGTCATACTGCGTCTGCTGAGAATCATGTGTCAGTTTTTTAAAGAAAATGTGAAGTAGTCAGTTCAGACGGCAGTCTAGGATATTGATTATTCTTCAAAGTGAGAAAAGTATTCTTTCAGGTGGTGAAAATGTTTTGAATAAATACACAAATTAAAATGCAATCTAAATCAAAGTCTAAATGAGGTTGTAGCACCTCCACATTTATGATTATCTGATCTTTACTTAATCTCAATCGAGAGCTTACAAAGAGGTTAATTGCAGTCACTGATAATCAAAGGCTGAACATTTTTCTTTGTTTTAGCCCATCCATTGTTTATGCCGAGTGAAATACCATCAATGTTATCACCCATAATCACATTTTTCAGGTTATTTGCATATGAGGATGACAAAAACCTACTTCAGATGAGGCAGGTTTAATGAAGACATAGTTGAGTCGAGCAGGTCAAAGACTGAAGAACTTACAACATGGACATTTGCTTACTTTTGTTCCATCCGTCCTTCCATCATTCCATCCATCCATCCATCCATCCATCCATCCATCAAGTAAAAGTTCATGGTAGCCGGTTAACTTTAACCAATACAGTACATAAGAATGGTATTGGCCCCGATACGCAATACCAGGATCGGTGCATCCCTAACATTTCTAAACTTAATGTACTGCCCGCTGGAGACAGGCACCACTCCTATGCGCCTAGGCACTAACCCCCTCATGAACTTATTACATTAAGTTTAGAAAAGTTAGGGATGCACCGATCCTGGTATTGCGTATCGGGGCCAATACCATTCTTATGTACTGTATTGGTTAAAGTTAACCGATACCATGAACTTTTACTTAAAATATGTAAACTCTGCAATAATCTCCTGAAAATGTTTATTTATCACTTGAAATTTTAGTTTTGTGCTAATTTTTATTAATAAATGTTTTATCTAATTCACCATCATTTGTTGTAACAAACAGAGAAGAAAATTAAAGCTCTCTTCCAATTCATTTAGTCTTTTTGTGTGGTAGAAGTATCGGTATTGCTGAGTATCGGCAAGTACTCAAAGTATTGTTTAAGTCAAGTATCGGTTTGAAAAAAGTGGTATCGTTGCATCCCTAAAATGCAGTGGCATACTCAGATTAGAATGTAAAATTGAGTAGGATAATTTAAAAAACAAAAAATACAGAATTTACATTTGTAGTTTTGCAATTAAAAGTAACATATAATTTATCCTTCAAAACACTCCTTCATGCACCTAGGATTCAGTAGTCTGTAACTGTAGGAGCTCTGCAGGCCAGCAAAAATCTTCATGCATGGGGTGGGAGTCATTTGGTCTCCCATCACCTGCACCGGTTGTAAGGGGAATCGTAGTACAGAGCTGACCTTCTTGATAAGCTTATCCAAATAAGGTATTTAGAAGTGGTTCCTGGACTCCAAAAGATCTCAGTCTTCTCAGCAGGTAGTCTGCCCTAACCTCTGACCCTTCCTGTAGAGAGCATCAGTGTTGTGGCTCCAGTCAAGTTTATTGTTCAGGTGAACATCTAGAGTCCACTATCTCAATGTCCACTCCATGAATGTTCATCTGTGTCAGTGTGATGGGTCTTTGCCTGCGGAAGTCTACCATCAATTCCTTGGTTTTCCCTGCGACGATCAGGAGGCAGTTCTGCTGGCACCAGTCCACAAAGTCCTGAGTCAACTGTCTGTACTCTGTCGTTATCACCTGTGATGAGGCTATCTATGGTAGAGTTATCGGAGAACCTAAGGTGGCAGTATGGAAAATTGATGGAGAAGTCTGCAGTGTAGAGGGTGAAGAGAATTGGTGCCAGTGTAGTTCCCTGTGGGGCCCCCGTACTGCAGGCCAGCCTGTCAGAGACACAGCCCTATGTCCTCACACACTGTGGGTGTCCTGTGCTGTAGTTTAATATTTGCTGGGACATTTGGTGGTCTACTGGTGACAGCTACAGCTTGTCCCTCAGCACTCCTTGCTGGATGGTGTTGAAAGCACTGAAGAAATCAAAGAACATGACCACCAAAGTTCTTCCAGACTTCTCCAAGTGAGTCAGACCTTGGTGCAGGAGGTAGATGATTGCATTATCCACATATTCTCCCTATGTATGCCTGAGCCCCCTCTGGTTACTCCTGGCTCCACCCACAATCCAAAAACATGACTGTTATATTACTGGCTCTCCAAATTGTCATTTGGTATTACTGTGTGCCTGCATGGTTGTGTGTCTATGTTACCACATAATGGACATGTGGCCTGACCAGAGTGTATCTTGCCTCTCACTCGATGAATGCTGCAGTGGATAGGAGGGGTATAGATAATTGATATATATCCTAATTACTTTTATGTGATTTGGGAGTTTATTAATTGACAGAATTGGTGTTTTTTCCCAGTCCTTATTACTAGTTCCCTCTAACCTCTATAATTATGGTTTCCTGCAGCAAAACCTGCTATGATTTTCCCTTCTGTGCAAATTGAGTGCATTCTCACTAACACAACTGCTCTTTTTTATCCAAACATATCACTCTAATGCAATACATGCTTTAATCAGATGTGTTTTGTTGACCACAAAATCCAGAGCTTTACTGTTATCTTTCCCATAGATCAAAATGCAGATGTCACCACTGTTCAAATTGCAACACTAAACAGTTGAGCTACTGCCATCTGCGCCCCAACAGTGAGCTCTCTGTCAAAGTCACTTAGATCTTTTTCCTTTTGCTGTGATGCAAAACACTGAATCCACCCAGCCAGCTCAGCTTTTCTGTGAATGCCACTGAGCTTTGCTGGAAGTAAACTGCCTCAATGTATCATGCAATGCACCTGCGTAGTAGCATCTGCTGTTGTGGTTGTTCACTTGTTTATTCATTATTGTAATGTAGTTGTTCCACATTTCCTGGTGCAAGCTTAGTAACTGAAAAGTAAGTTTAAGAGGCAATAAACTTTATTTAGTCTTTTTAGTATAATCACAGTATCTTCAGAGTGGACCTGAGAATGAGGACAGTAGTGAGCAGAAACTGAAAAAGTATACTGTTTTGGGAATTGCAAGTGTAACCAACCATAACTTTCTTTTCCTTGCCAACCTCAATGCAATGGCATCTCTGTGTAACAGCATATTAAAGCATATTATTTTTGCTCTGAAGTCACTTTTTTCTCTCTTACATTAAAGGATCATTGGGACGCTTCCACTGCAGGAAGCTTTTCAGTTAGTTTTTGGGTTGACTTAATCCACCACCTTGTTTCCTCCTGCAGAAACACAGGGCAAAACATGAGTAAAACTCCAACACAAGAACAGCCATGTTAAAAAGATAGGATGGACCCTGAACAACAGGCCGAGCTTTGCTGTAGAAGGATGATAAGCATTTTTCTTTGTTTTTCCATCCATCCATCCATCCATCCATCCATCCATCGTCTTTACTTACCTTTCCTTGCCCATCTCCAGCGGTCATTGGGCGAGAGACAGGGTACACCTGGAACTCGTCTCCATGTTTTCTGTCAATTCACTTGACCGAAGTTTGCTATTTTTGTGTGCAATGAAAACAGTTTATGTCCAGTCCCCAATGCTGAATATCACTGTGTTCTAAAGAGTTTGATTTTACATGTATTGATGAAATCCACCAACCTCATGTGAAATATTTAATTAAAGCCAGCACAGACTCCACTGTCAATGCCTTTACAGATACAAGAGGAGAGAGTTGTTGTGCAACAATAGATTTGGTTTGGGTATGAATAATGATAAATAAGTGTCAGGGTTGATTACAGACTGATGAATAGACTCAAGCACAGACAATAATTAAAGGTGCCAAAAAGGGGTTTCAATGACAAAATGAAGGCATGAGATCACATGAGATCACAGTCTGAACCACATGTAAATTATGATGATCTGGCAGGGAGTCAAGCACCTGCCAAATCTTAAGTAACACAAACACAGAGGAGCAACAGGTAAGACACATGATTCTTTGGATATATAAGCCCCTGGAGGTCGGGTGGGCGTCCAGGGCGACGACCCCTGAGGCCAGGGATTTCCTGTGGGTGGCCGGGAGGATTACCCCAATGGATGTCAGGCAAGCGTCTCCCGCCTAGATGCCGGTTGGTTGGAGGTCCGCATGGACGTCCCCCGAGGACTAGAAGATCAGGTGGCTGGGTAACTATCAGGAGGACAACCGGATGGACATCCCCTGGCTGGATGATGGTCTGGTGGACATCCTGGTACAGGACGTCCTGTCGGCTGCTTGCAACTGCTGTACAGGACGATGGCAAGCTCAAACTCTGACAGAACATAGGGTGGCTTTGGTTCTGACCGCTTGCCAAAGACAATATTAACAAAATTAGTAGTTTAGATCAAAATGACCAAGTCTGGGTAGCACTTAATTATTAAGAAATGATATCAATCAATCAATCAAACTTTATTTATAAAGTGCTATTCAAACAGAGTTTCTCAAAGAGCTTTACAGATTTAAAATAACCCCAAAATCCCCCAACCCCCCATACGAAAACCAAATATAAAATCATCATCAACTACAACCCCCTCCCAACCCAACCCATACACACACACTTAAAAGCTACAAAAAGGGGGCTTAGTAAAGATGAGCCAGGAAACGCTATCATGGCAGCCATCTGCATCAGCAGCAGCAGTCAAGGCACCGAACCAGGGCGCGCAGAGGAGGGAGGTACCCCCACCTCCACCCAAGCACTACCCGGGGGGCACCGAGGCAGCCACAGCCGACCACCGCCCCCGATGCAGGGGGCCCCCAGAGAGGAAACACTGGGAGGAAGATTAAAATAAGTTAAAATATAAAGTGTATAAAATATAAAGTGTAAAACAATAAGTGTAAAACAATGATGAGATAGAATCAAGATAAAAATGCAAAGTACATTAATAAAAAAACAGTTAAAAGCTAAACAAAAAATTTAATCAGTTAAAACATGCTGACCAGTTAATCATATATTAATAAATAATAATTTGTTAAAACCTTGGTTAAAAAGGTGAGTCTTCCGCCAGTGATGGCATTTAAAAGCGTTCTCTGCGGCCCTGAGGTCATCTGGCAGCCTGTTCCTGAGGTGAGGGCCATAATAACTGAACGACGCCTCACCATTAGTCTGTGTCCTGACTTTGGGAATGATAAGGAGACGGCTGCCAGAGGAGCGCAGAGACCGCGATGGTTCATACGGTAAAAGCATTTCTGAAAGATAAGAATGCCCAAGACAATTAAGACACTTAAAAACCATTCAAAGAACCATAAAATTGATCCTAAAACATACTGGGAGCCAATGCAGTGATTTTAAGACCGGTGTAATGTGCTCCCGCCTCCTGGTCTTCTTCAGGACACAAGCTGCTGAATTCTGTAAAAGCTGTAAACTTGATGGAGTCTTTTTGGTGAAGACCAGAAAGCAGGGCGTTACAGTTATCGATTCTGCTGGTGATAAAAGCATGCATAAGCGTCTTCGTATTGGCCTGAGAGAGAATGGGGCGGACTCTGGCAATGTTCTTTAGGTGATAAAAACCTATTTTTTCAATATGTGGAATAAAAGTAATCTCAGAGTCAAAAATCACGCCCAGATTCTTCACTTGCAAAGAACGATTAAAAGACAATGATTGTAGTTTTGGTAAAAGTTTCTCTCTCTGAGCCTCAGGACTGAAAACTAAAACCTCAGTTTTGTCCTGGTTGAGCTGGAGAAAGTTTTCAGCCAAATGGATGTCAGTCTGAATTATTGTTTTTTCGAATTCCTGCCTGGTGAGGTGTGGTATTAAATAACAATATAAAGCTCAGTGCTTGGGCCAAAATTTCAAGGTCATGCAAACCTTTAATTACGGTTATTTTGGAAGTTTCTGTTGAAAAGAATAGACAATTATAATTTCATAGATGTTCAAATTTGGCTGACATTATCTTAAGTGAACAAACTCTTTCTCTAGTGTGACCTAAAGTCATTAAAACATGACATTAGTGTTTACATAATTATACAGCTTAATTATACCACTTTACTATTTCTTATTTCATCCTGTGGAACTGACTGACACGACCCTGCAAGGATGAGAGGAAGGAAGGAAGGAAGGAAGGAAGGAAGGGAGGGAGGGAGGGAGGGTCAGGAAGGATAGTAGATTTATTTTTCTCTGAATTTCTTTGGTGCAAAGTTAAAAGCTGGTCAAAGCCAGACTGTGAAGAAAGATGTATCTTTAGTGTATTCCTCAACCCAACAAACTGGGTCACAATAAATGACCCAGTGTTTGCCCAGTGTCTGTCCCAGCAGTATAAACCCAGATTGTAGGTTAAAGAAATCACCCATCAGTTTTTAGAGTGTACCAATAAGGACTGATATAACACAGTCCTGCCTCTGTACACTCACAAACCAAATAAGAATTTATCTCACTGACCTTATAAGAAAACATGTTTGTCACAGAGAAGCAAATGTTTACCCAATTCCTCCTGCTCCTGTCTTTATTAGTTGGTCTTTGGGTCCCTGAGACTTCTCTCTCTCATTGAATCAATCGGTAAAATCCGGTGTCTAAACTTCTCTCTTTTTCCTCTCGGCCCAGACTCTGGCGCATTGTTTGTTCCCATCAGTTCACTGGCTGACTCCCTGATAGTCTGTCTCCCACAATGTTTCACATTGTTATTTCTTCTACATTGCCAGTGGCTCTCTCACTGGTAAAATAAATAATATAAGAAAGAGCTCAAAGGATTGTTTCATAATCAAGTGAAATGGTAAGAGATGGAGAAGAATATGCTGACCTGGGGTAGCGAATAAAATTAGAATTGCTAAGGGCTAAATTTGTTTATATTTGCTATTTGCAGTTATATTAGTTTATTTTGTCCATCTCATTTCAGCAAAATGAGGCAAACCAGTTCAGCAAATTGGTCCATCAGTGAAGCTCTGCTCTGGTGTAGATCACCATCCCTGTTTCAAATAATGACAAATGAGCTGTTTAAAGCTGAATGCCTAGACACCCACATTCTTCTATCAGGACACTGCATATGGAACAGAAAGTTGTTCACACAGGAGGAAGCTAGAGGGAGCTGTGGGTGTTTAACATCTTCAGAGAGCCTCTCTCTCTCTTTCTGGCAACACACAAACACACTTGCACGCCCACGCATGGACACAAACACACAAATGCACAGGTGAGTTATTAATAACTCATGAGCAGCTCGAAGATTGGAATCAGCCCAGATTCCTCTGACGTGTAAAATGCAGCGCCTGTAGTCAGTTGTTGGGACGCAGGAACAGAAGTAAAAAGGAAGCTTTAAAGTGCTCATTTCAGCTGAACCAGGCCAATGGAATGAGACATTATAGCCACAGCCCAAAGCAGCAACTTCCTCACTCATGAGTAGATTTATTAACGTTTTATGCATGAGGGTCCCTTTAATAGGGGTAGCGAAGGAAAACCTGAGCCACTTCCTGTGTCAGAAGCTGACTGACAGTTTGGCTTTGTTCAGGAGTTATGCTTTCTGATTTTATGCCCATGGGGGTTTCAGTCTAGAGACAAATCAATTCACGGCAGAGTACATATACATTGCCTTATCCAAAGTATAAAGTATATACTTCAAAGCAACCATGTCTGTCTTCAATTTTCCCGATCATTCAGTCGGCCCAACGAATGTAGAGGTGGTCCGTTTAGCGAAGATGTAGTTTTTTGTTATCTCTTGCTGTGGCGTACAGATAAATCTAAAATTCAGATCCATTCAGCAGGTTTTCATCAGTACAGCAGGAGGTACAACCTCGCCTCACTCTATTTTGTGCCTCTAATACGGAAAGGACAAAATATAACTGAGGTATTTGAAAAGATATCTGCTCCTCAAGGATGTGCCACAGAGGTTCCTTATATCCAAATCGAAATAAAAGACAGCAAACAGCCACAGGGCCTTGACCATTCTCCTGTAGGTCTAAGCCTACTCAACAACTGTCCTTTCTGATTGAAAACACTAAATGTTCTCAAAATCTGATAAAAGATGTTTTTTTGCATTATCCACACTGTTTGTCAAATCAGGAGACAATGGGCCTCATTTATCAAACTTGCGCAGAAAACGGTGTATATTTTGGGTGTATACTCCAAATACACAAGACCCAACGTGGGATTTATGAACGTGTCAGATTGGCACAGATTTGTGCGTAAAGACCTGCAGCTGTTGATAAATGTCATG
Organism: Apricaphanius iberus; assembly: GCA_028564705.1. Lineage (NCBI taxonomy): Eukaryota > Metazoa > Chordata > Actinopteri > Cyprinodontiformes > Aphaniidae > Apricaphanius > Apricaphanius iberus. The sequence goes on along the minus strand of JAPXFQ010000708.1, from coordinate 759,049 downwards.
GGTGAAAACAATCGTATTTATGAAAGTCATGCCCATAAATATTCACCAACCGCCTCTTACACGCCTTGTTTTTGCGACATGGCTCAACGAAAGACGACCAGGGTTCAGAAAAAAAAGAACTTCGCACCTCAGAAAATCGAAATAAAAATGAATGAAGAGGAAAAAAACAAACTCATTCTTTTGGAAGCCTCAAAAGTCTGATCAAGGGGGCTCAAAAAAATAAAATATGGAAGGAGATCACAGCGTTGTAAACAGCGTTGGGCCTGTGATGGGCAGTCCTGAAGAAGTAAGTTGATATTTGTTGAAAAATGTAGGCTATATTATAAGCAAAAAAGGTAGCACATTCCACTATTGTCCTCTACCTTTTTTTTTTAAGATTTGGAATGCGCCAACTTTTTTTTTTGCTTTGACTATAATGACTGGAATTTTGATTCACACTCCACCAATGACTCCTGTTGAAGCGCAACCTCTATTTCTGAATTCATAGGCTTTATTATATCAAACAGTTTACATAATTATTGAGCCAATAGTTCAATTCAATTCAGTTTATTTATATAGCACCGTTTCACAACAGATGTCATCTCAAGGCACTTTACAAGAGGAGTTATTACAATACAATGTTTAATGTAGAAATTAGAGAACCACAGAAGATTGCGTCGTGTAATTCTCAGCAATCCCTCACACTGAGCAAGCACGAAGCGACAGTGGAAAGGAAAAACTCCCTTTTAACAGAAGGGAACCTCCGGCAGAACCAGGATCAGCACAAGCGGTCATCTGCCATGACCGTCTGTGGTTTGGGGAATACTGAACAGAGACACAGAACAGAGACACAGAAAGAGCAACAGCACTGATGCAGAAGTTTGTTGCAGGACGTGGAGAACTTTCCGTCACTGCAATGCCATCATCTTGTTAGAACATGTATTTTTATTTACAGGTTAACAAAAGATGGAGTGATTTGAAAATGGCAACAAAAAGGCATGTAGCAGCCCTTAAAAAAATAAACGGCAGACCGGGGGAGGACCACCAGACCAAATCCTGTGTTTTTCCAGCACAGGAATGTCCATCCATTTCCTTAACCGCTTAATCCTTAATGGGATTGCAGGGGGCTGGTGCCTATCTCCAGCTGTCAACAGGCAAGACAGGGCCACATAGAGACAGACAGGACAAACAACCATGTACAAACTCACACCTAAGGACAATTTGGAGAGATCAATTAACCTGACAGTCATGTTTTTGGACTGTGGGAGTAAGCATGCACGTTGAGAACATGCAAACTCCATGCAGAAAGACCCTGAGCCGGGATACGAACCCACAACCTTCTTGCTGCAAGGCAACAGTGCTAACCACTGCACCACCGTACCACGGGAAAGTTCAATGTATGTATGGTGTAGATTTTTTCCGAATTGTACGCTCAGTGCCAGATTGATAAATGCCGAAACGTGTAAATATTTTGTGTAGGCAACATTTAAACCCTGATTTGGTTGTACGCAAGTTTGATAAATGAGGCCCAATGTCCTGTTAACTTTGAATACAGTCAAAACCCAGTACAAATTAGAGCAAAAAAGGTAAAAACCCAGAATAATTTACCTTTGCTAGATGAACAAGAGATTTTTTTAATCCCTCTCCAAATTCAAAAGTTCTTGTTCGAATTTCTTAGCATTTAGGAGCATTGCCTTGTAAATGGTACGACTGATCAAAAGTATTGGGCCTGCAAGATTTTTGCTGGAATCATGGACAGATAGAACTTGTGTAACGGATTCAGGTTAGGTTTAAATGGGCTTCTTCTGGCAGGTGGGAACTGGTTTCAATGTAGATATAGGGTATGGAGATCAATAATCTACTGGGGGCTCAAAGTAGAGCCACTGTTCCACCACATAGAAAGAAATTGAGGTAGACATCGGATCATTGAGCTGTGCCTAGAAAACCTCCTTTGAAGGATTTTTAGGCAGGACTGATTGCTAGTAGGCCCGTGGGACAGAGCCAGATTAAGCTGGAGGGACTGAATATTTGTTCTGGCTTGTAAAATACTTTTGTTTCCCCAGAATGAGCTGTAAAGTGTAGCCAGGGACAACAATGATCTTGGACCTTAAGTCCCTGCGACTCAATTTATGAAAAGCAGATGAAAATTGTTGATGGACTGTTAAATTTGACTTGTGACATGCCGATACCAAGTGATAATTCCGATACTTCTACTACACAAAAAAATGCAATTAATTGGAAGATAGGTTTTGTTTTCTTCTCTGTTTATTACAACAAGTGATGGTTAATTAGATAAAAAAACAATATTGGTAAAAATGACCACAAAACTAACATTTCAAGTGAAAAATAAACATTTTCTGAGATATTACTGCAGACTTTACACATTTGAAGTATCGGTTCATGGTATCGGTTACCTATAACCGATATTGATACTTTCCTGATCTGGTTGTATGCATGAATGGCAGTTTGCTCTGTGATGAACCAGTCTATGATACTGTATATCAAAACCTCTACAATAACTAACACTCATCTTAACTAGAGATAAAGAACATTTACCTTTTAGTTTTCTGACTTAAAACACAGACTCAACTGCTGCTTTGACCTTGATTTGTACTGCTTTGGTCCTTTATAGGTTATGAATAATTTTATTATCGCATACCTGTTTGTCTTTGAAGTTGAGTGAATGAGCATTCATTTGGTTGGATGTAGATATCTAAAACTTGAGAAGAGTCCACCACACCTGTTTATTGCAGACTGCTCACAAAGGTTCCACAAATCCAGCTGGTTAACTCTGATAATAAACCATTTTCATTGATATTATCATACGCCACAGAACAATGATGTCTAAGGTAAGCAGATGTTTAGTCCTTTAAGAACAAGTGTAAACAGCCAGAGCTGGGTTTATGCCAAACACTCAACAAGCACAGCTAAAACCCTTTGAGTCATTCAATACCCCAGATTAAATCTATCTATCTATCTATCTATCTATCTATCTATCTATCTATCTATCTATCTATCTGTCCGTCCGTCCGTCCGTCCGTCCGTCCGTCCGTCCGTCCGTCCGTCCGTCCAGTAATTTTGGTTTATTTGCAGGAACACATAAAACAAGAGAATATTATCTTTTTAGCCCAGAAAGGGCAGAATCTAACTGATTAAACAGTTTAGAGAGCAGGGGATTTATCATATTAACTCAGGCATTTATTGCAGAGAATAGACCGAATAGCCATCACTCAATGTGCATCCAGCTATAGAGGGATAATTTATTTACTAACACAATGGTTCCATGTGTAACCTAGCTGCAGAAAGCAACGCCGACCCTTTAAATTAGCTCTGGTTACCTCTATCTGAACTTATCTTGCCCTCGCCATATTGGTTATTGATGATTTCAGCCTACTTAACAGTTTATCTTCTGAAGTGATCGCTGCAGATTGTTGCAATTTTTAATCATCCTCTCATTGCAACCAACAGCAAGACAAGACATGATCATGTCTTTTACTGCAGAGGACGCGTATTAGAGCAAGCAGTGACATGGTACCTGGTTCAGTGTAGGTAAAAGAAAGTTGAATCCCCGCCCACACTAATGTGGATATTTTCCAAAACTGGGTTTAGTGGCTCTGTTAAAATTAAACTTCAAATCAAAGCTCCATCAATGACAGACAGGAAATAGAAAACAGTATTAAAAGAAACAGGAGCAAACAGTCGCTTTGGGGGACAGTTCGAAAACTGTAGCCAAGCACTGCTTAGCCATGCTCAGAATCTTCTTCTGCATGTTGATGTTCTCGACACTGACTGGAGAATAAAATTTATAGCATTTTGATTTGAATCCCAAACACTGTGTCTGTTTCAGAAAAAAAAAAAATCCATCCATCCATCCATTTTCTGAACCGCTTATTCCTCAAGGGGTCGCAGAGAGGCTGGTGCCTATCTCCAGCTGTCAACGGGCGAGAGGCCGGGTACACCCTGGACAGGTCGCCAGTCCATCACAGGGCCACACATAGAGACAGACAGGACAAACAACCATGCACACACACACCCACATCTAAGTAAAATTTAGAGTGATCAATTAACCTGACAATCATGTTTTTGGACTGTGGGAGGAAGCTGTAGTACCCAGAGGGAACCCAGGCATGTATGGGGAGAACATGCAAACTCCATGCAGAAACCCACAACCTTCTTGTTGCAAGGCAACAGTGCTAACCACTGCTCCACCGTGCAGCCCTAAATAAAAAAATAAAAAATAAAATAAAAAACAATATATTGAGTACTGTTGCCCAGGCATTATAATCATGTCCTTTATGACCCAGCGGCAAATCTGAACACACACGTGCAGAATTGGTCCTCCATCCTTTAAGTAAAAACCACCTTAGTATTGACCTGACTGCGACGTCACAATTCTTCCTTTTGCTTTCTTCTTTCCATCCTTGCGGGATCAGAACTGTAGAGCAAGATGCCTGTTGCGAAGCTCTTTAACAGTGATGTCAAAGTCAGGAACCATACTAAAGGAAAAACTTGAGAGCTACTGAAAACTAATAATATACCGGTAGTGCTCTGATGAAGGCTGCAAAACCAAACTGAGAAATCCATTTGTTGGAGCTGAGGCTGCACATAGCAGCTTCGACGTGCCATTTTCTGCTATGACAAAAAATCTTTGTGTTTTCTCTCCGGCATAAACCGGGCGTGTCCTCTTTCTTTCCCAGGCTCATTTCCGAGCCTTTGAGGCAAAAAAACTGAGAGGAAATTGTTGTGGAGTAAATAAGTCACGTTGCGTCAGCGGTGCAGTAATATGTTTCTAATGACCGTCTAAAATGAGAAATACTCTCTTATTAGGCAGAGGTAATTAATAATACACGGAACAAACCCACAATGGGCAACTAAACAATGCAGGGCGTGCACAGCTAATGAGCCTGCAGTATGGATTTATGCTGATGTATTCCTGTGACAGAGACACGAAAGTGCGGTTAGAGGGCTGCATGTCGCATATTATGTGCACTTTGACATCAAAACGCCATTAAAATTCCTGTAAACATATTTTTGCTGCAATTTTACTGACATTAGAAATTCATCAGGTTAGTGAGCTGCACATGCATGTACAGCCGCGGCAGCAACGAAAAGGGATAAAATGCAAATGAGGAGAGTATATTTTGACATTTTTCTCTTTGCTTCAAGTATTGAGGGTAACACAAGCAACATTTTGAATCACTGTTATAGGATATAGAACACCTCAGCTTCTGTATTTGTTTTTCATCCTTGACTCATTTGGTCCAAAAACATTTATTATTGTTTATTTTGAAGGCTACAGGAATAAATTGCCAGCAGCTTCCTTTTTTTGTGAGCATTGATAGGTTTCTATCATATCAATTTATTTAACTCAGATTAATAGTTTTTCCATGTGATATTTGCTTTGATGTTGCTTTTGCATAGCAAGACCTGCTGCATTCCATGTTTTTTTCATGCTCCACTTCCATCTGCTCCTTATTTCATGGTCCAAGGATCAATGCCAGCCTAATCCTTTCAAAACCATCTGGAGGTTTACAGCTTGCACACATAGGTTATGTTCTGCTTAGCAGCGTTTTCCCCTATCAAGACCATGATGTAATTTACGTTACATCTCAGTTGTCACTTTCAGCCTGAAAATATAATAGGCCAACAGAGAAACCAACTTGGTTTTCGATTAAAACCCCCCAAAAAATATTGGTGGGAGCAGGTAAAAAAAAAAGAAAAAAAAAGCAGGTACGTTTGGGGGTGGGGGTTGAAGGGGTGGACCCCTTTTTCCCATGGTGGCCCAGCTGCCCTTTTGGGGAAGGAAAAAAAAACTGGGGTTTTTTTGTGTTTTTTTTTTGTTTTGTGCCCAACAACATCTGTCCGTGCCCATCAACATCAATATTTAATTATTAATAACACTTTAACTAAATAAAATGATCTGGCTCATTATGCCTCCATTTTGAAGGTTGCTTAGCTTTGTGATTGAGGCTTAGCTTATTAGTATGAAATATTGTTCATTTTAAACAATTTAACGGAAGATTTTTTCCAAATACATATCACACACGGACACTCTGCCCCTCCCTCTCACTCACACTCACCTTCATGTGGTACCATACAGGCCTCCCCTCCAGATTTTAATTTTTTTATTTTCTACAAGGGGGGGCAGGAAAGGAGGTGGAACTGCCTCTATAACAAGGACCACGATTTTATTAAATGAAGTTTCTGTTAATAAATATACATCGTTTGAACATCAGCTGGGCTGCACGGTGGCGCAGTGGTTAGCGCTGTTGCCTTGCAGCAAGAAGGTTGTGGGTTCGTATCCCCGTCCAGGGTCTTTTTTTTTTATTTTTTATTTTTTTTATTTTTTATTTTAACGTGTCCTGTCTAGCAGTATGCTACTCAGAATTGGTGTCTGAGTACCAAGTACAAGCCCAACAGTTTTACTTTCCCAAGCAGAGTATTACAGCTTCGCTGTAGTACGCCACTTGATGTATATGTATGAAAAATCTTTATTAGTGATTACTGTGGGTTCAATTTCCTGACGTCATGGACATTAAACTGAGACAAGAAGGGAGAAAGGAAGAAGGTGAAGAAAAGAAACCGGACCAACAGAGGGGCGAACCGATGACACACGACAGGGAGGCAAATAAAGAACACAAGAAAACATCCCAGTCCTCCACCTCTGCCGGACGGCAGAGAAACAGTAATACAAAACAAAAACAACAAAGTGTACAGAACCAAACCAATAGTTCGGATCTGGTAGAATAAACAAAGAATTACACATTCACTACACACAAGCATTGATTAATGAACATAATACAAATGTTTCTGGTAAGCTCCTGTGAACAACTAACTAATGATGATAACCTCAGCTTAAGATATGTCCGTCCTCACCTATGTCCCCACACCTATGTGTGTGCGAGCATGCAGGTCGGAATAAGGTTTCCCCATGCAAGTGATTGATAGCTGGTGTAAGGAACCGTCAATCCGTCCTACAGGAATCGGCACAGACATGGAGGAGGCAAGAGATGTATGCATCCAGCGTCCCACAGAGTACAGAGTCCACAGGCGGATCAGCGCAGGGTCGATCACCCGCCAAGAGAGGAACAGATGGAAGCCCCAGGGGAGCACCCACCAGCCGCAATGCTGGGGCCCGAGAGATCGCAGTGACGAGCCCAAGGGCTCCGCCGGTAACCGGCTACGCCAGGGCGGGCCCGGATCAGGAACCGGAGGCCACGGGGACCAGGGGCACCCCGCCCCCCAGCGGGGCCCCAACCAGGGACCAGCCGACAAGGGCCCCCCGCCGCCGCCGCAGGCAAGGAGGACCCGCAGCCAAGACCCGCAGCCAACCGACGGACAACACACGCCGCCGCCACCCCGGACCAATACCCACCGCCAACAACCCGGCCCGTTTCCACACATCCACACGCCAGGGAGCCACAGCAAGAGCCGCAGCGGATGTACGCCCTCCCCAGGCCACGCCCAGCCGGCACCTGGACATCCAGATCTTCCAGCTCCAGGGTCCAGATCCCGCCCCACGTGGGGCGCCAAGATCAGGGGCCCAGCCAATGCCGGACAGCCCCACCAGGTGAACAGACCAGCCAGCTGAAGTCCTGGAACCGGCAGGAGGATTGGGCGCCAGGCACGGTCCCCACCGATCCACCGGACGGCACCAACCTATTCTACAAACCCGGCACCCCCATAAGAGGTGCCCCAGTCAATCCAAGGAGGACATCGGCCCGAAACAGCGGCCGCCCGACACACCGGACCACCCAGGACCCGCCCGACAGGGTCTTTCTGCATGGAGTTTGCATGTTCTCCCCGTGCATGCGTGGGTTCTCTCCGGGTACTCCGGCTTCCTCCCACAGTCCAAAAACATGCATGATAGGTGAATTGATCACTCTAAATTGTCCCTAGGAATGAATGGATAGTGTGATGGTTGTCTGTCTCTCTGTGTTGGCCCTGCAACAGACTGGCGTCCTGTTCAGAGTGTACCCTGCCTAACGCCTGATAATTGCTGGGATAGGCTCCAGCTGCCCCGTGACCCTGAATTGGATAAGCGGTTAAGAAGATGGATGGATGGATGGATGAACATCATGCCTTTTTTTTTTAGCAGCCCTCCTATTTTATGCATAACGATATACAGACCACCCCAGTATTCTACTGTGGTGGTTTATACTAAATACCTGTTTATACTAAATATAACAGGATTTTAATAACTGGTGATTTTAATCTACACCTCAACAACACCTCAGACTCAGTGTCTAGAGACTTTTTAAACCTCCTCCACTGCTTGTATTTTAAACAACATGTCACACAGCCGACCCACGACAGGGGGGCACTCTGGACTTATTAATAACACATTGCCTGTCCGTGGGTGCGCTCTCTGTCGTGGATCTGGCTGTGTCTGACCACTTTTGTCTGTTTTTTAACATCACCAGTTTTAACCAGCGGGAGGCCCCTGTGAGAACGGTGAGGAAACGCTACCTAACTTCTGAAGTGGCTGCAAATTTTATCCAGATTTTGCAGAGCACTCCTGCAGAAGTTTTACCAGCCTCGTGTGATTTTATCGTTGACGATTTTAACAAGAAACTGAAGTCAACTGTGGACTCAGTGGCTCCACTTTTAACTAAAACAGTAAAAACAAAACCCATACCACCGTGGAGAAATAAAGAAATGAAAAAACTAAAAAGAACCTGCAGGAGTGCTGAGAGGAGGTGGAGGAAATCACAGTTGACAGTTCACTACAATATCTTACGTCAACACCTCAAATCATACAATAAAACAGTCAAACAGGCAAGAATTTCCCACTTCAAAAAACTAATCTCTGACAATAAAAATAACCCCAGATTTCTGTTCTCCACAATTGACTTTTTAACCAATGGTAATTTTAACAGGTCTCCAATTATACCATCAGAAACTCATTGTGAGGCTTTTGCAGACCACTTCAGAATCAGAATCAGAATCAGAATCGGTTTTATTGCCATTGTTTGAGAACAAGTTCACAAACTAGGAATTTTTTCCGGTACAGTTGTGCACATAAAACATTTAACATAAGTAAAAATAAAATAAAATAAAAAAAATAAAATAAAAAGAATGAGCCATAAGGCTAAAGTCTTTATAAATATTATAATCTGTATGTAATATAAAAGAACTATGAAGAGATAAACATCCTTTTAACATAAGAACAGCAGCAGGGTTCCATTCACAGGAGTAAGATTGAAAACATTAGATTCAGTCTTTTACCCCATCAGATTTTAACCACAAATACTTCTGGATCTTTGTTTTCATCTGAGGAGACACTGGACTGTTTTACCCTGGTTGATGCCAGGACATTTGGTCGAGTTTTCTCCCAAGTAAAGCCCACAACCTGCCTTTTAGACCCAATTCCCACACCGTTTTTTAAAACGTTTTACGAATTCTTTGAGCAACGCCTTTTATACATGGTAAATTGCTCTCTACAGTTAGGTGTTTTCCCCACCGCTTAAAACAGCGGTGGAGAAGCCCCTTCTGAAGAAGAGCAACCTAGACCCCACCATTCTTAATAATTATTGGCCTGTATCCAACTTACCATTTTTAAGTAAAATTTTAGAAAAACTGGTTTTAACCCAATTAAATTATTTTTTTAAGTTCAAAAAGTACGTTGGAGAAGTATCAGTCTGGTTTTAGGACGAACCATAGCACAGAGACTGCCCTTTCAAAGATTTTAAATGATACCAGGTTCAATTTAGATAATCATAAACTCACAGTCTTGGTTCTACTGGATCTTACCGCCGCTTTTGAAACAGTAGACCATCACATTTTAATTAACAGACTGAGGAACCTGGTCGGACTCTCTGGCACCGTTTTAAACTGGTTCTCCTCCTACCTCACAGACCGAAGCTTCTTTGTAAGTATGGATACCTGTTCCTCAAAAACACATGAGACAACGTGTGGGGTGCCCCAGGGGTCAATTTTAGGCCCAACTCTTTTTAATCTGTATATGCTTCCCCTGGGTGATGTCATCAGGAGGCATGGCATCAGCTTCCACAGCTATGATGATGATACGCAACTGTCTCCTGATGACACAGGGCCAATTGATGCCCTTTTTAACTGTTTTTAAATATACAAAAATAGATGGCAGAAAATTTCATGCAGCTCAATCAGGATAAAACAGAGGTTTTAGTTATTGGTCCTGAAGGCCAGAGAGAGAAACTTTTACCTAAATTGAGAAATCTCAAACCATCACAATCTGTGAGAAATCTGGGCGTGATTTTTGACTCTGAGCTCAGTTTTATTCCTCATATTAAAAACATAGCAAAGGTAGGTTTTTACCACCTGAAGAACATCGCCAGAGTCCGCCCGTTTCTCTCTCAGGCCAGCACGGAGGTGCTGATGCATGCTTTTATTTCCAGCCGGTTGGATTATTGCAATGCCCTGCTCTCTGGTCTTCCCAAAAAGAGTATATGCAATCTACAGTTATTACAAAACTCAGCAGCACGAGTGCTGACGAGGACCAGAGGGCGGGAACATATTACACCAGTTTTATGTTTGCTGCATTGGCTCCCCGTCCATTTCAGGATCGATTTTAAGATTATTTTACTAGTTTTTAAATGTCTTAACGGTCTTAGTCCTTCTTATCTATCTGACCTGCTTTTATTATATCAACCCTCACGGACCCTGAGGTCGTCCGGCGCGGGCCTTTTAACCATTCCACGGATTAGATCTAGAACACACGGGGAAGCGGCTTTTAGTTACTATGGTCCCCACCTGTGGAACAGCCTGCCGCAGGATCTCAGGGCCGCAGAGAATGTTGATGTTTTTAAAAAGCGGCTCAAGACTCACCTTTTTAGTCTAGCTTTTAACTGATGATCTGCTATTTTAGTTGCTTCTATTTTAGTCTATTTTAGCAAGTTTGTAATTATTCTCTTTTATTTTATTTATCTTTTTATTATTTACTATTTATTTATTACTTCTTATTAATTTTAGTGATTCAGTTTACTTCTTACCTTATTTTACCAAAGTTTTGTTGTATTTTAAGTTTTGTTCTGTTTTATGATTTTGTTTTATGATTTTCACCCAGCGTTAGGTCCAGTTTCTCCTCTTGGGGGACGGCCACACCGGGTGCAAAGTCTGGCTGGCCGGGGGGGAGCTGTATCGCGGAGGGCTCTGGCCTGGGTGACTAGTGGGCCCCTGCCCCTTGGTGTGGGGCCTTCGGTCTGCCGTGGCCGGATTGGCCCTCAGCGGCGATGCTCCCGGTGGTCTCCCTGGGTGTGGTCGGCCCCCAAACGTGGCCTTCTCTCACCAATATGTCGGTGCCCATCCATGTCTCTCTAGTGTCAGCTAGTTTAAGTGGGGTTGAGCATGTGTATGTGTGTGAGTACTGATGTTCCGGCGTGTTGGTGTGAGTGTATGTTGGTGTGAGTGTGTGTTGGTGTGAATGTGGGCTTGTTTTGGGGTGTGGATATGTGCGGGAGGGGTGGGTCTTTTCTTTCCCTTGTTCTTAATGTTGTTGCTTTTGTTTTTAGCCTGTGTAAGGCACTTTGTGTTACTGTTTATGTATGAAAAGTGCCTTATAAATAAATTTGATTTGATTTGATTTGATTTTTAGCCATTTTAATTTATCTCTGCTACTTTTAATTTCAAAACATCTTTTCAAAAAGTTAGCTTTTATATTATGGTGTTATTCCTAATGACATTTATTTTTCAAATGTTTTTTTTTTTCATCTGCCAATCAGAGTCAGAGGGTGGGACCTGAGATCATTTTTTTTTCACAATTTCAGTATCACATTAAATATATGTTTGTTGTTTGTTAATGTAGACATATTTCACAAGGTTTTACAAATGTATTTCATTTTGAGCAGTTTGCTGTTCCTTAATGGAAATCCAGGCCGCCACAATTGGATAAGTCAAAACATCCCAAAATGTATATTTATACAAGTAAAAAAGCTAATAAAATTTATCCAAATAAATATGGATTATTTTTTATATCTACATTTCTTTTATTTTATTAATATTTTACCTCATTGCTATGTGCAGAAGATATCAAATGTATTCTATCTGTTAAATAAATAAAAAATCCAATCCCTCAAAGTAGCTAACACTACTATAGACAAGTAAAGTTTGCCGCTTTGAGCTGTTTTCATCTCATGTTCCACCCCTAATAAAAAAGTTGTATACTAGAAGTTCCCGTTCACTTACATTGGTTTGTGCTAAGCTAAAACAAACAGACTGTTGCCAGATCAGGGTAATTAATGGGCTGGTTACAAAATGCTTTTTTATCAATTATCTAACCCTGAGGAATAAGGCAATTGACACATTTTTTACTTACTTACTTTACTTATGAGTGTAAACTCCCTTAAAACTGTACCTGAGTTGCTGTGGAGGTTAACCAGTCAGTTATGAGGGTTTATTTAGTGAGACACAGCTTCAAGATTAATTATTCCATAATACACTTTATAAAGATAATTATCTACCAGCAATCCTATGGTCTTTTTAATGTTTTTGTATGATCAAAACAACCCAGCAGCAACTTCTCAACAGCTATATTGCTCCCATTCAAATAAAAAACAGGGTAGTTTGGCTTTGCATGGTCCCATACTAGTGACGTTGAAATATTATGTTGTGAAAGTCTATAATTCTATTGATGGATATTGGTTGTTGCTATTTGGGATGATACACTGAGTTATGTTGCTGTAAGCAGTTTTAAAATCTTATTATATGTGCCCCTTTTTGAACTCTGAGCACCTGCCCCTCTCAAGGGCTCTGCCCGGTAATAAGTACAAAAAAAGCAAGACGCAATTTAGATCACCATTTGTACATTAAAAAAGCTCTACTTGGAAAAAAATGAAGGAAAAACAAACTCAAATCAGAAGCTCCAATGACTCAGCTGGCGTAAGTCCTGCTGCCACAGAATGACGACCGTGCTGACGTGAAGCTTTTTACACTTCCATACCTGGTGCTAACCTGAATGTGACGCAACAACCCAAAGGCCTTGTGTTTCTAATGCAGCTTACAAGATAAAACACATGTTAATAAGTATCTGCACCATGTACATGTTGTATGTAGGAGGGCAGTCATGTAAGCTGGTGGGGTTGCAGGTGACACTGAATCACTGGAAGCCTGTGCCTTGACTCATGTAAGGACCAGTAACTCCATGACTGTATTATACACAGTTTTAGACAAGTTTTGGTTCTCCCTTCGTATCTATAAGCATCTTTTGCAATACCAATACACCATAACACTCTTAAAGGGTATGTGCAGTGGTACGCCAGCTTACTCCCTTCTCCACTACTTTTGTGGATACATAGAGAGGAGCTATAACTATATCCTGCTGCTGTAGCAATACCCCAAATATTATTTTTTGAGTTGTTTTATAACGTGGCACTTGGACAAACGCATTTAGATGCAAGATGTGATCATTTTTTGGTCAATATGACAAAATGGGATGGTTAAGAAAGAATTTATATGAAGATGATCTGGTTATCTTAAATATTGAGGAACAACGCAATACAATCTCCAATTAAATCATTTCATATCAGGTTTGTCTGTTACTGTCATCTATTGTTGAAAATTAAACTACTTGAAAATGCACACACATTTGCAAAATGAATCAGGTTTCAGTATTTTCTCTTTAGCGTGCCATGGTGCAGTGGAATGAGTACCTAAACGCTTACTGATATTGTAGTGAAATGATTTAATAAATGAGAGCAAACTTAAACATATGACTCAGATAGTGAAATAGAATAAACAGGCTTAATCACATTCTTTAGCAACACTGTTGAGGCAGATAGGAAGAGGAACACGATAATGGCACAACAGAGTGACTCATGAGTGTCTACTTCCTTTAATCAGGAACTTTTGATATAGAACAGAGGGCGAGTGTTATGAGTCAATTAAATCAGTTTTTAGGAAGGATAACATTTTGCTGCACAACAGCTTCAGAAGATTCCACATCTGGCTGATCCATAGCAGCTTGTACGAGGTCCAAAGATCCAATGGAATGCCTTGCACATACCTTAATTCATTGTATCATTTAAAAGGTCCTATATCATGCAAAATTAACTTTTTGGAGCTTTTAACCATGTTGTAAGGCTATTTCCTTGTTTAAAAAAAAATCCTGAGTGATGTTTGGCTTTATTCACAAAATTTCCCAGTAATTTTCCAGAAAACTGCCCCAAAGGTACGAGCGCCCGCCGACGCAACATGCTGAGCACCACTGTTTTGTATTATTTTACCTTCACATGAAAATGCAGATTTGACAGTGAGATGTTTATTCTGCATTCCTAAAGAAGGGTCCAAATGCCAGAAACGTCTGGAATTTTTTTCTGGGATTCCATGACTAACCAGCCATAAGATGTTTGTCTGTATCGTCACTTCACCGATTGCTACTTCGTGAAATTTGGCCAGTACTAAAGTGGATTGTCAGAGAGATTAACTCTTATAACCAGTGCAATTCCCATTACAAAAAAATGCCTGATGGAGTGGCCATAGCAGTAAGGGAATCAAAATGCCAGCCAAATGTTAATGATAATGTGTGTTAGCCATTTATGAAGCTGTCATGCTTATGTGAACTTATGACTGCATCTTACTGCTGTAATAATTACATTTCTAATACTGCTAATGTTGCATCTTTAAATTATTCTTCAGTTTGAAGAAAAAGGATTTAGGTTGTGTAACTAAATTATCAAAAAATGCTTTATGTTACCACCACACTGGTTGTCTAATCCCCCCCCCCCCCAACTATTGTTATGCTAATTGTGTTTAAGTGAGAGGAGGTAGTCACTTTCACACACAAGCTTTTTGCCCGTGTTATATAGCGGTTCTTCCCTATCCTTCTTTACTAATACTGTAAATGTTTCTTTGCCACCATTAGACTGTTCACCGCAGCCAGGCTAGGGCTAAAGGCTACATCATTAAATGGGCGGTACTCACAGGTAGGGATGGGTATCGTTTAGGTTTTATCCGATACCGGTGCCAAACTAGTACTTTTGAAACAGTGCCAGTGCTTAAACGGTGCTTGAAACTGTGCTTAAAGAATGGAAAAAATACAAACTTTGTCCAAAAACCCTCTACGAAGCACCGGTAAGGGTCAACCGGGGTGTCCTGCGGAGACGTATCCGGCGGGCTACGTGCTGGATGCTTGGACAAAGTTTCAGCCCGTGTGTCTGTCAATACTCTCCCAAGAGGATGCTGAAGATATATATCTATTCGCAATCATGGTGATCGGGTTTCTGCTGATTGGAATGGGCAGTTACTGGAACTACCGTAAAATGGAGCAACAAAGATCTGAAACACGGTCGAGATTGGTTACTGTTCTGGAAGCGATTGGACGGCTGAAGGAACAGCTGGATGCGTTGACTCGTACTGATGGGACTCAGAACCAAATGCTGGGGGAGCTGGGACGCAGAACAGACGCTGTAAGAGGCGATCTGGCCGGCGCTCTGGGACTCATCCGCAATTTGTCATCGGACTTGGAGAAACTGTCGGTGCGGATTGGGGCAACTGGAAATTAATTGGATTTGGAACTATTAATCTGGGAATTAATTTGGATTTGGAACTTTAATTTGAACTACAATTTGGCTGAATTAGACTAAAAAAGAAACCACTGACAGACTGAAGGGACAGAGAGGAATATTTGATCTCTCCCTGAAATCCAAACAATTTATATTTTGGCTCCCATGAAGACCTTCAACCTGGTTCTTATCAAATGTCCCTGAGAAGAATATCAACAGAGTCTCCTCTCCCCCGTACACGTGCATCTACTGACGCACACACTGACATGGTTACACACACTCACATTCACACACACCGTCTCGCTGTATCCTCATTTTCTCTCCTGCAACATGAAGCCGGATAACAGCGCGCCTCGACGGCAGCGCGTTACCCTGTGGACTGGAGCTCATACCTGCCCATCCTTCCTGATGTGTCATTGTTAATGTCTGAATATGTGCTTAAATGTTTGTTGGTGTGGTTTTTTTCTATCACCTGCGTTGTGAGTGCTGTACGGACCCACAACACAGTTGAGCGTTTTTTCCCACTCACCGTGGAACCCTCCCCTACCAGATGTTTACTTCTCTGTGTTTCATAAACGGGAGCGCCGCTTGGTGGCTGCATGCCCAACAGTGACCTGGATCTGTTTGTTGTTGTTGTTGTTTGTAATGATCTTGGACAGGTTGTACTGTATCTGTAAATTCCTTGTATGCATCATACTTGTATGTGTCATACTTGGCGATTAAAGCTGATTCTGATTCTGATTCTTATTATTATTTTTTTTGTAGGGCTTTTAAACAATTAAAAAGTTTAATATAATTAATCACAGGGTAGCTGTGAATTAATAACCATTCCTAAATATGAACAAAAAAAACCCTAAAATTTTCAGTGTAAATAAAGGAAAAATCCAGATGAAGTTTTTCTTTAAAAAATATTAAATATAGGAGAAATCAACTGAATTTTTGTTTTGAACTCCACAATTACATTCGCAATGTATTTGTGGTCTCATATGAAGAATAACAACAAATAGAGGTAGAACTAACCGAAATTATGAATGAACTTAACATGGTAATTTCAGCAGTCTGTGTTAAACATTACACAAATCAAATGTAATATAGACTTAGTAATCAAATGTCAAATTTACCGTTTTCCCACAATTAAACCGTCAGATTCTACAGTTCATCAGAACAGGAAATTAACGCTCTTATTGTGAAGATGTACAGAGCTACTTCCGGTAATAAAATTGGCATTAATTTAAGTCAGAAAACATCACTTTAAGGGAATCATTTTGCATTTTAACCTAGGGGTATATTCCTATGAAATATACTGCAGCTATACAGTGAGCCAACATGCTTAAATCAACATAAATATGGCGTATTAATGCTCTGCACCGCACACAGTGAGTGGACATCCCAAGCTTTCAATAAAGAAAATATACACAGACAGCTTATGAACTTATAATCACATCAATACGCCAATAATATCATACTCACATGTCATTTAGGATCACAAACACATGCTGCTGCACAGCAATCTGTATTTTGGCTGGTGAGGAAGGAGAGCTCATGTGGTGCGGGACAGTTCTGTTTATGCGTTGTGTGAAAAAAATGAAAAAAAAAGTTAATTCTGAGCAATTATCAACCTGCGTTAATGCATAAATTTAGACAGGCCTAACTTTTAGCAGCTTTATGGAAAAAATATCTGGTGATATAGGTAATCGCTCTTGGCTGATGACATGCCCAGAATCCATAGTGTTTGACATCTCCGCGGGGGGGGGAGAGAGAGATAAATAAAGCACTGAAATGTGTGTTGCTTTTCGGTCTGGTTACTACTGTTTATGTCAGAACCCATCCCTACTGACAGGAAGGGAGGCAGGATTTTAATGAAACGGAATGTCTTACATGTGGATCGAAGAATGATTCATGAATAAAAGTTATATTTCTGGAAAAATAAATACAACATGACATCAAAGGTTGCATTTTATGATATATGTGCCTATCAGTCGAGTTCCTGCAGACTGGACAGTGGAAGTAAGGTTTATCAGACCCAGAGCTCTGTAAACATACTTGGGACTTTTAGAAACTACTTGGTTAGGGATATAATTGTAACTTTTCTTTCTGCCTTATACAAAACACAACCTTATACACAACAGTAGGGAAACAATATCACATAAGGATGATGGTAAAGAGGCATGAAAGGAAAAAGAATATAGCAAAGAAGTGAGATGATCAGTGAGCTTAAGTATATTGGGGAGGAGTGGCCCAGGAACCAGTGGGAGAGAGATACGGCAGAGGGAAATTGGAAATTAGTTGCAGTATTTCAAAATGACTGCTGATAAACAGAAACTAATACTGAGGAATTAACTACAAACAACAAGACCTACATAAAGAAAAAATTTAAAAAGCACAAAATTAAGACTAGATGGGAAAAAAAGAAGTCCAAACACAAACCTAAAAACAACGCAGGATTGTAACATCAGGATGGCATGAATTTCTGGATTTACGCTTATTACAGTTTAACTTGTGAATTTTAGGTTCTCAAATTAAATGCTCTTGACCTGCAGCACTGAAGTAGTATGATAAAAATAAAGAGTACATAGCTGGTATTAAAAGTCATGTTTTGCTCTGTGTAGGCGACAGTCTCATCCAACTACACTGGTGTTGTGCTGGTGGGTACTTCTTGTTTTGTTGCATCTGCAGATTTGCGATTGGTCAACTATTACATCATTACTGGTGACCAAAAGGGTTTTTTGCTCCCTGCATCTTTTGAGGAATTTATCAATGTTTTTTTTCCAGCATGGACAAAAGCCTCTTTGGCTTTTTTCAATTAAATTCAATTCCGTTTATTTATATAGTGCCATTTAACATCAGATGTCATCTCAAGGCACTTTACAAGAATAGGTATTACAATACCATGTTTAATTTAGGAATAAGAGAACCACAGAAGATTGCATCGTGACTTCTTAGCAATCCCTCACACTGAGCAAGCATGAAGCTACAGTGGAGAGGAAAAACTCCCTTTTAACAGGAAAAAACCTACAGCAGAGTTATGATTAAGACTTGAAACATTGCCCTCATTGAAGAAAGCTGCAGCATCTGTGCTGAAAGCAAACTTAGACTAGCATATAATAGTAGAATAGATGGATTTGAATACTAGTCAGTTAGGATCCTGATTATAAGGAAATTGGGCTGAGCCTGGTATCATAAGTGGATGTTATAAATTGATATTCCACATCAGATTTTTAAAGGTTTTGGGGACAAAATTGTCAATCATTCATACTGCTATATGAGTGAATACTGAGTTAAAAAAAACTTTTCACATTAACGTTTTTCTTTATTATTATAAAATTTCGTGTCAGCTATCAGTAATGAGGCTTTTGGTGATATTGATTAAAATAAGTTGTTTACAGTGTTTTGAAATGATGTATGGACTTAGAGAAAATTGTTTATTAAATTTAAATTATTTTCCAAAAAACTTTTATATTTTGTTTACAGAATTACAGATGTGTATCAAGTATGTGCCTGTTTTATCAGTAACGTGTTATTTTACTTTTGTAGAGTTAAACATGAAAAATTATGACCACAGTTGATGAGGACATGAATGAGACATTACCTATATGAGGACATTCCCTTACCTTACCTGGCTCGTCTGTATTTCTGAACTTGGCCCATCAGTATTTGTCAGATGACATATCCAGACTGTTCTCAAGTGAAATAAGACCATATAGGTCGACTGTGAATCTATAAAAACGACCCTATTTGCTGTATGCGACCCCTTGTGTTAATGCTGGTGTTACGTGTTATTGTCCCGCCTTTGCATTTCTGATTGGCTGACTGGTTGATTTCTTACTAACTTTAATGTCCGAGAATAATTGCCTAATTTCATTCAAGGAGCATTATCTAACCATAACCTGACTATTTTCCTAATTATAGTATATAGGAACCAGTACCTAAACCTAACCTGATCCATCTGTGTAACATTTGTACCCAAAAATCAACCACAACCTGAGTTGTCGTGTAGCACAGTGGTTAATTCCTGCACTAACCCTGGACCACAGCAGTCTTCCCGGGTTCAACCCCTGGTCAGGTAAACCTTTGCCATGTGTCTGCTCTCAATTTAAAAACATTATATTTTTATAATAAAAAATGACTGTTATAAACACACCTGCTGCTGAATTGTATTATAAAAAGCATACCAGACAAATATATTTTAAACATACGGAGGCAGAGAGTGTGTTTGGACGTCAGGTAAACCCAGAAAAAAACACTCACATCGCTCCTTTTTTGGAGCAGTCAAAATTAAACTATATGGTCATTTAAATTGGAGGACGTGTTTGACGTATCGGGTGCTGTAGGTGATTTACATGACAGGATAGTTCAGTGTGTAAACAACGGAAGCTTCGATCGCTTTGTTTGTGAAGGTTATAAGCTTTGAAAAAAGAAAATTGTACAGCATCTTAACAGGACGCTTGGTGCGGCTGACTATGAAGAAGAACGGTTGCCTTGCTAAGCTAATTAGTGCTCAACTGACCATCCTCTTTTAATAAGTCATCTTGGCGTGTTCTATCTGGGGTTATTCATAGATCGGTATAAATGTGCAGGTTTTTATATTTATCATGCCTTTTTCTCTCATGTCACCAATACCTGGATGGTGGCTGGTTCTGATCCGTTCAAAGCAAACAGCATAGCGCTGCTTCTGTCTAGAAGACATCAAAGCATAGGTGAAACGTTGCAACATTTGTAGAGGAGTCCACAAAGCTGGCTCATTTATTTCTGTTTATGGCAGCATCCCAATAAACCATTGGTCTCATAGGCGCAAAAACTATGAAAACGTTGAACAAAGTGAGAGTTTAACTATTAAATGGAAAATGTTATTAATTACTTGTATTAATATCAGTAACAGTAATAATGGTGACTGTCATTTTATTCCCCTTAGCATGTCAGTGTCTGCTATAAAAATATTTTTATAATTAGTTCGTAAATTTTGAATAAGCAATTATTTTAACTGTCAGTATTTTAGATAGCACATGATATTTGGAGAAAACACTTCCAGTTGGAAGCTTATGATGTATGTTGATGTATATTTGAGCAGCTACTGTGATAAGATACAATTTATGGGTGATCCGATTAGTCGACTAATCTGTAAAATAATAGATGATTAGTCAATTATCATCAAAATAATTGTTTGTAGCAGTCCTAGTTGGAAGTAATAACACCACGTCTGAGCTCCATTCTTTTCCTTTGAGTTCGTACAGATCTACATTGTCAGTTGTTGACAATTTCTGCAAATATCACCTTCTTGCCTGCTTCAGAAGTTTATTCCAGTAAGGGATTTATCCTTTTCCTTTTTATCCATGAGAGCAAATCGTGTGTGCTTCTTCAACTTCGGCTTCCTCAGTAGAACTACTGTGGGTTCCCCTAGCAACGCAAATCGTTGACATTCAAGATAGCGCTAGGGGCTAGGCAGGTCATGTGTCCTTTTAATATTGGTCCTGGGGGGCAGTTTACATTTTAATGTTGCTCCTGGGGGTGTCGGGGGGGTTCCAGAGTAGAGAATTTTGACAATGCCAGGCTGGAGACATTAAAAAATGATAATGTTACTCCTAGCTGCTCACAACATTTTTTTGTATGAAACGCGCTTTATAAATAAAGTTTGTTTGATTGATTGATTGATTGGTTGATGAAAAACTTAAACATTGTTACATTCTAGCTCTGCAGTTTCCTATGGTCAAGGTATTGTGAGCGGTGAGGTGCTTGAAACTTGCAGTCTCTGCTCACATCTCATACATAAATATTAAAGATAACACAGTCTGACAGATAGAGAATAGTACTTTATCTACAAAAACTGATTCATTGAAAGCTTCTACATAAAAAAATGTGAGTTTAGAGACTGTCTAAAACCTGTCAGGTCCTTGTTTTTTTTTCTTTTTTTACTATTCCTAATGTCACTGCTTCAGATACTGTTCCCTGCTGTCAGTAGATTTTACACCCAACACCTCTTCTTTAGTCTTTTATTCAAAAGACTACTATATTAATTTTATATGCAGAAAGCTCACAATGTTTTCATGGTCAGGTACAAGGACTAGATGAAAAATGGGAAAATTTGATGGATCTTTAGAAAGCCTGAAGAATTACAAAGTCAGGTTCACTGAAAGCAGAGTATAAATAATCTGGGAGTGATGTTTTATTACAGTACTGTACATTTCAGAAAACAATATTTGAGACACATTCAAACTTCAGTTTACGTTCTTGGTTATAAAACATGCCTGGTGAAGTGAGAACTGATCAGAGATTCAGACAAAGGGCCCATAGTAACTCTAGAGGAGCCGCAGACATCCACCGTTAAGGTTGGAGAATCTTGGGCTCTAAAAATGTGGCCTCACTAAAACCCTTACAGCCATTTTTAAACTTGGTGGTTGCAGCATCATGGTATGGGGCTACATTTCATTGGAAGACTGATGAAGCTAAACACAGGGCAAGATAACTTTACAAGTATATGCTATTTTATTTGTCTGCCTCATAAAATTTCAATACAATGCATTAACATTTGCTGTTATACGGTGATAAAATGTAAGGTGAAATGTATGAATACCTTTGCATGCTGCTATAGAATGTTCCAGTTTGCCATCTTTATGATTTTATTCAAGATGTTCAAAGCAAGAAAATATATCTCCACAACACAAAATGTGTCTCTTGGCTCTACTTCATGTTTAGCACCTAATAAACACTCAGAGTTACTATTGCACTTCATGCGATTACAAAAGATTGTTCATCTATACAGCAAAGGATGGAAAGAAATCATCAAATGTTCTTTCTTGCAAAATACTATAATGTAACATATTTACTTACATTCAGCACTTTTTATCATACACCGCTAATAACCTTTTGAAGTTTAGAATATACAAATGGAGTTCTTTATAAATGTTCCAAGGGTGTAGCTACTCAGAGGGGGGTAAAGCTGCTTTTCCTTTTCATGCTCAATACTCTGAGAATGAGCTACAATATACCATCCGTTTTCAGACAGCATCTTTTTTCACAAACGTTTATGGGTCTTTTACAGTCTGCCCTGAAGGCAACGTGTTTTTTTTGGGTTTGTTTTTTGTTTTTTTACATGATGTTCAAATGGAGGAAAAATTGGTCCCGGAAATATTTTTTCTTATGTGAAACTAAGTTGAAAAAATACACAGTGTGATGCTGTCTTGTTTAAGTCTGAGCAAAAATAAATAATTGCTTTTGAAAAAAAGAATCAAAGACAACCCCCCTGCTGGCACACTTTTATCATTACTTACAATACTGTTCTTGCCAATAGGATCTGTACGATTTCACCAGGTTAGAGGACAACTTTTCCATTTTTTTCCGATCCCTCTCCCTCTTTTCTGTTCACCTCTCTACAGCTTACCCAACAGGTTTTTTACTTTAGGTCCGGGATTGACATGACAAAGGAGGAATTATGATTTTGTGTTTGGTTAGCCGTTTTGTTGGTTGATTCAATTGTAACTTATTATTATCCTAATATCGAGCAGCAACCAATTTTCAGTTATCTGACAAAGACCATTTGATTGGGTTTGTGATCCCATGCACTCTTAACATAGCCTGGGTGCCAGCCGAATTTAGTCCCACCCCCAACATGGTCTGGAAGTTTTGTCTGGCATTCCTCCATTGAGGAGCAAGTGAGTGCAGAGGCATTTTTTCCCCTGTTCGGTTAAAACACGCCCCATAATCACAGCCCAATGGAGCAGTATCAGACTCAAATTCTGATTAGAATTGAGTATGGCTACGTCAGGCTACTCTTAACAGGGTTGCATGAGGCCTTTGGAAGAAAAATAGACCCACAGTGTTACAGATCCTCCAGCATGCTAACCAGTCTGCAAGGTGTACTTTTCTAGATTTGATTCATTTGTTTCATGCTAGATACACCTACGTGTGTTTGATCTAAATAGCATTCTGTGTCATGCAATAATTATAGATAGAGACAAATAAGTCATAGATTACTTATTAAGATTGCCATAAAATTTTGATAAGCTTAAATAGTAAGTATAATTAAACTTATTATTTTAAAGGAATTGGTATGATACAGTTAAGTGTGATTTTGGAAGAAACACAGTTGCTTCTGGAGTACAACACTATTTCTCAGTCATAAACGTCCAAACATATGATGACCTTCATGCAACGTTAATACACACCTTTCCCAGGGTTGTCAGGAAATGTGAATAGCACAGTCTATATAAAAAATACAGTTATTAAAGTAATATCCTCCGCTTTTGAAGGCAGTAACTGAAACACTAATACTGCAACTATTTTCAAGTTGCTGATGTTGTGCATGAATTTGTTTCCACCTTTCGACTCATTCAGCTGAAGCCACGCTGGAAGTGGCATGATAACAGGCCATTGTGCCTGGATGCGCTGCAGGGGTTACACTGAGCTGCCTTGGTGGAGCTCCGAGGCGATACAGACTTACAACCTCAGTGAAGTGCCCCAGCAAGGCAAAAGCAGAAGAAATCCTCTTTCTCCTTTTCCCCGACACAGGCCTGAGCTGGCAGTAGCACAAGGCTCGGGATGAATGGAAGTACATCAGAGTGGGGGGATGAGATTATGCTGCCTGGGATTTGGATTGGGACTTTGGTGAAATGCAGAAGGTGAGCGTATAGGCTGAAGTTCTCACCTTAGTAGTGGCAGCTGCAAGATGAGAAGGAAGCCTGATATTTAGAAAGTTCTCACTAAAAAAGATGAAAATAAAATTTTTTTTGTGTCTGTTCCAGAAACATATTGTCGCACTTTGATGCAGTGAACAGGATAATGTTATACTAGAGACTAAAACACACATCATGTACAGTAGATATACTGAAAACATGCTACTAAATTTCCATAGTTCAACATGAGTGTGTGTGTGGTTGGGGCGAGGATCATTCAGAGGTACATATATCAAACCAATTAAATAGTTAACTGTATTGTTTCGATTTTCTAAGACGTACTGATGGAAAAACATGAAAATATAATAAAAACGTTGACCTTATGAGAGGGCTTTTGGTGCAGTAGACATTAATGAAGCATAGACACAACAGTGTTTGAAAAGAAGAGGGGAGAAGGCTCTGCAGCACAACAAGAAGCACAAACACTGGCTCCTGCCCTGCATTTGCAGCCTTTCAAAGCAGAAAGTGGATCATTAAATTTTCACAGTAATGCAGCTTTCATCTTTGGTGTGACATATCCAAGTTTTTTTTGTGTTTTTTTTTGTTATTTGACGAAATACAAGACAGAGAAGTATGGTTTTATTTTTTTCTCATTTTGAAGTAATATGTTTTAATCGTAAAACTTAAGATGCTGGAACAGGAACTTGTCAAACGGCTTCACCTCTGACATACTGGCAAAATGATTTAATTTCATGCGAAATCCTTTCTGCCCTTTTTGCCCATCATGAGATGTTGCACAGCATACTTAGATAAAACAAATCTCACTTTCTGCTCACAATAAGCTAAATTTGTGACGTTATAAAGATTTCTGACCAATATGCAAAACGCCACTAGGGAGACCAGTAAAAAGAAATGTCAGGTTTGTTGAAATGGTTCTAACAATTGCTGGAACCACCAACACTGCACGGAGAAAACGGTGGTTAGAGGAACTCCGGGAAGGGAAGACAACAGGTGAGCACAGTTCTTTGGACAATCTAATCGTTCTCAGGTGAGTCTTACCTGTGCAACTGACAAAGAGGATGTCAGGGGAGGAGAGCTAGGAGTCAGAGATGTATGTTTGAGATGTCTCAGATTTCCTGGAGGAATTGGAGTAGAGGGCTACTGAGACCAAGGTCAGAGCACAGAGGATGGAGCTGAGCTTCTTCTCAGAGGAGCGGGACAGTTAACAGTTCAAGGCCTCTGATGAGACTTGTTTGTCATAAACAACCATATTCATAATTTTTTTTTAATTGGGTCATATTCCCATCAGTTGTAAGTGGAAATAAAATCAGAATTGACAAAAAAAAGGGCCAGTCTGTATGTAATTAATCTACATACAGTATTGTGTTTGACCTAGTGAATTATTAGAACAAATAGGCTTTTCCAATATTTTCTAATTAAATTCAATGTGACGGTAGATATAATGTATCGTATGCACACAGATGTGAAAGTGATGCATACTTTTTGAACTTGTTCTACTATGTAGCACCCCCCGATCAACAGGGGATGGAAGTTCAACTAATCCACAGGACCTTCTTTCACATGCCTGTCATAAAAGTGCATTAAACAAGACTTTTTATGGATTTTTTTCAACCATGGTTTTCTTTTTGTAACTTTTCCATACAAAGTAGCATTATTTAATAACAATAGTTGTCCTGTCAACAGATTCTGCCACCTAACGGAGCTTATACACCGAATGTGATAGACGCGACCAAAAAGCGTGACACGCCCCTAGCTGGTCTCCATTACATTTTCACCTCTAAGAGTGTCCGAAGCGAACTGGCCGCACTTTAAAATATGCATTTTTCCTCGTGTGAAGCGGAAATGTTGAAGGATCCAGACCGGGACCGCTCCGCTCCCCTCCTCCTCCCTCCCTCCCATCTCCCTCCCGTCTGGGAGCTCCCAGTGGACTCTGGTCTATGAGCTGACCACGTTAAATGTTGGGACCGGTGTTGCCGAGGTAGATCCAGTCGAGCAGCGGCGGAAGGATCAATAAACACCCCGGCTCCTCGCCCAATTTGTGCCACGAAGGTCCAAGCTTTGCCCCGCCGCCACACCAGCTACCAAGCTGAGCGGCTGTCCATCTGTCTGCTGTTAGTAAAATTTTATATGTGAGCGGCGCGGGACGTGCTTTGGTGGAGATATTACCAAGTCGGGATGCCCGAGTGAGGAAGCTGTTTTGTGGCCACAACGGCTCTTTTAAGAGCCACCCACAAATCCCTTAAGAGGATTCCTGTCTAAATAGTTTAACCTCTTTATAATGTTTATTTTTTATTTCTGTCTCTGTATAGAAAACAGCTGATGTCATGTAGTTTGGGGGTGATTAGCCACGGTGTTTATCAGTTTACATGTCCTGTTGATGCTGTGACTCCATTCAGTCCCTGCATCACTGACACCCCTTTCCTCATTGGTTGTGATGACGCGACTTGAAGCTGTAGATTGTCCAATTTCTGCGGCAGACATAGAAGGCAGCGCATATTTTGGGTCGTGCCTGAAACGCATCAGCCGCACTACTTGGTCATGTAACTCAGGAGGAAAAGCTTTTTTACGATGCAAATCTGCTTCTGACGTGTTGCGGCATCCCAAGTCGCGCTTAATCACGCTCCTCCATTGACTTTATATGTAAATCGAACTCTCTGGTCGCGTCTATCATGTTCTGTGTGTAAGCACCGTAAGGTATGGTTCTCCGTGGCTCTGTTAGACTTATCATTGGCCTCTTTGCTGCTTTTTACTGAGATTGAACTACACTTAGGGCAAGTGTATTTACTGCATACATGGAGTGATGTAGTCAAATCACTATCTTCTGAGTCCAAGTAGCACGTGAGTTTTTAGTGCTTGAGTAAAAGCGCAAGTCCAACGATGATTGGTATTTCACTTAACACGTTGACCCATAAGATTTATTGGTGCTGCACACACTGTAACAATGTCATCTGCTTGCAGAACTGATATTGGCATTGCATGTTGCAATATTTTATAGAGTTCTATGCGTTGGATGTGATGTTCAACATGAATTTGCACTTGAGAGAGCTTCCTTGCAATCTCAACCTATGTTTGTTATACAAACATATGTTTGTTATACAAACATAGGTATACATTTGTTATGTTTGAGATACAAAGTTGATTGTACCGTATTGTGTTATGCCACCTAAATATTTGATTGTGTTGTGGCATTTGCAGTTTGATTACATGGTTTGCCAAGTGTCTATAATTGTTGGTGGTTGGATAAGTATTTCAGTACAAGCAGTAATAACTCTACAGTTCTTGTATTTGGTTCAAAAACATCTAGATACGCTTTTAAGTACCTTTGCTTTACTGGACCAAACATGTAAGGTTTTGCGAAATGATGTGCAGACATGTTGAAAAAATTCTAGAGACCTGTAGGGCAGATCTTAAACCGAATGGCTTGGTCAGCATTTTTCAAACCAAGCTTTAATTTCATCAACACCACAAGACGTTGATCACCAGGGCATATTTTTCCGAAAGGTTGAAGAAACATTGAAATTAGCCAAAAAACCTATACGAAAACTGCAAAGGATTTTAAACCAGTAAGTGTCCTTATTAATAAATTGTTCCTTTCCAACAATGTCCTTCAGTTCCTGGCTTTCAATCGCTGGTATTCGATTTCAAGACGATTGCGTGCTTCTTGCAGTTCTTTGAACTGGATTTTCATAGCCATTATGTTTGCCTCCAAGGGATCTGGATCCGGATTGGTTCCTAATAATATAATGATATGTAACAATGTGTGTTTTTATTTTAATAATACAGTTCATATACATATTACTAGTTTTGCAGTGAAGTATTGCTTTTCAGTTTTCACCTCACAATATGGGGCTTCTTCTAGATTCAGTAGTGCATTTGCTGCTGCCTGGACGGTTTCATCTACTGGCTTGGCAGTTTCAGCTGCGACCTTGCAGACTACTCCCTGTGCTCAATGCTTCATAGACCACTCATATCGATAATTTACGTATCTAGGCAGTTTAGCCAGTGGTGTGAAGCTAATTATAGAGGGAGTGTAGGCAGGACTCTGTGGCTCATGAGATGGCTGACCTGACCATACAGAACACAATATCTGTCATCAGTTTTGGCACACATCTACAATGCCACCGCACAATGGCATGTGCAAAATAATAACATGCTTAAAATACATTTGAAAGCAATAACCAATCACCCGTACACTTACAAAGTAGGCATGTCCCTTTAAGTCTAATATAAAAAAACAATATCCCCTCAACTTAAATAAACATAGAAATGAAAATATGTATACATATATATCCAAGTCCTGATCGGTAGGTAATGTTCGATTAAGTTAGAGTCTGAAGCCATGTGATCTAGCCCAGTTTCGGACTACGTTATTGGATCTGGACATCCCTATAACAAATGCTTTGGGAAGTTGTTGGTAAGTTTTTCAAGTAATCTGTGCTAATATAGCAAGCTAACATAAGCATAGGCTAAATCATAATTCCAACAGTACAGCTTATAATGTTGGAGTCCAAGGGGGAGTCATCTGGGTGTTGCTCGAGTTAAGTCACAAATTCCTTAAACCTGACACAGATAAGGACTTGAGTACTGGATCGCTACTAATATGACTCCTGAAGGTAATTGCTGCACTGGATTTCATTGAGGGTTATCAAATTAAAGAATGCTGAAAACAAATTAGACTTATTTGTAAAGGAAAGAAGTTTACACCAAAAATCATTGTCCTTGGACTTCACAACTATGGGCCACTTTGTATTGCTTTTTCACTGAGGCATTTTAGGTACAGTGTTGAAGTGAATACTTCCTTCCTTCCTCCCCCCCTTGATGTGTCAAACATTCATTTATTTATTCTTTCTGTTTATTGCTTCTCAGTGTGTGATGGATTTTCAAAGGGGATTAAATGCTACAAGTGTTTTTTTTAACCCAATTAATGGTGCATTTGTCTCTGCATACTCTCTCCTGACATCCTGACTGACCAGATTGCATGGGAGAAATTTGCAGGGACAGAGACAAAAAGGCGAGGAAAGTGGCACTGAGGTGGCATCCTAATTAGCAAGGAAAAATGGTTATTTCATGGCTTATGTTAAAACATTTATATGCTCTGAGTCCGGCTGTCAGCAAGGGAACACGGAAACTACATTATGTAACAGCCTCAATATAATCTCTTTTTTATTTTCATTCGTTGGAGAAGCAATCAGATGAACATGGTAGGTGCTTTTATGAAACTTCTAGGAATGTAAGGCTTTATGGATGAATCTGCAAAGGACACCAGGTCCATGTAGTCATTTAAGAGCTTTTCCACCGTGAGTTTGGAAAATCTTCCCTGGAAAAGATGAAATGGGAAGTTTTAAAAAGGAAACACGTAGATCTGAATTGTGGATTGTTTTGATAAAGAAAAAAAAATGAATTATGTATGTCATCATGACAACATGATAATTAAATGCATTAACACAAAACAGTGCTCTTTAATTATTCAGCTCCAGTGTTTTTGCGAAGGAATGTCATGTAGGGTGTTGAAAAGCAGAGGCAGCATGCATATCTTAGCTGCAATATTTCCATAATAAAATCTAAATTGTATTCAAAGCAGTGGGAGATTTTGAAAATCACAGGACAGGGAGAGGGAAAGAAAGATGCAGAGGGTTTCTAAAAACAAAACAAGTGCAGCAAATCTGAACCGTTTTCCCTCTGAAGGTTCAAACTAATGAAAGTCGGCATTGTGTAAGCTTTCTGAACCAACAAATTTGTCATTTTCAGCTTAGCTTTCATTGTGAATGCAAGTCATGTAACTGCACAAGGTTTAGCCCAGTCAGGCTTTCTTTTTAAGCCATGTCCAGCCTTTCACACTTTTGTGAGAAAAAATGCTTTTTAAATTGAAAAGACTTTTCAAAAGAGACATTTACAGGTACAAAAAAATATAGCAGTATTACAAATGTTTTGTCGTTTTCACATTCCAGATAGTGAAAAATAAATAGATTCCATTTCAATGCTCGAAATACTCGGGCATTTAGCAGGTGTTTTGAGCTAGACTAATGTTTAGGGTGTGATGACATGAGTTTCAAATATATAGCTTTTACAGGATATTCAATACAACAACACAAAAAAGTATTGTAAATTGTAAATATGAGAAATATGGTTTTCCACTTTTGATGCATAAAATGAATGGGAAGTGTTTCAATTATTTATTTCCATTTGCTGACTTTTAAGATAGTTGACGTTTTAAATGTTGAAATGGTTAACTCTTTCAAACAAC
Organism: Apricaphanius iberus; assembly: GCA_028564705.1. Classification (NCBI taxonomy): domain Eukaryota; kingdom Metazoa; phylum Chordata; class Actinopteri; order Cyprinodontiformes; family Aphaniidae; genus Apricaphanius; species Apricaphanius iberus. The sequence goes on along the minus strand of JAPXFQ010000708.1, from coordinate 728,723 downwards.
TTGTCATCTGTACTGACTTAAGTTCAGAAAACAAGATTCATTTGAGTTACTCTGTTATACTAATTATACACCAAGATGAAATGGAATTATTCAACATTCAAGTCTGTCTGTCTGGTCTTATCGAATTTAAGGCTCTGTAGAAATATTCAGTCTTGTTCAGATCTTAAACATCTCACTGGATGATTTTTGGTGAGGTTGAAAGACTTGAAAGTCCTCCATTTAAGTTATTCCATTAGGATTGTGCATCAGTACTAACAGCATAAGCAGTAGTACAGAGAAGGAAACTCTATACGCTGGAAAACTAAAGTGGTAAAGGCCAAGGAGAACAAGAGCTCCAGCATCAAGGTATGCTTACAACTACTATGATCTGGTTTCACCACTGGAGAGTTAAGGAAACTTTTGTCCAGTATCCGAAATTTAGTGGTTGGGTAAACAGTCCAGGTTGGCAACAGAGGAAAATCTAAAATCACTGAGATCATTGTGATTGATATACACCTATTTTAACCAAGGGTCGAAAGTACTGGCAGAGAAAAACTCAAAGAGGCCAGGGAGCAGGCAAAGGCAATGGTGAGATGGCAGGAAATTGGTAAATTACATGAATAGGATGTTAGATGAATGCATGAAGGGCTGTGATAGAAGTTTGTGACAGACAATGTTACTTTGAGTGAGTGCAGAGCAGGACTTAATTTAGGCAGTGGTACAGGTGGCAGAAATCAAAAATCAGTAGTCAGCAGAGGCGACTGACGACATGACTTAACCTTAATTTTACAAATCCATTATATTTGTCATATTCTAAGATTTGTCAACAGGAAGATATCATATATTTTTTATTTTGTCCTGAAATAATCATGATACTGAAACAGGAGCTAACCGCTTTTTTTTGCATCACTGTAAGAGTGGTGCTAAGATGTAACTGGTCAGCAAAGATTTAACATTTAAATATGACTCATAAGTGATCAGAAAAGGTCCCTCAAAGAAGTCAGCCAGACCAACCTCTATTTGCAGTCTTTGCTGAGAATAAATGTACTTGTGACGGTTAGACCATATGTTAATTGAGGCAGACTTTTCTGACAAACCTGAACATTATATTATGTCCTTTATGACTGTTATAATGTCAGCAATAGCTGCAAGTTAGACAATGTTGGCTAATATCTACATGCGGTAGATATGTAGTATATGAAACACTGAAACATAATTAGCTGTTATCTTTATATTTAGCCATCGTAGAAATTCAATAACATACCATAATCCACATTTTTACTAACGGATAACTTGACATTGATATACCCACATTAAACATGGTAAACATTGGATCCCACTAGACAAATGGCTTTCCCTCAAGGATGGCAGCAGACATTGAATCTCCCTGCTTTGCAGAAGATTTCGGACAAAATTAATGGACAGTATAATCAATTACCTACATCAGAACCTTCGATCAATGGCTTAATTATAGCCGATTTAATGCCTCAGCTGGAATTGATTGTATTTACTATGCAACTGTGAATTAATCAAAAGTAAGTGGCATGAAGGAAGAAGCCATGTGAGGTGTGTTTGCTGTAAAAAGTTTGTGCACAAACCCCACACTGATACACACAGAGATTCTCTGGTGTATTTCATCACAATGTAGGTTTTTAGACAGACTTCAGGTGTAGTTTTGCAAAACTTTACACTGGATTCCAAAAGTAGTTTCCCCCAAAAGATAATTGGTGGTTTAATAAACTCTTCTCAGTGGAACGGAAAATCTGTTTTAGAATTTTTTTCACACAGATCCTCTCTTCGTCAATTCGTGCTTTTAAATAGTAAATGTTTTTGTGATCAAATTGAGTGAACGTTTGTTCTTTTCAAAATCATAACTAATATCGAACACTTTAAGTGCATAAACTCTACAATCAGTTAATTACAATTGAGTTTAAAAATTATTAATTTTTTCCAAAGGGAAATTAAATGTTTTCATCACTCATATCACCCAAGTATCTTTAGAGTTATTGTAGGGGGTGATGCTGCAGCAACAGTTAGACTTCCAACGAATATGAAGAGTCCTTTTACTGAAGGCTGTTGCTGTAGGACAGTCTCATGGCTGTCATTACATGCGAATAGCTCAATATCTATGAAGCATATTCAAATTTTCTAATGCAGCATGTTCCGGATGACACTACCAGCTGTTGGCAAGCACTGCTAATTCACATCATTTGCTTTTGCCGCTCCTCTTTAATGCTCTGTCTGACCATATGACTAGATAGTTGAGCAGAGACGTTTTGGTGAGTTCACACCACCCAAAACGTTAACATCAAGAGTGGCAAAATTGTAAATGTAAAGTCTATGCTTGACTTTACATGTGTATGGTTCAGAGTCTCTGCGGGGCTTTGTGTGGATTGATATGTACAATTTTTGAAACGTTCCTGCATTCTAAGTGGCAAAGTGTCAAAAGCCAGCAATGCTCTTGACGTGTCGCATCAACCAATCCCAGCATCTCACTGTAGTGACGTCACCCAACATCATCGTTGTCCAACCATTCACGATCTGCCGTTGTTTAAAACATCTGGCAGAGAAGGGCCCACCCATGTGCTTTACAAGCTTCAGCCTAAAAATGTGTAGGCTCCAAAGTAGTAACTTTGTGTGCGTTTTTTGACACAGACAGAGCGTGTGAACACACCATTAGAGTTCTTGATATAATCCTTGCCCTTTATGATGCAATGAAAAGGTGGTTTGAACTTCCTCCTTCACCTTCAGATCTTTGGTCCTACTCTGCATCCATAAAGGCTTCTTTTCTACTTTTGTTCTATTTGTGATTGTATATTAGGCATTATTTGAGCTTACAAGGTTCTAATCAGCTGCTCTCAGTTGGATAATAATACATACACTGAACAAAGAGAAAAGGGAATCCAACTTAAATTAATTAATTTGTTACAAGTATTTGAATTAAGTTTATCCAACTAACTTTATTAGGTTTTTTATGTTTCCAGTTAAAACAATTAAATACATTAAGTTTGATAAACTTAAATAAATTACTTCTAACAAAGTAAAACAATTTATGTAAGTTAGACATGCATTCTCATTGTTCAGTGTAAAGTTGTGTGAAGTTGCTCTCAGTAATAGTTCCCTTACATTGCATGTTTTTTTTAAACTTAGAGAAAGTGGAAAGCCAGTGGCTGTCATGCCTCACTCCCCACTCACACTCCTTTATTATTTGCACCTGTGTTATCCTGAACCTCCAGGGCTCTGCCCCTGATTAATCATTGTTTCCACCTGTTCCTCCTTGGTTCTCCCCTCATTTAAGATCCAGCGAGGCCTTCTATCCTCGCTGGATCATTGATTGTGTCATGCCTTTTGTTGCTGCACCTCATTAAAACCACCTCACCTGAGTTCTGCTTCTGCGTTTGGGTCCTTCGTCTCCCACACTGCAGCACACCCCCTGACAGAATGATCCAGCCAAGAAGGAGGGACCCAGCAGAAGCCTCCGACCCCGACATCCTGGAGTCCCTCTGGTGTAGGCTGGAGAAGGTCTCTGGCTTCGCCAGCCCGTCCGCTCGCCTCACCGCGCTGGAGGACTACACCCTAGACCTCCTTCCTCGGTTCCGCTCCAGCCTCAACCCGCTCGATGCGGAGGAGTTGGAGGAGGCAGCCGACGACGCCTTCCTTGCTGCGGAGGAGGAGCTGCCTCCTGCAGGGACACAGCCCGCCTCTACCAACGTCGGCTCGGTCTCCTGGTTCCATGCGCCTCCGATCCTCTCACCGGCTGTCTTCGCCCCTTTCCCGACCGCTTCACGGAGGGCTCCGGTCAATCGCCCAGCTGCTGCTACCACAACACCATCTTCGGCAGGACGGGGTCCCCTCTACGTTAGCGAGGATGAACTGTTCGAGTTTTTTCATGGGGACAGACTCGAGTACCTCTGCTCCAGAGGGGATCCAGCTCCTCGCCGCGATCGGCGACACAGACGCAGCAAGGCTGCGCCGGAGTACCCTCCCTCGGACGGGTCGGACTGGGAGGACACGGAGGAGCATTATCTGGAGCAGCAGACCTCGCTCGTCGGCTCTCGGCTTGCCTACTGCGCTCCTGGAACAGGCCCACGTAGGCATGAGCCTCCATGTCAGCCATGCAGCCGAGGGCACGAGGCACCTCTACCATCTCGCCGCAGACGGCGGCGCCGACGGGAAGTAGTTGCTTCCGGGTCCCCGGAGTTGGCGTCTGCATCGCACTGCTCGGCCCCGAAGTTGGCGTCTGCATCGCCCTATTCCTCCTTCTCCCTTCTCCAGTCTCTGTTCCCAGAGCACCTGCAGTCTCGGCCTCCTGAGCTGCCGGATATGCCGCTGCCGCCTCCTGAGCTGCCGGATATGCCGCTGCCGCCTCCTGAGCTGCCGGATATGCCGCTGCCGCCTCCTGAGCTGCCGGATATGCCGCTGCCGCCTCCTGAGCTGCTGCTGCATCGCCTGCCGGCTCCTCGCCGCCAGGCTCCCAAGCCTGCTCCTCGCCGCCAGGCTCCCACGCCGGCTCCTCGCCTCCAGGCTCCCACGCCGGCTCCTCGCCGCCAGGCTCCCACGCCGGCTCCTCGCCTCCAGGCTCCCACGCCGGCTCCTCGCCTCCAGGCTCCCACGCCGGCTCCTCGCTTCCAGGCTCCCAAGCCTGCTCCTCGCCGCCAGGCTCCCACGCCGGCTCCTCGCCTCCAGGCTCCAACGCCTGCGCCTCGCCTCCAGGCTCCCACGCCTGCGCCTCGCCCCCAGGCTCCCACGCCGGCTCCTCGCCTCCAGGCTCCTGCGCCTCGCCGCCAGGCTCCAACGCCTGCGCCTTGCCGCCAGGCTCCAACGCCTGCGCCTCGCCTCCAGGCTCCCAAGCCTGCGCCTCGCCTACGGGTCCCCAGGAGAGGACCGCCGGGCCGTGCGCCCGCCTCCCGTCCCGTCAAGGGACGTCCGTCCAGCCCCCAGCTGGACCTCCCGGTCCCCAGGAGAGGACCGCCGGGCCGTCCGCCCGTCTCACGTCCCGCCAGGGGACGTCCACCCGTCTCACGTCCCGCCAGGGGACGTCCACCCGTCTCACGTCCCGCCAGGGGACGTCCACCCGTCTCAAGTTCGGCCAGGGGACGCCCGCCCGGAGGAAGGCATTCGGGCCGTCCGCCCGTCTCACGTCCCGCCAGGGGACGTCCGCCCGTCTCACGTCCCGCAAGGGGACGTCCGCGTCTCGTCCACCAGGGGACGTCCGCCCGACTCACGTCCCGCAAGGGGACGCCCGCCGGTCCTTCGTCCGACTAGAGGTCGCCATTCGGGCCGTCCGCCCGACTCACGTCCCGCAGGGGGACGCCCGTCGGTCCTTCGTCCGACCAGAGGTCGCCATTCGGGCTGTCCGCCCGACTCAAGTCCCGCAAGGGGACGCCCGCCGGTCCTTCGTCCGACCAGAGGTTGCCATTCGGGCCGTCCGCCCGACTCACGTCCCACAAGGGGACGCCCGTCGGTCCTTCGTCCGACCAGAGGTCGCCATTCGGGCCGTCCGCCCGACTCACGTCCCGCAAGGGGACGCCCGTCGGTCCTTCGTCCGACCAGAGGTCGCCATTCGGGCCGTCCGCCCGACTCACGTCCCGCAAGGGGACGCCCGCCGGTCCTTCGTCCGACCAGAGGTCGCCATTCGGGCCGTCCGCCCGACTCACGTCCCGCTGGAGGGCGTCAACACAGACACGCGGGCCCTCCTGCCGTGGGCCCCCTCCACCCACCCTGAAAGGGTGCTAATCCTTTTGTTTTTTTTTTCTATATGGCGTCTGGGATCCGCCTTTAAAGGGGGGGGTCCTGTCATGCCTCACTCCCCACTCACACTCCTTTATTATTTGCACCTGTGTTATCCTGAACCTCCAGGGCTCTGCCCCTGATTAATCATTGTTTCCACCTGTTCCTCCTTGGTTCTCCCCTCATTTAAGATCCAGCGAGGCCTTCTATCCTCGCTGGATCATTGATTGTGTCGTGCCTTTTGTTGCTGCACCTCATTAAAACCACCTCACCTGAGTTCTGCTTCTGCGTCTGGGTCCTTCGTCTCCCACACTGCAGCACACCCCCTGACAGTGGCTAGTTAAATGGACTCAAACAGTAAATATTCAAATATGTTGGGAAACAATATGTCACTCACCGCAATCAACCATTTATTGGAGAAAGTGTGATGGCAGCTTTTCTCAGTAGAAAAACATCTGTGCTTCAACAAGAAGCCATGTTCTTTTTGGCTGCTGGTTGCATCAGTCCTCCAGATCTGCTGAAACTCATTAGTCTGCTCCAGCTCTGACCAAAAGTCGAGGAAACTTTTGGATTTATTGATGGGCTGTCATGTGTGAAACTGCTTTCAACATATGGATAAAAACTATTGATTTTTCTTTTTTCACTTTTTGTCTTTTTTTGAAGCCTGAACTTCCTTTCCTAAGGAACATTTGACATTTTCCACTCCACCTGCTCCTCTGAGTGTCATACGTATCACTCTGTAATGTACATCAGCTGACTTCCTGAGGTGGAGGTTTGGAATAGACACCTTTCCATAGGTTTGGTAGGCGTCTCAGAGAGCGTCCTTCATTATTGGTATTCTGATATGTAGTTTGCCAGCCAATTCATTTAGCCAGTGTGAATTTTATTTAGACTTTTATTAGAGATTTAAAATATGTAATACAAAGAGCTCTTTTCATTCTAGGTATTTCAGAGCATCTCACTGCAGTGGTCTCTGGGTAAACTGTAGTCATTTTGCCCCTAAATCATTCTGCCAAGGCTTTGTTTGGGAAAGTAAACATTCTGGAAGAATCCTAATATGGAGCCAAAAATGACTCAGGTAAGAACCAGCTATTTGTTCGCTCTCTTCTATTTCTATTGTTACCTAACGCCTCTCCTTTCAATTTAGAAGCACAAAGCTCAGGTGCAAATTTAAGCCGTTTTTTTTGCTGTCAGCAAATAGGGCCTAATTAGCAGCAAATTGAGAGCCTTTGTAAATACCACCGGGTGCTTTATTTGAATTGTTCTATATACTGAATTTGATGCATTAAAAAGCTGTTTCTTCAATGCAACAGTAGCAGATTAAACTATTACTATGTTTACATCTATCAGATGCTAATTTAGGTATTCAATATAACCAAGCCTTAACACAGTCTGAAAATGTATATAACCAAAATGTATTTGCAGTGAAGTTCGTGCCATCCATAACAAAACTCTTTCTCCTTATAGGATGTCCATATTGCACCAGAGAAGTAGATAAAAAGGGGGCAAGTTTTCCAGTATGTAATGCCTCTATGTATAATGCAACAGCATCAGATTTGGTTTGCCCAACTCTAGCAGGTAATTCAGTTAGTTTGCCAAAGTTTTACCAACATTTGTAGCCTTCAGTTTCTGCCTGAAATGAAGCCTTTTATGAAAAGCAAAAAAAGATTTGAAGTGAGGCAAACACGGTCCAGTTTTTGATTAAATGGAGGATGTGGAGTACTGTTGGCTGCTAATGATAGCAAACCTTTCTCTGCACCAAGTCTAGAACTGGATTGCTTGTCAAATACAATGTTTAGCCACAGTGTTCTTTTAAATATAGTTAAGCACAACAGAATTCTGGCTAGAGGGGTATTTAAGGCACTTCCTTTCAGTTCAACAAAAGACAATTATCAATGACTCAGAGTTAAGCCCCTGGCATCTATTTTTCCTTTTCTAAACTTACAATACATCTTAGAGGCAAATATCTCCACTCAGAAAATGTTCACTAAACACAATCTCATGGTCCCGCTGCATTTTCACAATGATCATTGTCTGCTTATCTTCCAGGTTCACTTTCAGACAGTGATAACGCTGAAGTGCTTTCATATCTAGACATAAGGCAAATACCTACATGAGTGTTTTTGAATTTACAAACTGAGAATGGAAATTACTCCAAATTATTCTTATTACTCTCAGAACCCTGGAAATCTAGAAGCACAAACTTGTTATGCAAATTAGTAAAAACTGGTGAGGCTTGAACAGCAGCAAGAGAATATTAAATTGAGAAAAAATCATCTTGTTTTTATATGCAAATAGATGCCATGTTTTCAGCATTCTCTCCCCCTAAATTGAATATAATAAGTAGTGTAGAGTAATACTGAAGAGGAATCTTTAAACACTGCTTTGAGACTTTTACTTGAAATAAAATAGATGTCAAGTGATTGCAGATGTCAATATATCCTGTCAAGGTTTTGGCAAAAATATCCACCCAAATGCCACAAAGCATTACCACCTAAGACTGATTTTACAATTATATTTTTAGAACTCCAGTAAATAGCAGCTGTGACAGCTGATTTTCTGAAGTGGGTTCAGGTATGAGATTATTAACTATCCATATCTTACTGGCAGTAGTTAAATCTCACAGTCTATTAAGTTAGCGGAAACAGATATTTCCTCAGTAGCAATTAGGTTGTCCGAGACAAACCTGGACTTCTGCTATGCTGAAAGAACGTTGTGTCGGGGTGCCAGTGTTTGAATAGTAGTGGTGTAGTTGGTGCCGTTCGGTGGATCGCGGGTGTCGGATCTAGCTGCCTGGTCAGTCCATTCGGGGTTTGTCTGGCCTTGGTTGGGTCCCTGGTCTCGGCACTCTGCGTGGGGCAGGATCTGGACTCGGAGCTTGAAGGTCTGGGTGTCCAGGTGCTGGCTGGGTGTGGCCTGGGGAGAGCGTACGTCCGCTATAGCCTTTTTTGTGGCTCCCTGGCATGTGTGTGTGTGTGTGTGGGGGGCTGTGCCAACAGATGGTTGGTGCCAGGAGCTTTCCAGTGACATTGGTGCTGTATTTAATCCAGTGCTGTATTTGTGAATTGTGTTGTTCTTAGTTAATATTAATGAATTTGTTTTGTAAATGTTGTTCTGTTTTTTGTTGTTGTTTTTTTTCTCTACTTCTCTGCCATTCAACAGAGGGGGAGGACTGGAGAGTTGTCTTGTATCGTCGGTTCACACTCCAACCGGTCCTTTTTCTCTTCTTCATCTTCGTTTTTTCTTTTGTTTTCTCTTTTTCGTGTCCATAACTTCAAGATATATATATATATATATATATATATATATATATATATATATATATATATATACACAAGCCACGGCCCCTACCGCCCTGACCACAAGCGGACCCAACCCAGAGGACCCCTTGCAGACGCCACCAACCCCTAATCAACGGCCCCGCCCCACTAGGTGATGGAGCTGATCAAGGGAGACCAGAAAGATTGATCAGATGTGGAGGCAGAAGCCGTTTCTAGACCAATGTATTCCAGAAGGAGATCTCTATATTGATTAATATTCAGAGTATTTTTATTTTTCCAGTTAAGAGGATATTTTTCTTAGCGATGCATAAGGCAATGTGAACTAATTGCATAGACTTTGTATCCATGGTAACTTCATCTAAATTTCCCAGCAAGCAAACTGTGGGAGAAGGTGTGATATTACATTTCAGACAACTTGGATAGGTCTTCACATATCTGGTACCAATATTTCTTGACAGGTGGGCAGAACCAAAGAGCATGAATATTATAATTGTCTGGTAGATTGCTTGTATTATGGCCTTAGTTGGGTCCCTGGTCTCAGCACTCTGCGTGGGGCAGGATCTGGACTCGGAGCTTGAAGATCTGGGTGTCCAGGTGCTGGCTGGGTGTGGCCTGGGGAGAGCGTACATCCGCTATATCCTTTTTTGTGGCTCCCTGGCATGTATAATGTTTCGAGTTCACATATAATTATGGTGTAAAAGTTACACTGTGTCTTTAGATGTTACATCATAATTTCCACCTCATATTCTTTCCTCATGATGCCATCTTTTTTATGTAGTGCACCAGTTCCTCCTGCCAAAAACTGTTACAGAACATGATGCTGACACCCCTATACCTCACAGTTGTGATGGTGTTCCCAGGTTTCCTCCGAATCTGCAACAACTCTTTGAAAAACAAGAAATATGAGTTATACAGCAACAACTATCTTCCCTTTGGTATTTTTGAATTTGAATGTAGTGATGGCTATTATGTTTAAAAAAATAAAGGCCCTCTTCCCTGTGTGCATTTTTTGTATGAATATGGATAATGGCATTACGTTACCAGCTTTAGCAGGGATCTTCATGTGGTTTTCTGATTTGAATACATTAAAGGGAACATTAGTCTTTTTTCAACCTGGACATTTTTTTTAGCAAACAAATTAATTTACTCACCCAGACAAGTTTGGAGCCACTTGGAGTCCTTCGAGTGGAGTTTATATCTATTTGTGATCAGCGTATATCCACATAATGGGAGATTTGCGGCCTCTAAATAATGCATTATTTTCCCCAAAAATCCTTAATTTAACCATTGTTTTGTTATGAATAGTTAGTTATATTTCCTTGTGGGTTTGTGAACGTCTCGGAGGTGCTGCGGTCTAGGCTTCTGGGTTTTTTACAGGCTTTTAAAGCAACCGATTCCAACTTAGAATAACCTAGGATTTCAGTGACTTTGCAGGCGCCCAACATTATAGTAGTCATCTGTGTAGGTTGCGGAACTGGAGCCAGTGGAAGGTGAACTTAGTCCAACTCGTCATTCAGTTAGTGCAATTAGGAAACACACAAAAATGTACCATATTGATGTCTGCAGTAACATGTTCTGTCAATCTGACTGCCACAGAGCACAAGATGAAAGCCCTGCTCAGACTAATACTGGGATGGAGCACGGCAGTGAAGTAATTGCAATTGTGCCATAGCGTAGTTGTGTTTTTGCCTCTAAATCACTCCGGAACAAACAAGCACTTCCGAGACATTCTGAACTCTGAGGGGAGTCCTGCCAATAATTAATAACAAAACTTTGTTTAAATCAAAGGGTTTTGGTGCAGATAATGCCTTAATAAAGGTGGCAAAGTCTCACCCTGAATCATTAAGATCCGTTATATGGATATACATGGATCGCGACTGGAGAAAAACTTCTCCCGAAGGACTCCAAGTGGCTTCAAACTTATCTGGGTGAGTAAATTAACATATTTGCTAAAAATACGGTCCAGGTTGAAAAAAAGTTAACATTCTTTTCATTAGCATGGACCACGCCTACGGAGATTAGATTAGTTTTGATTAGTTCATTTATTGAAAAAGGTTAGATAGATGATGTGTCTGGAAGGATGCACTGATGGAGGCTTGTAGAATCTGTGTGGGGGTGCAGTCTTCGGAAGTCGGTCTTCTTCTCGAGCCTGCTCAGGACCCCCCCAGACGACGAACCTGAAAGAAACAGATATTAGTGCTGGAGTTTGAAAGAGCAGATAAGAAGATGAAGGGATGAGGAGATGAGGGAGGGGATGAGAGGATGAAGGAGAGAATGAAGGGATGAGGGAGGGAATGAAGGGATGAGGGAGGGGATGAAAGGGATGATGGGATGAGGGGATGAGGGAGGGGATGAAAGGATGAGGGGATGGAAGGATGATGGGGATGAAGGGATGAAAGGATAAATGGATGAGGGAGGGGATGAAGGGATGAGGGGATGAGGGAGGGGATGAAAGGATGAGGGGATGGAAGGATGATGGGGATGAAGGGATGAAAGGATGAAGGGATGAGGGAGGGGATGAAGGGATGAGGGAGGGGATGAAAGGGATGATGGGATGAGGGGATGAGGGAGGGGATGGAGGGATGAAAGGATGAAGGGATGAGGGAGGGGATGAAGGGATGAGGGAGGGGATGAAAGGGATGAGGGGATGAGGGAGGGGTTGAGAGAGGGAATGACGGAGGAGATGAAGGGATGATGGGATGAAAAGGATGAAGGGAAGAGGGAGGGGATGAAGGGATGAGGGAGGGGATGAAGGGATGAGGGAGGGGATGAGGGGATGAAGGAGGGAGTCTGAGCGACGCTGATGGCTAGGTGCTCGGGTTTAAATAGATCACAGAGTAATTAGGAATGGAATTCAGGTGTGAGATGCCAGGTGAGTCGGATCCGAGTAGATTAGTGAGAGAATACTGAAAATGAGGCGTGGTCCAGCTCACGAACCTAAGTTAACATATTAACTTACATTTAATAAATAAATCTGTGAAATATTGTTTATCTCATTATTGTGAAATTTATCAAATATAAGTCATTTTGGTTTCTCTGTCTCATCTAAAACAAAAGAAATTCGGTCTATTTAACTTCAGAGAAAAAAGGTGCGTGTGTCTTCATTCGATGTACACAAACATCTAGTTTTGGCTTTATCATGGCAAGGCACTCCTTACTCAAACCTTACCCAACTTTGAGGGAATCATTTATGAAGCAAATGTATGGTGATTGCAAGACTCAATTTGTTTTGCACTTTTAGAGTGCTCCTCCTTTAGTGCCTCGCCTCTGAGAAGTTGTGACGCAGAACTGCCCTCAGAGGTGTAATGAATTTGACATGAAAGGCTGTCTGAAATGACAGTGCTGGCAAATATGGGCCAACATCAACACCAGTCAACAGACATTCTCTTCAGCTGGGGAATTCTAAAAGGTGGCCTGTATCTGGGCGGACAGAAAGCATTTACAAACCCACAGAGTTTCTGCTCCAATAGATGACAAAGAGCATGTCTCCGTTGTATGCAGACACTGAGGTAGCATCATGTACCAGATGGCGCGGTCTCATTCAGTGCGTGGAGGAGTGAGTAACGCAGGAAACTGGAGGTGTAACAAAACTGAATTAATTAGACTTCGGGAAACGAAATTGTATCATTTTTGTCTGATGTGTAAGTAGAATCAGACTGAGTCACTGACCCGTGATACTTACACAGTCTGTGAGCTGCAGTTTTCAGTTTTACAAAGTATTTCAACTGTTCTCATTGCCCGTATGTGAAATGCTCAGCACCATCCAAACTTATTCTCAGGCTGGGTAAATATGAGTGAAAAGTTTTGAATTACATTTGCTTTTCTTTTTGCAGTAAGATGAAAAATCCCACGTTTAACCTGAGTGTATTAATGTAATTGAGGGAAGAATGTGATGAGAAACTTTTTTTTTAACAAAATCAGTTGCTCCACACTTTTTGGCCCTCCTCCTGTAAATACTTTTTGCAGCCTCCTTTTGCCGTTAAGACAGCACTTAATCCTTTTTGTCACATTTCAGAAGGTTGGCAATACAGAGAGAGGGATCTTTGACCAATCCTCTTTGCATAATCTCTCTAGATCGCCTAGAGTGCTGGGTCCTCTCTTATCTTATGACCTTCTCTCTTCAGCTCACACGGCAGGATTTCTACAGGATTTAGGTCTGGGGATGGATGGTCATTGATGAAGGTTGTTTTTTCCCCTTGTGGAGCATCATGTCTTACTTTGTCTTAGTTTGTATTAGTTAATATATTTTTTATCACTATCCTTTTAAAGTGCCAATTAACAAACCATTTTTACTCTTCTGTGTGTTTACATTTAAAAATACCAGCAAGTTAAGAAGTACATGATCCCATTTTAACAAGGTTTCTTTCTGTGCTTCCCAACAAATCATTTGGTGTTTAGATAGCATTTAACAACTGCCCTAACAGAGATATGAATCTTAAATATATTCCAGACATTCTGATCAACTTAGAAAATTAGTATGAATTAGTATTAAGAAAAATGTATGGCACCACTAATTTCATTAGACCTTTCTTTATATTTGCTTCTACCCCCGCTGAATAAACATCCTCAAAATAAATTGATTTCTCAGTTAATTATGAAATCCCAATTTGATTTAAGGCTTTTCCCACTATTTACCGTCATCTGCAAGAAAGTAAATACAGAGTAAAAACAGAAGGGTAATGGCTAAAAGTGGCAAAAAATATTTTTTAAGTGATGAATTCAAGCTTGGCAAGGACAGTTTTTCTACTAAAATTAAACTAACACCTATAAAAAGCTTTTAAGTTTTTACCACCCATTTGACTCCTGTAATGGCTTAGGTCATGAACCATTTAATATGAGTGTCATTATATATATATATATGTACAGTACAGACCAAAAGTTTGGACACATCCTCTCATTCAATCAGTTTTCTTTATTTTCATGACTGCATTGTAGATTCTCAATTAAGGGAATCAAAACTATGAATGAACATGGAATGAATGGAATTACTGTATGTACTTACATAGGCTACTGGTTTCCAATATTATGAACATAAATTTTCCAATATCCTTGGAAGAGTAGCAGAATGTTAACACAAGAGACTCAGAAAACCTGTAAAATCATGAACATTTGAGCTGAAATCTAAGAAATAAATATCGTTTTAGGGTAGGACAATTTCAAATGTGTGCTGGCTTTTCAGTGAATCTTTGACAGCTCCAGTGTTAGAATGTGTTTTGTGTGTGGACATTGGTGACAGCTTATTAAGTAAATGTCTTAGAATCTGAATAACTTTGAATATAAAATGTATCATCAGAAGAAAAATGAAACAGGTGTGCTTGTCTTTTCTCATCACCGTGGAACAGATTAATAATACTGGATATTGAAAGTGGTTCTCTAGGACAGTTTGACATCATATACATATTTAAGACACTAAAGTCCATTATAGGTCTAATTTTTTTAACAAAACAGCATTTTTTGAGCAATCACATTTTGAGGATGATAAAAAATGAAACAAGGTTATCTGAATTCAAAAGCTACTTGTGAGTTCTAGTGTTAAATTAAAAGTTGATTGTGCAAAAAGTAGGTATGTAACAATACATCCAGCTCAAAACACAGGGCAGTACACCTCATTAGTTTCTAGAGAATAAAACAAGGCTTTATTGACTCTTTTTTTTGTCCCTCCATTAAACCCTCACCACACCCTGAGCTCTCTTGTGAAAATACTAAGATCTTTAGGGCATCGTTCCTCTAAACAGACAAGTGTTTTTTTTTTTCATCAGATAGACCTCTTTGCTTGAGCTCATGTCAAAGCTCATCCTTTCAGTTATGGGTACCCTGATATATTGGTCTCTGGTTGGCTTGCAAATGAAACCTGCTGTGGTTCTCATATAGTGGGGAATGCAAACAGTGCAGCAAAACAAACAGAGACAATGAACCTGTTTCCTTTGTTTCTTGTACCAAGCAACATGCAGGATAGATTGGTGTCTCAAACTGCTGCTTATACTGTGTCTGGGCAGTAATAAGGCGAGAAAGTTAAAAACAGAAGTCCCAAATTTGCTTAAATTTTGTGCGATGTAAAGTTGATCAGAGTTAAATGAAGTGATGACATGGTTTACGTTTTTGAATGGGTCCTCAGGACTATCCTAGTATAGACAGGCTTTTAAACTCCTCAGATATTAAATACTACTGGTGACGGTTACTGGTGACCCATGGCCATATCTGGGAGATCGGGGCACCATTTTGGAGCTCATCTCAGAGATAGAAAGATCAACAGTGAGAAAGTGGAGTAAAAGGTAGCAGGAAGTCCCCTTCACAAGGGACGCAACTTAAGGTTTTTCTTCTAGTAATTTCTTTGAAATGCTATGTTTATTATGGTCCTTTACACTAGGGACTGCTCAGTGCCATTTGACTTGGCTAGATGTGGTAAAAAGGCTTTAAACTTATTGGCTAGGTGCTGAGTCACTGTTTGCGTCGCAAGAACTCCCTCGCAATATTCTGACCCACCATTTGTAAGAAATCACAACAGTGATATTTTGAGTTTTTAATGTTACCTTTTAGACTCTGGAGCCACCTGACTATATGACAACCCCACCTACTACAGTTGCTAATCTATTGTATTGGAAAACTACCTGAACTGTGTAGAGTATAGTACAGTTTAGATGAGTCAAGGCACACTGCTAGGTGCCAGTGTACAAGAGCGATTAGTTCCATTAAGAGTACCGCTTAAATATTACTGAATACATAAATATTTCATCATCAACAGGTAATTTGTAAACTAGTTTACTTCAAAAATAATCTATAAGGGATATTTCTAGATGTCTCTAATAACCATCTGGATCTTGAATACAGCATGGTTACAGAAAGTTAGTTTTGTGTTGGCTACCACAAATGGAAAGAAATCAATTAGGTCAAAGTAGTTGTATGTTCAGCAAGACTCATTTTGTAACTTCTAACCCTCCATATTTTACTGATTGTCTAATTTGCTGTGAAATAGATTTTAAATACCGTTGAATATATACACATTTAGATATGAAATATGCTAAGTTGCTGATTCAGGCATAGTTCTGAAATAATTCCAATCATTATATGCCAAACATTTGCTTCATATTTCAGTCTTTGTATTTGTTAAATATGGCATTAAGGATTAGTCAAATATCTTGACTTTGGTGAGACCAACAATAATCTACAAAGGTTTAAGTGGAGAGGTGTCACAATGTTTGATTACAATACAGTAAATAAAATGATTGGTCATTTGTACACTCCACTGTTACGCAGTCCTTTTTGTTTTTTTAATTATTTGGTTAAAAATATTGATGTGTGGAAATGTTGAAATAGTAAAATACCACCACAACGCCATCACTGCAAATTGATTGCAGGAGTGAATGAACCTCATCCTCACTGCTGGCCTGGTGCAAGGAGATGGAGGTGATTTGGGATTGTGTGTTAGCTTAAAGCATTGATGGAAAGTACAACAAGGACAGAAATCAATATTTGCAAGGTGGATGAAAATTCCTTCAGCTTCTAAGCTGTCCAGAGGAGTGCAGTTACTTTTCTTCCCTGCTGCTTTCCACTTGGTCCCTTATCTCTGGATTGAATCCTTCATTCACTCTGCTTACTTCAGAGCTCTTTATCATACAGATTGAAAACAGAAGGGAATTCTCAGAGGGGGGATTATTGGCAAATGGAAATTCACAGGTCCCCATGAGGACCACCCATGGGTTGTGTACTGATGCCATTCTCTGACCTTTCCACATCTCTTTCATTAAACATATTGTGCATATTGCTTAAACAACCAATGTGCCTGATTTTTTTAACAACTGTGTCCCAACCACTGCTGATGTTATTCAGAGCTGATAAAAGATTGACAGCTTCACATCTTTCTTCCAGAATTCTTTATTGCCTCTGGCTACCTTCTCTTGCTCTTGGATACGGGGACCTAAAACCCAGTGTCATTTTTGCCCTTTAACCTCAGCTACCTATATGTTCTACCATGAATTGGTATGAGAAATAGTTTTCTGTTGTTTCAGGAAATGCATGATAAATTGCCTGTTTGAGTACAAACTACTTAGACTGTTATTGGATAATGAATGAAAGCGAAAATCTTACCAATCTCCTCAATTATATTCACAGTTCTGATAAAAATGTGTATATGCTCATCACGAGCATAAATCTAGTCTTTTAATGATTCATATTGTAGCCCACAACGAGCTTCTGACACAATTCTGTCTGGGTGTTTGACTACTCTTCTTGGTTGAAATGGAAAATAATATCTATTAAACAGTATGTTTTCTGGTATGGACTATGCTTATTAAAATTATTCTCAGATTTTCTGTGGAGGTCAGTTAAATTCCAAAAGTAGTTGAATAACTTCGGGATAGTTTTCTATTGCCATTTCATCCACTTTGTGCAATGCATTAGTGTTGGTGGGACCAAGAGATACACTTACCCTGATGCTACCACTATGCTTGACAATTGATTAAGCTTTTCTTTAGATTTGTAAAATCTTCAGCTCAGTTTGAAGGTACGGATTTTGAATTACGGTTTGCATTTTATAGCAGGCATCCGTTTAGTTGATGTTGATGGTAAACTCTGAGCTCAGTGACAGGAGCTTCCATTTGACAGGCGGTCTAACATTAAGCTTTTGAAATAGTCCCCCCCCCCAAATTATAAAGTTACATTTAACCAAAATCAGTGGATGGATTCAATGCCACATCACTTACTTACTTCTTTCTGCCCAAACTGCCCTTCCTAATTTGCAAGGAAAATAGATGCAACAGTTTGAAGGGGAGTCTATTGGAACCTCTGGGCATTTTGGTCCACCAACAGTTTAAAATAATCAGATGTGGGTTTTTTTTGTTGTTGTTGGAATATCAAGGTAAACAATAATCATTTCAATGCATATCATTATAATCTCGAAGCTGCTCTGACACCCATTAAAATCACATCGTCTGCTTTTTCCGATGCTCGAATCCATCGGGTGTATGTATGTATTTGAGTCTTTACTTTAAAAATTTTCCCTGAATAAATTGAAGAAAGCACAAAATAAATCCAGCTGTTTGCTCCCAAATCTTAAATCTGAATTGAAAATATAAAAGTCCCAAATTAATATGGCATTGGTGGGTTGGTGTGAACTTCTCACCAGGACTATGGATCAGCTCAACAAAGACAAGGTCGTGTTTCTTAAATTGGTATCCCTGTTTCCTGGGTTCATATATCTACACTGACAGAATCAAGCTGCTTCTGCCAAAACACTTACTTTCAACAATAACCTGGTGACTGCAACCATGTAAGAGCTGCCATGCTAGATAGAAACTTCCCCTGATCTTTGTTAACATAATTATGTAGTCATTGCTCTGTGCATTAAAAATGAGAAGAAAAGGCAAACAAACTATGTATGTAGGAGGAATAAACAGGATGAAATAATCAGATGATCTCTGTAAAGCCACATTTACTGTACTTGTGGATGTAATTGCCGTTTTATTCTTTACATTTCTCCACATAGAATATAGATATATTTCCCTCCATTCAATAGCAACACAGCCTATTTTGATTGCATTAGACTTTGCCAGAGCATGTAAGTGCACTTTCAATCTACATTATGCTATTAGTAATTCTCATTATATTCTTTTTTTCCACCCAGTACTCTCTGTGTAAGCAATAATTGCATAAGGAATGGAATACATTCAGTGTTATTAGCGTAAATGAACTGGAATCCTGATTAGAAAACTGTGAACTGGTAAGACTTGCTCTCCAAGGTCTGAACTGTAAAATGGTTAAAAATGACATTTTCTTGAACTGTGCCAACTTGGGAGGTTAGAACCAAAATATATAGCCGTGTTCAAAGAATTCAACATTCCTCCATAAAAACAGCCTTTTCTTCTTTATGTTGTGACTGAATCTTTCCAGCGAGTTTTTTCCAACATCAGGTCCATTGGCGTGGTGCTGGTGCCGTCTGTAAGCACACCGTGTTGCCGTGGCGGTGAAACATCGCTTGACTCAGAGAACTCATGCTCTGACTCCTGCCATTTTCCCACCAGCCGACATTGTCCTGTCTCTCTCCAGCTGGTGTCTCCAACACACACCAGATGGCACTGAATTGCATTTAGCCTTTCAGTCTGAACGTGACAGATTCATTGCCAATTGTTCACATGCTTACGGGTGGTATGGAGGTGGCTGAGTTGTTTTTGCTAAGAACTTGTAGGGCATTGTCTCTGTTGTACTTTTAAACTTTATGTCATGTATTCCTTTAGAAGTCTTTCCATATAAAATATAATCAAGCAGAAAAAAGAGAGCGGTCACCCATAGGCCCTCATATGGGTGACTGCCTTTGACTGACATGTTTCTGTTAACCTTTGCCAGAGGTAGTCTGTAAAAAACTCTATTACTTGTAAGTTATGAAGTAAGTAGGAAAGCTGAAAATGCGCAATAGTCTTAAAAAAATCAAACCCACCACAGAAAAATAAGCTGACACAGCTATGGTTGAATGATCATCGAACCCATCGACCAGAACAGATAAACAAGTATGTTTGTGTTTGGTTTTGACTTTTACCAGCACAAATATGAGTCCAGACAACACAACCTGCAGCTAGTACAGTGTGGATATTTTTGTGTATCTTAGCTTTTGGATTTAATCTAAAAAGAAAAGAGTATAGAGGCACATGATAAATATTAATTGATTATGAAACTGAACTGCACAATTTAAAAAACACTTTTTTGTTGCAGACATTAACTGTTATTAATGAATCAGGTTTGTCTAATGTAGTTGTTTTGTTGATAATTCCAAATGAAATTACACTTAATGCCTGGACTGGTGTAATGATTAAATGCATCATGATTTAATCAATGCTATACAATATTTATAACCGTATTGGCGTAGAATAAAATTAACTTGTTAAATCAATAAGCAGATATTACCAACATGTTTTATAAGGCATTAAAAGTGAATAAGAGGCTCATAGGGAGATATGTTGTAAATACACATAGTTTTTCCATGCTGGTAGTTGGATTCCAATAATTTAGGTGAGTCCATTTACAACTTAACAAATATACCATGTAGTCGGATTTAGACTCTTAATAAAATGAGAGAGATTCCTTTTAACGTTTAGAGGTTTTAATATGATTTGATTTGATCATACAGGAGGACAGTAACACATTATAGTAGAATGCAGAATACTGACCTGTCTCAATTTTACAACAACAAAGTTATATTATTTCTAGCAACCTTGGTCTATCTATTATACTTGATAAAGTACAACTCTCAGGGTGAAAATCAGAGACTTGAAGGCGCCTTTCTCCATCCATCCATCCATCCATTTTCTTAACTGCTTAATCCTTTATGGGTTGCGGGGGTGCTGGTGCCTATCTCCAGCTGTCAACGGGCGAGAGGCGGGGTACACCCTGGACAGGTCCCCAGTCCATCACAGGGCAGGACAAACAGGATAAACAACCATGCACACACTCACACCTAAGGACAATTTACAGTGATCAATTAACCTGACAGTCATGTTTTTGGAATGTGGGAGGAAGCCAGAGTACCTGGAGGGAACCCACGCATGCACGGGGAGAACATGCAAACTCCATGCAGAAAGACCCTGGGCAGGGATACGAACCCACAACCTTCTTGCTGCAAGTGCTAACCACCGTGCCACCGTGCCACCGTGCAGCCCTGTGAACTTTGTAGACCTTTAGGGGTGCCCAGTCGAGGAGCCATCACCATGGTAACACAGGATGTGGACTATCATTATCAAAACTCTCTGATCATGACTTGGGTAAAGGCGTCACTCAATAAGACTAGACATTCAAACTGATACTACAACATTAAGTAAATGGTCACAGTTGATTACAAAGTACAGATAAATCGTAACACTAAATTTCTCCACCACACACCAATTTCTTTTTTAATCAATTTGCAAAACCAACTCATGGAAATAACTGGAAAGGAAATATTGTCAAAGATTCCAAAAAAGCTGAAGAGAATTAATTGTTGCTTCTAAATGACGTGTGTAAAATGAAATCTAGTAAACATTGCACTTGTTGCACTGCTTTCCATTTAAAAGGATTGGCTCATTGTATTTTTGGGAAACTAATGTGCTTATGATTACGTTTTTTTCAGGCACATCCAACATAAAGAGAATCATGTGGCAGCCTGGAAACTGTTGGTAAGACTTTAGCTTGATTTTGGGCCAAAGAACATCTTAGAATCCCCCAAGATGAGCGGTTGTGTGTCCTTGATCTTAGTTATTCTGAAATGAAAGCACATCTCTTTACTTAACATATTGTGGATATGCCCAGGGTTTTGGGAATTCATTTAAATTTTAACATGTTTTTTTTTTATTCTAGCCTCGTCTTTAGTTGATAATGAATGACATGATGTTATTTCTGCTGTGTTTTAAAATAAACCTAACAAAGCAAATTCTTACATTAAACACTGAGGATTTAGTTTCCATTTATTTTTCCAAAAGCCAATCATGAAATAGCTGGTAACAGCCTAAAATCAAACAACTACTGAGACAAAGAGACAAATATGATAATAAATAGGGTGTAATGACATCAATTGATGTGTGACCTTTATTTACAGACATTGGATGGTGCTCAACACATAATCTGACCTTTACTTCCAGTCCACTCAAACACAGCTCAAACACTGATGTAAATGTGATGTCGGAATACTTAGAAAACATCTCAGGTTTTCAATTTAACAAATTTTTCTTTATGGCTAGCAAACGTCTCTACCGCCCATCCCCAACTTTTAATATATTTGACTATTATTAATTCCTGTAATATTTTGTAAACTTAATTTTATTATATTCTTTGAAATTTAGCAAAGTAATACAAGACTCAAACTCACCAATGTTTTCATAGTGAAAATTAAAGTCTAATTGGAGGAAACAGTCATTTTCATGATCAAAAGTGACAAAATTATCAAATGTCTCTGAGGCATTAGAGGGTTTTATTCTAATATTCTTTTTGATTTAATCACAGAGGGATATTGTGTTAATCATAAAAAGGAACAATAGCAAATCTCAAAGTTTGGGGATCAAACTTCTGCTGTTTTGCTGATACCATGTCGATAACGAGACTCCAGCTAGTATAATCAGTTTATTAAATTAGATGGCAGTATGTGAGTTCCTGTTGAACTCCGGAATTAGTCTGATCACCTGCCTTCCGGGTGCTGAGAACATATTTCACTGGTCTCTCAATAGAGACCATTTTGGAGCAGCTTCTACATCTCCGTTGCTGACCTCACAGAAATGTAGGGGAACTGAATAATTTATCTAAATCTCTTCTAGTGTCTGTCTTTGAGTAAATTGAGACATGTTGTGCTTTGAAAAAGTATTCACACCGTTTGAATTTTGGACCTCTGACACTTAAAGGTTGAATATGGAAGATTTTCAGAAAAGCTATAATTGAAAAAATACAATACCTACACAGAATGTTTAGAATGAAAATTTCCTTAAAAAATTAAGTCTGAATTAAAAAATAATAAAATGTAAATTTTAATGGGCACAACAATGACGTTATGTTTACATCTACCAGTCAGTACCAGCCACCATTGCTGGTTGAAAGATACATTCTCTATGTTAAAACAATATGGTCAACACAACACAATTGGCACTGGGAAAAATGGCAGTCAGCAAGTCAAGCAGCTGCTTCAGAGCCCTGGAGCTATTGTTATCTGTCTCAGAAGAGGTGTGACCACAGAAGAACAGAAACTGAAGTAGTTTTAGGTGAAGCCTACAATAGATGGACCCATTTAAAACATTTCCATGGCATCACACACACGTGGAAACAGCGACTTTCCTCCTGGATCGGTAAGCTAACTCACTTGCTAACATTGCTAATGTTAGCTGTCAGTTAAACTCCTCTAGGATAAATTCCTCACTGGACAGGGTTCAGATTGGTCACTTGGTGTATTGGTAGCAAATAAGCCAATGCAATGGCTGGAATTATGTTTTTATTGTTGTAACTATAACCTGGATAAAGTAGATGTTTCTATGATGCTCATGTTCCATATCCAACCTTTAAGTGCATTTTATTAGGGATTTAGAGTGATGAACCGACACAAAACTAGATGATGTGAACTAGAGGAAAAATGATGCATGCCAAAAAGTGTGGCATGTATTAGTATTCAGAGAACTACAGTGTGCAATTTAATGCCAGTATGAATCCAGCTGTTAAAGGCCTCAGAGTTTGGTTTTTTTAGAGAATATATATGAAAAAAAATAGTATCATGCACTCAAAAAAAAAAAAAACCCTCAGATTTACTTGTTATGTTATGTAAAGTGGTTCCACACAACTGCTATAAGAAATGAGGACCAGGATGTCAGAAAAGGTATAGGTCAAACTATCTTTCGGTGACGAGATTAACAAGCAATTCCAATAAATAACCTTTGTAAATTAGACCTGGCTTCATTGTATACACAAAAAAATCAAATGTCAGATTTACTTAAAAATGTTATGTAAAGTGGTTCTGCTCAGCTGCTTTAAGTAACTGTTAAGATACTTGGTTACTTAGTAAGTATCTTAAGAGTTACTTAAAGGAAAAGTTCATATTTTTCAGCCTGGACATTATATTTAGCAAATATTACATTTATTTACTCAACCAGTCAGGTTTGGAGCTACCATCGAACCGTTCAGCAGGAGTTTATATCGAGTCGGTTAAACAGAACTTGCTACTGCAGACATCAATATGTTTCATTTTTGCGTGTTTCCAAATTGCACTAACCGAATGACAAGCTGGACTAAGTTCAGCTTCTACAGGCTTCCTTTCCACAACCTACGCAGACTACATCTGTAACGGCGGCAGGTGCGACGTTATTTAAATTCCATCTTAGTGTAAGTTGGAATCTGTTACATTAAAAGCCTGGAAAAAGAACCCAGATGCTTTTTTTATTTTTTATTTTTTTTAACGTGTCCTGTCTAGCAGTTTGCCACTCAGAATTGGTGTCTGAGTACCAAGTACAAGCCCAACAGATTTACTTTCCCAAGCAGAGTATTACAGCTTAGCTGTAATACTCCACTTGATGTATATGTATTAACAAATCTTTATTAGTGATTACTGAGGGTTCAATTTCCTGAAGTCATGGACACGAAACCGAGACAAGAATGAAGAAAGGAAGAAGGTGAAGAAAAGAAACCGCACCAGCAGAGGCGCGAACTGACGACAGACAGGGAGGCAACAAAGAACACAAGAAAACATCCCAGTCCTCCGCCTCTGCCGGATGGCAGAAAAGCCGTAAAACAAAACAAACAAAAACAACGAACTGAACAGAACCACACCAATAGTTCAGATCAAGTAATAAAAACTAAGAATTACACATTCACTACACACAAGCATGGATTAATGAACATAATACTAATGTTTCTGCTAAGCTCCTGGTAACAACTAACTAATGACGATAACCTCAGCTCAAGATATTTTAGTCCACACCAATGTCCCCACGCCTATGTGTGTGTGCGAGTTTCCCCATGAAAGTGATTGATAGCTGGTGTAAGGAACCGTCAATCCGTCCTACAGGAATCGACACAGACATGAAGGAGGCAGGAGACGCATGCATCCAGAGTCCCACAGAGCGCAGGAGCCGCAGGCGGACCAGCGCAGGGCCGATCACCCACCAAGAGAGGAACAGATGGAAGCCCCAGGGGAACACCAAGCAGCCGCAATGCTGGGGCCCGAGAGATCGCAGGGACGAGCCCACGGGCTCCGCCGGAAACCGGCTACGCCAGGGCGGGCCCGGAACAGGACCCGGAGGCCACGGGGATCAGGGGCACCCCGCCCCCCAGCAGGGCCCCGACCAGGGACCCGCCGAGAGGGGTCCCCCGCCGCCGCGCCGGGCAGGAGGCGCCTGCAGCCGATCAACGGACAATACACGCCGCCGCCACCCCGGACCAATACCCACCGCCAACAACCCGGCCCCCCCCACACACCCACACGCCAGGGAGCCACAGTAAAAGCCACAGCGGATGTACGCCCTCCCCAGGCCGCGCCCAGCCAGCACCTGGACATCCAGATCTACCAGCTCCCGGGTCCAGATCCCGCCCCATGCAGAGCGCCAAGATCTGGGGCCCAGCCAATGCCGGACAGCCCCCCCAGATGAACCGACCAGGCAGTAGAACTCATGGAACTGGCAGGAGCTTGGGCGCCGGGCACGGTCCCCACCGATCCACCGGACGGCACCAACCTACTTTACAACCCCGGCACCCCCATAAGAGGTGCCCCAGTCAATCCAAGGAGGATGTCGGCCCGAAACAGCGGCCGCCCGACACACCGGCCCACCCAGGACCAGCCAGGCATGCACCAGGACCGAGCCGGGCCGCAACCGGGACCCCCGGCCCCAGGCATCGAGAGCCATCATCGACCAGCGGGCAGGACCATCCATCACCGACGGGGAGTGACGGAGGGGAAGAAGATGCACCAGGCCAGAGGGCAGCCAAACACCCAACCTGACAAGTAGACATAGACAGACAGAGACACTCATACGTACCCTCCCTCTCATGCACACACATTCTTACATATACAGGACACACGAAAAAAGGACGCTGTACACTCATTCATACACCCCATACATACTCTATACTACCAGGCACAGGGACAGACGCCACGATAGAGCACCCTGCCCCTGCACCCGGGAGACGGACCCCTTGCTCACCAGGACGGGGACAAGCAGACCGCCAACTCCCCCACCCCGGCAAGAGTAGCCCACCAGCCTAGGTCCCCGACCAGACGACCTGATAATCTACCCGAGCTCCAACCCCTGATGGTCCAACGAACAGGGGTGTGGAAAGACCCCCAGCCTCTCTACCCCTGCTCAATTGTGGCGTTGTTGCGTGTTGTTCTAATGTGCACTTAAAACAGAGGGGTGGGACATGGGAATACTGCCAGGTACCCCCATCCCCCTCCCCTGGCCCTCAGTGTCTAGATGCATTTAAACAGGCGAGGCCCCTTATAAGGGGCCCCGCCTCCAGTGCCGAGGCGCACCCACCGCCAGCTCCCTACATGTGCGTGTGTCATGTAAATGTTGCAAGTGTAAGTGTCTAAGTTGCTCAATAAAATTGGGATCCAGGCCGCCACCGGGTAAGGAAGACGGAAACTCCATCCCGCACCCCAGTGACATGCCCACGTCCCAAGGCCTTGTGAATGGTAGAATGAAGCAGCAGGTGGACAGACGCAAATGGGGATGGGGAGGAAATAACTGGGGTGACACGATGCCAACCCGAAGGGAGCCAGCTCCCCTGCTGACCCCAATAGGCACCCCCGTTCAGCCGATCCACCAGAGGTGGGAGGCCCCAGCACGTCAAGTCGGGGCCCACAGCAGCGGCACCTCCGAGCCGCATGGGGGCCCAGGCCATCCGCCCGCCCCCACCCCAGGGGCATCCCAACATTAAAACTACTAACAAAACACAGGACACTAGACACCCAGGCATAGTTTAGGCCACCCTCCCCCCGTACACCCTGCCCCCCCATCCCAAGCGCACCCCGTTCGGGAGAGCGCCTGTGCCAGATGGTAAAAGCCTCCCTGTCAACAAGAGAGGCCCCAAGCACCACCAGCGTCCAGAGGGCCCCCGCGCTGAGGCCGGAACCCGGCGCAGCACCAACTCGGATGCTAATACCCAGCCATGTAGAACCCAGATGCTAATACTTTAGAATCTCAGAGATTTGATAACCTCACAGGGGAATATTTCCAACTATTCATAAAACCGTAGGCGTAAATCTGACATTTGATATTTTTGAGTGTGGAGACTAAAGTTCTGAAACTTTCTTTTCCTCTGTTTTTTAAGTAGTTTAATAGCTGCTTGGTAGCCTTATGTCACACTTAACCTAGATATAGTTATTTTGCTTCAGATTTACTCCATTTTAACCAAACTTTTTCTCCTAAGTAGATTCAATTCAGTTTAGCACCATCACTGTTTGCAAACCTTTGGCTTTAGATTAAAGCACATATGTTAGGATTCTCCAGTCAAAGTCCAGGCCTAGATCTAATTACAAATTTGTTTCAGTTTTCTACATTAGCCTCAGCAGAAACCATATTTTAATTTCAACTGAGCTTGAGCTATTTTGTAAAGAACTGGAGTCATTTCTAGAGTCTTGATTTGCACAGCTAGTAGAAAGCTAGTAGCCCCAGAAGACTTGCAGCTGTAAATGTGTTAAACACAGTACTGACTCCAGTATCCTGAATACTAAAACCCACCACATATAAGTGTTGATATGCAAATATTTTCAAATGTAACGTTAAAGGTTTAGGAACAGTAATTAATGGTTAAAAATGAACCATAAGTGTGAAGGACCCACATCAAGATCCTTGTGCAACAGTTACAATTCAAAGTCTGTCAGTGTCACGCCAAGAGTGGCCTGTGTTTGAAAGATTCATTTGAAGTGCTTCCATTAACATCCAAAATGTTAATCAGATATTCTTCAGTAACTTAATGCTTTCATGTAAAAAGACACGTAACTTGACTCAAGTGTGTGACTTGATACCTCAAACCTATAAAGCCCAGATGATAAGGAAAGGTAAAAAATATGGGCAGCATTTAACATTTAAAAGAATAATTGTAATTAAAAGAAATGAGAGTTTTTTTATTTTTTTTGGGAGAAGCCATGTCTCATATTTTTAATTTAGATGAAAGGTCCTCTCAAGTTGTTCAGATAGTCGATAGCAGCTGAGTAATACAGCTTAATAAAAAAAATAAAATAAAAAGGAATGGTTTCTGCTGTGCTAACCGTGAAATGTTAGGTCTTGATATTTTTAAGCACAGCCTGCAGACTGGCTGCTCTTGGAATACAGCCAAGAACCACTTCACATTTTCAGTGGATGAACTGTTGCCTTGAGAAAAGATAATGCAATTCTCATTTTATTTTTATTTATGACTAGAGTGGGTTTCCAAGACAGACTTGTGCCTCCAAGCTAGTGTTAGCTGTCGAGGATTTCTTTTTTTTTTTTTTTTAACGTGTCCTGTCTAGCAGTATGCTACTCAGAATTGGTGTCTGAGTACCAAGTACAAGCCCAACAGTTTTACTTTCCCAAGCAGAGTATTACAGCTTCGCTGTAGTACGCCACTTGATGTATATGTATGAAAAATATTTATTAGTGATTACTGTGGGTTCAATTTCCTGACGTCATGGACATTAAACTGAGACAAGAAGGAAGAAAGGAAGAAGGTGAAGAAAAGAAACCGGACCAGCAGAGGTGCGAACCGACGACACAAGACAGGGAGGCAAACAAAGAACACAAGAAAACATCCCAGTCCTCCACCTCTGCCGGACGGCAGAGAAACAGTAATACAAAACAAAAACGACAAACTGTACAGAACCAAACCAATAGTTCGGATCTAGTAGAATAAACTAAGAATTACACATTCACTACACACAAGCATTGATTAATGAACATAATATAAATGTTTCTGGTAAGCTCCTGTGAACAACTAACTAATGATGATGATAACCTCATGCTTAAGATATGTCCGTCCTCACCAATGTCCCCACACCCATGTGTGTGCGAGCATGCAGGTCGGAATAAGGTTTCCCCACGCAAGTGATTGATAGCTGGTGTAAGGAACCGTCAATCCGTCCTACAGGAATCGGCACAGACATGGAGGAGGCAAGAGATGTATGCATCCAGGGTCCCATAGAGTACAGAGGCCACAGGCGGATCAGCGCAGGGTCGATCACCCGCCAAGAGGGGAACAGATGGAAGCCCCAGGGGAACACCCACCAGCCGCAATGCTGGGGCCCGAGAGATCGCAGTGACGAGCCCACGGGCTCCGCCGGTAACCAGCTACGCCAGGGCGGGCCCGGATCAGGAACTGGAGGCCACGGGGACCAGGGGCACCCCGCCCCCCAGCGGGGCCCCAACCAGGGACCAGCCGACAAGGGCCCCCCGCCGCCGCCGCAGGCAAGGAGGATCCGCAGCCAACCGACGGACAACACACGCCGCCGCCACCCCGGACCAATACCCACCGCCAACAACCCGGCCCGCCTCCACACACCCACACGCCAGGGAGCCACAGCAAGAGCCACAGCGGATGTACGCCCTCCCCAGGCCGCGCCCAGCCGGCACCTGGACATCCAGATCTTCCAGCTCCCGGGTCCAGATCCCGCCCCACGTAGGGCGCCAAGATCAGGGGCCCAGCCAATGCCGGACAGCCCCACCAGGCGAACAGACCAGCCAGCAGAAGTCCTGGAACCGGCAGGAGGACTGGGCGCCAGGCACGGTCCCCACCGATCCACCGGACGGCACCAACCTGTTCTACAACCTCGGCACCCCCAGAAGAGGTGCCCCAGTCAATCCAAGGAGGACGTCGGCCCGAAACAGCGGCCGCCCGACACACCGGACCACCCAGGACCCGCCCGACATGCACCAGGACCGAGCCGGGCCGCAACCGGGACCCCCGGCCCCAGGCATCGAGAGCCATCATCAACCAGCGGGCAGGAGCAACCATCACCGACGGGGAGTGACGGGGAGGGAAGAAGATGCATCAGGCCAGAGAGCAGCCAAACACCCAACCTGACAGGTAGACATAGACAGACAGAGACACTCATACGTACCCTCCCTCTCATGCGTACACATTCTTACAAATACAGGACATACGAAAAAAGGACGCTATACACTCATTCATACCCCCCATACGTACACTATACTCCATACTCCCAGGCCCAGGGACAGACGCCCCAATAGAGAACCCTGCCCCTGCACCCAGGAGACAGACCCCTTTGCCCACCAGGACGGGGACAAGCAGACCGCCAAGGCCCCCACATCGGCAAGAGCAGTCCACCAGCCCAGGACCCCGACCAGACGGCGTGATGTTCTATCCGGGCTCCGACCCCTGATGGTCCAACGAACAGGGGTGTGGAAAGACCCCCCAGCCTCTCTCCCCCAGCTCAATGTGGTGTTGTTGCGTGTTGTTCTAATGTGCACTTAAAACAGAGGGGGGGGACATGGGAATACTGCCGGGTACCCCCATCTCCCCCCCCGGGCCCTCAGTGTCTAGATGCGTTTAACCAGTGGGTGCCGGCACCACAGGCGAGGCCCCCACAACGGGCCCCTATAGGGGGCCCCCCATGAGGGGTCCCGCCCCCAGCGCCAATGCGCCACACCACCAGGTCCCTACATGTGCGTTCCATGTAAATGTTGCAAGTGTAAGTGTCTAAGTTGCTCAATAAAATCGGGACCCAGGCCGCCACCGGGTAGCGAAGACGGAAGCTCCATCCCGCACCCCAGTGACGTGCCCACGTCCCAAGGCCTTGTGAATGGTAGAATGAAGGAGCAGGTGGACAGAGGCATGGGGATGGGGAGAAAATAACTGGGGTGACCATTGCCAACCCCAGGGAGCCAGCTCCCCTGCTGACTCCAATAGGCACCCCCGTTCGGCCGATCCACCAGGGGTGGGAGGCCCCAGCACGTCTAGTCGGGGCCCACGGCAGCGGCACCCCCGAGCCCCATGGGGGCCCCGGCAATCCACCAGCCCCCATGCCAGGGGCATACCTAAATCCTTCCCAACATTCACACTGCTAACAAAACACATGTCACTAGACACCCAGGTTGAGTTTAGCCCCCCCTCCCCCTCAACGCCCTCCCCCCTCCCGTCCCAAGCGCACCCCGTTAAAACGAGCGCCTGTGCTAGATGGTAAAAAGCCTCCCCGCCAATAAGAGACGCCCCAGGCACCGCCAGCGTCCGAGGGCCCCCGCGCCGAGGCCGGAACCCGGCGCACCACCGACTCGGGTCGGGGTTTCACTAGTTTCATGTGGGACATGAAGCCATAAACAAAGATTTCTGCCCCATCCAACACTTTCAGGATCAGCTTTAAAAAGTTACCGTCTTTAGCTATAATTGGAGACCAACCTCAACAACGCTCATGAGACTGAAAAGTAGGAAACCTCTATATTCAGAAATTGTCTGCAAGGTTTCAAGGCTTTTGAAATGAAGTTTAATCAGTTCCAAAGGGACCTTTTGAGGGTCACTGTGCATCTGTGCAACCAGTTGTTTAACAGTCAGCAAAGCTCTGCTGTCAAACCAAAATAAGGGTTTAGGAACTAACAAAAAATACAGACAATAAAATAAAATCTACATGGATAAAATGTGTAGCTTGATAAACAGTGTTCCGTTTCTGCAGCACGGTGCCATATGACGATACAGGAGACAGGAGGCCTTCAGCCAGTGAGAGTATGTCCCTCTGAATGTTTGCTGAGGATGATTGAATTTCATAGTGTAATAATCCCAATCTATAATTGTTGTGTCAAAAACCCAGCGGCTGTTTGACCATTTTATAGAAAAACACAGGCTTTCACAAACCTGTTGTGAGCCAAATTTGACCCTGAAATCTAATTTTCCCCCTAGTGTACACATCACCTTCCTGTTATCGTTTTACGTTTTCTCAAACTTCTTCATTATTTAAATTATGCATCTAATGAGTATTTTTAGCCTCCCATCTCTGAGTTGCTCATTCGCTCAGTCCTTTTATAATCTTCTTGCAACAAAGACTCTGAAGTATCAGTATGAATCCAATATACCTCTCTTTCTGGGTTTGATTAATTTATTTCAAATTCTACTTACTAATTTAATTTTTAGTTACCAGCTCAAATTAATCAGCACTCAGTTTTAAATCAGCATCAGAAGCCTCAGTTGACATTTTTGTCACAAACACTACTGAGTTTCAAATTTGCAGTCAAAAAAGCTAATTGTGCTGATAATGACTGTAATTACAGCACTTGGCATTGAATTACCAGATATTTTTTCCTGAAGCAGGTGGGACAATGGCAGACATTTGTGTAATGCTGTACAATGACCGTATAATGTAATTTTCTGACTAAATTATGTACTTAGTCAATTGTTTGGAAGTAGATTTTTATACTGCCTCTTTATGCTTAGTTTCATTAATTGATTTTGAAAGGCATAATCATAAAGGACACATCTACAATAGATTTACTGTCATTTAAATTTTTAGCTTATTTCTAAAAGGAGTTTAGTTTTGTTTTAATTAATACCGTAATCCTTAACATGTCTAGTCTAAAATAATTTGCATGGTTTTTCCTATGGGCTTTTGACTACATAAAAAATATCATACATAATACAGCTTAAATGCAGCACTCATTACAACCTAACAAAGCAAAATAAAGTGGCAATCACTAATGTTTTCATAGAGCAAAACGAAAACAGAAACGAAAAGTCTCCCCCTATTTACACAAGTTTCAATCAAACTGTAGTCCTGATCAGGAAACAGATCCAGACCATGAAAGGACACATGCATACCCAAAGGTGGATCTATGTTACCATATCTGACAGATCCTAAATAGAACCCTATGTTAACCAAAGTTTGACACAGGCTAGTATAGGCAAAATTATTAGTATAACACATTTCATCAGCAAGAGGATTTAAAGGGATTTACATGACAAAAATATAAAAAAGGTCACTGCTGCTCATCTGCTGTTTCATGAGAATACGTTCATTTGATAAATTGCACTTCTGTATTTGTAAGGTGTCCATAAATAAATAAATAAAAATAATAAGTAAACACTTTTTCTTTTCATTTTACAACTCAATTTATTTTTAACTGGGTTTAACTCTCAGTTTATTAAAATCATTTTTTTATGTTGTTAATCACTGAAAGAATTGGCATGTCCTGATAAGAACTTTGGAATCAGATTTGAGATCAGCCACAACGTTCCTTCTCCAGGGTGTCTAGTGAGTCCACTGTTAGAATCTGTCCAGCTCTCCACAAGAAACAATCCAGAATGCTTCTAAGGAAGCAACTATGTCTTTAAGTTGTCTTAATTAACAATCCGTTTACAACCCAACACAAAAGACTAAAACAGAGAAGTGTGAGGTATGAACACAGTGCTGTGATTCCCTCAGCAAAAAAATTCCAAAGCAGAAAGAAACCAAGAATCAACTTCTCTGTGGTTCTTTATAGCTTTTCTTGAGCCTGGTTCTGTCCACTACAAGTAGAATATTTAAGACCGTGTCTGTCCGTCTCTGGTGACAGCAACCACACATACAAAAGGATTAAACCTGTTTTTATACTAGCAACCTCTCAGAGGCTCTAATTCTGAATACTAAATCTCAAGGTCATCCAGGTCATAACAACTCTAAAGGAAATATCTGTGTTTCTACTTTCTAAGGTCATGAACATATTATTCCCTATACCACACTAAACTTGATAATTTGTAAAGCAGATGTTTTTGGTGATTAAAAAAACGGAGATTGGCTCTTCCTAAGTAGATATTTAATGAAAAACTCTGTGGCTTACATATGCGTATGTGTATTGATTCAATATTCACAAAAAACCCCCACTAAAACAAAGAAAATAACAACAGTAAACGGTTCACTTTGTATATGTCCACTCTTACTTTTGGTGCTAGAAACCACACCAATAGAGGAGCAATTTCTATTTCATATCTGCCTCTGTTAGTCCTGATTCTATTTTAATTACATTTCATCTGTAAGAGGAACAAGTTAATGACTGAAAAGCTAAAGCAACGAAGGAAATATGAGCTGTTTCAAAAGAATCTATTGTCATGCACAGGATCATCTTCTTTTGAATGTTATTGTTTAATATTAAAATCATTGCCATCTGATGGCATCATAAATGTATGTCATTGTTTATGAATGGAATCCCATCACTGGTGTGGCTGCAGATTAAAAAAGACAGGAAGAAATATCCATTTTAAATGTATTTGAAGTACTGTAGCTATTTAAGCACTTACTATAATGGAGAAAACATGTTTGGCACATCAGCATGCGTTGTAATTACTGCTAAAAATACATTAGGACTATATTACTTTTGGGAATTAGAAACTCTTTTATTGTGAATGTACTGTAAACATTTAAGGGATGGTTGTAGTTTTAGTTGAAGCTCAGTTCAGAGTAGTTTTGGGTTACTTGGGTCACTGCTCTTCTGCAGTTTGTTGTTGGCTTCATGTGTAGAGCAATTAGGTGTGAGCAAAACAAATTATACAGCAGCTTTAAAAAAAAGGAATTACAAAGTGCTTCACAATAAAACAAGGCAACAATCACAGAACACACAAAATCAAAAATATAACTAAGCGAAGTAAATTTTCACAAAAAGAGCTTTGGTGCAGCTTTTTAAAAGAAAGTGTATTTTCCACCTCCTTCTCTGTTTAAAATAATCCAGTTTGAAAAAAGGTTGTGTTACACATAAAATGTTGACAGTATATAATTTCTACATTCTTTAAACAACATGCATAATCTTTTGATTCCGAATTCTATGTGAAAATGTACACATGAAACAGCACAATAGCGCGCCATATAGATGTGCAAATTTCATTATGATGCACATAGTATGTAGTTATTTTACCTACTTTTTCTATGCTTTTTATTTTCTTTTATTATAAAAAAGCACACACTTTAAATTGTACTTGCAATTTCTTATGTAGTAAAAGTGGAGCCCTTCAAAAATATAAGAAACTTTTTTATATTAAATGATGTCCAAAGTATTTCAATAACTTTTTTAATTAAATATTTGCATCAACTGTTCCAAGGTATGTCCTTGTCCTCTCAAGTCTGTTTTTCTGCAAATTTTATTTGCTATAATTTAATGAATTATTTCATGGGAAATTATATTCATGAATTTCTTGCCTGTCTACTGTTGATTATTTAACCATTTCATCCCCTGAACTAAATCAGGGTCATGCTAAACTGCTAAAGATAAAAAAATCCTATCACATTTGTTTTAAATTCAGATTTCTTTCCTAGAAAAAAAGAGCAGGGAGGAGGAAAATATTTGTGTAAGATTTACAGTAAAAGTAGCAGTAAACTGTAAATTGGAGGAGCTTTGGTAAATATGAATCTGTATTTAGGTCCAGTCATGCACAACATTTTCTGGAACATTACGGGGAATGTGAATTTCATGACCGCTTATCCTTGTTAGCAAAATGTCTATTTGGCACCAGGGTGGTAAACATTGGAAGCATTATGCTGTTGTTGTGATTCTAACAAACCTCACTCAAAAATAAAAAAACCCTGGCCCAACCAGTATAATAAATTGGTATTTATAATTATATTACAACATTTTTGTCGGTAGTCACATTATTATGACACAGTATAATAATTTTACATTTATATTCTTTAAATGTAGCTTTTTATGAAAATGTTCCATATACAACATTTAACCTTGGTATATATTTTTCTGCTTCATACTTTTCTTAATCTAAAAAGGGTCCTAAGGAAAAATCGCTTAAGAATAGATATATATATATATATATATACTCATTTATCAAACTTGCGCAGAAAACGTGTATATTTTGAGTGTATATTCCAAATACGCAAGACTCAACGTGGGATTTATGGACGTGTCGGATCCGCCCAGATTGTGCGTAAAGACCTGAGCTTGTTGATAAATGTCACAGATGAAATGAGTGTATTTATGAAAGTCATTCCTATAAATATTCAACAACCGCCTCTTGCCGTTAAAGGGCAGACGACCAAGATCGTTAAAAAGAGGAACTTCACTAGCAGGAAATAGGTCACAGGCGCACCTGTTTCGGATGTGATCAGCCCATTAAATGGCCGTTATTAGCTGTTATCACTCCAATTAAATGCCGTCAGAGTGTGCCCTCGCACCATTAACACCCTGCTTTGGTAGTACGCAAGTTTGATAAATGAGGCCCATTGATTCTTATTTGTAGAACATACAGAATAAAGATTTTGTGAATCCTACACATTGACTAAAATAATTGGTTTAGTGTAGAATAACAAAGGTAGTTTGACTAGCTTAGACGCTTCAAGTGCAACTCACCCCAAAATCAACTTTTTTTTGTTGATAAACTATATAAATGAGTCTGTAATAGCATTATCTACATGTCCAGTCATTATTTTATGTATTTTAGTATGCTTTGGTACAAATATTAATTTTATACCAAAAAAAAACGTTAGTTTAGTGCCCCCAGCTGACAGCAATTACACTGCAATGGGATTCCATAGAATTCGAATCATGCATTGCTGATGGCTCTGCTCGGGTTTCTGACGTAGGCTTGGAATAATGACGACAGCAGTCTGGCCGTGGTGGGGTATATTATACGTGCGTTCTCAGCCACAACTCCGTAGCGAGGTGCCATGAACTGCCTGCAGCACAATTGGCTAAAAACCTGAGTGCTCCGTTACGCAGGTGGATACCCCTACTTGCTGATATTTGCTCATTACCTATGACAAAGGGAATAACTGATATATCAGTAAATGGAAAATAAAATCTGGGCTCAGAGTAAATTTTTAATACAATAATTGTGATACTGTGAAATGTTTTTTTTGCACATTCCTGAATGATTTTCTCGTCATGCTTGGATACTTTACTTATACCATGGGCATCTCTCTGCAACACCTATTTTCTGTTTCTGACAATGACTTACAGTGGCCGCAGGTGCACCTGTCAAGGCAGAGTCACATGGAATTACTCGAGCTAATCTATATTTAGCAATAGAGTTGGCCAATAACAACAACAACAATGTACCACTCAGAGATGGCGCTCATTCTATGCCGTGTTGCCGCTACAGGCTCGGTATCTACAGCTGCCCCGGGCAGAGAACGAGACAACGGCTTGAAACGATATGGGTCAGGGCCGCTCGCCTCCTCCACAGAACCTGTCTCCCTTTACTCCGTTCCCTCTGGAGAAGGAAGAGGAGAAAAATATTCAACCTCCAGATTTTTTCCCTCTGAGGCAATGTTGCTCGCCTTACTATGGCTATCTCCATCTTTCTGGCCGTCTTGACTCTGAGCTGCTGCAACATGTCAGTCACAGCCCAGACCTCGCCCAGCCCTTCATCCCTCCACTTGTTCCCTGGTCCACCAGGCAATGCCTCCTTTTGAGAAATTTTTTATATATAAATGTGAGCAGGGTTATACTGTGGTAGAGAGGTGAGTTACTCTTTAAACATTTTGAACTAGAGATGATCTAATGAAGTCCAGATTCCTTAAAGACAAATGAAAAAGCGATTTAATTTAGCCATGATATGAAACAACAAAGAAGCTTCTGTGCGGTGGCGCTTCATGCACTAACCCTAGCTTCAGTCCACTCTTTGTGAAAGTCCCCATAACTTTTGATTGGTCTTTTCCTGACAATCCTCTCCTGCTGCTTGTGTACCTTTTACTTCCACACTTTTCCCATCCATAACTTTCTATTAATGTGCGTTTTCTGCACAACTGTCAGGTCAGCAGTCTTCCCAATGATTGTGATTCCTACTGAACCAGACTGAGGCCCTGTCTACATGGATACAAAATCATCTGTAGCAGCAAAGATAATCAAATAGGAGTCTCATCCACCATGAGCTGGGATTTCAGAACACCATAAACGATCACGTTTGAAA
The DNA here is from genome assembly GCA_028564705.1 of Apricaphanius iberus. Lineage (NCBI taxonomy): Eukaryota > Metazoa > Chordata > Actinopteri > Cyprinodontiformes > Aphaniidae > Apricaphanius > Apricaphanius iberus. The sequence goes on along the minus strand of JAPXFQ010000708.1, from coordinate 691,443 downwards.
CCGGGTCCCTGAGTTGATGTCGTCTCCATCCCATTCCTATATCTTACACGAACGCGCAACTTTGTCATAAAATAAACAAATATGCTGTCACACCGTGTTAGAGTCCTAATAAAGGAAATACATACCTTAACTTGGATCATAACATTTGATTTACTGTCCCTCCTCTATCACCAGCAGCAGAAAAGGGATCTGGAGACACAACAGACAACGTATACTTTAAAAGAAAGCTCTCACTTGAACTTAAGAACTACAGCAGTTTGTGCAGATCCGTAGGCATAGAATTTCACTCTTGGGTGCTATTCTGTTTCAGATTCAGAACTAGAAATGTTCACAAATCCGTAATGCTGTTGTTGGGATACTAAAATATCTTTATACAAAAATATCAAAGTCTAAATTTGAAATGAATTTTGTGCAGCCCAAATATAATCCTTTGGAAAAAAAACACCAGTATTAGCTACATCTGTAATGTTGGAGGGGGGATTCAAAATAAACACTTTTTTAAGGAACTGATACTGGTACTGCTCAGTAAAACAGCAATATTGGATGAAAATAATTTTGCGGGCAACATTTAAAATACACATTTATTAAGGCTTTGTACGGCTAATAAGTAATAGGACAGCCATTACTTCTCTATTATCCTCCTCTGTGCCCTGCCACTTGAAACAACTCAAAGTTAGAATGGTCCACCTCCTATTCTGTCACTTCCTTTGCTAACAATTGTGACCTTTCATCTTTACCGTGCCAATAATTGCAGTGCCTGAGGTACTGGGCTTTAACCGCTGGAGATGAAGAGCGGGAGGAGAATGAAAAGAAAGATAGATTAAGCTGGGTAGACAAGAAATAGCTGTTAGCCAAACCGAGCACACGAATGCTGCCCTCTGAAGTTCCTCCTCTCCCCTCATTTTTTTTCATTTCAAGTGAAGGCTAATATGCAGGTGCCAAATGCCTCGTAAGCCCAGTGTGAGCTTGGATTTAGCCCTGTGGCAGCAAAGACTTCTCATTTCATGGTGGAACAAAGCGAGTACACACTGAGCAAATAAGGAAAAGGTTAACATATTCCAAACCCCTTATCTACATTGAGAGTAGAGACGCCATCTCGTTGACTCGCCACCTCCATAAGGCAGAACTTTGACAAGCAACCGGCATCCCACCTCGTCCCTTTGCTCTCCTAAATTAAAAAGCTCAAATAGAGGTAACGGAACGACTGCATTCACTTACCAGTGGAGCGTAGTTCGACTATTAAAACCACATTACCTCTTGCCTCTTTCTACAGTGCGTCCCTCATTAAAAAGCCCACGGCAGCATTAAGTGAACAGGCCTGAAGAAAATGCTCGGAAGTCATAATATTGATGCGAGATGATTCAAATATGAAAAAAAACTAAACATTTAACAAAATAATACCCCCCTCGCCGCCATCCAGCTTGTGTAAAGTCATGAGCCAGACTGGCTCATGCTGTATTGAAGTCCTTGCAAAATCGCCAGTGTCGTGATCAGAGGGGTGACAAGTATTTTTTTTTCTTTTCCAGGGAATAATTACTCACTCTAGCATGTGTGGGTGCTTGCAGTGTGCCCTCCGAGCGCAAATGTGTGGAATGCCAGGGATGCTGCATGGCGGTCTGCTGCCAGCTTGGAGATGCCCTTTGAATGTCGGTAGGCTTTGGGACAGAGTAGCACATGCTTCCTATGCAAATCGCAAGAGGAGACGCATAAATGTCACAACTAATTCAAGCTTTCAAAGTGAAACCTAACTTAATCCTTCTCATTTTAGTATATGCTTTGTTGGTCTTTTTGTCAAAGATTTATTCACCTTTGCACAAGTAATTTATAAATGGATCAAATGAGACTTGAACAACTCTTTTAATTACCACGTTTCTAATCTCTGCCAAATGTAACTCCGCAGCCCTTAAAGAGATATGTGAGCCACAATGTTGTATAAAGGATAAGGAATCCCTTTTTATTGTCACTACTGACAGTTTTGCTATACGTGTCTCTTGATTTTCACTGCAGCATGAAATCAGTTGAACAGACATTGATGAAACATGAAAGATTTCCATATTTTGATACAGGATGCATGTTGTGTTTGTTTAGCAGTCAAATTAGGATGTACTTTAATGTAAAAATGTAAGAACCTAAAGCATGAAATTAATGGAAATCCCACCCTGTCATCAGAGCTTCAACCATGTTTTTTTGTAATCCTCGTCAGTGCTTACAAGCTTGACAGCCTGTCATCTTTGTAGCATCAGTTGTGAATATGAGAACAAAAATACCACACATATTAATAGGAAAGCAGTTCCATGTTTTTCCCCCATGTGTTAAAAATAAGTGTTGATCATTATACAGCTGTGGGCAGAAGTTAATTTAGACTCTTAATCAGCATGAATGTCATATTGATTTGTGGTTTTGAGGTTTCCATTTGAAATATTTATTTTTGAGGGTGGATAAATTTTGTCCAAGACTGTTGACTTGCAGCAAAAGAAAAAAACAAACAAAAAAACCTGGGTTTGAATCTGAGCTTGGGTTCTTTCTGCATGGACTTTGCATGTTCTGTCAGGGATTTTTATGGAGCTAGAATTGGGACTTAAGTTTTGTACCTGTAACTTTCATTTTTGTACTAATAACTTAATATTTGTACCTGTAACTTATGTTTTGTATTTGTAACTCATACTTTGTACTTATAACTTATGTTTTGTACTTGTAATTTGCTTTTTGTAACTTGCACACGTTTTAAAAAAACAGGTTACAAGTTTCAGATTTCAAGTTTCAGTTTTCAAGTTACAGGTTTCACATTTCAAATTTCAAGTTTTAGGTTTCATGTTTCAGGTTTCAACTTACAGATCATTTTTGACCATATTTGGCTTACCTGGAAGAACCAATGAGTGGCTTGCTGATTTTGACCAACAAGTCATGTTTCACTAATTTATATCCAATCATGGCAGAAGGAAGGTAGGGCTCTGCACAGCTCACAACCAAACATGATTACATTCACACCATTTACCAGTAGGTTGCCATAATCCACCTCAGTAGTTTTCAACTTGAACACCGACTCAACATTGACGGGTTAGTTGCTTACATAAAATATATGTACACAGCTAAAAAATATCAGGAGTAATAACAGTTTAAATGGAAAAACCTAAGTTTATACTGACCAATTCTGATGATTGCAGACACTCAAGAGTGTGAGTGTATGTGTGTGCGTGCGTGCGTCCGTGTGCACACAGTTGAAATCTAGTGAGGCAAATTGCCTTCTTCTTCTTCTTAGCAAGTGGCTAACAACTTTGGTGCATTTCCGCCGCCTACTACGCTGGAGTGCGGGTCGGGCTAAAGAGCTTTTTCCTTAATTAACTCACCTGCATTTATAAATTATATTACTAATTTACATGTCTCTCTCCACTTAATACATTTTTTGAGTTAAATCTCCATCTTTCACTATTTTTCACTATTTTTGGAGTTTCCTTCTATTCTCTAATTATTTAACACAGCAACACAAGTTTTGTTTCTTTATATTCACTATATATACTTGAGAGATGTTTTCCTATTAAATATAGTGTAGTATTTAATCCTATATGACCCTTTCTCAAACATTGTATTATTTTTTGATCCCTACTACTCAATCTCTTAATATTCATTTTCCCTGTTTTTTAAACAAATGACATCCTTTCTTTCCTTTTTATTACAGCCACCTACTGGTAAATAGAGTGAAAGTAATCAAGTTTGGTTGTGAGCTGTGCAGAGCCCTACCTTCCTTCTGCCATGATTGCATAGAAATTCACGAAACATGATTTGTTGGTCAAAATCAGCAAGCCACTCATTGGTTCTTCTAGGCAAGCCAAATATGGTAAGAAATGATCTGTAACTTGAAACTTGTAACTTGAAACTTGAAATTTGAAACTTGAAATTTGAAACTTGAAAACTGAAACTTGAAATTTGAAACTTGAAACCTGTAACTTGAAAACTGAAACTTGAAATTTGAAACTTGAAACCTGTAACTTGAAACCTGTAACTTGAAACCTGAGAATGGAAACTTGTAACTTGAAACTTGAAATCTGAAACTTGTAACTTGTATTTTTAAAATGTGTGCAAGTTACAAAACATAAATTACAATTACAAAACATAAGTTATAGGTGCAAAATATAAGTTACAAGTAAAAAAATGAAAGTTACAGGTACAAAACTTAAGTCCCAATTCTAGCTCCATAGATTTTTGGTTTACTTCCAGGTATTCCAGCTTCCTGATACAATCAATGAAATTAATCTGTACGATTGATTTATATGTCTAAATCACCCTTAGGTGTGAGCGTTTATGTGCATAAAGGTTAGTTCTGCACATTTGTGTTGCCTTGTATTGGACTGATAATCTGTCCACTGACAATCTGTCAAAAGTGTACTTGTCTCTCACCCATGGATGGTTGGAAGATCGGCTGCACAAATTTGAATTTATCTTAGAGTTTGTTCAATCTGTGCAGGGTCAAAGTTATACAAATTACACTTTGTATGATGTTTTTATGTTCTGTTCTCTAGCACAAAGCCGCCTACCTATTTTTACTGAGTATAAAATAATTGCTATACTTTATAGCAATGAAGATAGCAATTTGGACAACATTCCTCCTTTGGACAATCTGCCATGACATTTTAGAGGTTGCTGTTGTGTTAAGATGTTAAAAGTCCACTTTGGTCTTGATCCTCCTCAAGCTTATTATTAGCTTCAGCTTCTGCAACTGTATTTATCTTCAATAGTAACTCAACCCCCGTAGCAGAGTCTAACTCCGCACACATGTTCTGTTTGAAAAATGCCTTAAAACTGAGGCCATTCACGGCGGACTACACAGACAGCCAGAAAGATGGAAGGCAATAGCGGTGGAAGCCACATTGCCTCAGAGGGAGGCAATTTTGAGGTTGAGGATTTCTCTCCACCTTCTTCAGAGGAAAGAGGAAACGGAGAATATGGCCCTGAGCCATATTGTTTAGAGCCGATGGCTTGGTGTTGCCAACTCCAACTTACTTTGGAGGTGTGGCTGAGACTGAGCTTGTTTTATACGCCCTAGAGGTATGACAAAAATGCAATGTAAAGTTTTAACATGAAGAGCGCACACCACTAATGATTTTCTTGATTATTTTTACGAAAATGTACTAAAGTACCAAAAATAATGACCAGACATGTAGACGGCGCTATTAGACACTGATTTATACAGTTTATCTACAAAAAAGTTGATTTGGGGTGGGTTGCACTTTAAATTAAAAACGCAAAAAATGGTTAGCTTTTGCTGGTAAGATGTTACCTGCTATTAACCTTTCAACACAAGCTCACTTCAAAGCTTCTAAACTATCCCTTTAATTTAATATTTTAGCAGTATTTTTATCAAAATATTGTATTAATCTTTAACATTTTCTGTTTCAAAATTAAGATGATTTTGTTTAAATACTTTTGACTCCTTTGTGAATGCTGCATATGGAATGAGTCACTAATATGCAACTTAAACCAACTAAATTCGTTCTTCCTCTACAAATCTGTTAATTAAGGTGATTAGATTGCACGACTATCGCTTTGGTTCACATATTCTATTGCATTATCGTTTTGTTTTTCATTTATCCAGTTACTTTATGTAGAGCTGGGAAATGTAAACCAGCTCAGAATGGTAATGACCTAATCAGAATGAATGCTAAAAAGATTCCTAACAAATGAGATTTCAAAAGATGATCATTAGGAAAGAAGATAATTTAAAGTTGTTGGACAAAAAACAGATCAACAAATGAGTATAGCTGAAAAAGAGAGAAAAATGTTGATAATGCCCACGTCAGATACTTCCCCCAGAAAAGCACACTGAAAGACAATACATAAGATCCCAATTAGATAGTCTTTATTTCTGCAGCTTGGAAGATGTGATCCTCTGCTTGTTCCCTTTTGGACCTTCCCTGAATTCTATCTCTTGTGGCCCTCAGGTCAGAGTAATGACGGTGATAAAATGTCATGATGAGAACAGAAAAATGTCATTCTTGTTAGTATGGAGACGTGACTTGAAATGTAATTCCTGTTTTAGCTGCACTTCTCCCAGTTCTGTTGCACACACAGCACCCTGACCTATTTCAGCATAAATAAAACTCCCAACCTGTTTAACATGTCTGCATTTGCCAACACAAGACACTGATGCTGAAATCAATAGTTATGTTCATACAAGTGCACACATTCATGAACACTCATTACTCACATAACAAGTTAGATCCAATATCTTGCTCCAGTTGTTTTCACTCTCCGCAATGGTGTTAACTAGGCGACATAGACAGATAAACAGACAGAAAACACTCTCTCACTCGCAAATAGATTTTAGGGGCAGAACAATTATTGGCTGTTTATAATAATAATAAATCAAACTTATATACTGCTTTTCTGGACACTCAAAGACGCTTTACAAATTTCATTATTCATTCACTCTCACATTCACACACTGGTGGAAGCAAACTACAATTGTAGCCAGAAGCGAGGCTGCGATACCGCGCCATCGGCCGCTCTGGCCAACACCAATAGGTGAGGTGTCTTGCCCAAGGACACAACAAGAGATGGATCTGGGAGCTCTGGGGCTTGAACCAGCAACCCTCCGCCCTGTTTGATGCCAAGTGGAAGAAATTTAGTAATGTAGTGCCTACACTAAAAATGGGCCAAGAGTGTGTTAAACACAAACCATTGACATTACTTTAATTTTTAATTAAGTACATTATTATTAATTATCAAAAAAGGTGATAAAGATAGATGTAAAAAAAAATGAAGAAAATCTAAAACATAAATATTAAATTCAAGATATGATGGTTAAGCTTGTTAATAGGTTTTCTAGAATAAATACATTTTTTGAAAATTGAAAAGCAACAAGGACCAATGGGTGTATCCTGAAGGGCCATGCCCAAGTTCACTGTGTTTAACAACTAACCTGCTTGTGTTGTATTTAACTGTATGAATTTAGAATTTTGATACCATATCTATATTTAGTGAGCAGAAATGAAAATATAACAACCTGTTTAAAAACTGTTTTTAACCTAAAGATTTTAAAACTTAAAAATAGCTGCTACAAGCCTTTTCTATTTTAGATCCAATGCCTTACAGTAGTCCTGTTGGGAAAAACTAATTGTTTTCTTTCATTGCTATTTAGTTTTAGTTCTAATAATAAGTACTTTGTTGAGCAATATGGTTCCCATACTTTACATTATATTTAGTACTGCTGAAATATTAATCATTACCCTTTGTGTTGAGACTAGGACAACCAGTTGTCAAATTTGAATGATTCCTGCGGTTTTTAATAAAATGAATAAGTACAGCTGCTGCCTTCCTTTCTATCCAACATGAGAGATTGGACTACCTGACAATATGTGAGAGTTACTTAAATGAATTGCAGACACTTGCAGGACTATATTTTCACCGTCTATAATAATCAATGTCATTTGTAGGGTCAGTTAGATGAAATGAGAATATAAATGTAGATTAGAGGTTTGAATAACTAATAAAACTTTAATTCTCAGCCAGCAGTATTTTGATGACATAGAATATAGAGTTTTATTTTCATCCTGGTCCTGCCTTGCATGTTTAAGAGTTTTTCCTGCAGCTTGTTAATCAGCCATCGATAGAAATCAAATGTATTGAAGCAGGAAAGCGTCTAAAACACACATGGCAGTGTAACTTGGGGATCAGGGTTGAAAAACATTGGAATGTAAGAGTTCACAACTGCATACAGGTAAATGTAATTACATTTGAATCATGTTTAAACATTACAGGTAAGCTGCAGTCAGGGCTGCTTAACATGTCCTTTATTCTGATAAAGCAAACACTTGGGGGTTAGTTACATGAATTTCAAGTAAAAATTGGTAAAACTAATAAATTGCATAATATGATTTCAGCAGGGGTGTCCAAAGTACGTCCTGAAGGGCTGGTATCCTGCATTTTTTGGTACTTTATCCGACTCGACACACCTTAATCAAATTAGGGTTCATCAGCCGGCCTCTGCAGAACTTGGACATGATTTGAAACAGCTGTAGTGGAGCAGAGACGCATCTTAAACTGTCTGGAGACCAGCCTTTGAAGCCTGTGGCTGGACACCCATGCATTTCAGGTTAAGTTCCTTTGAAACTTTAAAAAGTTTGTTTAAAGTGTATAAATTCAAAATAAATTATGTGTCTATTAAATAAATTTAAAACATTTTCTCATAGACAAATTAATTTGTAGTTAAATGCATGGCTATTGCATATGTGGCGACATCACATTGGATTTAGAAAAAGAACAATGAGGTCATATTTTTGAGACAAACTAAGAAACTGTATTCCTTTTTTTAATGGTTCAAGTTGCTTCAAAGAGCCAGTAATTCAGTAAGTAATGTGACATACTCAAACCTTGTGTACTTACATTAACATAGTGGAGCTGATGTACCTGTAGAATATCAACAAATTTAGTATTTGCTTTACCCACACAGCATGATTCTACTTGTAATGTTTTCCTGTCTACTGAAGATTAATATTGTACTTAGATGTCAGACGCAAACCCATGTCCTCTAAGTATCAAGCTTCAGATGGATTGCAAGAGCTATGGTAAAGAAAATTTTTGTCTTATAAACTCTTAAGAATGGGAAATGTCTGTAGAATAGCTTTTTTTATATACCTCTTATCAAATAATAATTCTGTCTTGTTGTAGTTTGTAAAGACCAACTGCAGTAAAACAGAGTTCTTGACTAATGAAATATGAAGAATTGAACTGAAAAGAGGCAGAGTAACAGAAAAATCCACACCAGAGGAAACTAAGGAACTAAACACAAAGGAAAACCTTTTTATCAGTTCTCTAACAATAATGAACACAGAGAATTGACAGAACAGGACAAGATCAGCAGAGCATAAATGAACAACAAGGAAATTATCAAAACACAAACCCAAATGAAAACAAAGATCTAGTCACCCAAGGATCATAACATTCTGCGTCTACCATTTTGGAGTACTGGGCTTACCATTTGTCACAGTGACATGCTACAGTCCTACAAGGCTCTGGCAAATGCTTTCCATGTACATCTTCTACCATAAAAGCAGGAGAATTTCTCTTATATTTAGACAGGATTCTGATATTGAAGACAACTGCAGTTGCAACTTTTATTATGTTTAATTATGTTTAACGAATGATTTTCCTCCAAAGATAAGAGTCAGTTTAAGGCTTCCTGGTATCTCATTGGATATTTAAAAGAAGGATTTAAAAAACTTTTGTAAATGCTTTACTAAATATAATTACAATTTTCACTGTCTTGCTGCTTATATTATTTCACTTAAATTAGATTATGCCACTACCTCAGTCAGGTGTTGGAAACAAGGCTGTGAAGTTTCATAGCAACACAGAGAGGGAGCATTGCTGCAGCTTTAGTGCCTCACACACAATGATGTGTTCTATATTCCTGCTTCATTTCACCGGGACCTGCAATATACAATTCTGCTGGCCACTGCAGTCTGAAGGAATCTAAATAGTCTACAAGGACAAAAAATAACTTCTAGAAAACGGTGAATTGTTTTGGTGCTCTCCTCTTTCCAGTCAAATTGTTTAAGCAACAAGGGTCAATAAAATATATCCTGACATATTAGTGCATAAGTATTACTTCATAACATTTTTTTACTTAATTAAATTCATTTGAGCAGACAGGTTGATTCAGCATATGCAAGTTCATCCTTCAATTTTCTGTTTTCAGAATGTAGTTTGAAGCTAAACTATGGGTATGCTTCTTACCTTTAAGTAGTTCCTGCGTAGGCTGATTATCTGTGACTAATATGCAGGGATGCCTGTGGAATACTGATAAACTGGACTTAGCCCACTCAGAAAAATATGGATTTATTTACGTACCTGATTAACTGTTTAAACCCGCTTTTATCAACACGTAAATTAAGTTCTTACATACATTAGAGCACTTCAGGCTTTGAAAACTATGAAAAACGTTTGGGACCCTGTTTATTAGGGATCCTTTAGAAAACTGTTGTAAATTTTGTTAAGAATGTTAAGAAGTTTAAAAAACAGATGCAAGCAGATTTTTATAGACATCATCCTTGACAAATTGTGTCAGCCCTACATGTCAGGCAGCGAGTCATAAGACACTGACACTAAATGCTCTGATTGCATGGTACCCCTGTCATTTAAGACCTAAAGAAAATGCTTTTCTTGAGGATAAAAAGGTGAAAGATGACTTTAGAAGCAGACCTGAACCATAGCTTAATGCTGCTCCTGATAATGATAACCTTCCAGTAATACGAAGTAGCCAAATGACAGAGCCAAACATACCTCTGGCACTACAGCAAAACAAAATGCCCAAGATAATTCCAGTTACCTGAGTTGATGAAATAATATTAGTAACCTAGTAATATTATTTGATGTTATTTGGCCACAGCTTTCCATTGGTCAAACAAAGGTTTCACATCTTAGCTTGTTCCTTTGCTCACAACCAAAGCCAAACTTCATATCTGCTAATGGACTTTAATAGCTCAGATGATTATGAAAACATCTATGAAGATATTCTATGCCAAATATAGGTCACACATGACAAAGGTTTCAAGCACTGTAAGATGCTAAAAAATAATTGGAGAAAGAACATCGGGGCTTTACCAACCAGGTTTTTGAATGGATCCATGGAGGGCTAAATGTTTGTACGACCATCGTACACATTGGGAGGAAAAGGCAGAGGTTCCAGGTCAGAAGAAATTGAATCTGACACCTACGCATCAATCTAACAACACTTTTCATTAACATCACAAATCTTTGCCACAAGCCTTTGAACTCCCTGTTCTCTGTGCTGACTGAGACAGGAAGCTAAAGGTAGCTTACTCTAAATAATGGGCTCTTTCCAAACTTCTAAGGAATTTGAATTACATTTGATGAGCTCAGAATAGAAGACTGTTCAAAACTACTCTAAATGACTTTACATTTAAGAACAATGTACTAAAACTAATTTGTGACCATAAGTTTTATTCTTTATGTGAATATTGATTCCACAAGCCTTACAACATTTATTCTGCATTAACAATTTGATCTATCTGGACCATTCTTAAATATTTTACATTTTAAGATGGTAATCCATATTTTTTAAAAGCAGCATTAGCCCTTCACAGAAGCTACAACTTAAATTAGAACCCCAGCATTATCCAGCAGACGAGCATAGAAACTCAAGGGAAGAAAACTGGTATATCATCTAAAGAAATATAATGTTGTGGTTCCTACTGTTTGACAAACAAGTCATCCATTCATACATTTTCTATATTGTCTATCAGAAGCAAGGTTGTGGGGATTTGGGTGGGGGTGGGGGTGGGGGTGGGGAGTTGCCCATCTCCAGCGATTATTGGGTGAGAGGCAGTTACACCCTGGACAGGTTGCTCTTCCATTGCAGGGCAACACCGAGACACTCAGGACAAACAACCAGTGAAGGGCATCTTACATTACAAAAGTAATTAGTTATAGTTACAAATGACTTTTTCCAAAGAATGCAGAAAGCTAGATCACTCAGGGTATCCGCACACCCCGCAATCATCACTGACAAATGCTTTCTTCCTGCAGCTGAAGTGTGGCTGTCAGAAACATCGCTTCAGCCACACTTTAACGCACCACTTTATATCTCCAGTAATGGTATCGGTGTTGCAAAGATAGGAAAAGTAATTAGTTAGACTACTCCGTTCATTTTTTTGTTTTAAACAGAAATGCTTAAAACTTTCTTAAGAACCTATTGGTTCTTTTTTTTATCTTAAAAAAAATAACTAGCACAAGTCGATCATCTATGATTAGCACAAACCATTACCTGTCTATCTAAAGCCATGTGATTGTCCAACACAGCAAAAAGTCAAATCATCTGCATTTCCGTTGCTTTAGGGATCGACTACACTGATATCCAGCAATCTAGAGCCCAACCTCAGTCCCTGTGCCTCCTCTCACATAATTGCTCTCTCGTCATCCCAACACAGACATTTAGTTGGTAAACAGTGAAAGGATTGCTTAAAGTAAGGTCCACTGGGTTGTTCCGGATTGCCCCCCCCATTCTGAACCCGAGCAGTGTTTTCTTGTTTTGACTTCTGTGCTCATCATGGATTGTCCATAACGAACACCATGTTCAAGCATAAGTGTGTTCATGTGTGCACTTGGCAACAGGACACCCTAGGCCGCAGCTTGATGATTGACTTGGTTGTCGTTTAATCTGATCTGTGGCCACATGTTTTGGACACTCGGGTGAAGAGAGGGGAGGAGCTATCAGCCGACCACTACCTGGTGGTGACTCGGCTCCAGTGGTGGGGGAGGACGCCGGACAGACCTGGCAGGCCCAAACGTGTTGTGAGGGTCTACTGTGAACGTCTGGCAGAGTCCCCTGTCAGAAGGAGTTTCAACTCTAACCTCCGGCAGACATTCCAACACGTCCCGGGGGAGGAGGGGGCCATTGAGTCAGAGTGGGCCATGTTCCGTACCTCTACTGCCTCCATTGTCGAAGCGACTGACCATAGTTGTGGCCTCAAGGTGGTCGGTGCCTGTCGCAGAGGTAACCCTCGAACCCGCTGGTGGACACCAGCAGTTAGGGATTCTGTCAAGCTGAAGAAGGAGTCCTATCAGGCCTTTCTGGCCTGTGGGACCCCGAAAGCAGCTGATAGGTACCAGCAGGCCAAGTGTAGTGCAGCTCAGATGGTTGCTCAGGCAAAAAGTTGGGCATGGGAGGAGTTTGAAGAGACCATGGAGAACGACTTCCATGTGGCTTTGAAGCGATTCTGGTCCACCATTCGGTGTTTCAGGGGTGGAAGCGGTCTGCCACCAACACTGTTTACAGTTGGGGTGGTGTGCTGCTGACCTCGACATGGGATGTTTTGGGTCGGTAGATGGAATACTTCGAAGACCTCCTCAATCCCATCGACACGCCTTCCTGTTTGGAAGCAGAGTCTGGGCACTTTGGAACGGGCTCTCCAATCTCTGGTGCTGAGGTCGCCGAGGTTGTTAAAAAGCTCCTTGGTGGCAAGGCTCCAGGGGTTGATGAGATTCGCCCGGAGTTCCTCAAGGCTCTGGATGTTGTAGGGCTGTGTTAGTTAATGCGGCTCTGCACAATTGCGTGGATATCGGGGGAAGTTCCCTTGGATTGGTAGACCAGGGTTGTGGTCTCCTTAAAAAAGGGAGACCACAGAGTGTGTTCCAACTATGGTGGAATACACTTCTGAGCCACCCTGGTAAGGTCTTGGAGAAGACGTTCGACTGTGTCCCTTGGGGAGTCCTGTGGGGGGTACTCCGGGAGTATGGGGTACCGGGCCCTTTGATAAGGGCTGTTAGGTCCCTGTATGACCGGTACCAGAGTTTGGTTCGCATTGCAGGCAGTAAGTCGGACTCATTTGAAGTGAGAGTTGGACTCCGCCAAGGTTGCCCTTTGTCACCGATCCTGTTCATAACATTTATGGACAGTATTTCTAGGCACAACCAAGGTGTTGAGGGGATCCGTTTTGGTGACTTCAAGATCAGGTCTCTGCTTTTCGCAGATGATATGGTCCTTTTGGCTTCACCTGAACGCGATCTACAGCTTTTGCTGGAACGGTTCACAGCCGGGTGTGAAGCGGCTGGGATGGGGATCAGCACCTCTAAATCTGAGACCATGGTCTTGAGCTGGAAAAGGGTAGGGTGCCTTCTTCGGGACGAGGATGGGGTCCTTCCTAAAGTAGAGGATTTCAGGTATCTGGGGGTCTTGTTCACGAATAAGGGAAAAATGGGGTGGGACATCTATAGATGGATTGGTAAGGCATCTGCAGTTATGCGGGCGCTGTACCGGTCTGTCGTGGTGAAGAGAGAGCTGAGCCGAAAAGCAAAGCTCTCGATTTACCGGTCGATCTACGTTCCTACCCTCATCTATGGTCAAGAACTCTGGGTGGTGACAGAAAGAACAAGATCATGGATACAGGCAGCTGAAATGAGTTTCATCCGCAGGGTGGCTGGGATCTCCCTTAGAGATAGGGGGAGAAGCTCGGTCATCCGGACAGGGCTCAGAGTAGAGCCGCTGCTCCTCCACATCGAGAGGAGCCAGTTGAGGTGGCTCAGGCGTCTGGTCAGGATGCCTCCTGGACGTCTCCCTGGTGAGTTGTTCCGGGCACGTCCCACCAGGACGAGGCCCAGAGGAAGACCCAGGACTCGTTGGAGGGACTATGTCTCCTGGCTGGCCTGGGAACACCTAGGGCACACATGTCAAACTTAAGGCCCGGGGACCATATCTGGCCCTCCAAAATAATTTATGTGGCCTTCTAAACTCTAGAGAACCCTATGAATAGAAAATGTAAGTTCTTTTTTTGTGCACACCAATACAATTTTATAAATAAAATCAATGTTTATTTAAACAGTCCATAATCAGATAATTATGTAAAGTTGTTCAGGATTATTTAAATTGAAGATTTACATTTGGAATGCGGAGGGGGATTTTAACAGTTTATTATAGTTGTATCAATACTTTCTGCCACAACCGGCCCTTTAAGGATATTCATTAGCTTCAGGTGGCCCAAAATGGAAATTAGTTTGACAACTCTAGGGAGTCCTCCCGAGGAGCTGGCCCAAGTGGCTGGGGAGAGGGAAGTCTGGGTCTCTCTGCTTATGCTACTGCCCCCGTGACCCGACCCCGGGTAAGCGGAAGAAGATGGATGGATGGAATATCATTTAAGTTTTAACTTTTCTGAAACACAGGATTTTGGGTTTTCATGTTAGTCATATTATTTGTAATTTGAAAGAAATAAAGGATTGAATTCTTACTGTATGTGGAATGAAGTTATATTTAAAATAAGAGTTCCACTTTCTGATAGACAGAAGATATTGAACATTTTTACAACGTAACTTTTTTTTGTTATTAAATCTGATTGTTTAGAGTGTGAAAACTGTTTGGTCCATTCCGTCTCTGCTTCTGTTGTAACACCTCCCAAGTTCCAGGATATATTATAAACATCTCACTTCTTCAGATGTACTCTAAATGACAAATTAACAACAATATTACTGGGTTCAAAATATAATTGTTACCACAGCAAAGGAACTCATGATGTGTGTAGAAGGATAGGATGCAATGCTTGGCTAACATTTTCAGTCTCTTCAGACAAGATACTTTAAGCAAAGTCTGACTCACTGGAGCGGCCATTCTTAGACACACATTTATCAAAGTGAAGAATATTGGTTTTAGTTATAAGGACATATCACGGTGCACCATGACAAGTGGAGAACAGAGTGTTTGTTTATTATACGTTATTGATTTTAAACATAATAAATGAAACTTCTATAGCAACATGACAAAAAGAGCATATGGTCAATACTTAGAGGACCTTCCAAGAAACCACAATATGTTTTTTTTTTCCGAGGAGTATGTTTATGAAGACACAAAGAGGCTCCTTCTATATACTAACCCTTTATTAAGTATTGTTTGCTGTTCATAAAAAGTGTATAAACTAATTTCATCTGGTGGTTTGATAAAATATATTTTTTTGTGAAAATCTCTTTTGAGAGTTGAAACACTTCAGAGTATAAACCGCTTTAAACTTGGTTTAATTTAGAGCTACGTACCTTAAAGCAGAATGTTAGAAAACTAGAGAGAAAATGGCGCTCCACGCATTTACAGGATTCTTATTTAGTGTGGAAAAATAGTCTATTGCTATAAAGATGAAAAATATGCTGTTCTGGCTGTTCGAAGGCTCTTTTTATAATCAAGGAGAATAAAAATAATCCTAGGTTTCTTTTTAATACAGTTGCCAAACTCACACAGGATCATAGCTCTGTCGAGCCAACCATTCCCCCAGCTCTCAGTAGTGACGACTTCATGACACTTTTTATAAATAAAATGGACTCTATAAAAAATAAGATAAATGTGAACCTTCCCAATATGCTTGCTTCTTCCTTAGTTAATGAGGCAGCATCAAAAATGGTTGAACCTAGTATATGCTTGAACTGCTTTAATGCAGCTGAACTTTCAGATCTACTAAAATTATTAGCTTCATCAAAACCTTCAACTTGCATGTTAGATCCAGTCCCAACTAAACTTTTAAAAGAGGTTTTCCCTTTGATTGCTGCTCCAATTTTAGATATAATGAATCTATCCTTAGTAAATGGATATGTACCACAGGAGTTTAAGATTGCTCTAATTAAACCTCTACTTAAGAAACCATCTCTTGATCAAAACGACTTAATTAACTATAGACCGATATCTAATCTTCCCTTCTTATCTAAAATTCTTGACAAAATAGTTGCACACCAGATATGTGAGCATTTAAGCAATAATGAGCTGTTTGAGAATTTTCAGTCAGCCTTTAGAGCTCATCGCAGCACTGAAACAGCTCTGGTGAAGGTTACTAATGATATTCTTAGAGCCTCAGACAATGGACTGATGACCATTCTGGTCCTGTTAGATCTCAGTGCTGCCTTTAACACTGTTGATCACAATATTCTCATAGAAAGGCTTCAAAGTGTCGGTCAAATAGGAACAGCACTAGGCTGGTTTAAATCTAATTTGTCCAAAGATTTCAGTTTGTTCAGGTAAACAATAGATCTTCCTCGGCCTCAATGGTTACTTGCGGAGTACCACAGGGTTCGGTGCTTGGGCCGATCCTTTTTACTATATATATGCTTCCTATTGGTAAAATCATTAGGCAGCATGGGATAAATTTCCATAGTTACGCAGATGATACACAGCTATATCTATCCATAAATCCTGATGAATCCAATCAGTTAGGTAGACTACAGGCATGTCTGGAAGACATTAAGTTTGGATGACTCTAAACTTCTTGCTTCTCAATTCTGATAAGACAGAAGTTCGTCTTTGGACCAGAAGCTCTGAAAAAGAAACTACTTAGTCAACTCCTTCACCTGGACGGCATTAAATTAGCCTCCAGTAATAAAGCAAAGAACCTCTGTGTTATTTTTGACCAAGATATGTCATTTAGATCTCACATTAAAGAAGTCTCTAGGATTTCCTTTTTTCACCTTAGGAATATTGCAGAAATTAGAACCATCCTGTCCAGGAGTGATGCTGAAAAACTAGTCCATGCCTTTGTTACTTCAAGGCTGGATTACTGTAACTCTCTATTATCAGGTAGTCCAAAGAATACAATTAAAAGTATTAAGTTAGTCCAAAATGCTGCTGCAAAGGTTCTAATGAAGTAAAGAAGAAGATATCACATTTCCCGTGTTTTTGCTTCTATTCACTGGCTCCCAGTAAAATCTAGAATATAATTCAAGATCCTCCTTCTGACATATAAAGCTCTTAATAATCAAGCTCCATCTTACATAAGATACCTGATTGAGCCCTTTGCTCTCAGACTGCAGGTTTACTGGTAGTTCCTATGATTTCTAAAAGTAGAATGGGTGGCAGATCTTTCAGTTATCAGGCTCCCTTCCTATGGAACCAGCTCCCAGGGTTGGTTCGTGATGCAGACAACTTTTCTATCTTTAAAACTAGTCTTAAAACTTTCCTCTTTGACAAAGCTTACAGTTAGAGACAGGTTAGAGAGGTAGCTAGGAAGAGACAGGTTAATGTTAGTAGTCAGGTAGAGTGACAAAAGCTAGGAAGAGATAGGAAGAGGTAGAGTAGCTAGATAGAGATAGATTAATGTAAGCCAGGTAGAGAGTGTTAGTAGCTAGGTCTCCTAGTAGCTAGGAGACAGGTTAATGTTAGTAGCTATGCTGCTTTAGGCTAGGATGTTCGAGGACCTAATTGGAGTCAGTTCCTACTTTCTCTCCTACTTCTCCCCAACTGCATGATGAGCTGTCAATTCAAGCGCTAACCTGTTTCTTTTAGTCTCTTCGTACAGTAGGTCCTCCTGACCCGCTCTGCTTGACGACCCTGATTAAGATGGCATTCCAGTGGAGGAACGTTCTCCACGTCCTGCTACCAACTTCTGCTTCTGCATCAGTTCTGTTGCTCTTTCTGTGTCTCTGCTGCCTTCTCCAAACCCCAGACGGTCTCTGCAGATGACCGCTTATACTGAGCCTGGTTCTGCTGGAGGTTTCTTTCTGTTAAAAGGGAGTATCCTAATATATTTTCTTCATGCTATAACTCTAGACAACGAGGAGTAGCAATATTAATAAATAGAAATACTAATTTTAAAGTAATAGACACAGCTACAGATCCAGAAGGTAGATTTATAATATTAAAACTATTTATAAATAACCAAAAGTTATGTATAGTTAGTATATATGGTCCAAATGTTGACGACCCCTCATTCTTTCATACTTTCTTCTCGGTTCTGGCTAATCACATGGATTGCTCACTTGTTCTTGGGGGAGATTTCAACTTTGGACTAAATGAAGAAATAGACAGGCTCAGTACAGCAGGGACTCAGCGCAGATGGCAATCCATAGATATAGTTAAACAGTACATGAGCGATTATGGACTCTGCGATGCATGGCGATCGCTTCATCCCAACGACAGAAAATACACTTTTTACTCAAACGTACATCATTCTTATTCTAGATTGGACTATTTGTTAGTCAGCAGCTCACTGTTGAATGACATTTCAGACACTGAGATACATCCTATAGTGATCAGCGATCACACTCCTGTTTCTTTAAATTTAGCAAATAAAATTGCAACCCTTCAATATAAAAATTGGAGATTTAATACATCATTACTTAAGGATAAAGAATTTATTAAATATATTGAAAAAGAATGGGCTTCATACATGGAATTTAATGATCTCCCTGGTATGTCGCCATCCACTCTATGGGAAGCAGGGAAAGCTGTGATTAGAGGTAAAATAATTTCATTCTCATCAAATAAAAAGAGAACAGAAAATAAACATGTTCAGGAATTAGAAGAAACTATTAAATCATTAGAACCTTCCCTGGATAAAGAGAGCTTAAGTAAAATAAGGAAAGCAAAATTAGAATTAAATGAAATTATTAATAAAAGGACGCAGTTTTTAATCCAAAGACTTAGAATAGAAAACTTTGAACATAGTAATAAATCAGGTAGCTTCTTAGCTAATCAATTAAAAATAAATAAAGAAAAAACAACTATATCTGCAATCAAAGACAAAATTGGGAATATAATATATGACCCTGAAAAAATAAACAACACTTTCAAAGAATTTTATGAGACGTTATAAGGCCCTCCAATCCATGCCTAATAATAAAGCTCCAGGTCCAGATGGATTTCCAGTAGAGTTCTATAAAGAATTCAGGAATATTCTGGGACCAACATTTTACAAAATGTTGCAGGAAACAAAGGAAAATGGTCGAATACCACCAAACATGAATTCTGCCTACATCAATCTTCTATTAAAACCAGGAAAAGACCCTATGTCTCCTACCAGTTATCGTCCCATTTCTCTTATTAATGTGGATCTGAAAATAATTTGCAAAGCTCTTGCAAGAAGGATAGAGAAAATAACACCTCTAATAATCCACCCTGATCAAACAGGTTTTATAAAAGGTAGGCTCTCTTCAACAAATTCACGTAGATTAATAGATTTAATAGATTATTCCCACTGTAAAAACGTCCAAACTAATATATTATCTTTAGATGCAGAAAAAGCATTTGATAGAGTTACTGGAAATTTTTATTTGCAGCCTTAAATAAATTCGGATTCAGTAATTCTTTTGTAAACTGGTTAAAAATATTATACAGCTCACCAACAGCATGTATTAGGACCAATAATCAAACATCATCAAGGTTCTTTCTTCAGAGAGGTACCAGGCAGGGATGTCCACTTTCTCCCTCCCTCTTTGCTATTTTTATTGAACCATTAGCAGCAACAATCAGGCAAAATAATAATGTTAAAGGTATACAATGCAACAAAATAGAACATAAAATCAGTTTATACGCAGATGATGTACTACTTTTTCTACAGCATTCACAAACTTCCTTGTATCAGGTAATTGAGTTAATAAAATCTTACTCAAGAGTTTCAGACTATTCCATAAATTGGTTAAAATCTACAGTCCTTCCAATCAACTGTTCTTACCAGAGTCCTGTTGCTTTACACCTCCGGTTGGGAAATATTACATATCTAGGTATCCATATCTCACCAAGACTGGCAGACTTATCTAAGCTAAACTACGTCCCACTTTTAAAAAAATTGGAAGATGATCTGGCAAGATGGAAATCCCTTCCAATATCACTTATTGGAAGGGTAGCTACAATAAAAATGATGGTTTTGCCTAGAATCAATTATTTATTCTCAATGATCCCAAGCAAACCATCACCTGATTGGTTTAGATCTCTGGACTCTTCTGTTTCTAAATTTCTTTGGAAAGATAACCCCCCACGTATCAGCTTAAAAACACTACAGAAGTCCAAAGATAAAGGAGGTCTAGACCTACCAAACTTTCGTCATTATTTCTTAGCCAACAGACTCCAATACACATCAAGATGGGTAAAACACAGTTATATCGATGAGTGCTGGGTAGATGTAGAACAGACACTATGCAATAAGATAAAACTTTCAGATCTACCTTTTGTTAGCTCAAATATAAAACAAAATGAAGGTTTTAAAAGTATTAATATCAGCTCCTCTCTGACAGCTTGGTGGGAATTTCTTAAAATGACAAAGACCTCACTAGTCCCATGCAGGCGTACACCCATCTGGAATAACCCGGATATCTTACAAAAAAAATGCATGATTAACTTTCCAGGCTGGAGTTGTAAAGGAATTGAATACCTGGAGCATATATTTGATGGAACAGACTTTATCCCCTTTAATACATTGGTTACACAATTCGGAATTAACAAGAATAAATTCTTAGAATACCAACAAATTAAATCAATTATAAAAATAAATTTAGGCTCAATACAGTTGATTTACAAATTCCAGGAAAAGTTTTAGACTTCCTTAATCTTAACCCTCCCAAACTGCTATCTAAAATATACAAAACATTAAATAGAATAGATGAATCAATAGCCCTTCCTATTTCAAAATGGGAGATGGACTTGTCCATCTCAATAGACCAAAACCTCTGGTCTCAAATTTCATTAAGAACCTTTACATTTCTTAAAAATCCTAATCTACGATTAATACAATAAAAAATCCTTCATAGAGTGCATTATACAGGGCAACGGATGTTCAAGATGGGTTATACGCCGTCTGATACCTGTTTACAATGTACAAGCAATCTACCAGACAATTATATTCATGCTCTTTGGTTCTGCCCACCTGTTAAGAAATATTGGTACCAGATATGTTAAGATCTATCAAAGTGTCTGAAATGTAATATCACACCTGCTCCCACAGTTTGCTTGCTGGGAAATGTAGATAGAGTTACCATGGATACAAAGTCTATGCAATTATTTTACATCGCCTTATGCATCGCTAAGAAAAATATCCTCTTGAACTGGAAAAATAAAAATACTCTGAATATTAATCAATATAGAGATCTCCTTCTGGATTACATTGGTCTAGAAACGGCATCTGCCTCCACATCTGATCAATCTTTCTGGTCACCCTTGATCAGTTCCATCACCTAGTGGGGTCGGGCCCTTGATTCCGTTCTGAGGGACACGGTTGCCGATGTGGAGCTTAAGGGTTGGTGGTGACTGCGGGGAGGTACTTGGGGGTGGGTCCGCTTGCGGTTCGGCGGTAGGTGCCGTGACCCTCGCCTGGGGTGGGACTTTGGGGGCTTTGTGTGGTGACTCCTAGTGGCTGCATGCGGCGCCTTAGAGGGGTTGTGCTGGCGGACACGGGTTACTGGCCTGGTGCTGTGCTGCTCTGGGGGGGTCTGGGCTGGGCCTGGGGCTCGAGATTCTGGGGCGGCGTGCCCCCCGGCTGGGGCCCTGGCTGGGGCTTGGCCGGGGGGGGCCGCTGCCGTCGGTGCCGGCTGGGGGGGGGCTGTGGTCGGCCGATGATTGGCGGGCGCTGCTGCCCTTTCCATCTCCCCGGGCTGGTTCTTGTCGCTTGCTCCCCGGTGGCCGCTTGCCGCGTCTGGGCGTCGGCGAGAGTGCGCGGCGGGTGGCCGGTGTCTCCGGGCCCGATCGGCTATATTGACACTGGACATGGCTCCTGGGTCTTGGTCTTAGCCCTCGCGGGGGTGCTGAGGTGGGGGCCTCTGGCCGGTGTTGGTCGGCCTCCACGGTGACTGACCGGTTGGTGGGGTGTGGGCTGGTGGGTGGAGGTGCTGGGTTCTGTTGCCACCCGGCCATCGGGCGGTAGTAGCAAGGCTGGAGGATGCCGGCCTGGGGATTGGCCGCCCGGGACTTCGGTCTGCTCACGGGCCTGGCGCGGCATGTCCGGGGTACCCGAGTCGGTGGTGCGCCGGGTTCCGGCCTCGGCGCGGGGGCCCTCGGATGCTGGCGGTGCCTGGGGCGTCTCTTATTGGCGGGAGGCTTTTTACCATCTAGCACAGGCGCTCTTTTTAACGGGATGCGCTTGGGACGGGAGGGGGTTGTGCGTTGAGAGGGGGGGCAATACTCAACCTGGTGGCTTAGTGTCATGTGTTTTGGTTAGGCAGTGAGAATGTGGGGATGGATTTTAAGGTATGCCCCTGGGACATGGGGCTGGTGATTGCCGGGGGCCCCCATGGGGCTCGTGGGTGCCGCTGCCGTGGGGGCCCCAAACAAAAACAAAAAACTTGACGTGCTGGGGCCTCCCACCCCTGGTGGATCGGGCAGAACGGGGGTGCCTATTGGAGTCAACCGGGTGAGCTGGCTCCCTGGGGTTGGCAATGGTCACCCCAGTTATTTTCTCCCCATCCCCATGCCTCTGTCTCTCCATGCCCTCTGTCCACCTGCTCCTTCATTCTACCATTCACAAGGCCTTGGGACGTGGGCACGTCACTGGGGTGCGGGATGGAGCTTCCGTCTTCGCTACCCGGTGGCGGCCTGGGTCCCGATTTTATTGAGCAACATTTACATGGAACGCACATGTAGGGACCTGGTGGTGTGGCGCATTGGCGCTGGGACCCCTCATGGGGGGCCCCCTATAGGGGCCCGTTGTGGGGGCCTCGCCTGTGGTGCCGGCACCCACTGGTTAAACGCATCTAGACACTGAGGGCCCGGGGGGGGAGATGGGGGTACCCGGCAGTATTCCCATGTCCCCCCCCTCTGTTTTAAGTGCACATTAGAACAACACGCAACAACACCACATTGAGCTGGGGGAGAGAGGCTGGGGGGTCTTTCCACACCCCTTTTCGTTGGACCATCAGGGGTCGGAGCCCGGATAGAACATCACGCCGTCTGGTCGGGGTCCTGGGCTGGTGGGCTGCTCTTGCCGGTGTGGGGCCTTGGCGGTCTACTTGTCCCCGTCCTGGTGGGCAAAAGGGGTCTGTCTCCTGGGTGCAGGGGCAGGGTTCTCTACTGGGGGGGCGTCTGTACCTGGGCCTGGGAGTACGATGATGAAAGGAGTTGAAACGGAGCGAGTGTGTGTGTGAGAGTCGCAAGTGCGTGAGGTGCGAGCTGTGCTGAGCGCAGTTTTTTCGTATGTCCTGTATTTGTAAGAATGTGTACGCATGAGAGGGAGGGTACCTATGAGTGTCTCTGTCTGTCTATGTCTACCTGTCAGGTTGGGTGTTTGGCTTCCCTCTGGCCTGATGCGTCTTCTTCCCCTCAGTTACTCCCCGTCTGTCCATGACGTCAGGAAATTGAACCCACAGTAATCACTAATAAAGATTTTTCATACATATACATCAAGTGGCGTACTACAGCGAAGCTGTAATACTCTGCTTGGGAAAGTAAAACTGTTGGGCTTGTACTTGGTACTCAGACACCAATTCTGAGTAGCATACTGGGCATACAGGGCACGTTAAAAAAAAAAGAAAAAAAAAAAGGGAGTTTTTCCTCTCCACTGTCACTTCATCCTTGCTCAGTGTGAGGGATTGCTGAGAAGTCCCGACGCAATCTTCTGTGGTTCTGTAATTCCTAGATTAAACATTGTATTGTAATAACTTTTCTTGTAAAGTGCCTTTAGATGACATTTGTTGTGAAATGGCGCTATATAAATAAACTGAATTGAATTTAATTGAATTAAAATAAGAAAAAAAATCCTATTTTCTTTCTGAGTTGTATTCGGTATAACTCAATAATAATTGAACTTGTCTCCTGAAATCCTTAAAGAAGCAGGGGGCTGGATTTCTAAAATAAATTATATTCATATTCATTTTTGTAATTGTATTGGGTAATGAAACGATATAAACTAAGTAAAATGAGCCCACCCATGTGTAATCCCATTATGTTGAACAGTCTGTGTGCTGGAAAATAGTCTCCGATTCGGTGGCCAAATTTCCCGGATGCGACCGCAATCTACAATTCTTGCAAGAACCCGGACTTCAAACACTATTTACTTCGTCGCTAGACATGTTGCTTGTTGTCGTACAGGTGCCGATGTGCGCAATGTGCGGTGGCCTGAAAGTATGCTACGCCACTGATTTATTTACTTTTTGTGCTCCCTCCTGCGGTGGCTGCAGTTACTCGCACCGCTGGCTGCGGCAGTCGCTACTTTTATTTCTTCAATCCGGCTCCCTGTTCCTTTAAGATAAGTTTTTTTAATTAATACAATAAGAAACCACTAATCAGGCCTGAAATATAGGTGTAATAATGGACTCAGAACTGAACCTCCAGGGTCACATAAAGCCAATAACAAGTCTTGGCCTCTTTCGCATAAAGAACATTTCAACGATTAAAAGACTAATGTTACAGGAAAGTAAAGCACATCACCACAGTTCCAAAGTCCTTACACTGGCTTCCTGTAGCTCATGGAATTCAAAATACTTCTACTAGTTTATAAATTATTGAATTGCTTAGCGCCAAAATACTACTGATTATCCTGAATATACTGACCAAAAATTTAAAAGTTAGATTAGATGTCAAATAAATACTGATATGCATTTTCTATGTTTTATGAAATATACTGTTTATAAAATAGCCTACACAAGTATGCCTTTAGCATGAGCATATATCATTATAGAATTATGAACTCCAAAAGAGGCATTGAAGAAAACAGAAAGCACAGTTGAAGTCAGCTATACTAGATCAAGATGATAAATGTATGTTAAAATTGTATTCATTTTGCATGTGTACTTTATAAGCAGAAAAACAACTTCAATGTGTGTGGACAAATGTGAAGCCTAAGTGCTACAACATTGTTAATACCTTTACACAAAAGAAAGCGACAACCCTGTAAAAGTTAAAATGTAAAAATGCAATTGTAACTAAATCGTATAATGTAAAATATATTTTAAACGTCCATATTATCTATTAAATTAATCCTATTAAATATGAAAGGTTATCTGTAGTCTAATTATTATGTTATTTTTGTGTGACTGAGTTATAAAGTGAAAGTTGGTGATATTTTTGTCCTCTCTTCATTAATTTGTTGACCGTCTCTATACCACACTGATCAGCACTGTACATACAGAGCTGATCCATCCACTGTCTGGATGTCAGAACTTGGTAAAAAAAATGCAAAATTGTCTTGCCTTGCCTACTTGAAAACGTGCAATACATATCAAATTAAATTGAAAACGGCACATCATTATAGATTGTGCATGATTGAGAATTTTTTTTACAACCTATGAAACTATATCAAAGTATTCAAATAAATATTTTTAGTCCTACTCCCCTAAAGATATAAAACTATTATCAGTTTATTTGTAATGCCTCAGTGGTCATTGTATCTGTCGGTCAAATAATGACCAATAACATCAGAACATCTTGGAAAAACAAAACAGGATGCTAAATGACGAGGTAGTTATTTTTTTGACCCTGTCAATGACATTTTTATACAAAGGAAGAACTGATTGAAGTGGTTAGCATTAGTGACTGGTAAGTTTACAGTGCAAACAATAAATCAACCAATTATGACATTTATTTTCCAGTTTAATCTACTGATTCACTGATTCTAAATGACAGTTTCCAGCAAAACAATATTTTATTCATTTACAATAAACTTTCACATTTACTGGACAACAAAAAACTGTAATGTAATAGATTTATAGATGTAAAGGATCATATAGAACTGGACTGTAACTATTAATGATTTTCATTTCTTTACACAAAAATAAGACTAACATTCCTGTGGATATTATGAATGACTTGAATATGTAAGTTTTATTTTTTTGTCTGGTTTACATTTATTTTGATAACATTTTGGCAAAAACTCTGCAGAAGGTAATCTCTCTTCACAGATTTCATTTAGTAGACCTAAGGTGGAGACACACTGTATACCTTACCCCTGATTCCCATTCAGGGAAAGCCTGTGTCCGTCTGTTTTAGCTGTAGTCAGTTGGCAGGATGAGTTGGCACAAAAATCTGTTAATGTGAGGTGTGGTGAATACTGGAGTTGGAAGTGTGTGAGGGGAACAGACGATATACTCAGTCAAAGTCAGACAAACATGTTTGCTTTTTTTCTGGAGGCAGTCGGGTAGTGTGAACTGATTACCTACTTAACTGTGGATGTACACTGTCCACTGCCATTGAAATAGAATTTGTATTTGTATAACACAATATGAAGATGAAAGTGAAATCTAAAGTACAGTAAATAATCATAAGCCTAGCTAAATTAACTAAATTGTCCAAACAAACCTATTTAACCTGCATCCTTAATGTTAGTTCCTACCCAAACATTATATTGCTGTCTTTTAAGATAGAAATAACATGTTGTGATTAAAACCAACATTGACAGTCATTCCTAAAACCACAGAAAAACCTCACAAATCCTTATCTTTGTGTAGGAAGCAGAGCCTTTGCATCTGCTGTGTCCACTCCATTATCTAAAACCAGGATTTCATTTTTTTTTATATTTCAAAACTAGTCCACAAACGTTTGCCCATGCATCATCAATCCCCTCAATATTAGTTTATTCCTTTGACTTTAGTCACTTTTAGGCTTCATTCATACTTGATACTCCGGTAGACTCGGTTCGACTGGGGTCCAAAATTGCAATGTCGTTGCTGTTTTTAGCTTGTGTGGTTAGCATTCACACTGGCTTCTTACTATCAGAAAGTCCAGAGATTTGAGCAACGATTTAAACTCTCCGCCTGTGGTGGTGCTGTTGTAGAGTTGTACTTGATCCTGCCATGATGGAAACTTCCAGTACATTGGAATGTAAACAAACCCACAAGAGCAGCAGATTAAAGTAGTAAGGACTAATGTCACAGAAGGACCTTGAAAAACTGAACCATGCGTTCATCTTCATTTGGATTGTCTACTGCAACAGCGTCCTCACAGGTCTACCTAAAAAGTCAATCAGACAGCTGCAGCTGATCCAGAATGGTGCTGCCCGTGTCCCTCATTAGAACCAGGAAAGTTGAACACACCACCCCAGTTCTGAAGTCCTTACACTGGCTCCCTGTAGCTCAGAGAATATACTTTAAAATACTCCTACTAGTTTCTAAATCACTGAACGGTTTAGCACCAAAGTATGTTGGAGATATGCTGTCACCTTCAACTCTAGCTTACCAAACATTCCTAGAATTAGAACTAAACAGGGAGAGGCAACTTTCAGCATCTATGCTCCACAAATCTGGAACAAACATCCAGCAGAATGCAAAAATGCTGAATCTTTTGGCTCATTTAAATCAAAGATTAAAACTCTACTATTCAGATCTGCCTTTGAGTCCTAAATTGCGTCTTTGACCTCTTTTTGATTTTTCGTGGTGTGATTTTGATAATTATTTTCTAACAAATTGTGTTTTATCTGTTTTTAATCTATATTCTTTTGCATAAATTTGTTCTTAAATTTCATGCTCTCACATACATTAAATTTTTCATGCTTCAGTTACTGAATGCCTTTTTTTAGTAATTATCTGTTTAATTTTCGTATTTTATCATGTATTTGGTTTAATTACCACTGAATCATGTAAAGCACCTTGAATTGCCTTTGTGTTGAAAAAGTGCTATATAAATAAAATTGCCTTGCCAAGTTTTAGGATTGATCTGTTGTGTTTGGCAAATGTGCCAGATAAATACTGCCGCAGTAACTTGGGATGACATAGAATTAGATGGAGGACTATGTTTTTTATATAAGATGACTGAGACAACTCTATATGAGCAATTTGCAATGAGTAACACTGCCTGAATGCAACATCCAGCACAGATGGCCTCCTTATCCAGAATTTGAACAAGGTATGTACCAAATCCAGCCTTTATCTCTCCAGCATTAGTGGTTCTTTAGATTGTATTTACCCAGGATGCCCTGTAAATTAGTCCGCTTCCTGCTTTTGGTGCGGCCCCGGTCCGTTTACCATTCACACATGCAATTGAACCAAAGCAAAGTTCGTTTTTTTTGGTCCAAATCAGAGTTCGATTGCCCATTCACACCTGCCCAAACTTACTTTCCTGGCAAACAAACTAGAGTTTGTTTCAAGCGGACTAAATAGGGCCGGTGTGAATGCACCCTTAATCACTTTTGATATCAAAAGGTTCTCAGAGATTTTCAGTCTAAGCTTTTTAAATTTTTATTCATTGATTTTATATTATTTTGCACGTGTTAAAAAACAAAAATTACAAATGCCAAAAAAAAAGAAATTGACAAGCACTGATATAATAAACAGAGAAAAAAAAAGCTTGGAATTTTTGTGAGTAAAATCGGTTCGTGTGTGGGGTCTCACACCCGCACGCACACTGGAATTTTGTATTGCCTTGTGTGTTCAGATGTGAAACGGCGGATTTTCAGTCTTTCAATTGAGACTCAACAACCAGTCTGTAAGTATGAACACCTTTTTTTTAAAATCTGTGAATATGAAAGTGGTGTACTCTGTCCCAAGCTTTACAGTGGCTTTATCTCTACATACATCCCTTAAGTAATCTCTAAGTGTAGTCTCTTTAGCTGCCCATGCGTGGTGCCTGTGTCACTATAGTTTTGAATAAAACCATTCAATCCCACGTCTCCTCATCTACCAGAGCATTTCACAGTTTTAGATCACTTGGAGCTTTGAGAAAATTTAAAAACTTTAAACCCCAGATCATTTGACATTGACCCAGACACTTCATCCTCCATGTTTGTGTGAACCTAAAGGTCAACTGACAGCTGCTCATGACTAATGTATGCCATATGCACAGATGCATGAAATATCACTAAAATCAGATGTAGCCATTGTTGAAAAGTTTTACAATGTTTCAATTAAAATGTTGATGTCAAAAGATTCTAGTCTCCTATTAATCAGGTCAACCTATTGTAGCAACCCAAGTAAATAGCTGTTTCTGTTTGTGTTTCTTACAGAATACCGACCCTTACCCTCACCTTGAGATTTCCATAAGCGTTCCCAAAACCAGCATGTTTGAGAACAGAGGTTAATAAGCTCAAAAGAAGAAAACAGAGCAGGGTTGCTGTTATACGTTCAGCCTTCCTAGTGTCTACTGAAAGTCTCGCTCACTGTTAAGTCACAGACAAAATGAACTGCTTACAGTAAGTCGAAATAATCCAACTTAGGGTCTTCTTCCTTCAGTAAACACTTTAGCACTGAAGAGTTGTTATTGTGGCCTTTTGGCTATACTAAGGTACAGAGCACTTACTGACCGGAAGAATAATACATTGTTACATTTCTTGCCCACTGGTGCTCAGTCAGGCCAGTCATGCAGAAAATCGACCATTTCCAGTCACTAGCCAATTTCTTGGTGCCACTCAACTTTGTTTCATTTGGTTTTTGTTTGTTTTTGTTTTTAGAGAGGGACTGGGGATACCTTTTTATATTTGGGTATTTACAGAACTAAAACCAATTTGTATAGGCAGTTTAAAATTAAAATAGAAAAGAGATTGATTAAAAGCAGGGACGCAAATTGTGACCTTGATATTTAATAAGAAAACATAATATATAGATGGATGGATGGATGGATGGATAGATATATAGATAGATAGATATTTTTTCATAAACATCAACAACATCAAAACCTTTCCTGTTAGGTAAGACAAAACACAAACAAACCCCCCAGAATCCTGTGTCCTAGGAGGCTGATTGGAGAATGTGATCCACCTACTGCAGACTGCACACCAGGGGTTAATCAGTCCTTGTTCCAACAAGCGTCATAAGGAGCTGTGGAGAAACAAGCAAACGCCTGATGATTAACCACCACTGGTGTAGTCAACCCATCATTCTACCTAGTGGAAAGGCCCTCTGAGAATCAGTCCTTCCAATCTCCAAACAGTTACCGCCTTGCTGTTTTATGCATCTCCGGTTAAATCTACAGTCTTCCATGGCCATCTCCCATGGTGGTGTAGAAGACAACTACTCAGATCTCTACCTGCTCACTATCCATCACCCCCTCTTCTTGGAAATAACTGGACAGCACGGACAACAAAAAAGTAAACACATTGAACTTAGCTTCTCCTCTAGATTCCTGCATGCTTCCTCCATCCTTCCTCTTCCGGGGCAACCGTAACACCCTATTAAATTACAGTGACCTTCCTCTGTTGACCACCTGAATCCTCTCAGTAGCCAACAAACTCTCCTCTACCAAAGCCAGATGCTTATCCTAAAAAGAAATTTCTTCAATAAAATTGTTCTCACTTTTAGCTGTGCCTCAGTGTTGATTCTGCATGTGGGTTAATCAGCTACCTAAAATCATGACATTTTTATCTCATTTACATATTCCCATCTTTTTCCACATGGGATTTGACTACAGTGTTCTCTTTTTTATGCACAGTGAAACAAAAGACCATGAACATGAAGTTAAATGTGCACAATTAAAAGCTGTAACTTTGTCACTTACCAATGCAAAAGTCTGTCGTGTTCTAAATCATTGTGATCTATGTCGGGGCTAAATGTTGCAACAACTGAAAAGTTCAGCCAGGACCGTCTGGAAAATGCAAAAATTCTCTTTCTGTCATTGACTCTGCTGGAAAAAAAATGTTGACAGAGAGATGCACTTGCTCTTCCTAAACATCAAGCTCTTTGATGACAGCAAGCTGCAAAATGTGCATTTTTGGCACTCCAAATTGTAGCTATCACAGCTGTTTTCATAGATTTGCTTCTCAAAGATGTCTGTCACAGCTTCCCTGACACTGATGCACTTTTTGTTGAGTGTCATTTGTCGTGTGGGCTTTTTTCATCTTAAGAACTGTTTATTTAAAGAATTGGGGGGGGTGGGGGGGGACATCTCCGTATCCATAACCTTACAAAACAAACACTTCCTGATGTGTGACTTTTCTGAGCAGAAAAGTGATTCATAAGAGTAGATATGGATAAAAAGTAAAGAAAAATAAGAATGTATCCCAACCATCGCACTATTTCTGTTTATACAGCAGATGTAGAACAAATATCAGGTTTCCTTAATTTCAGAGAGAAACTATCCATCTTACAGAAATAGCAGTGATGTGAAGACATTTAACAGCAAGAGATTGTGCAGTATTAAAACCTCACATTTCTAGTCAAATCTTGTAAAGTAGTATCCAGCATTTTACAATAGTATGAGGCAACTTTTTCCTTACATTGTAATAAGAACTGATTGCGACAAACAAGAAATGGATGATTTTTAGGCATAGTGTTCTTACCCCATACCAAAAGTTGAATTTTCAAACAATACATTAAAATAACCTAGAACATGCTGTACAAAACACTGGCATAACAGAGTTTTTTTTTATAATGTGAATTAAACAACCTTACAATAATGGTACTGTGTTATTGTTAGAACCCTGGAGACCATAAGAAAGCTTTTAGACAAACTAAATTATTCAAATAGTTTGTGGAAATGAATTATTTAAACATAGTTTGGATATTCAAGGTTGCTGTTTACCTAATGAGTTGGCTTAAATTTTTATATTTCATATTTTAAAATTTCCATTCATGTTATTTTATTTTTCAAATAATTCAAATAATCATTAGTTATTTTTCTTTAATTGTATATTTTATGATAGGTAACACTTATCACATCCATTTATTTGGAGAATAATTTAATCACTGTTTTTTTGGCAGGGCAGACCCTCCCTGTCCAGCGATTCTTTTCAAACCTGTTCAATTTGGAATCATCAATATTTCTGATAAGTAAATACAGCAAGGCACCAACTGACGGAATTATAGAGCTCCTTCTCAAAAATCCTGGTAAAACCTTGTCCGCTTCTCATGACCTGAATATATCATTACACCTTTAATGAATATAACCCACTAAATAAGTTTTGCAGCCAATCAATATAAATTGTTTCTCCAGAAACAAAGATGCCAAAACTGAATTCTCAGCTCTCTATATTCACACAAACTCTATCATTTGTGTATGCATCTTATTGATTTAAACCCTGCATTCTGAGCATCTACAAAATTAAATGACAGAGGAATAAATAATAAAGCATAAAACCATAAATAAATAAAAACTAAAATGCTGCCAGCTGATTTAGGCTCAGTGTCTTTTTGTTTTCCCTCAATTTGACTGACTGGGTCACAAAAATCCTGTCATCTATTTTTACCTGTCAATTTTTTAAATAATAGTGACATATAAATATATATTCAATAATACATATTATCATTATGAAGTTATAATTCATCCGAGCAAGATGAAAACTGCACATTAATCAGACGAATAC
Source organism: Apricaphanius iberus (assembly GCA_028564705.1). Taxonomy (NCBI): domain Eukaryota; kingdom Metazoa; phylum Chordata; class Actinopteri; order Cyprinodontiformes; family Aphaniidae; genus Apricaphanius; species Apricaphanius iberus. Next base: position 659,041 of record JAPXFQ010000708.1, on the reverse strand, counting down.
ATGCAACTTTTTCCCGACAGCAAAGAAAACAAACGACTGTGGCCTTGTTACACTACATTTAAAAAATAAAAAATAAATGAATATAAGCGCCACTTTAGCCAAAGTTTTGAAATGAGGTTACAATTCTGAGAAGGTGCAAGAAACTCTGAATAAGCCATTTCCTAAACCACAAGCCATCGCTTTAGAGGTCGAACAAACCACAGCATCCCACTGTTACTTTTTTTTTTTTTTTTTTTTTTTTTTTACGTGTCCTGTCTAGCAGTATGCTACTCAGAATTGGTGTCTGAGTACCAAGTACAAGCCCAACAGTTTTACTTTCCCAAGCAGAGTATTACAGCTTCGCTGTAGTACGCCACTTGATGTATATGTATGAAAAATCTTTATTAGTGATTACTGTGGGTTCAATTTCCTGACGTCATGGACATTAAACTGAGACAAGAAGGGAGAAAGGAAGAAGGTGAAGAAAAGAAACCGGACCAACAGAGGGGCGAACCGACGACACAAGACAGGGAGGCAAATAAAGAACACAAGAAAACATCCCAGTCCTCCACCTCTGCCGGACGGCAGAGAAACAGTAATACAAAACAAAAACAACAAAGTGTACAGAACCAAACCAATAGTTCGGATCTGGTAGAATAAACAAAGAATTACACATTCACTACACACAAGCATTGATTAATGAACATAATACAAATGTTTCTGGTAAGCTCCTGTGAACAACTAACTAATGATGATAACCTCAGCTTAAGATATGTCCGTCCTCACCTATGTCCCCACACCTATGTGTGTGCGAGCATGCAGGTCTGAATAAGGTTTCCCCATGCAAGTGATTGATAGCTGGTGTAAGGAACCGTCAATCCGTCCTACAGGAATCGGCACAGACATGGAGGAGGCAAGAGATGTATGCATCCAGCGTCCCACAGAGTACAGAGTCCACAGGCGGATCAGCGCAGGGTCGATCACCCGCCAAGAGGGGAACAGATGGAAGCCCCAGGGGAACACCCACCAGCCGCAATGCTGGGGCCCGAGAGATCGCAGTGACGAGCCCACGGGCTCCGCCGGTAACCGGCTACGCCAGGGCGGGCCCGGATCAGGAACCGGAGGCCACTCAGCATCCCACTGTTACTAATACTTACTAATGGCTGCTACAACACGGGGCTCTTTAGAGACATGCTGTGAACTCCCAGATGTAGATGTATTGAGTACACGGTACATGGCAGAGACTGTTTTTGTGGAAACCTTTTTAATTGTTTTAGTAAACTTTACTGTGTGCCTAAAGATCAGGGATGTGAGTTGTACTTTTTCAAAATGTTTTGCCATAACAAATGTTTGTCAATTAATAACTTCCGTTTGTTCTTGACCACAATTTTCCTTGGGTACAAAATTATTTACCTCCTCTTTCATGTTAAGAACAATGAAACTGTAGCCTATAGCACGGTCCTTCTATTGGCAAATGGCGCATATTTTACTCTTGCTCTTTATCACATAAGAAACGGGGTGTTTGTGATATGTGACTGTATTAGATATAGGATGATGAGAAGAATCATCACAGTTTTTCAAACAAGAGTTAAAGTTCTGATGATTAGCTATTATTGTAAGACATCCAGAATTTGCGAGGATTGGCTGAAATTGTGATTGGGGCATTGCAAAATCCTGGAGGAACTGCACAATATGTCAAATTGAAGTCTCTATGTGATTAGTTTCTTCACAAAGAATGATATAAATTCCTGTAAATGTGTTGTACACTTTTTCGCCGCATCATTGAATATTCTATCTTTGTTTTTGGTTTGGAAAAAGTATAACATGAACAGTGCAGATTTTTTATTTTACCTGTTTAAATATATGCCTCTGCATGTGTAATATGAAACCATTTACATCAAACTGTTTATCTACCCAGGATGTACCACTTCCAGTCAGCTAAGAAAGTTGAAAAAATAAAAAAACAATGTTAGATATTCAAATATTTTGTTATTCCATTCCTGTCAGGAGTGTCTGAGAAAAATCAAACTCTTTGGGCCGCATTTTCTGTCCGAGCCCGGCCCGCTTCCGACAGAACAGTAACGAAACCTGACCCGAGCCCGACAAGGATTAAGATATTTATGTCCGAGTCCCGACCGAGCCCGACACAGGTGCACATGTTTTAATAAACCGAGGGTAAGGATTCTTACACCTGAAAATACTTTTTGCACCTGACCCTGGCTGGGCTCATCTGTTCCAGATGTGGACATTTTCACCGACATAAAAATATGCAGAGGGTCTGAGAAGGCGGACAAGGTGCTGCTGATGCTGCTGTGGGGAAAATAATAATCTCACCTACAACGATAAGTCAAGTAAATTTTTATCTTTAATTTTAATCATCTTAATATATTTGATCTTATCTTTTATATTTTTTTATGTCAACAATAATTTTTTTTTCAAATTTTTTCTGTCAGTTCCGAAAGGGTAAACTCATATGCAAGATGCCCTGCAACCAGCATTAACAAACCTGTTAATTTTTGAATAAAAAGTAAATAAATTACAATAAATAAATATTCCAAACAGAAAAACCTAAGAGTTCTTTTTACCCAAATGAAATTTGTATTAATGACGAGGGCAGTAAAAATATAATACAAAACTACAATTTATATTGATTATAAAGAATGACAAATAAACAAATTTGTTAAAAAGCTCCTTTCCCTGTATCTTTTGAGTCTTTATTCTACTACTTAGTATAAAGGTACTTCACCAGACCACATACATTTGGCAACCTTGTTTGGAGAAATTAAATTGCAACATTTTCCACATCTCAGAATGCCTCCTCTTTCCAACAGGTTCCAATACTGATATACTTCTAAGTGAATTCTCAGCGAATATTCTAAGTATCTCAACACCACATGAACCAACAGCACAGGATGCTTTAAAGATTGAAATCATCGTGTTGAATTGCAGCTACCAACATCAACAGTAACATAACTAAAACTAATGGAGAGCAGAAACTTTGAAGTTTTGTGGGTTTTTAGAGAACTTTAACAGATTTTTTTTGCATACAAAATAAGTTCTGCAAAGTACTGACTCAGATGGGCTGAACACAAATACAATGAACACTTCCATCCATCCATCCATCTTCCTCCGCTTATCCGGGGTCGGGTCGCGGGGGCAGTAGCCTAAGCAAGGAGACCCAGACTTGCCTCTCCCCGGCCACTTGGGCCAGCTCCTCGGGAGGAATCCCGAGGCGTTCCCAGGCCAGCTGGGAGACATAATCTCTCCAACGGGTCCTGGGTCTTCCCCTGGGTCTCCTCCCGGTGGGACATGCCCGGAACACCTCACCAGGGAGGCGTCCAGGAGGCATCCTGACTAGATGCCCGAGCCACCTCAACTGGCTCCTCTCGATGTGGAGGAGCAGCGGCTCTACTCTGAGCTCCCTCCGGATGACCGAGCTTCTCACCCTATCTCTAAGGGAGAGCCCAGCCACCCTACGGAGGAAACTCATTTCAGCCGCCTGTATCCGCGATCTCGTTCTTTCGGTCACCACCCAGCGTTCGTGACCATAGATGAGGGTAGGAACGTAGATCGACCGGTAAATCGAGAGCTTCGCCTTTCGACTCAGCTCTCTCTTCACCACGACAGACCGGTACAGCGCCCGCATGACTGCAGACGCCCTACCAATCCGTCCATCGATCTCCCGCTCCATTTTTCCCTCATTCGTGAACAAGACCCCCAGATACCTAAACTCCTCCACTTGAGGAAGGACCTCATCCCCAACCCGAAGAGAGCACCCTACCCTTTTCCGACTCAAGACCATGGTCTCGGATTTGGAGGTGCTGATCCTCATCCCAGCCGCTTCACACTCGGCTGCGAACCGCTCCAACGAGAGCTGTAGATCACGTTCAGACGAAGCCAACAAGACCACATCATCTGCGAAAAGCAGAGACCCGATCCTGAGGTCACCAAAACGGATCCCCTCAACACCTTGGCTGCACCTAGAAATCCTGTCCATAAACGTTATGAACAGGATCGGTGATAAAGGGCAACCTTGGCGGAGTCCAACTCTCACTGGAAACGAGTCCGACTTACTGCCGGCAATGCGAACCAGACTCTGACACCGGTCATATAGGGACCTAACAGCCCGTATCAGAGGGCCTGGTACCCCATACTCCCGGAGTACCCCCCACAGGACACCCCGAGGGACACGGTCGAACGCCTTCTCCAAGTCCACAAAGCACATGTAGACTGGTTGGGCGAACTCCCACGCACCCTCCAGGACCCTGCCGAGGGTGTAGAGCTGGTCCAGTGTTCCACGGCCAGGACGAAAACCGCATTGTTCCTCCTGGATCCGAGGTTCGACTATCCGTCGTACCCTCCTCTCCAGAACCCCTGAATAGACCTTACCAGGGAGGCTCAGAAGTGTGATCCCCCTGTAGTTGGAACACACTCTGTGGTCCCCCTTTTTAAAGAGGGGGACCACCACCCCGGTCTGCCAATCCAAGGGAACTGCCCCCGATGTCCACGCAATACTGCAGAGCCGCGTCAACCAACACAGCCCTACAACATCCAGAGCCTTGAGGAACTCCGGCCGAATCTCATCCACCCCCGGAGCCTTACCACCGAGGAGCTTTTTAACAACCTCGGCGACTTCAGCCCCAGAGATTGGAGAGTCCGTCCCAGAGTCCCCAGACTCTGCTTCCAAACAGGAAGGCGTGTCGGTGGGATTGAGGAGGTCTTCGAAGTATTCCATCCACCGACCCAAAACGTCCCGCGTTGAGGTCAGCAGCACACCGCCCCCACTGTAAACAGTGTTGGCGGCAGACCGCTTCCCCCCCCTGAGACGCCGGATGGTGGACCAGAATCGCTTCGAAGCCATACGGAAGTCGTTCTCCATGGTCTCTCCAAACTCCTCCCACGCCCGAGTTTTTGCCTCAGCGACCATCCGAGCCGCACTCCGCTTGGCCTGCCGGTACCTATCAGCTGCTTCCGGAGTCCCACAGGCCAAGAAGGCCCGATAGGACTCCTTCTTCAGCTTGACAGCATCCCTCACCGCCGGTGTCCACCAGCGGGTTCGAGGGTTGCCGCCACGACAGGCACCAACTACCTTGCGGCCACAACTACGGTCAGCCGCTTCGACAATGGAGGCACGGAACATGGCCCATTCAGACTCAATGTCCCCCGCCTCCCCCGGGACGTGTTGGAATGTCTGCCGGAGGTTAGAGTTGAAACTCCTTCTGACAGGGGACTCTGCCAGACGTTCACAGTAGACCCTCACAACACGTTTGGGCCTACCAGGTCTGTCCGGCGTCCTCCCCCACCACCGGAGCCAACTCACCACCAGGTAGTGGTCGGTGGATAGCTCCGCCCCTCTCTTCACCCGAGTGTCCAAAACATGCGGCCGCAGGTCAGATGAAACGACAACCAGGTCGATCATCGAGCCGCGGCCTAGGGTGTCCTGGTGCCAAGTGCACACATGAACACCCTTATGCTTGAACATGGTGTTCGTTATGGACAATCCATGACGAGCACAGAAGTCCAACAACAAAACACCGCTCGGGTTCAGATCGGGGGGGCCATACCGCCCAACCACGCCTCTCCAGGTCTCACTGTCATTGCCAACGTGAGCGTTGAAGTCTCCCAGGAGAATGAGGGAGTCTCCAGAAGGAGCACTCTCCAGCACCCCCTCCAAGGACTCCAAGAAGGGTGGGTAGTCTGATCTACTGTTCGGTGCATAAGCACAAACAATAGTCAGCACCCGTCCCCCCACCCGTAGGCGGAGGGAGGCTACCCTCTCACTCACCGGGGTAAACCCCAACGTACAGGCGCCGAGATGGGGGGCAACAAGTATGCCCACCCCAGCTCGGCGCCTCTCACCGGGAGCAACTCCAGAGTGGAAGAGAGTCCAACCCCTCTCGAGGAGACGGGTTCCAGAGCCAGAGCCATGCGTCGAGGCAAGGCCGACGATGTCCAGTCGGAACCTCTCAGCCTCGCACACCAGCTCCGGCTCCTTCCCCACCAGAGAGGTGACGTTCCACGAACCAAGAGCCAGCTTCTGCAGCCGAGGATCGGACCGCCAAGGTCCCCGCCTTCGGCCACAGCCCGTCTTGCACGGCACCCAGTAAAATACAAATACAAATATAAAATCCCAGTAAAATACCAAATATGACAAAATCTGAATTGTAGGTTATGAATACTCATGCTTATTTTGTTCCATCTCATAGTTTCACTTGTTAATTTTACTCTGAGAAAACAGGCTGATTCACTTGTGAATTAAGTCAAAAGAAACTCTACCTGTCGTCACAGAATTTAGTGTATAAAGAAAATAGGACCACTCTTAATGACTGCTGCAGACAACTGTTGATGCCAAATTCATCATCTCAATATACAGATTAAAAATCTCCAAGGCAAGTCATCCTTAGAAACTCAGCATGCAATTAGCAAAGAATAACAATGCCATGTGGTTTGTAATTAGCAATGGGGATCAACCTCTTTCGCACTTATTATGGCACACTGACTTCTACACGTTCCATGAAAGTCAATTTAGGGTTGAAAACCTGGCTGCATCACCAGCAAGGCAATGCAAATTTTAAGGGCTGTCTGACCTCTAGAGCCCCTGACCAGCAGATATACAACCAAAATGTCAGCTAAAAGCAGCAAAAAAAAACTATACTCTTTCCCATTGCTATTAATGTGTTTATCTTGAGAGGTATTTTTCTAATGAAGCAGCTTTAATTGCATCCTCCTATTTTTGCTTTGAAAGGAAAACGTTTATTAATTATCTTTGATCATACAGGTGAAACTCGAAAAATATCGTGCAGAAATGTATTTACTGCAGTTATTCAGCTTAACAGGTTGAATTAATTTTATAGTCTAATAACAATCAAAGCAATATATTCCAAGCCTGTATTTATAATAATATTGATGATTATAAAATAACTTTAGCATGATATTCAAATTTTTTGAGTTTCACCTATATATGCCCAAACTAAACAGTAGCTTCAAACCTATTTTCATATTAATTTTTTATTTCTTAGACCTACGGTGAAGAAAGGTTTACTCTTATATAAACACTCTTAGAGGTTTGTTTGAGAATATTTTTTTTCCCTCAAAGCATCATGATTGAGATTATGAAAAACAGGTGAGAGATAAAGTTATGGAACTGACACTGTTCAATCCAGTATCAGAAAATGGAGTGCCCATGACAAACTTTCAAAGATATTTATACCATATATATATTTTTTTTTATCCTACGATTTTTTTCCCATTATTATTACCCCAGTGTTCCTACCTAAGTACAGTCCTGTACTTAGGTAGGAACCTTCCCTTCCTTTCCGAGGAGTGAGCAGGCCCATTTTGTCACCCCAGCTGGACATAGCGTGTGGAAGGATCACACTATTCCAGCCAGATCCTCTCCAACCCCTCGGTCAGCCAGGAGGAGGCAGTATATAGCCCCTGGTGCATGTTTTTGTGGGAGTAACTCATATTAACTACACGGGGAGAACATGCAAACTCCACACAGAAAGGCCCTTTTGCCAACCCCACCCAGGGTGTGGGTGCTGATGATATGGAGGAACAAACACACCCTCAGCACCCACAGGACCTTCTAGCTGTGAGGTGAGCTACGCTACCAGCTGCGCCACCGTGCTCCCCTGGTATTGATACCATATTTAAGTGACTGGCCAAGGATTGAGAGCAATGAGCATAGAAGCAACCAAGTCTCCAATAGTAACTTTGGGAGCTACAGAGATCAGGCAGTTCATATTGGAGAATTCTTTAGAGAGGAAGACTACTAGTCAAACCATTGCTAAGAGAAAACCATAAAAAATTTGCCTTTCAGTCTTGCATGTACTGAGTGTGGCAGAAATTAACATTGGACATCATCCTGAACACACCATTCATCATGGCAAAATATCTTGAATCATGTTTTACCTTTAACAAGGACAGCGACACTGGTCAGGTTAGAGGGAGTAATGAAACCATATTAGAGGGGGATATATAGACTTGAGACTGTGTAATTTCACCTTCCTGCAGGGTAGTGGCCTTAAAAGTAGTGCTATAACTGTGAAGAAATTGATTAGATTAAATTATGGTAACATCCTAGAAGGGCACAGTCAAAGTACAGGTCTAAATCCAGATTACAGAGATTACAGATCCACTCTGACTAGCTACTGTGCAAATAAGAATGGGCAAATATTTCAGTCTTGGTATGTGCAAAAAACTTTCCACGATTAATGTGTTTGAAGAGGTTCCAAAAATATAGATTTACCCCAAACATCTTTGGATTTTTATGTCTCCTTAGTCCTCAGGTTGATAAATGTCTGCACACTGTATGTATGAATCCTTTTATGTATGTACCTTTAACTGAACTTTGAGTGGCTAGCAAATGGGAAAGAGGGGGGGAGATTTAGCCCTCATCAACATAGACATAATACAGTATACATTAGCCATCACCCATCTCAAACTGTATCAAGTGTACTTTCCTCTCAGGGGCATGATGGTGTGATAATGATGAATACTGGCAGCAATGTCACAGTGAGTGTAACTCTCAATCTCTCTGCTAGACATACACTATAAAAAATTATGAGAAAGTTAGGTGACAAAACTAATTCATCTAAAGCATATATTTGGTTGTTATTGTTAGCAAAAGGTCCAGTTTACTGATGTCACAGATTCCTCCTTCGTTTTTGTTTTTTAGTTTTGAGTTGAAAGAGACTAGTAAGAAAAATGTTAATATGTGATATGTAAGAGCAGAAGCCTGTTCCTTGCTCAGTTGCTCTGAAAAACTCAGCCATGTGTTTATTTTTAGTCTGATTAATTACTGCAACAGCATCATCACAGGTCTGCCTAAAATGTCAGACAGTTGCAGCTGATTTAGAACGCTGCTGCTTGCATCCTCATTAGAAAGTAGGAAAGTAGAGCACCTTACCCCAGTTCTAAAGTCCTTACAATTCTTCCCTGTAGCTCAGAAAATAGACTTGGTTGGTTGGCATGGATATCTTGTCAGCCGTCACTTGCAAGCTGCTGTCTCAGTGCGCAGACCCCCCCAAAAGTTTTGTGGCCCCATGCCAGCCACACAAGTATCAAATATGATGATCGGAGCACCCTCAGTAGAAAATCTGGCCTAGGATTTTGACAAGGGACATTTTACGGGACTCAGTTGGATCTCAAATCATTTTTTCCCTTTATTTTCAACAGGAACTTCTTTGCTGTCTGTCATGTTATTTATTTTATTGGTTCCACCCAACTGATAGAGCCAAACACCAATTTTCAGGACTAATTTATCTTATTTATCGTCTTCAAAGAAGTTAAGGATTTCCACAGAAGTTAAAAACAACTAATTAAACGATTCTTTGCCACATTTCTTTCTTTCTTTCTGCAGGAGAAATAAAACAGCTGCATGCTGGGTGGGTGGGAGCGGGGGGTAGATGAAGCAGAGAAACTGCTAATAATAGAGGACCAAAACAATGTGTGTTGAAATGTGTTATTTATGAAGTTTTAAAAGTCTGTTCATCCTGAAAACTTTTTTTGCCCCACTTGTGTTTCATCTCGATCTTGGTGTCACTGATATTCCTTTGTTTGCTTCCTTGACATTATTTTTGGGAACACGCAAGGATTTCCTGCATCTGTCAGAGTATTTGGTGTTACCAAATATGGTTAATTGAGGGCGTTTCTGTATGCAAATGACTGACCAGCCATGAGCAATTGGCTGGTCGCAAATGTGGGATTTATTGACAGATGCTATCCATCCATCCATCTTCTTCCTCTTATCCGGCATCGGGTTGCGGGGGAAGTAGCTTAGCGAGAGAGAACCAGACTTCCCTCTCCCCAGCCAATTGGGCCAACCCTCAGGAGGAATTCCAAGACCTTCCCAGGCAAGCCGGGAGATATAGTCCCTCCAGCGAGTCCTGGGTCTTCCTCTGGGCTCAACACCTTTGCTGTGCCTAGAAATCCTGCCCATAGATGTTATGAACAGGATTAGGGACAAAGAGCAACCTTGGCGGAGTCCAACTCTCACCTGAAACGAGTCGCACTTACTGTCGGCAATGTTAACCAAACTCTGACACCGGTCATACAGGGACCTATAAGCCCTTATCAAAGGGCCCGGTACCCCATACTCCCGGAATACCCCCCATAGGACTCCTCAAGGGACACGGTCGAACGCCTTCTCCAAGTCCACAAAACATATGTAGACAGATTGGGCAAACTCTCATGCACCCTCCAGGACCCCGCTGTGGGTGTAGAGCTGGTCCAGTGTTCCACGGCCAGGACGAAAACCGCATTGAGGAACTCCGGGTGAATCTCATCCACCCCTGGAGCCTTGCCACCAAGGAGCTTTTTAACAACCTCGGCGACCTCAGCACCAAAGATTGGAGAGCCCGTTCCAGAGTTGAAACTCTGGAACGAAGAGAAAGAAGGTAACTAAGAAGGTAACTAAGAAGGTAACTAAGAAGAAGGTAACTAAGAAGAAGTTGGAGACTGACAGGACAGAGGAGAGTAGAGAGGAGTACAGTGTATGGTGAATGTAGAGGTGGCAAAGGGCGTATGATGACCTGTAAGGAGGGAGAGAATAATTTGTACAAGTTGGCGAGGCAGAGAGATGGAGACGGAAAGGATGTGCAACAGATTAGGATGAATAAGGATAGGGATGGAAATGTACTGATGGGGGCCTAGTGTGTGATCGGAATATGGAAAGACCTCTTTTAAAAGTTGATGAATTACGAAAATGAGGGAAAATGTAGAGAAGAAGAGGTGACTGTTGTGGATCAGGAAGTAGCTGAGATTAGTAAGGATGAAGTGAGGAAAGCTTTGACGAGGGGGAAGGTAGCTGTGGCACATGTGGAGGTATGGGGGTGCCTTGGAAAAGTTGCAGTAGAGTTTTTGATGAGGTTTTTCTACAAGATCTTGAAGACTCAGATGATGCCAATAGAGGAAAAGACAGGGTACCGATAGAAGAGCTAAGGTATTGCATGAGGCGGTCTGGAGTGGTAGAAAGTACTTTGGGGTTAAAGAAAAGTATTTAGTTAGCAGTGAAATGTGCAAGTTCTCCCACTTTAAAAGACAAGAGACTCATGCAAATTTCATCATACGTACACTTCAACAGTGAGAGAAAAAATTTAAAAAGAATTCTTGAAAAGGCCATTGTGTGATTTTCTTAGAATTTGTTTGAATAAGAGTGCAGAAAATAAGTATTTATTAGCCACTACAACCAAGCAGGAATTCTGGCCCACACAGACCCGTTACTTCTTTAAGAAACCTGCTTGTCTTCCATCCATTACCTGTATTAAATGGCCTATATAAAGCAAGGTTTACAATCATCCATCCATCCATCCATTTTCTTAACCACTTAATCCTTAATGGGTCGCAGGGGGGCTGGGGCCTATCTCCAGCTGTCAACTCCAGGTCGCCAGTCCATCACAGGGCCACATAGAGACAGACAGGACAAACAACCACCTAAGGACAATTTGGAGATCAATTAACCTGACAGTCATGTTTTTGGACTGTGGGAGGAAGCCAGAGTACCCGGAGGGAACCCACAGATGCATGGGGAGAACATGCAAACTCCATTCAGAAACGACCTGGGACGGGATATGAACCCTCAACCTTCTTGCTGCAAGGCAACAGTGCTAACCAACAGTGCTAACCACTGCACCAGCGTGCAGCCTTTTTCTGCACCATCATACAAATAAACACTTTAAAAATCCTACAATGTGATTTTCTAGATCTTTCTTTTACATTCTATCTTTCACAATTGAAGTGTACTAATGATCAAAATTACAGGCCTCTCTCATCTTTTAAAGTGGTAAAGCCTGCACAATTAGTAGCTGACTTAACACTTTTTTGCCCAACTGTATGTTAGAGTGGTGCAGGACTTGTATGAGAGCTATGAGACAGCAGTGAGGTGCACTGTAGGAGTGACAGAGTAGAGACAGAAGTTACCATGCACAAACTGCCTTCTTTATTCACTGTGTAACATAGAATCACCAGAGGTGTGGCACAGCTCATCGCTGCTCAATCTTGCACTTTTTCCAAATATTTGAACAGACAATGCATAAATTAATTAGATGAATTCAGTGATTTTGATAATAGAAAAATATTACAGGAAAAAATAATGGAACAGATAAATTGACAAACTGATTTGTGTTATTGTGCTGATTGTACTTGTCAAATGACAGTTAAGGGAGGCCTCATGTGCTTCTCCTGATTGAATGTCACTGAGGATCCATGTTCACTAAGGATCCATGTTCATTACACTTCCCTTCTTTGGTCACCTAAATACCTGGAGCACAATATAGGTTAGATCAAAGCCTGCTTTTCATTTTGATTATTCTATTAGAACTTGTAAAGCCTTTACTAACCCATGTCTCAGAGTGAGGAATTACAGAGATTATATCTTCAATTGCATTATGAAAGCTATTTATTGATTAGGGTCCCTTCATGTTACCTCTTGGTAAAACTACACCAAAAGCTGGCACAGGTTGCAACTCTTAAAGTATTAATCAAAGTTGTCAGCAATTGGCTTAATTGCCATTTTTAGAGATTCATCCAGTGTGTAGATAAAAACTTCAGTTTTTCAAGCACTGTAGTGTAGTGGAGGCGAAGGTTTAGTTTATGTTCATCAGACTTGATTATTAATAGCAAACCCATCTTACAATAAGTGCAATTTACACAAAGCAGCCACAGCAACTGTGAAATTCCTCACAAGCTCATAGACACACATAAACACACACTGTTGTATCAGTCTTAATTAAACTTCCTCCCTTACAGTGCCTCTGAGATTAAAAAGTCTCAGGGACAAATTTAACCTTCACCTTCAACAAAGGTCAATTTTCAGGTGAGGACAGAGACAGGACTCTTCTGTCAAATCCCCCTGGTTCCAGCCAGCTGGATGATTAGACTTCTAATGTTAATGAGGTAAAGGCACCCTGTAGTCCCATGAGCAAATACTGCCCTCTGCAATATCCTGAGAAACTGTAGCTATTCAGAAAGGCATGAGAATGCCACTTTCAATGGCTTTGGAAATAAAACGCAAACTGAATTTAACAGGGTTTCTGAAAATATACAAAAAACTTTTAAAATATAATGAAATTGCTATAAAATGACTAATGCCTGAAAATGTACTATTATTCATTGATAATCATTGTTGGCTTTATTACATTTAGTAATTAATTATATTTTTCTATCTAAACAAGAAATGGGCTCAAAACATCCAAAAACTTGGTAAAAGTCCCTGATGACATTTTTTCAAGTCAATAACTAAAACTAGATATTTACATATATCACATTTTCCTGTCATGAAGGGCAGGTTGGACTCAGTCGCAGAGATATGTTTAGATTGGTTGTTCCCATTTTTATTGGCTGTTTCCCATTTTTAATAAAAGTTAAGTCCACAAAACACTAGGAGGTCACAACTGGGGTAGGTTTGACGAAGAACTGGCGAAAGGCACGAGAGACAATAGAGTATATATAGGGCAGGACAACACTGGGAAGACTAAAAAAACAATAGAAGACAGGTAAGAGTAATTAGGGCACCGGGAGTGCCGCAGACAGGGAGTGACAGTCACACCCTTAAGTCAGTGTTGACTAACAAAGTTATTTGTATATACTAAGTCCTGAATAATGACATATAATAATGACTCTATATATATATATATATATAAAGCTGAGAAGGTTGTGTAACTTTAAGGATACCTGGTTGAAGAATCATCTCCATGGTAACACTGGATATGGACAATCATTATCAAAATCTCTCTGTGCCTGTTCTGGGTAAAAACATCACTAAATAAGTCTAGTCATTCAAACTGATACTACAACATTAAGTAAACCAGGCCACAGTTGATTACAAAGTACAGAAAATATTAAATTCTTTTCATCGCAGTCCCGAATACAAAGGAAGTCGGCCATCTTCCTTTGAATATGCTATTTTTACCCCTTTTTTTCCGTTTACAGCCTCACCATTTGATTAAACTCCCATAGAGATTTTGACCAATCGCCTTGTAAATGCTGACATAACTTAGGCCCCCGCTCCTTTAAAAAAGGAAGTCCAATGTTTTAATTTGAAAGGTACGTTTTATACTCCCTTTGACCTAATCAACATTTTGCTTTGGTTAGCGACTGACAACAAGTTGGGGTAGGACATTATCCCGTATCCCATACTGAGAGTTTTCAAAAGAGGGTGTGGTTGTGGCATTCTCTCCATAAAATTAGAAGGTGTATTAATTTCCACATACAAGGTCACAGCTGTACCATTCTTCCTGATTCTCTGCACATACAACAGCTAAACACATTCTTTGGCCCATTTGCTTGTCACCTAAGCCCCGCCCCCTGAGCACAGGAAGTAAGTTTCACTAAGAAAGGTCTGCATTTGGCTCCTTTTACCTAATCAAAATCTGTCTGTAGAAAGTCACTGAGGTTGGTGTAACTTATTTTCCACAACTGAGTGGATTGTAAACAAGGTGGCCCATGAAAAATACTCATATCACTCCATGTAAATATATTCTAATTTCCACCTACATCATCTGACCTGCACCAAACCTCACTCATAAAAATGTTAACGACCCCTTAAATCAACTTTAAAGAAAAAAATAAGCGTTCTAGCCGTTTTATCCTTGCAAAGTGCTTTACAGTGGAGGCAGATTCACCCAATCACACTCATATTCTTGCATCCAGACACAGATTGTTTGGCAACTTTGCGGTAAATGTCAGTTTCAGAGTTACTTCAGCATGTGGCACTTAAACCTCCAAAATGAATTCTATTATAAATTATTCATCTGCAATTAAGGTTAGAATTCTATGGATATGATCAGGGTTGCAACATTATATTGTAACAGTTTTGATGACTTTTTAAATATTACTTTATGTTTAGGTTGCATAAAATCTCTTCATTTTTGGTGGCTTTTGGTCCTGTTTCATTTACGATACTCAAGCACATTTTGGCAGTTTTCTTTTATTATTGCTGTCCTAACTTCTTCACCATCTGTGATGATTTACCTCGTTGGGCTTTTTATTGGTATTTTTAATAGCAGTTAGCAAAATTTTACTGGGAGCTAAAATAATTAACAAAACAACATATAAAAATATTTTTTTTGAATTGAACTCGGTGGTTTGAGGCAGGGTAAACACAACAGAGAAAATGTAACCTTGGCAGACTAAGATCCCATTTGAATAACTCTGTACTGCACTATGACTCATCTAAACACAGAGGGTTATTGGCAAGCTGTCTCATACAGCTGAACTGCTGGACTATATGGGTTCCGTGCAATAAAATGTATTATTATCAGGCTCATTTTTTAATTTAAATATCCTTTATTAACAAAGCCTGTCTTTGCTAAAGAGTTAAGTCTTTACCTTGTTAACATCTCCATATGGTATTGTTGTACACCAGAAAACATAAAAGTCAATACAAACATTTTGTTCACCTTAAAACTGCATTGTGGCACTGTAGTGGATTTTGAAGGGGAAGATGCTATTGTTGTCTCGTGAATAATTTAGAACAATCATTCCAGTAGCCTAACCTCGGAATGATTATTAATGAATATCTAATTATAAATGATCAAAGAAGCAAAACGGGCCTCCAGCTTCTTAATCTATATAAGAAACAAATTAATTATACCGATCAGAATTCTTTCACCGATGCATAAAGCATATACACCCCAAGAAAGCACACAGATTCATCGCAAGTTTAAGGAATTTATTACCAACTCTTGGACATTACAAAATAAATCCAATCTAGTCTAAGGTGCCTAAGGTATCTATTCTAAATGATATCTACCCTGCAGGGAAACGAAGGTAAATGAATGTGGAAGGCGGAATCAAAACTCATCACTTTAGCTGGAGGTTCTACCTCACGTGCTTATAGCAGCGTAGGGGGAAGAGATGGGGTTAGGGAGCAGCCAGATGGCTCTTCTCAACCAGGTGTGAATTTCAGGTGTGCGTGGTCAGCCCAGGAGAGACAAAGGCAACTGTGGTAGAAATCTAGGTGTCTGAGAGGCCTTGGATGAGAGAATGAAACAAAGTGTCGGCTATATTCGTACATAGTTTATTTTACATGCACGGAGAGAGTCCACAGAGGACTCTGAGGTTCTTCATAAATGTACAAGTATTTAAAGGTTGATTTAACCACACCCTATCATATCTGTTGCTCATCAATTCATTTCTTACAGATGACCTCATACATAATCAAACAGAAGAGGAGGTGTCACTTGACTAGTCGGCAGTAAACAAAATATGTCATCTAACAATCAGGAGATAGTTTTAAACAAGGAACAATTTGTATAATCTGTCAAGAAGAGAATCACCGGACATTCATGAAGTCATCACAAGCTTGTCACAAGGGAATATGATATGTTTACAGAAAATAGGTCCTTGTTTGTACTTTATCACATCAGTATAACTAAACAAAATTTTATCTAAACATGAGTAACAGACTATCGAACTTTAAAGGCATCACCACTAATTCACATAAGAAACATCTTTATCTAAGAACTGTGAAAAAAGAATAAAGTTTCCCATTACACAACCATGTGGTCAAAACTAGTTAGCTTTATTGCTAAGCAAAGAGCTCAGACAATGGCTTCCGCTTCTCTACTCTTTCTACAACAACCGGACCACATGAAGCTCATGGAATTATAACAGCAAACTTAAACGACACATGCACACACACATACTATCTTGCTTGCAAAAAACAGTGAGTAATGAACATTAAAGGAGCATGAGGCAGGATTAGTAAAAAAAAAAAAAGAACGACGGTGCTGTAAGTAAGTGCAACGAACGACACAGGAGTGTGTAAGATATTATTGTATATACCGGGAAATTAAAAAGATTTTACATCTCAGACCCTTACCACGCCCCTGGGATCCTTTTAAAAACTTTAGAAGCTGTTGGAGCGGACCTTTTACCAGAGATACCCGGACATACGATTCTGATCAATTTTCCCTTGTCCTACTCCGGAGCATCTCTTCAGCAGATAAAAACCTGGAGGGATAAAAATGGACACACTCGGGGTTTGTTATTGAAATCCAGATCTGGAAGTTTCCTGCAAAGCACTGTGCAGTAGAAGGGTAAGTGGAAACTTCTCGTTATAGCTTCCCTGAGCAAAGGGCAACAATGTTATGTCTGTCAATATCAGACTATGCCTTTTTGAGATTTTTCACAAACAAAATTAAGATGATCAAGGATAAAATCCCAGCCCTAATGTGTGGTACCACTGCTGTGTTTGAGCCTGTGTCCAGCATGTGGTCCTCATTTAAGACTGTGACGTTTGCTGATATCTCGGCACTGGTGTCCAAAATGAAGCCCTCCTCTTGTTCATCTGACACCCTTCCTTGACACCCTTCCTTGCAGGCTCTTTCAAAATGTGTTTGAGGTAATTGGCCCCTGTGTTACCAAAATGGTTAACGTCTCTTTGTCAACTGGCGTGTTTCCCAATGCCTTTAAACATGCCATAGTGGAGCCATTACTAAAAAGAACAGGTTTAGACCCGACAGATCTTAATAGTTTTAGGCCTATTTCGAAACTCCCGTTCCTGTCCAAGATCCTTGAGAAGGTGGTCTGTGAACAGCTTACATTCTTCCTGGATCAGAACAACATCCACAAGCCTTTTCAGTCGGGTTTCCGTAAACAACACTCTACGGAAACGGCCTTACTGAAAGTGTCCAGCGACATTATGATGTCTGCTGATTCTGGGAAACGCACTGTTCTAGTTCTCTTGGATCTGTCCTCAGCATTCAACACCGTTGACCATCAGGTTCTGCTAAAAAGACTGAGGGATCACGTAGGACTGTCTGGGTCAGTTTTACAGTGGTTCTCCTCGTACTTATCGGGGCTTAGCTTTAATGTTACAGCTAACCAAATAAGGTCTGAATCTGAGGGTTTGTTGTGTGGAGTGCCTCAAGGTTCCGTTTTGGGTCCCGTTTTATTCTCGTATTTGATTCCTTTGGGAAAGATCATCCAAAAGTTTAGTGATGTTTCTTTTCACCTCTTTGCTGACGATATCCAGCTTTACTGTTCCTTTAAGCCGTCTGAAATCCAGAAGCTAAACTCTTTGCTCCATTGTCTAGTGGAAATAAAAAAATGCCTCAGCAATAACTCTTTGCAGCTCAATGCAGACAAAACGGAAACACTGGTTATCGCACCTGATGATGCAATTCCACGGATTAAACAGTACCTGGGTGACTTAGGCCAGTCTGCGAAGCCAAGTCTTAGAAACTTGGGCGTTATCTTTGACAAAGACATGTCATTAGTGCAGCACTGTAAGCAGCTGACGAGGAACTGCTTCTTTCAACTCAGGAAAATCTCTAAACTTAGGAATATGGTCACACGTAATGATTTGGAACTTATCATTCATGCATTTGTGTCTTCACATTTCGACTATTGTAATAGCTTGTTTTCATGTCTGAACAAGAAGGAACTCTCTCGACTGCAATTAGTGCAAAACTCTGCAGCGAGAATTCTGACCCGCACTAACAGGAGGACCCACGTATCTCCTATTTTAAAAGAACTTCATTGGCTGCCAGTGTCCTACAGGATCCATTTTAAAATTTTGGTTCTAGCTTTCAGGGCCCTGTATGGTCAGGCGCCTTCGTA
The DNA here is from genome assembly GCA_028564705.1 of Apricaphanius iberus. Classification (NCBI taxonomy): domain Eukaryota; kingdom Metazoa; phylum Chordata; class Actinopteri; order Cyprinodontiformes; family Aphaniidae; genus Apricaphanius; species Apricaphanius iberus. Next base: position 640,495 of record JAPXFQ010000708.1, on the reverse strand, counting down.
CATCAGTGATCTGATCCAGCCGTACGCCCCTGCGCGGGCTCTGAGGTCTGTGGATCAAAATCTGCTGAAGGTTCCATGCACTTGTTTTCGTACTAGAGGTGACCGATCCTTCCAGGCTGTTACTCCCAGGCGCTGGAATGATCTTCCGCCCTCTTTGCGCTCTATTGACTCTGTTGATATTTTTAAAAGCAACCTTAAGACACATTTATTTGCTCTGTTTCTGTGTTGTCTTGACCCTTTTATACTGTATGTTATTTCTGATTTTTAATCTGTATTGTGAAGCACTTTGTGGCCTTTGTCTGTGAAAAGTGCTATGTAAATAAAGATTACTTACTTACTTACTACTTACTATAAATCAATTATTGCTTCAAAAAAGTAAATTACACCATAGTCTCTTTCTCATTATGACCACAATATATGTAAACAGCAGCATGCAGACATCATAAAGATTATGATTCCGCAAAGTTTTATGAGATGTTTACTTGTTGCTATGTGAGCAACAAGACAGAAAAATTCACGACAAGATAACTGTAGGAAGTCCGTTAAGCTTAATAAAAGCATGTCAAATAAATACCATATAAAGTTGAGGAAATGTTGGTTTATGCACGTGACATGAAGTCGTCACATAAGCGGAAGCCTTTGCTGACGGGGGTCCCACAGCTTCATTTTAGCTGATTGTGAGCCCGTTTCATTGCAATAATCCAACGTTTTCTGTGTTCTGGATCCTTGGGCATCCTTTTAAACTCTCTTTGCTTATCCCTTCCATATATGTTGTGGCGTCCTGGGACACAGCAGATATCCACAATATTTAACGTTAATAAGTTTTGGTTCGCTGCATATAACTATAACTATAATATAACTGCGGTAGACTGCCTCCCACCATGACACTGATTTGATTTGAACTACTGAATGCTGGGAGAAGTGACGCCATCTCCTGGAGCTCTATATGAGCCATAGATGCCCTTTCCAGGTTCCAATATCCTCCGATAGCTACCACCGGTATCTTGTCTGTACTCCTTCGCCATGCAGCTCCAGCCGCCGAGCATCTCGTCCTGTCTCCCCTGCCTGCAGCTTGTGATTGTGTATCCGATATATATATATCCATGTGTCAGTCTGACTTTTATCATATTTTGCACTAGACTCATGCTACTGATATAGGTTGCCCTCTACGATTGGCTCCTCTTTTTGACAAGAGGCCAAAGTAAAAAACTATTGGCACATTAATAGGCTATCCGCCTTTTTTAAAATAACTACTATCGGCCAAACTGGCTATCGGCCAAACCCACAATCTTTCATTCACTAATTGGGAGGAGAACAAGCACATAAGTAGGCATACCAGGGGCAGTGTGATTTACTAAGCATCAAACTTTTTGCACCTGGAAATTTAGCATCTATTTTTACTGCCTCTGAAAGGCATGTCTCAACTTTGGGCCTCCATATTTGACATAAGTCTATAACTGACAAACCGAAAATGTTATTCACACAAATTCTAATCTAATAGTACTTCACATTACATATTTTCAGGTTACCTTTTTATTTTCTACTGCAACTTGATATTTAATAGATGCAACATTTGTAGACTATAGACAGGGACATTGTTCTGGACATAATACAGCTTTAATAAGTCTGACTCTGGAATACGCTGCCTACATGGAGCAGAAAGCGGAGTATGTACACCACACAATTTAAATTTATTACTGATAAATGAGAAATATAATTCACAACATTCTAGTCTAATAATAATTAACTTTTTAACAGCCGTAGACATGCTAAGTATGTAATTTTTTTCCTCCATTTATTTTGCCAAAGACTCGTCATAAATCCACGCGCATAATTCCTCCTCTCTCTAGCTGTGGAGCAGCTCATGGTACTCATAGCTGCAGCTGGAAAGTCCTTATTTGAATCCCGCTCCTTGCATATCTTATGAACTGTTCATGCATTCTTAGTAAATCGTCCACAAATGAAGGACAACTCAGTGTCGCAACTTTTTTGTGATGCTCGCAATTTTGTAGTCATTACTGGGAATCTTGATAAATCAGGCCGAAAGTGTGCTATGCGGGATAGAAAACTAACACTATACATACTGCAGCCATGAGTGCACATTCACCACAGAGTTGCTCAGAAGATGTATGGAGAAAATATAACTCTAGAAAAAAACCCTGTAAAGGCTGCCAAAGTATTGAGACTCAGATGAAGTGTCACCGTCCAGCAGGAGAATAACCCTAAACATACAGCTAAAACTATAAATAGATGCCCATTTGTTTTGTTTTAACGGCCTTTTCAAAGTTCAGACCTAACTTTAACTGAACAGAGAATAGGCTAGCCTGACGTAGCCCTACTCAATGCTAGTCAGAATGTTAGTCTGATACTGCTTTATTGGGCTGCGATTATGGGGCGTATTTTAACCGAACCAGGAAAAAATGCCTCTGCACTCAATTGGATAGACCTATAACCAATCATAGCAACGGAAGTGTGTGACATTGCTCTGCAGAGCAATGGACGTTATCGGTTCCTCTTTTAAAATACCTCTTTTGAAATGAATGCGCTGTCGATATCTTCTAGAACAGAGTCTATGGCAGAATCTACACATCTCAGTTCTCCAGTGGCAGCTATCGTTGTTGTAAACAAATTCAACCCAGGCGCTCTTTGGTGACGTGGTTGATTACGTTACTGTTGTTCACCTGTCAATCATAGTAAGCCTAATTTGATTGGTCCGAACAGATCTTATTCGGGCATAATTGCTCCTCAACGGAGGAATGCCAGACCGAACCTCCAGACCATGTTGTGGGCGGCACTAAGTCCGGCTGGCTCCCAGCTAGTTTACTGGAAGAATAAGCAAAAATATCAGTCTCCACATAAGCCTGTGAAGTCTAAATAGTTTTTTCATGTAGATGGGATGTAGCATGTAGATTTTTCTCAGTCTATTACCCAATCGTCCTTTAAAAAACACTAAAACTAGGGGTTGTATAACATCATCAAATGAACAAGTTAGAGCTGCATGAATACTTTATTTTACAATAATGTAACCTTAAACTCATGTTTTGGTCATGTCAGTGCAGAACCTTCATTTTAAAATTATAATGATAATATTAACAAGTTATTATTGTTTCACTGATCTTTATTGAGTAAAGAAAGTTTTGGTTTAGCAGAAATAAAAGCAGGAGTCTTTGATTGTCCTTTTAGTGTAAATAAATATCTTCAATGTATGAAACAATGTCTATGAAGAACCTAGGAAAAACATTGCCAACTTCAAATAGCTCTGAGTAATTGGTATGGATTGTTGATTTGATAAAGTCTCTCTCAGGGACAGCTAAGAGTGATGTTCACCCAAATGATTGTCATGTAGAAGCAGAGGGACAGAACTAAAACGATTGTGGACCAAGACTCTGCTATATTGTCTTTTCAAATTAGCCCCTCTCAGCCTGGTTGACAAAGTTTGACACTTTCTCATTTTCCAAGACTGTGTCTAACTTTGTGTGATGAAATTTAACTAGAACAAAGACTGCACACCCCTTGGCTGTGACTGCACCACCATTAAAGCTAAATGACAGGACATCAACCAAACTCTTTCGCCTGAAACTCTTCTGCAATAAAAGTGCAGAGGAACTTTTAGGTATATTGAATATAAAGTGCTTCTACTAGATTAGAGCCTTGGCCTCTTCTTTTGGGATCCGTAGAGACAAGAGAGAAACATTTTTTTTGTTTAAGGTCAACTTGTTTCCTTTCCTTTTTAAAGTCTGGTAAATTATTTTAACAGTTCACAAAAGAACATGAGACATTCCTAAGGCCAGAATCTTGGCTTGAACTGAAACAACCTTTATGCACTAGAGTCGAAAGTGAGACAACTAGCCCCAGTCTCCTATTCATGGCCCAATCTTCTCCATGTGAGATTTAGATCTCAGACCCAATCACTGAAACTTCATTCTAATTCTTTACCTATTATTAAAAAGTTCTCCCTCTACTACAGGCTTCCCCTCGAGGCCTCTCTGTTAAGACAACAAAACTTTTATCGTGCCTTCATCTAATGCTCAATTGTCTCTACAGAAGAAATAAATTGTCTTCAGATTTCGAATACGGCAGAGTTCGGTGCTGGCAGAGAGAAACAATAAGATTCACACCATTTTCATTTACCTTAACAGACATCCGTAGTTCCTATGTAGCCCAATTGTGCAAACCATAGTAACATGACTCCCCCCTATCCCAGCGGGTGACACTTAACAGATTGTCACCAACTGTAGGAAAGTAGTCCTGAGAAAATCAGAAATGAGCCATGATTAAACAAAAAAAGGTGATGTCTATAAGTGAAAGACGGAAAAAAAGAGAATATGTATTTATTAAGAACTCTGTCATCTACTGAGATGTTTTTTGTAAAATGTAAGGAGGGAAAAAAGGAAAAGTTTGTTGTGTATGATGGTGAGCAGATTGTTAGCTATTCAACACAACCTGAGGCTAGCTGTAGCAGTGGCAGCTCAGACTGGTTTAATCCGGTGTGGGATCCAGCATTGTGGTATGACAGTCAACAAAAATACTTGTGCTGTTCCAATCGATTATGGCACTGCTGCTTCTCATAATCAGGTGACCAGATATCCAGCTTCATGCCGTGGCAGGGTTTGTGGTTAAAGGGACTTTATCATGCTATTTGGCAGCTTTCAACTTCTGGGATAGACATATATCTGATAAAATGTTACCGTTGGTGTTATATTGTATTAACTTGTCCTAGAATTTAACTTTTATCCAGTAGTTAATGTTGGACCATTAAGTAAAATGGCTAATGTTGCTAAATCTCCAGGCTTTAGACAGAGCCGAAAAAAACACAGCTGAGTCCAGTAAGCAATCTTTCCAGCCCAGTATATAACAGAGCTGTGGGTGTTGTTTGCACCCGTTTACTGAACATTCTGAGATGCCACAGATCAAGTAATTAACCACACACTGCTGTTATAAGATCACATAAGCAGCTTTATAAATGGCTATCTCACATTAGCAAGTAGCCAGTTACTTCTCTGTCCATCAGGATTCCTTGTTCTTTGATCCAATTGATGTTTGTTAGGAATGTAGAATAAAATCCTATAATCCATGCAGCCAAACGGCCGTTTTCACAGAGAAAGTAAAAAATCCAAGAAACAAGTGTTTTAAGCTACCAAAAACTGAAGCAGCAATGAAATTTGACTAGGAGGAGGGTGTGTTTGGAACTCTAGCAGAGGTAAGCCACTCTGTCTGCAGGACTAGTGCAGACACCTCTAGCAACAACCTTGTTTTCAATCAGTGATGTCACAGGTTGAACTCAGTCGTTTTCCAGGAGAGGGAGGGGCAGCTGCTCAGAGAGCATGATTCAGGAGGGTTACTCAGACATGCGTGAATTAAGCCAAAAACCACTCTATATCATGCAAAAAACTTGATTTTGCATGATATAGGCCCTTTAAAGTGTGGTCTTAGTAACGATCTGCTTTCCTGTGTCACTTCCCAAGTCGAGAAATCTCTCTCCTGACTGGATCATTTATTCACTGACCACAGGTAGGCTAATATCTGTTATTTTCCCTGCATGCTATTTGGAGCAATTAAAAAACTGGTAATTTGTGGTTTATTGGACTGGAAACATTCTAAATCCTGTGTAAGCATGAGGAAAGCTCAGATCAATGCGCTAGCATCAGACACTGATCTGTGGGACAGAAAGCTAAACTGGAAAAGCTAGAGGTAGATACATAGTACTGGCGAGAGTTGTCATTTAGTCGTTCAGTTTTTAGGTGAGAGGCTTCCTTTTTGTTTTGGTAAAGATGAATTACTTGGTTCACCACACAGTGGTAACTTCTTTTGGCATTCTAGAACTTATCTGTCAGTTGGGTAATTTTCTTAGTGAGTAGTCAGAAAGTCTAGGGCAGCACATCATGGTGGGCAGAGTCAAAATTAGGAATGCACTAATCTAAATACTTGCATTAATAATAGGGATGTCCCCGATCCGATCATTTGATCGGAAATCGGCCCCGATCACATAGTTTCAGACTCGACCGAAATTGGGTGTTACCTCCCGATCAGGACTCATACATATGTAGCCTACCTGTCAGTTTTTTTTATTCCTCGTGGGTGGGGCTATTGTCTATCTCTACTCGTGTTCAATAGTATTTATCTTTTATTAACTTTAAATAATATGCAATCTAAACAAGCTGAACAGAGAGCTACTTAGAGCTACTATAAGGTGAGTTCTAACAGTTGCAGTTAGAATCCACCTGCTGCGGTTCCTGCTCCACATTGAACCTTAATGCATGTCCTTGTGTAATCAAACATTGTTTGATTAAACACGGACATGATTGCTTCAGAAGTTAATGTCATCGGGTTTAGGATTTTTACCTTGGACAGATGACTTCTCATGGGGGTTCAGGTATATGTCTGGATTCTGTAGCTGCCGTACTGGAGACTGTAATTATGCGTTAGCCCAAGTTTTAAAGTGAGGAAACAGTTCTCCAATTAAACCGATCAGAAGTCTACAAGAGTCTGAACAAACAGTTTCCGGAAGCGTTTCAACTGCAGAAAAAGCCGCGGTAGGAAAGAAGCAGCAACAGCTGTTTGGCACATCGTAGCGCGTCTAACCAACCGGAAAGGCTGCAGTCGTGCACTGAAGTGTCTCAGAGAAAATTCCAGTAAGCTCCCAGTCAGCCATATGCCTTGTTTAAAGTGTCCAGGAATCTGTTGTTTAGTTGATTTACTTACCTGGCTTCTGTGCGTAAAGATGAAAATATCTGCGCATTTGCAACACGTAGTCAGTTCATTTTAATCTGTAAAAATGACCAACAGCCTTCAGATTTTTCTGTCACCCTTCTAATAAACTGGTCAAATCCAGTAAACATTCAGGTAACATGACCCCTGATATGTATATACATTCTAATTATTGAGTTTATTTAAAATGAGGTACTGTTTTTTTAAATACTTTTTTATCTATAAGCTACTTTTGCACTAAAGTTCAAAAGTGAATAATTTGTTATTTATTACTTGATTGTTTAAGGTACCTCACAGAAACAGTGCTCTGTTTCTTAACAGAATTGTTAAATGTTAAAATAAGGTGAATAAAAAATATAACATCCTGGATCAGTTTCTCCGCTCTTCTTTATTCTTTTTTTATGCATTTCCTATAGAAGTATCGGATCGGGACTCGGTATCGTCCGTTTCTCAGAATCAAATAACTCTGACTCAGGCCACGTCCACACTAAGCCGGATAATGCCTTAAACGTATAAGTATTTAGTCTACACCCCCTTATCGTCCACACTAAGGCGGCTTTGTTTGTGGTCTGTGGCCGGATAAGTATTAGCCGGGTAAGAGAGCCGTCTAACTGTTATCTCAACGGCTAAATGAGCACGTCTGGACGCAACTTATCCGGTCCCCGGCTAAATCAGAACAGCGACGTCATTCAAATGCTGCGTCCTAAATTGATGACGTCGACAACGCGACAGCATATAATGACAACAGCAAAGATGGAGACGAGTCTCGCTATGCTACTTCTTCTTTTGCAAATTCAGACGTTTGCAAAGGTAACCCTAACATATGTGGTATTATTTCTACATATGTTTTAAACATCTATTATTCAGAAGGTAAAAGTCTGTTTTATATAGTTTGCATGGTTATAAAAAATATATTGTCTGTCAGTATTTGTTATTGGGATAAGCTTTTAAGTCATAAAACTCTTGGGTAAGTTTTATTGCAGGCTGTAAAAACAGGATGTCTGTAGATTTAGTATGCTGGAACCAAGGCCATGAAGCTGGGACGGTTGCCATAAAACCATAATTCTCAGAATGAACTTTTGACCAAGAACAGGGACACGTCTCATCTTATGACTGCATAATTCTCTGACAGCCAATCATCGTTAAGACACTGTTTAAATCTGTTCTGATTGGAGCAGATTCGAGGGAGAAGAAACGCCTACAATCCTGGCGAAGTTGGTGTCTATAAAAGTTATGACAGGAAAATCATTCAATTGTCAGATGTCTTTAAATCTGGCCCAGAGAAACTAGGGCATCTTTCTCTGTAAACTGCAATTTGTTAATCTGTTCAAAATAAATGTTAAGAACTGGAAATTGGCTCCATTTTGTCTCTGCTTGAACATGCACTGAATTAATTTTGATATTATTTAATTCAACAAATGGTGACCTCGACCGTGTGCAGAGTTTTGGACCAGGATCCAGTTATTTTTTTTAAGTTAATTAACGGACATGTATTTGCTCTATTGACAATTTGCGCTGAGTTGCGTAGTTTTTAATTCTGTTGATTGGTTAATCTAACATTGGGTAATGTTGTCATGCAAGTTACATATGTTTTTTTGTTTTGAGCAGATTGACTGTGGCGGGCCCGTGGTTGGAGCTGCTCCGGTGTCTGTGTCTCTGTTCTGAGCAGGACTGCGACCTGCTTTGCGCTCCGCAGAGAAACACCGGTGCCTGCTGGGAGATGGAGTTTGTTACTCTGCGGGCCCAGGGGGGCTGGTCTTTCTCCGGAGGACAGTGATTACAGATGGACCGGATGAAGGTCCCTTCAACGAATGAAATCGGAGCCAAAGTGCGGATCGAGGCTTGAGAATTGGCAATCTCAATTACGAAAGGACGCTTTCGTAAGATTGTTCGAGGCTGGCAAACGAAAATAGATTAAGGAGCGCCTGGGTCGCCCTCTGTTAATCTGGGACGGATTACCTTGAACTGCCAGCGTCTCCCCAAACGTGCGCGTGAGCACCGCAAATTGGGATGTGTTAATGGTCCGGCATATTGGCGTGGTCCGATGAGGTTAGTGTTTTAATTTCTGCTTGTACAAGTATTGTGTCTGTATATGTGTGTGTGAGATGTTTTTTACGCAGGCGCTTTGCGAGACGTGCTGGAGATGTTGCGTTTGTGTTAAAATGTTATAGTATAAATAATGAACTCGAGTATAATAAATAAATTAAAATAGATAAATAAATATATAACTAAATATGATGGATAACTGAAATTAAAAATCTATAAGAATTAGTTGTGAACATTTACGACAGGCCATCAGAGTGGCCGCCCCAAGCTAGGTGGGTAGATGGCGGAGCTAATTCTGTGTGAGTTTTTGCTTGATAGCACGGCTAACATACGACAGCTTTGACTATATGTTTTGATAAATAAATTAGTGGTAATAGGCGGTTTTCTGCCATCTGTTCGAGTCTTTTGAGTGGTTTTCTGGAGGCCGGCGCCGGGAAATTTCTCAAAGCAGACTACGAAAAATTGTAACAGATTGGTCTAAACCTCCGCGATAAAATAATTAATAAGGTCTAAAAGTCACCGCTTATAATGTTGTGTTTTTTGTTAATGGTTTTAGGCTGTAACGGACGTAGTAGAATCAGTGTTTTCTGTGCAGAACGGCTGTTAGGAAACATATGTTTCGGTCCGCGTGGACGAACAGGAGCTTGTTTTTGTTCATGCTGAATTAAAGTTTGGTAAAGTGGTATAAATTGTGCGGATAAAGTCCTGGTATTGCGGTAAGTCATTTTCTAAAGTGTGTGTTGCGATTTTCTTGAGTGTTTTCGCCGTACGTTTTGTACTGTTTTAGGTTTCGTTGCACAAAGAGAGTTTACGGTACCACGTTGCTGCAGGCTGCTGGCTATGCTAGCGTTTTTGCTGTTGTGTGTCAATGTGTTTTGTGCTTTAATCCTAACTGCATGTTCTGTGTGTTGTAAGCTAAAAGTTGATTTTGGATAGAAAGTGATTACAGACTCCTGCAGCCGATTGCCTTGTTAAGACTTAAACGGATTTGGATGTTGTAAAATTTTTCTGGTTGATTAGGATGTAAAACGGCCTCAAGATAACTGTTCAGATAAATTTTGTTTGCTACTCCCTTTCGGCAATGTTTTAGCACATTTTCTACGAAGGGCAATTTAAGGTGTTTCACATTTAACTGAACTGTTACGGTACGGAGATTAAAGATTAAGAAGTACATGCTGAATTTGGTTAACTGGTTTTGCCTGAGAAGGCTCAATTGATCACATGAGGAGAGCATGTACAGTTATTGGGATAATTATGCATGTTACAATTAAACGCAAATGACTGAGAACAGTTACTCATGAGTCGATTCTGACTTGGTGAAGTTTTAATTTTTGATTTCATCTTTAAAATTAAAAAGAGGGGAGTTTATAGGCAAAAAATAAGAGATGCATTTTTGAATTTTTAAGTAGGTGGATTTTTTGCTTTTGGATTGATCTAAGCAGGATTTGATTAAGTTGGCCTAAATAAAGATAAAGCTATGAGCAGTTATTATAAGAATGGAACGAAAAGCAAACGGTGTTAATTGGAAGGCAACAAACTGGTCTAAATTATTTTTTTAAGCACCGTGTTGAATGGTACAGAGAATGAATTCTTTCTGTGATTTAAATAAGTATCATTTATACTAAAATTATGTTTGGCTTATTTCTGATGGCTCTATAGACTTTAGAAATATAGCTTAGTCTCTGAATAAATGATCTAAAGGAGACTGGTGTTAAAAATTATTTACACAATTGAACATTCTTAAGGATTTTTCTGGACACTAAATGCTTATTGGATTTATCAAATTTCAACTGGGGCTCAAGGAGTAACCCAGCATATTTCAATTCCGTTAAAAATTGAATGTTTTTACCATGCAAAACAATACTTATCATAGTGATATTCTCTAAACTAGTGGGATTTGAATGTTTGAGTTTGAAAAAAAAGAAAACATTAAAACACAGAGTCATCTTTAAGGAATAAGTTTGTTTTTAAACATACTGGGGATAAATGTGGAATTGGTCTAAGGATTGAAAGTAATGAATATCGGCGGTGATCGGAATGATGGTTTAATTTAGAAGTAAGAAGTAAGATCTAATTCATTTATTCTGATCGTGTAGAAGCAAAATGTGATTGGACCAGCTACATTGAAATAATTTTTACCATATATTTGAATGCACATTTTGTTTTGACAAATAAGAATTGGTTTTAGTTTTAAAAGTTTAAGATTAATTTTTCAGATGTTATTCATTAATTGTTAGCTAGTCTTTTTGATGCTGATCATAGAATAATGGCATAATATATCATTTGATTAGTGGGGACTCTGTAACTGACAATTTATTTAGATTGTTTTGATTTTATTTTTTATTATTTTTATTTTTATTTTTCTCTCTCAATCTTTATATATTTGGTTCGACTTGGATTCTGACCCAGATTTCTGAACTGCGGTCTGCTTATTAATTAGAACTTTGGAAAAATGTTAATTTGAGAAGCTGGATTAAAGAAAACATGATTCAGTGGTAATTTATTTGACATTTCTAGAAGCTTCAATTCAATTTGGTGTTTATCATTGGAGAAAAAAAAAAAGAAGCCTGAGAGGATAATTGGGATACTGAAAAATGCTAGTTTTTGTTTTTGCTACTAGTTTCTGTTTAGAGAAATCTTATCTCTTGAACCTCCTGTATTGAATTTTTTGTTTTTTTGTTCTACTGCTAAGGGGAATTAGACTACTATGTATCCTACAAAAATTTAAGAGGAGTTTTAGTTGCAAAAATCAGTTTGACTATGTTTGATTCACTTCACAGAATCGGACAGATGTTTTTGAAGTATGAAATGTTTTCATTATTTACAATCAGAATATTTGGGCAAGTGAGCACATTTGGGTTTGTTTAAAGAGGAATCATATAAGCAGAAGTACTTTGAATTTATATTGGATTGTGTTAAAAAAAGAAAAAGTACTTTAGGTTTGGCAATTTCTAACAATAAGCAACCACCTGGTTACTTTCACATCAATTTGATCAGGGAATGAGACGTGCATGTTTTGCACTACGGTCTTAAAGTCCCACAGAAAATATGTATAGGGAAGCTGTTTTGTCAGTGATTTAAATCTTGGATTTTTCTTTAGAAATATGGATAGAATTTGAAGTATAGCAAACTGAAGACTATTTTTGTAAACTATGTTGTGTTTATCAGTTAGTACTATTCTCTGATTTTGTTTTAAACATTTGATGTTTTTAATTTTGATATTTTTTGTCTGAGCCAGCTTGACAGAGATCCAGTACATTTGAGTGATGGGGAGTTGGAGATAGAACCTTCGCAGATGGTTATTGACTTTATTTTTGTTATTGCAATGTTTTAGTGGTGCTTTAGCAATATCTAACAGAAAAATCCAGCCTTTTTGTTTTTTGTTTTTTTTAATTTAATTTTATTTATCTATTTACTTTGTGAACAGACCACTAAACTTTGGAGGAAAGAATTAGTGAATGGTGTCAATGCAGTTTATATCTGAGGAATAGACATTATGACATAAAAGTTATGTTTGCCTTCGGACACCATTTTGCAGGACATCAACATAGAGCCTACTGATCTTACTGATTAATTTTCAGATATTTTACTCACCTCAAGGATTTGGGAGACTGCTGAGACTGAAATGTATTGCCCAGGAAGGAAGTTATGGGGGTGATGAAAGAATTTGCAGAGTGGGTAAGACTGACTGATAGAGGTTAACCTGCGTTTTTCTATACTTTTGATTGTATTTGTGATCAGACCATAGATCTACTTGTCTGGGCATGTTTGGTAAAACTAAATAAGATTATATTGATTTGCCAAATTAGGGCATGGGACGTGAATGGCTGTTTGTCCACTGTTGACGCGCTCCAAAGGCGGCAAGGGAGCTCGGTGCTTTGTGTTGCGGCTGGATGGAATGTCTGGTCTGCTTATCTGTGGAATGTCTTGTCATAACGGCCTTTCACAACAATGCAGGAGACAATTTGCTGAGATTAACAAACATTCTTGGCTTTATCCACAGCAAGCACCTGAGGAAATGGGGAGAGCACAAAGCTGCTGCCCCAGTAGGACAGGCCTGTCGGGTGCTGGATGAGGAAAACATGGCTCTGTTCTCATGCTCAGATTTGGTGAATTTGAAGATAATTGGATACTTTAAATTTATAGCTTTAGTTTTTGTTAATTTATACTTGGAAAATTTACAGGGTCTGACAGCTAAAGTGGGAAAAACTCAGGCTAACTAGGTTAGTTTTTGCGTATTTTATGGGATATATTTCTGGCTATTTCTGACACATGTTATGGGTTTTTTAAGCTGTAAGGAAGAATTCAGAAACAATGCGTAAATGTTAAATTAATCATTTGATTCCATACCAGGTTTTCTTAATGGCATCAGATCGCATCTTCCTGCACCTGAATGAATTGGCTGTGTTTGGGAAATGGTCAATTACGGGAGTAATTTACCATTAAAGAAGGATTGTTATTGTAATCATCTGATTGTGAGTTCATTTGGAAAAGACAATTCCTTTATAGGCATTTACTGAATGCAGCTCCACGGCAACGACGAACCTGGTCGAGGATCAGCAGGAATCTACCTAAAGAGGGTCAAGAAGGTTTTGACCAAGCTGAATCGGAAGCTGAAGCCACAGGCGGCGGGGCCTAACTCACCCAGAAGGTTGTTTGGGTGGTGATATTAATCATCCAGTGTGATCTATGTGCCATATGAGGGAGATGGGCAAATTGAAATTGCCATCTCAAAGAGGGATCTACAGAAGAGGATCACAACTCATCACTCAGCTTCACAGCAGGTTTTGAAGCGGGGCCAGCTGTGGATTTGTGTATATTGGGGGAAATGCTCAATTAATGAAGTAATTGGCATTTCAGAGAGTGGTTATCTGCATATATGGGAGTAAAACTGGAACACTGATCAGCTCTGTACATCGCTCTCCAGCTGCCAGGTGCCATTGGGGGGTTAACCACGAGAGTGAAGAAAGAAGAACAGAGGATAAAAATATATAAAAGACTGAATAGACTTTTTAATTATTTTCTTGCATTTTACAGGTTGTTTAACTATTTTATTGCAAGTGCAGATTGTTAACACTGCCTAAGAGGGTTTCTTAAAGAATTTTTAATCAGTTAATTTTCAGGATTTCTTAATTTCCAGTTGTCTTTAAGGTTGTATTAAGGTTTGCATTAATAAGAAAGAGGGTCTACTAGATAGAAAGATAGAATAGCTGAGCAGAATTAGGGAAAGGAAAGACTAAATAGACTCGAGGATTACATTTTAAAGGGTTCTAAATACCTTCTATTTCACAGGTTTCTTAACACTTTAAGTTTGCTTTATTTCAGGATATAACATAGTAAGAATGTATATGTTCATGGATTTTCTAAGCTTCTTCCACAAGTATTAACATGTATCAAGTCAGATTTAATTATCTCTTCACATGTAAGACATTCTTATACATTTTTGGGTTTTTGAATTAGTTTTTGGGAATTGTTAAAATAATATTTTTTTGTATAATGCCAAAAGAGGGTGAATTTATAATTAACAGATTGACATTTTTGAGTAATAGGAGTTAAGGTTAAAAAATGTATGGTAACAGGTTGTGTTTTGAATTTTAATCTGGAAGTCTTGTTGTGGTATCATATGAAAGACTTCATGTTTTAAACTGATGAAATTTCTTGGGTTTGAGTTTTTTGCATTCTCAAAATGCTTTACAGGTTTTGATCTTAAGTTCTAAACACTAACCCTGAAGGAGAGTACAGAGAAGATATCAATCTATTTTCAAAAAAAAAAAAAAGATTGAAAAGAGGGAGTTGTGATATTATTTCTACATATGTTTTAAACATCTATTATTCAGAAGGTAAAAGTCTGTTTTATATAGTTTGCATGGTTGTAAAAAATATATTGTCTGTCAGTATTTGTTATTGGGATAAGCTTTTAAGTCATAAAACTCTTGGGTAAGTTTTATTGCAGGCTGTAAAAACAGGATGTCTATAGATTTAGTATGCTGGAACCAAGGCCATGAAGCTGGGAGTGTTGCCATAAAACCATAATTCTCAGAATGAACTTTTGACCAAGAACATGGACACGTCTCATCTTATGACTGCATAATTCTCTGACAGCCAATCATCGTTAAGACACTGTTTAAATCTGTTCTGATTGGAGCAGATTCGAGGGAGAAGAAACGCCTACAATCCTGGCGAAGTTGGAGTGTCTATAAAAGTTATGACAGGAAAATCATTCAATTGTCAGATGTCTTTAAAATCTGGCCCAGAGAAACTAGGGCATCTTTCTCTGTAAACTGCAATTTGTTAATCTGTTCAAAATAAATGTTAAGAACTGGAAATTGGCTCCATTTTGTCTCTGCTTGAACATGCACTGAATTAATTTTGATATTATTTAATTCAACACATACTTGCGGATGAGAAGGCGACACAGGAGGCGATCCAGCAGGCGCCGACAGCGACATAGATTATATGCGTCAATCTGTGTTACTTTTGTTTTTCCCCGCGCATGCCCAGTACATGCATAGGTAGGCATTGGATTGCGCAATCATGGGACCTTAAACGGACCTTAAACGGACCGTAAACGGGGCGTAAATGCTCGTGTTGAGTCGATAACATTAGGCGTCTAACTCCCCGTATAACCTTATCGGCTTAGTGTGGACGTAGCCTCAGACTCGAGGGCAAAAAAACCTGATCGGGACATCCCTAATTAATACCAATATTTGTTAGTGACAATTCTCTATTAATGAATCTCTTAAAGATGGAAATAAGCAGTTTTTTTTATATTTGCTTAGTTTTACTAATTGGACTGATACAATATGTTAAAAAGTGACAGCCAATTGTTGTTATTGTCAATATATTTTGCATTACTAGACAAAAGCTATGTTTTGAAAGAGCACTGAGAGACGGACGATGGGGAGAGCGAAAGGAATGACAAAATTATGTTATAATTCAGTTTTTGTGATTAAATTATTGCCTGGTGGAGGTGAGATCAAGCAGGATGTGCTTACATAGGCAATCAGAGCTGTAGTTTTGCAAGGATGTGGGGAAATTCTCGTTTGAATCATATAACTTTTTTGGCGGTGAATGTGGGGAGGGGCTTCAAACACTTTGTGCCCAGGGGCCTCTACTATCATAATCCAGCCCTGGCCATTCCACTCTAAGTGGGGGTAATATAAAAACTAGGGGTGTCCCCAACTAAGGATTTACACATTCAAATTAGAATTGTTCAATCTTTCTATACTCAAACAAAGGTTGAATGATCTATGTGTGTGTGAATGGGTTGGGAGGGGTATGACACTAGGCAGTCAGCAGGAGGGTAAAACTATTTTTTTTTCTATTTTACATACAGCACATAGGCACATTTTAACCACTGGTGCTGTATGATTGATGGGTTTTTCCCCGCCAAACCTGAAGCGGACATTCTTTAAAAGAACCAATCTAACAGCCCCTTGTGCTCCCAACATAGCCAATCTGAACAAACTCTTATTTAAAGCACTCCGATCCACTTCCAATCATGTTTTCTTTCTGCGAAGGTGCTGCTGTCAAGATTTTAAAGACTCCTAGTCCACTCTAAATACGTTCACCGCAGAGTCCTGCAATGTCGCAGGTACCGTTTCAAGATGGAAAAATACATAATCTCAATGTCACGGGTCTGGCAGAAGTTCCTTTACTGCGGGTGGGCGAGTAAGTATTCCTGTAATATTTTTGTATGTTCATGAATCCCAAAGAGAATCTTTCCATTGTGTTTGTAGTGAAAGCAAGCCAGAAAAATCCCCAACTTTGTTTCGTAAGGAAAATAACCTTGCTATCTCAGACACAGACCGGTGCATCTTATCCACTGATCCAGAAGGAGCGTATTGGCGCTCGTTATTTCAGTCTGCAGTGTGTGACCAGAGCAAATTCATTTATCTGATTCAGATGTCACTTTGCAGTCACCCTTATTAAAAACATCGCCAATATCCCCATCCAAAACAAGTGATAGTGATCAAAAGATCTTAATCTTATTTGGATGCTTTTGGGTATCTTGAAATGGGCGACACTGGCAAGACACAGCTAAAATATCTCTGAGCTAAAAGTGCAGTGGAGCAAACTTTTGTCTTTAGGCCGATGTCAGAGACTGGTAGACAGCTAAAAGAATTGTCTTACTGAAGTTGTTTCAGGTCAAAGGGGCCAAGTCTAGCTAATAGGGAGTAGGTGTTAGGAGTCTGCTGTATTCTTTTTTTTCCTGTGTCTTTCTTTATCCTGCAAATTTTCTCCACGTCTCTGGAGTGTTCCACCAGCGGTCCTGGCTGAGCTGAGGACCTGTCGATCAAGTCAGAGGTGGAGCCACCTCGCTGCATCTGCCCCGATTCAGCTCATTGAGTCTAATCATACGCTGTGGATATAAGGAGCTGGTTGTCACATCTTCAGTGTCCTGAGTGTCTGACCATTTTGTTTCTTTTGCTGCTACTTCATACTGATTAGTTCTCAAACTTCTCAGTAGGCCTCGGTTCATCTTCCACATTTGACTTCCTTCAAGCTCCAAGTTCCTCCATAAACCATGGTCCACCTCCATGCTCTCTACCCTCTGTGCTCTGTCCTCACCCCCAGATTCCACCATCTCATCATTTCCACGAACCCAGCAGGGAGCTTCAGCAGATATAACAGAATCCTAACTCTCTAATAATTTCCTCTCATCTCAATTTCCCTGCATAGTGTTCACAGTTCCCTTGACCATCTGTTTCAATAAAACTCTATACTTAACAACTGGTCTCCCTTGTGGATCAGTAGGATGTTGTAATTTCCATTTTTTTTAATCAAGCAACAAGGCTTTTTTGTTTTTCAATGTGTAGTTAAATCACTTTTTCAGATAAAGATGAATTATTATAAGACATACATGACTAAAAACACCTTTTGAAAGACCTTAATATTTAATAGTGTTTCATAATTGTTCCACATGACTGTACACACAAGCAATTGAAGACACTCAAGGATAGACCATAAATAACTGAAATAGACATAGACAAAGCATCAATGATCTCTGAAATTTCATTTTGAGCTGACTCACTTTAATAGAGCATTCCATTGTCTGATATTGCTTGGCATGTTAGGAGGGTTCTCTTGCCGAAAGCTGGCTGTCTCACTTCCAGAAATCATATAAATTGCTTTAAAGTTGGATCTAACTGAGAATCACTTTATTACTTAAATTTGAAAGGAAAGTCACAGCCCCAGAGCTTAATGAGAACCAAATTCAACGAGTGGAGTCAGAGAAGCTGTTCACATATCCCCCTGAGTGACAAGTGACGTAGCTCGGAAACTGAGAAAATGAATTAGTACAACCCTATCATGTGAAGTAGCCTGTTTTCATTCATGTGCTGGCCTGTTTTGTTTTGATTTCTGGTGGTGAGATGGAAGACAATACAGCCTACTCTCCCTATCATTAGCAAATTGTCTGGCTTGTGTTTTTTTTTTAAAGAAATGAAATGTAGCATATGTGTGATCTTCAGTCCAGTGAACATACCACATTATAGGGTGAATTCACTATGCTGTGTTTATACCTTCAGGGGGAAAGGAAGGGATCATCATTAGGAAGAATAGAGTTGCTCTCAGTTTCTGTCTGAAGTACATATAATACCATTATAATTAATAAAACAATGTCAGCACTAATATCTAAAACGACTACAACTGAAAGAATTAGTTAGACATATCTACTTACTACTAATTGAACCAGAAATACACGTTTTAATTGTTTTTAGCGGTCATGCCCCACAGGTAGGATGAGTTAGAAGAGAAGCAGACATTTTGGAGTGAACAAGATGATTTGATGCTGGGTATCACAAGAGTTGAAAGAGTGGTGATTGGTGGAGATTTTACCGGACATTGGGGTGAAGCGAACAGAGGTGATGAGGAAGTGATGGGCAGGTTTGGTATCCAGGATAAGAATGAAGGAGGACAGATGGTGGTAGACTTAGCAAAAACAAATGGAAATGGGTGTTGTTAACACTTTTTTCCAAAACAGGAAGTAACATAAGATTGGAATATAGGAACATATAAGAATGGAGGTAGGAGTCACGTAGATTACATCTTATGCAGATGTGGTCATCTGAAATAGATTAGTGACTTCAAAGTAGTGCAGATTTAGAGTGTAGCTAGACAGCTTAGGATAGTGGTCTGTAGGATGAAACTGACAGTGAGGAAGGTGAAGAGAACAAAGACAGAGTAGAGGACCAAGTGGTGGAAACTGAAAAAAGAAGAGTGCTTTGAGGTTTTCAGGGAGGAGTTGAGACAGGTTCTTGGTGGACAGGAGGTTCTCCCTGATGACTGGACAGCTATATCTAATGTGATTAGGGAGACAGGTAGGAGGGTACTTGGTGTGTCATCTGAAAGGAGGAAAGTAGATAAGGAGACTTGGTGATGGAACAACTAAGTCCAAGAACATATACAGAGAAAGAAGTTAGCTAAGAAAAAGTGGGACATTGAGAGGACTAAGGAAAGCAGACAGGAGTACAGTGAGATGCAGCGTATGGTGAAGGTAGAGGTGGCAAAGGCCAAACAAAGGGCATATGACCTGTATGTTAGGTTGGACAGTAAGTAGGGAGATAATGATTTGTATAGGTTGGTGAGTCAGACAAATAGTGATGGAAAGGATGTGCAGCAGTTAAGGGTGATCAAGGATAGGGATGGAAATATACTGACATTTGCCAAGAATGTGATGGGAAGATGGAATGAGTACCTTGAAGAGCTGATGAATGAGGAAAATAAGAGCAAATGTAGAGTAGACAAGGTGACTGTTGTGGATCAGGAAGTAGCTGAAATTAGTAAGGATGAAATATGGAAAGCTTTGAAGAGGATGAAGACGGGAAAGGCAGTTGGTCCTGATGACTTAACTGGAGGTATGGAAGTGTCTAGGAGAGGTGGCAGTAGAGTTTTTGACTAGGTTCTTCAACAAGACCTTGAAGACTGAGAAGATCCCTGAGGAATGGAGAACAACTGTCTAGTGGCTATTTTTAACAACAAGGGAGATGTACGGAATTGTGGCAAATACAGAGGAATAAAGCTAATGAGTCATACAATGAAGCTGTGGGACAGAGTGGTAGAAGCTAGGCTTCGGTCAGAAGTGAGTATTTGTGAACAGCAGTATGGTTTCATGCCAAGAAAGAGTATTACTTATGCAATTTTTGATTTAAGGATGCTGATGGAGAAGTAGAGAGAGAGTCCGAGGTAACTGCATTGTGTCTTTGTAGATTTAGAGAAAGCGTACGAGAAGGTGCCAAGAGAAGACCTGTGGTTTTGTATGAGGCAGTCTGAAGTGACAGAAAACTATGTTAGAGTGGTGCAGGACATGCATCAGAATCAGAATCAGAATCGGTTTTATTGCCATTGTTTGAGAACAAGTTCACAAACTAGGAATTTTTTTCGGTACAGTTGTGCACATAAAACATTTAACATAAGTAAAAATAAAATAAAATAAAAAAATAAAATAAAATAAAAAGAATGAGCCATGAGGCTAAAGTCTTTATAAATATTATAATCTGTATGTATATAATAAAACTATGAAAAGATAAACATCCTTTTTAACATCAGAACAGCAGCAGGGTTCCATTCACAGATGTGCAGGTGAATGACAGCAGCAGATCTAAGTGTGATCAGACCACACAGTGCAGTAAAATAAAGTTACGTAGTGCAGATGGTTCTATCCTACATGGGTCTTTAACTGAACTATCGGGTCTTGTTATTGTTCATGAGTCTGATGGCGGAGGGGAAGAAACTGTTCAGGTGGCGGGAGGTGTGGGTCTGGATGGACCGTAGCCTCCTGCGTGAGGGGAGGAGGGAGAATAGTCGGTGTCCAGGGTGAGAAGAGTCAGCTGTGATCCGACCCACACGCCTCCGGGTCCTGGAGGAGAACAGGTCCCGGAGGGATGGGAGCCTGCAGCCAATCACCTTCTCAGCAGCACGCACGATGCGCTGCAGTCGTTGTTTGTCCCGGTCTGCGGCGCCGGGGAACCACACGGTGATGGAGGAGGTGAGGATGGACTCGATGATGGCCGTGTAGAACTGCACCAGCATCTCGGTCGGCACCTTGAGTTTCCTCAGCTGCCGCAGGAAGTACATCCTCTGCTGGGCCTTCTTGATGAGGGAGCTGATGGTTGGCTCCCACTTGAGGTCCTGGGTGATGGTGGTGCCCAGGAAACGGAAGGAGTCCACGATGGAGATGGGGGTGGGAGAGTCCATCAGGGTGAGGGGATACGGTGGGGCTGTGACTTTCCTGAAGTCCATGATCATCTCCACTGTCTTCTGGGCGTTCAGCTCCAGGTTGTTGTGACTGCACCAAGAAGCCAGCCGGTCCACCTCTCTCCTGTAGGCGGACTCATCACCGTCTGAGATAAGTCCGATGAGGGTGGTGTCGTCCGCAAACTTGATCAGCTTTACGGACTGGTGACTGGAGGTGCAGCAGTTTGTATACAGCGAGAAGAGCCAGGGGGAGAGTACACAGCCCTGAGGAGTCCCAGTGTTTGTAGTCCGATTGTCCGAGACAATCTTCCCCAACCGCACGTGCTGTCTCCGGTCCGACAGGAAGTCAGTGATCCACCTGCAGAGGGAGTCGGGCACGCTGAGCTGGTAGAGCTTGTCTCGTAGCAGTCCAGGGAGGATGGTGTTGAAGGCAGAGCTGAAGTCCACAAACAGGATCCTGGCGTAGGTTCCTGGGGAGTCCAGATGCTCCAGGATGAAATGGAGGGCCAGGTTCACTGCATCATCCACAGACCTGTTGGCTCTGTAGGCGAACTGCAGTGGGTCCAGGAGGGGGGCGGTGATGTCCTTGAGGTGGGGCAGAACCAAGCGCTCAAATGACTTCATGACCACAGACGTCAGCGCCACCGGCCTGTAGTCATTAAGTCCTGTGATCCGTGGCTTTTTGGGGACAGGGACGATGGTGGAGGTTTTGAAGCAGTACGGCACGCGACAGAGCGCCAGGGAGGTGATGAAAATGTCCGTGAACACGGGGGCCAGCTGATCCGCGCAATGTCTCAGGGTGGAGAGGGAGACACCGTCCGGCCCGGGGGCCTTCCTCCTGTTCAGCCTCAAGAACTGTCGGCGCACATCCTCCTCCTGGATGGAGAGGGCAGGGGGGGAGGAGGGGGGGTCTGAGGAGTCCTTTGATGAAGTGCTGGGGTCGTTGATGGTTGGGGTGATGGTGGGGGGAGCAGAGGTGTGAGGAGCAGACGGCTGTTCAAAGCGGCAGTAGTGTGTATTCAGGCCCTGGGCGAGAGTCCGGTCGTTCAGGGCCTGGGGGGCTTTGGGCTTGTAGTTTGTGAGAGCCCT
The DNA here is from genome assembly GCA_028564705.1 of Apricaphanius iberus. Taxonomy (NCBI): domain Eukaryota; kingdom Metazoa; phylum Chordata; class Actinopteri; order Cyprinodontiformes; family Aphaniidae; genus Apricaphanius; species Apricaphanius iberus. The sequence goes on along the minus strand of JAPXFQ010000708.1, from coordinate 618,454 downwards.
CAACCCCCTCCACATGGCTGCAGAGTCATTGGAGCTAAAGTGTTCCTGTATATGGTTGGAGTACACAGATTTTGCTCTTCTCACTTCACTGCTGAAGTGGTACTTTGCTCGTCTGTATGTACTCCGGTCCTCGCTCCGCCGCGCTACTTCCTTCTCCTCACGTAGGCGCCGGAGCTTGGATGTGAACCAGGGCTTGTCATTGTTATAACAAATCCTGGTGCGCGTTGGGATGATGCGCGTCTCATTGAACTATGAGACAGCAGTGGGGTGTGCAGTAGGAGCGACAGAAAAGTTCAACGTGGAGGTGTGACTGCATCAAGGATCGGCTCTGAGTCACTTCTTGTTTGCTTTGGTGATGGATAGGCTGACAGATGATGGTAAACAGGAGTCTCCATGGACTATGATGTTTTTGCAGATGACATTGTGATCTGCAGTGAGAGCAGGGCAGAGGTGGAGGAAAAGCTGGAGAGATGGAGGTATGCACTGGAAAAAAGAGGAATGAAGATTAGTCGCTGCAAGAAAGAATAGATGTGTGTAAATGAGAAAGACACAAGTGGAATTGTGAGGTTACAGGGAGTTGAAATGAAAAAAGTAGAGGACTTTAAGTACTTTTGGTCAACGGTACAAAGCGATGGAGAGTGTGGAAAAGAGGCGAAGAAGTGTATGCACGTTGGTTAGAATGGGTGGAGAAAACTGTCAGGTGTAATGTGTGAAAAAAGAGTTTCAGCAAGAATTAAGGGAAAGGTGTACAAGACAGTAGTGAGACCAGAGATTTTGTACGGTCTAGAGACAGTACCAATGAGGGAAAGACAGGAAGTAGAACTGGAGGTTGCAGAACTCAAGATGCTGAGATTCTGTTAAGGAATTATGAAAATGGATAGGATCAGGTAAGAGTACATCAGACGGACAGCTCATGTTAGATGTTTTTGGGATAAATCCAGGGACCCTGGGGATGGTTTTTACATGTTCAGAGGAGAGATGACAATTATATTGATAGAAGCATGTTGAGGATGGCGCCACCAGGCAGGAGGCAGAGAGGAAGACCAAAAATTAGATTTATGGATGTGGTGAAAGAGGACATGAAGTTATTTGGTGTGTGGACAGAGGATGCAGAAGACAGGACTACATGGAGACATATGATTTGCTGTGGCAACCCGTGAAAGGAAAAGCTGAAAGAGAGGGGGAAAAAAAAGATGGTAAGACCTGAAAATTATTTTCTCAAATCTTTTAATTTACGCTTGAGAAGTTAATTCCTCCCATGGCAGCAATGTCGTCCGAGGTATTGCTCAGGGACTAGCTGTGTGAGCTACACTCTGATTGTGAAAACAAAAGCAGGGATTTTCTGCATTACGATTATAACTAATTATCATGTCACAGCAACTACACTACAATAGCTTATATATGGAGTCAAACTACAGTGGCAAAAAGTATTTGGCAGCCACCAATTTGTTGAATAATTCAATAGAATTGCAATGTCTGACTTTCTAAGCTTACATGTTTAGGCCAAAAGATGTGCACCATATGCAGCCCTCAACACAGTTTTCCCTGGGTCTTTCCCTCCTCTCACTTCCCTTCTTTGTGTCAAGCTATCATTGAATTGTGCCCATTTTTGCCTTTAAAAACCTGTAAAAGAAACTAGCATCATTACACCAAAAGATTGGAAAACAGGATTTTCTATTTCCACATGACATCAAATTTCCAACTGTCATCTAACCAACTTGCCCAAAGCCCCCCTCCCAACCATCCAGTGACTTAAACCCCATTACCCCTGTGAGTTCTAATTGTAGCGCACACATTTAGTTAACTTATGTATATTTAATTTTGTCAAACACTTTAATATTTGCTTTTTTTGAGTGGTTGGACTGAGCCTTGGACCACTGAGGGTTGGGAGTTCCAGTTTGCCTTGCAGTCAACAGGAAGTGGGCCATACCAACTAGAGCTCCACCATAGGGGAGGACCAGACTGTTTTATTCTATTTGTTTGTATGAATTAAATTAGATTGAATGATTTTTTTTTTCTTTTTGTTAACTTTGTATTTAGTTTTGGGTAATTTAGGTTAACTCAAACTGTATTGCTTCTTTTTGTAAGTTAATTGTGTACATGAGTGTTTCCCCCAGTGTGTCAATCTGGTCTGATCGGCCAGTATTTAAGCTCCCTTTGTTTGTTGTTTGTCAGGTCAGTTTGTGTGTTTATTTAAGCAGATAGTTTGAGCTTTTGTTTGTTAAAAACCTTCATGATTTGAGTAGGGTTTTCTTCATTTGACCTCTTTTAAGGGCCCTATGTTAAATGTTTTGCATTTTTTGGGATATAAAGCCCATTTCTTTGGAGACAAACACTGTGTCCTCATGTCAAGCCGTCTCGGTCCCTCATAACCCCTCAGAAGATAAACAAATAAGTCTGGAATCATTTTAATTACTCAGCGTCTGTAGCTCAATGTTTGTTAAAACTTCCTGATGCTCAGCACAACTCTAGAGGTACTTATCCAGAAGATAAAACCCTTTGGTAATGTAGCTTTTAATCACCTCATGCAAATCTTCTAATTAATGTCCCTTGCTTCAGATTTCATCAAACGTTCAGTCATTTTTGGTAAAGTGTAATTGGCACAGAAACAGTACAAGGAGTCTGAGTGCAGTGGTGTTGCATGCCCTATCATCATTTATCAAACAAGGAGTCATACATATTTATGCTGTCAGGTGTGACGTTCTGGGTTTCTAAATCATAGCTGATGATCTGAGAATGCGGATAATTAATGTCACAGCAAATTAGCATGCAAATTATTATGTTAAAAAACGTTATTTGCATAGAAATCTTGCGCATGATATCAAATCATGCGTTATGTATTTAAAGAACTAACAGCTTTTTCAGATTTGTATTGCTTTGGAGATTTTGCTAAGAAATTTGTTCTCTAGAAACAGAGCAGAATTTGTTTTTCTGTGTTAAACATCCCTGACAAAAAAAGGCATTTCTGTATCTTATTTACTATTTTTATCTAATGCAGAAAAGGTGAGGTGGTTTACATAAATGAGGGTTGGAGAAAATCAATAAAAGTCTAGGTTTTTTTGTTTTTTGTTTTTTAAGCCCAGCTCAAAATTTTTGTTTAGTTTAAAAAAGTGCCACATGCTGAATGGTTTAATGTAAAAACTGCTGCATGGAAAATATGCAATGATAAATACATATAAAACTGAATTGTGTTTATAATCTCCAACTTGTTTTTTTGTACAGGGGTTCATTTTATACCATACAAGTATGTGGGCAGTAACAACAAATGTTATATGATGCACAATCACCTCTCAGTCGTGATACACTGCAATTTGATATGAGGTTTAATTCAACACAATGCAGCTGGATGTAAAATAATGTGAAAAAAAAGCTATATTTTCTGCAGTCCACTCAAATAAATTATACCCCAAACTGATTTGAAAAATGACCTTTTCCAAACACCTTTAGAAAAAACTTTGTTTTTTTAATGAAGAAAGCAGTAACTCTGCAGTGAGCATCAAAATGCATATTCAGTATTATGAAAAATAAAAAACAAGTTAACCTTTCAAATAAAAGGTCTCCTACCTGCCTATAAATGGGAAAAATGCAAAGTCCTACTGACATTCACATACAGCTGTAAACACCCTAGTCGTAACAGTGAAATAGCATAGATGTGGTCATCATTTAAAACAAAAACATTAAAATAATAATGAAAATCATTGTTAGAACACCTCGTTGTAAATCAGAAAAGCACCCACAGAATTGAAAGGTGAGTCACTTTCAGTCTGCTCTATATTTGACCTACATGCCCAGTTTTTGGAGTGTTATAAAGTCCTTTCTTTTCTACTAAATGCACCATACTCGCTCCACTTCTTCCAAACAACAAGCATTGCTACTGGGCAAATAATGCAGGATAGAAATAGCATCAAATGAAGCTATAACTATGAAATAGAGACAGATTTTTCTTTCACAAATATAATTAGATATTTGTCTCTATTAATGCAACCTTCCTTTTTTAGATGAATTTCTGTCGGGAGTAACCTTTATACCATTTTTTCCCTGATTAAAGTGATTTGATGCATCAGTAGAGTGATATAAAAACAGCTGCAATTTATTTCCTAAAACTGCATTCTGATTATGCGTTATTTACCGATACACCTACTTCATACATGTGTATAAGCTCCTGATTATGTTAAGGAATGGAAATTCAAAGCAAAAAAGGTCAGCTAGCACAGAATAAAAAAAAACATGTTTTCCAAACTTGTATGTGTTCATATGTCCTAAGAAGCAAAAATATTGAGCAATATACAAAATAAACTCCATATCACTGCACAGGACTGCATGTATAATTTTGTGTTCTCATGTGAAGTTTGTGACTGTTTTCTGTCTGAAGTCCGATTAGTAAAAACGAACCAGTGCAGATTTATAATTTTAAAAGCCATTTTCTTTTAATATTAATTTCCATAGATGTATGCTGTCAGATGAGATTACATCAGGATGAAGGGGCTTTGACTTTCACAGTTTGTCTCATTGCAGGGAGTGATTTTATTTTTTAGTCAAAATCAAAGAATAAATTGTTAAACCTTTTAAGGTTGCACCAAACAAAATTACAGGGCTGATTGGTGAAAACTGGTTTGTGTAAATCCTGGATCTATTTTTTATGGTTTTATGTTAGGGAATAAAATATGCAAAAGATACAAGAACGTCATTCAAATGTTTTTGTGCTTCAAGTATAAATACTATAGACAACCTTTTATAATTTAGAGTGGAAACCAATATAAAGTCACGCTTTGTGGGAAAGCAGTTGTTTTTTAACAGGGATTTATTCCCTTAAAACCTATTTGATGGACAACCAACTTCACATTTTAGATGTTCCTTAGCAGGTGGTGTGGATAGTACATTTAGCTCTTAGGAAAACCCAACCACTCAGTTTTGGTATTAAGTTCCTAGAGCCACTGCTCTCTTGGAACTACACATAAAAGGGCAAGAGTACCACTACTGCCCTTCTGTGGTGATTACATCAACTTTTGAGATCAACTGTTTACAAGAGTAATACAAAATTAGCCGTAATGTAGAGCTAGCAAATGCGCTGGTTTTTAGTCAACCTGCTTCATCAGCTGAGTTAGTGGATCAACTGTGCACTGGAATAACTGGTAAACCGTTTTGAGACCTGGAAAACACAGGACCTTACCATCTTTGATTCTATTCTGAATATCACAATTTGATGCATTAATTAAAAGTTTATTAAACTTCTGGAGGAGTTTAAGCTGACTGACAAGTTGACAGACTAAAATATAGTCACTCCACAACAGAAATACATTCATTGTTTGGATGAACAAATATCTTGTATCTTGAGTGTGAAACTGTAAACTGTAAATAATGGCTAACTAAAGGTTTTATCCTACTGTTATGAAATTTTACTGTTTTTAATAAAATGTCTTTTAAACTTGTCTGTAAAAATTAAGAAAAAACTCTTATTTAAAACTGCAGCTTGGCAAAAACATAATGTCTCAGAAAGGATATAAAAAAAGAGACCAAATTTAAAATAAAACGGGATATATATATATATATATATATATATATATATATATATATATATATATTTTTTTATATATATATATATATATAATTCAATTCAATTCCCTAGGTTAATGTGTTGCCAGCACATTTAGAAAGACATACACAATTGCAGTTACCAAAACCTAGGCAGCCAAAGAAGACACACTAGAAAGCTGGTCTGAATACCAGGCACTGGCTGTCCATAAAAATGTATTCAAATTTAGAGGCTGCAACCAAATACAGGGAGAACAAGAAATGGAAGGTGATGCAAAGTTATTCTAATAACAGATAACATAAGCTTGCAATGAAGCTCACAGGGATCAGGCCAGGGAACAGGCAGTACAGGATCAGACCGGGAGACAGGGGGAATCACCAGGGTTATAGCCAGGAGAATCAAGCTCAGTGGTATAGAAGGTGAAGAGCTTAAATACTGAGGAGTATGATTACTAGACAAAGAACAGGTGGTTTATTGGTAACAGGGCACAGCTGTGAGTAGAGACCAGAAACGAAGGCTGAGGAAAGGTAGTACTGTAAAAACTCTCAAAAGGAGCCTGAAGGGGAAATACACAATAATCAAGAGAAAAAAACACTGAGCTAATGGATAAGCATGGACTTATTAGCTAAGTAAGAGGAATATACAAGGATAAGCTAAGCTAACACAACAGATTAAACTAAGAAATTAGATCTTGACTGAGCATAAATAAAAAAATACAAACACAGAAAAGTCCTGAAAAAAACCAGGCTCATAACAAAAAGTTCAAAAAAGAAACATTTGAATTCCACTGTGCAGATCGAATGATAGGGGTGAGGAGGTGTGCAACGGATGACACAGGTGACCGAGCACAGGCCAAGTAGCCTTTCGTACATTCTCATAAACCAGTCATTTTTTTTTAAAGGTGCAAATCTGTAAAGACCCCTAGTTAACTGGGGAGTAGCTGTTCTGAATGAAGCATCTGTTACAAACTGGATTCCTGAGAGGATGAGAACGTGAAGTTTCTGGACTGAGCCTATGCATGCCACCCTGTCAATGTCATCACATTGAGATAAGGGGCTTTGAGTTCATTTTCAACTGCCAAAGTCAGCTAAAACAGAACATCTGACACCCTGCCAACTTCCAGCACACTAAGGATTCAATTACATTTTCAATACGCTCACAGTGACATGACATCTTCCTACTACAGATGGGGGAACTATTACTATTAATAACCTCATAAAACCTCACCTGCATTCCAAAGGGGTGCCATCATTCACATCAAAAGCGTGTTTCATAGCAGAAAGAGGTTGGAAGCTGAAAAAGATAAAGCAGAGCAACTTTGCTACGCTGCAGACAGCCTACCTGCTAAAGGTCTTGATCCCTCTTAATCCCTTCCAGTCTGTATAAACCTTCAATGTATAGAAAGTACAATTTCCTTTCAAATGCATCTTACATCTCTTACAGCTCAATTGACGTCATTTTTAGACCCCTCACTGATAACGAAACAACAAAACTGGATATCCCTCTTGCAGTAACAAACCTAACTCTGCAAATGTCATTACCCTAAACCTGGATGTGTCTATGTGTAACAAATTCACTTTTTGAAAAAAATATCAGATTATGAGTTTACAGGTGACCAGGTCTGGGTCAGGTAACTGGGAAATCATCAAATTCTAGTTCATTTCTCAGTGCATCTTTAACATTGAGATCTGATATTTTGTTCTAGAATTGTGCCACTCATGGCAGCAGCATGTTGGGGTTCTGATGTATTCTTTTTGTAGATTTTTGTCCATTATTTTGTCCACTGAGTTGTTGCAGGGTTGTACATATATTCCCTCTGGTTTTGGATGCTGTGTAGCTGGAATAATTTTGGACCTTACTTTTTCACTTTCAGAAAGTTGAGAAAAACAAGCCCGTTTTACAACTGGGAGCCTTTCATTAGCATTTCAAAATCTAAAATACCTGGACTACAACCAAAAGTCCCAAAGGAGTTGAAAGGGGGGCTTCATGGATGCAGAGTAAAACCTGAGAGCAGGGAGAGAAGGAGCTCATTTATAATAATATGCTAAATTAAAATCCCTGACTCCAATGTGTTTCGGCCTGGCTTTCTTACCAGACAGCCAGACATAGATTTAAAGAGGAGCGGCAAAAGTGAATCTTAGCATGCTTGTCAACAACTGATGGTGTCATCCTGGAAATGTTACGGTGTAGTAATATCTCTGGTGCCCTGATATTGAGCTGATGGCATGTAATGACAGTCATGAGACTGTTATACAGCAACAACCTTTAGTGAGAGGCTTCTTCAAATTAATTTCATTATCATCATCAGGTAGACAAACAAGAACTAAAACAAAAACGGCTTGCCCTTTTATTTCTTTTCATTTTTTGTGACTATGTACGCACACACCAGAAGAATTACTGATCAACTAACATAATCCGTGAGTAATAAAATTGAAGATGAGTCTTTCCGGATTGCATGAGAGTCTAACCGGCCTCACTGAAGCACCAGCTGCGCTCCCTCTTACAGGGGCATAAACTTTAGCCAAGGGAACAGGTCTTAAAACCAACAGACCGTGTTCAGGTCATGCTGCCCTTTGAATCATTACTTTGATTTCATGACTGTACAGTGAATTTCCCTGCCGCGAAGTTTCATTATGGTCATAATAATGAGCTGCCAGAGAAAGAAGCATCTCTGTTTTGCTGTGTGAAGTAATTATGTTTTACAGTTCATATCACCTTTTGACTTAGATATTGCACAACTGAAGGCACTGTTCCCATCTAATAAGAGTTTGCCTAGATTTACCAAAGTGACTGTGAACGTAGAAATAATATAATGCTCACAAACAAGACGACAATCTCTCTTCCTTCCTCACCACTCTCCTTTACCTGTTTTGTTATTTTACCTTTGTTTCACAACGCACTTGAAGCGATGTCTCTTATGATGACAGAAGTGCTAATGCAAAAAGAGCTGATGCAGAGCAGGAAAGAGAGGAGAGGAGGGCTGTGACAAACCCAGTCAGTTCATGCTCACCATGCACATGTGCTTCCATTCCGCTGGGAGGTGAGGCAGAATAGTCTGACTCCCCTGCTACCCTGAGCTGCTTCAGCCCCCAGGCCACAGTGTGACACTGGCAGTCTCAGATGGGAGTGCATGTCAAGTGTACATCGCTATACCCCAGGTGCCAACAAGGATGTTAGCGCCCTCAAGCATAAAGGGGAGGTCTTTGAGGTGGAAGACAAGGATGCTTATTATACTGATGTTGCAGCTTGGAAAAGGTTTTTATTCAAAGCTGCATCTCCAGCAAATACTAAATACTCAGTCCTATAATTATTAGATCGCTTCAGCTAAACTGTTGGTTCCACATGATGAGATTTCTCTGCGATAGAAACCGGATGCCTTTGGAGTCCTTAGAGAGCTTTGACCCTGAACATCCCATCAAAAAACATTTAAGGCTAAATAAAATAGGTGTTTAGAAAGATGAAATCAGACCGTTTTAGGGATTCATCCCACACCTGGCCTTGCAAAGAAACGATGGCGTTGCAGCATATTATAGACCCAGTGGTGGTTAGAGGTTAAACTACAAAAACTATGAAAACAAGCTCAGCCTGTGTTGTTGTAAAAACAATCTGCTCTGCAAATGTCAGTAAAAGCATGAAATAATACAGCTCCAATAATACATAGGGGTATTACTTTTACACTCCACAAGCAGCACTTGAAAGAAGAGCAGTAAGAAGAAAGACATCGTTGAGAGAAAGTCTTAAGATGCCCCATCTGCAGTTAGCCATAGATCATCTCTGGGCAACACAACAAACATGTATAAGAAGGTGCTTTTAGAGGCTGTGAAAGAAAATGGTGTAACCAGAACTACTTTGCAATTATTTAAATGTATTTATGTCATAACATGGCCTAGTCAAAGTATAGGTCTGAATCTAATTTACAGTCTGGGTGTTAGAATTTTTTGTGTTTTGTGTTGGTTTTTCGCTAGCCATCTCAGTAAGTGCAGAGGTTTTCTATTGCAATGTGACTTAGTATTCTCCAGATCTCGAGTCTTTTTTTCCTGATACTCATCAAATAAATTTCATTATCAGCCTCCTAAGAGATTCAGCCCTGAAGTGGGCATTTTTTCACACAACTGCAGCTCAGAAGACTCCATTTGCCAAATTTTTAGAACTCTTTACCCTCACATTTGTGCGGGTAAAAAATAAGGATTTAGCGTCTAGAAAGCTTTGGCTACTAAAACAAGGGTCAGTGGCGGATTTTAAAGGGGCCTTCTATAATGCTCTGAACGATAGATTAAAAGATGAGTTAGCTTCCGCCGATAAACCACCCTCCTTAGACAAATTAATAGCTTTGGCCATCAGGTTAGATCAGCGGTTGAGGGAAAGAGTTAGAAGCAGACAATCAGCTTCTATTGAATCCCAAGTCCGAACTTATTTTCCAGCCAGTTCGAGTTCTCCTCCCAGAGAATCATCACCTTAGCCAGTGGAACTGGGGAGGGCTATATCGACCCCCCTAGGAGCGTCACCGTCATTTGACTTCGAACTGTTGTCTTTTTTGTGGCTCCCCGCAAAATTTCATTGCTTCCTGTCCCATCCGCACAAAAGGATTGTCCCGTCAGTGAAAGTTGGGGTCCCGACGGGCCATTTGGATAAGAACAGGTTATTGATTCCAACTTCTATTTTCTCTTCTTCTAAAAACGCCATCCAATGCTCTGCTCTCATTGATTCAGGTTCCGAACATAATTTAATTCATCCAGACCTAGTTAATCAGTGTCAGCTCTCTACTCCCCTCTCAGATCCCCCTATCACTGTGCTAGCTCTTGACAGCAGCCCTATGACATCTATAACATTGTAGACACAACCAGTTTCTTTAGTCGTCTCGGGGAACCATCATGATTCCATTCAGTTTATGTTTTTTCCCACTAAGGAGAGTTCTTTAGTTCTGGGATACCCTTGGCTATCATTACATAATCCCCAAATAAACAGGAAAAGCAACAGAATCGACACTTGGAGTCCAAACTGTCTTAATAACTGTCTCCAATCAGCACTTCCTGAGAAGAAATCCATCAGGAAACCCGTTGAACCTGACCCTGATCTTTCCAAGGTTCCCGTCGATTATCATGATCTCAGTCAGGTTTTTAGAAAAGACCTCGCTCTCACCCTACCTCCGCATAGACCGTATGACTGCACAACTAATCTTCCTCCTGGTGCTCCACTTCCAAGACCATCCAGGAGTGGCCTGAAAGTCGTAAAGGTTCCTTGGATACCAAACTTCTACCGCAAGTTCATCAAAGATTTCAGTAAGATCGCTTCACCAGTAAATGCCTTAACATCCACAAACAAATCTTATCAATGGACCCCTGAGGCTGACCAGGCCTTCAAAACTCTTAAAGACAGTTTTTCCCTGACACCGGTTATTTTTCATCCAGATCCTACAAAACAGTTCATCTTAGACGTCGACACGATGGCGGTGCCTGGGGCATCTCTTATTGGCGGGGAGGCTTTTTACCATCTAGCACAGGCGTTCTTTTTAACGGGGTGGCTTGGGACGGGAGGGGGGAGGGCGTGGAGGGGGAGGGGGGGCTAAACTCAACCTGGGTGTCTAGTAACATGTGTTTTGTTAGCAGTGTGAATGTTGGGAAGGATTTAAGTGTGCCCCTGGGGTGGGGGCTGGTGGATTGCCGGAGCCCCCATGGGGCTCGGGGGTGCCGCTGCCGTGGGCCCCGACTTGACGTGCTGGGGCCTCCCACCCCTGGTGGATCGGGCCGAACAGGGGTGCCTATTGGAGTCAGCAGGGGAGCTGGCTCCCTGGGGTTGGCAATGGTCACCCCAGTTATTTTCTCCCCATCCCCATTGCCTCTGTCCACCTGCTCCTTCATTCTACCATTCACAAGGCCTTGGGACGTGGGCACGTCACTGGGGTGCGGGATGGAGCTTCCGTCTTCGCTACCCGGTGGCGGCCTGGGTCCCGATTTTATTGAGCAACTTAGACACTTACACTTGCAACATTTACATGGAACGCACATGTAGGGACCTGGCGGTGGGGCGCATTGGCGCTGGGGGCGGGACCCCTTATGGGGGGCCCCTTATAGGGGGCCCGTTGTGGGGGGCCTTGCCTGTGGTGCCGGCACCCACTGTTTAAATGCATCTAGACACTGAGGGCCCGGGGGGGAGATGGGGGTACCCGGCAGTATTCCCATGTCCCACCCCTCTGTTTTAAGTGCACATTAGAACAACACGCAACAACACCACATTGAGCGGGGGGAGAGAGGCTGGGGGGGTCTTTCCACACCCCTGTTCGTTGGACCATCAGGGACCAACGAACCCTGGAACCAGTAGAACCATAGCTCTCCTCAGGCGATATTTCTGGTGGCTGTCCCTTAACAAGGATGTTACTGCCTGTCATGTTTGTAACAAAATTAAATCTTCTCATCAGTCTCCCGCAGGTCTCCTCCAGCTATTGTCCATTCCTTCTCTTCTAAGGTCGCACATTTCTATCGATTTTGGTACTGGTCTACCACCCTCTAGAGGTAAAACCATCCCTCTCACCATTATTGACAGATTTTCCCAAGCATGCCACCTTATTGCTCTATCTAAGCTCCCATCTGCCTCAGACCCTGTCCACACGTAGCCGGGTATCTCCCAAAACGGAGATATTTTTCTACGGTTTGGCCTGTTATCCACACGTAGCCGGAGGTTTTCGGCACCAAAAACGAAGCTTTTTAAAAACTCCGGCCAAAGTGGAGATTTGCGTTTTCTCCGTTTTCGGTATCTGCGTGTGGACGGTGAAAACGGAGTTTTAAGAGCCGTAACGCCACTTTCCGCGACAAAAAATGATCCAACACCTCATGTGCGACCTGTGTTTACTCTCGAAAACAGCATTTATTTCCTCAGAGCTGTGTTGGTATCATCCATTGTTAAAACGCGTCTTGTTTGTTTGCTTTTATAAGCTGTATAACTGCTGCGCGCTGAAGAGAGGATATAAAGTTTCTCTTGGCGGATAGGACTGGGGAGAACTACTGCCCCCTACAGGTTTGCCACGTCTATGAATGTGCTGAAAAACGCATTTATCCGGTTACGTGTGGATGGAGATTTTTTTTCAAGGAGCAGAGGAAAATCTTCGTTTAAAAAAAAAACCCGGCTACGTGTGGACATGGCCTCAGAGACCGCCCGGCTCCTCGTCCACCATGTGTTCCGTCTTTATGGCATCCCTACCGAGATCACCTCTGACAGAGGACCCCAATTCATTTCTGCAGCCTGGAAGCAGTTCTGTTCCTCATTGGGGGCTAAGCCGTGTCTCTCCTCCGGATTTCACCCACAAACCAACGCTCAGTGTGAGCGTTTAAACCAGGAGATTGAGAACATTCTGAGGTACTTATGCAGTTAGAACCCCATTACCTGGAGTCAGAACCTAGCATGGGTAGAGTACTCTCACAACATCCATGTGTCCTCCGTTGTCTCTGTTGTCTTCTATCCTCTGGAACTGTTTTTTTTTTTCAGTAGCAGGAAAAAGTAGTCATTATCTGGGGTCCAGGTTTGCTATGAAAACCAAACAGGAGGGTGTGACCACGTTATAAAATTGTTAACACAGTACAGCATCCAACAATATTGTCACATAAAGAATGTTTTCAGAAACTCTAGCAGTTCTACTGTACATCAATTGTGAATGAGCTTGCAAAAGATTAAAGAAGAATTTGTGAAAAAGTCAAAAATTTCAAGTATACTGTATACAAGACCAAACTAGACAAACCCAAAAGTGATTTGAATAAGGTATTAAGCACAAAATGGGCTAAATACAAATGCAAAGCAGTTTTTAGATTTCATATTTACAAGAAATAAATTATATATAATTTTATATATATTATTCCTTCCACTTTGCTATTCCTTATTACATTGTGATTGTTAATCCCATAAAACCCAAGTAAAAGATTAAATCATGTGATTGTAAACTAACAAAGACTGCTGGGATTTATAAGAAAGCAGTAAATTTACGCTAATGAGTTGACTATAGTGTTACACAAATGGAATAGTTCTACAGAATCATAGGTTTTTGCTCTGCCTAGCTTCACTGGCCTCTGTTTGACATGATCAGGAGGACGACCTCCGTTTGCTCTCAAATTTTCTGCAGCTGGTGAAGAAGCGATTCTTTCAAGATGAGGATTAGCACCTCCCTCTGAAGAGATGGTTGTCAAACAGAGAAATTTGAGCCCGTCCTCTGCTGCTGTTCTGTGAGTCAATGAGTTTGAATTTCATTTCCCCAAATGTCACGAGGGGGCACCGAATCTCTGAACGTGTTGATTAAAACCTAATTTAAATCCCTGAAAAACTGGGCCAAAGCCTCACTGAGCTATTTTGATTGAAGAATACATTATTCAAGCTAAGGTGATGTTACTGTCTACGTGGTGTAGGGGGGGAGGAGGTCAGGGATAAGCTTCAAAGTACAGGCCTCCATTTTGAGTGACACTTGATGGAATCCCAGCGCATGTCAGATCTGATGAGTCATATGGATTTTATATTGGTCCTTAACCAGGAATCCAAACATTCAGGCAACTAAAACAGAGGAAAAAGAAGCATTCTAATACACATCCAAACAAGCTGAAAATTGTACACCTTTTTTACTGCAGTTTTTCATGATGTCAGTGCTTCTAGCTGAAAAATTAATGTTTGCTCCAAAATTGTTTTTAACTTAAGACATCTAGATTGCTCATCTCCAAAGAGGAAAAGGCTGAGCTGAACAGAACTAAACATAAATGATTTTGTAATGATGATAACATTTGTTCTATTATTTTCTGACAGCATGACAACAGAAGCAGGGTAATAATCATTATCATGCAAGCAGCTGCATAATTACCTTGTAAAGGTTGTTGCACTACATTTGGCAGGTTTACACAGCAAAATGGCGACATCATTAACAATTAGATGATATTTTTTGCTTTTATTGAACAAAAGTATGCTTTCAGGTGATGCCAAAATGAAAAACATATCTTAATTCTCTCTGAACATGCAAGCTGATGATTACTAGTTTGAAGGTAATTGAATAACATTTTTAGAACTAATTTTTTTGCACTTATTCTTAATTTAATTATTTTGTCCAAATCATTTATGGAGCCATTTAGGCCTACATTTTTTTATAATCCTGTTATGATCGTTACATGTTTAAGTTTTTGTTTCATTGTTTTGCATTTTTCTTTCTTTCTTTTTAATCTTTTACTAGTCATTTCTGAATCATAATTTTTGAATTGGGTGTCAGAATGGAGAAATCTCACAATGGCGTTTCATTTGTCTCCTTGTGTCTGAGCTCTCTGGCATTTTTTCTGAGTGAATGACGTCGCTGTCCCATTCCTATATTTCCTACATTAAACGCAAAGGCGCAAAACTGAAATAAAGTAAACAAACAATGGTACCGTATTGTGTTACACACCTAGTAAAGCAAATTAGCTTACTATGCTAATTACTGGTGTGATTATCTGCAGCACTCAATCTGTGACCTCGTTCCTATTATTCGGTACAACAGCACTCCCTCTCGTGTGATATTGCTTAAGTAAGGGGAATGCCAAACTGTAAGCCTATTGAAGTATGCTTCTTTATTAAAGCCACATTAAAGCTTGGTGCATGCTTGATGCAACCATGCCTCTCCAAGCGGCTCCTGCAGGCACCTTAATTTCCGCACCGCGCACCTAGTAAATTTTAAACTACGCGGACTCTCCCGCGGAGAAAAATATGGCGGACTGGCAAGAGCTCCTACTGGCAGAGGTTCATAAATACAGACATCTTTATGATTCAGCCCATAGAGATCACTGTGATCAACTATGTTTTAATGGACAAGTGGACCATCTCCTTTTTCGTCTTTTTTCCTAATGGAAGTAAAAGGTCTTCTGCTTTGTTTAAGCTCATGGGTGTCACCATCTTGTAAACAACAGTGTTTTTTACTTCTACTATGGTGCAGTGTTGTATGCATGCCGTAGAGCCCTACACTGCCCCCTACAGTCTTCAAGAATATTTACTCTCTGCAGGGACAAGCCGCAAAAAATATAAACACTTCTAGAAAGGCATCTCGGCCGGTCCGCATGTCTCATTTCCGTGCGGAATGTGCATGCGTCAAACATAAACCAAGCTTAATTGTTCGACGGTGTCTGGCCTCGCTCTCTAATCGTAGTCTCTGTGTGGATGAGGTGTCCTAGTGAACCCATTTAAAACAAAGTACAGTCCTAGCTCTCCGAATAAAGTTATCTCTAAAACAAGATTTGTCGTGTTTGCCAGTGGGTTGACTGCGCATGCTCATTGCTCTTTTCTGTTTTTCCCTGGCAGTGTCACAGCACCACTGATGGGTCCAGCATTGGTACTACAGCAGTTTCAGCCAGTTTGTGTGGATTAATGGACGTTTTTTTTTTGTTGAGTCTAAGTTTTGTGTTTGTGTTACAGACTGTTTTTCAAACGCTTATCTGCTTGTCCCTAATTTGTTCTCAAGTTTTCAATATTACTATTACATTTAAGCTATCTCGTTCTTTGGAGGCTCCACAGTAGGAAAGTTGGTAGCACTGTTGCATTTTAATCTTCTGAACAACACAGATAGGATGTACCCCTCCTTTCAACCGGACGCGTCAGCAGCATGTTACAGCAGCAGCAAGTCATACACGGCTGTTAGCCACCGCTGTAATCAATATAATCCTTTCCATCGGAGGCGAAAGCAGCACGAGTTTAACCCGTCACAGGAGCGTCATGTCGCAGCACTTTTCTAAATATACACGGCAGTCCTTTGAGAGTCTAAATTTCGACATTTTAGATAAGGGAAAAGAGGAAGTCAGACAGCTCAGCATCCGCAAACTTTCAAAATAAAACAAAGGTGCTTCTTTCCGGTAACTTTACTACTTGTGCGGCCCCATGAGAAGTCAGTAGGTCTTGGGATGATCTCAATATTGATTTTGATTTTGATTTTGTTCAATCACTGCATATTGTTCATTGATGAAAATGAACAATCACCATTCAATGTTTGGAAAGATTCTGTTTACAGCATTTTATCACAACCTTTGACAGTATTGTACATTAGACAGTTTTTATTGTAACATATTAAACTGTAACATATTATTAACATATTAAATATTAACTATAGTTGGATAAACCAAGGGCCTTGTTGAAATTCAAACTGTTTCTTTAGTTTCAACTTGGAAACCAGGCATTAAAAACAAAACCTAGTAAATTCAATTAACAAAATGGTTTTATGCGTGGATTGACTGAATACCGGCATGATTGTTTTAATATTGGTTTGATTACAGTAACAAAGCTTTTATATTTCAAATGTTTTTTTTTCTTCACTGGCATACCAAGCTTAGTGCTGTAGCAATATTGTTCCTACATTTTAATCACATTTCTGTCGATATTTACTTCAAGCATTTGCAGATACGACTGTAAACTACACTCACAGGTGCAACAGGGAGTGAGGGAGACATCAATCCATCACCAAACCTTCACACAGCAGGAATTTATTTAGGTCTTTAAGGAGTTTGGAAAATATATTGAACGTTTTGGCATGGACTTTGCAACATATTGAACTAAGGCTGATAATAATAACAAAGAATGACATAAGTATTGTAGTTATGAGTGCGTATGTACAAACCAAGAACTTCAATATTCAATAAAAACAAATAGTGTGGCATGTAAAGAAAAATCCTTACAGCAGAAAAAATCAGTAAAACTTCAGAGGGGGGACCTAGAGATTCAGTTTCTGCATACTCTGAGAAAATCCTTAATTACCTTTGTTTACTGTTTATTTACCATGAAGTAGAGGTTGGCACTCGAACTAGTAAGATCAAAACGTCTTCTATGACTGCATATTGTTTTCTTTTTAATCCTATGAGCAATAATCACACATAACACTGTATATTGCCAAACTTATTTGTTTTTTTGCTTTCTTGTACATATTAATTTGGTTAGATTTCATTTCAATCTACAGAGTATAATATAATGAGTCTAAGCTTTCCAGTTTTAACAGCTTCAACTCTTCTAGGAAGAGGGCTTCCTACTAGGTTTAGTAGGATTGGGTTTATGGGATTTGTTTTACTAATAAACCAAAGGCTCACTTGTGAGGTCAGAAAGTGATGTTGGACAAGATGACCTGGCTTGTAGTCACTGTTCAAATTCATACTAAAGGTGTTGGTTTGAAGTGCAAGCTTTACACAAGCTGGTTTAATTCCTCTCTATAAAAATGTGTAATCTATTCTTTATGAACTTTGCTCTGTGGACTTGTGTACTGTCATATTGGAACAGGAAGAGGCCATCTCCAAACTGTCCCCACCAAGTTTGCATGAGCACCAAATTAGGTCAGTGCCACTATGACACCTCAGCATCTGTCAACCCCACGCTAGGATTGTACATGAGCCACTATTTTTTGTCTGAGTTGCTCTTATTCCTAGTCAACTTTCCTTTGTTAAATTAGCACAAAAAAGGTTTATTATGGAATATTTAATAGTTGGAAAATTGTAAGACTCAATCTTTTGTACAGATCATATCCAGTGACCTAGACAGTAAATGTTTGCAGAATGCGCAATTTGATGAGGTTTGATTTTATTTATAACAAACTTTAATGTAGAATTTCAGTGTAATGTAGACATTGGTTATATTTAATAAAAAAAAGCAAAAGACAGAGTTTAACTGAATTTTAATGTTTCAAATCAATGAAAATATCAAAACAAGTTTCTTATCAAAACATAAATCATCATTATATATAACTTTTAGACTAGTCGCCTTTATTAACAGTAGACCATAGTTGAAAAGGGTAGGGAAAGAGCAGGGGTAGAAATGCAGCAAAGGTCCCAAAGTAAAGAATCAAACACCAGACAGCAAGGTCGAGGACTAATAGAGCACTCTTCCCCTTCACCACACACCATTCTCATCATCTTGTCTAATTTTTTGTACTAGGTGTTTGCACATATACACTATTCTGCATAATCATTTAAGACATTCAGTACAGTTTTTAATAACCAAAATAGGGTCTTTTGTTAATATAGGTTCTAGTTTCACACTAAGAAAAGTTCTTGTTTCTTCTTGAAATGTATCTGCATTCCAGAAAAGCATTCTTTATTTCAACATAATTCATCCATGTTGAACCTACCAAACACATGCAGACACAAGCTGCTTCAGAGCTGTTCCACTGATAAATGAGAAGTGCTCTCCTCTTTATGTTTGCTTTATTTCACTAAATTGTATTAGAAAAGCTGAATAATGCAAGTTAAGGTTGGTTGCACAACTGGAACTGTTTTTGAGATATTTCCATGTTGCACTTGCATATTGTTGTGGGAGGTCAAGCGAAGTTTCTTGAACAGGTGAGACGTTTAGTTTGGGTTCTTAACGTATTCATACCCTCTGAACTTTTCCTCATCAAAGTAACACAAAATTCATCAAAGTAATGCAACATTCTCATAAAGC
Source organism: Apricaphanius iberus (assembly GCA_028564705.1). NCBI lineage: Eukaryota > Metazoa > Chordata > Actinopteri > Cyprinodontiformes > Aphaniidae > Apricaphanius > Apricaphanius iberus. The sequence goes on along the minus strand of JAPXFQ010000708.1, from coordinate 599,520 downwards.
ACTGTTCAATGCATCATGCAAAAAAATTGAAAGAGTGTGAAACAGCTTCAAACGGCTGCATACCAACAGCTTTTTGTAAATCCAAAGGAGCTGCTCAGATCCAAAGCTTAGGTGAGAGAATATGTCCACAGAAGGAATGTTGGTTGCATACAAATTTGGCCTTTATGGAGAAGTGTTTAGAAGAAAAAAAACGGCTGAAAGAAAGGTGTAAGGTGATTCATTTTCAATACACTATGAGGGACACTGTAAACATGTAGAATATGCTCTGTTCAGATTAGACCTTTTTGGCTTACTTCTAAAAAACACTGAAGTGGAAAACAAATACTACTCATCACTTACAACACCTTCTGCACTGTGAACCATATTAGTAGAAGTATATTGATGTGAGAATGCTTTTTGATCGCAAATAGCTAAAATCTGCAAATACTTGCAACCCCCTCTAAAATCTGATATTTAAATAGTTCAAAGAACACGTATACTTTAACATAAGAGCTGTCAAAATCATTGATACGTTAATGCATTTTGTCTAATTTTTTTAATTAACACAAATACATTTTTAACACATTAATGCATGCACAGAACGACTTGCTATGTTCATCCAAAAATTCAAACTGTGCAGTGTTCGTCATGTCGTTCGTCAAGAACTGTATCAAAGGTTCCAAGTGAACATCTCTTATGGAGGAATTATCGGTGTACGTCACTGCCTGCTCTACTGTGCATGTACTCAGCAGAAAGAGACACAATCATATTTTGTGTGGTTGTTTGCACAAATGGCTTTAATAAAAACAAAACATGCAAGTTCCAATGAATTCCATCAACGTTCAGCCTTTTCAAGGCAAACAAAAGACCTAATTTTGTTTCAAGCTATCATAAGATGTCTGATACCCTAGGTGAGAACCAAATCTCATGCCGCTTGTACATTTTATTGAAAATATTAACCTATTCAGTTGCATATCATTTTCAATATGACTGCGCTTTTTTTGATAGATCTAAATCTGTTCTGATGCTACTGTTTTTTGTTTTTGTAAGTATTAATGTTCCCACTTAAATTAACTGCTGCACAGTTAGGCATATTTGTATTTTTGTTCTTTAATAGAATATTAAAATTGTTCTAGTTGCTATTGTTATTGCAAATGACAAATAATTCATGTTACACATGTTCATTCTGTAAATATTTTTACATTATCCGGCTCACTTGAACAATGCTCAAATCCGAGTATGCCATTTAGACTTTTTAATAATTGCAAAGCACTTCTATAATTTTATCCCTAATGTATTTAAACTATTCTTAATTCAGTTTATTTTAGTTTCTCTAGTGAAACTAATGTTTCTTTATTATCTCATTGTTATGCTGTAAAGCTGAATTTCCCCTATGTGGGACAGTAAAGGATGATTCTATTCTATGCAGCGGCTTTGTGCAAGCAATTCTTAAATATGTTTTTACGCTGGACTTCAACCACTTCAAGTAGTCCTTTTTGTCTTGGCAGGAGGAAGTGGATTATCATTAATCACTGCGATTAGTACCAGGCCCAGCGGGATCTTTATGTTCTTCAGATAGACATGAACAAGAAGCTGGCTTACGAAGGGAGGAGATGAAATTATGCTGCCTTCAAACCTTCCTGGGGTGCTGGGAGATATTGCATACACCATGACCCACGGGCATTTCCAGCTGGATTTTTGTTTCTGATTTTTTTCTGTCCCTGCCCAATAAAAATGTCTAAGTTATCTGCTTGCATTGTGATTTTCAATTTCATCACACTGGTTGGTGGACTCCATAGTGCAACCTAAGGATTTGCCTTTTAAACATTAATGGCTCATCACTTAAAAAACTGATTAGTTATTCATTTCATTTTACAAAATTATATCTGAGATCAGTAACCTTTTCAAATCAGATAGCAACATTTACTCTGGCTGCTATAAAGTAAAAAAATGTCTAGAACTGCAAAATAAAAGTAAATAGCATACATTTGAAAGCTGCTGAAAAACCTAAATTTATTTCTTTTTTTAGATCATGTATCACACATCCATAGATCATGGATACCTGGGAAAAATGACATGTTTAAAGATGAATAGGGAGTTAAATACACAAAGCGCTATGGGTTCAGAAAACCAAAGTAAAAGTTAAACTAAATACAGTTTAAGTTACTGTGATAGCAGTACTTGTTAATCATACAACTCCTTTGTAAATGTAGGATTTATTTTGCAGTTTCAAAATACACCTTTTCATGGTGTGTTATCTGGACACAACAAAAGGTAAATGCCTTACCTAACTTTACCAAACTACATACTCTGGGGCCGCCGACCATATAATGAGCCCAACCACTAGGCCTGTGAATATTCTCATTCAACCAGGTCATGGTTATCTCAAGGAAATTTCAATCGAACGCAACTGGACTTGGTAATTTGTCTTGGAAGACGTTTCCCCTCTTATGCAAGAGGCTTCATCAGTTCATGCTCGCCGCTAACCAGGTAGGGACTGGTCCAAGTCCAGTTGCATTCGATTGAAATTTCCTTGAGCCAACCACTTGAGATGGTCCAGGCTGGTCTGGTCCCTGCAGTGGAAAACCAATTAGGGCTGAGTAAGGCTTAGTGGGGCCAGGTAGACCTAGGCCAAGTAGGTACTAGCGGAAAAACACCATAAGGGACTTAACCATCTGGTACCATTCTCAGGGAGCTGCTCCTCTTTTAAAAACTGCTTTGAGGAGCGCTGATTACAATAAGTTGGCCCCTGCACCTGCTCGTCCCACGCTGTAAGGAGGTAAGAGAATACACAGACTGTATACACAGCCACAGTGGATCCTAACAAAATATGCACATAACTATTTTAAGTATGCAAGAAAAAAGAATCTGTGAATAACATGGCCTTAAATTCCACTTTAAAATGATGGAATAGATTAAATCACAAGTACTGAACCAAAAATATACGGGGGTCTACTGTATGTCCTTTTGTGTTCTATCCCATAACTCCAATAGGATACATTAAGTTTTTAGTTGTAATATGACAAATTTCAATTGGTTAATGATTTCAGAAGCAGTTGTACATATTGCTTTATCTCTCTGTCTCAACCAATCTGTGGCATGGGTCACACCAATATTCTAATCCACGTCTTTCTAAATGATCTTTTATGTTTCTCATAAGACAGAAAGAAAGTGTTTGTTTGAGAGAACATAAAGCCACGTCTTTTACTTTTGGATAGCAAACTTCTGGCTAATTCCCAGAACTCTGACGAAAGCAAGACTAGCGGTGCATCATTACTCTTTTATATGTCGGGCTCAGCAGCTGGGTTGTCATCACTGACATGAAGTGTCAAAGTAGATGTTTGCATTAATAATTAAAACTCAGTGCCCAGAGTGTCATACAGTAAAAGCCAAGGTTTGGGTTGGCTTTACCTTTTAATATTTCCCAGTTTGTAACTGTGCCATACATTTCAACTCATTTCCCAAAGTGCTGAATTACTGATGCCCCCCAGCCTTTTGATGTCAATCCTGAAAGGCTGGTGATGATATTATAGCCACTTATTTTAGATTCTGAACATGAGTTAAAGAAAGTGCTGCTTGTGAGTTAGTGGTTGTCTTTACTGTGGTATTCCCACACATGGAGGAGAGAGGAAGGTTTTTTTTGTCTTTTAATATGAAAATGTGTCTTTAGAATGTTTTCAGGATAATGTAAATGTTTCAAAAACATATAAACAGTTAAACAGTTAAACTTTTATACCGTAAAACTACCGTTTGAGAGCACATACCTAAGGGGCCGAACAAACTGGCACCTTATCCAGGGATGTAAAAGTACAGTTGTTATGTTATTTCAGAGTAGAACCAAAATGAAACCACAAAGCAAAAGGATTAACAACAGATAACAGAAACAATAACCCATGCTTTCCACCAGAGACGTAAGTGGTGCGTAACGTTTTACTCGCAAAATCAGCAGTGCGTCTCTTCCCACCAGGATTGTGTCAGACTTGTATCACTCATGAAAGCATTCCACGCAGCTGGTTCTCAGAGATCATGGAATTATAGGAGCTTTGCAATTGCATAACTTAAAGGGTAGCATGCAGGGGAAATGTGTTATTTGATGTACAAAGTACATAAAGAAGCATAAATTCACCATCCACTCCCAGAACTGCAGATAATTTTGTCCAAGCGCTCTCTTTTCTATATTGTCTTTGTAAAAATGATCACTGATCTCATATAATTAGGTGATTCTCCTCTTCAGGAATTAAGTTATCATCTTCCACGAAAAAAAACCCAAGCAAACAAGACCCATAGACCCACTGACTTCAACCCCAGTGTCACAGGTAGTTATTTTTTGTTTTTTACGTAGTCAAGTACGGAAATCTGCCTGTGTACTTTATTTTAAAACTTCTATTTTACATTGCTGATACGGCTGATTATCTATCTGGTCCAATCTAAACTGCTGAGTTTGACTCGTTTCAGAAGCGTACCATGTAAAAAATAGATGCGCCGTTTAAATTTAGAAGAGGGACGTGACAACGATTCTAAGACACGTCCGATTCGTCCCCGGTGGAAACAGTCCCATTGACTTTAATGGCAGCTATCGGCCGCATATTACGTTTAACTGACATTATGCGCCACTTACGTGTCTGGAAAGGAGGGGTTACAGATGAGCTGTGGGAAGGAACAAGCAATTTAAAATGAAACCCAGGGAGCTCATGTGCTAAGGCCAAGGTAGAAAAGGACTCTGGATCAAGGTAAACATTTTTCAGGGGAATGTGGAACAACTGTGGAGAAGAGCAAAACAGGTAGACTGAGGGAGGGTGAATAGTTCCCGCAGAGGGAGCTGAGCTAGACATAAAGGAACTGCAAGCCAAGGTAAAAAAAAAAACACAGGGTTTAATTTCTTTTTTTAAGTGTCTCAAGATATTCTTTTATCTTTTGTTGCAAAAATTGCATCTATTACCTAACTCTTCTACGTTTTCATAGTTCAACATGCAGTACATTGTAACATACACAATGTACATCTTTATTCAGGGAGGTGGATTCTGGGAGTTGGAAATCTTATTGAGGAAAAGGAAGTCCAGTTTCCAGTTTCCCACAAGTAGGAAGTATAAAAAAATGAAGAGGAAGTTGCTGCAGGCAGATGAGATCAAAGCTAAATTTATTGACCTTTATGCAAAACTGCGTGTTTGACAAAACACCTTGCGCTCTACACGACCCATTGTTGCTGTTATGTTATATGGGCAGTATAATGCTGTGTGCATGGTCCTAACAAGCAAGGAAAATGAAGCTTCTCAAAATTAACGAGAAGGGAGCTAACTAAAGGAAAACTGTGGAAATCTCACAATCTAGAGGCTGCAAATGATTTGAGATTGGGGCAGGACAACAGCGTTAAGCATGCAAGCTAAGACTGAGTGATTTTAGACCATAGCCGTTTCACTTTTGCCAAACTTCAACATAATTTTTTTTTTCTTTAATCGACTAATACAGTACATAGATTTAATAGAAAAATGCAATGATGAGAATGGTAATAAATGAACTCAGTTTCCCTGAAAACTACAGACACCAAAAACATAATTTTTACAATAAACAAATAACTTGGTAAGAACTTGCTTCACTCTCAATCTTTAGCAGGACAAAAAAAAACAACAAAAAACAAGTTGGTTAATTTATGATGTTAATCATTAAGAAAGAAAAAAAAGGCCCAGCCTTGGGATTGTGGGCAGTATCTGCAGAGCCTGATGAAGTGTGTCCCCTTTGGTCAGTGAATGCCTCCTGTTAAATGCTGAGATACTAAGCTCCCCACTGGCTGGTGCAGCCAGCTGGACAACTGCTGCTATGCATTTTGAAGGACTGTACACTAAGCTTGTTGTTAAGCCCAAACAAAAGTGAGATGATATGCTAACCTTAATTTAGACTTTGCTTTAAGTACACCTGTATATGTGAGCTCTTGGCTCTCTGAATTTAAAGGATTTCCTCACAGTGTTATCTTAAATAAAACATTTTGGTATGCTTACACTTGGTAAAAATGCATTGTAAATTAGGCAGCGGGCACAACAAGTAGTCAGTGGCTAGTACAGCAATTTGTTAATATGAAAACCTTTTGGACTGTTTGACAGACACTATATCTGCTTGAGTTACATTGAGTTATTAGCCAATTGTTTCAACTTTCTGTGTCAAAAGACATGTTGGGTGGTACTCTCTCAACAAGTACTGTTTACTGTCTTAGATATTATCTAAAACTCTAGTACATTAATATACCCTGGACAAGAAAATTCCCCTAAAACATTTCAATGTAATTTTTAGATTTCTGACAAATTTGAAACTTTTCTATTTATTTAACAATTATTGACTTGTTACTTCAGTCTATTTTTCTATGGGTTGATTGCCAGCATAAATAGTTAATAGTTTATGCAGCTATTGTAAAACAAATTTATTAATATTTCCTTCTCAATAATACATTTTATTGAAAATGTTGAATCTACTCAATGTCTACTTTTTGGGGATTGAAACAACCTAGTTACTGTTGAGTATAATGACCCACTGAGCACCTCTTCACTTTTTACAACCTTTCATGTTATCACTAAATATGTTACACACATAGAAGCTTAATGCATGATACTAAATAATTGTGTAATTATTCACATTTAAGCAGTTCAAGTATTAATTGTTGTGAGTGTCAGGACACAGGAAGTGCAACAGTGTCTGGTTCACATGAGCATTAACAATTAAAATCAATATTTTAGTATTAATATAATTACTGATGAAGTTTACATTTCTTTTGTTAACAATTAACAGTTTGGGGCACCATTCCTTCCTGAACAAGCACAAACAACACTCTCTAAGAATATAATTATTAATTAAAATAAATCTACTTTTCAGCCAGAATTTTTTTGTCAGCAAATCCATCTATCCTACATGCATGCAAACTAAACTACCAAACCAATCTGAGAAAACAGATAAGAAATAAAATAGTCAAACAATTACCGACAGTTAATGCCAATCTAACCAAAATGGAAGAACAATAAACACCAGGAAATTACTTCAAATTACTCTATTCTGTTAATTTCATTTGTTGAAAATTAGTCCTAAAATGAGGAATTTAGATACAATTTATGTACAATGTCGGCATATTGCTTATTGTGTCTCATGTGTCTGTCCAAGGACAATGTGCAAAATCAATCTATCTGACATTAGAGAAAAACAAATAAAGATGAATATTCCTATAAATTGTTAGTACACATTTTATATTTCAACTATATCAAAAACATCTAATATGGGGATTATAAACCCACCAAAATCAGAGCATCATTGGGTAATATTGATTTATTCATTGATTTAATAATTAACTGGCCTATCCCACAATATCTCTGCTGCATATATAAAAGGTAGAAGGCCTCCATCTGAAAGTGGCCCCTCTAGGAAACATGACAAAAGTCTTAACAGGAGAGGGGAGTGTTTTTACATCGTACAAGCTGTCAGGAGTTCAAAGAAAGTTCAAAGTAGAGTCACACTTGACGTGATAGGAGTTGTTGGTGCAACGAGACCAGAGACTCTACCCTATGTCTGGCATGAAGCAGACATTTTGCTATCCTCTTATGGCAGGTTGGATTGCGGGAATATTCCCTGTGATGTCAAGGTTCTGTTTTCATTTTTTTCATAATCCTTTTAGATAGAATAAAATGCATCTGATGAAACCAAAAAGGCTTTTTGGATCAAAATCCAGTAATTTAGGACATGTTTGTTTTTAGAAGAAAAAAAAACTGCATAAGCCACAATAGATGAAGGATGAGAACTATGAATAATTTGATACATCAAAGATTTGATTCACTAAGTTTCCAATTCAATTCAGTGCTGACTCATCACTCAGTGTTATTAGAATACTTGAAAATCTCATTTCCTGTTGTCTGCTCCTTGTCCCTGAAAAAATAACTCTGACTTACGAAATGCTAAAACTGTATACAGAGTGTGAAAAATAAAGACCGTTCAAATTAGATGTTATTGTTTACAGCTTCCTCTTTAGTCACACTCTTCCACAGAAATACCCTGAGGGTTACACATCTCAACCTATACCTGAAGCCTGACAGCAAAAAAAAAAGAAAAGCTGTACACAGATGATACTTGGGGATGTTGCTGCATTTATGTTGCTTTTTGAATTTTACCCAATGGATTATGGATGCCAGATTAGGCAGCATCATGTCAATATTTTCCTTTTGCCTGTTGAGACAACTGAGCAAATGAAGCCTGGTACCTAAAATTAGGTATTTTAAAGACTAAACATAATCTTGTCAACATTTTTTATTCAAACACAGTAAAAAAAAAGAAAAAAAAAAGGAAAAAAAAGTGTCATGTATGAAACACATATCCCACTGCTGCAGTGTCCCAATCCCAAGATTGGCTAACCAAAATATGATATTTGGTTGTTTGAAAAATTAAACATCAAAAAAACAAATCAATGAATTAGCAGATCAATCTAAGTCACCTTTGAATATTTTAGGGGGTTTTCATCAGTGGGTCTAAAATAGAAACTTAAGATAAAGTTTAATACATTCATCACACTATTGCCTGTCTTCCTTGAGTTTCAGTGGTGTACAACGATATGGAGCATTACATAAAAACATTGCCTTTCTACACATCTGAAACGGTTGCTTATGTAATATTATGCTCAGCCTATAGACTGTATATATCAATAGACAAACCCTTGTTGACATCACCCATAGGTTTCTGAAGAGCAAAAATGAAGCCAACTGGGCAGTTCCCAACTGTCCGCGTCACTCGCCTTGTCACTCTCAGAATCTCCAAAAATGGGCAAAGAGGTCGAGCTGAGAGTGGACATAGACAACTTATCTTAACAACACATCAAGCAAAAAGCAGTCACAAATTAATCATGACAACTCAGATATAAAGCCTCCCCCCAAAGCAGAAACTTCTTGGACGGTCTGTTAATGTTTGTTACTGTAATCAACACCACAGCAAGCCGTCTTTGTCCAATAATTGCAGATTAACATCCAAAACTGAATAAAAACTGCAGAGGCAAATGATAGTGGAGTTCAGAAACACCAAACGACTGAAGTCCTGACGTTAGTCCCAGGCTGTGAAGAGCTTCCCCACAAGCAGAGGGGGACAGCAGACTATGGAGCAAGCTATTAGCTACAGTTAGCCACCATTAGCCACCAGCGTTAGGCTAGATTGACCTGTCAACCAAAATGACACGCCCCTAATTATTCATAATTTCAAGATTAAATTACAAATAAACGGAGAAGTTAGAAAAAAATACACCCCCCTCAGAGTTGTCATGATGGTAAACCTGAACTATCTAACCTAAAACAGTTTTTGACCAGGCTGTAAACATGTTGATTTTTGCTATAAAGTTGGCCTTTTTAACATGGGAGTCAATGGGAATTTGCTCCTTTTTAACACAGCCCCCAGCGGATGAGGGCTGCACTGCAATTTTTCCCACGTCCTGGTCGGCTTCACATTCTGCGGGTGGAGTTTGCCCCTTGGTTCAGCCAAAGCAGACTGTCAGGAAGCCTTTCGGAAGTTCACCAAATGTTGTAGCATGACCTTTGCTACGCAAAGTACATCACACATTGGGGTGTCGAGTGGTGTAGTGTTTAGAGCGGGTGCCCCATGTGCAGCAGCCTCAGTCCACAACGTGGCCACCCCTGGTTTGAGTCCCATCCCAGGGGACCTAAGCTACATGTCATCCCCTACCTCTCTCCCCCTTCATAATCTGTCCTCTGTCAAATAAAGTGCACCTTGGCCTAAAAGACCTTTAAAAAAAAAAAAGTACATCACACATATTCTGTATGACACAAGCATTGTGCTCCTTTGGAATTTAAACAACTGTTATGCAAGACAGACACAATGATAATGTTACTCAATCCTCTACAATTTGAGTACATTTTGTCTTAACCATTGAAGATTTACTCAGTGTAAGATGCTTAATGTCTGAAGTGGCATCTATAACGATCAAACCATCTTTCTGAAGATGAGGCTTATAATTTTGACCACTTGAGGACAGTTGTAGATAATGAGCTCACTACTTACTGTCATGAGACAACCCAAAAAGAAACCAGAAATGATTTAAAGTAAGTTGTTGTAGGAAAAATACACAACGAGTAACCCTGTAAATACATGATTAAAATAAAGGCTCATCATTAGCGATACAAATTCTTCAAAGAGATGTGAAGACTTAATGCTTCAGGAAGTGTACTTTATTTCTTAATGATAGGCATTAATCGAAATGACATCCTTAGCACACAGATGACACAAAAATTAAGAATAATCTAATCTAAAAGAAAATTTTAAACTGAAAAGCAACAGCTATTGTTATTGTAAACAATGACAATGAGTTTATTTTTATACATAACAGATATACATAGTAGTAGAAGACTTAAACTCACCCCAAAGTCAACTTTTTTTGTTGATAAACTGTATAAATGAGACTATAATAACACTGTCTACATTAATTAATTAATTACAGTTAGTTTAGTGCCCCCTGCTGGTTAAACAATTACACTGCACTGGAATTCACTAGAATTCGAATCTTGCAATGCTAATGGCTCAACTCGGGTTTCTGACATAGGCTTTGATTAGTGACGACAGTAGTCCGGGCGTGGTGGGGTATATAACACGTGCGGTCTCGGCCACACCGCCGTTGCAAGGTGCCATGAACGGCCTGCGGCACAAAAGGATTTAGAGCAATTGGCTCAAAACCTGGGGGCTCCGTTATGCAGGTGGTTACCCCTACTTGCTGACATTTGTGTAGTAAATATGTCCCTGCACCATTTTAAGGGTTGCCAACCCAAATTGTTCTGCAATAAGCCTGTGACATTCACAGGCTAACTGATATCAGTAAATGGAAAATAATGTCTGTGCTAAGAGTTCATTTTTAATGCAATAATTGTGATGGTGTGAAAAGTTCTTTTGCACATTCCTGAATGATTTTCTCGTCATGCTTGGATACTTTATTTATACCTCGGGCATTTCTCTGCAGCACACATTTTCTGTTGCGGTCAATGACATACAGTGGCCGCAAGTGCACCTGTCGAAGCAGAGTCACACGGAATTACTCGCCAGGCAATGCCTCCTTTTGAGCTGCTTCTCAAAAAAAATTGTGGTTGGGGTTTAACTACAGTAGGGGGTGAGTTACTCCTTAATAAGAAACATAAATACCCAATATGGAGTCACATGTTCTATAGACACACTTCTAGCAGCTTTTGCAATGTACTTTAATTCAGTTTAGGTTTTTTTTATTTAGTGTTACAACATAATAAATTTTGTATCAAGGCACAAGATAAATTGATCGAAATTTAATTACAGAAATGTAGTGTCAATTTAATTTAATCATAATGTCAGATTGAAATTCCGGTACATAAATTCTAATTTGATGTTAGTTGTACATTATAGTCAAGTGTTGTTAATTCTGGCAATAGGGTAAAAAAATGAATTAGTAATAAATGTGTTGTGAGAGTAAACAGGTGATTATTGGGTACATTTGAGATGTGATTCACTCACTGATACAAAGCACCGTTCGTTTATAAATTTCAGACTTTTTCCTTCCTGTGAGCAAGAAATCATGTAAGAGTGACTGACATTGTGGCAAAATATAATCTGCTTCCAGAGAAAACCTTGTCACTCCAGGTAATTTTGTTTTATCTCGTTTAAAGAGTTCAAAACATACAAACTCATATCTACAGCCCCGTAAAGAAAGATTATCTTCAGATATGGCAACATACGTTTCAACACAAACGGTGTGACAGAAGCTAAACGGTTTTCAAAAAATTTGGCTTTTACTCATCTTTTTTCTTCTCAACAAAAAGAAATGTGTGCACAGGAACACAATTTCTAACAAATTTTCTAACTGTCATCTTTTTCTGATGTCAACAACAGCAAGCATCATTAGAAGTAATGAAGTAATCCTCTTGACACTCAGGATCAGCAGTAGTAAGGAATTTCTCTCATCTCAGCTAACACAAATCTATAAGAAATCTGTCTATTTCTCATTGATGGTACAGAAATACCCATGTTTGACAACAGCCATTTTTTTGTCTATGACCTCTGCAATGTGTAGCTGCAAGTATAGATTCTGCCATCGATGCAGGTTACATGATAACAGCTGGAGAGCTAAATGATTGACCTGCTTAGGTCAGTGTGTCCTTGCTGCCACACAGATGAGCTGAGTGAGGCTCCCTCTCCAGAGGAATGGACAAGATCAAAAAGGACAATTTAGTTGAGTGTTTTGTAAAATTAAAGACTTTTATTTTTTACATTTGAGAAATGTAATCTGTTATGATATATATTTTGGCTTTAAATTTATTCCTTTAAGACACTAATGGTGAACCTTTTGAAGAATTGAATGAACTCATACATAACAGTCAGAGGTACCAATTAGGTTTTACTCTAGTAAGTTTATTGTTCTTAACACACTTATTAATTGTAATTTGGACATTTTACCTCAAACATTGAAGTTAATTTTTTCTGCAGTCAGAAAGGATTCACAACTTTTTACCAACATTCAAATTCAACAAGAGTTTTCTGCTAGTCACATTCACCAATAAGGTTTTCCACTAGCAATATTGGTGATTGATAATATTTGAAACTAGGAATGCGCCGATACCGGTTCCAGCTTTCTAAACTTTGACACACATTTGACCAATTGTGACTCTCCCTTTCATTATCTTATATCGGAATTTGTGGCATTTCATGTACACTCCCCATTTCTTATCTGAGATGGATCAATAATAAAATATGTTACAATAGTTGTTTGCCAAGGAAGGTGCTATAGGGTACAGTTACCACATGTCAGACATGAAAAATCCCTCACCTTTTGGTGAAATTCTACGTGATTGGTGTAGGTCACAAAACATTACAACTTTTGTTTCAACTTTTCATTAAAGCTACCTTAACATCAGGCTGATACCTTTACGCTGTACTTGCGTCTGTATCGGTTAAAGATAACCGATACCATGAACTGATACTTAAAATGTAGAAGCTCTGCAATAATGTTACACAAAATTTTTCTTTTTACTTGAAATGTTAGTTTTGAGGTCATTTTATTAATAGTTTCTTTTTTATCTAATACACCATTTTTTGTAACAAGCGGAGAAGAAAATAAAACCTGTCTTTCAATTTATTGCATTTTTTGTGTGGTAGAAGACTCATTATTTGTACTCAGTATTGACAAGTACTAAAATCCAAGTATCTGTATCATATTGGTTTGAAAAAAAAGTGTATCATTGCATCCCTAAGTAAAAACATGTAATTATAACCGTGCATGTTAAGGCTACAACACCACACAGTTATGTAAAGCTTTGAAATGTAGAGTATTTTTTAGATTTATTTCAGAATGCGCTCACACCTACATTTTTTTTACAACACATCCTTTAACCTGCAATTATCTTATACCTATCTGTTGTCCCCCCAACCTGTAATCATTCCCTGAGTAGATTATGTTCCCTTTCACATTTCCTCCAGTTTCCTTAAACTCATTTGCTACACCTGCCACATTAAATAAAATATATATTCTGTAAAGCTTTAGTGCATTTGAAACAGATTTGACTTAACCAATTACAATATTTTCAATGGCAAACATGCAGGCTTAATTTATATAACTTTATTCTGTTCTCTTTCAAATCTGGACTTTGCGTATTTATTGTCTCACTATCGGGGGTGTTACTAGACCTTATTTACTGGGGCACGTGCCTTAGTAAAAGTATCCAGTGCCCCAGTAAAATTATAGCGCTGTTCTCTGTGAAAAATGAATTCACGATCGCATCTCCGTGCCTGAAGCCTGTCACTTACCAGCCAAAAAAAAACAGTAACAACAAATGAAAATCGTTCACATGATTACTTAGAGTGTTTCGTTGCACACAGACACATATACTACACAGTGGGAACTGCTGCAGCCCGTCGAGCACAGAGTAAGTAGTTCACTGTTTTAATATTACAACAAATTCACAACTTGTTTGACAGAAAAAATGACAAGCTCCCACATAAGTTCCCAAAGTCCCACATAACTAGCATCTGTTTTTCAATGCTTAGCGTCATTGTGGCGTAAATTTAGCAGTTTATTTAAGTTTACCTGTTTTAGCTCTCTCCCTCACACACATACAGTACTCACACCATGCGTATGTTGTATGCACACATGCGGACAATTAATGATTTATACGTATACTGTAGAGAGAGCCCTGTAAAAGTGGCTTATACTGTTTGTGAAGCTGTCTTACTGTAAAACTAAACATAGCCTTCTGATAAACTATTCAGAGATGGACATCAGAAAATTCTTCGTGAACAGAGGCAGAGGGAGAGGAACAGAGAGGAGAGATGAGGAGAATGAGGGAGGTATGATAGTTATTCATATTTATGGTAACATTAACATTTATGATGGTAACAGTCAGTGCTGTGATATGATCAGTGGTTTTATGACAAACTTAAATAAGTTTTCTGCATTTACAAATATAGCCTATAATAATCTACACAGAGTCAGAGTAGGTTATACGTGATACTTTGCCTATAACGTAGCCTATAACAATCTACAGAGTCAGAGTAGGCTATAGGCTATGATAATATAGGTGATAATAATAATTGTGATAATAAGTCAGAGGAGCCTACTCTGAGTCTGTATAGATTATTATAGGTTACGCTTCCAAATGATCACAAAAAGTCAGTATGAAGGCTTTGTATTAACAGCTTTGTTTTATTACATTTTCCAGGTTAAACCTTGTTTAATGCCTTTTTAGTCCATGCTGTTCTATCAAACCTATGCTATTATGCTGTAGGACAGGACGATATAGAAAAAGAGCATATCGATCGTCATTTTGTTATTCTTCAATGAACTAATTTTAACTATGAATGAAATGAATTACATTGTTCAAACACTTGCTTTTATCATAATTAAGTTTGTAAAACACAGAATCAAATCAAGACAGCTGAGTAACTTCAGATGTATTATCAACATTACAAATATTTTTTAAATTATATTAGTAATTAAAATTATAGGCTTATCTTGATGCTTTTTAATCTTTTAAACATTTTATGACACTATGATATTAATGGCTGAAGCCTTTGGTTTAGTTTGTCAAAGCTTATTCAATTTCAGTTCAGCCCCTGTTCAGCTGTTAGCTAAAGCTCACCTCACCAGAGTATAAACGGTGCTGAGAACACTGTAAACCAGTGCAGTCACTGAGAGCTGAAGCCAGGTCTATCCAATCCTGTAGTGTTTTCTAAAGCGTTTTTCACTTCTGAAGACCGGGAGCAGAACCGAGCGGACATTTTAAAAGCCACAGGTGTTGTTAGCAGCATTGTTGTTAGACCTGGGTAAGTTTCCTGTGTCTCTCTGTACCAGATTTGCAGCGAGCCGGGAAAGGGGGGTCCTGCTTAAGACAGCTGATCGTATTTTTATTAAACATCTGACCACGGCAAAGTTACAGCAATGGTTCACTTAGGGACTATCAAAAATTCTGTTTCAGCTCAAATAATTTCATCCTTTTTGTGGTTTAAAAGGAGTTAGGGTGGCTGCGTGGTTCAGCGTTAATGATTAATTTGGAGTAAGTAATGATTGTTGTATTAAACTACCTGGTAGGCTATAATGAAAAAATAAGAGGAAATGTTGTTTTTTTTCTATCAAACATTTTTATCGACCCCTTTTTTTCTGTTGCACCATACGTCTATCGATAGATATATATTGCTATCGTTTTATCGTCCAGTTGCTCCACACAGCTTGTAAATGAATGGGGTGTGTGCATACTGGATGATGCCATCTTGTTAGTTTGTAAGCCTAATAATGCACAACAGCTTCGCCTGAGAAGGGAGCATCCTGTAGAACATAAAAGAAAGATACTTTTTTTTCCGTTTGTTAGTTACTTTGCTTTCCTGAACTACTTGTTTTAAACTTGGACTGAGGTTTAGGTATTAATGAATCTGAGTCTTTCTAATCTTAAATGGTTGCAGTAAGAGGATGTTGTTTGTAAATCTTTTAGGGGTGCTTGTGCAAATAAATATCCTTATATTGTACCCATGAATCTATCCTTGTACCTTTACCAGTGGTTTAATATAACCTACAATATGACAGTGACAATAATGATTTTTAAGCTTGTACCTGAAGGCTAGCCATTTACTTTATATTGCGTACACATTTACATTTTTTAATGTACTAAGAGTTGGGGGCCTGTGCCCCAGTAAAGCTCTAGGTCTAGAATCGCCCCTGCTCACTATTAAAAAAAAAAATCTAACAGGTAACATTGTCATTTGGGCATAGAAAGCGATTTTTGTGGAACTAATGCCTGCTTGTTTAACAACAATTATATTAGTACTAATTTATAATATCAAGTAAGTAATCTTGCTCCACCCTGGACTTAGTTGGGGGCATATAATGCTTGATGATGGATTTTCCTTCTAACTCTATAAGAAAGCCACAAGACAAAGTTTCCCAGTTATGTGGCATTGCATCATATTATTATTATTAGAATGACATGTTAGTTTACACCTTCACAAAATTTCTTACCTTGAAAGGTGGTTTGCAGGGAAAGTTCCGCGTGTTGTTGACTTTCCCGTTTCATTGTCCTTGTTAGCTGTTACAAACCACAAGCCTGTTTTGGTGTTAAATTTTGCACGAGCAAAAATGGGCGTCTGTTAGAGGTTCCCTCTTGGAAATCATAGTTCTCTCCGTGCCACTCTTGCTATTTCACCTTTCAAACACCATGACAGGGTTTTCTGACGTTTAATGTCAAAGTAGATATATCATGCTTTTAAATCCTTCCTTTTCACATGTACAGGTGCTGGCCAGTAAATTAGAATATCATCAAAAAGTTGAATTATTTCAATAATTCCATTCAAAACGTGAAACTTGTACATTATATTCATGCAATGCACACAGACCAATGTATTTCCAATGTTTATTTCTTTTAATTTTGATATTTATAAGTGACAACTAATGAAAACTCCAAATTTGGTATCTCAAAAAATTAGAATATTTTAAAGGCCAATGAAAAAAAATGTTTTTTTTTTAAATGTTGGCCAACTGAAAAGAATGAACATGAAAAGAATGTGCATGTATAGCACTCAATACTTAGTCGGGGCTCCTTTTGCCTCCATCACTGCAGTAATGCGGCGTGGCATGGACTCGATCAGTCTGTGGCACTGCTCAGGTGTTATGAGAGCCCAGGTTGCTCTGATAGTCGTCTTCAGCTCCTCTGCATTGTTGGGTCTAGCGTATTGCATCTTCCGCTTCACAATACCCCATAGATTTTCTATGGGGTTAAGGTCAGGCGAGTTTGCTGGCCAATCAAGGACAGGGATACCATGGTCCTTGAACCAGGTACTGGTGGTTTTGGCACTGTGTGCAGGTGCCAAGTCCTGTTGAAAAGTGAAGTCTGCATCCCCATAAAGTTGGTCAGCAGCAGGAAGCATGAAGTGCTCTAAAACTTCCTGGTAGACGGCTGCATTGACCTTGGACCTCAGGAAACAGAGTGGGCCAACACCGGCAGATGACATGGCACCCCACACCATCACTGACGGTGGAAACTTTACACTGGACCTCATGCAACGTGGATTCTGTGCTTCTCCGCTCTTCCTCCAGACTCTGGGTCCTTGATTTCCAAAGGAAATGCAAAAATTGCTTTCATCAGAAAACATAACTTTGGACCACTCAGCAGCAGTCCAGTCCTTTTTGTCCTTGGCCCAGGCGAGACGCTTCTTACGCTGTTTCTTGTTCAAGAGTGGCTTGACACACGGAATGCGACAGCTGAATCCCATGTCTTTCATGAGTCTCTTCGTGGTGGTTCTTGAAGCGCTGACTCCAGCTGCAGTCCACTCTTTGTGGATCTCCCCCACATTTTTGAATGGGTTTGTCGTCACAATTCTCTGCAGGGTGCGGTTATCCCTAGAGCTTGTACACTTTTTTCCGTCCCTTCGCCTGTCTGTTAATGTGCTTGGACACAGAGCTCTGCGAACAGCCAGCTTCTTTAGCAATCACCTTTTGTGTCTTGCCCTCCTTGTACAAGGTGTCAATGGTCGTCTTTTTGACAGCTGTTAAGTCAGAAGTGTTCCCCATGATGGTGGAGCCTTTAGAACAAGACTGAGGGGCCTTTTAAAGGCCTTTGCAGGTGTTTGGAGTTAATTAGCTGATTACAGTGGCATCTTCTATATTGAGCCTTTTCAGAATATTCTAATTTTCTGAGATACTGAATTTGGTGTTTTCATTAGCTGTCAGTTGTAATAATAAAAATGAAAATTAATAAACACTTGAAATATATCACTATGTGTGGAAGGAAAGTATACAGTATAGAAGTTTCACGTTTTGAATGGAATTACTGAAATAATTCAACTTTTCGATGATATTCTAATTTACTGGCCAGCACCTGTAAATCATTCACTTGTGGTCTATGTAAAGTAGAACCACAGTGGTTTGGTCTGAATTCCATGTTATTGTAGCCCCACAGACCCTCCTTATACCGTTCTGAGGAGCATCTTTAGAGCAACTCATTTTCGTGCGGTCCCTTTAAATGTAAGCGAAAAATGTCATGCCCCGCCCCCTCCAGGTTAAAGAGCGTTCCTCTCCACCCCGTTCGGACGTTTTTATAGTTTGATAGCAGCGATTCGATTACTACCGGCAGATAAACTTTTTATTGCGAAGCGATCGTCGCTAAATTCCTGTACATCATGTGTACCCCACGACAAAAACCGGCAAAAAAAGCCCAATCATTTTATTCAAAGCATGCAGTACAGTTATATCCTCAGCTAAAAGCTAGCACACATCGCTAACAGAAGCAGAATGTACAATGCTACAACTATCAAAACAATCGCCCGTACGACATATCAACACACAACATTCATGTCTAAAATAAAGTTTACTGTCATTTTAGTGTTATTTGAAGCTTACCGCTTTGCTTTGTCCGTCGTTTCCGTGGAGAGAAGGAACTGACCCCTCAATCAGACGAAGTCTTTTTGGCAAATCCCTCCTGATACAGACCGAGGTTGCTGAAGCACTCGTCCTCGAAGTGCTTCGCGCAAACGAGGAGAACTTTCCCCACGGATGTCGGTATATTTCCACTAAAAATAAAATTTAACCAGGCACTTCTCAGAGGCTCTGATGCTGGGGGTCGATGTAGGGATTTGTGTGGGTTAATACACCCAATAGCTGAACATTTTGACTTGCTTTCTTGTAATTTCGACATGACTGACCTTGGACTACAAAAACGCTGTGGGGGAGAAAAAATGGCGGCTTCACGAAATTGGTTACCCGGAAGTCCATTACCTTATTTGGCAGTTCAACAACAAATGCTGTAACGTAATAGACAAGAAAACGTAATAGCGAATAGAGAAAACTAAACAGACTGAAAAATAGGAACAAAAAAGAATGGAAAAATTTATAAACACAGCACCAGAAGAGAATAAATGTAAGTTTGTCTGCACTCCTAAACACCCAAAATACACATTTACATGCATTTAAGGGCTAAAAAAGTGGGTTTTCCATGATATGTCTCCTTTAAGATGCGCTGAAAAAATAAAACAAAACAAAAAACGAGCTGTCAGCTACAAGCCATTTCTGTAAAAAACTCTTTGTCCTTGATATTCACTGGTTTGTATGCCAACTATTATGCGGCTACATGTAACTATTTAAACATTTTCCCCTACAAGTTTGAAATTTTGCCAAACTAATTTGGAAATACTGTTACCAGCAACTCATTTTTGTCGTCTGCACATTTGGCACAGTAGTACAACTCTGCTTGCCATGGCCCTGGCCCTTGCAGCCCAAATATCAGACCAGCCCACTGGGAAATGTACTGGTGCTCCAGATTAGCCACTCCAGGCCTGAGCTCCCTTCCTCCTTTCCCAGCAGGTTTTAACAAGCAGACAGCCACCAGATGTAATTGGGTTAAAATACAGTAGATGCCCAAAGAAACTTGACAATGGTGTTGGTACCAAAAAGAGAGATTATCTGCCTATATTGTTTTGGACACGTAAATCAAAATGCCTTCTCTGAAGAGTTTGTGGGGAAAAATTTTGTGTTATGAAATGAAAATATAAATAATTTAAAAAAATTGTTTAAAAAACATACTATGGTGAAAGAAGTGAGGTTTACCTTTAGCAATAACTATCCATCCATCCATCCATCCATTATCTATTCTGTTTATCCTCGAATAGTCACATGGGTCCTGGTTAGGGCTGCACGATTATGTCCAAAAAAATAATCATGATTATTTTGATCAATATTGTAATCACAATTATTAATCACTATCATTCATCCAGTCCTGTAAAATATCTAATTTTAATTCACCAATTATAAACTTTTAACTAAAATTAAAAAAAATTTTGGTGAAAAATAAAACTTTAGATTAGAATAGATGATTAATAATGCAAAAAAACTAACAAAAACTAACTCCTACACACATATATATATATATATATATAAAAGTAACAGCTAAATATGTAATTTATGGGAAACAGTTGCAGCTTATATAGAAAAGGCCTTTGACATTCCCTGCATCCAAATCCTTAGTATTTACTATATGCTATGTAGCAACTATTACTCACCTGTTAATGTAATACTGCATAGCAAACGATTGCATAATAGACATGAAATCAGACATACTGCTCCACCATTTTGCATGTCCTTTGACCCATATGACTTCTGTTGACCCAGATACGTTCGCATGTGGTCCCAACATCCTCTAGCCGTTATTTTGTCTGGTATGACTTAAAAACTTAAATGTTTAGTCAGTCAAAAAAGAATTACAGTAATCAGTAACATCGCTACACATACATTTATCCGCCGAAACTGCGGCGGTATCAATGGTTGACAGTTCGTCTGTAGCCATTTTTAGCTAGGTCCTTCTTCTTCTATGATTTTGGGGTGTCCGCTGCATTGTGGGATAGCGTAGCATCCACCAGCTGCTTACTGTGGCGGTAGTACACTTTCGGGAACTTTCTTCTTACTTGTCAGATCCATAATGGAGATTTGGATCTACAACATTGCTCAAATACTCCTTTTCACCTGCTACGTAGCAAGCGTAGTGCAGCCATTATGTGTGCTGAGTGGCGTGTGCGCGGTTTTTATTTGGTCAGCTTAATGAAGCTTTAGCCATGCTTTTGCCCCCTGGTGGTTGGCAGACTATTGGTTGAGGAAGTGCATGATGAAGAGGCACGCAGTGAAGCTCGCATTTTGAATGTAAATATCGTTCACTATCAGTTTCATTTAATTGTGACCACCAAAATCGTGATCACGATCAAAATCTGATTAATTGTGCAGCCCTAGTCCTGGTGCTTATCTCGCATGCACACACTCACACCTAATGACAATTTAGAGACACCAATTAACCTAACAATAATGTTTTTGGACTGTTGGATGAAGCCGGAGTACCCAAAGGGAACCAACGCTTGCGCAGGGAGAATATGCAAACTCCATGCAGAAAGATCCTAGGCTGGGATTCAAACCCAGGACCTTCTTGCTGCAAAGCAACAGTGTTTCCGACAGCACCACTGTGCTGCCCCAATTACCAAGATTACCATAGAAATGGCATGGGTGGAAGGTGACTTAAGTAAGAAGTGAACAGTGTCTGTTCCCACAATCAGCTAAATGTCTCTTTCTGTAGCTCAAACTCGATGAAGTAACCTTGTTTCTTTTGCCTATATTGACCTCCATGAAAAATGTGAATGTCACATTAAGCTTTTATTGTTGACAAAACAACATATCTGCTGAAAGTTGCAGGAGAATAGTTCTAGACAGCTTGTAGTCTCAATATTACATGCTGCAGATGTTCCTGAAGCAACAGTACCATCTAACCTAATAACCCATGCAGTGATTGATTTACTCTGATACTTCAAACTGAGTCAGAGAGGGGTGTTGAAACTACGAAATAATCAGTGAGAGATGGGATGTATTGGTTAATTTGATTTCAACTGAATAATTATTTGTGGATAATGTTATACTATCTCAATGAAAAAAAAATCCAATATATGATTCATTTTTCTTTCTCAAATCTGCTTCACTTTACTTTGATTACAACCGGCAACCCCAGGAAGATTAAATGTATTGCCATGGTAACAGGCTTTCCCTCAGACAGCATGGCAATAGAGCAGATGTCAGGAAAACAATTCCAAACAGAGTTAAGAAAATGACTGCTGTATGATCACCCCATTGAAAGGGGTTGATCATTATCCTGTTGACTTTTAACAGATTGCTAAATGTGGAAAAATAAAAAAGAATAAATATTTTCCTTTACAGCCTCCAGCAGTTAGGCTTTTTCTAAAGTTGTCCGCCTCAAAATATGACTTAAGTAATGTAATTTGACTCTACATTCTGCCGCTTGATCTTGTAAAGATGAAAACGGTGCATTGAGTGAACATAGAAAATGTCTTCACAGGCTTGATTGCTGATTATGCCTTGATTAGCATGGGGATTAGATAGGGCGTGTTTGAGCGTATCTGCACAATCATGCCAGTTTACTTCTGTAACATTTCAGTAGATGCTATTTGCAGTAATTAGCAGAGGCGACACTCTTGGCCGCCTCTTGAAGTCAGATTGCTTGCTTGGTTTCCTGCATCAGCAGATCCACGTGGTTGGCGCAGTGGCTGGCAGCTTTAGAGTGGATGCAGAGGCTGGCAGAGCTTACGGCTTAGCCTGCAAAATGTAAGGGGGATGTCACATGCAGATGTTTTGAATACACTGTTCACAGAGAAAGTGTTTAAGTCCTCTCATTAAAACTTCTGTCACTGCATGTTTCAAAGCATGTTTTGTAATAATAGTGCTTTACATTTGCAGTCATACCCTTTGAACCTTTTCACATTTTGTCATGTTACAGCTAAAAGTTCCATCATAGGCCATTTAACATAGTGATAAACCAATGAAAAGTAACCCTATGTGACAGGAAAATCATACACGGTTTTTAAACCTTGTGGTAGGCCTTGCTTTTAGCCCCTTTTTTTCTGGTATGCTCAAAGATCCACACCTGCTATGGAGAATGTATTGAAAGGTTACCCTGCAAATATGGCTTCCGGAAGATTTGCCTAAATATATCCTATATCCTCAGTGGCTCTCAGCGAGGACGCACGCTTTTTCTCTCCCTCCTCCTCCTGTGTCTTATCCCACTGCTCTATGTCCTGTGCCTCTATCTGGAGTGTCTTTTTTGCATTTTTCTCCGAACCAAACCTGAATAAGCGAAAGATGGAAAAGGTCAGCTGGTGTCTGAATGCTATTGATAAAATCTAATCAACTCTACGAAGCACCGGAAAAGGGCATCCGGGTTATGGATATCTGGCTATTTGGATTTATTTGGATCGGGTTCCTGCTGATTGGAATGGGCATGTACTGGATCTGCTGCAAAATGGAGCAACAAATACCGAAATTGGAGAAAGTTCTGGACGCGATTAGAAGGCTGAAGGAGAAGTGTGAAGCGCAGATTCGTGCTGATGGAACTAAGAACCTCACACTTGGTGAGCTTGAGCACAGGCTAGACGCTGCAAGAGGCGATCTAGCTGGCGCTTTGGGACTCACTCGGGACTGTCAGTGTGGATTGGTGCAACTGGAAATTAATGGAGTAATCTGGAATTTAATTTGGTTGAATTAGACTATAAAAGAAACCGCTGACAGACTGAAGGGGTAGAGAGGAAATTTGCTCTCCCTGTTATCCAAATAATTATTGTTTTGGCTCCCATGAAGACCTTTGACTTGGCCCACAATCAAATGCCCGTGAAAGGAATGTTAACAGAGTATCCTCACCCCCGTACACTGGCATCTACTGACGCACACACTGACATGGATTCAGACACACACACTAAGACACACACACCGTCTCACTGTATCCTAAGGCTCTCTCCTGCACCAGGAAGTTGGATAACAGCGCGCCTCGATGGCAGCGCGTTAACCTGTGGACTGGAGCTCATACCCCCCCCATCCCTCCTGATGTGTCAATGTTAATGTCTGAAAATGTGCTTAAATGTTTAGGTGTGGTTTTTTCAATTACCTGTTTTTTGACTCTTGACTAAGGATAAAAACACATGTGAACGCTTTTTGTCCCCCAACGTCAAATATCATGTCGATAAAACGCTCTAGGTGGCAGAAAATTAACACTGTACATGATCCTGAACATTAACACAGTGAAACATAGTATAAGCACCTTGTTCTTGATTTTCAAGGGATAGAAAAACTGGTCAGGGATGGTCAAGGATGGTAAAAAAAAAAACTGACACAAGTTGCACAAACACTTAAAACTGGAATGGAATTTTGAATTGCCCAGTCAAAGTTCAATCCTAAATCTAATCATAATTTTCAAGGAGGATCTTTCGAGAAACATGACCAGCCAGATGTAGCCTTCAGCCTCATCCTCCATTCCACAGAAAAGGACTATTTACTATTGGACCTGAAGCGCACACATAAACTGTAGAGCAGAGCCATTGAGGTCTTCTTGAGAAAGAAATGAGAATTTATTTTCCAAATAAGTGGGCGATGTAGAGAATATCCATGTTGGTGAGGGCAAACATTTTTGTTTGAATTTGTAAGATGTTTTTTTTTATTACTAATCAATCAATGATGACAAAATAAAATGGCAAAAGTGCTACAAAAAATATATATTTTGATCCACTGCAAAAGCATTGTGTAAGCAGCTGTTTCAACATGTTTATTTGTTGCTGTTGCCATTTCTCCCAAACAAATCCAAATACTTTTTGCTTGATTGATTTGTTTTCAATTAATTTTTGGTTTCGTTATTTGCCTCGTTGGCGTCTTAGCCTATATGAAATGGGGACAATGCACATTTTGTTGGACACATTTGTTTAAGATCATATATTCTTTTGTGGAAATTTTTAAACTTTTTAGACTAATATTTCAAATTCTGCTTCTATTTCTTAAATTTAACAGTATCCATGATCTTAGTTTCCTACTCTTAATTGTAAATGTGAGCTTAGTGATTTTCAAAAATCCAGAAATTAAGTGTCACTTGACCAGTTTATATTAAGGGTGATGTAATTTGTATGTGTAGTGTCAGTATGGATTATCGAGACAGAGTGTAGTATTGATGGTATTATAGGGTAAATTAATTTAGTTTGGACTAAGTAAAATATCACTGAAGGGCTAGATGTGAAATGTGTGGCTCGCCACAGTAATGCCCTCCATCTTTTATGGCTGAACTTGAGCTATTTTGTGAAGTTGATTGGGCTAATACTTTACATCAATGGTGTGCCAAGCTGATAGTTATTCTCCAGGGGACTTCTGGTGTCTTCATAATGCCCCACATTTAAAAGTCAAGAGCGGCAAGATTACATGTAAATTCTATGGTTGAGGCCATCCGAGGGGCAGCAGAGGGGTGTCAGAGTCTCTGCGGCGCTTTGTGTGCATTGGTTGCGTCAATTTTTGAAACTTTTCCTGAGTTTAAAAAGGCAAAAGCCAGCAAGGCAGAAGTTCAGCTAGCTGAACTTTTGACACTCAACGCAGCACATCAACCAATCAGAGTGTAGTGACATCACCTGACGTCAACGTTGTCAAGTCAACCACGATCCGCCATTGTTTAAAACATTCTCCAGAGAAAGGTTAACCCACGTGTTTTGCAAGCTTCAGCCTAAAAATGTACAGGCGTCAAACCTGTAACTTTTTGAGCGTTTTTTTATGCGGACAAAGAGTGCGGTGTGAACGCACTATTAAAGGTGTAAATGCAGAAAAAGGCTGCAGATCCATGCTGAACTTTTAAGATTTCTTTTGTAATAAAATTCTGCAAACAATCCCTCCTTTTTCTTCACAATGGTGCCCTACTTTCTGCTGGTGTATTAAATAAAACTTGACGTGGCAAACATTTATCTCTGTAGTTATAGTTTAATAAATTTAATTATAATTTAATAAATGCATAATTTTGCAAGATACTTGAATAAAATTTTGTCTCTGGTGCATGGTATTATCTGTAGGATGCCTAAACTTCTCCCTAATATACCTCCAAAATGTAGAACCATGTCTAGATTTAGCAGCCAAACAAAAGTAATCCTTCCACAAATAGCACTTCATTAAAATTTAAGGCAGCTTGACTCTCCAACATCTAACCAATCCATAGTGTGCTGCTTTGTTTGTGCTGGAAATGAAGACCACCATGTTACTCCATACCCTTGAGTCATATCACATTTATGTTACCACTCTGGTGAGATAAGAGAAAAAAACAAGTCAAGGAGCTCATCTGCAAGTCAAGTGTCACTCAGGTTTCTGGTTCTGCACAGCAGCTGTTAATCATTGTGAATGAGAATACAGGCCACCAGGTGTAAGGCGTCTAATCTTGCTCATTAGCCTGCTTCAGAGCATGAATATGGAGATTCCCATTTAATTATTGCACATTGTGAAATGTAGTATTCCCCTTGGAATATATTAAATTTGGACAAAAACTGTTGTTTTGCGCCATTTGCAAATAACAAAAACAAATAATATGAGAAGTCTTTGATTGTGTTAGAAGTTGCATAGTTTGAGGCAGCATCAAAGTCAAATGAGCTAACTCCACCAGCTCTGTGACTCATTTATGTTGTGCATCATCTTGAGGCTAAAAGATAATGGATATCCTAAACAGTCATGACAGCATCCCTCTATTATTTGTCACACAATGAAAAATGTTGCAGTGTTTGGTCCTTCAGCTGAGTAAGAGTTAAGTGGTGCTGCAAGCATCAGTTTGATAATGAATAGTGACTGTCAAATGTGTTTTAGAAACTTTGCTGACTGCTTATTACTTCAGCCCCAATTAAAAAGGAGAGTCGCCATCATTGATATTCCATCACAATGAGGTAGAGACAGTGCACGTCTGCTGAAGAACGCAACTGTATCAGGCCATTGTTATCGCCATTGTGCATGTATGGACATTGGCAGACTTGCACATGTGTGGGCCAGAATATTGTTGGAAGGAGGGAAATTAATGTCCCCCATCTCTGCACACACTTTCCAAGTATAATGATGGATTGTGTCAGAGACAAACAAATGCAATGGGGGGGAAAAGGCAGATGCCTGGAGGCCGATAACAACAGGGGTTAATTTGAGAAAAAGAGAAAAGCAGACTCACAAAAGCTAATGAGCCTCTCTGATTTAAAAAAGTACTATTTATAAGGATTTTAAGGACAAAATTTTATTTAATAATTACATTTTTGCTCCGTTTCTTGTCAAATAATAAAAACAAAATATAGCACATGATATGTACCTGCATGAAGTCTTTTGACAATAGCACTTTTGTGCTGTTTGTCTCATCCCTTGCTCTGCACTAAAATCAACATAAAAATAGAGAAGTATCTTTGATTTTACCCCATGCAAATGTAAAGCCAAACATTGCAACATTTGACAGAACCAGGTCGCTGTTCCAGTCTAAAGTAGATGCACTGGGAAATCTTAAAATATGCAAATATGTTTCAACAAAGATGCTGAAGCTTTACTGCCATGGCTGTTTTTCATTCTTCCCAGGACAACAGATGGATGACTATCCATGCTGCTGTTAAACAGCGGTGATGAGCCGGCTTTTGAAAAAAATAAAACTAAACACCTTTTATTGCTGTGCTAACACCTACAACCCTCAGGACCACTTCCATGCTGGGTAAATTGTTCCCTGTTGCAGATTAAAAAAATACACAGTTCAGTTTGGTAGATGATTTAAGCATCATATTCTGAAGTTCGGTTCAGATTTTTTTTGTCCATTATGTCAATACCATCTGAAAATATGATAAATCAGCGATAAAGAATGTACTGTTAACAGTTTATAAAATATTGGGGCTAAGCAGTCGTGTTAAAACTAAGAGAACAAAACAGGCGTGGCACTAGTCATCGCTTTAAAGGCTGAATATGGAAAATTTTTCTTAAAAGCTATCTCTTTTAAAAAGTAATACCTTAACAGGGAGTTTAGAGGTGTGCAGAATGAAACTGCACCATTTCCTTTAAAAGCTATAATTTACCTAAAATAATAAAAAAACAACTTTTTCCCGACCTTCACACTGTGTTTATATTTACGTGTTCCAGCCAACAGCAATGTACTGGAGAAAGTGTAGCACTCGGTAAGATTAGCTGCTATGTCTAAGACCAATCGATTTCATAATCTTTCTCAGAAAAGGAGCGACCTTACAATATCTAAAACCAGAGTTACTTTAGGTGAAGCCTACACCAGATGGACACCAATGAAAAAACTTTCACTGCATCAAAACGTATGCAGAAATGGCGAAGTTACATGGAGAAAAGTAAGAATACTTGCTAACAGATAAAGTTAGTTGTCAGTAAAACAGCTTTGCAATACTTGTGCATATGACGTTGTTCCTGCAGTAGCTATGAGACCATCAACCTCCACACAGAGTAAACAGAAGAAAAGGAAGCGATTTCCTCCTGCTCTGTCCCGCATAGCAGGCTCACTTTCACCGCTGCGCTGAGTGGCTATTATAAAGACTTTTCTATCTAGCTTTCTGTATTGACAAAGGTCTCTGACCATTCACCTCAGTGTAAAACGCACACTGTGAAATCTGTTGGATGTTTATGTAAATTCTAATGTATAAATTATGACTTTTATTGAGGACATCACCAAGAGGACTGGATGATACCACTCAGCTACTGAAATAAGGTACAATAAGATGAAGAGAGGACAGGTACAAAAACTGATTAAACTCTTTTGTTCCTCAATTTTAACACCTGGTTACAGGGTCCTTTTGTTACACCCCCTGACCCCTAGCCAGGTGGGTTGTAACAAGTGGAGGCTCGTCCGGGATCCCTCAATCCCTTTACCACCCTGTAGAGGAGTGTGAGAGGGGTCAGGGTTGGAGCAGTCAACCCTTTCTGGTGATGTCAGACCAGCAGGCTGTGGACCATCGTACTGCATCACCTCTGTGTGGCCGGACCTCTGGGTCCTTGGACTGCGGGATCTCCAGGTCTTCTGTGTGGTCAGTCCTTTGTGTGCTGGACCTCCGGTTCCTCTGTGATTGGCCAGACCTTCATGTGCCGGGCCCCCGTGTCCTCTATGTGTGCCAGGCCTCCGGGTCTTCTTTGTGTGCCGGACCTCCGTGTCCTGTAATGGGCCAGTCCTTCATGTGCCGGACCTCCGAGTCCTCTGTGTGTGCAGAGCCCAGGTCTTCGTTCCCTCCTCCAGGCCCTGTGCGGTGTTCGTTCCCCCTCCAGGCCCTGTGTGGGCATTTGACCCATATTTTGTTTTATTTATATTTTATTTAACATATTATTCTTATGAGTAAAAACTAATTCTTACCCTGTAAGATTTGTTGCTGGCCATGATGCTGGCTGGTCACAGCAACAAAACTGGCATCCATGTTCGACATTTATTTTTAAATTCTTGATATGTGGTAGCATTAAAGTAAACAGACAAAACTTTAATTTTAGATCATTTCCAGAGGTGTTATATGTGCTGTACGTCATGTTTCCAGGACAACCCTTAAGCTAGCTTAGTCCAATAAACTGAAAGAGAAAGGGCTGACCGTAGGCTATGTGTGGTAATATTACGAAGAGGTTACACAGATGTATCTGTCTGTCTATCATGAGAGCTAGCTGGCTTTTTCTGGCTATCATGAGTCATTATCATTCTAGATAGGAAATTTGGGTTTGGTTATTTGTTCTGGGACTCAGATTGAAGTTGTGAAAAATGCTATAGGAGTATGCTGTTAAAAGAACTCATTAAATCCTTAGTGGTTGGCAGTTGTTTAAATTGTGAACATATTAAAGAGTTACTTTAATTAACCTGTGAGTGCTGAGTGTTGGAACATCACTTGATGAGACAAAAGTAATTATAAAACTGTTATTTTCATTCTTTGACTTATCTTATCCTTTAGCTTCCCAGATATGTGGGTCAAGTGGTCTCGTGATTCTCATTTGGCTGTAATATTGCATAGATGTGTTTTAGCTCTGCTGTTGAGGAAGAACAAAGACCGTAAAGGAGACATATCTTGACATTTTTCCATTATTTAAAATAGGGCTATGAGTTCCATAAAGCATGTTTCTAACGTTGTTTGCTGGAAATAGATTGTAGGAAACGATTGTTACCAACATCTATTACCCTCTGTTTCAGCCCTTTCAGATTGTGCTGTTTCTGCTGTCCGTTACATATTACATGAGCTGCTGGTAACTTTGCCACGCCCAAAGCTTGTAGACTCTTTGCTCACGCCTCACTCATTGACTGTTATTACTACATGTAAAAGTTACAGACATTGCTGCAGTAGTTCACCCATATTAAAAAAATGTCTCAACCATACATGTTTGAACCAGAATCTGCTCCTATAGGAGGGGAGTCTCTTGAAGAACCCGAGACTCAGAGAATTCAGCAGGATACTTCTAAATGGTTATTAAAAAATGTAATTTAATTTAAAAGAATACATTTAACTGCTTACCTGGCACTCCGATATCTTCCTCCAAATAAGGTCTGACTGTAATGCTGCGTTCACACCGCACAGTTTGTCTGCATCAAGCAACACATGTAGTTTGACTCATGTACGTTGAGGCTTGCAACGCTTGCTTCTGAGCAAAAAAGAGCACCTGTTTCCGGACGTTCTGAAATATGGATCGTATCGAGAGAGTGGATTGGCTTTATTTGCTAGATAAAGCTAGACAACGCCAACATGGCGTGCATCAGCGCCATTTGTGGATACATCCCATTCTTCAGATGCGTTCTGAGTTTGGGGAGTTTAACCATTTGCTCCAGGAGCTGCGTATGGATGAGGTTCACTTTCAGCGTACTTCCGCCTGTCCAATTTTACGACCTCCTAGGCCGCATCGGAGCTCAAATCTCCTATCAGGTCACCATCTACAGGTGCTCTGTTCCTCCTGAGGAGCGCCTGTCTTCGGTAAGTATTATTTCTGATTTTTGAAATCTGCGTTCGTTGAACATACGTTTACTCCTCCGGCTTCATTCAAGATACGTGTAGTGACATCACTACAGTGAGATGCTCTGATTGGTTGACGCACTGCGTCAAGTCCATCAAAAGTTCATCTAGCTGAACCTCTGCGTTGCTTGCGTTTGTGTGGTAGAAAGCCGGGCAGATTTTAAACGGGTCACTCAGAGACTGAAGGCAGGATGAATTCAGAAACCCCCATCTCACTCAAAACAGCATGGATGTTTTTTTTTACAACTTTGTATGCATATATATGCACCAGAGACACACAAAAATATCCCAAATCCCAGGAAAAGGGTTTTTTCCATAATATGTCCCTTTTAAGTGAATGTTTTACCTCTAAAAGTTAACCTTGTCAGAACCAGAAAGGGAGGCTGTAAAATAGCTGAAGGCCCATCTACTTTTATTTGTTCATGGCAAGTCCCAAGACGGTTTCAAAAACTGATGATGCACACCACGATTTTACATCAGAAAGAGATAGATCAGAGAAACAAGATAGCAGAGCAGATTTCAATAGACCTACTTTTTTTTTAAAAAGTATACCATATATTATAGAGAGAAACATTTCTTTTTTTCTTCTCTTAAGAATTTCTTACAATGTGACTGCATCGTTTTACAAAAATGAACTTATTGTTGAACCTTTAACAACTGGGGACTATTTAATCACAATCCTGTCATATTAGTCTTTTTGGAGCTTTAGCCCTGTCACCAGTAAAGAATGTCTGGTAATTCTTAGGGTCATCCTGCAAGGCCTCTCATAGATTTAACCAGCGTTACCTGTCTTCTGGCTCTCACTTGATAACACTTATTATTGCTCAATGACCTCAAGGCAAAGCTTCACTTTAGGCCCTATCACCTTCAGGATACAGCTGGTGAACTGTCTTTCCAACAGCTCACCTCTGCTCTTAAAAGCCATAAACCCATGCCCGACAAGTTAGCCGGGAGACAAGAATCACAAGCAGTGATTATTTGATATTGTAAAGTGAATTACACCCTCCACCATTCTCTAGAGAGAAGGAGGGGCTTTTTGGAAGACCGTAGGGATGTTTTGAAGATGTGTGCAGTTTATGAGGCTCCTCCATCACACAGAGGAAGGATGTATGAATCTCGCCTCCACCCGGGGTGACAATGGAAGCTTGAAGTCACTGTCAATGCAGAGATGAAATAAAAAAAGGAAATTAATGCCCTCACTTCTACAGGGATGTAATTTTTAACCACAAAATCAGCAGTGACAAATTACTGAGAAACATAGAGGTTGTGACGTTTGGTCAGACTTTTGACTTTAAATGGCACCTCAATGTGCAATACTGGAAGAAACGACTGATTTTTAACATAAACCCTCATCTTAATGCTCTCTTGCTGGAATTGGTAGATGCTCGACTAAAGAGCGAAACCGTTTCAACAAGAAAAAGAGCCAGAGTGCCCTAGGAGGCTATTCACACTTGTGCTGATAGTTGTTAAAACCCTGTGTGCTTCATTTCAAATGGGTTTAAAACAGCTTGCGGATGTGAACAGGGCAATGGAGCAACACCATAATACACTCTGGGATGTTCACCTAATGCAAGCAAGTTGAGATGCTTAGCAACTCTCTGAAAGCTGCCAAAGAGATCCATTGATTTCTCTTTTTGTTTGTGGATGTTTTCTTTCTTGGATTTGAGAGAGAGATACAGAACCTGCCGAATTATTCTCAAGGTGGGGTTATCCCAGCAGTCGAAAGTACTAAAAAATAAAAAGCAATCAATTAACATGTTACTCCCCCCCAACACCAGGAACTAAAAGAGGAAGTCTCAAGATATTTTAAAACTGGGTCAAACTAAAAAGTAAAAACCAATTCAACTACTGCCAGACCTTTTAGTATCTGAGCAACATGCATGTTGGCACATCTAGAAGGCTACATGTTTTCTTTGTTTTTTTCAAAAGATCTTTTATCATCTAAAGGTCATTTAAGCTTAATTTAATCAAATTTCGCTGAACTTAGGCTCTTTGTGCAATGGTACCTTAGTGATGAAAGTATTGTTCCGCCTTTTCAGTTTCCACATTTTCTTAAACATAATCATAAACTTCAATACACAAAATTTACATTATTTTGTAATAGAAAGAAAAAACCTACATAATTTTCAGATTTTTTATAGCAATTTTACAAACCTTGGGGCCCTTAGTAAAATTCTATGCATCCAACCACCTTATGGCTTATGAGTAAAATTAGCCAGAAAAATCCTGTGTCTACTGTCTATGTAAATCACTAAATGCTATTGTATTGTTTTTGCTTTTAAAGGGTTTCTAGAACCAACAATTTTTACATATGGAAACTGTTCTTTCAGCCTCTATATGTCATGTGAAACTTAAAATGTCCCAGAAGCCCTGATAAATCGATAAATACAACCCCATAATAAAGCCCTATACAAAGTAAAGTATCAGCACTCATCAGCACTATGTCCTGCTCAAACCTTTCTAATCAATGTATGCACCTGTCTCCAATCAGTCACACCTGACCTTCATTCCTACCATGTATTTAAAGCATTCACCTCCTCTCACTCCCCGCCTGGTCATGGATGATGTCTTCCTATGCTGCTCATTCATGTTTGTCTGGTGTTTAGTATCATAATCATAATCATCTTCCTTAACTCAATAAAGTCCAGGAAACTACCTAATACTGCATCTGTGTCCATGCTACATCCTGAGGCACACCTGACAGGAAAGACTAGTTTTCGACACCCACTTGGCAAGAACATAAATATTAACTGAGCAGCAAACTGATTAGACGATTAAACTTTGATAGGTATATGACACAGCCTGAAGATAGAAACTCCTGAACCCAGATATTTCACAGTACATCCTGGAATGATAAATCTGTGTGCCAACATTCTGCTATGTGGTTTTCCTGTTGCCCAAAAATGACAATAGCAGTAGCTCAGGCTAGTGTTGTTCTGTGGTTGGCACACAACGATGCGTTGCATTACAGCCACTAACATTTATATATTAGGGCGACTGTGGCTCAGTGGTAGAGTAGTTGGCTTGCAATCGGAGGGTCGTAGGTTCAATTCCAGCTTCCTCCAGTCACTTGTCAATGTGTCCCTGGGCAAGGCACTTAACCCCCAAAAATCTACATTGTCCTACCAAGCCATGTTGGGTGTCGGTGTATTAATGCGAGTGTGAATGGGTGAATGTGGCTTCAATTTAAAGCGCTTTGAGTGGTCAGTCAGACTAGAAAAGCACTATATAAGTTCAGTCCATTTACCATTTATATTAGCCGTGATGAACTGGGTTGGGACGTGCAAATTTAAGGGTGTGTGTCCAGTTTAAGTGGGCTACAGCCCCTATGATGTGTTATGCAGCTTTGCTCAGATTGCACCTTTTCTCAGTGGCCATTATAAAATCACAATTTTGAATTAGAAAGACCTTTTGGTATGGTACAGTACATCTGACACCCCAATCTACCCTACTGTATGATCAATACCAAGGTAAATGCAGTACTGCGTTCTGAAATTCCTTTAATCTGCCTTCTGGTCTACTGGCTGTTTAGCACACGGTACTGTACTTTTAATTACTTGTTAGATCTTTGTAAGTAAATTTACATTTTTAATGCATGCAATTTTTTTATTTAGTTTTTTGCTTTAACATTGATCACTTTGTGCTTTGTGCTTCCAAGTTCAATATCTTGAACTTGGAAGTTAGTGTCATAAAAAAAATACAAATACATTTTCTTCTGATTACAGTCATTCCAGTCATGCATTATCAAACCAATACTAAGAGTAGTGAATTTGTAGACTGTAATGCACAAAAGACTTTTTAAAGTAATACTGTAGCATTTCCTTGCTGGATTTTGTTGTATCCTGTAATCATACAGCATGCAGTATCTACTTTAGATATTGATAAAATATATATATATTCTTTTCTATAGAAGCACAAACATATATAAAACATAATACGAATGTTGCTGATGTTTTCTACAGTGCCAAAAGCATGTCAGCATGACTCCCGAAAATGGAAAGAAATCAAAGACACTTGAGGATTGTGTTAACACGCTAAACAGCCCTGAAGCAGATGTAAAACAATCGCTTGCCCTCATTCATTGCTGCAGGCTGTTGGTATAACTGCAAAACAGCTTGTTTTTTTGTGTTTCTTGCCTCGCTGGGTCACTCACTCACAAATGCATTGAGCGTTACTAATGGAGCACAGTAGGGTGGTACTGACGACTGTCATTCCAGAGGCAAACATTTTTTTACCTAAAAAAATAAATTGTATCAAACAATTATGAGCATACAGTATATTGCTACATATGTACACAGTCTTTTCAGACGTGTAGAGCAAATGAGCTCTAAAGCCTCAATATGCGTGTAAGAAACACGTTTTCATGACTTTACAACCACACAGGTAACATATGACATTCCTCACTCCTGAAAAATAAAGCCTATATGAATGGGCTATGAGTAATTTGTTCACTGCACTTACATTTCTCTCTTTTTTTCTTTACTTTTGATGTTTTATTCTTAATTGCATTTTTTACTTTCTATGCTTTTATCATATGTTTTGTTTCTTTACCATCAAATTGCGTAAAGCACCTTGAATTACCTAATTTTTGGAAAGGGTGCTATACAACGTAGCAAAGCAACGCAGAAGTTCAGCTAGCTATATACTTGATATACTTGACACACTTGTCGCAGTGTGGCAACCAATCAGAGCGTTTCACTGTAGTAATGTCGCCCGACGTCGACTATGTCGAGCCAATCAAGATCCGCTAGTGTTTTAAACATCCGGAAAAGAAAGGCCCGCCCTTGCTTTGCAAGCTTCATCTTAAAAATGTATATACGTCAAACTACATGCGTTGAGAGCGTTGGTTGACGCAGACAAAATGTGTGGTCTGAACGCGCCATTAGTCGGGCTCCCTACTGATTCCTTCGTCACCAAGTTTCTATTCGACAGGTAGGCAAAAGTTTGGGGTTCCTTTGTCAGGAGATCGCACAGGTATTGATTTATTTTCTGTGATAGGTGGACATTTTAATGATGGTTTCAGGGTCGATCACCTGTTATGCTTCTCTGACCTCCATCCAGTGCCAGATTGTCTGATGCCTCGTCACAGTGCTCCTGCTATTATTCCAAGCCAACCCAACCCTGATCGAGTTCATGACCAAGTTTCTGTCCTTTCGACTTCGATTTCTGCCTAATCCTTGACATCCGCACTGATTTGCTTCCGTTTCTGAATCACGGTAAACCGTCCTGTTTCGTCCCTTTAAACTTGATGACAAGTCAATCACCTTTCTTCCTTCCTCATTGTCAACACCCCATCCTCTTCAAGAAGACCCTCCCGGATACAAGTATCTTAATCATCAGTAACTAAGAGCAAGTCCCGCATTCTTCACCTCTGCTTAAATAGAACTTTTCTCGCATGATTGGCTTTATCTTTTAGGGGCCAATCCAGATTTTTTTTGCCTCTGATTGGATAGAAAGTCTGTGCAGCGACTACAAAACATCACAGCAATATGATAGGGGGGAAACTATCAGCTGGTTAATTTAAGTTGATTTTGATTTATTAGTTGTTCTTCCAACAGAACAAAATCAAGTCTATTAGCACCCTTATAAGTGTGTGCTGCTAATGAAATATACTTAATTTTAAAGTCATAATTTGACCAAATGTGAAAAAGCTAAACGCTAAAAGTTCATATATTAAAAGAGTCACTTAGGCCAAAGTCTGTCAGGAGTCGCCCAGGCACTGCTGTTGTTCGGCTGTGTTTTTTCTTTTTTTTTTCTTTTTTTTCTACAAATGAGCAAGCAGAATACAATGTACATCAATTCAAAAAATTATGTAACCCTTCTGTAGATAAAAATTATAAGTCCAGCTCTATAACAAATTGATTTTATGTCATGTTTGCAAAGACGAAAAAAAATACCTAGGAAAAAACTTGGTGCTGCACCTGCCTGAGAGAAACCCTGAGTGATGAAAAAAATATTTGAAGGGTATATGGTAAAAAAATAAAAATAAAAAATAACTCAAGCTACAATGAATGAACACAGGGAAAAAAGTTGCAGCTTGATTTAACCTGCCAATAAAATACATATATTTGACCTTCAACCACTGGCTACAGTATGTATTGGAAATGCAAATAGGAGAAAAAAAGCTCATAAATGTGAGTCCTTGACAGTTCCAATGAGAGTAATTTCCCTCAGGAAATCCCTAGAACTTTTTTGTCCAAAAGCCTGAGAGCTCTCTGGACCAAAGAGGCCTTCATGCCTTTTTTTGCATTTAATTCGTTGAAATCTTCAGTGACTGTTGGACTGAAACGACTCCCAGGGCACTATATTCTGGGTTTGCTCCCGTGTCTTTTGCCAATTGGCTGTATTCAGAATATCACATCTGAAGCCCTCTTCTCCCCATGTTGGCTCCTTTGGGTACAGGAGAAAGTTTAGCTCAACACAGAGTGACACAATGACAAACGAGACTAAAGTCAAGAAGATCACTGAGCATGACAATATTGCAGGTCATTAACATGAAGTTAGAAATGAATAAAAACTGACTGTTCAAACCCCCTTTGCAATTTGAGTGCAGTCAAACTGCTTGACCTTGCTGCCCACGTATTCTCCATATGTGCCTAATCTGCATAGTGAGTCACAATTTCAGTTCAAGAAGTTAAACGAAGTCACTTAAACAGTACATCTAATTCTTACTAATTAAAAATAATGTCAATACTAATCGAAGCTCAAGTGATTTCTGCTCTATGAGACTTCTTCAGGTGTAAGATATGTTTCCGGAGTCCCTAATCCCTCTTTGATCTTGCCATTCTGCGACAGGCATAAGGAATTAAAGTGGGAAGAAATGTTCTTTTACGCAATATTGATAAAAAAATTTTATCTGAAAAACCCTGTCTTGGATTTTGTGAGTCTTTTGGGGATCCATAAACCCCTCGTCTTTATTTTTTAACCTCTTGCCATTGAACTGTTCTATGTTCACTGATGTATGCATTTTGTCAATGTTGTGTATTTATTTCTATCAGATTTTGGACTATTTGTAATACTTTTTTACTCAAAGTAAAGATGTTATATAAAAATATTTCATGCAGTTCTGATACTTTGCAAAAGTGGACTTACCCGTTTTGTGTTTTCTAATTTCATGTTGCAACTAGAAACTATCGATTTCTGTGACATTCTATGTTATAGACCAACAAAGGGTATCACTTACTTTTGAACTGAATGGAAAATTAATTCATAGTTCTCAAAATATATGACAAAACATCTGAAAAGAGTGGTGTGCATTTGTATTTGAACCACATTAATCAAAACTTTGTGTCATCATCTTACACTACTGTTAAACTTTCCAACCTTTTGGAGTTTATCTCTACCAGCTTCACACATCTAGGTACTGGCATTTTTTCTGAGTCTTCTTGACAAAATGGAACAGGGTCTTTCGGATTTGATAAAGAACATCAGTGTAAATAATTTTATAAATTTTGAAACAAATGAATTACTGTCAGGGTTTTGACTAAGCCATCTTTATAGCTCCTGCTGTATGCCTATAAGTGTGCACTTATAGCATGGCTGTTAACAGTCTACCCCACCTGAGCTTTAAATCTCTATAGCTCCTCCAGACTTTCCATGGACTTCTTGGCTGATTCTTGGACCAAGGCAGTCCTAGCTGGTCAATATATATGGACAGTCCGCTGTTATATTCTCCACAACTTTATCATGACTGTGTTCCTTGGTGTTTATGATGCTGTCCTTATGTTCTCTGCTGTAACTTCTGGATTAATAGTGACACAAAATTACACATTTTCATTTTTACTAAAAAAGTCATTGTTTGCACCTGAAGTTTTAGGAGTTCCAGAATGGATGTGGCCGAAGGGGCCCTACAGAATTTTTGGATAAAAAAAAAAAATAATAATAATAATTATATATATATATATATATATACAATATATTCAATGTTGATTCAATATATTCAGACGTTCATTCCATATATTCAAGGTTCATTCCATATATTCAAGGTTGATTCCATATATTCAAGGTTGATTCAATATATTCAGACGTTCATTCCATATATTCAAGGTTGATTCAATATATTCAGACGTTCATTCCATATATTCAAGGTTCATTCCATATATTCAAGGTTGATTCAATATATTCAGACGTTCATTCCATATATTCAAGGTTCATTCCATATATTCAAGGTTGATTCAATATATTCAAAGGTTCATTCAATATATTCAGATGTTCATTCCATATATTCAAGGTTGATTCATATATTCAGACGTTCATTCCATATATTCAAGGTTCATTCCATATATTCAAACATGTCAATATAAATATATAATATTTTTCCTGAACGGCATGCCATAATATATATATATATATATATATATATATATATATATTCAATTCAATTCAGTTTATTTATATAGCGCCATTTCACAACAGATGTCATCTCAAGGCACTTTACAAAAAGAGTTATTACAATACAATGTTTAGTGTAGAAATTACAGAACCACAGAAGATTGCGTCGTGGAATTCTCAGCAATCCCTCATACTGAGCAAGCATGCAGCGACAGTGGGAAGGAAAAACTCCCTTTTAACAGGAAGAAACCTCCGGCAGAACCAGGCTCAGCACAAGCGGTTATCTGCCGCGACCGTCTGTGGCTTGGAGAATACATAACAGAGACACAGAAAGAGCAATAGAACTGATGCAGAAGTTTGTTGCAGGACGTGGAGAATTTTCCGTCACTGCAATGCCATCTTAGTCAGGGTCGTCAAGCAGGGCTAATCCGGAGCACCTACTATAATAGAAAACAGGTTAGTGCTTGAATTGACAGCACATCATGCAGTTGGGGAGAAGTAGGAGAGAAAGTAGGAACAGACCCTAATAATGTCCTCCAACATATATATATATATATATATATATATATATATATATATATATATATATGACTGACCTCTATTAGAAGGCATGGGGATGTATGTGCTACTAAAGCAGATTTATATATATATATATATATTAGGGCCGGGACTCGATTAAAAATGTTAATCTAATTAATTAGAGGCTTTGTAATTAATTAATCGAAATTAATCACATTTCAATCGCACATAAATATTTGACCTGAGAAAAGTGAGAATTTTCTTTAGATTGATTTTTAGTATGAATATTGACTGAATACAGACGTTTAAGTTAACAGAAAAAAATAAAAACCATCATTCTGTCAGAACACCGATAAGAGAATGAGTCATGGATAGTGCGGAAATGTCTCTCATATACAAATTAATACATTAACACGGGGATGACCCGGAAGCTGCAGCGCAGTTGTCATCCCTCCATTCAGAGCTTTGGAGGAGGAAATCCCTCTCGTGGAATGAGGTCTGAGATTCTCTGGAGGATCGATCCAAGAGGAAATATAAGCTAGTGAGAGAGGCACTGAACGGACGTAGAACGTCCTGCAGAGTTTCCTCTGTAATGCACAAACAGACCCTGGATGCAGCGCAGTGCAGCCATGTGTGTCAGCAGGTGTGCATGAAGGTATGGACCCAAACGCAGAAGCAGAGTGCAGAGCGGTTTATTGAAGGTTTGAAGTGATGATGGTGGTTTGGATGGCAGGAACGGAGACACAGGACTGCAGGGAAAAAGACGGCAGGGAAAACACACACTGGATATTTGGAATGAAGTCCTTCTACAATGATCCGGCGCTGACTGAAGGGAGGTGACGGGTTATGAGGACGTGAGGTGAGTGGGTGGAGATTGAAGACAAGTGCGTGTGATGATGAGGGAGTGAGAGGAGCTGAGTGATGAATCATGACAAGACCCCCCCCTTTAAAAGTGGATTCTAGACGCCGTGGAGGTAAAAAAAACAAAAAGAGAAGCACCCTTCCAGGGTGGGTGGAGTTGGCCTACAGCTGGAGGGCCGGAGTGTCTGTATTGACGCCCTCCGGCTGGACTGGAGACGGGACGTGAGTCGGGCGTGCGGCCCGAATGACGTCCTCTGGCCGGACGAAGGACTGGCGGACGTCCCGTTACGGGACGTGAGTCGGGCGGATGGCCCGAATGGCGTCCTCTGGCCGGACGAAGGACTGGCGGACGTCCCCTGGCGGGACGTGAGTTGGGCGGACGGCCCGAATGGCGTCCTCTGGCTGGACGACGGACTGGCGGACGTCCCCGCACGGGACGCGGAACGGGCGGACTGCCCAGAGATCCTCTCTCGAGGACCCGGAGGTCCAGCGGAAGGCTGGACGGAAGTCCCTTTAATTAATAATTTAATGAATTAATTAATTAAGTCCCTTTAATTAATTAATCTTAGTTAAAGTCCCAGCCCTAACTTATATATATATAGCCTATATATATATATAATATATATTATTTCTAATACAATTCACGACAGTTTGTGGGCAGGTGTCACCAAATGTGAAAATCTGTGCGAATACTTTTCAAAGCAATGTGAGGAAAAATGTGAAACCTGATTTGTTAAGCCCACAAACAACATGTTATGCTTGGTGCAAAGGTCAACTAAATGTGCTTTAGTAGCACATACATCCCCATGTCTTTTAATAGAGGTCAGTCATACATCACTTGCTGACCTTCCTGATGCATATCCGAATAATATATATAGCTCTGTGTGTGTGTGTGTGTTTTGTTTTTTCCTAAAAGGTAGCCGTCCCAAAGCACAAGTCGATCAAAGCCACACATAGCATTAAATCAAAGTAAATTGTGCATAAAGCCATGCATTTGCCCATTACTCAGGAGGAGAATGCAAGCTTGCATGGAGGTTTTGTTGATTTCATGCCAAATGGTCTCTTTTGCATATGTGTCGTTCTGAAGCTAATATATGCGGCACAAAAGAACTTAAGTATAACAATGCTCTGGGGAATGAAATTTGCTGGCAAGGCTCTTTGTCATTGTCAGTTTCAACATTTATTGGTGGCCTTCAGTCGGAGGCCTTTACATAGAGATGTGCATCTTGGATGCTGGATGATGATGAGAGAGCCTATTTTAGCCTAAGGTGAAGTCATCTTATTACAAGACATACTACTAAATGACTTTCATAGACTTAAGCATGTAGCCTCCTTGTTAATGCTCAAAAAACGTTATTATTAAGATTTAGAAAATAATTTTATAACTATGGGCAGTAATGCAATTTCACATCTGAAAGTATAAAAAGTGTGTGTAAGTGAATATCCACATTTGGACCAAATGTGTCTAAATGGCCTGTATATGATTCATACAACGTTTCTTTTTCTATTGTTTTTTAGCTTTTAGTTCATTAGAAACATATTGATTTACTTGACTGAAGACAAAACATAAAAAAGAATCTGAGTGTGCAGCCACAAGCTATCAAAGGGTGAAGATATTATCAATATGACATTTTCCTGTCTGATCACAGCAAGTAAATGCTACTATTTTTGTCGTCTTTTGACAACCAGAGGATTGCAACAGCCCAGCAGCCTCCTCCTTCACTCTACAGAAGTGTACAGGTAGACATGGCAGAAGTTTTACTCAGGATGCCCTTTCTAATGCAATCCTCCCGA
The DNA here is from genome assembly GCA_028564705.1 of Apricaphanius iberus. NCBI lineage: Eukaryota > Metazoa > Chordata > Actinopteri > Cyprinodontiformes > Aphaniidae > Apricaphanius > Apricaphanius iberus. Next base: position 557,247 of record JAPXFQ010000708.1, on the reverse strand, counting down.
TTGGACAGAACTTGGAGAATCACACTGCAGTCTATATCAAGGTAGTTGATATCAAAGACAAATCATGAAGTAAGATGAATTTTCTGTTGACCTAAAATACAAGATTTTCTAAAGGCTCAAACCTTGGGAAGGGGGAGTATAATTTCTGCTACTTTAAAGGTCCCGGTGAGCACAGTGGTCTGCAAGTCATTTAAATTCAGTTTATTTCTATTTCACTAGTTGCAACACATGTCGTCTCAAGGTACTTTACAGGAAAGGTCATTTTAATTAAATTGTACATACATTCCTTTCGTTCACTATCCCAGGCCTGATAGTGGTTTTCTATGTAAAGAAAGCCAGCTGATTGCATCGAGTCAGTAAAGTGCACATTTACTCTGCCTTAAGAAACATGTAGTGAAAGTAGATAGTCGCCTGCGTTGGGTTGTTGACTTCACAGCAATCCCTTATACAGAGCAAACATGTAGCAACAACGGAGAGGAAAAACTGCTTTATAGGAAGAAACCAGAACCTGGCTCAATACAAGTGACCGTCTGCTACAACAGACTGGGGGTGCAAAAACACAGAGCAGAGACAAAAATAGAACAAAAGAACAAATGCACTTTCTGTTTTAATGTAGGTTAAAAGTTGATACCAGGAAACGGACAATGTTCAGTCACTGGGAGCATCATCTCAGAGGATGCCCCGTCAAACAAGGCATCACAGCTCAGCATAACGCCAGACCAGGTGCACCTTCGACGGAGAGAAAAGATCTGAAAGAAAACAAAGTTAATGGTTAAAATAATAGAAAATAATGCAACTGGAAAGAAGTCAAAGAGAAAAGTAGCAGTGAAGAAAAGTGGTTAGTCTGTCCTCCAACAGTCTAAGCCTATGGCAGCATAACTACAGAGATAGCTCAAGATAACCGAAGCCACTCTAAGCATAAGCTTGATGAAAAAGGAACATTTTAAGCTTCATCTTAAAATCAGGCGGAGGATCTGCCTCACAGACTAAAACTTGAAACTGGTTGTACAGGAGAGGAGCCTAATACCTAAAATAACGGCCTCCCATTGTACTTTTAGAAATCCTTGAAACAAGTAAACCTGTAACCTGAAAGTGAAGTGTTCTCATGAACAGATGGAACAATCAGGTCTATTTTGTTTGATGGAGCTTGATTATTAAGAGCTAGTTTTAACTAGTTTTTAGCATCACTTCTGGACAGGTGGTTTCTAATTTTACCAAGATATTCAAGTGGTGAAAGAAAGAAGTCCTGGAAACCTGTTTAATATGAGATCTGAATGTCATGTACTGGTAAAAAATTACAGCAAGGTTCTTTACGTTATTACCGGAGGCCAATTTAATTCCATCCATATTAAGTGATTGACAAAGCAGTTTATTTTTGACATGATGAAGACAAGACAACTTCTGTCTTGTAATTTAAAAGCAGAAAGTTCCTAATCATCCAGGCTTTTATGTTTTCCAGACATGCCAATAACCTACCTGATTGGATTATGTAGGATTTATGGGTTGGTATTGTTGAATATCATTGGCATAACTATCTGATGATTAATTTAATTATGATCTGATGAATTTATTAGTTTAAAGCATATATGTACTAAAATATGGTCTAAGTACAGAGTCCGATGGTACTCCACCAGTAACAAATATGATTTAAATCTTTGATCCCTGCAACATGTTCAAGTCTTTCTTGGAGAATATTGTGATCAGCTGTGACAAAAACACTGAGATCTAACAAGACCAGAACAGTCACAAGTTCATTATTTGAGACCATGAGAATATCATTAGTAACTTATACCAGTGTTGTTTCAGTGGGGTGAGGAGCTCTAAAGCCTGAATGGAATTCTTCAAACAGGTTATTACTTGTCACTTAAGTTACAGTTAAAAAAAAAATCTGTTCAAATAAGCTTGTTCATTTTAGACACAAAGTTTGTTTTTTGTCCTGTCTACTGATATGCCATTTGATACTATTTTTCTTTTTTTTTTCATTCTGTGAGGTGAGCTTGGCTTTTAGAAAGGCGCCCTCAAATAAATCAATATGTTAAAATGTATAATTAGATGCTCTCACACTTTATTAACAACTCTTTCCTTAATATTTTTTGATAAGAAATGAAGATCAAATATAGGTCTATAATTGATTAAGTTATCTTGATGAAGAGAAGGTTTCTTAAGTAAAGGTTTAATTACAGCAACCTTGAAATCCTGTGGTACTCCATCTTCTGTAAGAAGTGTTGATCTATCAGGACTCGCCGTTTACTGAGCAATCAGGGGCATGACTCAGACTTCGATGGTTACTCTGCTAGAGCTCCAGTGGCACCTACAAGCACCTAAAGGACTCTCAGAGCATGATAAATAAAGTTCTCTGGTGTGATCAGACAAGGACTGAACTTTTGGCAATGAATGAATGCCAGGTTGGTTTGGTGGAAACAAGGCATTGTTCATCATGTTCCTAACACCATCCATACAATGAACAATGTTTGTAGCTGTATCAAGATGTGGGAATGCTTTTCAGTGAAATGTGGCTCAACACAGTATTTTACAAAGCATTTGCAAAAATCTCACAACAAATAAAAGTTTCATTGAAGTGCTGGGTGTAGACTTCTGAGGGAAACCTTTAATTATATCCAATTTGGAAAAAAAAACTTTAGTATAACAAAATTGTGGAAAGGGGAAGTGCTTTTAATACTTTCCCAATCCACTAGCCAGCCATGCATGAACTTAGCTTCACCCTAGATGCACAATGACTAAAAAGTCATCCTAATTCACCGTCACAGCCTAACAACTGCAAAAATCAGCAACACAAGTTATCACCCTCTTATCTTTAATCTAATGAGTCAAAAAGCATTACATTACACATTCGCTGCACAGCCTGCAGCTTAACTGCTCAGTTTCTGTGTTCTGGAGGTGACTGGATGCGATGCATAGCTGTTCCACTTGCTGGTGGTATCACGATGCAAAACTTGGAAAGACATATTGAGTGCAAGGAAAAGGAAAACAGGCTCTTAGCTAAAGTCTAAGGAAATATCGGTGATGACATGACTTCATAACAACATGGAAATCAGCTAAACAATTGCCAAGAGAGGCTCTCGATTCTTCCAAAGCTCTGCTGATGTCTCCCAGATTTTTCAAGAAAAACTTAGAATGTCAGCGCTGATGCCACAGAAAATAGTATGATGCATAATTCAGCAGATAAATCAGATAACAAATAATTCATCAAACATTGTCAGTCCCTGTTTCACTCTTGCAACGTTCCTTTTAATAATCATAGCACTCTCACTGGTTCAGCTGTTTTATTTGGACTCTCTGTTTCTCTTCAAAACATCACACTCAAAAGCCACTTTGTTCATGATAAACAAGAAAGTAGGATTTAGTGCAGATGCCAACAAAGAGAAACTTGTCAATATAGCCAACTGCGGTGAATGTGTACATCTTTCAACCAATTCAGCACCAGCACTCTGATACCAGTGGATTGGTCTAATTTTCCTTGACGAGCTAGTGCACAGAGGTTACTACCAGCTACTACTGCAGTTCTCTGTGCGGACATTTTTCCTGCCTCTTTGACTTCTATGTTTGTTTAGCTGCCCAGACATATCCGGTAGATAAGCAGCAGAAAATATACGCTTCTAAATCAGTGATTCAGCTGAGAGCAAGGCTCTACGTTGTGACATCTCTTTTCCATCACTTCACCAGCTGCCTTACCAAGATTCTATTAGACAGGAGGCTGCTATACGTGTGTGAGCCCATTATATGGCAATGGGAATAATAGGCACACAAATGGCCGCAGCTTCCCTGTCATTCATAGACTTAAGGACAGGTGATGAATGATGAAGATGAATAGTGTTCCATCATGCCAAATGTCATACTGAACAAACGAATTCCAAGGCAGCTTCCCATCATTACAATAAGCTATCCCCCTACTTTCCTTCAGCATAAATCATGTTAACCTTCTCATTTTCAAGTTCATTCATTTTTAAGGCGCTTTTTTCCCCTGTCTTTCCAGGCTCTGAGCCTTATAATATGCATCAAAGAGATCTGATTGCAGAGATTCCATTAAACCTCACACTGCAGAATATTGTGTCACTTTTTTCTTGGGAATGCCAGCTCTACTTTCTGTCATACTCAAAAGTGTAATTTAGGTGCTCCTTGCAGCATGTAAATGACCACAGTAGGTATGTGTGTATCTGCAACTATGGGGAGTGGAAAATCTCTTCTAGCACATGTAAAAAAAACAAAAAACAGGAGGTTGAAACATTTTGTGACACACACACCCAGGTTTGGACAGTGTGCGAGTTATTCACCGGAAGCCTCACTGACACCAAGTGCAGTACCAATGCAGTTTTAAAAAAAAACTAAAAATAAACAAAAAACATTTAGTGCATTCCGATCGTTCTCATCGGCTGCAATGCGGATCTGGCATTCCAGAAAGTTTTCGGGTTTCCGTAACGCTGCATTCGGGTTTCCATAAATTTTTACAAAATTACACAAACCAGGCCAGAAATGAGAAGTGGGCCAGCAATGTGCATTCAGTATATATCAAAACAAAACCTTTGATGCATTTTTTATGCATCACAGGTTTGGATTTCTCTTTTAATATTAATGACAGGGCTATCAGTCTTAGTATACGATAATTCACTTATTTTTTCCAGTATATCTTTTAACGTATTATGTCAAATCTTGACATTGTTTTGCAAACAATTGCTCCACATTTTTTGCGTTCTCTCCTCGCTCTCTGGAGAAATTTTGCACACTAACAGCAGTCTTTGCGGCAGTCGTACAGAAATCGGAACGCATCCTTTCCCCTCTCGGTGTGAATAAGTAATGAGAAACTGAATATGGTTTATTTTTTAGGCTTTAAACAGCAAGAAAGAAAAGTTAATGTGAGTTTTAGTGCAGCAAAAACTGAGGACTCTACACTTCTTGCTGATCACTTGATTACACAATGTTTTGGGATTGCATCCAATTCTTTGACCACCATCCTCTTTACTTCCACATTCTGGAGGTATTCTCTGATAAAGTTTGATCTGTGGTGTAAGCATTGGGATCTTAGAGGATAGAGACTGAGTTCAGACTGCTGAGATATTGGATTGCCACTGAATCGCTTTTCTGTATCTTTGCATTAAGATTGCAACAATGGTTATTACTTTTAATTGGTTGCGACAAATATGACAGTTATTGCTATTCCAGGGAGACAGATGCTGTTCGACAACATCTCACTGCTTCCACCAAAGGCTACCCTATTGGTGTAGCAATCAGTATAGCATTCTTTCCATCTTTTTCTGACTGTATTACCAAACTGTCTTTATCAGAATTAGGACAGATTTCTGGATACAAGTACATACATTCCTTTTTTTTCCTTTTTTTTCAGGTTCTAATGTACACATTGTCTACACCAGCTCAAATAAGCCAGATGGTTAAGGACTGTCATGGCAGGCCTCCTAGAAACAAATGGCAGTCGAGTAAAATCTGTTCTGGATTGTTTGTTCATATCATGCAGCAATCCTTAATCGGATAGGGTTAGGAAAGTATTGTCTTGTGATGTTGTCTTGGAATATGCACTTTACTGTCTTTCTCAGATTTGCTGATCTCCAATGACAGTTTTGTGTCAAGGATGGACAGCCTGGTAAGTTGTGACATGTTAAATATAAAGGCTGGACCAACGTTTAGCTCTGAAGAAAGTGATGAGTTTCCCAGGTAAGCAGTGTTGGGAGTAATGTTGGGTGACCAAATGTCCTCTTTTCCGAGGACACATCCACTTTTCTTGCGCATCAGGGAAGGTTCCATAGAATAATAAAAACATGGGGGTTTTCATCTTTTTTTTCATGGGAACACACTTTAACAGTGGATATGGCTTTGGGACATTCATTTACTATAACTCTTCTATCATTTGCGCCATCAGCACAACTCAAACGGATTCTGAAAGCTGAGGGGGGATCCCACTGACAATTTATGAACTTAATCATATCAACTCAAAGCCGATACATCAATAATAACAATATACTAACGTCATTTACGCACACACACAGTTCCTGCTGCATAACAATTCCTCACCATCCAGATGCAATCTGGCTGGTAATAAGGAGAACGGATCTGGTGAAGGCTGAACTATAAGATAAAGACGGTGATATTCTGTGCATACGTGAATTGCATTAAAAAAAATTAATCATGTTAATTCTATGAATTAATTAACCATGTGTTAACACGTTCATTTTGACAGCCCTAATATATTACTTTTTTCAGTAATCGAGTAATGTAATACATTGCTTATAAGATATACAGCAATATATTACGGTTACAATTACAGTAACTTCAGTAAGAAGCGCATTTAAAATAGTTGTTCTGCCCAACTAATGTAGTGGACCAAATTCAGTTTAAGAAGATTGATGTGATTTAATAAATCTTACCATGAGATCGAAGGCAGCAAAGGAACTTGAGACTTGAAGTTTAATAAAACAGTGTTAGAAGTACAGTGATTGTGGTGTCACACTTATGTAAAATGTGAATGTATAAGTTACACTATTTAAAAAATGTGTTACATTTTTTAGATATTTTGCCAAAAGTAACTTCAAGTATTGTGACTCAGTTAAATTTTTGAGACAGTAATATGTAATGCAAACATATTACACTTTGAGGCTGTAACTAGTAATATAATATATTTTCCAATTATTTTGTAACTAACCCATCACTACAGGTAAGCATAATAGTCATACTATGAAGTAGGAGTTTACTTGAGAATCTGAGCGGGGGTGTTGCAGGCTTTTCAGGTGGGACACCAATAGACAGTTACAAATTGAAGATTTTAATTAAGGAAAACAACAACTTTGGGATTTCTGCTAGACCCACCTCTTATGCCATAACTTGGTGAGATTAGTAACATGTGTGAAGATCACAGTATTAGCTACCCTGAGATAGAGAAAAAACATGAATAGAGGGTAGGAAGGAGAAGTCAGCCAAGGAAAAATTCAGCAATTCTAGTTGGGGTGAAGGTATATATATATATATGTATATATATATATATATATATCTCCAAGCTAAAGCTTGCATTGATTAAAGTACAGGTGGTCCACTCAGTGTTGTGCCAAGGGCAAACTCTAAGCAGTCTTTTTTTTTTTGTCCTTCGCCACACATCCCACAGATTCCAAACAAGCTGACCCTATCAGGAATTCTGTGGGGGACTACCTATCCAGGTCAGTTCTACCTCGACCTTGACCTAGTTGTTTTCATAAACATTTATTTGTTCTCACTATCAAGAGTTGTGAACACAAAACGAAATACATTATCTTGCAAAATACTGTCAGAGCATCAACACAATAGCAATGTAAACAGACATCCATCCATCCATCCATCTTCTTAACCGCTTATCCAATTCAGGGTCACGGGGCAGCTGGAGCCTATCCCAGCAATTATCAGGCGTTAGGCAGGGTACACTCTGAACAGGACGCCAGTCTGTTGCAGGGCCAACACAGAGAGACAGACAACCATTCACACTCACATTCATTCCTAGGGACAATTTAGAGTGATCAATTCACCTATCATGCATGTTTTTGGACTGTGGGAGGAAGCCGGAGTACCCGGAGAGAACCCACGCATACACGGGGAGAACATGCAAACTCCATGCAGAAAGACCCTGGGCCGGGATACGAACCCACGACCTTCTTGCTGCAAGGCAACAGCGCTAACCACTGCGCCACCGTGCAGCTTGTAAACAGACATTTAAACTGAATTATTTTTTTCTTAAAATAACTTAGTTATTACTGTGTTAAAGCCACAATAGGTATAAACTACTTTGTATTTCCTGTCACCTTAGCTTCTGTAAGAATGAAACAAAATGTTCCTCTATTCAGTGGTCCGATTATTATCCGCTGGCAGATTTAATATACTCATATTGGTTATTTTACTAATGTAAGACATGTAACATGTGCTGTAAGGAGTCTGGGATGTTTGTTTGTCTGTCCTTTTCCTGTTTTTCCTCCGTCATGCCAGAGTTTCACCACCAGAGGTCCACCTATCTGCTGCTCCACCAGGTGCAGCTCATCAAGCTCATTACCGCTGTATTTATCTAGGCTGGCAGCCAGAACTTCGACACTCTAGTGATTCCGCCTGTTTGGTTATCTCCAGTCAGACTTCTCTGGACCGCTGCTGGCTTTCAACCTTTGGTGCTCGTGTGGCAAGGTACACAACGAGGGCCTGGGCGGGGACTTGATCCCACGACTCCCAGGTGAAAGTCATGTGCGCTAACCAGTCAGCCAAAGGGAATCCCTGTGGCCAAGCAGCCGGGGCACATGATCTATCGGAGCCACAGTGACAGGACCTCCACACTGTCACATCTCTCCCCCTCTTATCACAAGCACGTCCTCGTGCTCCCGTGCAGGGTGCCACCAATTTCAAATCCATGGACTTATTACCAGTCTCACATGGATCCTGCCAGCAACGCCAAAATTGTAAGTGGCCCAGGTGGGTAACACTTATTTAAAGAACTAAAATATATTTGATCGAGTGGAGAGCAGCTGTGCAATTAAAAGGGGAGCAAGAATGAATTTAGCCAAGATTTATTACAGCAGACAGATAAAACTTGGCAAGGGACCAGTCCAATAAAATACTAAAAAAAGGAAGATGTCCATAAAAGTCCCACCGGGCAGCTAAAATCCCATTGGAAAATCTTGGCGAGTGGGTGCCGGTTCTCCAGTGCTGGTGGCTAAGCCTGGCTATGTCGTCACCTCCAGACGACGTGGACCTGAAACAGGTAAAGCAGGCGGCAGTATCTGGCTCGTTGCTAATTCTGTAGATCACCAGAATTCGACGTGGTACTCACATGCCCGGGCAGAGTTCCTTACTCTGCCCACTGCGTCGTAGCGTGCCGTCTATCCCTGCCTTGTCAGCCACCCAGCAATTCCTCTGCAACCACACTGTCAGTCTGCTTCCTGGTCTGCTGCTTGGATCTTCCTTGACCTCTGAAATAAGGAGTAAGCTCCTCCTTCCTGTCCTGTGCACCGTCTCCCTACCCTCAGTCTTTTAGCAGCCATTGGCTATCTGGTGTAGTCAATGGCTGTCACTCAAAACAACAACACCTGCAGTCAATGTTAATCAGTCATGGGGAATAACAAGTAAAACATGCAATTTACACAATTCACAACAAAACCAACTGATAAATACACACAAAAATAAGGCCCCATGACACTCGTTCCATGTCTAGTTGCCTCCTGCCATCTAATCCTCCAGTGTTTCTCTGTCGACCTCTACCTGCCCGCCCTCAGAACCTCCACCTTGCTCTCGGTAACCTCCATCCAACCTCTACAGAAACTAGAAGGGAAGATCTCGCAGGTATCCTGGACTCCTAGCATTCCTTGCTGGCATAAATATCCAGCATCTACCAAGTAAGCATCACCTGAGTTCCTTCTGCTCCATCATTATTCAAATAACCCTAAATCACTTCCAAATCTCTCTCTGCATTTCATTCCACCACCCCCAGTCCAAGTTTCTGGTCTTCCTGCTCCGGGGCCACCTTTACAATTTATTGCCGTCAATAAAATAATTAAACTTGAAACTGGTCAAGTCTGTGGTGTTCTGCATGTGGGTCAAGAAGTTCAATATAAATATGGCACTTAAGGGTTTTCTCAGACCTTTTGAAAATAATTTCTCAGTGTCTCCACCTCTTCTTGGAAGCTAAACACATTAGATTCCAATATGACAAAATGCCAACTGCAGAAGCAGCAATCATTTGTACGCAGAGACCAGAGAGTTGAAATTTACAGGAGTATGCGGTATCATGAATGGTTCACCACTTTTACGTGATATCACTGTGTTTTAAAAAAATCAAGGTTTAACTTATTGTCTAGGTCTACATATTGTATTTATTTAATGTTTATTGTTAATATTGGCTTCTAGGTCTGCATATTGTATTAATTTAATGTTTAATGTTACTATTGGCTTCAATGGACTGGCGACCTGCTTCCCAAGCCCTCCTGAATCCCTGCATATGATGAATGGATGAATGGATGGATGGATGGATGGATGTTCCTATTGGCTAATTAAAGATATGTTTGAGTCTTCATGTCAAGAACAAATAATTAGCTGCTTGGCTTACTTTGTGGTCATTGTGGATCCCACAGTATTACATTTGTAAAAGATTATTTAGTAATTGTTTTCATACAGCCTTATGTTTTCCTAAAACTACCCTAAATTGTTTAGTGTGGCAATGACATAACAAAATAAAAAGCATAAACTTCATAATATAAAGTTCTCACTTGAAGTTAACTTTATCATGTCTATGATTTATTGGCCAGACTGAAAGACACATTCTTTGGTCACTGTTAAGAAGAGCAGCTGGAACACTGCTTTATCAATAATCTTGCTGATGTAAGGAAAGCTGGAAATTGGCCGGTAATTTTCTGATAGCATCTTGTCCAGGTTGTTCTTCTACAGCAATGGTTTGATATCTGCTGTTTTTAAAGTCTGGGGGAAGTCACATAAAGCTGCATTCCGGATAATTGAATTATGTATTAAAGTTTTATAATTCTTAACATTTATGTGGGGTTCAGTACTATTATAAAAGGCTAGTGCTCCTCAACATTTGTTATTTTTCTTAAGACCCTCCTTCCTCCCATAGATAAGTTTAGTATTTGAATCACATACTGGACTTGATATTGATGTACATAAAATAAATATTCAAAACTAGTATGAGAATCAGCTTTTTTGGTAAACATTGTATACAAACGCAGAGTGACTGTGGTTTCAATCACTCACAGTTGTCAGATATTAGGTATAAATGCAGAGCCTGTTATAAATATTTAGTTTCAAGCTAAATGTTTATCTAGCATTTTGCCAGCTAAATATTAGGTTTCAGATTATTATTTTGCTTACTAACTAAATATTTAATTTGCACCTCAATATTTTGTTTGTAAACTAAATGCTTACTAACTAAATAGCAAACTGAATAACATGGTGATAATTCATCCATCCATCCATTATCTATTACATTTATCCTCGAAGGGTCGAGGTGGGATTCATGCCGTCACTGGGCAATAGACGGGAAACACAGTGGACAGGACGGTAATCAATCACAGCATGATGAATATGTGACGTTACATTTTTTTTTTGCATTTTTTTCCACTTCTTATGACAGGCTAAATTACCCATTTTTTTGCTGTTAATTTTTGACTAAGAAACTTTACAAACAGTGCCTCATACCTCCAAACTTCACCTTTGGGCTACTTAAAAAGTAAAAAAAAGAGCTATGTATGGAATCGTAGTGTGAAAACTTTTATTTGTTTGTGATAATCTGCATCACATAACTAAAGACCCTGAAGCTGTTTTTCAGGTTGTGGGTAGGTTTTGTTTTTGTCTCACTTTACTTCCTACAACAACCAGTAAACCCTGCCTGGACTACAGATTAAAATGTATGATTTTAACTTTTAAATGTGAAAACTGTTTTCATCTGAAAATGTTTTTTTAATTGAGCATCTTCAGCCACTGACAATTGATGTATATCATATTCATCAGAAAGTTAAAGGATGTATATGATCTTAGTGTGTGGCGCTGTCATTCAGAAGACTATTATCTATAAATTGTTGAGATATACTGTAGTTGTAATTTTTTCGGAGCTCTCCAAAAAATCTGGCTAAATCTTAAGTTGCACATGATTTTACATCGACCAAAGAAACCTATTTTCATACCTGAAATACATTCATTTCTTTGTGAGACCAATAAAACAAAATAAAAAAATCACATATACAGTGCTAGTTAGTTATTACAGTAAGTTATTTATTTTATATGGTTGGTAGAAAGAACCATGGTGAATATGTTATTTTTCATGTCTTTGTGCAAGGAAATGATGCTGTAGCTGTTCTTTGTAGTGATTGTGTAAAAGGTTCCCTAGCAGAAATAAACGGTTGAAAATTACATGGTTTACCACTGTGATGTACAATTTTTTTTGCACAGTTATATGTTTGAGGGTATTACAAGCAAAAGGGATTAATTTTTGCATAACTTTTGATTTGGTCAGATTTCACTTGGAAACATTACATAAAGGCATCAGACCAGTAATTCATACAAAGCACTAACATGTTATGTTATTTGTGTCAGAATAGTGGAATGCCACATGATACATAAAAGTGCTTTAACAAGAGAAAACAAAGATCTGCTGCTTTGGATGTCTGTGATCCACACAGTGTGTTTTTGGTGCAACGCCTATTCTGACAATCAGCTTTTAATTAGATGATTTACATAAATATACAATTGTGTCTAAAACAAGTACAGCCTGCTTTAAAAATGTGAATAAATTTAGAATTCTTCATACAAAGTTTAATTTTCATATACATATACACATTTCAGCCATTTTTCAGTTTATACAGTAAATGTTCAAGTTTGTGAAGAAGAGAAGGACAATGCTCTTTATCTTGCTGCCCAATATTCTTTAATTTTATTACTTTCCTTTCATTTCTTTTGGAGAACAATCTCAAGTGGTAGCTGTGGATCACATATATTTAATTGTATAACCACTGCTTCTGAGAACTGCTTTGCATCTGTGTTGGATTGTGTTGACCAAAATCTGGCATCTGTCAACAGATTTTCCTGATGATTAGGCTACATTCCACAATTTTTGGCTGCATTTATTACTTTTGCCAAAGAAACAGCATGTCTGATATCAATTCACAGCTTTTATGTTGGATTAAAAGATTGGTCAAAACCTGTTTGTCTGAAAATAGGATTGTATTGGTGTGTTTGGGATTGTGGTCTGGTTAAAACACACCTTTCAGGCCATTTTCTTTTTTCACCACACGACAACATTTGAAGTTTTGATGTAATCGGTCTAATCCGTGATTCCTTTGTCATTTGTTTACAATAAAATTGTGGTGACTCTTAAACACTATTATATTATGGATCTGTTACAGTTTTTGAGTCTAAAGTGACTGGTCAATGTCTCAGAGATGACAGGAGGTTAGTGGCTCAGAGGTCACCAGTTATAACATGTGACCCCTCCAAAGCACTTGTTAAAGGTGGAGTACACGCAAACTCCTTGTAGCTTGGCAAGATTTAGTGTCTTTAATCTAGCCAAATTATCATCCCCATATTGTTTTGAGCCTTAAACGGTAGCTTCCAATTTCATGTTTTAGATGATTAGACTTGTTTCAAGTAAATGTAACGTTTTTTTCTCATTGAGTGTGTATATCCAAAATGTAACTATTTTACATTTTTTCAAACAAAAATAATTTCAGATGCCATTTAAAACAAAAATCTTTCTCAAAATAAGAAATATTAACTTATTTTTAGCTTTATTTAGGTCTATAAATTATTCTAATTTTAAGAGATCTTCGTAAGAAAAAAATACTTACTGCATGGACTAATAACTTCACTTGTTTCTTGTAAATTTTCACTAAAGTCATGTTTATTTATTTTGTATTAAGGAGGTGGGTTTTTGCAGTGTATGTGATCATATATATACATACACATATACACTCCATAAAATAAAGCGAACACTTAGAAAAACAGCATAACTCCAAGTCACTCACACTTCGATGAAATCAAACAGTCCACTTAGTAAGCTACAATGATTGACAATCGATTTCACATGCTGTTGTGCAAATGGAATCGATAACAGGTGGAAATTATGGGCAATTAGTAAGACATGCCCAATAAAGGAGAAGTAGTGACAACACCACCAACTTTTCTTTCTGGCTGATGTTTTGGTCACTTTTGAATGCCGACTATACTTTCACATATGCTAGACCTCATCTGGCTGGAGTTTGTCAGCAGTTCCTGCAAGACGAAGGCATTGACGCTATGGACGTTCCCCAGACCTGAATCCAATTGAGAATATCTGGGACATCATGTCTCGCTCCATCCAACAACGCCACGTTGCACCACAGATTGTCCAGGAGTATGTGGATGCTTTAGTCCAGGTCCGGCAGGCGTTCCCTCAGGAGACCATCTGGCACCTCATCAGGAGCAAGCCCAGGCATTGTAGGAAGGTCATACAGACATGTGGAGGCCTCACAAATACTGAGCCTCATTTTGACTCTTTCTACGGACATGGCATCAAAGTTGGATCAGCCTGCAGTGTTTTTGTTCACTTAAATCTTGAGTGTGACTCCAAATCCAGACCTCCATGTGTTGATAAATGTGATTTCCATTAATATTTTGTGATTTTGTTGTCAGCACATTCAACTATGTAAAGAACTAAGTATTTAATATTATTTATTTCTTCCAGATCTAGGATGTGTTATTTTAGTGTTCCCTTTACTTTTTAAGCAGTGTACATTTTGCATCAAATAATGATTGCACAGTAGTCGTCTGTTTTTGCCTTGTCCAGCCAGCTGATGGCATCTACTCAGAGACCATCTGTAATCACTACATCACACAAGTAGTAACAGTGGTGTGACCTTTTATATAAGTCAGCCGTTGAGGGACTCTGACTACCTCTCTTGGTCAGTCATGGGTGTTACAGAGGGTGGTTGACTTTAACCCCTCTTCACGAAAGACAGAATTCAAATGTTTTGTGGTAAAGGCAAAAGTCTTCACAATTTCCTATACTTGTCAATCAGTACTGTTGCTGCTGTAGTACCTCTTTCCTCTTTTGTTAAAATGGCTGGTGCATAGTGAGTGTAATGAGTTCAAGATCTAGCAAATCATCACAGTGTAGATGAACTAAGAGATCAAGTCTTCTTAGAAGCGTCTTTTTAATCACATCCCAACATCATGCACAATAAGTCACGGTAGCTCTCAAAATCTGACTTTATTCAAAACCAGTAGAAGTCTTGTCATAAACCAGGCAGCCACAGGTGGCAATGTTGTCATTTAAAAACCAAACCCTTCTGTTCTTGGCATTAGGACAAATTAAGGCGTATGACGCAGACTCCATATGAAATCTGCAACAGTTTTTCACTCTTTAGGAAGCTAAGAACATTATGAATAGTTTGCCAAAAGGAATAATATCACAATACCTGACATAGGATTGTAAACCTTTAATGCTTGGATACTTTCTGGTGACATTAAAGTGCATTGATTTCCATCCACTTATGAGTCGGTGTTAAAGTAAACATTTAACCTGTAGATTCCTTCATGCTCATTCTGTTTGTCCTCTTTCTGCAGTGCTTTCAAGGTCAGAAAGCAAACATGTGATTCTGAAACTCTTCTTCAAAACACAGTACCCTCACTTCTTGGTATAACATAATCAACATAAGCAATGAAACCAATTTATTGGTAAAGAAAATATATTCAATTTATGATCTAAGTAATCTGAAATATGCCTTTTGACAGACTTTTAGTTTTGCTTCTAAAACGTTCATTAGATACAAGGAAAGTATTTATTTAAATATAAAGAGCCAAATTGACATCAGACCTTTAGGGGCTGGATTCACAACATACCTTACCAGTAGTCATTCACAAAAATGTATTTTCCAATAAAGAAATGTAACCACAAATTTATAATTACCTTTAAGCTGAGATAATGCCGATCTGCATTTAGACCCGAGTAATACTTAACTCATGTACTATAACGTAGTCTGTGGCCAGTGATATTTACTTCTAAACATTACAGTGCATGTCTATGTCCCCAAAAGAATATAATGTTTGTGAAAGCAACACATGACCTGTATTTACAAACATAATTTATATTTCATGTGTTTGTAAACATGAAAAAAACTATACTGAAAAAAAGCATCCTAATTTACTTTTTAGAAAATCTCTATGGACATCTGCTAAATCTAAACACCCTTTACCACTACACTGTTAATAATTTGCTTCTGTTAAAAATGAGTATGACCTAATTGCTAATTAAAGCCAAAGACAACATAGTTACACCTAAATTAATTATCAGTTATCCAGCGATGCAGAACTCAAGCCAAAATGAGACATTTTGAAGCTCTGTAATTTAAAAATGTATTTTAATTGATACTGTTTTTTATTGCATGAGCTGAGATTAGTTATTCATACACTACACAGCAATTAACATCACTGTTAGAAATTGAGCCTCCACTGCAGCTCCACTGTTACCACACAATTAGCTGAAAAGGGAAAGAATGAATTATACAGAACATTGTGGGGGGTTCTGCTTGTTACGTTTCACAACAAATTTTGAGAAGAAATTTTTCCAAAATGTTTTGTTAAATTAATTAAACACTATTACTTTGGGGATGGCTTTAGGACAAAGTGCTGTAGGAAATAACATTGAGGAAATGTATGGATCCTTGATGGTGGTTGACGATTAATTAATTTAACTTTGTAAGGTACAACAATTTCCAATGCTCACTGTTGAAGGACTGCGACTGATCCGGGCTTTCACCGGACGGATAAGCATTATGTTACAGGAGCAGCACGTTTCGCTTGTGTATTCTGCTGCTTGGCCCTTTCCCCCGGGGGCGTATGAGGCGCATAGCAGCAGGGAAGCAGCTGTCACCGAGACAGCATGAAAAAAAGTTTTTATTTTGGTAAGTTCATTGTAGTTTAATTATTAAAATTTCGAAAAAAAATAATAAAAAAAATAAAATAATTATTAAAACTTCGAGAGGGGGCTGGGTTGTTGGTGGTTTGGATCGGCCCGGGGTGGCGGTGGCATTTGTCTTCCGTCGGCCAGCTGGGGGTCCCTCCTGTCTTGCGGCGCCGGGCCCTTGTTGGCCGACTCCTGGTGGGGGCCCTGTTGGGGGGGTGGGGCACCCCTGGTCCCAGTGGCCACCGGATCCTGGATGAAGCCCGTGACTCGTCCTTGCGATCTTCCGGGTCTCGGCATTTTAGCTGCTGGGTGTTCCCCTGGGGCTTCCATCTTTGTTCTTTGTTAACCTCCCTATCTTGTATTGTCGGTTCACACTCCTACCTGTCCTACTTCTCTTCTTCATCTTCTTTCTTTCTTCTTTTTTGTTGTTTTCTAGTCCATAACTCAAAGAAATTAAATCCACAGTAATCATTAATAAAGAGTTCTCGTACATATATATCAAGTGGAGTACCATAGCAAAGCTTTAACGCTCTGCTTGAGAAAGTAAATCTGGTGGGTCGGTACTTGGTACTCAGACGTCAATTTTGAGTAACAAACTGCCAGACAGGACACATAAAAGTACCCAAAAAACTTCAAGGCCCACTTATTTTAGCTTGTATGACTGAAAATGGTGCAAATAGAATAGGGGGAAAAAAATAATGTCAATAAGAAACATAAACTCACCTTCTTGCCCCATAACAGCAGATACGTCACTCCATGCTTTAACCTTCTTGACTTTGTCTTTATAATAAATATGACTGGTGTCATACAGGATTTCAGAGGCGTACCAAATAGAAAATATGACTGCCATGTATATTTAGAATCTTGCCACGACATGACGCTCCTGAGACGGGGCAAACTCGTGCTGCTTTCGCCTCAGGTGGAAAGGATTATATTGACTACAACAGTGGCTATCAGCCGCGTATGACGTGCTACTGCTGTAATGTGCTGCTTACGCGTCTGGTGGAGAGTGTCATCTGGGGATCACCAAGTCTCCATAACTACTAATAGATAACATCTATATGCCAAGTTTGTGACCCTGGGAAATTTTTGAAGAGCAACCTCTGTAAAATACCTTGACATTATGTAAACAAATTTACTGAGCTCTGAGAACAGGTCTTAATAGTTTAGTGGTCAAAAATATTTGGCCAAATGAATACAGAATTGGTTCAGCAGCCAATTAACATTATTCAGACTTTTTTCATTCCTATTCACTCCTATCTTCACACATAATTTCTATAGAAAATATTGTGGCTTGAGGAGAAGCGAAGAGATCAGAAGGGATGACTAGAGGGTTTTTGGACTCTGTGTGCTCCGTTTGGAAATTTTCAATTATTTTTCTATCACAAAATGACTTAAAAAAATCATTTTCTACAGTTGTAAATGGACTGAACTTATATAGCACTTTTCTAGTCATACTGACCACTCAAAGCGCTTTACATTGAAGCCACATTCACCCATTCACACTCACATTCATACACCAATAGCCAACGTGGCTCAGTGGGACGATGTAGAATTTGGGGGTTAAGTGCCTTGCCCAGCACATCAACATGTGACTGGAGGAAGCTGGAATTGAACCTACAACCCTCCGACTGCAAGCCAACTACTCTACCACTGAGCCACAGTCACCCAGCAATAGTATAAATCTTTTCTGAATAACTTTTTTCAGTTGCCTGTCAGTAAAGAAGTATGTTATCCTAAACATTGTGATAGGTTAATGAGACTTAAATCAACACAATACTGTGTGCATTCTCTATATCCAAATGCCTCTGATCTACCCACAGTTAGGGTAAGAAGGAACCCCTTTTTAAATCTGACTAGTCCACTGGAAATATCCTGAAAAAAAGGTTATACTTTGGACAGGAGCTGCACATGATTAAATAGCTGTCATCGATTCCATTTTTCAAACCGGTTTTTGAAAGGTTACATCACTGAGGAGCTTAGTAACACTCCAAAACCTGCAAGCCATGAGAGAGTCTACAGGTCAGACTGCAACAATTTTAATCAGGAGCTCATTATGTCTCTCACACAGAAGCCACTCAATCAAATCTATTGATTAATTAAGTGCCGAGGGCATCCAGGGACCAAGGTGACAATATTTGCCCAGGGGACACTGAAGGTCCAACAGCAGTACTCATTAAACAGATTGTACTGTAAGGTTCATGCAATACTCAAATGTTGAAAGCAGCATATCTGCATAATTAAAAAAGAAAATGGTTTCTCTTGATGAGTAGTGCTAGTTTACCTCAAGGACATGTTTCTTTGGTTTGCAGGTGAAAATAAGTCTAGCCTCATAAACCATGTAACAGGATTTGTATGTTCACCATTTTATTTATTACCTGAAATGAAAGTTCTTGAACCAGATTCATTGGGCTCGTGCTGCTGTACAACCCAATAAGTAAATGAGATGTCCCCACTGTAGAAATGTTATTGTTCATTCAAATGTTAAGATTTTGCACAAATCCACCAATAAGCCACCAAAAAGTAAACTTCATGAGAGATGAGGAAGAAATCAATTCATTAAAATAGAATAAGTTTAAATCGAAACTTGGAGTCCACTGTTAAATCAATGTGTAAACTGCCTAGTATTTTGTTACATTTGTATTCTACATATTTTCCCATTAAAGGAGACATATCATGGAAAATCCACTTTTTTAGCCCTTAAATGCATGTAAATGTGTATTTTGGGTGTTTAGGAGTGCAGACAACTTACATTTATTCTCTTCTGGTGCTGTGTTTATATCTTTCCATTCTTTTTTGGTCATATTTTTCAGTCTGTTTAGTTTTCTCTATTCGCTATTACGTTTTCGTGTCTATTACGTCACAACATTTGCTGTTGAACTGCCAAATAAGGTAATGGACTTCCGGGTAACCAACTTCGTGAAGCCGCCATTTTTTCTCCCCCACAGCTGTTTTGTAGTCCAAGGTCAGTCATGTCGCAAATTACAAGAAAGCAAGTCAAAATGTTCAGTTATTGGGTGTATTAACCCACAGAAATCCCTACATCGACCCACAGCATCAGAGCCTCTGAGAAGTGCCTGGTTAAATTTTATTTTATTGGAAATATACCGACATCAGTGGGGAAAGTTCTCCTCGTTTGCGCGAAGCACTTCGAGGACGAGTGCTTCAGCAACCTCGGTCTGTATCAGGAGGGATTTGCCAAAAAGACTTTGTCTGATTGAGGGGTAAGTTCTTTCTCTCCACGGAAACAACGGACAAAGCAAAGCGGTAAACTTCAAATAACGCTAAAATGACAGTAAACTTTATTTTAGACATGAATTTTGTGTGTTGATATGTCGTGCAGGCGATTCTTTTGATAGTTGTAGCATTGTACATTCTGGTTCTGTTAGCGATGTGTGCTAGCTTTTAGCTGAGGATATAACAGTACTGCATGCTTTGAATAAAATGATTGGGCTTTTTTTGCCGGTTTTTGTCGTGGGGTACAGATGATGTACAGAAATTTAGCGACGATCGCTTCGCAATAAAAAGTTTATCTGCCGGTAGTAATCGAATCAGACTACAAAAATGTCTGAACGGGGTGGAGCAGAACGCTCTGTAACCTGTAGGGGGCTCGGCATGAAATTTTTTGCTTAGATTTAAAGGGGCTGCACGAAAATGAGTTGCTCTAAAGATGCTCCTACGAACGGTATAAGGAGGGTCTGTGGGCTACAATAACATGGAATTCAGACCAAACCACTGTGGTTCTACTTTACATAGACCACAAGTGAATGATTTACATGTGAAAAGGACGGATTTAAATGCATGATATATCTCCTTTAAAGATGTCAGGGCACAGCTTTACTGTATCTAGCATGAGTTCTCATGGTTAGTGTGGTCCATGTATTCCACTGCAATTGTCATGCAGCACTGCAATCCTTATCATGCAATTACACAGAGAGGCATTAAATATGTAGATATTTTATCAAAAATATTACTAAAGACTTATATGAGTGGACGGAAGTTGTGACTTTTGTTGTGAGTTTTGTTTGAGAATTTTGAAATATGTTACAGTGACTGAGCCATTTTCCTGCTGTACAAAGTGAGGCAACTTAATTTTTTTATAGCGTACTTTAAACAACAAGGTATGAAAGACAAAAAATCCAACCAGACCCGGCGCCAGAGGGCATTACCTGGGGGGGCAGTGGGTTTTTCTGGGGGGGCTCAGTAAACTGTCTTTTAATTAACCCTTTTGCATGTTTATAAATATATCTGGTGGACGTTACATACACATACTTCCGCGTCAAATCTACCGTTTTGTGTCATTAACTTGTTCTACATACCTTACTGGAAAGCTAAGAGTATTCATTGTTTGATTCAAATTATGTATACCAATTAAAGATGCAAACAAAAATTAAGACACAGTAGGCTAACCATTTTTACTGAGTCTCTAAGAAAATGATGTCCAACTCACCGTTATCAGCTGCACCTGCACATCACCGAGTCATCTCAAACAAAAACAATCCTTATGTCCAGTTAATGGTCTTTAATAAAGTACTTAGTCCATAAGTCTTCCTCTGTATCCTGCCCTGCCGCTTAAAACTTTAGTAAATTCTTCTTTTTGCCGCATTTCTCCTAATTTTTACATCAAAAATACTAGTTAGCATGCTGCTGCATTAGCTGTGTGCTTCTTTTTCTTTATCACTGCGGGTAAAAAATGACTTCATGTATTCTCGCCACCTGCTGGAAAGAAGTATGCACCACCGTTTTTTCTAAACGGAAGATTGGGGGAAAAATCTAGCGTTTTCTTTTCAAAAAGATTATTGAAAAACAGTTTCAACCTTGATATGCTTTTTAAAACATTTTAATCAAAAACACAGCAGCCACACCTGTATTCAAAATGGTTCAAAAACATTTTTAATTTTAATAGGCTTTTTAAAAACATTTTAATCAAAAATTGTAGGACTTTTTAAAATCCGAGCAAATAAATAACTGTTTATGTGGCCTTTGAAATGAAATATCCTGGTTGTTTAACAAAATAGTAATAACGACAAAAATCTTAGAAGCAAATCAACAGTGTTAAACTATAGTAGGACTATATGTAATATATAATATTGTGTTTAAAACAAATTTACTCTAGAAACTCGAGAGCAGCTTTACACAAATGTCTACTGAAAAAACAATGTTTTGGAAAGAATACTAAATATTTTGCACATCAACACGTTTTTTGCTCAAACCTTAAAGATAAATGAAAACAAGCTCTGTGGAAAACTCTTTATAAAACATAATGGAACTCAAATAGGGGATTTTCAGCTTCTCTGTGGTGAAAATGCATTGCATGCATTCATTTGCATTATCTTTTTTTGAGTTTTGAGTAAATATACTTCGAGGTCGTCTGAACAGTAATTTATGCTGGTGCTGCTGCCACCCGGTGGCGGAATTACTGTTGCTTCAGGTGCAGAAGCGCTCGTAGCAGAAGTGCTTGTTGAAGCAATTTCTGGCTGCACTTGCCCTCTTGATGTATTATCCCTACTTGTGCTGGGATTGCTTTTCTGTTTGCTAAACCAAGCTCTAATGTCCATTTTAGCAAGCTGCTGTGCCAAACTGCCAAAGGATCTTCTTTTACCGAAACTAAAACTCCTAATTAGTAATCTAGAGCGCCATCTATTGTTCGTTTTGAGCCAATATATTCACATGAAGTGTAATCTTTCCTGGGCGGGCCCGTCCTCCAGATGGGCGGGCCGGGCCCGCCCAGGCCCGCCCATGACGCCGGGTCTGAATCCAACATAAAAACCCACACAAAACAGCAATTAAGCTTCATAATTGTTTACTCAAAGGCAGCTCTATACACAGGAGTTTTAAGTTTTGATTTAAAGCAGCTCAGTGTTTCAGCAGCTTTGCAGTCGTCAGAATTTTTTTAGCGGATTTAAGGAACATAGAAACAGAAAGCTACTTCTCATGTTTGCTACTAAGTCTAGTGATGATTAGTAGATTAGAAATGGAGGACCTAATTTGTCTGGGTGGTTAAGTATAGTGACAAAAGGATTTCTACATTTCGGAATTAAGCAATTCAATGATTTTTAAACTAGTATGATTATTTTGAATTCTATTCTCTGAGCTACAGGAAGCCAGTGTATAGACTTCAGAAATGGGCCGATGTGCTCTACTTTCCTGGTTCTAGTGAGGATGCGAGCAGCAGCGTTCCGGATCTGCTGCAGCTTTCTGACTGACTTTTTAGGCAGCGTCCTATGAAGATGCTGTTTCAGTAATCATGTTGACTAAAAACAAACACATGAATGAGTTTTGTCAAAGTCCCTTTGCAACATCAATCCTTTAATCCTAGAAATGTTCTTCATGTAACTGTCCTGGCCCCACCTGGACTGGAGCTTGAGAGGCAGACCTATCAGCATGAAAAAAAATATAAAAATCAGGCCATTCCGTGCTGTCGAGACATCACATGCCAAGGGGCACCTTGGCAGACCCAACATTGGATCTG
Organism: Apricaphanius iberus; assembly: GCA_028564705.1. Classification (NCBI taxonomy): domain Eukaryota; kingdom Metazoa; phylum Chordata; class Actinopteri; order Cyprinodontiformes; family Aphaniidae; genus Apricaphanius; species Apricaphanius iberus. The sequence goes on along the minus strand of JAPXFQ010000708.1, from coordinate 534,358 downwards.
GACGGTATCGCCACAACACTGCATTGGACACCACCATTACACACAACTAAAAAGAACACCGCTACCAACACCAATTACGAATAAAGAAAAGGAAAAGAATAGGAAACAAAGACAAGGGACCCACAGGTCACATCCAGACACACTACACACAATAAAGGAAATAGGGAAGGATAACCTAAAACAAGGATCCCCCGGTGTCCACCTGCAAACACAAGATTCACACTACACACCAACCAACACCACCATAACCAAATTACACTACAGTTTATATTTTTTATATTGTTTATTGTTATATTGTTTAGCTTGTTTATATAGATTTTTTCTACTGTTTCCATTGTTTTAATTTTTTAGGATTTTTAATTCCTACATTTACATTTTATCTCCTTAAAAAAAGTGGTTTAGTGTATTATTTCATTTCAATTATTTCAAGATTAGTTCTTTTTAGTGATTAGTAATTATTAGTAAGAGCATAGAGGAATATTCCAGAATGCTGGAGAATGACGGACCTTTGACCTACACTGATGCAGCTGGAGGACACCCCTTATCAATGCTATGTCCAAGCTGGAGCTGATATAAGACGCACTCAATCAGAAAGAAGGACACAAACAGGAGACACACTATGTTAGGGGAGAGAGCGTTGAGCCAACTGGAAATAATGTTAAAACTCCATTGGAGACTGTATCATCCTTATCTATAGGGAATTCTCTCATATTATTTGTCAGGAGGGCCAACTCTGTTTTGATTGATAGATTTATTTTTATAATGTTGTATTTTTACTATAACTACATTTTCTGCCTTCTGCCCTGTTTTGTACATTCTGTCTATTGCGGTTGATATTTCAAGCCTTTATTTGTTATAGTTTTGAGGATTATAGCTTACAGCTTTATGTTAACCTTTTCACAATAATCTCATTTTAATATTGGGTGTTTCATAAGCTCCAAGCCATAATATAAACATTAGGCCTACTGAAATACATGCACCATTTCTTTCTCTCTTCTCTTACTTTTAGCAGTTGTAACCAGGGTCTGTGTATCCTGTTCTGAAGCTTGACAGGGGGTATGGCTTATGTAAATGTGATGTAAATGAGACCTATTGCCACACCCAACAGGAGAAAGAGGTAAATCCTGGAAATATTTCTCATATTTTAGAATTCTTGAGCACTTACCTTCAAATGGCCACAACTTCCTTTAAATATTGGCAGATTACCATGTGTTAAACATCAGCGGAAAGCTTAGAGACTACACTTTCAGAATCTATCAATAACTCAAAATGCCCTAGACCCTACTTGTGTCCCTACTTTCCGTGGATGGTCACTATTGTCACACTACAGCTACATGGAAGTGTATTTTGTAGTTTTTAAAATTTAGAATAAGGAGCCTATGATATGTTATCTGCTATAAAGCATGATGATTTCTCAGCAAAAGAAAAAAGTAATCAAAAAAACACTGACATAAACTAGCATTTTTATAATATGTAACATAAAATTACAAAGCAAATGGTATTTAGTTGATAAGAGACTGCAACAACTTTGAAAAGCTTGTGAAGCAGAACAATGACTAAGCAAAGTGTTAGTAATCCATTTATAGGATTGATTCCATGATTACAGATTTAATTAAAATTTTATTTTCCCTTTACCTTTTTACTAAGTGTAAGTAACCTTTTCCTTGGAGCTGCCTAGATAGTTAATAGGCATTGCTTTGTTTAATCATTATTCCATTAACCTTTTTAAAATAGCCTTAAAACAATCATTGCACCTGTAATTAGGCGGTTGTGTAAATTGGCCAAAATTATTTCTCTATTTTGCTTAGAAATATGAGCAAATCTTAAATGGCATGTCTTTAAGAAAATGAAGCAGCCAGGATGAAAACTCTTGACAGACAGTTAATGTTCATTAATAATTACTATGGCCTATAAGGCCCAAGCCCACCGAATGTTATGGATAGATTCTATTTATTGTAAAACATGTCAGCTAGTAACATTTCTTTCCTACTCAGTTAACAGGTCCACTGCATATCCATCCCCAAGTAATGACCTTTATCTAACTAGCCTTAAAAGAACAGTAAATCAATAACTCGGACTGAAGAGTTCAGTTGTAGTATAAGGCCCGGTTCTGCCAGTCTTCTTTACAGCTGTATTTACCAGACTCTCCCCTAGTCACCTTTAAACGACAATAGGCTGTCAACTGACGTCCAGAATACTATGTTTAAAGCATTTTACAATATAGCTCCATGCAAATGCATAAAAAAACTCTGGTTACTAGTCATGGTTGGACATTATTACTCTACAAGCCTTTTTTTCCATACACGGTACAAAAACCATACTAACAAAGACACTGAAGTGCATTTGTTCATTGAAATGTATGTTTATCTATTTTTAGTTATATAAACAGAACAATATAACAAAAGTAACAACTCATCATGTATTTGTAACTAAGTACAACAATGCTAACGGAAGTATTTTAAAAATACATATGGTCTTATACAAGAATACAGTAAACTAGATTTAAAACATTTCATTCTGAGCATAACATTTACCAAAATACTGTATATCATACTGTAAAAGTGATACCTCATACATATTTTAAACATCCAGTGTTCATGGTGAAATATGATGTAGTGCAATCAATAAATACAACCATGGCACTGTTGGTGTCTTCACACTAAAAAATATAAAGACGGCTATGACAGTCAATATGACCACTGAATGCAAACATTAACCATGAACTTCTGTCATGCACCTACCAAACCTTATTTTCTATTTGCTAATATGTCAGACTTCATATAGAGGATATTCAAGGATTTGTAGTTTTGCATCACCTTACTGGTATAGGTTCTGCTTTCAGAACAGCTTAAACTGTCACAAATTTCCTGGTGAGAGAATGTTTTTATTGTAAACAGGACATGGAATGTTAAATGTGGTAAATCTGTTGAAGCAGAAATGTCAGAAATTATATGTTAACAAAACTTTTTAGCAGGGTAAGTTTTTTTTTTTACCTTGAAATATTATTTTTTTCCATCAGACCATGCTCTTCAAAATGTTGTAAGGAAGAAATAACCTTCATTCTGCATTAAAGTCAATTAAAAAAATTCCCTTCCAGCTTCCAAGGTCTGTCTTCTAGTAATCCCCTGCAACCAAAACATTTGCTTTGCAACTGAAGTATCCATATGCCAATCACAATTTTCAAAGCCTGTCTGAAATGGAGGCTTGACCCAACAGCTTGTTGTGTTTAGCTTCATCCAGGTACTTACTGTAAGATGCGGGGGTGTTTAAATACGGCCTCATTCTCTACATAAGCACTAGGAACAGCCGGACAAGCTGTTTGCTAATTTTAATGTCATTAAGGTGGACAAGAGTTCGATGACCTCAGAAAGGTGCGCTCTGTGAGTTCTTAGAGACAAAGCTAATCTACAGAGATAAACTTGACCCTTTTACATGGGCCATCCCTTCATTCTCTTTTGAAGAGATGTAACTATTTAAAGTTGAAATATTTGAAAACACAGTTTGTATCAGATGAAAATTATTTATCAGCAAAGGGAAAACTTTTTTTTAAAATTCAAAGTTTTTGATGGTTAGAAATGGGTAAAGCAAAACTGTTTGTGAAGTCAAATTGTTGAATAAAAATTCTATAAAAAAAATTAATTATGAACTCTGTCATTCTAAATTTACTTTAGAAAACAGATTTGACAGCAAATGACATTCTACAAAGTCAGTGTTATACATGACACAGTAATAAAAAAATACAAGCACCTATCAAAGGGGCTGTATCATGCTATTTTACGCCTTTCAACTTCTGGGATGGACATATATATGATAAAATGTCACCATTGGTATTATATAGTATTAATTTGTCCTAATTTAACTTGTATCCTGTAGTTGATGTTATGACATTTATACACATTCAGACCGCACTTCGCCGCCAGTCGTCAACACAGCTCAAATGGACGAAAGTTGCTGCTTAAAAATTCAAACCCCGCTTTTTCTACATTTGTACTTTGCGGTGGCAGCGGCGCAACACGTCAGTACATCAGCAAGCGGGTGGGGATTTCTCTTCTACCAGGAAATGAGAAGTGTATATTTAGTAACCGTAGTTGCCCTAACTGGGTTTGTTCTAGTGTTAGCTAACATAACAAGAAAGTTGAAAGAACATATTCAACTGCTTACCTGGCACTCCGATATCTTCCACCAAAAAAGGCTAAGTTTTTTCCTGAGTCTCTTACTCCGCAGCCTTCCAGCTTGATCTAGCCGACTCCCCTCTAATCACGGTGGAGACCCTGCTCGTTGAGTAGCTACAGCACATGGCTTGTCCCCTCCCATCTCCCCGAGTGGCTCCAGCCGGTGGCTCGGCTCGTCTTCCCCGCTCCCCAAGTAGCTCCAGGCAGCAGCTCAGCTTGTCCTACACCTTCTCCGCCCTTAATGCCGGCATCCCGTCGCTGATTGGTTGCTGCCCCGCATTTGCTTCCCCAAAGTTCAATTTTCCCATTTTTATGCAGCGCCTGCGTGGTTGCCTTGAAGGACCGCCTGAGCAGCAGCTGCATTCATGTGCTGCTGCCAGCTGTGCCGATGCACACAACCAGCTGCATGGCAGCTTGTCGCAGCTTGACGCTCACTTGCTGCAAAGGTACTATAGATTTTATTTTTATTTATTTTATTTTTATTTATGTTAAATGTTTTATGTTGCACGATTGTACCGAGAACAATTCCTAGTTTGTGAACTTGTTCTCAAACAATGGCAATAAAACCTATTATGATTCTGATTCTGAAAACAGTTTGTTTTGCCTTCTGCGGAAAGCCCCCCCACCCCCTGCTTTGCTCCGCTTCAGAACAGTTCTAAACGTCATTCTTACAAAGAATTTGAAAAGCACAAAGTGCCACAATGAAACTCTGTTAAATTAAAGACTCAGACGGGTGGTTTATTTTTTGTTAGTGTAAAAAAACGGAGTCAATAAAGCCTATCTCAGTTGCTAAATCTCCAGACAGACAGAGCCAAAACCAATACAGCCACTAAGCAAATCTTTCCAGCCCAGTATATAAAAAAGCCGTGGGTGTTGTTTGCACCTGTATACTGAACATTCTGAGAGGCTACAGATCAATTAATTAACCACACACTGCTGTTATAAGATCACATAAGCAGCTTGATAAATGGCTAACTCACATTAGCATTAGTATTCAGCCACTTACTACTCTGTCCATCAGGCATCTTTCTTCTTTGATCCAGCTGCTGTTCTTTAGGAATGTAGAATAAAATCCTGTAATCCATGCAGCCAAAAGGGCATTTTCACAGAGAACGTAAAAAATCCAACAAAAAAAGTGTTTTAAGCTGAAAAAACAAAACAGAAGATGCCATGAACTGTGAGAAGGAGGGTGTGTTTGAACTCTAGCAGAGGTAAGCTGCTCTGACTGCAGGGGCAGTGCAGACACCTCAACACCCCCTTGTTTTCAACTAGTGATGTCACTAGTTGAACACCGTCAGTTTTTTAGGAGAAGGAAGGGCAGCTGCTCAGAGAGCAGAATTAATGAGGATTACTCATACATGCGTGAATTAAGCCAAAAGCCACTCTGGTGGAGTTTTTAGAAAAAAATTGCATTGCCAGATGGTTGAAAACTCCAAAAAAACTTGATTTTGCATGATATAGCCCCTTTAAAATGAATACATTTCAAGCAAACCGCAAAAAATTGAATATTTAAAAATATGGTTATGGTTTGGTTGCTGGTAGGGATGCACTGATCCTGGTATTGGATAGAGAGCTCTGGACGTCACATGACTCAGAGTTTCGGTGAGGCGCTGGGAGGAACCAAAATGAACGTCGCTGGCTGGGATTTTACTCAGTCTGAGTTTACTTCCCATATTAAACTGAAGATAATATTGTATATATGGCATGGGATATGGGATAATTTTTAAAACTTTAGAAGCTGTCGGAGCTAACCTTTTACAGGACCTGAGAGACCCTGACATGCATTTTCCTGATCAATTTTCCCTCGACCTACTCAAGAGCATCGTTTAAAGCAGATAAAAGCCTGGAGGGATAAAATGGAAACAATCAGGGTTTGTTAACAAGATCCAGATCTGGAATCTTCCTGCAACGGATTGCGTGATGGGAGGGTAAGTGTAAGCCTCATTTCAGCCACCAAGTTCACGTTATATTTTATGACTTTCGTTGAAATGGCTTGTGTCCTGCGAGTTGTTGACTGTGGCGAAGACCCAACGAGAACATGCTGGTTGCGCGTGCCTGTGTTATTGAGGCATGGTTTAGGGGAGAACATGAAGGGGTGGTACTTTTTCTTTTGCAAAAACGCCCTGTTGAGGAGCGCTCCCACAAGCATATACCCTGCCTTTAAACAATAAATATAATAGGTACGACACAACTTTACATTTCACAAAACATTCCTAATCTCTTCTCATTGTTTAGAGCCAGCGTATTTTAGAAAAGTCAACCTAAATGCCAAGATAAGGAAGATTGACAATATTGTTAGGGTGATACTTGCCTTCAGTATGTAAAAGTCTATTACACCATGACCCTGTGGAAGCCATTGTATACAGTTTTTTTAGGGCATGCGGATTTACTTATTTTCAACCTGACCTTTATTGGGGAAAACTTAAATTTGGGCCTCTTGTTCATTGTTTTTCCCCTCTATATACTGTAGATGTTAGAGAGTTCTGCTAAAGGTTTGATTCTTTTCAATTGAAGGTTTGATTTTTTTTTTTCTTTAGCTTTGATTTGGTAACTTTGCTCAATGCAAAAGGTTCTGATTATGCTGGTCACGGTTCTTCCTAAAAGTAAATTTGTTCAGAAAAAACAACAACTGATAAAGTGTCAGTTTATCTCCTCAGATCTTGATTACGTCACTCCCTTTGTTTCCACTAGACAAGCCTGCAAACTGCAATTCAGCCTAAAAGGAAGCATCACTATGATGATTTAGTCATCTCAGAGGTAAACATTATTATTTTTGAGCTGTGCGTGAAGTGATATGTGTTTTTGGATCAATAGGAAGCGATACCGTTCCTTCACGGCTGACAGAGTGGTTGTAGTTCTTTGAATTCTTCTTTAATGGCTTATGTGTCATACATAATATGGATTTAAAGTGTAGGCTTTTATTAGTATAGAGCACAACATAGTAAATTCCAATACGTCCATGGGCCAGGATTAATTTACGCACTCATTCACTCCAGTTTGCATCCTTGAATAGCGCTGACCTGCAGGGTCCTTGCCATCTGCGGCCCTTCTCCACCCCTCTCACAGAAGGAGAAAAAACCACAGCTGCTCTTTTGGCTGTGGCAGACTTCACCAGGAGGAGTATTTAAAAATCCCTAATCGATCACTCTGCTCAGCCAGCCCCATCTCTGCTGGCTGGAAGGCTTTGTTCAAAACCTACAACTTCTTATTTAATGCAGTGCACAAAGAGCCAGCAGTATTACACAGCAAGTGGATGAAGGCAATCATCCATTATGATTTCCCAACATTATGTGTAAACAAATCACATATAAAAGTAAGACCTCTCCACCCCCCTGGTTTGCCGTTGCCTTTTTCATGATGGTTATTTTTATTTCATTACATCAGATTGCTGCAGAGTAATTGGATCTCTTGCATCCTGTGCTGTAAGCTGTATACTAGCTTGACATGGCACAATAGGCCTGGGAGGTAATCGGACGTCCTGCAGTGATAATAGAATTTGTAATAACTGAAATGTCCATGGTGAATGTGGTATTACTGAGCACGATCTATGTGAGAGAGCAGCGTATTCAAGAAAAAAACAGTCTTTATTTAATCGGCCTTTTGAGGCAGATGGCTAAAAGAGTGTTTCCATGCTGGGACTCCATAGGAATATACTTTATACATTTTCGTTAAAATGTACCATCATTTCTGCTTGAAAGAGATGTCACAGAATGACACATCTCTCTCATTTTCATTAATGCAACATTCTCAGCGGTGCTTGAAAATGCTGTGATGGTGACTTGAGGGCAATTTTTTTCTTATCACAACCAAACAGCCACAATTGGTTGTCCAAGGTAACGGCTAACACATTCGGGTACTCTGACACAATCTACATTTTCTCCTTGGATTTTCAGTTTAATAGAGGCGGCCTTTTGTGTGTTGCTGTTGGTTCCCCAGTGGGCTAAGCTCAGCACTGGCAGGCGGACGATTTTTCACCCATCTGACATGTTTCTGTGCGATTTCTTTCTGAAGAACGATTGTAATGCTCAGCCATGTTTCAGAAAAAAATCAATGAGATCCCTTAGAGGAAGGATAGAGGTTAAGGGCACACAGTCTGAATATCAGGAGTTACTCTCTTCCAACCATCATGATGCAACTAAGAAAACTCAGAACATAAATGGACTAGAAATTTTCAAACTGGATCTTTTCCTGTGAACTTCAGTATCTCTGTTTATGTTAAAGAAAGGATGCAGATATCCTATAGACAAGTCTGATAATTTTCTGTTAGTCAAAATTGTGGAAATAAGTTTCATTCTCAGTTATTACAAATAACCTATGTTCACCTTAACATAAAACAGACAGTATTTCAATTTGAAAAATTAACCAGCCAATTGCTTTCAATTAAGTAAATACACAATTTAAATAATTTTGATGAAATATGCATGCAGTTACTGAATCTTTTGTCAATTTTTCTTCGAAAAATATATTTAACCTTGAATTTGAATTGAATTTACAATTTTTTTGGGCATAAACTACATATCTATCAGTCTTACCTAATCAGACTGGATAGTGAGTTCCTGAAAGCAACAATTTTCACTCCTTGGTATAGATTCTTAATAGGATTTAGGGCTTTGGTTGTATGTTTAGAAGTTAGTTTTCCATTACATATACTATTTTGTCTTTAAGAAAAAAAAAAAAAAAAAGAGTACTGGTTCAGCCTCTCTGTGTTTATTATTCAGCTTCCCTTTGACTTTCAGTTGCTCCCTTCCGTAGCTGTTTTCCACCACCTGATACTCAGTGAATCTGAACTGAGTGAATCTCTCTCAGCTATTCTGATCAGTCTTTCTGGTTGCTTTGTCATTTCCTCCTCAGCCTCTTTATAAAGGCCCGCACGGTTGCAACTACCTAATTTCTGAGGGGTATGCAGACTCATTACCGGCGCCACCCACCCCCCCACCCTTTTAATCTTTTTTACTTAAAAAAATTCCACGAGATTATGAAACAGTTAACAGGCAAACATATATTAGGCAACAAAATAACTTGCATACTGACAACGGAATGGTGATGACTGTTCATATGCTCTAAAAACTATACTTATTTACCATTAGTATTTATTATTTATTACTATATAAACTTATCATATATACTTAGTACCTATTGCACTTCCCGTTAGATGCTAAACTGCATTTCGTTGCTCTGTACATGTACACGTGCTGCATCTGACATAATTTACCTGCTGTCTTTCAACCACTCCCATAAACCATCTTTCATCCCGAAACAATCTTTCTCCTTCTCCCTCTTTCTTTTCCTTTTTTGAGCCCCCAAGAGCTTCCTTCTCTTATTGTCCATCACAGTCGAAACAAGTGGTGAACTCAGGCGCTGACAATTTAAACCTATCCGCCGCCTCCTCGCTTACAACGCACCCTCATGCGTGCTCTGGAGAGGGGCTCCAGCGCGAGCGTGTACCGGAGCCCTGTCGGGACCAAGATAGTCAGTAACTTCCCTATTTTATTGATGATCGTATAAATTATTTACACATGCACAAAAACTCTTATCTATATACCCATTATATATCTGCATACCCACTTTTTGCGCAACTGAAGGCTCAACAGTTCTCTTTGTTAGGTTCCTTCTGTCATTATGTCTGTTATTTGACTCTTTCCCAGGTCCCAGCTTAATGTTCACCTTGTTCCTGTATTTGTAAGTTTTCAATTTTTCATCAAACCTTTAATCGTGCTCATTTCAGGTTCCAGTCTTCATTTTGGTTTAGCCTCAAACTCAGTGGCGCCTGGCTAATAGAGGGCGCTAGGGCACCGCCCCACCACTGACAAATTGCCACATTACCTTGAATAAAAGTGGAAAATAATTTTGATAACATAAAAATGTTTTGAAAAATATGTATATTTTCTTTCAGATGTTTAAGATAAGTATTTAATAGGTTAAGGGGAGTTAAGTTGTGGTTGTGTTATCTGATTAAGGACGTATTTCTGCTCCCATAGACTCTTGTTATAAGTTTTAGATGCGCAGTAGCTTGCTTCAATACAAAACATAGGACGCCTTGAGGGGGTGGGGCTTACATATCGTCCCTCTCCAGCTGAAGTGGCTGAAGTCAAACAACTTCACGGACGTCTGTCATACAGTGCGGCTGAATAACAGGTCAGACCGCGGGAGTTGGAGACGAACGAAGGTATTGCTGCGTTAAAAATGCGCATTATTCAGTTAAAGTGATGTTTTCGGACTTAAATTAGTGCTAACTGATTAGCAGAAGTAGCTGTAGTGCAGATGCGGCTACTTCACAAAAAGAGCATGTATTCCTATTGTGTAGATTGATGACTTGATAGTTTATCTGCTTATTTTATTAATAAATCAATATTACATTTGATTTATTTGATATTTAACACAGATGCTGATATCCAACTGTTAAGTTTATTCATATATTTTGGTTATTTCTGCATTACATTGCATTTGTTCTTATTTTTCTGAGATCACACACATCATCTCCCTCCTCACATTTATACCAGCCAAACCTGTATCAGCAGCTGTGTGGAAATATTAAAGAGCAAAATAAATATAACAGCCTTTTTTCCACCATATCTTCTCATACTCTGACTGGCTTTAAGTGGAGCTATGGCAGGTTCTCCCAGTGTTAACAGAGTGATCCCAGTCTGAAGCAGTACCTCTATAGACAGCTCAGTGTTTCCTCCTCTACAGTAGCAGTCTGTTCTAGAGAAACTGTTGAAGCCTCTGACTGAAATTATTATCGTCGTAGGATAGTCCTATTAAGAAGACGCTTAGGGTTGTCCAATACAGTATGATTAAGAAACAGTCATCTTTACATACAAAACATTTTAGCCAGTTAGTTTGCCTTAGCAACTGGTTAAAAGATCAATATGTCAATGTTTGAATGTATGTAGTCAATATGTGACTATGATTGTGGAGTTAAAAACAAAATTCTACTAATCTCTATAAAAAAGAGCAATGGCAATTGGATTTGTCCTTTTACTCTAAAATGTTTAGTTTTTTAGTCATATTTAGGAATGCTAATTATTCGGGATTAATTCACAGTTATCCCTTAATCGTTTGACAACCGTAAAAAATAGCCATCATCATAGCCCCCCCTGGAGAAAATGCCACCAGCCGCCACTGCTCAAACTCACAATACACGCCAAGGTTTAATTTAACGACTCCCTTTTTCTTGAAACTCTTCCATTAAGGACATATTTGTAGGGTGTACTTCTGTTGGTTTTCCCACCTAAGCTGTGAATCTAAGCACCTCCTCCAGAGTTAACATGATTAGGTTGACAACTAGGTCTTTGTAGGTCTGCTGTTTTTCCAGGCTCTCTTTACTTTAAGCAAATGACTGATCAGTTATCCATTAAATGGTTACATATAACCTGCATTATTGTTTCATAATACAGACTTGCTTTAAAGTTTGTGCCTGACCTGTGCGGCATGTTTTTTTGTGTGTGTGTGTTTTTTTTGTTATCTTCAACAAATTTTTGAGGTCATTACAGAACACTTTGATTTACACTGAGATTAAATGACACAAAAATGGACATTTCAAAAGGGCAGTATCTACTGTGAGTTTAATTTAGAAGCATTTAAGTACAATAGGCTGAAATTTTGCAAATACATTGTTTTTGACATATGTCATATTTTTGAAATACTGTTAAAATGCACTTTACCTTGATTGTTTTATCTGTCTTTTCAGAAATAATGTAAACAAAACACAGTTTCATTTTTTTCAGTCAGAACATCTCATTAGACACCTTCTTGATAATTACTGGTTGAATTCAGTATCAGATGGGTAGAAGCTCCTGCGAAGAAAAAGGAATTACCCAATCATGAATACTATATGAAAACTGAAAGGGTTTGACAGGGGTTTTAGAACTGCTGACTTTGTAATTAGGCCAACTCCAGGCTAAAATGAGATACACAGCAGGGCATATTCACCCTCATAATGGTCTTCATATTTATTTCCTTCTTTCCTTTATATAATACGGATTTGATTCAAGGTACACAAGTTTGATTACATAAACCCAGTCTGCAGGCATCAAATGGAAAGCTATAGTTTGGCCTCATTTATTATTAAATTAAGAAAGGAAAAGAGCATATGTGAAACAATTTGATTATGAAGTACAGCGAAAGCCTTTTATTTGGATCTACGTTTTATATATATATATGTGTATTGTTGCATCTAAAAGGAGATACTTGGGGTCTGATTTGTGATTGTTAAAAGCCGCACAAACCGCACAGCATCGCAAAAACTGGCTGACCTGCAGCCAGTTTTGGCACAGAGATCATTGCGCCTGTTAATGCCTGAAAAGCATGTATTAATTTTGTGCTACCACATTCAACATAAGTTTATTAATGACAAATGATAAATGTTATTCACACACAAAATAACTTAGACTTAGACTAATTAACACTCTAATGGCCATAAACCTGACAGTTATGTAAATATTTCCCCCTTTTTCCCCCAAAGACACATCAAAACTCACTGCGCTCTCATCACATCTCCACCTGGAGAAGAAGCGCTGAGCTGGTTAACCTTCCTGGAGTCCAATTAATAAAATGTAGTAATCATATATAATACCACAATAATTGGCATTATATATGACATTGTATATAAATAATTCTGACATTTTACATATTTTCAAGATAAAAAAAAATGTCTACCGCATCTTGACATTCAATAGAGGCCATGATAAAGTGTGATGCATTTCAACAACATTAGTAGAATAAAGACATTTTAGCGACATAGTTCTGGATATCCTGGAATTTTAATCAGTCTAACCTTACAATACGATGTGTGCATGCAGCAGAGAGCGGCGCATCTATGCCGCATGAATTATATTTATTACAGACAAAAGAAAAACAATTCACAATATTCTAGCCTAATAGTAATTAATTCTGTAACAGCCAAATTATTTAAACATGTGATAATTTTTTTGTGCCAAAGAAGCATCATGGATCCATGTACATATCTGTCCTCTCTCTAGCCATGGTGCAGCTCACGTTAGCAGCCGCAAACTCCTCATTTGAATAATGCTACTTTTTCCTGATATAAAGCGCTCATGCAATCTTAGTAAAGCACCCGGAAATTAAGTACAACCCACTCGCGCAATTTTTTTGCGCTGCACGCAGTTTTGCGGTCATTATCAGGAATCTTGACAATGCAGACCCATAGGCTGTGTCATTTGATGTGGCAATATGAAAAGTTAATGAAAGCATAATTTCATTAAGTTTTCCAGTATTTGTAAAGCCATATTTAAAAAAGATTCAACCTTTTTGAGAAACTGAATTTGATTTAGAGGAGCAGCAGTAAATCTAGACCATCTTAGATATTATTTTTGTATCTCTGAGCTGATTATAAAAATGTAAAAGACAATAACAAAGGAGGTTTAGATAAAAAAAAATGCATTTACAGTTACACCTATAGGCAGCAACAAACTGTTTTCCCCAACTAAATCACACCTCCCATGTGTGTCATGGCTGGGTTGTGTACAGTACAGAGTCATTACCGAAGCAATGAATGTGTCGTGTAAACAGACAAGAGCTGGTAATTACAAGTGATTCCCAAAAGTTCCCTCCGTCTTTATTTTCAGCATCAGTGCATTATTTCCTAATTATCTTGCTGTGCACTTTGTGGAGTGTTTGGATAGCCATTAGTCTTTAGGCAACAACACTGGAGTTGATGTTGTAACCGTATGTGTGTGTGTATATGTGGAGGTGTGGACGTGTGTGTGCAAAAACCTGCGGGTCAGGCCTCGCTGGAGGTGAAGGCAATGACTGAGCCCCTTATGTGATGAGTCATCATCACTCTCTGGCTCTGGTGTCACACTGCTGCACATGCTCAAAAACTCACAGTAAGTTACACTTGACCACTAGCAATTAAGGGGAATTAGTGAGCTTTAGGCATGCTTGCTAGACATGCTCCTGCAACTCACACCCCACATATGCGTCGGAATGTGTGAAGTAATTAAGCCTGGAAGCTTCAGATACACTAGTGCTACCATTACCTACTCCTCTATATCAACATAAGTCTGATAACACCTTAGTTTTACAAAGACTTACACAGCTGGAAAAAAAAAATAAAGACAAAGAAACATTTACAAGTATCTTTCCCATTCAACATTGCTGGATCAATGTGTTTTAGGACGAAAGCACCTGATTCAGCTGCTGTTGTTTTGAAAGATGCATAGCGAATCCTAGTTTCAAGCAAATGCTTTTTACTTCTTGTGCACATGGGTGCCTCTAAAGGTTGAATATGGAACAGTTTCATAAAAAGCTATATATATGTATTTATATATATATATATATATATATATATATATATATATATATATATATATATATATATATATATATAACTCCATTGGGTTTTTAGAGGGGTGCAGAATGAAAGTGCAATATTTCTTTATAAAATTATATTTGAATTAAAATATACTAAAGTGTAAATTTTGATGGCACGATAATGCCGTTATCTTTACAGTACATCTACCAGCCAGAAGCGGCCGACAGATACGGTCTCAATGTTCCAACAATATGGTCGGCACAGCTTGACACAGACTGGGAAAAATGGTGGAGTCACCAAGTTAAGCCGCTGCTTCAGAGCCCAGGAGATAGCATTATCCATCTCAGGAGAGGAGTGACTGGAGAAGGGCAGAAAGCAAATTTAGGTGAAGCCTACACTAGATGGACCCACATAAAACATCTCCGCGGCATTAAACACAAATGCAAACAGTGACTTTCCTCTTGGTACAGTATGCTAACTCACTTGCTAACTTTGCTGGTCAGCAGGCATGTTGGCAGCGAACCAGGCAACCCAACGGCCGGAATGATTTTTCAGTTGTTACAACTACAACCTAGACTCACTAGATGTCAGTATAGTGTTCATTTTCCATATTCAACCTTTGATTGGCAAAATAACTTTTATTATTTTGGCTATTTTCAATTATGTAAATATTATTAAAGCTTTGTTATAAACTTACCTATGAATTAATACTTCTGTATTTTCACCAATGGCTGACAGGAGTTCTTAACTGCTGCATTTCTTAGTTCCCAATGACAGCTAGCTGTTCTGCAGTGCTAATACTAGCTTGTCTACTGAAAAGGAACAAAAAAAATGGTTGTGTTTCAGAGATTATCTGTAATTTTCTTTTCTTTATATACCAGTACTTTAGCCAACAAAATCTTTTTAGGATCTCCAAATATGAAACAAACTGATATTCTCTGGTTTTTTGCTTGGGCAATTATTTTTTTGTAGTTTCTCTCTTAGGATGGCAGTAAAATAAGTACACTTCACTTTAAATGAATTATTTGATGTAGACACAGTTTACTTTCATATCCATTTTTCCATTTAAGATGGATTTGAAACCATATATAGTCATATTAGCCTAATGCACCTTGGGATTTCCCAGTCAGTTAAAGGGATGGAATACCAATCCTTGCAAATATATGTTTCTTGATCGTGTGATAATGGCGATACAGACAGCAGTCTATTTACTGCTGTTAAGCTGATGTAACATAGTCTGCACTGTTCGCAATTATTTTCATTTTACAAAGATGTGGAAAAATCACATGCTAAAGAATTTAGAAAAATGCAAACCCAGTACATTCATTCTGCATAGGTATAATCTTATATTTTAGAAATCTTGTAATTGAGAATAATACTTCATAATGATAATGCTTCAAACACTCCACACAATACGACTTTTCACAAACACTGGCTCAGCACAAAGATATAATAATACAATCCATTGCATTTAAAAATATTGAAACATGAAAACAGTCACTTTATATCAGAGTGACTCTACCAAAAAATAAGATCACAAATGCACATTGTCTCCCACCCCATCCATAAAGCTGTTTCAGTGACAAGACTGTTGTATCCTAGGTGCACGAAGGGACATTACTGTACGTCTTTCCTCCCAGCAGCTGTAACGGCTAAATCACACCAGGCGTGGTATTGATGCTTATGGACTGTAATTCACACCAACGGCGGTTTGTGTGCAAAACGTTTCTGGAAATCTCTGTTTTTTTCTTATTAGCGGAAGCCGAACGGAGTCTGCATTGCCTCGGTATGACAATTGGGCGTAAGACTGTATATTCAGCCCTTTTCCTAACAAACTCAAAGAATGCTCACATCACTTCTGTAATTTGCACTTTATCTCACTTTTCTGATTTATTATTGCATATCTCTGTTAGCATAGTTTTATATTCACTTCTTGTAAATGGTCTTTTTTTCAATTGTACAAATTCCCATGTAAATATGTATATATTATATTGCTCAGTTGCACATTTCTGGGACCTGAGTATACTATTTTTTTAAGAGCTGCCCAGTATTAAGTGTTGTAATTTTATTTTTGTTGTAGAGTATGTTTTTTTTAAGTCTCATGTGAGTTTACATGCTTTGATTGTCTGTCATGTTATGCTGCTATACATATGTTTGCCCTCCTTGGAACAATAAAGGTAGGTTCAGTTCTATACTTAAAAATAAAATAACTAAATAAAAATAACTAAATGTTTTATAAAGAAAGCATGTTGACACACGTTGAAAAAAAAATTGCATTTTGGTTTTACATTGAAACGGCTGCTGTACCAGATTCTGGACAGCAGCACTTTTTTAGCCAGCTTTAAGACTACACAGCACACGGACAACAATCATAGTGGCAGATGCATTAAGCTCTTCCTAAACCACTCTGCTTTTTGACAACCACTGTTACAAGGAAAAGCACAGTAGATCATTCCTGTCCCCTCCCTAAAGCCTTACATATTGATCATTTACAATCATAGTTTGTTGTTTCTTTAGTGTTACTGGATTCTTTTTTTTTCTCCAAAGTACACAAATTATGCAGTTTACATGGGAGGATTAGTTGGGATTATTCCATTCAATTTACAGTAGGTGTATTCTTGTTTTTTTATTGCATAAAGCAGTTTAGGATTTTTTTCTTACATATTCACTGCAGCTGAGATGCATTTGTTATGCTCCTGTGGAACATTTGTGAAACAGTACAGAGCTGTGCAGAGTAGATAAAATTAAATTGCGCAACTAACCAATTCCATTTGTTGTTTGAGAAATTCAGTTATCTCACTTTGATCAATAGGCCACCAGTGTTTCATGTCTAGGTCTTTGGTAGGTATTGCTGCAGAGTCAACATAAATAATGTGGGTACAGAAATATCCTTGGAACAATGTTCAGTACTGGATTTGGAAAAGGCAGAAGGTCAAAAGCAAAGTCTTGATTTGAACAGTTAGTATATTATGCTGTGAACATGCTGATACTTCTTTGGACACTTCTGCTACTGTGGCAGAGTGCAACTGACCAACTTTTCAAAGAACACAAGATTGAGATTTCAAGATGCTTTATTTAATAAAGCAAATCAGTTTAGCATAAGAAATGAATTAAGATGAGCGTTGGTGTTTATGAAAAACTTTGAGCCACAAAGAGAACTGATCCCCAGATCGTGTATTTTGGAAATCCTGTGATTGAAATTTTAAAACCAACATTGTAAGATGAGTTTACTTTTTTACACCACTTTAGATGGCTGTGTTCTCTTCATTAATGAGTTAGTGCCAGGGAATAAACATTCAAAGTTATGTCATTTTTAACAGATTTAAAATGTAATCAATGTTAAAGATCTCATTCAATTGTGTTTTCAATACATTTGCTGTGCTTTGCTGTGTTTGTATATTGTATGAATAAATGCCTTGTAAGTCATCTACTATAAAAAAAAGTCCTCTGGCTTCTGTTTCAGGAGGTTCAAGTTTGTCAGAGTAGTGGGGGGGGGGGAAACGACAGGATTATGAGTTGTACTCATTGTTATTCATGTAATGCAAGCATCTCGCCAAATAACTAACCTAAACTGGTCACATTTTGGAAGGCTTCCTTAGTAGCCAATGACCTCAGCTCTATTGAAAATTCATGCTTAAGAGCCAAGTCCAGGCTGGGAAACCAGCCCATTTAACTAAGCTCTGCCTTTTTAAATCATACATTTACTAGTACTCTGTTCATGGCTTTAAATAAAGTGTTTCTTAGGAACTTGCTAAAGAAATTCACTGAAAATACATGTACTATAAGTATATATTTGAGCATACCTGCAAAATAGATAAATTATAATATACATTATGATCAGGCTAGCTTGTCCAATAAAAGGTTTTTAAATAACCTTTAAGGAGATTTTAAACCGACTTTTCATTAACCCCACATTATTGTATTACAAATGTATATTTTTTTCCATTGGCCTGATGCCATAGTATGATTTTCAATGCCATGTTTCAGTGGCTGTTAGCAGAAAATCATCACAATTAACAGTCGGTGTGTTATTCATCTATATAATGTTTTTCACTCACTTGAATTTAGTAATTAAAATACATTTATTGTTTGATAATAATGAACATGACTACATTTGTAAGCTATGTAGATTAAAGAATGAGGGAATTAAATTCAAGCCTGTTAAAGTTATTAGCTGTATAGTTGTTTCAATCTGACAAAGAATGGTTTAAATGCATCGTTAAAAAGCACCAAATTAATATTCCAATAGAAAGTGTACTTAAACTTGTGACCAGCGCTCTGTCTCTCTCTCTGTCTTTACTCTTTCCATTTTAGTTTTTTGCAAGGAATAACTCTTTTTTTCAAGTCATGTGTAAATAGGGCAGATGCAAACGTGATTGACAGGTGGTGAGGTTAGGGTAAGGCCATATCACAGTATATCAATTACCCTTTCAAATTCACAACATTAATATTTGATTACCATTAAAGCTGGGCTGGTAATGTTGGCAATGATGAATGAAAGGTGGGGTTTTCTTCCCAGAGTCTGGTATCATCATACTGTCACGTTGGTATGTAACTAGAGCAACAAAACTAAAAGGGGTTGATCTAAATGACAATGTTTAATGCAAATGCATCATGAGTTTAGCAGGCTGATTTTGACATTCACAACAATGTTCTCGGATCAGGTGTGTAGTTCCACCATTCTTATTTTTATTCATGAATTGTTTTTATGTGCATGCGAAGCAACAAACATCAGCAGACTAGTTCCTTAAAAAAAATCATCCTCTACTCAAGCTTTAAAACATAACCTCCTTTCAGCTTGGAGCCACAAGACCTCTGATGATTAGATGATCATTTACGGAAAAAAATGAATAAAGTTCTTACATTTTACTCAAATATGAAGAATAAAATGAAATAGCTGGTCAAATTTTGTCCCCTAACCTTTTATCCGATTGATTAGATCTCGTAAGCCTATTTCCATCATCTACAGGTGAAATTTGAAAAATTACAATATTGTGCAAAAGTCTATTTATTTTGGTAATTCAACTTAAAAAATTAAACTAAGATATGAGATGGACTCATTACATGCAAAGCAATATATTTCATTGCATTTGATTACAGCTTACAGCGTATGAATTCAAAATCTCAGAAAATTAGAAAATTGTGAAAACATCACAGTCTAATCAGCTAATAAATCTAAAACACCTGTAAGGGTTCCTGACCCTTTAAATTTTGGTTCAGTAGATATCCCAATCATGCTGACCTGGCAGGTGTACAGAAAACTGTAATTGACAGCCTCCATAAGGAGAGAAAGCTTCAAAAGCTAAAAGAAGTTGGATGTTCTCAAAGAGCTGTATTAAAGCATGTTAACAGAAGTTATGTGGAAGGGAAAGTGTGGAAGAAAAATGTGCTCAAGTAACAGGGATGACCGCAGCCTGGAGAAGCTTGCCAGGAAAAGGCCATTCAAAAGTGTTGTGGACCTTCACAATGACTGGACTGAAGTCTACTTTATACTTCCCTGTCTGCGGAGTTGCGGAGAAGCAGTGCCACTATCAACATAATCAAATTGATTAATTAATTAATTGATAAAGAAGGGCCCCGCACCAAGTACTGGTACATTTGCATGAATATACTATACTTTTCAGAGGTCCGATATTTCCCAATTTAAAATGAGTTTTTTTAATGACATGTAATCTAAACATTTTTTAGACTTTTTTAAATTGGGGTTTTAATAAACTGTAATCCATAATCATCATAAAATAACAAATACAGGCTTGAAATAGGTTGCTTTGCATGTTATGAGTCCATCAATCATTTTATTATCTGTACTCGTCTATCCTCTGCAGGGTTGCAGAACGACTGGTGCTCCATCTACAGCAATCATTGGGCGAGAGGCAGGGTACACCTTGGACAGGTCACCAGTCCATCATAGCATAACAATCGTCAAATCAGATATGACCCCGTATGGTTGTTTCATGTTATTTTATCATCATCCCATGACGAAAGAATAACTCATTCTTGCCTATCTAGCGCTGCTTCTTTTAGCATTCCATTGTCCTCCTCAGTTCCACAACAAAGGGAATTCCTGGATTCCCATGATTAAAAAGGAGAACAGGTGGCCCAGGTTGTAAGCCATGAAAAGTTTAGCCTTTCAAATAAAGATCAACCTATTTCCTTCTTTAAGGGGAAACCTATGATTACATTCTACAAACCTTTTAATAACCACGTATGGTCTGCTTCCTTACAGGTTCCTTATTTACAGTTTATTTTATATTCATATTGTTTAACCTTGTGCATACAGTTTGTTGAATATAGAAAATCTAGATTTCTTTTTCCTCTGGGGCACAAGAATAGAAGTTACTAGGAGGAAGGAAAAATATGTCTGTTAAATATTTGAACCACTGGAAACACAGAAGTAAGATTGTATTGCTTTCAAAATAGAGACACCAAATCTTTTTAGCTATGGAAACCATTTTATCAGTGCAAAGTATATTTTATCTTGGCATTTTTTTTGTGTCACAGGATGCCATTTCCCTTAAGTGTTGAGGAGACAGGCTCAATAAAGCCTTATATTCTTCAGATTACATCAAACCTATTACATTTTCTTTTTTATTTCGTTAGAATTAAATTATCTTTACATAAGGTACTTTAAATCATTTGCATGTGATTTGCTGACATTGTAGCTACTTAAATAAGACGGGCTATTTCAGCTATCATCCTATCGACAATACGGTGGCTCCCCCTCAGTTTGCGTCATAAGTCATACCCCTAATATGTGCCTTTTCATTACTATTTCATCTAACTTTACTTCAATCCAAAATAACTCAGTGAGCTGCTTTGTGGTGCACCACTTAATTCCCACAAAAGATATTAAAAGAAAAAATAATTTATTAATTTGCTTTTTCATGTCATAGGTTCTAAGAAGGATTAATCCTACGGTGGCTGAGAAGTGAAAACCACATTTACATTTTCAAAAAACAAAAATAAAACATTGAAAAAACAAAATTAAATTTTCAGGAAACAAATGACCAAAATTGAAAAACAAAATACATTTTTCAGAAAACAAATGAATTAAAAAACATGCATGTGCTGTACACGAGGGCTGGTTGAGAAAGCCAAGGATAAACAAAAGCTAATTTTTTTTAAATTGACTTCCCGGCCAGTGTAAAATCATTAGGAAAACATTATATATCTGTCTCCTATATCTCCTTTAAGGCAGCTTTAAGTATAGTTTCAGGAGCTAGCCTGATTTCTTTAGATGCAAGTGATTTACTTTGAATTTCTTGCTTTAACCTTAATTGCAGTAATAGTCTCAGACACTCACTGTGCATAAATTAGAAAATAAAATAAACGTGTATATGTAACACCATAGTAGAAAGCTCAGAGCACTGACCACAGCACTATGAAGTACACAGTTCCATAAACTGCACAAAATCAATAATTTAGTCAGATATCAATATACAGGCATATGTGGGTATGTGTAGATACAGATATTGATGTTTTTCCCTTTATTACTTGGCGAAGGTGTGGGAAAGTTGTCCTCAATAAAACTGCCACCTGGTCAACTTAAGCGGAGTGCATTAGATCTTGCTTGTTGCTATGGCTACAGCCATAATGGATTCTTGATAAGAGTTCACCGGACTCGTCAGCAGACAGACTGGGGGGCTGAACTCTAATTTTCCTTAGTATGTTCACCGGGCCTGAATGTGAAAATACCACCAACCCTCCTGTTCTATATGGAGGAATCCTGGAGGACCAGCTGCTCAGGACTTTCAAGACCATAATCTTTATTTCAGTCCCTCAGTTAGCAGTTTTTATTGCTGATGCAGTACAGGTTATGTTGAAGTAGTCAGTTAGAGAGAGGGAAGCCACCTCCATTTGTCCACTATTATTCTTTATCCAGAAACATGTACTTAGAAGCATGTCTTGTGTTTTATGCCCCATATCTTTGTTTAGTCATTAAGAGTCTATATGTACATAACCAAGTCTTTACTAAACCCTAATAGGGCTGTCTCTGTTTTGTTACCAAGCCATGTGTTGTTAGAATAGGAAACCAGTTTTTGCATACTAAAGATGTTTCTGGACTGAATTATTATTCTAACAGGAGGCTGGTAATTTAGTTTTGCCAATGCAAATTGGGAAATTTCTGTCAGTGATCTAGGCAGTAGAATAATTTAGAAAGAAGCCTTGGCAGAATTAAACCTAACCATAGCATGCAAAAAAATATTAAACTATTATCAGCTATTAGTGAGCAATGTTAGTGTTACATTTCACTATTTATAAGCTTTCACTGTGAATTCTGAGCTATGAATACATGCCAGCCAAAGTGTAAAGCACTGAAAGTCATTTTAATATGAAAGTAATTATCCCCAGATGGTCATCAAGGACTTCACATTTCCATAGTTGATTTGACTTTGTTTTGTGTTTTACAAAGCCCTCAGAACAAACAGTAAGCTTAGAGCCACACTTACTTGAAACTAAAGAACTGTGCAAACTTTTTTGTATTCAAAATAATACCTGTTTTTTTGTATGGCTTGCTTTATTACACAATTGGTAAAACAGATTTAGATCTGAGCTAACTGCTGGGTGATGAGAAAATGCCCAGGGCCGGGCAACTAATCAAATTTGAATCAAAATCGCAATATTTAAAAACTTGATTGCGATAACTGCGTAGTGTGTTTTGATCGTTATGCCAACTCCAGAATCCAGTCGAAGCACTACCTTGTTATCAACCTAACTGGCCAAACAAGTCCTTCAAAAAACATGTGGTACTTAAAAGCAGGAGGCCCATGCTGGTACGTAAAATGAAAGTGATGTGTCTAGAGTATACAGCTGGTGAATATTTTTTTAAGGAAAATAGACAACAAAGAAGATGATAAAGATGACCAAATTGTTGACCCTGACCACAGAAGAGAACTCTGCAATGACATTATGGACAGAAGTAGCATCGTGAGCTCAATAGTTTGAAAATGGCTTGGATATTTGAGAGAGAACAGCAGCCAGACTAAACTGATCTGTAAAATCTGCCAATGGACTATTTCAACAAAGCTAGATAATACAACCTATCTATTTAATCACCTGAAGTATTCTCATCCCTCTGAGTAAAAGGAGATGCACACAGTTTTAAAATGATGTTAGCAATACAACAGTACAGTAGTAGCAGTTTAAAAGTTCTCATGTTTCCATGATTGGTCCTTGACTGGCCCTTGACTGGTACGTGCCTGATCCGTCAAAGGTCCCTGACAGGTCCGTGGTGGTAATGTAATCCCCCGCTATGACGTCTTCAGTGAGGCCTCGCCCCCAAGGAGCCTGATTGAAAACCAGCTGCAATGCCTCTTTTGTCCACGGGGAGGAGCAGTGATTTTAATGTTAATGATTTATTGATGTATCAGACTCAGGGTAGCCTATATAAATGTCATTAAAAAATGTTACCCTATCTGTTCCTCAATGGTTTGCTGGTTTGTATGTAGCCTAAGTTGGAATGTAACTCAGAAACTCAGGGTTCAAATAGCCTACCACTGTAGTCTTATACTCAGATACAGTAGTTTTATAGCATAAGAGTGCTCTGTAATGTGAAACGTATGACAGTACTGTAGGCAATTAGCCTACTTTTTGGGTTTCATAGGGTTAGGGAACCTGGCCAGGTTTGGGCTTAATTTCTATCATTGTCCACGGTCTCAGGACGGGCTTTAGTGGTCAGCTGATCATCTCAGCGCGATCATTTATACTGTAATAAAGTGCTGCAGTGGGCCACTAACATTATTCCAACAATACCTGTTAAGATGTTGCAGGCACACTGCATGTGTCACGATGTGGAAGACCCACTCCTCTCAGATCAAAACAGAAAACATGCTTCGACTGCTGCGTTGCGCTCTCACAGAAAATACTGAAGTGTAAATGCAGTATTATCCCAAGTTTCAAGTTGCAGAAGTCTCCTGCATTTATATAGCAGCTCCCTGATGGCCACAAGTCAGACAAAATCTGCTGAAATCTAGAGCAAGCGGTGAGAGCGCACACAGAGACTCACACAGGCGAGACAGACTTTTACGCAACAGAAGCAAGTGGTTAAAGCTTCATATAGCTGCAGACAAAAAAAACCCCGTTATAAATCAACATGCCTTGAAATTATTCTTATTCATTTATAATTTTCAGTTTCAGGTAACAGGTCCTTTTGACCGGAGTTTCAAACATTTGTCCAGTAAATTGAAAACAGGTGCCAGTTTTCCTAACGCATGGATTCGTAGTCCTGCAGGAAAGTACTATATAGACATATGAGTCTTTGTAGCCGGGGTAATATTTATAAATTACAGTTTTTTTTTTGTTTTTTTTTAAACAGTTTATCCACCAGCGCAATTTTCATCCAGTCAGTCTCCAACTTTTAAGGCCAGATTACAGCTCTACGCTGAGTCAACGTGTGATTCACAGATGTGATTTACCTGTGACTAATAATGGTCATCTACCATTAATAATAAATGAAACTGTGAAGCTATAACTTTTTTTTCTTCCATTTTTATTTAAACTAGCAAATTTCACACAACACAGCAAACCAAAAAAAAAAAAATCACATTTTAAACGTTTTTTTTAACGGCAATAGCCAAGGCGCTGTGCCTCAGGGTCAGTCTTGCGGGGACTTCTCAGTCTCTCATTTATTTTGTTTCTGACTCTTTGCCAATGGTCCCCAGACAGGTTAGGGAATCGCTTTGAAACCTGTTGGTGGACCTTTATAATTTGAGGCAGTGGACTTTTTCCGTTTGAGCCGCTCCAGTTTGTCATCTTTCCCCAGCTCTTGTACATATTAAATGGAGTAAACGCCATAAACACATTGGCTGCATATATGTCTGGCCGAGGTTGGTCTCCATCATGGCAGCGTCTAAAAAACTCCTCCTCACGTTCCGCTGGCCGAGCTCTAATTTCAAAGTCTGTCACGACATCCATCGGACGTGTGAGATGAACTGCTGGAGGCATGGGTTCTGGAGAGGGGCGGGGGTCCACCGGTTCGTAAGTCAGCCGACGCCTGGCAGTTGGACTTGCTGTTGGTGGTGCAGGACTCTCCAAACGTTGAAGGCGATGTACAACGTCCTGTACGGCCGCCTCCAGCTGGCCCATTCTCCTGGAGATGTCCTCCAGTGTTTCTGTTGTGTCATTTTTACGGCCACTGACACTTGTTGCCTCAAGAGCTCCCACACGGCTTTTAATCGCCCCGATCTCGGTCACGATGAGCGCCTGGAATGAGCCAGCACAGCTCCCTGCAGCAGCGCTGACAGTGTTAGCCTGCACAAGAAAATAAGAAGGTGGAAATTATTAGTATTAGAGCAAGGTTCAGTCTTCTTACTACAGTCCTCAGGTCACTGGTACTGTTTAAATCAGTTTTAATTCAATAACTTACCGCTTTTTTCTTCACAAGCCGCACGTTTGATCTCCCCACCGGTGTTTTGGATGTGTGTGGCTTCGCATAGGGCGAGGGCTGCTTTGTCTAGTGGGAGAAAAAAAAGAGTAATTTGTTATGTTCACTAAACAAGGAAGGCTATTTAATTCTGGTTAATTATAGTGCTGTTTAAAGAAACGCGCACAAAAAGAAAAGCAACTTACCACACGTTTTGGTCTCCTGGTCACTGGATTGTAAAAGTTGCCGGGTTCCATTTTTAGTGCAAAGATGTTGCCAAAGAGTGGAGGAAAATAATAAAGCGTTGTGTTTAATTGGCATTTTATATTCTACCTGAATGATTATTCTCTGTGTAGTGAAATTTCATTGGCTGCTTACACCTTGGGAATGCATCCGCCAATAAGATGCGTTAGTTTGCAACATGTCATTTACATAAGCATTGCAATAGGCTGTGTTTCTCCCCCCACACTGCCTGACTCAGTCTACTGTACAGCCAAGATGACACGCATCAACAGAGAGAGTTCCCAGCAAGTGCGTCAGATGCGACTTGAAGGAAAATCAACGAGGGAGATCCATAAAAATTTGGTAGACAGGGGCATCAAAGTTACACTAAGGGCTATAACAAAACACTACAGAGAGCCGCAACCCCGCCGCTCATGTCCTAGAAAAATGCACAAGTAAGTTTTTTCATCCATGAATAAATGTAAAACAAAAACTGATAATAATCTATTCACTTATATATTCTGTAATTTCTAATGCGTTTGGATTTGTCTATTCTCATTCTTCTTCTCACAGTGCTATTCTGGTTGCCATTGATGAAATGACCAAGTCCAATTACAAGATGACGGCCCTGGCAGTACAGCAGAAAATCCAGACTGATTTTGGTGTGCGACTGGGTTTGACAAGCATACGCGTTGCTTGCAGAAAAATGGGTTGGAAATTTGGCAAGGCCCGCTTCTGTCCAATGATAAAAGAACGCAACAAAGTGAAAAGGCTGGAACAGGCGACTCAGTGGAACAACTCTGGAGAGACCTGGCATGATGTTCTGTTTACAGATGAAACAACTGTTGCATTGGAACACTACGCCAGACAGAGTTTCCACAAGAAGGGCCACGTCGTGGCGAAACCTCAGCCAAAACATCCTTTGAAGCTGCATGTTTGGGGAATGATTTCCCGGCAAGGTGTAGGTCCAATGGTAATCTTCGAGGGAATAATTGATCGAAAATACTTTGAAGAGACCATCATTAAAGAACACGCCGCACCATACATAAGGACATATTTTGGGTCTGACCATCGCTTCTTCCAGTACAATGATCCAAAACACACCGCTGCTGGAGCGTACATGGCGTCTGAGGGGATCAACTGGGTGAAAACTCCGCCAGAGTCACCAGACTTTAATCCCATTGAGCTTGTTTGGCACTCAATGAAAGATTTTATTCGGAAGGAGGCTAAGCCAGGTACCAAGAAGGAGCTTGTTGACGCCATACATAGGTTTTGGGACACAAGAGTCAATGTGAACTTTTGCAACAGACTTATCACAGGACTGTCAAAAGTTGTGAGGTGTGTTATTGAAAACGAAGGGGGGCACAGTGGAAAATAAAAGTTCTGGTGGTCATGTATAATAAAAAATAAAAAAATAGGCCTACCGCACTTCTTTTACATTTCCTGTTATGTTGTTTAAATAATAAATGTTCACCAAGCGGCAAATAATGGTTTGTGTCTTTTGTTTTTGCCTCAATGTCACGGAATGAAATAAACGGAATGAAAATAAATAAAAATTAAAAATGGTGTGTGCAATAGGGATTCTCATCCGCAGAACATCTGCTAAGATGGTGACACCAAGTTATCGTAACAGTAACAAGGCTACTTTTAGTAAGAAGTTTGTGGAGTGCTTTTTAACAGAGAACAAGAGTACATACTGCACATAGGATGTCAGGGACTCATTGCCACTATAAGTTAATACAAGTCAAATGTTTCTATAGAGTAAAGCTGGCTAACCTATTGTACTCGCTGATGATCATACTGAATGCAACCCCCAACTTAACAACACACCATAGACTCCAGATCATTCACACCTCCTAAAGAACATTACCATCTCCAAGCATCCCCCACCAAGCTTTCGTGACCATCCCTACAGTATGTAACCATGTCTATTCTGTTGTTATTGTAAACATTTCACAACTAATCTGCTGCAATTATCCAGGCACATTTAGCTTTGTCACCATTCAAACCAATGTGTCTAACCCATTACAGTGGATATAAACCTTTTTGTCAACCAGATGTGGCTAAAACAACAACGCACATGTTTTTAATTTTTTTTTCTTTGTCCCCACCCTGCATACGCACACACACACACACACACACACTACTACCACCACAAATTCGCCGAGTGCTTCACTGACCAGAATCTGACCCGCACAGATCAGAGTCGCATACAAACGCAGTGTTGATACAATGCATTTTGGAGAAAACAATGAAGCAGAAAACAACTCTCTGTTTGAAATTATTTTATTTAATATGAATTTCACAACGCTTTATTTTAGAATGTTTAAGTAAACTAATGTTTAAGTTTACAATTAATATATAATATACACAACAACTTAATTAAGAATTTATTATAAAATATATAAATTGATAAATATGATAAATACGCTATTACGCTGTTTTTGCTTTGTTTATCTCATTACCATCTTCAAGCATCCCCCCACCAAGCTTTGCTCCCCATCGCTACAGCATGTAACCAGGTCTATTCTGGTGTTGCAAACATTCCGTGGTGAGCCGAATAGTCATGTGATTGCATAAATATTATAAATAGGTTATTACGTTGTTTTGCGTTGTGGAACTCTGTCATTTTCATCCAACAACAATAACATAAAAAAACACAAGTTTATCACAAAATTAAAGGAAAGTACATTAGGTTTTAAAAAAGTTATACTTTAGGTTCATAGAAATAAATCAAATTGTTTACAGATATAACTTTTAAGGCTACTTGTTATAATGTTTTACAGAACTCATTTGGTGAAGTTTGGCCCGTGTTAGGAGAACTTAAGTTTATGGAGCCTATGATAAACTTTGACAATAGAAGAAGCAGGTTAATTACAAAAAAGTGAGCAGTTTGTGTTGTTCCATCCAAAATGGTTTTTCTTCAGTGGACGTGATAATAACATCATGTCGATGAGAATTCTGTGAGAGAAGCGCCATCTCCTGGTCATACTCTGTATTTCAATTAATGGGTGGAGTTGCAGTAAAACTTTGACACTCCCACGAGAAAGACGGGAGGCCACTCCGGCCACTGGGATTTGGAGGGAACTCTGCCGTTAATGGGCTGGAAAGGGCACGCCATTCGTCCGGCGTTTACTCTGAATGAGAACTTTTAAACTGCTACTACTGTAGCAGGACGCACATGCTGTGGGTGTGAGCGTGTGCGTCAACAGTCCTGTCTATCTCTGTGTTGCCCTGCCATGGACAAGCGACCTGTCAGGATGTACCACGCCTCTAGCCTGCTGAAAGCTGGAGATAGGCACCAGTGACACTTAAGGATAAGCAGTTTAGAAAATGGATGGATTGATGTTTTGAAAGACAAAAATCTAATTGAAAATCGAGATCATTCAATGTAGTGAAAATAATTATGATTTTACACTGTTGGTCACGATATATTACTGGAACGTCTAGAGGTCTGGGTCGGACTCTCTGGTACAGCACTCAACTGGTTCAAATCCTACCTCAACAGCAGGAACTTCTTTGTGTCAGTAAGAAAGTTCTCATCACTGCCATCTGCCTGACTCCCGTCCCGCCAGGGCACGTCCACTCAGCTGTCTGCTGTATCTCCAGAGCCTCAAGAGCGGACGCCATCCGGGCCATCTTCCTGACTCCCTTCCCGCTAGGGGATGTCCGTCCAGCTGTCCACTGGATCTTCAGAGCCTTAAGCAGATGCCATCCGGGCCATCCTCCCGACTCCCCTCCGGCCAAAGGACATCTTACGGGTCATCCGCCCCACTCACGTCTTGTGAGGAGATGCCATCCGGGCCGTCTGCCCGACTCCCGTCCCGCCAGGGGCCGTCCATCCAGCTGTCCGCTGGATCTTCATAGCCTCAAGAGCGGACGCCATCTGGGCAGTCCGCCCGACTCCCATCCCCCTAGGGGATGTCCGTCCAGCTGTCCGCTGGATCTTCTGAGCCTCAAGCAGATGCCATCCGGGCAATCCGACCGACTCTTGTCCTGTGAGGGGGCACCATCTGAGCCGTCCACCCGACTCCCGTCCAGCCAAAGGACATCTTCCGGGTCGTCCGCCCCACTCACGTCTTGTGAGGAGATGCCATCCGGGCCGTCTGCCTGACTCCCGTCCCGCCAGGAACCGTCCATCCAGCTGTCCGCTGGATCTTCATAGCCTCGAGCGGACGCCATCCGGGCAGTCCGCCCGACTCGCATCCTGTGAGGGGGTGCCATCTGAGCGATCCATCCGACTCCCGTCCGGCCAAAGGGCAACATCTGTGCCGTCCGCCCAGCTCACCTCCTCTGAGGAGGTGCCATCCAGGCCCTCCACCCGATTCCCGTCCTGCCAAAGGACACGATCTGGCCTGTCCGCCCGACTCACGTCCTTTGAGGAGATGCCATCCTGGCCATCCAACTCATGTCCTGTAAGGGCTATTGGCTCGACCTCCAGGGGTGTCAGCTCAGACACTCAAAATTGCCTAGCTTTTACTTTCATAATTGCCCAGCCCTAGTAGTCACTTTAAGGAAGGAATAGAAACACATTTTACATACATGGTACCGTTACTTTTTGTTCATAGGATGCCCATCCCTGGCAGTGTCAACTGACTGTATGCTTAAAAACACTGAAAACAAGCTGCAAAAAGGGGAAAGATGCACTGAAATAGACCAAGCAAACAGACTTAGATCCATCTTTATAGAACCATGAAACCAGGTAAATCATTGCAACTTATAAAGGAAAATTGTGTGAAAAAATGTTTTCAATTTCATTGTTCACCACATTTGTTCTGTCTTAAGGGCTATGTAAGGGTATTTTGAATTGTAGCTTAGATAGAATACTGAATTGACATCATAGTCAGAATAGCAGTAAAACATTTTCAGTATATGTTCTGTCTTATGGATTAATACAAGATGATGGCTTGTAAGCCTAATGAAAATGAAAAATATTGGCTTTTAATAGTCATGTACCTTTTATAAAATTTTTACTTGACTGTGTTCATACAATATGAGCTGTTTAAAAAAAACCATCAACGAGACTAGCAGATTAAACAGCAAAACATGTCTTGTAGAGGCTTTGGAATCCATAATATTTACTTTTGGAAATAAAATATTTTCTACATTTATGACTGTCTTTAAAAGCATCATAAAAGTGCTGCTGTCACTGCTAACATAAAGCCTCTTCTTCTCTTTATGTCCTCTGCATTCTCTGCATCTTACCATAAAACCTCCTGGAGATAATTGTTTTCTGTCAAATTCATTAAGACTTTAAACTCCCACTGGTTTTCATGACCAAGCTGAGGAAATATATAGAAGATGAGTTTTAAACCCCCGTGTGTAAGAATTACCTCCACCTAGTGATGTGCTCAGTGAATGCAAGCAACTGAACAGTGTTTTCTGGCTTGTCGCCGTTATAACACGTCAATACTACTACGGAAGTCGCAGAGTAAATTGTCAGATTTAAACGGAAGATATATAAGTATTTATATAATATTTAAATAAATAAGTATTTGCTGGACTAACCTGTCCTGTGTCAAACATAAGGCTAACATAAACTTCATTGTTTCATGTAAGTTACTTACATTACCAGCAGAAAGCCTGCAAGCTCAGCGTCCGTCTTCAAGTTTGTGTCCCTCATGAATAGTTTCCATCTGGTAAACCCTCCACCGATGTAGATTCTTGTTTTCTCCTGGTTATTTCTTTTTATTTTCTGTGGTATGGTTTCCTCCCTCTCACTGGGCAAAGAGTACGGATGGTCCTCCATTGAAATTGAAAACTAGAATTCACGGTCCTCTATGCTGGTTGGTCGTTTCATGTCGTCACCAGCTAAAACGCGGAAAGCAAAAAAGTTTAACCCCTTTCGGCTAACGTATTCAAAGATGGCGATGGAACATGGCAGCCTCAGATGGGGGGGCGGTGCACCCTCTATCTATAAACAACGTATTCTAAGACCTCAATAAGATATGTCTTCATGAAAGCAGTGCTTGATTTTTATCAATAAAAAGCTGAATTTTTTACACACTGGGCCTTTAAGACTTTACTTCAATATCCACCATTCAATACTGCATGGAACACTAGGAGGCTGCAGGAATCTGTGATTGTGTGGGTGTGCATGGTTTGAGTGTGAAAACAAAGATTATAAGACAGCAACATATCTGATGAAGGGAACATGTGGCATCAGCAGGTGATCTCATTTTCAAGACAAAATCATGTACTTTTCTAATTTAAAATATATGGTAGATTCCAAAATAATACCCATATGCCACATATTTTATGAGCTGCTGTCTATTAGCTCTTACATTTCGAGACAAAATTAGTTTGCTCAGCTAACCAGAAATCTGGAAGAAAAAAATAAAAGCCATAAGACACCATGACAGAAACTACCCAGGAACATCTGCAGTGATAAACAGATGTGTCTACCATAAACATAAAAAACAAAACAAAAACAGAAACCATCTAATCTGTATGTGGATGAGACAAAAAAAATTGTAAAGGGTTAATGAAATTTACTGATTTCCTTGGTCACAGTTCATTATTCATAACCACATGTATGTTCAACAGAAATACAAATCTTGTGGCATATTGATGCATACAGTACTGTGCAAAAGTATTTATGCCTAACTTGTATGTGATAAAATAACTAAAAATAATAATTAGGACATAATAATAACTAAAATAATAATTAGGACCCCCAAACAATTAGAGAAGTATTTTGTCTACTTGTATTTGGGCAAAATCCAGGAAAATTGCAAGAAAATACATTTAAGTCTGTAGATGTAAAATGACAACATCTATTAGTTTTATTACTGTTGCTTTACCTCGTATTTTGCTTTTATCTGATTGCAGATGACTAAAGACAAGAAATGTATTTTTTATCATATCTTCAGATAAATTATTTAGCTTAAATGTTTATTCATATGAGTTAATTTTTTGTGTCATTTATCAGTAACTGTCATGATTTCTCTATTTCTGCCATGTTTCATGCCGCTCCTCTGCTCGGCCCCTCCTGCTCCTGTTGTCTACAAATTGCTGCCTAAGTAAACTCCAGCTCTGGATTGACGCAGTGCGAGATTGTATGTCCTATTTATTGTCACAGCATTCAAGGATTCCATGTCATTGTTCTTGAGTAAGTGACCTGTTTCTGCTTTTTGGTCATCGCCGCTGCCTGCTCCCTGTCCACACCTTGAGTTCCTCCTATTTTTGCTCTGAAACTCTCTTGATATACCCGGATTTGCCCTATTCCCTCACTCTGTGTTATTGTTATTCGGTTTCCAAATTATGGAGGGTTTTTTTTTTTTTTGGGGGGGGGGGGGGGGGGGGGTAAAATCCCTGGTAAATATACATACTCCTTTCCATTCCTGATATATCTCATTACTAAGGTCTGACTCTCCAAAGACAATTTCTTGGGAAACCCCCTCTGTTGAGTAATCATTTTCTTCCTGTTTACCCATTACTTCCAGTTTGTCCTCCTAATCACGCACCTTCCTGTCTGTTTCACAGCATCTGATCTTGAAGCTGTATACAAGAAGCAGCAGTCGATCTTCTTGCATATTCACAATGTTGTCATTAAAACTTGTTTAACCTTTCCTGGGTTATGGTCTGACCATATTTAAAGAGCAACTCAACCTACTTCCAGACTATTCAGCCACCTAAATTTCCGATTTGAAAAATGCAGAAAAAGGAAGCATTGTCTGGTTGACCGAGGGACACGCAGGGTGGGGGAGGGTTGGGCGGCCTCGAACATGCTACGGAGGTTATTTATACTCCACAGCGGCAGGATTGTAGTAGTAGCAATGCCCAATTCAATTTCGAGTGCAGTGTAAAGTTTTAAACTGAAGAGGGCACTCCACAGACATTCTTTAGTAGAAAATGTATTTTTTTAATCAAATGTAGACATGTAGACAGCACTGTTAGATACTCATTTATACCTTTTATCAACTATAAAAGTTGAATTGAGGGTGAATTGCACTTTCTTAAAGTAATACAGAAAAAAAATACAATAATATAGGATACAAGAGATCACATGTGTTTTTAATTCCAATAGGGGTTTGTATATACTTCACTGAAGAAGCACAAGTGGCAAGTGGAAAGTATGATTTAGTTAAAAAATATATATATTTACCACCTGCACCTTAAAATGAGCATCAGCACTCTGTTCCACTTCAGAGGTTTGGGACTCTTGTCCTCTATAAATGCCACAATCCTTTTGATTTTTAACTATTGTATTTTATTAGATTTCTTGACACTTGCCTTTCATGCAATACTCTGTCAACAAATATCAGTGTTGTGGATTTGTAGCCTAATAATTATTTGTTTGGCAGTTGCCTATAGGTTGGGTGCATAAGGAGAGCCTGACTCCTTAATAAGCTAATATCAGATTGTTAGACTCCTAATATTACTACATAAAGTGGAAAAATTATTGAATAAGATGTTTATATAAAAACATTTATTAACTTTCTTCATTAGAGTCAGAATCCACATATTACATTTCTTTTTGCAGCAGTAAGAAAAGTGTATTTTGTTTCAAATAAAAGAAAAAAAATTATATTACATATTCTTTTCTATTCTTGTGATACTGTCATATCATGGAACTTTGACTTAAGGTAACCACACCAAAACAATTAAATCTGTGCCGATGTCTGCATTTTAGTACCACTCAAACAATTCATGTAGCTGTTGCACATAGTGTCTTTGTATTGCTGAAAGCATTCACTAACGCCTCCAGATAATTGAAACTATCTCTTTCAATCAGTGTTTAAAAACCAGTGCAGAGGCATGTTGACTTATTGCAGAGATTGGAATTGTGGCCTCAACTAGTCATCACCATGCTGTGTTTTTGTTCTGCTCAGAAAGTAAACCAAGTTAAAGCCGCAGTCCGGAGAGAGCCACCTGCCCTCTCGCTCTGGTTCGATCCTCGGACTTAAAGGATATCCCCACTCTCTAGCCGCTACCGATTGAAGCGTAAAGTCCTCCACGGACTTTGGTAAAGAGAGAATCTGTTCCTTGTTCTAAGACTGTGCTGGACATGTGCTAGAATTTTCCTCGCTGCAATTTCTGTGTTTGATTGACGATCAAACTCTGCTTTTCCTTCATTTGTCTACCTGCACACACCTGAGGATCTCCCATCCGCCCACTTTTTTCTCTCTCCCCTTTTTGTTTCTGCGTCGCATGTTTCTTTCTGCCCTGAAAGGAGTTTTACTTTGCCGCAGTCAAGAACCGGACGGACTCTAGT
Organism: Apricaphanius iberus; assembly: GCA_028564705.1. Classification (NCBI taxonomy): domain Eukaryota; kingdom Metazoa; phylum Chordata; class Actinopteri; order Cyprinodontiformes; family Aphaniidae; genus Apricaphanius; species Apricaphanius iberus. The sequence goes on along the minus strand of JAPXFQ010000708.1, from coordinate 499,109 downwards.
AAGACCAATCCAATATCATTTAACTTTGGGTGGAGCCAACTAGATATTCATTCTTGTTATTATTATTATTATCAATATTTTGTGTATGTTTGTGTTTTCTTTTTAATGGGTGAACTTGAGTTGTGATTGCACGATTGTGTTGAAACAGTTATTAATTAGTAGACAAGGAGTGTTTGGAAGGATTGAATGTTACTGCCATTTGAGCTCTGGCCCTGAACAGCTGATTGGAGGGTTTCCCTGAGTGGCAGTTGAGAGCTGAATGCCCTTTATGTTAATCTTTTTGCTCAACCTATTCATGTTTCTTTGTTAGCCGAAGGTTAGCTCTTTTGATAAGCGCCACGCGGTCTCTTTGTTCAAGAAAACCACAAGGCGTTTTGCCCAGATTGAAAAATAAGTCATCAAACTTCCCCCTTGTTTCGGCGTTCGCCTGCCTGCAGACGTATCTCTCAACTACGCATGCGTGCGTGATTCGACGTATGTACATTTGGAAACCCCAATGATGTGGTCTCTGATGTCCCCACTGTCCGCCATCTTGTTTACGTTGCGTTAGCCCGTAGCATAGCCATTAGCCGAACCAGATTAGCTGGTTCGGAATTTGCTGTTTTATTTTGTGTGGTGATTAGTCATAAATTGGTTAAACTGAATCAAACATCTGCTTCTTTTATTGGTGTGTGTTTGAATCATTGCAAAGAATTCATTCCTTCAGACAAGGTCTTTGGTAAATTAACTGATAAGTTAACTAGCTACAAGCGCTGTCTAATATATATGCCAGATATAGATAGATACTTTATTCATATATATATATATATATATATATATATATATATATATATATATACATACATATACATATATATATTCGTTTGAGGAAAAACTGACTGCTGCCTCGTTAATAATTTGAAGCAACAACTCCATTAATAATTTATGAAATATTAATGTAATATTCCTAAAATAACCAGATAGACCTTTATCAATTTTAATTTATCATTACCACCCCCACACCCCCTAACCCGGCATGGCATAATCTTCTGTGAAAACCACCTGATAGCAGCAAATTGCCGCCACAGGGGGACCACTTATGAATGACAAAAATGCTCCCACTGATGGTGGCATTGTCTTTTGAAACAGGCTTATGTGTGGTTTAAAAGGGTTCACTGTGTTGTGACAGTCCTGCTGTGGAATTTCCTGCAGTTTAGCTGGTGATCGAAATGTGTGTGCTAAAATGTCAGATGGGTAGGAAGGCGATGCTGGTGTACTATTTATTGAAGGCAATGGATCTTCTTATGCCAATGAAACACAAGGCAGATCTACAATAATCCAATGTGGATGTTAGCATAGAGTGTAAATTTGTATTTTCCTATTTTTCCTTTAACTATCTATTTTAAATACTCCTTACACAGCAGGAAACATCTATGGATGTGAATGAAATCAGTGTTTTGTCGAATGCTATTGACCAACATGTTTTGTTTTTTAGATTTACCACACTGGCAGTAAAATATAAATGACCCTGCAAGGCTGTTGTTGGTGGTATCGTAGCCTGCAGTTCATATGCATTTGTCTAAGTTTAATTGTATACTGAAACTATTGATATGAATAAGGGAATATTTGAATATGCGTCTCCCTGATTGCATTCCCTGTAATTTAGGTCTGACAGACAGATCCTGTATCCCCTTCCTCTCAGACTAATGGTCTGCCACATGAAAACACACAAAGAGCCGATCACATCTTTTATTAGTGGCAGGTTTTTGCTCTCCGGTGGGAAATGTTGTTTTCCTGTCAAGCCAATCCCTCTCGCCCGAGCTTATATTTGTGGAGACAGCTCCCAATTAAACACAGCAGCCAATGACACATATCAAAATAATACGTGCCAGGAATTGGCTGAAATGGAGAAACTTGAAGCTAAATCTTTAATTTCACCCTGTGATGTGGATAAATGGAGGCAGGGTTACCTCAGTAGTCTGTATCCAAAGACAATTATCCACAGCAACAGATTCATATCCTTTTATATAGATACTGTACATAGCGGGATTAAGGTTGTAATGGAGAGATCGGAATTAATTTATTACAAAACAGGAGCATGGATGTGGTACACATTAACCATATTGCGCCCTGTCACGAAAATTAGAGTAATTCATGCTGCAGCACCTCATAAGGAGTCTGTCAATGAGGCTCAACCATTCTTCAGATTTCCTTTTTCATCAGCATCAAACATAGACCCTCGAGCGCCTCTGTTTCATGAGTAAATAAATTCTTAATGCCTAAATGTAGCACCGCAGTGCAGCTTTGAAACAGAACAAACAGAACCGAGCTGGCTTTGAACAATTTGTACCAGGGAACATGAGAAACAAATGAAACAAAGTAAAAATGAGGGGAATTTTTTTTGAAAACTTCAAAATATGATACTTAATCTATTTTTTTTTAGAAGAACTGATTCTTAATTCAGGACATCTAATTGTAACCAAGACTGTTCACTGTGTTTGCTGAGGGATAGAATACAAAAAAAAATATTATGTGGTCCAAACTGTCAGGTGCATAGCCACAGACAAATATGGATTTAATAGAAAAAGGTACAGCTGCATGAATACTCATATACAGTGATAGTATGAGTAAACATCGAGCTAACAAGCACTGTTTCTGACAAATAATCCATGACCTTAAAGGGGTTGATTTGTTCATTAACCTTCTTAGAAAAAAACAAAAAACAATTTCCTATGAGTAAAACCCTCAAAGCCTTGATGAACTTTCAGCTCTTCAACTTCAAAAACTGGTGTTCAAATTCTGAACTCAAACTTACCTACGTAACCTTTATGGGGTAGTTTAATTCGAGGTTTATACAAAGTCATAATGCTGCTAAAATGGTTATAAATTGTAAAGCTACTTGCTTAAGTTGGGTACAATGGCCTGCAAATCGAGAAAGTGGAAGGAAAATCATAATAAATCAAAAATGCTAACTTTTCTTTTCCTGGCTTGATTACATGCTGAACCCCCTTGCAGGGCCGAGTCAGAAAATAACAGATTACCCTCTTGCTCTGCATGAATAATGAGAACTTGTGAAAAATAATTTGGATTTTATTTGAATAATGTATTTCATAATCAGAACTGGAACAAGAACACTGGAGGGACATATTGTATATATTATTACAACCAAGGAAATTTGCCAGCAGTGGTGAAATGGTAAATCAAAAGTAGAATATTTATCTGGACTACTAAGCAGCCTCAGCATGAAAATACTATATTGCTGGTCTCACTAATGCATAATTACAGCTCAGTAACATTATATCGAAAGCTGTCTGATTACCGCATTTAATTTTTTCTTAGTTGCTGGAAAATATTTCTGATTTCTTATTAATCCAAAGCCATCCTGCAACTATCAATGTAAAAAACATACTCCTTTTCCAAATGTGTATGTTTAAATGCCGTTGCGTTCTTATTTTTTCAAATCATTTTCCTTGTTTTTAACATATGAATTATGTGTGTTTTTTCATCTTTTTGTTTTATTTGCAGATATTTTAACATGTATTTTCATGTTGTACCTAAAAGATGCTCTACTACTCCTGATCATTTCTCCCACACTTTTGCAGTTCTCAAATTCTCAGTTCTAGAAAAAAATCACTTGTCCAAGGCTATTTTGTACTGTCTATTCAGTTCTTAATTGTGTGATGTTGAAAATTTTGTCGCCTTATTTTTCTGTAATTTACTCAGTCTAATGTAAGAGAACGTGGTTAAAGGGCTTCAGTAAATAATAACAAGTAGCAGAAGGTGTATTTCTTTAGGGTCATGTTCTCTTATATTTCATCAAAGTCAACAGGTTCAAAAGGAAATTAGAGCACTATCAATGGATATTGGCATACATAACTTCTGGGAAATAATAGTATACCAATAAACTGAATACATCTGAGCATTTTTAACATTTATTATAATAATTCATTAAAAACCGGGCAATAAATAATATCATCAACAAAAAGAAACATCTTTATGCAGAATGATTAAGTAGACCAGATTCTAATTGTTGCTACATATTCTCAGTTATATTTGAGACAGGACTTTGACTAAGACTTTTTATTCCAAGTACCACCTGAAAAAGTAGTTCCACCTAATATAAAAACTGTGTTATCTGTATTTGTTTCAAACAACACAAAGAAGAGTTCAAGTTAAGAAAAAAATCTTATTGTTGGCTTCTGCATTTTTGTTGTGGTAAGTATAACATCCTAAACTCTGCCATACCACTCAGCTTGGAACCTCTAACCTGAGGCTTGGAGTCCACCACAAAAAGGCTCTGCTCTCTGATCTTGCTAAAAAAACTTTAACATAAGGCTGATTACAAATGTCATGGTTATGATGACACCTAAATAGAATGTTGAGTTCAGACAACTGAAAATAAGCCAAATGAGAAGGATGTGCATGTCTTTTTGAAGACGGTCCTATGATCTCTGGGTCAATTGATATCAGCTTCACTTTCAGGTTTGCTTCATCATAGATTCGGGTTCTGATGAAAAGTAAAGAAAGCCTTTACTGGTACAAATATGTAGTTGTAAACGGTAGAAGAAAGCTTACTGCCAGCAACGTGGAATGAAGCAGAGAAATTCTTGATACCTTGGAAATTCGTCAAACAACACATGTGGAAAAAAATAATAGGTATGTGGTTTGCGAGGAGCATTTCACACAATAGGACTGCAATGAAAAAATGCAATATTTAACCAGGAAGATACTGCGACTGAACAACACAGCAGTCAAATCTATTTTTTTTGTACAGACACAGAACGAAGTGAATCATCAGTGATAGTAGCACGTTATTTCTATTATAACCATATTTTCATTGACTAATCTAACGTGTTACTATTTCCATACCAGTAATCAAACTAAAGTTACTTTCAAAGCACTGTGCGTTACTATTTTTGTAATTTTCTTAAGTAAAATTATATATTTGTACAACGCCGGAAAAAGCAGTAGAAAAACAAGCAACAATAGTGGTAAATATGGTCTTACATACCTTCTACAGCACTGCTACCATTTTTTTCTGTGGTAATATGAAAATGAAATGGCTGATTATCTTCTCTATGGTTGTCGTGTTTGTTTTCTTCATCCCCTACAAATCAGGCACTCTATCCGGTCTGAGTTCTGTAATCTGCCCTCTAGTGGAACTCTCCAGAAAAGTCTGTCCAGTGCGCAAGCAAGTACGTACCCAAGACGCAGCCTATTGCTGGTGTCAATGCGAGGTTACGGAATGTTAAAAAGCAAGTATATTTCCGGCCTTACTGTTGAAATGCACTTCCAATAAAGTGAGTATTGGCAAAACCGGTTATTGTTTTATGCTGAGGCAGTGGGAAGTGTTATTGGCAGCTGCTGAAAGTAACTGATTAAAGAGACCTTTATTGTCCCATGAGGGGAAATTCATTCCAGTACAGTGAGATCAAAAGTAGAGAAACAAACAACATAATTACAAAGACAGAAACAGGCCATCTGTGGTATTGCAGCCAGCGTCAGGCGGCGCACCATATGCAGAATGAGAGGATTAACATCTGGTTGGTTCATGAGGGAGAGAAAGAAAGATTCGTCTTTGTCCTGTACCCACTATGGGTAGGCTACATCACCCAGACAATAGAAAGAAAAAAAAACTCACACATTAAAGCCACATACTTAGACATTCACAATAAGAAACAGTAGGTTGGGGGGGTGTGCATGTGTAATGGTGCATTCAGACCAAGCGTCACTTGCGGCAAGATTACATGTAAAGTCTATTGTAGAGTACGTCAGAGGTCCGTCCAAGTCTCTGCGATGCGTTGTGTACGTTGGCTCCATCAACTTCATTTGCGTTACATACGGAAACGCAGAAGTTCAGCTAGTTTAACTTTTGACGGACCCAACGCAGTTAACGCAGTGCGGGAACCAATCAGAGCGTCTCACTGTAGTTATGTCACTATACACATATCTTGAATGAAGCGCGGCCCCAGTGAAAACATTTTCAACAAACGCAGATTTCAAAAATCAGAAATAACACTTACCGAAGACAGATGGATAGGCGCTCCTAAGGAGGAACAGAGCACCTGTAATTGGTGTCCTGGTAGGATTTTAAGCTCCGATGTGGCAGAGGAGGTCGTAAAATTGGGCGCGGGACAGACGGAAGTAGAACTGAAAGGGAACCTCATCCATAAGCAGCTCCTGGAACAAATGGTTAAACTCCCGAAACTCAGAACACATCTGAAGAATGAACGCTGATGCACCCGATGTCAACGTTGTCTAGCTTTATCTAGCAAATACAGCCAAGCCACTCTCTCATTACAATCCACCCTAGTTCAGAATGTGCGGCAACATAGGAAACCCCGCCCATGCGTTGTTTTTTCCTCAGAAGCAGGCTATTGAAGCCAAAAAGTAAATACGTCAAAATTCATCCGTTGAATGCTTTGCCTGATGCAGACCAACTGTGCCGTGTGTGCACGGCACAGTAGGGAAGGAGAAATATAAAAAATGTCTGTCTTTATTGAGTGTCAGAAGAAGTAAGGTGTAATCTAACGTAGTTCCTTTTAATATAAAGTAATTGGTAAAGTAACTAAATTACTTTGAAAGTTGTAATCTGTAGTCAGTAATCATATTACTCTTTTAAAGGAACTGTGGCAACACTGATCATCAGTGACTGTAAGTAGTGTTTTATTTACTCTGATTTCTTTGGCTTTGCTGGGCAAGCACAAATTACTACAATGGTGATGTGTGGCTGAATTTGTAACATTTAATCGTAATGACCGTAAACTGAGTTTTTTTAGTATTTTTTGTTGGTAACTTATACTTTTTTGACACATTTGGAATTTACAAATATTCAAGTAATCACTGCCATCACGGAAGTTGATTCCACAGAACAAAAATAAAAGGTTGTGAATAAAAATTAAAACAATGTGACATATGAGGGGTCAGTCTCTCAATAACATATTAGCACATCTCTAGCAGTCTTAAGATTTAGTGGTGTCTCAATATTCATTTCTTCATTTAAGGAAGTCCAAGTCTATTAAGTTTCTATTATTTTCTACTCAGTCCATTTCCTCCATAATCAATCACATTTCTCTATTTACACTTCTCCCTTACTCTAATTTCAAAATATAATTTAAGCTTTCTATAGGATACATTTTCTCCACTACATCCAGGCACTGTTCTTTTGTAGGTGGTTCGGGTTTATTCCATGCTCTTGTTATTGCCTTCTTGCTGGATGCCAGCAAAACCTGGATCAGATATCTGTCTCCCCCTCGTATGACTTCCTCTGTCAAATTCCCTAGATAAAGAACCAGGCCTATCTTAGGTACTTTGTATCCCACAATATTTTTTTAACACTTCACATACTTCTTTCCAATAGCCGTTCGTCTTTGGGCAATTCTAAAATATATGTGTGTGATCCACATTGACAGGACCAAACTGCCTGCAACAAGCATTGTGGTCTGGTGCATACAGTGCCTTCCTTTCAGTTTTGGAGTAATACAATATCTGATAATGTTTTTCAAATTAAACTCTCTCCACATCTTTGAGGCAGTGATTGAATGCTCGATCTCAGGCACATCCACCCATTCTTCCTACATCATCTACATCCCTAATTCCTTATCCCATTTTCTTTTACATATAAAGTGGAGTTACCCCTGTTCAATGCCTGATACATGGTTGAAATAATCTTGACCTTTCCCCTTTATATGTATTAATTGGTATTTGAATCACTTTACTCTGTTCCCTGGTCTTGTCAGTTTTTATTTATTTTGCATAGTAGTCTCTCACTTGTATGTACCTATAATAGTCTCCTCCCTCTAAAATAAATCTGTCCTTAAGATGCTCATAATCTTGTATTTCACCTTTTGTCCACAATTTTACATATTGCCATAATGCACCTCCTCTCCTATCTCTTGTAGCTCTGACCTGGATGCTGGATCTTGTGCATACCTTGCTAAAAGTCTGTTCATGTTCATAATCCCCTTTAATGTGCTACCCATCTCAAAAATGTATCATTAACATAGTTAATTATTATATCAATTTGAAAATATTGATCATAATTATTCATGGTTATGTGAAAACCAAAAAGTATTGTACTTGCTGTTGCACAGCAAAACCTTTTCTAAAAAAGCAAAGAATGGTCACCTTCCTGCTGTATTCAAAAGTCTGTCAGTGACTGGCCCCTAAATACAGACTTTAGTGTTTCATCTTGAGACAGTCCTATCAAGCTTTCTTGCACACTGAAAGTCAATTTTTACTCTTCGTCAGAGGTGTTGATGTTGAACGGGTTTCTAATCCAGTTGTTTGGTTCGACCGTTACAGGGACATATTCTCAGAAAAGTAGTCTAAGGGAATTGAGGTGTGCAATTATGTTGTCCCTGACTCAATCATTAGGAGTTAGACTGTTGTTCGACAGAAAACTCTCCAAAGCAGGGAACTGGGCAACATTACCTGCCTTGGTTTTGATTTAAGATGACTCAAATCTCTTTTTAGCAAAGCGTTTGTTTTGTGCTTTATATCACTTTATATCAAAAATGTTCACAAAAAGTCATTGTAGTCCGAGTTGGAGCTCTATTAAATAAGAGAAAATGTCAGACACGTATGCAAGTTGACTAAAGGCTAGTTTATACCACTCCGTCAGCAAGTTTGCACCCAGACGCAGATGTATTGATGGAGACTTTTTCATTTCCAGTCCTGTGTTGAGTTTTCTGTGTTACAAAGCAATTTTCCACGCAGGACAGCAGGGGGTGCTAGCTTCTAATGTTGGGTCTGCCTACCGTTACAGTTTTGTTTCTGGTCAACTGGAGTTTTAATTTCTTCAGCTTGAGAACACATTCCCCCCTCAAGGAGCAATGGGCGACAGAAAGTACGATTTGATTAAGCTGTAAGCTGTAATTAAGCATTATTTAATGTAATTAAATACTCTAAAATGCATGTAAAATATTATATTAGTTAAATTGGCCTTTTAATATAGAGCTTATAGTGTCAAAACGCTGCACTGACTTCTGATTACAGCGATTGTAGAGCCCGCTCTATTGAAATGATCTCTGGCTGTTGTTGATCTTACCAGTCACAGGCTTACGCTCTCCATTGATGGATAGTTGGAGAATGGGGCTCAACTCCTCCTTGTGTAGGTGACAGAGAGCCCTAGTGATGACTGATAATGGTGGTACATCAATCAGCTTTGACATAGAGAAGTATAGACTACGCCAGCCAAATAGTGTGCGAACCACTAAGGAGAGTCCACCACGGGCGAAAATGTGGGACCTAAACCATCCCCATTTTAGCCATTTTCAGAATGGTTGTTGAACCTCCGCCCCAATTCCCAAGTCTTTTTTTAGCTTTTGAAGCTATTCTTCCAGCGCTGCCCTACATTTGGGTCATTGTCATATATTTGTTATAACCATGAGTGAATTATCAATCAGTCCATCCATCTATCCGTCGTGTGTACCTGCTTCTTCTTGAGGGGTTGCAGAGGGGATGGTGCCTGTCTCCAGCGGTCGTAAGGCAAGACACAAGGAACATAGATTGCCAGTCCATCACAGGCAACACTCACGAGACACACAAACTTCCACAAACACACACAAACAAGGGTAATTTTAGAGAGGCGTTTTAACCTTACACTCATTTTTGTGGTTATATAAAGTGCTTTGAGATGACATCTGTCATGAATCTGTGCTATATAAACAATATGAATTGAACTGAATTAGTGTGTGGGTGGAAGCCAGAGTACTGGAAATAAACCATGCATGCATTTGAACCAAATGCCTTATAGGAGCAATGTTACTAACTACTGATAATAACTAATGCTACTGCCAACCTGCAGGCATACAGCGTTATACACTGAATACGTGTAAAATATTGGCAGTGGCAGTGAATATTTCTTTAAATATTTAATTCTATGATGGTAGCAGTCTTTTCTTTGCTACAGATGTCCATGAACACGTATCCTTATCAAGGCAACAAAATTACAGAAATTTTAAGTGTGGTGTATTTGCTTTTCCTATTCTGCAGGGAAAGATCATGTATGAGTAATTTCAGAAGATTTTCTGGCATTATTTTCCACCTATAAATCCAAAAGGATCCCTCATTCAATCACTCCATACATTTTTTCTGAACAGTCTCTTCTGGATGAGGTTCTTATCAATCTTGAGCCGTATGACAACCAGGTTGTCATGCAGTATGAAAAATGTAAAAGTATCATTGTGTGGCAGCAAAGTGGGAGGTTAGGTTCTCAGGCAGCCCAATTCCAATAACTGACAATGTAACCTTGGGAATTTCACCTAAGGAATAAATTATATATTTTACCTTGTCCATTCTGCAGGCTGAAAAAGGCACTTTATTAATTTGATTTAGGAAGATGAGTGTTCCTGTTCACTTTGTGAAAAGCAAAAATCTTTATACATTTTATACAACATAAACTTGCATAAGCTGCACAGGGCCACAGTAGTTAGTACTTTTGCCTGGCAGTAAGAAGATTATGGATTTAAAGGGGCTATATCATAAAAAATCAAGTTTATGGAGTCTTCAACCATCTGGTAATGCAATTTTCTCATAAAAAACCAACCAGAGTGGTTTTTGGCTTAATTCACGCATGTCTGAGTAATCCTCCTGAATAATGCCGTCTGAGCAGCTGCCCCTCCCGATCTTAGAAATCGACTGAGTGTTCAACCAGTGACATCACTGGTTGAAAGTTGAGTGCTAGAGGTGTCTGCACCGCATATGCAGGCAGAGCGGCTTACCCCTGGTAGATTTTCAAGCACATCCTCCTCCTTTTCACAGTTCATGGCAGCTTCGTTTTTTGGGATCTTAAATACTTTTTTCTTTGTATTTTTTACTTTCTCTGTGAAAACGCCTGTTTGGCTGCATGGATTACAGGATTTTATTCTACATTCCTAAACAACAGCTGCTGGATCAAAGAACAGAGATGCCTGATAGACAGAGAAGTAAGTGCTAATGCTAATGTTGGTTAGCCATTTATCAAGCTGCTTATGTGATCTTATAACAGCATTGTGTGATTAATTAATTGATCTGTACCATATCAGAATGTACACTAAACAGTTGCAAACAACACCCATGGCTTTTTTTATATACTGGGTTGGAAATATTTGCTTAGTGGATGCAGCTGTGTTGGTTTGGGCTATGTCTAAAGCCTGGAGTTTTAGCAACTGAGATAGGCTTTATTGACTCTGTTTTTTACAAAAAAATAAAATAAAATAAACCAAATGTCTGAGCCCTTAATATAACAGAATTTCATTGTGGTGCTTTTTATTTCTCAAATTCTTGTGAGAATACTGTTTGTTATGAAGCTTAGCGCTGTTTTTTTCAGTGTGATCTTCTCCTGACTCAGAAGCGCAGCAGAGCGGGGGAGGGGAGTGTAGCAGGGGGTGCAGGAGGCGGGTTTAAAGAGAAACAAGCCGTTTCACTTCGTTGTCTAACATTAACTACAGGATACAAGTTTAATTTCAGGACAAGTTAATACTGTATAACACCAATGATAACATTTGATCATATCTATACGTCTATCCCAAAAGTTGAAAGCTGTAAAACAGCATGATATAGTCCCTTTAAATCCCAGTAGTATACCTTTCTACATGGAGTTTGTATGTTCTACCCATGCATGTGTAGCTTCTCTACATGTATTCAAGTGTCCTTCCTGAAAACAATTGAGGGAATAGTTATCTAACATTGGTCTGAGATGAATCAAGGTCTTGAGTTTTTGCACTTTCAGTGGTGAAATGTTTGAGGGGTTTGTTATATCTACACCATGTTTCAAGGCACTAATCACCATCCCAGTGAAATCAAGCTGTGGGATCTCTTTTATAAAAACCTTGCCTATAAACTTTAATAAAACTGTACTCAAACTCAGCAACTTTTTTTTTTATATGCCTGGTAAATTCCTGATCCATCAATCTTGGAGTACACAGTCCTCTTCATAAATCAAACTAAATCAAACTGTTTTTGGATCATATCCCGCCTCCTACACACCCACTTGTTGCCATAAATGGTCAATGCAAAGTTGTCACTGGTGTGACCAACTACCAAAGGACAGGAATATAAGTGACCCAACTGGTGTCACTTCTATTACTAACTGCTTTCAAACTTACAATGATGTATGGACTGTTTGATGTTGACCCCTATGTGATTGTGGGGCTTTTGATGATGAACAGTTTCTCATTATCCTTGCCCCCGTCATGTATTAGGATATCATGCTTTAAACTGTCACCTCGACAAGGCTCCAATTTGACCTTCTCAGTCTTTACCTTCACTTTCACTTTTTTTCCTCGAAGGGAACATGTTAATTCTAGAATTGCGCGGCTTGGGGTAGCTACATGTTGGAGTGGCTCTGTTAAACACATATTGACTTTTGTTTTTTTTGGACATTGCTTCCCCCTTTTTCTTAGGGAAGAATTGCATTTTTTGGACCTATGTGCTTTGTTGGTTTTTGTCCTGTTAAGTTGGAGGGGTTTTGCTGTTGATTTTCCACTTTTTGCTCATTTGTTATGATGCATAACCATGGCAACAAGATGGTTTACAGCAGGTGCAGCTGATTAATATTGCAAAACCGGAAATAATACCTCAACTGAAGCCGCACTCCCTGATGAGTTGAGAAGGAGGAGGCGTGGATGCAGAGCAGGAGTGCAAAGAAGACAGAGGAAGAGGAAATTCAAACCAACTCTTCCATCAATAATAATGGGAAATGTGAGATCACTAGCTAACAAGATGGATGAACTCCAAGCCCTGACAAGGACTCAGCCTGAGTATCGGAAATGCAATGTTATGTGCTTCAGTGAGACATGGCTACAGGATTATATCCCCGACTCCAACGTCTCTCTGCCCGGCTTTCTGACTGTACGAGCAGACAGAGATCTGAAGAGGAGCGGGAAAAGAAAAGGTGGAGGAGTAGGAGTGCTTGTTAACTACAGATGGTGTCATCCAGGACATGTTACTGTGAAGTGTTTTCTCTGCAGCCCAAATATTGAACTCTTTTCAGTAAGCTTACATCCATATTATTTACCAAGAGAGTTCACAAATGTTATTTTGGCAGTTTACAATCCACCTTCAGCCGTTGCTGACCATGCATGTGATGTCATCAGTTCTGTTGTTGCTAAGCTACAGACCCAGCACCCCAATGCATTTGTGGCAATATCTGGTGATTTTAATCATGCCTCACTCTCTTCTACACTTCCAACATTTATACAGTTTGTCAGATGCTCCATAAGAGAAAACAACACCTTGGATTTGTTTTATGCAAATGTAAAGGATGCTTATATGTCCAAACAAAGACCTCCTTGGAGACAATCAGGTCATAATCTTGTCTTTCTCTGCTCTGACTATAAACCACTTGTTCAGAGGCAACATCCAACAAAGAGTACTGTTAGAAAATGGTCACATGAAGCTGAAGAAGCCCTGCAGGGTTGTTTTGAGTCCACAAACTGGACAACTCTTTGCCAGCCACATGGAGAGGACATCAATGCCATGACTGAGTGTGTGACTGACTACATAAACTTCTGTGTGAACAACATCATCCCCTTCAGAACAGTGAGATGCTTCCATAATAACAAACCCTGGATCACCAGTGAGATGAAGGAACTGCTGAACAAGAAAAAAAGAGCCTTCACAGAGGGATATAGGGAGTTATTACGGAGTTTACAGAAGCAACTAAATGTCAAGATCAGAGACAGCAAAGAAGCTTACAGGAAGAAGCTGGAGAAAAAAAAACTACAGAAGAACAATATAAGAGATGTCTGGTCTGGAATGAAAAAGATCACAAGCTTTAAGCACAGGAAGGACTGAATAGATGGAAGTCTTGATAGAGCCAATGAACTGAACAGATTCTTCAATAAGTTCAGTTCAGGAACAAGCTCAGCATCCACCTCTCCTGTTTCCAGCCAAAGACACATCCCCCTATCCTCTGACCCACACCTGTCCTGTCACACCTCAGATATTTTATCTTCCACCTTAGTCATGAACTCTGCTACTTCCAAAACTTTGTCTTCAAACAAGTCAGGAGATGCTGCTACTCCCTTTATCTTACTCTCCCATCTGTCTGTCTCTAGAAGTCAGGTTAGGAGGCAGTTGGAGAAACTGAACCGGAACACGGCTGGAGGTCCAAATAGTGTCAGCCCCAGAGTCCTAAAGACCTGTGCAGAGCTGCTCTGTGGGATTCTGCAGCACCTCTTCAACCTTAGCCTGACCCAGGAGAAGGTTTCAGTGTTGTGGAAGACATACATTGCTTTGTTTCAGTCCCGAAGAAAACTCACCCATCAGTCATCAATGACTAATGACCTGTTGCCCTGACATCCCACATCATGAAGGTCTTGAAGAGACTCCTGTTGTCCCACCTGAGTAAACAAACTAGAACCTATCAGGACTCCCTGCAGTTTGGTTATCGCCATGGTTTTTGCATTGAAGATGCCATCGTCAACCTACTTTAACCAACTCACTGTCATCTGGACAAAGCAGGAAGCACTGTGAGGATCATGTTCTCTGATTTCTCCACTGCCTTCAACACAATTCAGCCTGATTTGCTTAGTCATAAACTCCTGAAACAGGTGGAGGGCTCAATAACCAGATGGATCAAAGACTACATGACAAACATACCACAGTTTGTCAGACTGAAGGATTGTGTATCAAACCAGCTGGTCAGCAGCACAGGAGCAACACAAGGGACTGTACTTTCACCATTCCTTTTCACTCTGTACACCCCAGACTTCCAGTCTAAGACGGAGACTTGCATCTGCAGAAATACTGTACATAGACGACTCTGCAATTGTTGGGTGTATCAGAGATGGTAAAGGAGCTGAATGCAGAGAGCTGGTGGACTGCTTTGTGGCATGGTGTGGAAACAATCATCTTACCTTGAATGTGAACAAAACAAAGGAGATGGTTGTAGATTTCAGAAGAAACAGGGATAAGTCAAAGACTGTCTCTATCAACGGAGAAGAAGTGGAGGTGGTTGAGGAGTACAGATGCCTCAGAGTTCACCTGGACAACAGACTGGACTGGAGAATCAACAGTGAAACCATCTACAAAGGGGGACAGAGCAGACTGTACTTTTTGAGGAGGCTGAGGTCCTTCAAGTTGCAGCAATACGTTGCAAATCTTCTACAAGTCTGTGGTCGAGAGTGTTATTTCTTCACCCATCATCTGTTGGGGTAGCAGCATCAGAGCTGCTCTTAAAACGGCTCAACAACCTGATGAAGAAGGCTAGTTCTGTTCTGGGGACACTTGTGGAAAAACTGGAGATAATAAGGCAAAGAAGGATTCTTCATAAAATTAAAAAAGATTATGGAAAACCCTGAGCATCCTCTTCATGAGACTATCCTACAGCAACAGAGTATCGTCAGTTGGAGGCTTCTTCAGTTTCGCTGCAACACAGACCGTTACAGGAAATCCTTTTTCCCCACAGGCATCATACAACAACTCCTTGAAAAATCAAGGGAATTAGCAATGAGCTACAACAACACTTAATTTCCCTCTGGGATCAATTAAATATTTTTGAATTTTTTTTTAAATGTTAAGTGCCACTCAAAACCAATTAAGCTGTAGAAGTTGGACATTACAAGGGTTTAAAATACACAGTATGAACTGGCCTAAGATGAGCTTGCTTTGCTAACACAACACGTTTAAATCCCGAATGGAGATATCTTCTGTTATCTATTTAGAGAGATGAGTTCTGTGTGATTATATTAGGAGAGCTTTGTGATACTTAAAATCAATATACTTAAAGGGGTCAATACAAGGACAAACTGTTTGAAGCAAACTTGTGGAAAGAAAAAAATTATGAAACAGACTTCTGTGAAAAATGAAGTTATTGACATGTATCAGTCTAGAAAGTTGTACAAAGCCATTTTCAATTTGGACTTCATAGAACCACATCCAGAACATTAGCTACAAATGGGGAAACATAAAAGATTGGAGTACCTTCCTAATAGTAATTGTGATGACATCTCAACACTTCTCACAGAGCACATCAGTGACTCATCCAGCAGGTTACAAAATAATTCAGGAAAACATAAAGCACTGCAGGCCTCACTTGTATCAGTTATGGTCAAGTTCATGATTAAAAAAATGAAAATGTTATAACATTTTTGAAAATTTTGCATCCGGTTGTATCAGATGTAAACTCCTTGATAGTACAACCAATTCTTAGGTTTAGTGATCAACCGTATTCTCAGATAGACCCAAGATGGTTTCGATAACATGTTATGCTTTGTTTTTACACAGGTAATAATTGTTTGATATTGACATCTGCTTGACTTTTAATACATTGTTTGCTTGCATCTGTTTAAAATCAAACATACAGATAATTATTTTTGCTTTGAGTAGATGTTGTAGACATATTCTTAAACTATACCCATAGCAATGACAGAGAAGAAAACAAAACATTCACCAAAAAAAGAAAAATCACTATCAAACATTAAAAACTCTAAAGCTCAAATAATACCTACATTACAGCCACAACCATGAATGAGTTAAAAAGTATATGCTGTGGATTCAGAGCATAAGTGTAGAGGAGTAAGGGAAGCAGAAAGTCAAACCATCTCTTCAAACATAATGAGAAATTTAAAAACTGTGCCAAACAAATTAGGTAATCTCCAAGTCCTACTAGTGATTGGGTAGTGTAGCAAACAGGGAGAAAAACTGGGGGGAATGTGGCTTTTGCCTGGTTCGCACTGCAGGAATTTTAGGCCGATATCTGCCTTGATTCTCCCTTTCCTACAATCCCCGAGTATCAAGATGGCTATTAAGATAATCCTAAAAGATATTCCTACCATGTGTGGTGTGTTCAGAATGCTCTGTCCTGTTTAGAAATACCTTGGGACAGCTCCGGTAACAAATCAGGGATATTCAACATGTTAGATAGTCTTGGCCATCTTGCACCGTGTGTGGTGTGTTGCAAGGACACATGAGCATTGAGCCTGTTCAATGTGACGTATAGCAAATCAGAAAGTGAGATAAAAGAAGGGTCTTTTAATATGTCTAAATGTTAGCTCACTTGACAACAGTTCGCAAATGCATAGTAACAAATATCACTCAGAGCAAAGTGGGAAAAGATGTTCCCTCGTGGAAAGAAAAAAACAAACAAAAAACACAATTCACCTGGCTCCATATCTTTGGATATTGAGTAGATCACGTGCTCCTGCTGTGTCCATTCCTTTATCCAACACCAGGAAATCATTTATTCTCTGTTAAAACCAGTCCA
This sequence comes from Apricaphanius iberus, assembly GCA_028564705.1. Classification (NCBI taxonomy): domain Eukaryota; kingdom Metazoa; phylum Chordata; class Actinopteri; order Cyprinodontiformes; family Aphaniidae; genus Apricaphanius; species Apricaphanius iberus. Next base: position 481,939 of record JAPXFQ010000708.1, on the reverse strand, counting down.
CAAATTATTGCTAAGGCCTCATCCTCTGCATCCATATTTATTTACTTTTTTGACTTTAGGCAAGGCAATTTTATTTGTATAGCACACTTTCAACACAAAGCAATTCAAGGTGCTTTACATGATTAAAAGTGGAACAAAGCATAAATCAATTTGATTAAAATACAAAAAAGCAGTTACAGTATGACAATAATCAAGACAATAATTATATTAAAATGTAAGGACAAGCACCTAACAAAAAGCTTTACTTTATTCATTGACTGATCTTGCTGAAAAAGTTCACAGTTCTTCCCTTTTGTCCCTTCAATCACATTTTATATCATGAGGTTTTGTGAGATTTCCCATCTGAATTGGGAATGTTGGTAGTAATTCAGTCCATGTTTGGTGTCTCGTCATCGTTGTGTGGCCCCATACCACACACTGTAGGACCAAAAATGGAATAACCATGATTTTTAATTACTGTGTGTGTTTTAAACTCTTACAACAATTTTAAAATCCCACTGTGTCAACCAGGCCTTAGTCATGGAGTAGTTGTCTTATAAACAGAAGGTTGTATGATTCAATCAAACATCATTTTGCTGTACATCAATGTGCCTCTGGACAGACCATTTCCCTGAAAGTACCCTACCTATCATTGAATAAATGTGTGTGTGAATGAGTGAATGGTATGTTGTCAATTTAACAAACCAAAATTAAACTGACCAGATGGAGGGGGAAAAAAATTCTTCATACAGGAACACAACCTAAATTTTACACCCTTCATCCAACACAATGCACAAAATAGGGGTACAATTCAAGTGGTAAACATACTACATAAAGAGTAAATTAGGGCCCTTAAAGTTTCACATAATTTATATTTTGATCCACGTAAAACACAAACAAAAAAAAACATATACCTAAACCAGAATTTTAGCAACATAAAAACAGTGAAACAACAAGCTTTAAATAAAAAAAAAGAAAAGTTAAAACAAATAGGGGCATTTTGGAAAATGTTTCATCTCTGCTGACAATGAAATTGAAGCGATGCATCTTGCAGCAGGTGATGGATGGTGATATAAATAGTAGCAGATGCTGATAGAAAGCTCCAATCCTCATTGGAGAAGGGCAAGGCTTTTCAAAGCCTGCTTGCGTGTTTGTTCCAAGCCCCTTAATTAAGAGACCCTCCACTGCCACAAGTGTGACTCCACATGAAGTTATACTACACGACAGAGCAGAAATGTGGCCAGATTGCTTTTGGGCCCTTATCTGCTCACGTTATTCCTGTATTTTTCGGGTGGGGGAGTTCACTGGTCACTTTTTAAAGACATCTACCATGGTATCTTTCTTTTATTTAAATCAATTTTACTAGGATCTTTTTTCCTCAATAGATTCCTGCTCATTGTTGTGCATCTTCATTTTGAAGCTTACCACAACAGATAAACAGTAGCAAAAAAAAAAAAAAAATATGGCAACATTTTAGTATCCCACATACAACTTCTGTTTCATGTAGCATAACATTATTAATTTTAATTTTAATGCAAACATGGTTATTTCTGAATATTTTCAATAGATTTGGCAAAAGTTAATCATTGCCTTTCCTAGCTATTATACAGTATATCTATGTGGGATAATGCATTTAAAAAAACAAACATTTTAATATTCCAGAAAAAGTGTAAAGTAGCAATGATTTCAATGAAATGGCAGAGCACAAAAAAGATTAACCTCACCTAGAGACCAGGCAAACCTCCTGGAGCGAGGTCTTACAGGAGAACTCCCCTGTGAGTCCTTGATTGTTGAGCCTTAGGTCTTTCAGCTATACTAGGTTGCAGGACTAAAAATCTTTTTAAAGCCCCCACCAGATGGGCAAGGCAGGAACCTATTAACCTAAGAAGTATGAAGGTATTTTGGTCGCAAAGTAAGTGTGTCTTGTAACTGAGGAGCTGAAGTCACACAATAATATTCTGTAGCAGTGTTTTAATTGTGGTTCTTTTCAGTCTTTCACAAATATGAAACAGTTACACCTTTGAGTCACACTTTAAAAAAATATTACATTTACATTTTTGATCCAAAATAAATGGTGCAAAACACATTTACATATGTGTTTGCTCCTACTCCAGAAATGTTTCACATTCTCTGTTTTAAGTATGTCAATCATAAAGGAGGAGCATGTGTGGCACAACGCTGTTATAAATTGGTTTTGGAGAAATTTCTCTAACATAATTGAGACTAAAGTAGTTCTAAGTTGGTAAAAATGCATTTTGGCCTTGCAAATACTATCCATTGGCATCAGTCTCCAGAACCAATTAAACTGGATTTACACTCTATGAAGACCAATACAGTCACCTACTGCAAGTCAGATTACATACCATACCAATTTTATTTATAATGCAAATACAGAAAACAAAATGGCTTGAGGTGACCAAGGTGCTGTACAAAAGCAATAAAAAATAATTATTAGTGCTGCCATACACCCCCACCCCCCACCAAGGGTCCTCAGTGTCTAAACGCAGGTAAGCAGTGGGCACTGGCACCAGAGGTGAGGCTCACAGAAAGGCTCCCCCTCTGGAGCCGAAAAGTGTGTCCACCGCAATGTCCCTACGTGTGTGACTCCTGTAAATTTTACACGTGGGAGTGTCTAAGTTGCACAATAAAATTGGGACCCAGGCTTCTACCGGACAGGGAAGAAATCCCTCCCCGCACCCCGCTGACATGCTCCCTGGACCCTACATGAGTGGTACCGTGATGGAGCAGATGGACAGAGGCGTCCGGGGATGATTGGAGGACAGAATGCTTTCCCAGGGAGCTGGGGGGGCATCCGTCAGCAGTTGCTGTCCCGCTGGGGCCCCGATGTGGGTGGGGGGGTCGGAGCTGGGGTTCAGCGGTGGGGGTTTGCCTTGGGTGTGTGTCGTCTGGCTGCGGTCTCCCCGGTCTTGCGGCGGCGGCGGTGAACCCCTGGTCCCCGGGTCCTGGACTGGGCCTGCCCTCGCATAGCCAATTGCCGGTGGAGCCCATGGGCTTGCCCCTGCATCCTTCTGAGCCCCTGCATTGTAGCTACTGGACCTTCTTTGGCTTCCTTCTATTCCTCCCTTCAGGCGTTTGGTCGACCCTGCGACAGTCTGCCTCGGGTTCCTAGACTCTGGGGGCCTCTGGACGTCTGTGTCCCCATCCTCCTTCATTTCGACGTCGATTCCTGTGGGACAGATCGGCACTCGTGTAGGAAATCTTGTGTGCACCTGCATGCTCACACACACACGGGGGGACCAGAAGTCACGTCATGTTGATCGGCAGGGTAAAAAAAAATCTCGTCCCAATCTATTTTTCATCCATTAAATTTTAATGCTATTGGACAGGGTGCCTATATCCTGCAATCGTCTGACGAGTTAATACCTATTCAATAGTATCCATTAAGTAGTATTCAGTCAAAATAACCTGACCAGAAAACTGCACATAAAAGTGAAATTAAATGTGTGCGCTATTATTAGAATACCTGGTGTGGCTTCTGCATGGCATGGAACAAAAATGCTCACTTTTCCTGTTACTTTTTCATAATCTGATAGTCAGATTGTTGCGTAAGTTTTTGACATTAGGTTTTAGATTTTCTTTCCTCGGACAGAATAGATTATCCGAGCTCATAGCTGTTTCGATGCAGGCAGAATCAGCGCTTCGCTTGATTGGAGACTGGATGGTGCAATTACGTCATTCACTTCATAGAAAACGTTTAACATGAGGCAACATTTCTTTCTGGAGGAAAGCCTGCAAGCAATAGATGGCGCACCTGTCTGTGTTGCACATCAGGCTCTGTGGCGAGCCCATCAATTGGGCGCACTGAGATGGATGGACTGGGGACCTGTCCAAGGTGCACTGCGCCTCTCACCTGATAACCGCTGGAGAAATGCACCAGACCCCCCGCGATTCTCCAAGGAGAAGCGCGATAAATAATTGGATGGAATTTATTTACTTGGACTCCATGTATTGAGCTGGGAAAAAAAATGCGTGCATCATGTAAAGGGGTCAGAGGAAAGTGTCAAAACTAATATGGCACCATAAGGCAAAATGCATGTTAAAAAGGAGTGGCCCAAGAATGGACCCCAGGGGAACACAGCAAGTTAAGGCTGCAGTCTGTGAGATAGCAGTAGATATCATGACATTTAAAGTTCTATTGCTGAGATCAACCTGGAGGCAAACCAGCTGGTTGAGTCCGATAAGTAATATAGAGTATCAAAACAGCAAAAAGCTCCAACACCACAGGTAGAGAATAGTGACCCGAATCCAACAAGGTTAAAATATAAACTGCTAATAAAATTTTAACAGAACTTTTATGGCTTCACAGTAAATTATGTTCTGTTAATCTGTTAATCTGCCAAACAGGCTTATTTAGCATATGTAGGCCATTCTTATTTTTTTGGGTGTTTTACAGTGAATTTATATTCCTTACCGATTATCAGTTTAAACTTTTCTCAACTTTCAGTTACCTAGAGTTCTCATTTTGACATAAGCCTGTATAGTTCATTTTATACTGCCTGGCATGAAAGCCACCAAACATAGACCTGGATTAAAAAAATCTCAAGAATCACAAAAATGTCCATATATGTACATATTTTTTAGAGCTAACTGATTGATTTATAATCATCTCGCGTTTAATCGCATCTTTCCTCAGTGGCTAAAGAACCATTTAAATCACAGTTGCACAATGAGTGTGTTGGCTCAGTTATCAGCAATATTACCAGTTGTTCAAAGACAGTTAGTATTTATTATTATTATGATTAATAAAATAAATTTTTATAGGGAAAAACCTGCTCAGCAGAAACAAATAACTTAGCTCAAATGTCAGTCTCAATTGACTGTTGGTCTCAATCTGGAAATATTTTACAAATTGAAGAATGTGGAAGTTTACGTACTGGCTTCAGCAAATCACAACACATAATGATCGCCGATGACTTCAGAAGTTTAAAGGTTTTTAATGGTTATCACTGACATCAATCAAGTTACCAGAACAAAAACTATAATCTACTTTGCTATAAATGCCATCTGCAAAATATCTAGTTCGAAGGGATATTTATGAGATTTAGGATGGCTGATCCTGGTGGGCTGCCTATTAAAATACAGATGGAATCGGACCCAAAAACCCCTCTTCTCCCCCTATACAAACTCCATAACCACTCTGGTAACAAATTTAAAGATTGGACTTTAGAACCTTAAGAGACGCATTTTAATAATAGGAGACTCAAACCTAAACAGGATCCCTAAAAACCCTTGACCTCAGAATCAAAATGGACTGTTATCCAGAGGCCAATCTGAATCACGCTAAGCATATCCTTAGGAACAAAACACTGACATTCGACCTTGCTGACAAAGTATTCCTCTCTTTCGGACTTAACAGAAATCAAGGAAACCCATCCATCCTGGATGACGACCTTAAAGGCATGCTGAGTGCAGCGACGGCAACATTCCCACAAGCACAGATTTTCATCCCCCTAATCAGATACTCTGAAAGATTATCAAAAAAAAAACTCCAGGCCAACATCAAAACACTCAACGACCTGATCAAAAACACAGGTCACCAAAATCCCATGCATTAACAGAGCGGAGTTCAAAACGGAATCGGACCAAATCCACTGGAGAACAGAAACAGCCCAAAGAATATGGCACACCTGGCTTAATTTTTTAGGATTAGCTCCCCTCCAATAAGGGAGGAAACCAAACCTGACAACACATATATCAACATGTTTGAAAACGTCAAACTAACCGATGCACAAAAAACTCTCCTTGAAAAAGGCTTAACATTCGTACCCACAGACAAAGTAGAAGACCGCACAATGCTAAAGAACTCAATCTCAGACTACCACTGAAAACTAAAACTAGCAGCATTCTTTGGAACATCCCCCCAAAAAGACAAAGCTCTTTCCGGGGACTGCCCACGTATCTTTTGGTGTGTGTATTTTTGGAAGAAGGTAGAAATGCAGTTGTCAAAAAGATGGCTCTCCTTTAAGGTAAGTAATTTGTTTTTTTGAGAGGAAACCTTGGGTTGTAAGATTACTGAGTATTTCAAGGATTACAGAAGTGGTTTCTGAAAAGATTGGTTCTGTTAGAGGTTGGTTATATTTTCTGTCAAAGTAAAATTCACACCCAGATCCAATTGGACTCCGGATCCTCAAAAGATCCAGCAAAACTATTGGTTTTAATACAAAAAGATAACCAAAAGATTCATGAACTAAGACAAGTTAAAGACAAACGTAACTTTAAACAAACAGAAGAAATAGCCTTAAGAGAACTTCAGGAAAACCTAAACATTGTCATAAACCCGGCAGACAAAGGAAGCGCGGTAGTCATCATGGATAGAGTGGATTACATCCAGGAGGCCCTACGACAGGGGTGGGGAACCTTGGCCCTCATCATGCAAGGTTTCCATGTTTCCCTGCGCAAACACACCTGAATAAAATGAACTAGTAATTGTGCAAAACTTCATTGGCTGTTGGATCCATTTGATTTGAGTCAGGTGTGTTGAAGCAGGGTTGCCTGGAAAACTTAGAGGAATGCGGCCCTCGAGGACCAGGGTTCCCCACCCCTGCCCTACGACAACTCTCAGACACAAAATAGCTTATTGTTTTCTCCCAGCAATGGATCTCTTTCTCTCAGCAAGTTCTAATCTATCCTTATTAGTGATGACCCCACAACATTGCACTCTTCATTATTTTTTCATAAGTATACAGCTGAAAATTAAGGAGGTCTAGACCTTGCTGTACTCAGTAAGTAATTGCGGCATTGATCATTAGGGATGGGTATCGTTAAGGATTTATTGATACTACTACTCTTAACGATACTCCTTATCGATCCGGTACTTTATCGCTATCCTTATTGGTGCTAAAACAAAAGTGAAAAACACAAATAATAAACTATAATTGTTTTCTTTTTTAATAATTGGAACAGCAAAGCACAGAAAATAAATAACTACAAAATAAAAAGTACAAAATGAATAACTTGATAAAAACACTATATAAACAACTTCCTTCATATATCAAAAACTAAAAATACTATGTTATCTGTTTTAAAAAGTTTAAAGTACTCAAACATAACATATGAAACAACTTCCCCAAAAACAATGCAATTATGAACCAAAATGAAAGATTTTGAATGCTAAAGTGTATAGTGCAAAATAAGCCGTGAGAACATTGAGAACAATATAAAATCCACCCATTCATTTTCTGTACCACTGCATCCTAATGCTGTAGCACTCAGTTTCCAGTTTGTATTTGGTTTATTTTAGCGAGGGGTTTGGTTAAAGTACTCGTTTTCTGGCCTGGCCTTTACAAGCAAAGCTCGTATTGCATTTGTGACTGCGGCTTCTATTTTTGTAAAACGAAGCGAAAGTTTGGATCGTCTCGTTCCCTCTACCATCATGTCTGTGTACCAACTGGTGCGAGGAGCTTCAGTGCAGCAGTCACCCCTCCCACCTTCAGTTCCCGCAGCGTATGTGGTTGTTAAGGGGGAGTGGGCTGCCAATACAGTGTATGGCTTGTGTTTATATCGCCCGCAAAAGATGAATACGACCTTAATTTTACCGTTAAGAGGACCGATAAGGCTGAAGCTTATCGGTCTGGGTGGACGGTCAGAATCAGCCCCGGGGCCTTACCCATCCCTATTGATCATTCATGCCATGTTTGCCATACTACCAATCATGCATAACAACTGTAAGAATGGTGATCCATCCATTCATCCATTGTGTATACCGCTTTTCCTTGCAGGGTCACGGGATACCTAACTTCAGCAATCATATGGCAAGAGGCGGTGTATACTCTACACACCCCATCGCAGGGTAACACAGAGACAGAAGACCTAACAGTTGTTTTTTGGACAAGGGATGAAGTAAATACGGACAGAAGGAGAAGATGCAAACTCCATACAGAAAGAGTTCAGGATGGGATTTTGAACCCAGGAATGTCTTACTGTAAGGCAACAGTGCCAACAGACATTGTGCAGCTCTGTAACAATGGTCACGTGAAATAAAATAAATTTGTTGTGTAAAACTTAGTATACATTTTAGCCACATGCTACATTAGTATAATATTTGATTGGTGGAGATTTTTTTAATGTGTTGGTAAAAACAAAGAACAATAGTTTGTTTACAGCTATCCATCGAAGTGACTTTTGACATCCGGAAACATGCAAAGCTTTTAACAAAAGTTCTCACAACCACAAATTTTATTATATTAAAACAACTCATTGCATATAAATGGGAAGTCGAAGGATGTTTTTAACATTCGTACGAAAATGTATATCTGAATTGTGTGGTGTTCTTACAGTTTTGATCCTAATTTTTTGATACCCCTAAATAGACAACAGGGAAATCAGTTGCTATTGTAAAGGTTATATTTGTAACAGTTTGCTAATCTAATCTATAGGCTGAAGGATTTAAGGATACTGTCTTAGCGCATACCATATTAATTGTGTGAGTCAGTGGAGTTCAGCAGAGCCAGAAGTTTCCTAACCGTGGGTGTATTGTTCTAAGAGGGTTTATGGCCCAAGATCATATTTATGGGGCTAGCTAATGCATCCTAAACATGTTCATGGGTTAGGAGATAAGCAAGGTCCATTGCTAAACTTTTGCTGAACTCTGTTCTAGCCACTAATAGTCCTCTGCTGAAGTGCCGGGATTGTCTCAGAATCTGGTTGTTTGAAAAGAAGACCACCTATTATGCTAATGTACACGAATGTACACTCCTCACAAAAATGAAAGGAGCACTTTAAAGAAACGCATTATATACTGTACATCAAATCTCAATATGAAGTTGGATATCTATACAAATAACGACAGGGCACAATGATGAACAAAATGATGCCAAGTCTTTTAATGGAAATAAAAGTTTTCAGGCTGCAGATGGCTCAATTGTGTATAAACCCTAAAATCAGAGTGAAATGAAGATGTGGCAGGCTAGTCCATTCTTTAAAAAACTTAATTTTTGCAACTCAAAATGCTTTTCAGTATCTTGTTTGGCCCCCACGAGCTTGTATGCATGCTTGACAACGTCGGGGCATGCTCCCAATGAGACGACGGATGGTGTCTTGTAGCATTTCCTCCCAGATCTGTGTGAGTGCATCCCTGAGCTGTTGTACAGTCTGAGGAGCAACCTGGCAGCGCCTAATGGACCGAAAACTAATGTCACACAGATGTTCTATTGGTTTTAAGTCAGGGGATCGTGAAGGCCAATCGTTTCAATTCCTTCATCCTCCAGGTACTGCCTTGCATAAAGGAGCAGGTATCTGTCCTGCTGATGGGTTGAGGACCTTCTACAGCCCTGTCCAGCTTTCCAAGAATAACCACCAGTCTCCTGAAATCTCCTCCATGTTCTGGAGATTGTGCTGGGAGACACATTAAACTTTCTTGCTGCAGCACGTGTGGATGTGCCATCCTGGAGAAGTTGGACAACCTGTGGAACGTATGTAGGGTTAAGGAATCGCCTCATACTGCCAGTAGAGATAATTACTCAAGCTAAAACCAGCCAAAAAAGATAAAGAGGGAGAAACTCGAAATGACTTCCACTTGTAAAACCAGTCCTGTTTTGAAGGTTTTCTAATTGTTGCAGTTGTAGTGCACCTGTTGTTAAGTCCATGAACACCAATACAGCTGAAAGTGATTAACGATGCCCTCAGCTGCTTAACCAACCAGAAAATTATCAAACAGGTTTAATTGATTTCATGCCAGGCCCAATAAAAAAAGTGTTCCTTTACTTTTTGTGAGCAGTTTATAATGTTTTAGAAGCCTGAAAGACCAATGGGAATAAGGTTGTATTTTCTAACAGCAGAAATTGGTTTTTTGGGTGTAAACTCTTGCTCCAGGAGAGAGTACATTAAGACATGCTTGGCTATGTGAAAATCAGTTAATGTGCATTGACTTAGTGTTTGTCATTGTTCTGTCTTAAAATAAACATTTTGTATTCCGAGTAAACCCACTGCCTGAAGTGAACTTTTTTTTCCAGTTTTGACTTCTTTTCATAAATAGTCAGATAGTTACACTGTCAGCCAGAGTTGAAGGATTAGAGTACCTGTCGAACCATGACATTTTCACAAGCCCCCAAATGAGTAAATAGTTAGTAAATAACTAAATTATACTGTGTGTTAGTTTAGTAAATAAAGTCAGGAAGGAGTATAATAGGTGACCAAACTTCCAAAAGCTATGTGTTTTGGGAATTATTGCCTCTTTTTTTTGCAGTCCAATATATTTATGCTCTTTTAAACTGATGCAGTGAATAAAGCTTTGATGAATATGATTTAATGCTGATGCAGTGAATAAAGCTTTGATGAATATGATTTAATGCCATGCACATAATCTAGATAGGTCTTGTTTACATAAACTACACATTTAAAGTTATCACTGATTTTAGTTTAAATATGCAAATCAATATAAAGGTTTGATGAAACCCATCAAACTCCCAACCTTAAGCATCTAAGTTGTTAAGTCACATAATCCCGTTGACATGTGTTTTGCAAGAACTCTGTTTTGAAAATCGGCTCCTTGCAAACTTATAATCAAAAAATTTCCAAGCTTTTCGTGGGATTTGGCAAATGTCAGTGGTGACAGACAGTTCAGTAAGCCCAGAAGGGTCTATCAACAATGCAGCCCACTAATGCACGGTTAGTGTCAGTCACTCTGCTACTCAGTCACTGCTTTTCAAAACTGCCAGGTTGAATAAAATCGGAACATAATAAGCCTCCATCAAAGAGAAAACTCTCCTGTTTTTTTTACATATCATTATGACCTCCACTTCTCAAATTTTTTTTATATATTTAATGTGATATAACTAAAAGTCATTGAAAGTATACAGCTTTCTTTGTTTAATTCAACTAATAAAAAAATCCACACACACACGTAACATAGCAACACAGTAAGAAAATCTACAAACTCTACCCAGTTAAAATAGGTGATATTGCTTAGGTGATAAAATAACAAACCACTCTTTAAATAAAATGATAATGAACATTTTTACTTAACGCTTAAGTATGAAATGGATTTCACAACCTAAGATAATGTTAGTGCAGTAGACTTTTTTCCCCCATAGTAAATAATTTGAGCAAAACATCCCCTATCTTTATTATGTATTTGATTGCTTTTCTCAGCTGACACTGTTCATGTTTATCCTCGCCCTGGGAATAAAAGTGTAATCAGTGCTCATGAAGGAGGTGTTTAAAAATCTGTCAAATGGGTATTTTAATAATATTGAAAAAGAAGCTCATAACGTTAAGACTCAATAATAATTCTATGCAGGGCGTTTAACGTTTAAATGAGTTCTGTATCTTAATAAGCTTTTCTTTACTCTCCCATCTTATTATTGCATCCAAGTCATTCCGCTGATGCAGATCTTCATAGCTATGACTGTAAAAGCTGATTAAGTCTTAGCTCCTGGATTTTCCATTTTACAAGCATTTAACTAAACAAGATGTAGAGTCATGAGGGCCTTGCATTGCTCCTGTGAGCTGAAAGTAATCATGCAGTATATAAAATCAATTAAAAGATTATAAACTGTGGGTATAGCAGAAATACACAAGTATATTTTTCTAAAGCTGTCATGAAGGTGTAACAATTTCTCAGTACACAGAAAGCTTTAAAACATATTAAATGTCAAAAGGGATATTTTATTGTACAGTATTTTGTATCTTTTACCTATCAGTTGTGATTTGGCTTGTTCATTTTCATGTCCAAACTTTAGAAATGTTTAAACAAGTGAAGAAGACACAAATCAATCGCAGTTCTGCAGGGCATGCAGGTAAAAGTTTGCAAAGACTACTGACTTTACGATAATTCTGAACTTAGGCATCAGGAGAAAACACAATAATCACCCAAGAGGAATGTAGCGATACCAGTTTACATCTTTAACGCGATGAACCTGTCAAATCGTGCAACGAGGCAGAGGAAGTTGGACTAAACATTTTACTCGAGAAGCAGAGGATAGCAGACGAAAGAGACAGCCACATTACCAAGGAATTTCATTTAATATTAATTTGGCTCTAAGCCTAAGAAAGAAAGAAACTGATGCAGCTAAATGTTGTGGCTAAAGCATGCAAGGGGACTTTAACAGACCTTTTGTATTGAGTGAGGGCACATTAAAACTAAAAACTAAGGCAATTTATAAACTGAAAATCTTTGTTTTTATACAATCTTGTATGAGACGCCATGTAGGACATAATGTATGCTTTTACGGTGGCCCTGAAGTGTCACAGTACGCAACTTAAGAAAACAAAAAGACAAAACACAAGCAAACTTAGAAAAACAACACAACACATAAAAAAAAATGCGCTGCAAATAGACCGCAACAGGGGACACTTAATGTGATACACACGGCCGGACATGTTTGTTGACACGTATTTTAAGTCACCCAACTCAGTCGCCGTCTCTGACCGTCAGTGGTGTTGGAAAACAAGATAAGAAGTAATTGTTTTTTTAATTTATTTTAACGTTGTGATCACATGATTCAGCATATTGCAATGATCTGGTGCTAAACTATCATTAGCCTTTTAGCATGCCAATTATAATAACCTTATAAAATAAATGTATGGTTAATTCATTTTTGAAACCATAGCTTGTATGTAGTGTGAAACACACTAATGCCTTAAACAGTGTTATGTTCAACTCTGATATTTACATTTGATACTTTATTTTGGTTTGCAAACTTTGCAGTAAGAGGGTTTCTGCTCAGAAACTTCAAATGGTTGTGTACTTAAATTTTTTTAATAGTTTCCCACTGAGCAATAGACGTCTATTAGACGTGCCGTCTAATTCAAACCGAAATTAGACCGTCTATAATCGGTCTACATTTTAGCCCCAATCTAGATGACAAAATTTAATAAATTTATTATTAAATATTAAATTAAAAAAATAACTGAAACTTGTGTAAATGATGGCCAAGTACTGGATTAAAACGTTTTTAACATCATTGATCAATGCACAATGTAGATTATATTTAGACTCGATTTAGACGTCTAAATTTATACGTCGTATCAACGTCTCTCTTTAGACCAAATTTAGATTATTTAATTAAATACATTAAATAAAGGACAGTGATAAAAAAACATAACTAAGTTGCAAAGCTGATGTCCAAATATTGGATTTGAATCATTTGAATTGTCATTGATCAATATAGAGTAAAGTTTAAAATTTAGCCTTGATTTAGATGTTTATTCAACGTCTACATTAAAACCTGGTTTAGACCAGACGTATAAGTTATTTTAGTGGTAACCTCCGACCCTCACCACTAGGAGACAGCAACACACTTAAAGTTCCGCTCGGTCTAATCGTCTTCGAAACAATTTATTTTACTCATTGGGACCACTATGTGTTAGAAAATATGTTTCTTCAAATATGAAGGGTCGCATATAGGTGAGTGCTCAAAGGAAAGTTACTGAAATGTTGTTTTGTCCTACAATGTTTGTTATCCGTTTGCAGCATAGCTAGCAGGCTAGCTGTAGCTTACCTGCTAGCTTGCTATTAAGTAGCCATTAAACCGAATGGTCCTTTGAAACCATGTACTTTGTCTTAATGGATAATATCGCTGTGATCTCTGTGACACTTAAAATATTTATTCATTTATTCTATTGCTGTGTTTGCAGAATCTGTTCAGAAAACTTTAAAAGAGGCTACGGAGTAAATTATCAGCTCAGCAATGGCTGCACATCTCAAACAGGCTCCAGCTCGAAGTGTTGGAGGGGGCTATAAGAGGCCGAGGACACCTTTGGTGTATTTTATTTATTTATTTACATTTTGGTTTAGGTTGATGAATTTTCCCAGAGTTTTTGTATATTTAAAAAAAAAATGTTTTGGCCTAATTTTTGTTTTGTAAATGTTTTGCATACAAATACCTACATTTTTATTTTAGTAATTTTGTACATTAGACTACTTATTTGTCACCACAATCTTTGTTTAAATAAAATAAGCAAAATAAAATATTTTGATATTATATATTTGAATTTGTGCTTTTATTTTATGGCAATGTATGTTTACAAATGTGTTGAAATTAACAACATGTATATTGCACATTCATATGTTTGTGATGGTTGGATGTTTGAAAAATGTTTTGATTTACATTACAGTAGGATAGTTTGGTCAATGTTAAGCTTAAGAGATGTATTTATATCCAGTGGTAAAATAAGTATAGTGTTACTGAAACCGTTTTAAAACATCATTGTTATTTTAAAAGATCATTTTAGGGAACCTGATTTAACATTCAATTTCACAACTTTAATTTAATTTTAATAGGTTTGTTGTGATGAATTTAATAGATTGTAAAAGCTGGATTTATTAGAATATCATTAGGCTATAATACATTTAATAGACGTCTATACGACGTCTAAATGACGTCTAGATTATCTGATGGTGTATAAATTTGGTATAAAAATAAACGTCTGTTAAACGTATAACTTTAGACGTCTAGAAATAGATGTTCATTAACGGTAATATAAACGTCTTACATTAGACGCGGCGTATAGAGGTAGTCGTCTTTTAGACGTCTATTAGACGGCTAGTCTAAACCTAGACGGCTGAAAAACTTTCATTTTTAGACCAGTGGTAGACCGATTTTAGCCTAGACGTCTACGGACCATATAGACGTTCATTAGACGTCTTTTAGACCGAAAAATGCTCGGTGGGTTATTTTCATACTATTTAAATAACAATATTATCGATAAAAGAAAATTTGAAGGTTACTGTAGCTCTAACACCACCACATCTGTTGTCATTTGACACATTTATATTGCTGCTCTAAAATTAATTTTTCTCATTTGTGACAGTTCAGTTAAATATCACTTCAAAATAAAGTTGGAAAAAAAGTATGCAATGATATTTTTGTCAAACTTTTCAGAGAATTACTGAAAACGTACTTTGTTGTGGTATATTATATATATCGTTATCGTGATATAGAATAATCCATATCGTGATATATGATTTTTCCAAGACTAGTGAGAGGTGATTTATTTTATTTTTTCCAAAAGAGGCAAGGGTTTAAAAGTTTCATTTTATAATGCACATGCGTACATCCCACGGTGAGTATGATGATAAAACGGACATTTACTCACATTAAAATCGCTAAAATGTTTCACAAAACCCTCAATATACAGTACATTAAGTCTCAATCCCATTTGACACCCTAAGGCCTCTGTCTTTGCCCTTATCCCTCGAATTGAATGTGCACGAGAGATAAGGGTTGTCTCAATATGATGTTGAGGCAAGGGAAGGGCTAAGGGGGAGGGCTATGCCTAAAATCCGTTTAGGATAGGGCCTCAAGCAGTCTGAGGAATATTTGTTTGCTGTCAGTTTAATAGAAACAGTAGGCTTCCGATTGTAGTCTGACTCAGGAAATAACTAAATTTAAAACTAATTTTGTGATTTTTTAAACTTTTACTTGATTTGTGAGAGTTCAATGAAGAACTATTTCTGCCCTTTTTGTTATATCTGGAATACTCTACTGGCCCAGCTCAATAACACAGGGCCTATTTATACAAAGACCAGTATCATAAGGTGTACACTTCTAAAAATATAGGAATAAAAAGGATTTTTATCATGAAACCATTTGCATATTCCTTCTCTCTCTAGCCGTGGTCCAGCTCAAATTAGTGTCCGCAAACTCCTCATTTGAATACTGCTGCTTGCACCTGATATGAATTGCTCATGCAATCTGAGTAAATCCCTCGCAAATTAAGGCATTTCACTTTTATTTATATAGCGTCAATTCACAACAGATGTCATCTCAAGGCACTTTACAAAAAAAGTAATTTAAATATAATTGTACAAACATTCCAGTCAGTTAAAAAATGTTTCTATGTAAGAAATCCCAACAAATTGCAATGAGTCATCGACATGAGGTTATGCCCGGATCATGCAGGCTTTATCAAAAAGGAAGGTTTTAAGCCTAGTCTTGAAAATTGACAGAGTATCTGGCTCATGGACTAAAACTGGGAGCTGGTTCTACAGGAGAGGAGCCTGATAACTACAAGAACTGCCTCCCATTCTACTTTTAGAAATCCTAGGAACTACCAGTAGACCTGCATTCTGAGCACGAAGTGCTCTGTTAGGAAAATATGGAACAATCAGATCTCTGATGTACAATGGAGTTGATTATTAAGGGCTTTATATGGAAGAAGGAAGATCTTAAACTCTATTCTGGATTTAACGGGGAGCCAATGGGGAGAAGCCAAAACAGGAGAACTGTGATCTCTCTGTTTAATATTCATCAAAACTCTTGCTGCAGCATTTTGGATCAACTGAAGGCTTTTGATTGCATTTTGTGGACTTCCTGATAATAAGAATTACGGTAGTCCAGCCTTGAAGTAACAACTGCATGGACTAGTTTCTCTGCATCACTCCTGGACAGGATGTTTCTAATTTTAGCAATATTCCAGTGGTGGACTAAAGAAATATTAGATACTTGTTTAATATGGGATTTAAATGTAATTTCTTGGTCAAAAATTACACCGAGGTTATTTAAATTATTACCACAGGACAAATTAATGCCATCCAAATGAAATGATTGACTTAGCAGGTTCTGGTCCAAAGACAACAACTTCTGTCTTGTCTGGATTTAAAAATTCAGACTCATCCAGGTTTCAATGTCTTTAAGACATGCTTGTAGTCTACCTAACTGATTTGTATTACATGGTTTTATGGATAAATATAATTGTGTGTCATCAGCATAACTGTGGAAGATAATTCCATGTTGTCTAATTACTTTACCAATTAGAAGCATATATATATATATATATATATATATATATATATATATATATATATATACATACATAAAGTAAAGGGAATTGGTCCAAGCACAGAACCCTCTGGCACTTCACAAGTAACTGTAGATATGACTGGGTTATGTGGGAGGACTATTAGTTCATCAAACTTAATGCTGTAGGTCAGTACAATGTCTAGTGTGCTGACCAGAGTGTGTGGGTCCCTTTACTTTCTGAGTAAAGTCAATTGAGTCTAAGATCATATTAAATCCTGCAATTAGGCTATGACTTTTAATGTTCACGTGAATATGGAAATCCCTTACTATAATGACTGGATCAGTGTTTAAAACTAAATCAGATAAAGCAATCTTAGATCTGCTCCAATAATTGAGAGTAAGGGCCTGTTGTCATGATTACACTCAGCCCCTGTCACTCCCTCATCATCATCTTCTCCTGTGTTGTCCTGTCTGAACCTCCTCACCTCCTATCGTTTGCACCTGTGTTCACTTCCTAATGTCTTCATACTGTTCCTCCTTGTCTCCTCCTATTTAAGATCCAGCGAGCGCTTCATTGCTCGCTGGATCATTGTCGTATTTGTTGTACCTTTCATACATTTGTTGTGTATCGTCTCACCTTATGCTGCTGCTCAATAAATCCTCACCTAGAACTCTGCTTCTGCGCCTGGGTCCTTCGTCCTCCATGCAGCAACAGCGTGACACCCGTTGTATGATACAAAACCACAAACAAAATTGATTTTAATGTTTTGCAGCTTGGATGAGCAAAACTAAGCAATAGATGTTCAAAAGTGCTGTAGTTAATAATTGGTCTAGGGCAAATTAGCAAATCTGAATGAAAGATGGTTGCAACTCCTCCTCCTCGCCAAGTACTTATGAAAATTTGATAATTGGAAGGAGTTGGCTCATTTATAATTACAAAACACTTCAGTTGCAACCAGGTTTCTTATAGGCGAAATAGATCCATTTTATTATCACATATCAAGTCATTTATTTATAAAGTCTTATTGAGGAGAGGGATCTTATATTCAGTAAGCCACATCTAATTGCCCTATTTCCTTGTTTGGTCCGAGTTCTGTTTATTGTAATGAGATTTTCACAGTTTGCTTTTGTCAGGTTACTTTTAGTCTATTTAATTTTGGCCTTGGGCAAGACACTGTCTCAATGGGGTATCGAGTGGGTAGCAGTACAGAAGCTGCAGAGAGGTGGATTAAAATATGACTCTACTCCCTGGTCTGGACCCTGGTTTGTCAGTGTTTTGAAGGACTAATAGATCTGTACAGATTCCTAGAAAGAAGAGCTGCTCCATCCAAAGTGGGATGGATGCCGTCTCTCCTGATCAGACCAGGTTTCCCCAAAACGTTTTCCAATTATCAATGAAGCCTATGTTGTTTGCTGGACACCACTCAGATAACCATCGATGAAATGACAAAATGTGGCTAAACATGTCGTCACTGGTCTGATCGGGCAGGGGACCAGAAAAGATTTCAGAGTCTGACATATTTTTAGCGAATTTACACCCTTTGGGCTGGCAACCGTGCTTTCTACGTACCGTCACCCGGTCAGCCTGAGATGCCAGCTGTGTGGGTTCTGTTTGAGGACTGCTAGGTGGTTCTATCCTTGTTGTCTCCGTGCTGGCTAATGGGGCTTGACAATTTACTGCATTCTCAACAGCGCGGAGCCGGGCTTCTAACTCTGAAACCCTCGCTTCCAAAGCTACAAAAATGGTAGATTTATTACATTTGCCACTATCACTAAAGGAGGCAGTAGAGTAACTAAACAGAGGGAGAAAGAGAGCTAGACGGAAGAGAAGTAGCCATAGTGGCTACAAAGCTAAGCTAACTAGCTAGCAAGATCTTAGCACACTGAGAACAAATGTGTGAAACACAAAGGGTTCCCAAAACGTAAAGTACACCAACTGGAAATAAGTGTAGTAGTGTGCTTGTGTGTTAAAATAACTTAGAAAGACCTGAACGCAGAGAAAAATAGATCAATCAAAGATAATCTGAGCACCAAACACCAATCATCTCCGAGGAGCTAAGCACTAACAACAGGAAGTGACGCAGCAAAGGTTGCAATACTCACAATGTCCACCAGAGACCCGTTTTGATTTTGTTGACAACAAGATTTGATCGGAATACTCGGCTGTAACGAGTATCCGGTACGGATAAAGCACTTTCGCTAAGTATGAGTATCATACGAGTAATAGCGTACGAGTCAATATCTGTGTTCGGATGGAATAAAAATTCTCATTGCGAGCTGACTGTGTCTGCGTCTCAGAGCCACCATACTCCCAAATTTCTCCTGATATCTCATGGTGTCGCTTTTCATAATCACTCCCTGTTTCTTACAAAAGGAGAATAAAACATGTGTTACATTTGCATTTTGCCAAGAAAGATACTATGGGATACAGTTTCCTCATTCCAGTCATGAAAAATCATCACCTGTTGGCGAAGTTTGCCGTTTTGAATATAAAATAGGTCACCTACGTGATTCGCAAGCTAGACGCAAGTTTTCAGAAAAGTCTTTATGTGACTGACAGAAGCTGCCGTTTCAATTACTTTTTACATCCTTCGAATTATTAGCGATTAAAACATGTTTCAACAAACCTCACGTCTAGTTTCCTTTTATTTCAGCTGCGTGATGGTTACTCTGGCAGTGGAGCTCATTTGGCCTGAGAGCGCAACTATCGCTCTGATCAGGCAGAAAACAAATTTACAGACTTCCTTCTGCTCTGCAACCAAAGCGAGAAAAAATACTTTGTCGCTCTCTTATGACACAGAGAGTCCTACAAGTTTTTAGAATGATTAATAAGTGACTATTGCTAAATGTCAAGTGCTGCTGAGGGCCCAGGGTGGGTCTGGGTAGTTATGGTATAAAACTATATTACAAATCAATTACTTAAGCACACATACCAGGTGTGGATATATATATATATATATGTATAAAAAAAATAAAAAAATAACATAGATCATAAAAAAATGTAAGCTAAAAAATGAAAATTATGTTGTGATGAAAAATTTTGTTTATTACATTTTACTTCATAATTGCAACCACAAGTGTTGTATTCAGTGTTGAAAAACTTGTTCTGTATATTGTTTGTTATCAAAACTATTGATCTCAAGATCAATGCACATGTAATGTAAATAGTTCTTCTTCTTTTTAATCAGCAATAAATATAACAATTTCTGATCAACCCATATCAATTGCATGCTTAAAAACACATATAGGTTGAAGCCACGTCCATTTCAAGATAACCAGACCCACTTCCTGGTTAAATCTCACCCACTTCTGGCTTATGCCCCGCCAAATCCGAGTACAGATACAGATACACATAATTCATATGGGTTAACAGATACAGATAATGCTGTACTCGCTCATCCCTAAGGACAACCCACTCGCGCCATTTTTTTGTGCTGCATGCAATTTTGCGGTCATTATCAGGAATCTGGATAAATCAGGCCCTAAGTGTTTTGGTTTTAAGCTAGAGCGAATTGAAGCTGCTCATTACCCAAAAATTAAGAATAATGTGATTTCACCTAATTTAAGCCATTTTCTGAGTCCGACTTCAGTTGCAAGCTATCTTGAGCTGCGTATCACTAATGGCATTATTTTTTTAGGTAATGGGGTAACCTAATTAATTACTTTTCCTATAGTTCCAATGCTGTTGCCGTACCGGGGTTTTAAATTGCCGCATTACAATGTGTTTGAATGAAGCGCAGCGGTGTCAGGCTTTTTAACTGCTACACTGCAGCTGCAGGGAGAGAGCAGGTTTCAATGATGAGCCGTTGCAAATATAATGATGATTGGTGGGTGGGTGGATACTCTGAGTGCACTCGCTGTCTCACTGTGAGCTACAAAAACTGCAGTGAAGTTAGTTTTAAGTTAGGTATTCGACAGAGAATAATTTTTTTAAAGTGGAGGCTCCCTCCAATGTCTTGATCCTAATTTCCACTGCATGTGTTCCACTCCGCTGTGCACTCCAGGACTGCGCTGATAGAACAGATATGTTTTATGTTTAGGTTTTGGATAACTCTCCATACATCCCATAAAATATTTGTGAGATCTACAAACGAAGTATCCCAAAAATATAGATAAATAATTCGAAACCCAATGATTTAAAAAAATGTTTTTACATGTAATATCTCTTATTAATATTCTTATTAATACTCTTATAATTTGATTTTTTTTCATTAGCTTCCAGTTCATGTGTTCAGGTGACGCCAAATCAGTCTTGAAATGTCTTACTACATCTTAAGAATCAGAAACAATTTATTTTAGATTTGAATGCATATAATATTTTACTGTAATATTTCAGGTTTTCCTTCAATAGCTTCCAAGTCATATGACCAGGTGACACCAAATTAGTCTTAAAATGTCTTACTACAAACAATTGGATAGTTCTCTGTTTACTGTGCACTATTTCAGATACAGAGAATGGCACAACTTAATGAACAACCTTTTGGAACATAAATTATATATATAACATATGATTATATTGTTTTAAGCAATATAATTCCGTAACTTTTTTCATGAAAAAAAAGTGAATTGGCAGGTCTTAATAATATTATAATAATTTTTAGTTAACAATGGAAATTAAGTCATATATATTATTATATACAAAACTTCTGAGTGATTGTGTAACAAAGTGGTTATGGTCAGAAAACAGAGGCCCTTTTCCGAGTTCGAGTCTCGTCCCCTGCTTTTTTTTCTTTTTGAGCCTTATAGCAACCAAAATGTATTAAGCTGACCCAACATGTTTACATTTAGTTACACAACAAAATTCTTTATTGCTATATCGAAGCAAATCAGTTGGGTGGTATTGATTTACATAATTTTATGATGTTAACCCAGAAAGTTGTTTTTTTAGAGTGCATGCTTTTTTTGGTTTAAGTGAAAGGAAGACATACATTATGTCCTATATGGCACCTCATAATCTAGAGGTGGCTATTGACCTCACTTTGGTCATCTGTCATCATTAAATAATGAACTATGGGGTAACACAAGTCTACCTAGTGCTGTGGAAAAATTGTTTCAAACAGGAAAACACAATTTTGGTGGAAGATGACAATTTATGTTCATGTATCTCACCCACTTTTTGTGTTCTGTTAGGTTGATAAGAGTGCTCACACTATTCTTTTATGTGTTGCAATTTTTTTTTTATTTTTTTTTTACCAAAAACAATCAGTTGTTGTTTGTGGTGTCAAATACTCTTGTGAAAATTTAATTTTCTAAAGGGCTAGAAAGTTAATCATGTGTCTTTGAAAAACAAAGTCCAATTGTACTTCTTGTAGTTTCTGGGCAACCTGGTACCAAAATATGGTGAAATGTGCAATTAGCGTCAAGTCAATAGAGAAACATATTTTATGTGCCACAGACAGACAGATTTCTTTTTCTACACAGTTGGATACCTTCAGCTCCACCTCCATCAGTACGAGGTGCAGTCCCATCGTGTACTTGATGTTTAGCCACAGGCAAGTCAGCTGTTAGCCCATTTTATTTCTTTCTTTATTTTATTATATATTTTTTTAAAGCCCTACTTTCCAACAGGGATGAATGTTTTTGGGACCTGGGGAAAAAAATAGTCCCATAACAGCTCAGTGCCTTGAAGTCATAATTTGTACTGTGGCGCTGCAGATGTTGCACTGTGCATGTATCTCACATGTGATGACAGTCAGAAATCAGTTGGAAAGGAGCCAGGTGGGGTTTACTCAAACCAACAACAGATGTGATGCTGATGTCATGCAAAATGTATTTAAAGGGCCTGTTATTCTGTGTATGCGTGTTGTGAGTAAATGGATTTACAAATGCAGAGATCAGAGAAGGCTAGTCACTTTGGTTTGAGGATAATATTATAAAAGTAATAACAATAATGCGTTTCTGGGTGGGACAAACACACCAAATCTCATCCAATCTGAGTGCAGTTTTTTGCTCTCAGCTTTAAATAATTAATGCTGCAAAAGTGAAAATTCCTAACAGAAAATGTAAGAGTTGTTTAAATATGACAGATTAAAGAAATTTGAATTTATGCTGATAATGGTTTATTTAATATGTGATACCTACTTACAGTATGTTATGTCCCTAGAAATATTTGAATCGATATATGTTCAAAGTAAAAACAGTCTTACTTCACAAACCAAAATCAGAAAGACATGAATAGAAACAGGACACCATCATTTGAATTGATCAAAGAATAGTGTCATGTATCGGTTTAAGGAGAACCCAAATGCAGAGGAACCTTTAGCACTTTGATGGCTCATCGTTGTTAGGAGTCCAAAACAGGCTCAAGACACGGCGTAGACGACAGGAGTATTAGGGAATTTTACTGCCATAAAGCAAGAGCGGAAAATTACAATGTCTGCATTGGTGGGGTTTTTAATGCACAAGTGCTGTTACTGTGTTTACAGGACTTTGAACATTACTCTGCCATACATATTTTACAGTTACTCGATTTGTATGGTTGTTAATTTGGCCCATGTCAATACATTTTTTAAAAAGAATAATCATTTTCTGAGATTTTGTAATACATTTCTTCTTTTTTTTAAAGTCTTGCCCCACTACACAACTGGTTTAACAAAACGACTAAAACTTAAACTGAAACTAATAAAAACTAAACTGAAACCAGGGGTGATTCTAGGATCAGATATTTAGGGGTGCTGAGCACCCAGAGAGCTGCCTGACCAGGCAAGACACATTTGACTATTTTGTACATTTTAAAACACACAACAGGAGATACAATGCCAATGGGCATCCAGTCAATTAGTCAGTAGCACCTTGGCTTTGATTTCAGCACATGCATCTAACATAAGACTTAGAATGTCACAGCTCATAAAAATTTCTAAAACTGACCGAATCAATCAGAAATTATTTAAAATTAATAGAAAAGCAGAACTTGGAGAGTTGAGCCCTCTGCCAACCAGATAAGTACAGTTCAGATTCTTTCACAATACCTGATCATTCCCAAACTGTAATCACTCGTTCCTTGGCCCGTTCATGACTTTTCCTGAATATTGCATCCAACTCCATCAACAACTTTCAGTTATTTTGTTAACAGAAAGTGTTATTTTTATTTATCCATTTTATAATATGTTACTCCATAGCTTACTGTCTATTTTTACATGCCTTTTATTCTTATTTCTTTTATGCGTGTGTTGCTTTAACATGTACATTTCCACACTGTGGTATCAATAGTCTGTCCATTCATTAATTCAAAAAGAGAACGTCTCCAAAGTAATAACCTCTTTGGCAGATTTATTTTAGTGATAAGCAATATCTTAAAAGAAAATGATTGAATTAATGCAAAAAACATGTTTATTCTGAATTAACAGAACAAAAATATGAATACTATATAAAGCTTTGCTTTTCTGAATTAACAAGAAAGTAAATTAATTAAAAGCTCAGTTTTTCTAAATAAAAGTATTTGCTTTTTTGTGTGTTTTTTTTACCAATACAAGCTATTTTTTTAAATAACGAAGAAAAAAAATTCAAGCTTTTTGAAAAAAGATCATTTTTACAAAAAGTATTTCATAACATGTTTTTTTTAATTGATGATTTACTAATCTAAAATACATTTAAAGATATCAAGTGTTCTTATGAGATTATCTCTGAGTATAACTTAAGTAACCAAAAGTGTCCATGTGCAGTCCAAGGTGACAGACATGTATGATGCATTTAAAGAAGGCTCAGAAAAAAAAAATGTTGCATACAAACGGAAATTTTTTTTTATATTTTTGTCATTTTTTTAAATATTGCATTTAAAGCAATAATGTATGTCTATTTATACTTTTATTTTTTGTAAATAAAAAAAGCACATAGTAAAAAAAAAAAAAAATCTCCCACTTTACGGGGTGCTGTGGCTCAGTTAAAATGGCCCAAAATCACCCTTGACTGAAACTAAGCATTTTCAAAAAAGCTAAAACTAAACTACCTAGAATTTAAAGTCAAAACTAAATAAAACGTAAAAATAATGAAAATGTTTAAACTATTATAACCCTCACTGTCGGTTCTCCCGGCCAGCTATTCCATTCGCCCAGCCTGATCCGTCCAGCTCTTTTATCCTCAGTTTCCCCAATAGCTCTATCTTCCACCTCCCTGGTGTTGCTAGAGCAAACAGCGTGCTGCTGATTCCCATTCGCTCCTTGTCTCCGTGCTTGGGTCAAACCTGCATGCCACACTCCTCTTGGTCGAACTCAGTCGAATCCTGACAAGGGGTTACAGTTTCACTGGTCTGGAGGACTGGCATAGCTTTTTGTGGACAAATGAAGGTAAGATTATTCTTTTTGGTTTAGCAGCAGTAGATGGCTTCTCCGACAAGCCCCAAATTCAAACCAAAATACAATATGAACTATGGAGTACCAGGCATTACAATAAGATAATGTTTATCATAGTGTATTCAGACCTTTTTTCAAGTAAAAGGGATCCTGCACTGTATCAGTTTAAATGCATAAAAATTCTTTAACATCGTCCTGTCTTGTGAAAAGACATGGATGTACAATACACCTGTGAGCAAAAGGCATCTTGGTCCCAGGCCAGCAAAAATGACATCACAGAGAGGACAGTACAAGTCCAGACCCTAATTAGTGAAGAAAAAAAACCCAAAAAAACTTGCAGTGTGACATTAGAAATGATGTTTTTCAGAACAGAACCAAAAAAGGTAAACAACTGTCAAATGTATAACTTTGTCATGAACTACAATACCTGCCTAATGACGTCAGAAGTTAGTCAACACCATGCAACACAGATGTCAAGTGATTGTCAGAACTAACAGTTCTAAAGGGGAGCTATTTTTCATTTGACAAAAAAATATCAGCAAAAATGATGGGGGATGTGAACTACTTGGATTTTAATTTATTTTCCTAACTTCCACAGTTTATGTTAGAAGTGCTAAGTAGGTATAAAAAAAAACCCCAACAACATTGCATTTCCTAGCTTTGGGGATTCCTAAAAAGGTCCCCCAATGCTGACAGTTCTGGCTGCAAGACAGATTGGAAATACTTTCACCACATTCACTAACTGATAAATGTATGAGAGAAAAAAAAAAAAAAAACATTGACACTTCCTTGCTTCTCTCGTTTGTTTTTTCAGTTTTAATTAACATAACGCTCAGCATTTACTGGTATTAAATTGTTTTGTCCTGGTATGTCATCCATCTGCCATTCTCTTCTACACTGAGCACTGCTATCATGCTCGAGTTAATGCATAGGGAATCTGCTCAGTCTCATTTTCTGACTCCCTCTTTGGTTTATGGTACTGCTCCTGATTAACCCATATCAAATGAAGTGAAGCATGGCCTGGATGGCTTCTATCACAAAAGCAAAAGAAAGAATATATTCCTTATGCTATGGGGGAGATAAATTTTATGAGTTTAAAACATATCAAGCGATTTAATTGAATGCTTTCAACTCCTTCGCAAAATACAAGGTGTCACTTGCAGGCAGATATGCGGTCAAAATAAAATAAGAATTATTTCAAGTTATCAGGAATTTCTCTAAACAAGACAACGTTACTTTTTTATTAGTATTATTTGCTTTATTGTGGCATCAAATTATTTTTATATACACCACAGGCCTTCTGTTTGTGGCTCACCACTTTGACATGATCACGTCACACAAAGTCACCCCTGTGTTGTTCCCATCAGTTGCACAACTGCGGAGCGGCACATTAAAGCAGCATTACACGTCTGTAGCTACAAACCACAGAGACAGCCCCACCTGCCAGTAAAACATTTAGCCTGAGACAACTTTCTATTTAAATCATGTTCTTTCTACTTGAGGAGCATTAGGAAGTTTAGAAATGGAGCCACTTGGTTTTTGTTAGTGTGTTTACCTTTATAAGTTCAGTTAAAATGAGCGAGTATTGCCGAGCTATTAGCCTATAATATTACCCAGCTAATATTGATTTGAACATACCAGCAGGAGGGATGTCTAAAATTGTGACAGTTCTACTGGTGTCTAAGCATCATTGAATGCCTTTTTGCACAACCTTTTCTTCATGTATTCTGCATGTATTCCCCGTCCCATTTCACTTTATTACACATAACTTAAATCCTACACTAATTTGCTGTGAGTTGTTTATATGTGCAGATTACTTTGGTGATCACAGACATCTGAAAAGTTCATTGTGATAAAAATACTAGAAATATATTTACTGGACAAAATGTAATTTCTAACATTTATTCTACCCGATGAACATTTTTTCTAGTATACCTCCATGTGTAAACAATCCATCATGTTGTCGTTAAAATGAACTTTAAAAAAAGTTGAGAATTGATTCACAGTCAATTTAGCAAAGAAAAACAGTGCTGTAGCTATTGTGTTTTCTAAGCTTCATATGCCTGCCTATCAACTAAATTGATAATTTTTTTTCGGTTTTATCATTCAGACAATAAGCTTTTGAAAAAAAAAAAGTCTCAGCCCATTCTTAATAGTTTTTTTGTCATAGCTGTGAGAGTTCAGGAGAATGCAGAAAATACTACCACTGTGGATTTTTCTGCACAGCACCTTCAAATTGGTCATCTCTTCTTGTATAATAGCCGAAATGACAACAAAGGACTCAACATACCAGTGTTAGCTGCCAAAAACGTCTCATTGCTCTGCATGTTGTGGCAGCTAAGTCAACAGGCAGGTTATCTTCCTGTTGGTATTGGCTATGTCCTTTAAATGCACTAAGGTTATATTCATCGCTTCTTTTCAAATACCTGTATTAACCTCTGTGGTGTTCTAAATTACTGCCATTTTGCACTTCATCTTGATCTCGGGAAGCCATAATTCTGTTGTGTTTACTTTGCTACAATGCCCCTTTCTGTGTGACTTTAGGTGAGGGTTTAGATATTTCTATATTCATCCATCCATCCATCCATTCATCCATCCATAGGCACGGTACACCCTGGACAGGTCGCCAGTCCATGACAGGGCTATTTCTGTACCATTTACATTATTGTTAAATTCCAAGACAAATGACCAAGTCCAGTTGTGTTCGATTTAAATTTCCTTGAGATGACCATGACCTGGATGAATGAGAATATTCACAGGCTTACTAAATTAAAAGTTTTTAAAGAACACAAGAACAAAGAACGGTGCTTTGCATTTATTGTTGCATTTTTTTTAATCAATGCTTGTGATGAGGCATGAACCAACATGATTAACAAGAAAGATTGTATTCTGTGCATGAAATGCAAACCTAACAATGGAATTTCTTTCAACATAATGGAGCAATTTACATTTATTTATTATCATTTGCATCCTTCAATTCTCTCAAGGTAGGGTGTCCACATTCTGAAGCAGATGTTATTCATTATACTGCTGTTTATACACCACACCTTGCTGTAGCCAGCAGCACACTGAACCAAGAGCTGATTCCATTTATTGAATACACAACAACACAGCTATTAAAACTTGCCGTCTGAGCAACAGAACAACAAGGCCACCAGAGACAATTTTATTAATATAATTACACAAACCAGTGGAACAGCAAAAACTTCAATCCCCCCTCTTTGATCAGGGTGCTGATCATTATTCTCACTGTTGGTTGGCATACCAACTTTGCAAGTGTTCACTGCAGGCATTATCTGGTATTGTGATTTCGAGCTGTGATCTTCTCGCAGCTGAATGAGGAGGTCATAAAAATCCTGCAGTCAGAGCCTTGGAATATAGGCAAGCCTGTATTTCCTCCCCTATAAAATTAATTGATTTTACTTGAAGAAAAATGAGCAGGAGCAAAAACTCATACAATGCAAATTACTTTTACAAAACCGTTCTTGGTTTGCAAAATTAATTCATTAATTCATCTAAATGAATGTCTGCATTTCCATAGATTCGTTGATAACTGAAAGAAAGGATGACAGCACACTAATGCATGTTCCCATGTTATATTCTGTTAATACCTGATTTAACAGACCTCATGGCGATAACCCTTTCAATATCAATGATTTTTTCAGCCATTTTTACTACAACCCTTCTAGATTAAAGTCATGGCTAATGTTGCAAAATGATGTAGCATTTCAACTAGAACTTTGTTGATCTGTGTTGAAAACAGCTAAAGTCTAATCTTGACTTGCAAAAATGTTGCAATATACTGTACGTCTTGTTGTTGGATACAGTGGCATGAATAATTCCAATCAAGAAACTCTTGTAAAATTGTTTTGGAGAAACATATCTGAATTGACCTGGAAGTACAATACCTTGCTGAAGAATTCACACCAAGGTTGTAATAATTTTCATTAAAACATTTTCATTAGTTTTAGTATTTATTTAATTTTGACTTAAGATTTACAATTCTATTTTTGTTTTAATTAGTCTTACCATTTGTTAGTTAGCTAGCTAGTTAGTTAGCTTTAGCTAAAAACAACAACACTGAATCTAACAGCCAACACTACAAAACAAAAGCTACTGGTTGTAAGTAATCCCAATTTGGACTCCGGGGCTTTCTCCAAACCTTTACTGACATGATGCTAGGCAGGCGGCGGCAACACAGTCGACTTGACTGAAGTATCTGCCATGGTGGCATAATGCAGTACAGAGAGTAAAACATAAAAAAACACCCACCAACAACCAAAAACTAGAGAGGGATTATTTGTTTATTGACACAGAGATGTGCTCACATTCTAGACAGGTGCTTTTACAGTTGTCCTGGTTCTTACTGTTAGCAGTAAGAATGTTGGTTAGTGATGTCAACTTGTTTGTTTCCTGTGTAGGAGGTTATGCCTGCAGACTGTTGTATGTTTAATCATCTTCCAATCACTTTTAATGACAACTTCCGATTAAAGTAATCTTTTGATTTCTTTGAAAGGGGCGAGTCCATGGAGTTCTATAATCCTACCCATTTTGCTGTTGTTAATTAAAGCGGTCTGTGCAACCAACAGCCCAACAAAGCCTGATCACATCTATTTATACAGACATGGTGTGGAGTAAAGCAGGAAGTGACATAGACCTAAGATCCTTCTAGACTTTATACTAATGCATAACACAAACGAAAACTAAAATTTTTTTGAATAAATTCAGTTTGCTTTAATTTGTTTTGTGAACACTCATTACGGTTTCAAAGAGTTTTTGTTTAGTAGCAAAGAGGTTTTAGTTACTTTTAGTTTTTGTTATTTCGTTAGTTTTAGTTAACGATAATAACTTTGATTCACACCTCTTGAAGTTTTGCATTTTCTTACATTTTGAGAAATTACAACACATAATAGTGCATAATTGAGAATCATACAGAAAATAATATTTGTTTTTAATAATAAAGTTTTACCAACTTTTCTCATCTGGACATTTATTGAGGTAACTATTCTCCTGGAAGGCGAATCTCTTCCTAAACCTTTTTTTTTGTCTATTTTTAAAGGATGGATATGGAACATGAGCAAAATACCAACCTGAACTATGTCCAGTGAGGAATGTATTTTAGAGGAGTTTTACGTACAGCTAACATTAGCCAAGGTTCCTTGGAAATGTTTTATGCACGTCCATCTAGTCTACGCTTCACCTTAAACTACTGTAATTCATGCTCTTCTGCGGTCAATACTCTCCTGAGACAGATAACAATATATCCAGGTCTCTGAAGCAGCTGCTTGACTTACTGACTCCACCATTCTGCCTGCAAGCCGAGCTGTG
Organism: Apricaphanius iberus; assembly: GCA_028564705.1. Classification (NCBI taxonomy): domain Eukaryota; kingdom Metazoa; phylum Chordata; class Actinopteri; order Cyprinodontiformes; family Aphaniidae; genus Apricaphanius; species Apricaphanius iberus. Next base: position 451,641 of record JAPXFQ010000708.1, on the reverse strand, counting down.
CTGATCATATAGTTGGATCATAGAGACTGTATCTGTTAGAGTTGAGCTGGATACTCGGCTGAAACGAGTATCCGGTACGGATAAAGCACTTTTGCCGAGTACGAGTAACATACGACCAACACCAGTCAATATCTGTGCTCGAATTGAATAACAATTCTCATTGGATAGCTGACTGTGTCTGCGTCCCAGAGCAAACATACTCCCGAATTTCTCCTGATATCTGATGGTGTCGGGTGTCACCTTTCATAATGAGAGGGATGGATAATAAAACATGTTTCATTTGCATTTTGCCAAGGAAGGTGCTATGGTGTACAGTTTCCTCATTCCAATCATGAAAAATCATCACCTTTTGGCAAATTTCGCCGTTTTGAATTCAAAATAGGTCACCTACGTGATTCGTGTATGCCACAAGTTTTCAGGACAGTCTTTATGTGACTGACAGAAGCTGCAGTTTCAATTACTTTTTACATCCAATTTATTAAGGATTAAAAAATGTTTCAACCGACCTTACATCTAGTTTACTTTTATCTCGGCTCCAATGTTTACCCTGGAAATGGATCAAGTTTTTTTCCAGCTTTTTTTGACCCAGGAGCGCATCTATTGCCCTGATACGGCAGAAAACAAAGTTACAGCTTAAAATCAACAGACTTATGGTTTGGTCAGACAGCAAGGTCAGCATCACACAACGTTCATAAAGCAACGCATATACACAGAAGATACATTTTTAAGCTCAAGCTTGCAAAGCTCATAGGCGGGCCTTGCTATGCTGGCTACGCAATGTTGATGTCGGCAATGTCACTACAGTAAGACGCTCTGATTGGTTGCTGTCCTGCATCAAGAACGCTAGGACCGTCAAAAGTTCAACTAGCTGACGTCTGCGTTGCTAGCGTTATGATGTTGGAAGCTTAAAATGCAGCAAAAGCTTGAAAAGTTGACAGAACCAAAGCTCACAAAGTGCTGCAGAGACTGTGATGCTTCTCCAACAGCCTCCTTCATACACTTAACAAGTAATCTTGACGTTGCTGATGCTGACTGTGACTGCAAAATTAATGCTTCGCTGCAACCAAATTCAGAAAAAAAAAGTTCTCACTCTCTTCTGACCCAGAGGCTCCTACGAGTTTTTAGAATGATTAATAAGTGACTATTGCTAAATGTTAAGTACTGCTGAGCAGGGGCGTATCCAGGAGGTTAAGAAAGAGGGGCTAAAAGGGCCCATGGTGGGTCTGGAACTGTAACATCAAATGTTATTTATTTTATAAAATAAATAAAGGTAGTTGTGGTATAAAATTATATTACAAATAAATTAGCTACACACACATATCTGGTGTGGATATGAAAAAAATTTAAAAAGAAGCACACAAAAAAATCACAAAGATGAAAAAAATTAAAGTTAAAACATCAAAGTTATGTTGCAATCAAAACTCTTGCTCATTACAATTTACTTCCTAATTGTAACCGCAACAGTTGTATTCATTGTTGCAAAACTTGTTCTGTATATTGTTTGTTTGTTATCAAAAACCTTTGATCTGATGATCAATTGTGATGTTATGTAAATAGTTTTCTGATCAGCAATAAATATAGTAATTTCTGATCAGCCCATATCAATCGCATGCTTAAAAACACCTACCGGTGAAAGCAACATTTCAGCATAACCCAGCCCACTGTAGGCTGCTACTGGCTGATAGATGTAAACATAATGTCATTCTCATGTCCATTTTACATGTACATTTTATTATATTTTAATTCAAATATTTTTTTAAGAAAATGTTTTACCTTCATTATGCACCCCTTTTAATGCCCCGTGGATGCATTATTATTCTTTTAAATTTAGCTTTTTTTATGAAAATGTTCCATATTCAAGCTTTAATAGTTTTTTTGTTTTACCATCTAGTCTGACAAACGTCTGTGTCTCTTTCAAAGAAAGGTATCTACACCGTTTCATATACTGTGCGTGTTGTGGTGTGTTCAGTTTGATACATATTTTTTTTCCATCAGTTCCTTTTTGTATGTTGTTCAAAATATTTAATTAGTCAAAAACACAAAGTAGTGGTTCCATCCAAGCAAAGCACATTCTACCAAGTGTCTGCTGTTCCCTGTACATGGCTTGTGATAAACTGAAAATGGGAGTCTTTATGACATGGTTTCAAAAAAGCCTTTATAATTGCCCTTCCTTCCTGAGCATTGAATCTCTACTGCTTCTCTTGAAATCCCATGCATATCTGATGCAGTGTTAAAAGTAGAGGAGACTACTATCACCCATGCATTGAACAGTAAAACTCTGGGTCACTGTAGAGGCTGAACAGCTGGAGAAGAGACAATGACCAAAGAGGTGTACAATTTCACTGTGTCATAATTTCCAATCATCTCCTAAATTCACAACTCCTAAATTAATCTCAGTAATTAACAGCTTAATATTTGCAGGATTTATTTATATGCACAACAAGAAAATTGGTTAATTTGAAAAGGGATGTGAAGTAAGGATAGGGAACCATTTGGCTTTCACGTATTTGCTAAGGGGTAGTCCCATTTTTGGTGCAGTGAGGGATCTGAGGCTGTCCAATTTTGCAACCAACTTGATCTTAAAAAATATAAAATAGTTCTATTTTTTTCCTTTTAAAAATAGATGCAAAAACCAGTGTTTCACAGTTCTGTAAAGGTGCGTTAGATCAAATCTTTACTTTTCTGCTTCAGCTCTTTTTCTGTCACAAATAAGGATACTACTAAATGAAAATATCTCTCCATTACATTGTTCCTTGAAAAGATGCTTTATTCTCAGCTGTGGGGACTTCAATTTTCAGGAACCATATTTAACTTTCAATTACATCCTTCTCTCTTCAAAACCGTAACCATTCAGACCTTCACATCTCTGGGATGATTTCTGGGAGAAATTCAATGCAGGGTTTGTGTTATAAAACAATAATGTGGGCAATCCTTCTATCTTCGTTCAATGTATCGCTCCAAAAAAAGAGAGATGATGGAATAATTTCTGGCCTACAAAAAACATCACCAACTGGCACGGCTGGCCCAAGGTTAGGGTTGGGGGGGGTCATCCTGTTAGGGAAGATCACCATCTAATAAAGATGTGGAGTCAGGGAGAAGGGCCCACGTTTAATTGATTGATTTTGGAGCTGAAAGCAAGGTAATTAGTTTTTAGTTTCTGTAGTTGTAAATGAACTGAGGTCAATCATGAAGAAGTTTGAACTTGGTGAAAAAACTATTCAAGTTTCAAGATTAACTTGTCTTAAAGATACGATTAAATAACACAACAAAAAAATGTCATTTCCGTTTAAAAACAGAGGCAAGTGTAATAAATGAATAAATAAAAAAAATAGAAGCACACAAAATATTCACTTATTGCACTAGATATATATTTTTTTTCATTTTCGACCAATTTTATAGATTACAATAATCAACAAAAGCACCATTCTTTGCACTTTTAATTTTAAAAAGTTTACAAATCCTTGAAACATTTAAAAATATTTTAATTAATCTATGATGAAATGTTAAATCATATTGCATATTATAATTCCTAATGAACAAGTGTAGGAGTTTTTGCTCTGTGGTCAAAAATTCAAGCACTTGTGAGAGGTTCCTGATGTTTTGGGGCGATAAATAGTGGCTTATTTGCTAATGCCATGGCACATTTGTGTCATTTATCAGAGAACCGGCCAAGAGCCTCATTGAATATCTGCAAAAGCTGGAGAATCCCACATATAATCTTTGAACTGGACGATCACAAGAAGTGCAATTCATGATTTTGGCTTTCAAGAAAGTGGTAAAAAGAAAGTTGCTATGAAAAACAATAATAAGAGAATTCCAGTTGAATGTAAATGCTTTTTGCCTTTTTTTCAGATTCCTATTAGGAAGAACAGCATTTTTTTAAACATAGCATCTTTTTTTTATTCTGGTCCATGGTGATCATTTTTACTGTTCTATCACAGAGTTCCAATAAAATATAAAGTTCATGGTTGTAGAATGAAGTATTCTGACACATTTCAATACTTTTGCATGCAACTCCATTAATCAACGGTGCATATCAGGTAAACCTCCTTTTCATTGTTATTCAATTGTTAGTCTTTTATTTTTAGGTTTGAGGTCTCAAAGATAAACAAAGACATTGATTTCTGTGAAGAGCTTGCTTTGCTGCCATTGTGGTGCTCTATTTTTGCATTGTTGTTGCCTATGTGTAGTTTTCCCCTCTGAGAATCACAAAAACACTCTTGATTATCTCCCTGAATTTCATATGAAAATGAATATTAATCAACTCCCCTGGCAAGCCTCAACCAAAGTGAGAATTGTATCGAGCTGCAAGATGTATCAGTGAAGAGTGACTCCCCTGCTGCTCCTCCATCTAACTTGGTTTTCCACATCTTACAAGTAAGGAGGGGGGAACAAAAGGACCAAGACATTTTAAAGAGAGGCCTGACATCACACTTGACAAAGCAGAAATCATATTAAATGTGCCTTTGCTTTGTAAGGAAGTCCTCAAAACTTTTTTGGGGCCACATTGCCCATGTTCTCACATTTGTTCAATATGCTGATGCAGTCTTCTGCCTGGAATTTGAGAAACCAGCAGGAAGCCTGGCAGGGGGTAAATCTGCTAAGGCTTCCATCAAACAGCAGACACACCATGAAATCGCACAGCGCTGTGAAGATGCTGCATTTTTTCATGACTGTTTAAACAACAGCAACAGCTAATTACAAGCTTAGCATTTCTGTTAACATGCTGTTAATTTTCGTTGCTAAGGGAAAGGAAAAAAAAGTTGAATTGTGAGAAAGGGAGCTGCTGAGGATTAGGTTAGCTTCCATATCGGCCAATTTAATACGCTGGATTTTATAGAGGGGGTCTGCAGGGAATTTGCATGGGGTGTGGAGAGGTGCTTGCTGAGGAAGGAGGTTGCTGAGAGCTCTGAAAGCTTGGCAGACCATGCGTGTTGCTGCACCCTCTGGGAAGCTAATGACCAATGCACAGAGGCTATGCAATAAGGATCTCGAAAATAGCTCTCTCTGGTTGAGGGGACTTTCTCCAGTAATTGAACTTGAGAGTGTGTGCACATACAATTTAGCAGAAATATGGCTGTATGATAAGTACATATTACAACACATTTACGGTGTCTGTTGGCTTATAATTGGCTGGAATGTGCTGTATCCCTACTCAAGTTGCATGATAAAAAAATAGAGATATAAATAAAACACTTGTTTTTTTCAGTAATTCAATTCAAAAATAGAAATCGAACATTTTATTGTTTCATCATAGAGTGATTTATTTTTACCAATATATATGTTAATTTGGATTAGTATATCCCATATGTAAAGAGACATTTTTTCATACTTTAAATAAACATGAGAAGAATTATGTACAATCTGAGAAGAACGTTGACTTGACAGTCAATGGCCCCCTCAACAAGGTGAGATACCTTAGGAAAGGTCTTTCTTTCATTTGACGTAGTCAGTTCATAAACCAGAGTCCACTGGAAGGATCAGGAGAAGGAGGGAGGGAGGAGGAGAAAGCCTGCAGAGCGGTCCCAGTCAGGGTCCTCCCACATTTCCGCTTCGTGAAAATGGCATATATTAAAGCACGACCAGTTCGCTTTGGACATGCTTCAAGATGCAAACGTGCAAGCGACTAGCTAGGGGCGTGTGGCGCTTTTTGGTTCTTTCTATCGCGTTCGGTGTGTACGCACCGTTAAGCGGACAGAGTCAAAGCAGGATATGCACAATCTCAATGAATCGTCTCTCCTTCAGTCAACCTAAGTTTCATTACCAACTCTTCAGATCCACAGTATGATTTTAGCCATGTCATGGTATGCCAAACTAATGCTATAATTCTGGTAAGAGAAGTCCCAACGAAGTATCAAGGGCATATATTACAGCAATTTATTGAGATTTTCACATATAATGTAAGTTTTCATTCAACTGGTGGTTTTCAGATATTTCTTTTATAAGGGTTTGTTGAATAACATTGTCATGTTTTTGTCTTCCCCAATTATTTAAATTCCCAACGTCATTAGTTGCTCTCTTCATGTTAGCCCTCAGGATTCACATGCCAGTAGAGCCACATTCACAAAGAATTGAGTCACCCCAGGGAAGTGATTTAATGGAGTGGTTAAAATTGCTCTCGGCATAGATGAGTGCCCCCTTGTTAACAGTCTCATGAGATAGACGACCCATGTGGCACAAACTACTGCATTTTTTTTTTTTTCACATTCCATATTCCCTTGACATTTGGACCAAATTGTGGCTGTGAATATCCATGCATGGTTTGAAATCTAAATAGAAACAGGCAAAGGCCTTTGTTTGCTTTTCTTAGCACCAAAAGAAAAAGTTTTCTGTGTTGGGTTGTAAAATATTCGCATGCACCACATCACTGGAGAACCCATGGTGGCGGGTGCTTGTGTCATTGCGCCCCTGCTTCACTCATTACTGAGACATCCTGCTGTTATACACGGCAAAAGTATTCCATTGTTTTCATATCACTGTGTTGTTTTTATCCCAAAAATTGACTCATTAATAGAATGAATAAATATAAGCACTCCAGCAGATTACATTAATTAGCTTGAATCCTTCAAATTCAAATGATTCCTGATGAAAATTGTTACTTTTGCTAGTAATAATTTTTTTCCAAACCCATTCACGGTCATGCACATTGGGTTGAAAATATGCATGTTGTATGGACAGTCACTCCAACTAAATTCATGTTGCAGAGCGGAAGCAGCCGTACTTACCTTCTTAAATAATAGTTTTTCTTCCTTTATATAAAAACACAGGAACAGCAATGAATGAAACCCAAGTAAAAAATCTCTGACATAAAACCTGTCCCAGCAGAAATGTTGACAACATACCTGAGTGCCTATCTTTTTAACTCTGCAGACAAGTGCAAATTAGGAGGAGGGAGAAGTTTTTCTTCTAATAGATTTTGGTTTGACTTCAGCTTCAGAACCATTTTTTCTCTTTCTTTAAAGCAATGGCCAGGGTGAATTTTAATTCAACAGTTGTACACTTATATCAAAACAACATTAGCAATGGACATCAATTATAAAATACCAACAAAGATTCTCACCAAAAGCCTAGTAAAATAAATACATTTAAAAATAAATAAAAACTTGTATAAGAGCTAGAGTCTCAGGTTAGTCAGCATCTGGGTCACTGATTTAATGGAATAATTCTAAACGGGTGGGGCTGATATAAATATCTGCATCTCGGGATGATTTTGGTGGTTTTAGTTAACACTATACTTGATTAGTGACTTTTAACATATTCCAAAGAAGAGTACATACTAATCTCATGAAAAACATATCTCGGACTGTGAGCGTATCAGCTCGTAAGAGTTCAAACTCTTACAAGCTTAGCGGTTGGTGACAAAGAAAATGATCATGTTCGGAAGAGGTATTAATCTCTTCTTATTCCTTGTGTGAAATGCTCGCACAAGAGTCGCACAGATGACATACAAATCCCCATCTATTATACAGTACACCAGAGGTGTACTGTATAATAGATGTCATCTTAGAAGCTGATTTAAATTGTCCAATTTCCAAGATTAAGTTCAAAACTTATTGTTCTTGTTGTTCCTGTGTGGCCTTACCTTCTTGAATCACTTCCATTTTTGTTTTCAGATTACCCAGAGTATCCTCACTAAGTGAAATCCCTCCCTCACTAACTCAGACATCTTAGTTATTGATAGGACATTTTTACTTCAAATAAACCTGCAGTGAGCTTAAGCCTCCTTCTTGCCTGAAGAGTGAGCAGGCCCTTCTTTTCACCTGAAGGCGCAGAGTTTCCCCAGCTGGAGATAGCGTGTGGAAGGATTACATTATTCCAGTCAGATCCTCCCTGACATAAAACCTGTCCCAGCAGAAATGTTGACAACATACCTGAGGCGCCTTTAGGAGGAGGCAGTATACATGTTTTTTTTCGGAGTAGCTCACATTAGCTGCTCAAGGGAACACGAGGAGAACATGCAAACTCCACACAGAAAAGCCCTTTTGCCAACCCCACCCAAGGTGTGGGTGCTGATGATATGGAGGAACACACAAACCCTCAGCACCCACAGCATCCCCAGTGGGAATCGAACCCAGGACCTTCTAGCTGTGAGGTGAGCTGTGCTACCAGTTGCACCACCTTGTTCTAGGTATGATACCTACATTTTTCAACAATACACATTGATCTCTGGGAAACAGAACTTTTCTGTTTCCTAAACAGTATGATGGCTGGAAATTCAACCTGGAAGTTAAAATGAACCATACTCCTCATGAAGTTTTGTCTGATTTGTTTTGATATCTCAAGTTTTTTTGTTGTTGTTTTTTTCTCAAAGAAGCAGCATGTAGCCATAAAATACATCTAGAGGTTTGCCTCCATTTAAATCAGATGTTGTTAGGGACACACCGATACCAATATTGGTAACAGGTATTGGGGCCGATACCATTCTAATGTACTCATATCGGTTGGTAAATCGATAGCTTGAACCGCTTCTGAAAATGTGGAAATTCTGTAATATTGTAACAGTATTAATTTTTCACATGCAACTTTAGTTTTGTGGTAATTTTTGTCAATATTTATCTAATTCACTATAATTTGTTGTAACAACCAGAGAAGGAAACAAAACCTGTCTTCCAATTAATTAAATTTTGTGTGTGTGGTAGAATTATCGCATTGGTACTTGGTATCGGCAAGTACCCAGATCCAAGTATCTGTACCGTATCTGTCTGAAAGTAGTGGTATCATTGAATCCCTATAAATGATGTGAAGAGACCTCTAAGAACCTCAGAAAAACATCATAATCTGTTTTTTTAATGGTTATTTTAGGCATTGCAATGCTTCTTAACTTGAAGTAGTACAAATAGACTTCTCAAAACACTTATTTCACATTAATCCTAGATTTATCCACTATAAGCACTAATGTTTATCCAAACTGACCCAAAATAGTAAAAATCTAATCTGAGTTTCATTCACCAAAAGGTAATCTGTCCTTTTTACACTGTGTACGTAAGGAGTTAGGATCTGGTACACAGCATGATTTTTAGGCCGATTTTGCCCTTATTGTTGGGATGGCTCCTAAAATAATCTTAACAGATATTCCTGCCATGTGTGGTGTGTTCAGAGTGCTCTGGTCTGCTCAGAAGGACGTTGGAACCGCTCTGATCACAAATCAGGGATATTCAACAGGTGTTTCTCAATGCCCAGGAACCTCGCTTTGATACCTTGGTCCCGCCCCGGTTGCCTAGGTGATACGTCATCAGGGACCGTAAAGGTGTGTTCCAATGTTCATTTTCTACTTAGGAATATGGCTGTGTCCGAATCCAGCGGCTGGATCCTTCGAAGGCCAGATTTGTCGGCCGGTTACGTCACAGCGCCGCGACTAGGACTGTCCAAATTCAAAGACTGCTTCAAATGCGGCCGACGAATCCGGCCGACTTTTCCCCGATTTGAAGGACCGTTGCGGTGTATCCTTCGCTGGTCCACATATCCCAAGATTCATTGCGGGCTGAACGGGAGAATTTTCTTGCAGGAACATGGCGGACGAAGCGGCAGACGAAGCGAGAGAGGAGCACAGTTTTAGATGTAAGTATATTAAAATCTGGCGGTTCAAAAATGAAAATCTTAAAGCGGTTGTGTTGTTTGCCTTTTATTCTTGGCTTAGACGTGTATTTTAATATTTTTTTGTAAAGCATCGCTCGTAAACGAGCTCGTATAGTAGTGTAATGGTTTCTTCATCTTTACGCAGCTAATTTCTGCTTTGGGAAATTAAGTAAAAAGTCAACTCCTCTTAGGATAAATTATTACCTCTTTACCGAGTGAAAATCGGGGCACGGTGGCTTGGAGGTTGACGATTAAATCCAGTTACACAGTTTATGCTCAGAGGACTCGTATTGAGCCTCATACAACACAGAACCTGTGATCTGCTGTGAAAACTGCAGTTCTGCATTCTTAAATCAAGAAAGTTGTCACGTTCCTCTCCTATTTATTTTCTATCTAATGAGGAAAATTCAGGAGTGTATCTGCAGGGGAAATTAATCCCTTGCCGGAAAAAAAATTGAGAGCAAAAAATAAACCTACTGTATGTATATTTGCAAAAGCGCAAATAACATATTTTATGACTGATCACTTTAACAAATCTAGATTTCATAAAGGTTGTTGTGTTGCTCTTTTTGTAAATTGTGTTTATTGTCTTCTTGTTTAGGATATGAAGCAGCAAAGGCAGACTGGAGAGGAGAGCAGGGACCGAATGGATGGACTGTTTTTTTTTCATTCATGTTTTTGTCACATTTTTTATTTAGGTGTTCGATGGTTGTGAATAATTGAATTTCTAAAAATGTTAAATATCATGAAGTCATTTCATTAAAAGTTGTATTAGTGTTTTTAAAGAAGCTTACGTTGAACAGTTTAAAATAACATAAGTTATTGGCATTAGAATAAGTTTTTTTGCAGTTATTTATATGTGTATAAATGACCTCTTTAAGCTTAATTAGAACAAACGGGCAGTGTTACTGGATCAGTTGAATACAGATTCATTTCATATTTTCTGGTTGACGAGGGGAACATCATACAGGTTGGTCTGCAGAGAGTTTAGGGCAGCTTCGTCATGCTGTCCACTGCATCCATCATCAGGGTTTACAGGCTGCTTAAGTCGACGTGCTCAAAAGACAAGTTTTTCCAACCGGAGAGCCCCACAGACCTCCAGCAGCTTCATCCTCAAGCTCATCCCAAGAGGCAGCTGTGGAGAAAAGTGTTATGACCTGCAATTTTGTTACACACAATGTTAGTTATTGTTGCAGTGGTTGTTTACAAAAAACTATTCAGTTTATTTAGGAAGAGCCAATTTGGAATATGCTTGGTAAAAAAAATCATAGATTTATAAAATCAAATTAGAAAATGCTGTTATAATTTTAAGATCACAAAGAATTTTTACAGTTAAAATGAATATAAAAAATGTAATATTACAAATTTGTACATTTGATCACTAGTCATTCAATTACAGAAATTATCATGAGAGTAGCTATCTTAAGTATTAACCTGGATTAAATAAAATGATCTTGATATGATGACCTCTCAGCCAGAAATATAAAACATTGGCGCAGACAGTAAAACTTGTTGCTCCTCTAGAGTAAAAATGTGAGTAAAATACTGGGGAATATTTCTTGCTTTATCAGCTGGTTTAGCGTGATCGCGGTTGCTAGGCGACAGGACGTTCGGCAAAGTGGGGGCGGGAATTCAACTGACGGCTAGACCGTCCAAATTCACAGCCGTTAACATCCGGTCTACCCGGTCGACGAAGGACCCAGCCCACGTAGACCGAGTAGACCGGGTCCTTCGAAGGATCCAGCCCCTGGATTCGGACACACCCTTTGTCCTCCATTTTTTAGCCGTTTAGCTAACTAACCAAGGATACATCAGAGGTGCCTTGAGCCTGCTATCGGTCAAACATTTCCCAGAATACAGCGCGGTAGGAGCCGGCAGCACCTACTTCGGGGGAAAATTTCTATTTTAAATGTAAGTCAACTATTTTTAACCATCGGGCTTATATCTAAAATGTTTTTAATTTTTTTATAATTATTATTTTGCTCCAAAGCAGTTATCTATGGTTCGTTAGTTGCTTAGCAGTTGCAGCTTCGGTGGCTACCAGGTACTAATTCGTTTGCACATTTGATTTAACTGACATATACAAAAAATAAAAAAGTAAAACTCTCGTTATATATTTCCAGTTCCATGATTGAAGTAATATTACTACGCTACCATGCTACTACGATGGGCGGGACGTAAACAGAGCACGTAAGGTCACGTAAGGCTAGTCTGTTCCAAACCGTTTTTTTGAGCAAGGAAGGACAATGTCCTCGTAGGCAAGGCGTCTTGCCTACCGAGGCACTGCCTTGGTAGGCAAGACGCCTTGACATTGAGAAACACCCAACATGTTGGGGTGCGTTTTGATGAGAAACAAGCATGCAGCCCATTGAATGCAGCATAAAGCCAATCAGAAAGCAAGGTAACACACAGTGATGAGCAGATTAATCTTTGAAGCATTTATTATTATTTGTCGGATACCACAGATGCATAGAAACAGAGATCAATTGTTGTTGTCGTTCAACAATAACCATAAAGGATTTTCCAGGATTTTTTTTTTCTCTCTGTTAAAACTAGTCCTTAAGCTATTTTATCTAATGAAGTTTTGTGAGATTTCCTGTCTGAGCCTGGAATGTTTGTGGGTAAAATTGATTGGCGTGTGTTGTCTCCCCATTGCCGTGTGGCCGCACAACAAACACTTTCTGACCAAAGCGGTTTTATCTGAGATTTTTTAAAATCAGTGTGTGTGGTCTGAAACTCTTGCAACAATTTTAAAATACTGCTATGTAAACCAGGCCTAAGATGTTTTCACCTGCATCTGGCATTACTAAAGAATACAGTTTGATGATTAGCGTTTATGCATCATAGCCAGAAAGTTACCTGTTTAAACGTTAGCAAAGTATATCTATGGTAGACGCCTGAACCTTCCTCTTCACATGACATGTTGGTTTTGTGTGGGTACTTCAGATTCTTGCTCTGCTGGATTGATTGGCCACTCTAAATTGCTTTTAGGTGAGGTTGTGTGCCCGTACAGGTGTCTGTTTAATGTGTACATGAGTTTGCCCTTTGGTCGACCGGTAGCCTGTCCAAGGTGTAACCCTCTAATTGCATGTTTGTTGGATGCTCAAATAAGGCTTCAACCTTACACAACCTCAAACATGATGAGATGGTAGAGATACTGAGTTGTTAAAAAGTTCATAGTTTGGTATCAAACACAATCTGTCAAAGGTCTACTTCTTTTTTATATATGTATAAACCTCAGTTATGTAACTTGAGTTATTTTTTACTGAAAGCTAATGAGATATCCTGAGGTTTCTAGAAATATAAAGTAAATACTCTGACGACACAGAGGAAAAGTCAGATAAACTATATTGTTATATAAGTTTTTAATCAGATCGTCATACATTTTATATAAACTCACACAATCCAGTTATTTCAAAGGTTGGATATGAAAAATGAGCATGATAGCGACATATAGTTTTTCTAGATTGTAGTTACTATAACAAAAACATAATTCCAGCTGTTGGGCTGCCTGGTTCGCAGCCGATATGCCCACTGACCAACCTAAACTGTGTCCTGAGAGGAATGTATTTTAGAGGAGTTTAACTGACAGCTAATGTATGCAAAGTTGGTAGTGAGTTAGCTTACTGATTCACGAGGAAAGTTGCCATTTCAGGATGTGTTTGATAACTTGGAAATGTTTTGTGGGTCCATCTAGTGTAGGCTTCACACAAAACTACTCTAGTTTCGGTTCTTCTGCTGTTACTTCTTTCCTGAGACGAATAACAGTAACTCCGGGGCTCTGAAGCAGCTGCTTGACTTGTTGTCTCCACCATTCTTCCTAGTGCCAGCCGAGCTGTGCCGAACATATAGTTGAAGACCGAATTTGTCAACCTTCAACTGCTACTGGCTGATAGATATAAACATAACGTCATCGTCATGCCCATTTTAAATGTAAACTGTATTATATTTTAATTCAAATACATATTAAGGAAATGTTTTACTTTCACTACCCTTCTAAAAGCTCAATGGATGCATTATTTTTTCCACATGCAGCTTTTTATGAAAATGTTCCATATTCAACCTTTAAGTTTAAACTATTAAGTTTGAATTACCCTAATTCATTGCAAAAAAATTATGAAAATTTGTTAAAAACCAATAACTGCACAGGTGTTGCTGAAAACTAGCAGTGAGCTTTCATGAACGGTAGAGATCTGGCATAGAGGGGGACACAGAAATAGATCCTCACCATGATTAAGGTAATTGTTTACACCTGTGTTTGAGAAGCCATGCTGTCCACAGTGAGGAGCAGATTGACTGCCCGACTCAATTTTAAAACCACAATAAAACTATGGAGAGATAATGAGGGATTAGAAACAGGTGTTATAACTTCAGGAGTGCATGTTGTTGAACTTAGATCCATCGAGCTAACAAAGATTTCCTTACAGCATGAACTGCTTTGTTCATCCTATTGAATTTTGAGAGAGCCATATTGGTTAAAGTGAAAGTAGTTCCTTGTAAAAATCAAAAATACCATCTGCTCATAATCTAATCAGATTCCTATCATGCCTTGTAACCTGGTATCATAAACCGCTCTTGTCTCAGGCTCCTTTGGATTATGCATAATTCTGTAGTGGCTGCTCACCTTCTCCTGACTAGAATTTTAATGAGCTGAACCATATCAACTGAGCCCCTTTCATACCTCAGGCTGATTCCTGCATAAAAATCATTACCAACACTACAAAAAAAAAAAAAAAACTAATTTATATTACAGTATCACTAAAAACTACTCTTTTGTTTCTGTCTTTGAAATACCCCATCCCTAGTATAGTAACAGTTGTTGTTATGCTATATGGTATTAGCGGTGTAGTTTGATCACAATTTTGCTCTCAATATAACATCTTGACCTAAAAGCCAAGGTTACCAACTCTGGTTCTTAGAGCGTCCAAACAGCTGACGCATTGATGTATTATAAATGTTCTTTTCAATTAGGATTGTGCATATTCATCAACAAATCAGCAATAAACATGCTTAAATTTGTATCATGTATGAAAATTTTGTCCAATAATATTGTACTACATGGTGATCTGTCACCTGATGAGTATCAGATAACTTTTTAGTGTTACAACAAGCAATGAAAAAAAAGTGTACAAATATTTAAAAATCATCTTTATATGAATAGAGAATACAAAAAAACCATTGAATCAAGAGGAAATGTAAATGTCTAAGTGCATTTTCTTTAATCTGGGATGTAGTATGAAACCCATTATAGTTGGCTTGAAACTTTAAACATTGTTTTAAAACCACATATCAGCAATGTTAGCGTGAATACAGTAAAGTTAAAAAAATAACTTTTTTGTTAATTTTCTCTAGCGAATGATTGGTTAAGAGGAGGTGTTATCAGGGTATGGAACCCTTACTTGTGCTGAAAGTTTGAGGTTTATTTCTAAGCTGAACTTGGTGTTACCTTAATTAACCTCTCATCCTGTTATGCAGTGCAGGGACCTAGTCTGCTGAAAAATGAAGAAACAATGAATAGTGTTAATTTATTTAACAAAGTAAAAAATTTAAGACAGCATTATAAAACACCTTATTGTGCACGGTGTTAAACATCGAAGAATTGGAGATGTTGTACAGGTCCTTCTCAAAAATTAGCATATTGTGATAAAGTTGATTATTTTCTGTAATTTACTGATAAACATTAGACTTTTATATATTTTAGATTCATTGCACACAACATAAGTAGTTAAAGCCTTTTATTGTTTTAATACTGATGATTTTGGCATACAGCCCATGAAAACCCAAAATTCCTATCTAAAAAAATTAGCATATTTCATCCGACCAATAAAAGAAAAGTGTTTTTAATACAAAAAAAGTCAACCTTCAAATAATTATGTTCAGTTATGCACTCAATACTTGGTTGGGAATCCTTTGGCAGAAATGACTGCTTCAATGCGGCGTGGCATGGAGGCAATCAGCCTGTGGCACTGCTGAGGTGTTATGGAGGCCCAGATGCTTCGATAGCAGCCATTTAGCTGTGGTTTTGGCACTGTGAGCAGGTGCAAGGTCGTGTTGAAAAATGAAATCTTCATCTCCTTAAAGCTTTTTAGCAGATGGAAGCATGAAGTGCTCCAAAATCTCCTGATAGCTAGCTGCATTGACCCTGCACTTGATAAAAGACAGTGGACCAACACCAGCAGCTGACATGGCACCCCAGTTAATTAATTCTTAATTAAGGTTCAAGCTCCAATTCCTTTCAGTATTGTCCATTCTGAATTTTTTTTTTTTATTGAATCAACGGCTCCAAAGAAGTTCCAAAGCTAGACCTAGCCTTCTTAAGTGTTTGTTTTGTAAATCGCTGCTGCAACAGATGACTGCAGTGCAAATGTAATTTTCCAAAGTAGAACTGCAGTAGATGTGCAGTATCCTCTTACAAATGTCAAAAACAACACTTCAAGAAGGACAGTCTGCTCTGTCACTTCGGATAAACAGCGTCAGTATTTCATTTACAGTCCAATCTGTTGCTTAGTTTGAGTACAGCTTCTTTCACATTCATTTTGATGTTCTTTTTAGCAGTTATTTTTTAACAAAAAGGCACTATTAATATTAAATAAATAAAAGATGAACTTTAAATATTTACATTGTGTCCCTATAAACATACTTGTTTCTTTTACCCAATCATCTCTATTTCTTTATTGAAAGACTACATTTTCACGTTTCTTCTCGATGGTGTTCTGTGTTCACAACATCAAAAGTGTCATCCTTTCTACTCTTTAGGATTTTGGGATCTTATTAAAGGCATTCATTGAAATTTTGAAAGCTCAGTCAGATGCTCAAAAGCAAAGATAAAACTCTAAATAAACAGGTTTCCTTACAAATTACCAAAATGAGAGATCCAAAAACTGAAGAAAATTGAAAGGATAATGCAAGTTTAATATCATAACCAATTCTGTTGTGCCCTTCAGGTATAGAGGTGTAGAAATACATGCATCAGCCTCATGATATGGGACTTTAACAATATTTTTTGAAAAATGAATATTTCTTATTCACAAGGTATCCACTCTGGAGATTATTTGCCCCATACATTGTGGTTTTAAACTGTTATTGTTCAGGGGTTTTCCTAAAGTCAATGTGATGAGTGCCCCATCCCAGTAATGTTCAACAGCTGGTCCTCATGGTCCACTATCCTGCAAGTTTTAGATGAGTCCTAGCTACAGGACAAATTATTCAAATGGCTGCCTATTAATTTAGGCCTATTCATCACCTATTAATTTAAGACAGATGTGCAGCAATAGGGAAACACCTAAAACATGCAGACAGCGGCCAAGAAGGACTATGGGTTGGAGATCTCTGCCTTAGACTGTCTCAAATCAAAACTTCATGTAAAACCTGCAAAAAATGTCCATTAGTATCCACATTTGCTATTAGCCATCATGGAGACATCACATGACCTTGTGCACTTTCAAAAAACACAGAATTTCTGAATAGGCACATTTATAAAATGTATTTTAGGCATGTCGATCTATGTCTGTGGTTCCCTATCCTGGTCCTCAGGATCCACTGCCCTGCATGTTTTAGAGAGTTCCTAGCTCCAGCACACCTGATTCAAATTAGCATTACCTCCTTAAAATGCCTCCAATTGCACCAGAAGTCTGTTAATAACCTGTTCTTCCCATCCAGGTGTGGAACAGCAGGGAACCATCCAAAAGATGCAGGATAGTAGGTCCCAAGGACCAGTGGTCGGAATCACTGCTCTATGTTTCTCATGCTGGCTGTCGCAATCTATTTAATACATCAAATACAAACTAACTATTCTTCTTTAACTAACTTTAAATCCATCTCCATCAAGTTATCATTTTAACAACACACCTCTCCGATTAGGTGTATGATGGGGGATTATCAGTTTGTGACCCTTAATTGAACTTCTGCACTTGTTATGTTCTTTGAGTCACATCACTACATCACACTCTTCCTGAAATCCTTGCTCTGAGGGCTGTTTCATGGCTTTCATCTTGTGGTCATTACGGCTTTGTGACTACCTACTAACCAATACCACACAGACATGACATTGCTGTGTCAACTTAACCCCCCTTTTTCCTTCTTGATGATTTTAGGTGCTTTCATGGTCTTATTAAAACAGATTCTGATCATGTATCGAAAGTAGGTTATAAAGTTTCTGTTTAATATTAATTAAGGTTAATGATTCTTTTTCTTCATATACTCAATAAGTACATGTTATGAAAATCCCTTGAAAAAAAGTCTAGTTTCAAGTGTTTTGTATTATTGAAACAACTTTAAATAATGTGTAATATCCATTAGCATGTTGTGCAACATATTACATGCTACATGGCTTAATGTCCTCCTGTGTAAAGTTAAACAGTCTGAGGTTTGACTCTGCAAAATCGTATGATTAAATCATGTTTCACCAGCCTTTCTCACCAACTGTACAGTGCCAAGACACATAATTCTAGTCAACATTGTAGACTGTAAAACTACTGTTTCTCCAGGCTACCAATCAAAGCCCTGTGAACAATTACATGTTACTGTAATGCCCGGAAATCTGATTATTTTTCAATAATTGTCTTGCAGGATACTAACAGATGCATGCAAAAATAAACTTGAATTTTATTTTATTTTAGTAAAGATGGGGTGATCCATGATGATGATTTAAAACTACCATGTGTAATTTGTTTTACATTGTGCTATTAGGACAAAACAAATTCAACTAGTTTTTATTTTGGAGCAAAAGCGTTGTATTATGCATTACTTGTGATTGCATTTTTATCAAGCATGTGTCTTTATGAATAAGGTTATAATGAAAACACTCACACAATGATGTGATTTGGTGCTTTTGTTGCTAAGAGATCACAGAAACAGTAACACACATTAAACATCAAATACAGGGTAATACTGGAGCAAAACCTATTAGATACACACATTATTTTCTAATTAAATATCGTTTAAAGGCAAGTTGTTAAACTGCATCATATTTAGAGGTATTAAATTGGTTGCTAAATACAAATGCATCAATTTGTTTTCCAAATTTGTAAAAAAGTATGTATCAGCTCCCCTGTAGATTCTTAAAATGATGTTCTGTTTTGTTGTTTGGCGCAAATACAAAGAAGATGCCTTTATTATTTAAAGATTATGACCATTTTAAACTCTTTGCTGATCCTTTACTCATGGTGATTGTAGAGTGCTTAAAGTAGTGAAACAAAATTAATCACCAACATTAATATATATCCATTTAGAGTCAAAAAATAATAATAAATAAATTAAAACCTAATTCCGTTCTCTAACATATCACTTTAGTTCTAGAGATCCATAAATTATTTCTGTCATGACATAAAACAGAAATGCTGTTATACACATTTGGGGAAAGGCACGATTTGTTCTTTTTCCATAGGAGGTCTCTTTGTTACCTAAACCGAAGTCAGCTTTTCCTGAAAACGTAAAGTAGATAAGCCTTTTACATTCTCTGCCACTGTTCTCGTTTGTCTGGTTGATTACAATTTTCTACTTTGTGGCCTTTATCTCGACAACTAATAAGCATAGAAAGGCACTTGCTTCTTCTTAGAATCTTGCTGTCAATTTTTTTTAGAGAGTAACTAAAAGAAGCTTTTTTTGCCAGTATTGTCAAGTAAATAACATTAACTATATTACATGTCATATCAGTATGGCGTACTGCTAGTGGGACAATACTTTACCTTCATTTATGACTTGGTAATCACCTTTAATCGATCATGTTATTGATTTTTCATCATGAAAGGCCTAATTTTAAACAAAGAAAATTCCTTTAGTTGCATTTGTGCCTCAGAGACATTTTTTTCCTTGACTCATACTCTTAAGACTTTTCCACAACTTGTCATAGTCTAACCACAACATTCAATATATATTTTCTTAGAATTTTCCGATGATGATCAGAAAAATGCATAACTGAACATTAAAACAAAAATCTGAAAAATGAGTTTTATGCATATGAATTTCTCTTAAACTGAAGAAAATATGTTTTCTTTTAAACTGAAGATTGGTTAAACAATGTTTATTATTAAAATTGTAAAAATGTTATACTGGTTTTGAGAATTTCATCATGTCCATCGTTTCTTCCAATTTTGAGAGAGCCAGCTATAGGTAACAGCTTTTGCAGAGCGATATAAATCTATTTTCCTTCCTAGTTCTGAAAAACAAAAACAAAAAAACAGTCATCTAACCCCCTCTTGCTACTCCACAAACCTTGGAGGGAAACCATTTGAAAACACAAGGACACAATTGGCTGTTCCTCCATCCTTTGGCATAGAAACATCTCACGTGTCGACTGACCTCTATTCTGTCACTTAACCACAGATGATAAGATGGGGGAAGAGTAGTGTTGACTTATTCATGTTCAACCAATAAAGGACCAAATAAACAGCATGTTAAATTTCCAAGGTCAGCAGCAACAACAGTCAAAGTTAGTTTTTGTAAAAATGTTGCACTCTTGATGAAACCTTATGTTTTGCTGTGAGAAAATAGCAGGAGTAGGTTGCATGATTAAATATGCAACATTAAGTAATACGCATGAAAATATACTTATACCCCTAAAATAAAATCTACGTTATATATGCAATATTGTTCCCTCTCACTGACAGATTCGCTTTGGTGTAAAACTCAGTTGTGCAGAGTTTGTTGGCGCTCCTGAATGTCTGTAGGATAGTGCTAAATAACAGTTGTTATCCAGCAACATAAGACAGTCACATATTGATGAGATGGTTGGAATGAGAATACAAAACTGTTGAGAAACATTTTTACCCACTTAGGGTAATAAGGTACACTTTATTCAGCTTTGTGGAGACTAAGCTTGAGCTGTTGTCCAAAGAGAAATTGGTACAATAATTAGTTAGATTGAACAAAGAGCATATGTGCACAACAAATTTCAAGTCTTGTCATGGACTCCTGGATGGATTTATATCTGGGCTTTGGTGCTAAGCCATTAAAGGATTTATAAACTAGTAAAAGTATTTTGAAGTCTATTCTCTGAGCTACAAGTAGCCTGTGTAAGAAATTTAAAACTAGGTTGATGTGCTCTACTTTCCTGGTTTTAGTAGGGACACAAGCAGCAACAGTCTAGCTCAGCTGCAGCTGTCTGATTGATGTATTGGTAAGACCTGTGAAGACACTGTTGCAGTAATCAAGCCATCTAAAGATAAATGCTGCGGTTAGTTTTTCATGGTGCCATTTTTATATAGCCCTTTAATCCTAAAAATGTGCTTTAGGTGATTGAAGGATGACCTTGTTATTGCCTTTATCTAACCCTGAAGGTTCAGGCCTGGGCTCATTGTTACCCAACAATCAAGGTTACATGACCAAAAACAGACCTCAAGCCCAAAAGGACTTCTAAACCCACAATGCACTCTTAGTTTTTGTCATGCCTCCAGCTACTGAACTCAGTTCGTCCCGCCATAACTGATCTAACCAGCAATCATCCAGTCTTTCTAGTGTCCACCTCTGTATATAGTCTTTCTGCCTGATCCAGCCAACTCCCGCTCTCTGACATTCTCTCGCTGCGGCTACCTGATCGGTCACCTGCTCCAACTTGTGTGTAGAAAGACATTAAAGCTCAGATCAAAGCTCCATTCCTCTTGGCCACCTCCCCCCACTGCTGGCGACGCTTCAGCCCATACAAAGCCTCCCCTTGGCAGAGACTTCTTGGACACTCTGATACTGTAATAAATACCACAGTAAGCCATCTTTTTCCAAAAAATGCATGATTAACATCCTAAACCGAATAAATAGTTTAGAGGCAACTGAAAGTGGGGTTCAGAAACACAAAATGGCTAAACTCTTTACGTTAGTCCGGGGCTGTGGAGGTGGTCCCCGAGCAAGCAGTTGGAGACAAGTAGACTTAGCTACCGTTAGCCATCATTAGCCACCATTATTGGTTGCCTAGATGGACATGTCAATCAAAAGGACACGCCCCTAATTATTCATAATTTCAAGATGCAATTACAAATTAATGGAAGAGTTAGACAAAAAATTCACCTCCCTCAGAGTTGTCATAACGGTAAACCTGAACTATCTAGCCTAAACCTGAACTATCTAAACTGAACTGGTAAATTTGTTCCCCCTTGGTTATAGTTTTGATGATGCTTTTTATTTCTTTTTTGTGTGTGTGTGTGTGTGTGTGTGTGTGGGGGGGGGTTGTGGGGTCATTTTTATCTGTATAGCACTTTGAGAAGCTATGTAGTTTGAAAAGCGCTTTATAAATAAAATTTGATTGATGGATTGATTTACTTAGGTAAGATAACTAATTTGATTGCTTGTTATAAAATCTTGCAATGAGGTCCAAATGTACCAGCACTGTCATTCTACAACAGTCTGCATTCATATGAGTGTCAGTGACCACTTTGAGGAGGGCAGCTTTGGTGCTGTGTTACGCACGGGAACCAGACAAAAACATATCAAAATGATTGGTCATTGTTAGGAAGCTATTTAACTGTTAAAACACAGCCTTTTCAATAATCTTTCTGATGAATGGAAGATTAGAGATTAGTCTGTAGTTCTGCATTTACATGTTGTCCAGATGGTTCTTCTTTTGTATTGGTTTGACAACTGCTGTTTTCAAAAGGCTTGGGGGAGACACCTGATAAAAGAGATGACTTAACTATTTGAATCAGATTAGACCCAGTGACAGGAATAACTTTCTATAGAAAAGTTATAGAAGAGAGATGTGATGTTCAGAGGGATGTTAGTTTCATATACATAGTATTTTTTTTTGTCGAAAAAGTTATCTTTTGAATTTAACTTTACTTGGTCTCTATGTCCCCCCAGAATGGCTTGTAGCAAGCTGTGACTTCTGATTTCTTTCTTTTGATAATTGGGTCCTTCTTTTCTTGTCGCTCCATTATGCAATTCATGTTATTTTATTCAAATAAAAGCTATTAATGTTGGTGGCTGTAAAATGAATTTAAAAAAAATAGAAATCAGTGGGTATAAAAGCACTTTATATTGAGACACTCCACAGACATACTGGTAAGAAAAAAAACAATTTGTCAATTTGTCAAAAGGAACCATATATGGTCCGAAAGTGTTTTGTTCATAGTTTGTTCAGTTTTGTTTAACTGAAATAGAAAACAGTGATAATCTTTTGGTTTTGTTACCCGGTTTGTTCAGCATTAGATCAAATGCTTGGAATGCTTTTTCCTAAGAAAAAAAATGCTGTTAGTTTGAGAAATTCTCTAGGTTGTTGTTTTGATTTCCTCATCAGTGTCTCAGCTGCTAATTTATTTCACATTTCTGTCACCTCCTCACTGATAATTTATTCTGCTATCTTGTCAATTTACCATTTGGAGCATGAGAAGCCAATTAAAATATTGTTGAGCTTGTGCCAAATGTTCTTTGAGGAAGTGAAAGCGACAAACTTTTAACTTCATTTAAATGAGTTGCACAGCATTAATCATGTTAAATATGCTTTCTCATAAACAGGAAAATTACTGAGTACAGTTCATTGTTTTTCTTAGAAATTACAATATGTTTATGGTAAATAAAAAGGGAGAAATCAGTGTAACTTAAAGAGTTTTGCACATTTTCTTTGCCTATTAAGTCTTTAGTATTCATCAGAAACAATGTGTCTGGATGAACATTTTTTGCACTGGATTTATGTGGGTGCTGTGATTCTGCAATCAGAGAATGTGTTAAAATATTTTTGCTTGGTATGTGAACACATTTTTTTTTAAACATGCAAAGAAAACAGCCTTGAAAGCCTGTCAAACGCCTGTCAAACACACCGCCAGACATCTTGATTATCACTGCATTGCCTCTTTATGTGCATCTGCAGAGCATTACCTTACAAAGTTTTGATCCTGTCACTTGAGAAGCATGTGTGCTGTTCAACAATGTGCATTAAACAAGTAAGCTTCCTCTGTGATGGTTTTTCTAGTTTTTTTGTTCAGATTCTAGGTATGTTTTCACTTAATTTCACAGCCAAATGTATGCAATTTATGCTCCAGTACATCCATCCATTATTTATACAGTCCATCCTGGGGCCTATGTCCAATTGGTCATCAGGCAAGAGAGGCATGTCACCAATCCATCACAGGACATCACAGAGACACACATACCTAAGGTGAATTTAGAATGACCAATTAACCTAACACCTAACTGGGAGGAAGAAAGACCCCAGCCCAGGATTAGACCCCAGGTCTGTTTACTTTAGCTTGTGGTTTACACTAAGCTAAAGCAAACTGACTGCTGCCAGAACAGGGGAATCAATGGGCTGGTTACAAAATGCTTTTTTCTCACTTATCTAACTCTGAGTAATATGGCAACAGTCACATTTATACTTAGGAATGGACTATCCCTTAAATCTCATGAAACTACATGCAGACGTTCTGTCTGCAATGATGACGATTTATTCACCTTAGTATGCTGAGAGCATGAATTGGCTCATATACATATTTATTAATCAATTGAGCAAATAATTATTTCACCACATGAGGACAGTCATAGACTATATGTCTACCTTTACATGGAGAGGAGTAATCAGATTAAAAGCCTGATCGGAATAAAAATGCTTCATGTAAACACGGCATTTAGATTACTCTGACCCGATCAAACTCATTCGGATTAAAATTCCATTCTGAATTAGAGGGTTGGTTTATTCCTATACTTCATTATCATGGTGCATCCAAAACTTTTATTCCAAATGTAGGTAATTCCTGCACATGTCTGTTAAGTCATGTGTAGACATCTAATACGTTGTCTTAGTTAAATAAAGGCTTGTGTATGTAAAACCATGACCAGAAAAAATAAATAAAAGCACGCTCTGAAGAACATCGTAGTCCTCCATTTCAAATGGGCGCAGCCATGTTTGTTTACAACGGAAGTCTGTTTCTTCTTCTTCTGCCGTTTCCCGTGTTTCAGGTTGTTCGGATAGATGGGAAATTGTAATCCGAACTATGATAGGATATTTTGCACATGTAAATGTAGCTTATTAGATCATCGGCATCGGGATCATACAGCAAAAGATCTTTAGTCACATAAAAACTTTCGTAAGATTTTCGTAAGGTTTTCGTAAGATAGACCATGTGGAATCAGTTTGCACATAAGCAATCAGTCAAATTTAAACAGAAAATGCCAACAGTAGAGGAAGGTAAGATGTAGAGACTTTTCAGCCATACAACAAGACAAATAACACTCAGTTTAAATGTTCATGCTGTCAAGAATAAAAGCTATTGAATTCTTATTTCCAAAAGCTGGATGTCAAAAAACTCTTAAGCTTTCAAACATGGGTAAATAAAGTAGACAGCATTGCATTTGCTAGGACTGCAGCATTCAGCAGTCTTTCAGAGTGAAAACCAACACATTTAATACTGGTCAGCAATTCAGATGTCTTCCTATCTTCCCCAAACTGAATCTGGATTTCTGCTTTTTTCTGCTTTCTTTTTTAAGGGAGATGCTACTAATCAAATCACATGCCTTTATCCACTGCACCCAAAGACCTAGTTCATCTCTCATCCCATTTCTTAGGTTGATTTTTTTTTCAAGCCCAACACACTGATATCCTAAAGTTTAATGGTATCTTAGGTATATTTACTGTACTTTATCCTCATCTCATCCAGACAGCTTGGTCAGAAAAATTCCAAAACATCAATCATGTAAGTTGTTAATGCATGGTAAGCCAATTATTTATCTGCTGATTCTGCTAATTGTAGTGATGAAATATTAGTGCTTTTCTAGTGAGCAGATGGCGCTTTTTTCAGGGTGTGGAGTTTTACAATAAATTAAATGAAATGCACTGGACACCCTGCAGGTAGGATCTAATGTTAGGTTACCATCTGCTACAAATGTTGGTATATATGTACAGTGCACTACATAAATATTCACAATCCTTTAGGTGTTGTATATTTTTTTACTTTAAAGTCAGTGTATTTTATTGGGATTCTATATGTTAGACTACCTACTGAGCCACTAATACAGTATGCGTGTGTGTCTGCTATACCTGTGTGGACTAACCTTTGACAGGCCACCAGGCATTATTATGGCTGGTCCACACAATGTATAACAAGTGATTGCACTCTAATTGTTATGTTTAAAAAGAAAAGTGTGAATTAGGTTTAGCTTTACAAAAAATTCACTTTTCCTGGGATTTGGGATGTTATTTTGTGTCTTTAGTGCATATACACGCATTCAAAATCTGCCCGGGTTTCTACATCACAAACCGGAATATTGAAATATTCACACCCCTTCAGAGCACTGTCTTCACTCACCAGGTACAGCAGTAAACAGAAGGTACCGATTGGAAAGCACTGGTTCAGATTTGGAAACACCATGTTGAAGCACCACGCAAAATGCTCGGTTTTTGGCTGGTCAAAAGAGCTCAAAACACTTTATCAGGTCCCAGTCGAACAGGACAGAAGAGCGGCATGGGTTGAATTTATTTTTGATGGTAAGATGCTGGCAGTAAGGGCAGGGAAGACTGAACTACTCCAACCCAGGGGAAGACTGAGGATCTGCCGGCGTAAAGGGCTACTCAATCTCTGGGTGGAAGATGAGCCGCCGAACGGAGCTCCAACATCAGGGAAGACTCAGGACGTGCAGTCGCACGGAACTCAAAGAGCGGGGTCTCCGTGGTGCTAGAGAGCTGGAGTCAGCTAGATCGAGCTGGAAGGCTTTAGAGTCGAAGTCTAGGAAGAGATTGGACCTTATTTGGAAGAAGATATCAAAGTGCCAGGTAAGGTTTTATATATTTTCTTTTAACTTAAAGTCATTTTTCAATAACCATTCAGAAGTATCTTGCTGAATTCTCTGAGTCTCGGGTTCTTCAGGAAACTCCTCTCCTACTGGAGCAGATTCTGGTTTAAACATGTATGGTTGAACTACTTTTTTTTGTATGGTTGAACTACTGCAGCAGCCATGTCCATAACTTTCACACATAGTGGTAACAGTCACTCTGTGAATGGTGGGCATGAGCAAAGATTCTAGAAGCTTTTGGCGTTTTATTGTTTTTAGATTGTTGTAATTCACTTTTATGTGTCATTAGTAGCCTTATATTTTATCCATTTAATTGTTATTTAACTGCTTTTTAATTTTTTTATTTTATATTGTTTTATTTAATGCACAGCACTTCGGTCAGCTTTGGCTGTTTTTTAATTGCTATATAAATAAAGTTTGCTTGGCTTGGCCAACTTAACAGCAGCTCATGTAATATGTAATGAGCAGCAGAAACAGCACAATCTGAAAGGGGCTGAAATAGAAGGTAATAAAGGTTAGTAACAATTGTTTCCTACAAACTATTTCCAGTAAACAACTGAAACATTTTTTTCTGGAACTCATAGACCTATTATAAATAGTTGAAAAAATAGTCATAATATATATCCTTTAAGTTTAGGGTTAGGCATCTGTCACCAATGGTTAAGGGTAGGGAAAGTGTGTGGGTTAGGTGTAGTAAAATGAATGGAAGTCAATACAGTGTCCACACAAGTATAGCAAGACACGTGTGTGTCTGTGCGTGTGTAACTGTTTTTTTTTTACCCTACTTATGACCAGTTTTGGGATATTCACTTCTTAGGACGGATGGACCTTGTTCAGACCAAAGCCCGGTCCCAATATGGCGGACTCTAGGGTTAGGGCTTAGGTTTAGAGGTATGGTCTAAATTGAGTTTTTGTTAGGCTTAGGTATAGATCAGTAATGGTTAGGGTTAGGAAAAGTGACTTCTGGGTTAGGCATAAATCCAGTTACTAAAATCAATGGAAGTCAATGGACAGTCTTAATATAGGTACCGATACAAACTATGTGTGTGTGGGGGTGGTGGTGGTGGAGTGAAGCTAAATAATACATTGCCCAGATGGTGAAGTTGGTCATAGTAATAAATAATAATAATTAAAAACTGTTGATATAATGTCTCTGAAATGCTTCAGCACTGCTGCAATAAGGTTCTGACCTGCTCCTGCTTATTGCCACCTAACTACCTTGCACAAAGATAAAGCCCTGGGGGCATTATATTGTCAGCACTATAGTTTAACTAGACTTGCAGAGGCAGCTGCTAAGACTGCTGAAAGTGTAGCATTCGTACTGCTAAGCTCCTTTCACAGTGTGGGCCAATAAGACCTTAGTGCAAATCTGAACATGTGAAGTCAGGGAATGGACTCCAAATCCAGATATTTGAAATCAGGAGTTGAATAACCTATCATATTTTACCTGTTTATTTCATATACATTAATCACAGAGAACTGTGTCGCAAGACAAAACGTAAAAAAATAGGGGGTTATTTTAGATAACAAGGTTATTACTTCAAATGTCAACAGGAGCCTTTTTTGCAAAGAGGTTGCATGTTATCTGCTTTGCTATTTTGGAGTTTGTTCAATTTAATAGAATTTATATAAAGCAAATGTTTTCTCAAATTTGTCCCTGAGTTAGCACTGTGATAGGCTGGTGACTTGACCATGGAGTACAGTTTTCTAGGCATTAATTATTAGTTTGGCTGCATAGTCTTGCAGTGGGTAGCACTGCTGCCTTACAGCAAGAAGGTTGTGTGTTCTAATTCCAGCCCAGGGTCTTTCTGCATGGAGATTTTAGATAAAAGATTGATGTAAATATAAATACAGAAAACACATAAATATGTCTGACGAATTGAGCTAATCATTTTCTAACCCAAGGTATTATTGATTTAATAAAATGATTCACATTGGAATTCCTCATCACAGTTGCAGTGTTGGAGATAGTTGCAGGAGACCTAATCTTAGTTGGTCTATATTTTACATTTTTGACTCATCAAATTTACATTTGAGGAGTTATTTTAATTTGTGGGAAGTCATTATAATGTTGGCATCTTTATAAATTCAGAGCAGAAAGTGTAACTGCAGAAAGCAGGACTGGATTCAAATCATGGACTAATCAATGGCTCATTTAACATTTTCACTGATACACTGAAAACAAAATGATTATTAGCTACAGCTCTAGGATGTAAGAAATAGTGTACATCTACATTTAAAGAGAATAATTTGGACTACAGCTGATAATTCTAATGATAGAAGTAACAAAAATCGGATCTGGGAACCTAGATGCTCATTAAGAAACACATTAAATACCTAAGAAAATACATTCTTACAAACACCTACCATTAAATTGATACAAATGATTAAGGATGGGAATCTTACAACATCTCACGATTCAATTCGATTGCGATTCTTGGGGTGTCGACTCGATTCAGAAACGATTCTCGATTCAGAAGTGATTCTCGATTCAAATCATTTTTTTTTCTTAATCAATACTCTTACAAACACAAATGATGAATGAAATACACACAACTTGATCTGCCAAGTGTCTGTGATGAAGTGAGCCATGAATGTAATAGGGCATCAACACCAAATGGATTTTACAATCTATGTTGAGAGAAGGGAACTGGTTCCAAAGTACCGAGACATGATATTGCAACTGGACATCCAGACCTTTTAAACAAAATTTCTAGTCTTGAAAAAAAAATGCTGATATATTTTAAGAAGAAAACAAATATATATATATATATATATATATATATATATATATATATGTATTTTGTTTGTTCTTTGGTAAGTCGTAGAAAATACATTGTTTACATTATTTTTTATGCACCAAATGTTGCTTATAAACCATCATTAAACAGAAATTTATGGCTCATGTTATTATTTTCATTGTTTTTGTTGGAAATTTTTAAAGTCCTAACGTTATTGAACTCAGCATATATTTCGGACTTCCTTGAAAGCGCCACAGGTGTGCAGCGCTGCTGGATGTTTATGTGTAGCTTATAAAGAAAGATCACTCTTATATACTTGTAGATTCATAAAAAAAAACAACAACACTTTAGCCAAGGGTGTCATTAGCATGGAGAAGACCTTTTAGATGGCCCAAACATTTACCTTCAGCAAAGACGGGGCGGGCTGGATTTCTCTTTTGTCTTTCATGCTGAAGCTTTATCCTAGCGATTACAGCTACGCCAACGGCGCATCAGTCCTGTCAATGCGACGGTGGGCGTTGCATGACAAACACTAGGCGAAGCAAAAATGTAAAAAGGTTCAGAAAACATATTTTTTGAGAATCGTTCTCAAACATTTCAGATTGATTCTGAATCTTGTTAAATAGGAATCGAGATTCAGACGTGAATCGATTTTTCCTCACACCCCTACAGATCAGCACCATGCAAGTACTTTGTCCTTTATGTTAAAAAAATATCATTATCATGTTCGTTATCTTTGCTGTCTCCCAGGTCCCCTTGTTCTTTTCCTGAGTTCTATAGGTTTTTCATTTATTTATTTTTTTTTTATTCTAATTTTGCTAGCTAATCTCTGCGTAGGGGTCCTATCAACCTCCCTGAACATGACACTATCGTATTGTGTTTCATTACATGACTTTATTAATTTTAAATTGCCAAAGTAAAATAAATTACAAAATCTTGTTAATTTTTTTTAGTACTTAGGAGTGTCAAATAGATGACTAAAAAATACAACTTTTGATCCAGACTATGTACTTTTAATCTAGCTCCATCATCGTTTAATAATGATTTATGTACCATTTAGTTATAAGCTAAAAGGAGGTTGAGTTTTTCTTTAGTAGTTTTCAATAGTACAAGAGGTGCTTTGGGTTTTTGTTAGATTTTATATCCCAGTTTGACCCA
Source organism: Apricaphanius iberus (assembly GCA_028564705.1). Lineage (NCBI taxonomy): Eukaryota > Metazoa > Chordata > Actinopteri > Cyprinodontiformes > Aphaniidae > Apricaphanius > Apricaphanius iberus. Next base: position 421,459 of record JAPXFQ010000708.1, on the reverse strand, counting down.
TGATAATACATTTGAGGATAAATGATATAAAATTTTGATGACTTGTTACTAAAATTTGTAAATTCAACAGACTCAAATCTCATATCATCCACATTTGAACCACTATTTTCAGCAAATTAATCCATTAATCCTTTGTCCTTTCATCACAAGCAGCATCGTGCTGGCAGGTCCTTCACTCTGCGTTGTATGGCTTTATATAAGCCTGACCTGTTTAAGTACAGTGCAGCCTTGTGTTTTCATACAGGCAGGTAAGGTCATTAAAGGTTTATTTAGGAGCAATAGGACAGTTATTTTGTATACATTTTTAGCCTATTGAAAAAGTTATCATTCAGTCATCAATGACTATAAACCCTTCGCCCTGACATCCCACATCATGAAGGTCCTGGAGAGACTTCTGTTGCCCCACCTGAGTAAGCAAACTAAAACCTATCAGGACCCCCTGCAGTTTGCTTATCGCCATGAAGTTGGTGTTGAAGATGCCATCATCGACCTGCTTCAACCAACCCACTGTCATCTGGACAAAGAAGGCAGCACTGTGAGAATTGTGTTCTTTGATTTCTCCAATGCTTTGTCAGAAACCCCTTAAGACACAAGAGGAGGCCTCAGCAATCAACTGGATCAATGACTACATGACAAACAGACCACAGTTTGTGAGACTGAAGGATTGTGTGTCAAACCAGCTGGTCAGCAGCACAGGAGCAAGACAAGGGACTGTATACTCACCATACCTTTTCACTCTGTACATCTCTTCTTGTATAAGACTTCCAGTATAAGACGGAGACCTATCATCTGCAGAAATACTCAGACGACTCTGCAATTGTCGGGTGTATCAGAGATGGAAAAGAAGCTGAATACAGAGAACTGGGGACCGCTTTGTGGCATGGTGTGGAAACTATCATCTTACCTTGAATGTGAACAAAACAAAGGAGATGAATGTAGATTTCAGAAGAAACAGGGATAAGTCAAAGACTGTCTCTATCAAGGGAAAAGAAGTGGAAGTGGTTGAGGAGTACAAATACCTCGGAGTTCACCTGGACAAAAGACTGGAGTGGAGAATCAAAAGGGAAGCAGTCTACAAAAAGGGACAGCGCAGACTGTACTTTTTGAGGAAGTTGAGGCCCTTTAAGGTTTGCAGCAAGATGCTGCAAATATTCTACAAGTCTGTGGTGGAGAGTGTCATCTCTTCATCCATCATCTGTTGGGGTAGCAGCATCAGAGCCAGGGACTTAAAACGGCTCAACAACCTGATAAAGAAGGCTGGTTCTGTTCTAGGAACACCTGTGGAAAAACTGGAGATAATGATGCAAAGAAGGATTCTTCATAAAATTAAAAAGATTATGGACAACCCTGAGCATCCTCTTCATGATATTATCCTACAGCATCAGAGTATCTTCAGTCGGAGGCTTCTTCAGTTTCGCTGCAACACAGACCGCTACAGGAAATCTTTTCTCCCCACAGTCATGATGGTCTACAACAACTCCTTGAAAAATAAATTAGTAATGGGCTACAACAACCCTTAATTTCCCTCTGGGATAAATAAAGTATTTTTGAATTTTAATTGAATTTGAATAATATTCTGGCAGTAATAGGAATAATTGTTGCTTTTGTGTTTTGAAATGATTGATTGAATCATGCTGTAACTTTCAGTTTTAAATGTAGTTTAAATAAAGTAAAACCATGGCATTTCACTAAACGTTATCAGGCTGTGAGAATGTCACACTGGCTTATTTTGGCCACCAACCCAGCACACTAGATGCGTTTCGTCAAGTACTCGTTGACTTTTTTGTAATATAGCCACGCCTAAACTGTACTATTTATTTAGTAATCAAAGTAAAAACTTCTTGTATTTATTTTGAAGCCTTTCCAAAAACACATCACCATTTCATAAGGATTTCAAAATTGGCAATCTACTATTTTTTTCTTCACAGTAAAATTCTGAATGTGCCGTAACCTCTTTTTTTGTCTTTTAGAAAACCAAAATGAAGGATTTCATCTTACTGTTCATATTTGTAATACTTTTTATAGTATTAAATAAATGAGAATATTCAGACCAGGATTAAACCTTGATATAAACTCATCTAAAATTGCATATCCCAGAGAGTTTTTAGTAATAATCCTAGGCTCCAAAATTGTATTTACCTTTTAAACTCTTTCAAGGGTTTCACGCTTTTGCATTACAAGAGCAGTGCTCACATTAAAACATGCAGAATCAGATAGATGATTCTTATATCAGCTCCTCAGCATGGATTGTTTTTTTTTTCTCTGTTGGCTCAGCTTTTGAGCTTCCCTTCATAAGAACCTAATGTTGATAAATGATGCTGGCTAGTCAGTGTGGTTTATCCATGGCTGTAGTGCAGTGTTACACATTCACCGTCGCTCACTCCCTCTGTGCGTGCCAGAGGCAACGCAAACTGCGCTCAGCAACATGTCACACTTTTGTTTGGGCCATTACTAAGGAATGTACAGGAAGCATTTATTGACATTCTGCTTACCTCTACTCCTGTTTTTGACTTGATTTCACTCAGAGTATAATTGAGACATTTCCCACACCACTAAAATAGCAATATTTCCTTTGTTGTCCCCAAATTGCAAGAAGCTTTTTCTCCACCTCGAGCCCTGTCCTCAATCAGTGTTTATTAAATCATAGAACACCAGAATGCATTATTAAATGAGAAAATACTGAAATTCAGATATTTTTTTCCAGTTTGGTTTGTTCTCACACTCTTCTGCTTTTAAATTGATTTCACGCTCTATGACTATCTCCTTGGGAAATAATGTGCAGCATTATTAACTGGGAGAAGGGGAGGTGAAAATCGCTGGGGAGGACAGGAGGCTCTGACTAAATCCAGGCCCTCGATTAATGCAACCAGTCTATGAGCTAAAACCAAATCCAAAGTGGGTATTCAATCCAAATTAGCATTGTTCTGTTAAGGCAGTTCTATTTCTTCAGTAATGATTTATTTAGTGTTCTACATTTTTGCCTAAAAACATCTGATTTCCTCTACTTCAGCAATCTTTTTTTGACAATATAAAAAATAAAATAGTTACTATATAGCATTGCCATCTCTTAAACATTGCTTAATGACTATCAAACAAATACCACTTCTAAACATACTTCATTATAAATGGTCAAAGTGCATAAAAATACATCTAATTATAGTTATTATAGTCAGAGCAAGATAGTAATTTAACATCATGGATTAGACTGGAAAATGCATCATTCATATTTTCAGGCATTCATAGTAAGGGTTGGGTAACGACATTTGCTATATTAATGGCACCAGTTTTGACATAAACGGAAATAACCAGACCGAAAAGTATTTTGGTTCTTTTTTTCCGGAGATGTCAAGTACTTTGGATTCTGGACATGCCATCAGCCAAGAGTGATACCCTATGTCACCAGAAAAAGCTAACATGGCTACTATTTTGCACACAAAAAAAAAGCAAAACATTTGGGCTGTCAAAATTGAAGCATTTATGTGGGTCGATTAATTCCCAAAATTAACTCTATACATTGTACAATGCAATGCAATTAATGTATGCACAGTATAACACCCTGTTTATCTAATAGTTCAGCCCACACCCTCTCAGTTTTCATTACAAACCAACCAAAATGTTGATGTGCAGCAACATATGTTTTGTGTGAGTATATTATTCTTGGTGTTTTGGTTTTGAGTTGATGTGATTAAGTTTAGAAGTTTTCTCTAGGAATCTTCATTAACATTAGCTTTGGATGTCATCTCGTTCTACGCGGTGCAGAGTATGATTGTGTTAATTTATGAATGTTGGCTCACTATATAGCTGCACTACATTTCATAGTGAGTTACCGCTGCGTCAGAATGCGCATTATTCAGTTTAAGTGATGTTTTTGGACTTAGATTAGTGCCAACTCATTTATGGAAGTAGCTGTTTAGTCCTTCACAATAATAGCATTCATTGTTAATGTTGATAATGATTAACCTGTTAGGATTATGTGGCTGTGAGCTGGAGAGTGGGTGTGTTGGTGTTCTTTTTCCAATCTTCTCTGCAAGGCGTGGCAGGCAGCAGCCACCATGTGTTCCTTGTTGGTCCTGATGGAAAATAAAGCATAAAACATTACTTTGGGACGTATGAAATGTATTGGGGATTTTATTATAACCGCTTTGAGGTGTTGTTACTGCTTAAAGAGATGTTTGTCATCTGTATACAAGTTAATTAGATAAAAACAGGAACTTTAGAACAGGATGTCAAACCTTTGCACCCAAACTAGTGGAGAAAAACAGGATATGGAGGATGTCTGGACTGCAAAAGATTAGGAATTTTATAGAAAATAGTATACATTTTATAATGAAATCGTTTAAGCCATTTTATGATTCCTTTAAATCATAGAAACTTATCTTGTAACATTAATTGTTTCTTTGGAATAAATTTTAATATTGGCATCATAAACTCTAAATTTGAGAACCAGAAATTTATAAGCATTAAAAACGGAAGTTACCTTAACCTAACTATCATTTTAAAGATATATAAAACTTTGACTGATAAATAAAATCCCAAACCACGGTTTTAAGAAGATGTTGATATTTTATGTCTTTATTTTTCTTATAGCTTAACCCTTTTGTTAAATCCGTATTATCCAAAAGTGAATTGTTGTAAGAGTTTGTATTAATATGGATGATATATGTCATGATTTATTTTTATTTCAGGTTATCCTTATGTGTTTATAATATGTATTCTTTAAACTGAGTGTGGCATTTAACTTTCAATAGTGAAGTATTTTTTCTGTGAACATAGCATATGACAGGAAAGTACAGGCCTAGTTTGCAGGAAGGCTCACCATACAATTGACATTGGAAGGATGCCAGATAAAAACAGTCAGCAGAAAATCTAGTTAAAACTGGTTTGTAAAGTCATGATTTAAGAAAAATAACAGGAAGGTAATTAATTAGGCATGCACAACCCACCCACAATATGAATGGACCAATAAGGTTACTTTGTGTGTATGCATAAATAATGTTGTTTATTTTTGATTTTTAGAAGATTTTTAAACCACTCCTTTGTGTTCATGATTATTCAATGCTGTTTCAATAAAAGCCAAGGCAAACCTCATGTTCTTTGCTCAGCTGGGTTTTTTTTTTCCAACAGCTGGGCCCGCTCATGAGTGATTTTCTGGCAAACTGCAGTAATTGTGTGATGTGTTTTTATTGTACCTCTTGCAGAATTTCAACGAACACGCTGGAAGGATTTGGAGATGTGGTGGTTCTTAGTTAGTTTACTCACACCATAGTGAGTTGGTTTCCAGGAGTCGGGCACTCCTATTTTGACTGAAATTCCTTCCACAACAGTCCTCATCACCATTCAGCTCAAAAGGGGAGCAGCTCCTGCAGGCTGACTCCAGTTGGTTCTTGCTTCTAGCATGGTACATGGCCAAGTTACTACCTGGGAATCCAAGTTAGAAACCTAGCTCAGGATTTTGAAACTTTGACTAGCCTGCCTATCATCTCATAGATTCTCCCTTGGCATCAAGTGGCTTTCTTCCGTAACCTTCCAAGCCAAAGACAATCCATCAGTCATTGGTCCTGCCTGGTCAGCCTCTGCTCGCTCCGTGCATGGTAATCTAATCAATTCTGTAATCACTTTAGAACTGGGTTGATGTGTTCTACTTTCCTGGTTCTATTGAGGAGGCGAGCAGCAGTGTTCTTGATCAGCTGCAGCTGTCTGATTGACTTTTTAGGTAGACCTGTGAGGATGCTGTTACAGTAATCAATCCAACTAAAGACTAAACACATGGATGAGTTTTTCAAGGTCCTTTCGTGACATTAGTCCTTTAATCCTAGAAATGTTTTTCAGGTGATAGAAGGCTGACCTTGCTGCCTTGCTGCCAGTCAGGTCCTCAGAGAGGATCATATGTACTGATCTTCCCTCCATTGAGGACCTATTCCGGGCCAGGGTCAGGAAGCGGGCCAGAAAAATCACCACTGACCCCTCACACCCTGGCCACAATCTGTTTAGGCTCCTCCCCTCAGGCCGGCGTTACAGAGCGCTGTACGCCAAAACCACCCGACACAAGAACAGTTTCTTCCCCCAGGCTGTCGCTCTGATGAACTCTGAATAGTCACAGAGTGTGTGTCCACTCACATGAACAATAAACTAAAACTATATATACTTACTGTATATACTTACTGTACAATAACCCTGGTTTGGTGTATATATTATCCTTTATTTTTATTTGTATTTATTTTTTTTATTTTTTATTGTTTTTTATTTATTTATTTTTTTCCGTTTTTTAATTTCACTTATTTAAGTTCTGTACTGGAGAGAAAAGTTGCCGGAGTCAAATTCCTTGTATGTGTCATACTTGGCCATTAAAGCTGATTCTGATTCTGATTCTGATTTATGTGACCCTGGTGGTTCAGGTCTGAGTCCTTATTACACCTAGATTACAGGCCTAATCAGTAGTTTCTAGTTATATTAACTGAAGCTGTGTACTGACACTTGACCTTTCCTCTTTAGGTCCAAAGATAACTACTTCAGTTTAATTGTGATTAAGGTCGAGAAAGTTATTATAAATCCATCTATTGATTTGCTCGATACATTTACTTAGTGCTTGGATTGGTACAGTCACTTGGTTTCATTGTAATGTAAAGCTGAGTATCATCTGCATAGTTATGGTAAATAATTATATTGGTTGTTATATTCTAGGCTAGAGGGAGGATGTACATAATAAATATAGGAGGACCCAGGATGAAGCCTTGGGGAACCCTGCATGTAATTTCTGTTTGTTTTGATGAAAAGTCTGCTATTAAAACACTGAAATAACTGTTCTTCAGGTAGAACTCAAACCAGCCAAGTACAAGAGTCCAATCCAGCTTTACAGTAATTTCAGTAATATTATGTCATTAACAGTGAAAAACGCTGCTCTGAGGTCCAACCGAACCAGCGCAGTGGTTCTACCACAGTCTGTATTTATTCAAATGTTATTGAAAACTTTGGCTCGGGCAGTCCCAGTGCTGTGATTAGCATGGCAAGGCAAGACATTTTTATTTATACTGCACATTTTCAACACAAGGCAATTCAATTTGCTTTACATGATTACAAAAAAGTGAAAATTAAAATATTGAATCACTAAAAACACCTAGTTTGTCTTTGGACCAGAACCTTTTAAAAGGAAACTGATTAATCAATCACTTCATCTGGATGGCATTAATTTAGCCTCTGGTAATAATGTAAAGAACCTCTGTGTAATTTTTGACCGAGACATGACATTTAAATCCCATATTAAACAGGTTTCTAATATTTCTTTCTTTCACCTCTGGAATATTGCTAAAATTAGAAACATCCTGTCCAGGCGTGATGCAGAGAAACTAGTCCATGCATTTGTTACTTCAAGGCTGGACTACTGTAATTCCTTATAATCAGAAAGTCCACAAAATGCAATTAAAAGCCTCCAGTTGATCCAAAATGCTGCAGCAAGAGTTCTGATGAATATTAAAAAGAGAGATCAAATTTCTCCTGTTTTGGCTTCTCTCCACTGGCTCACTGTTAAACCCAGAATAGAGTTTAAGATCCTCCTCCTTACTTATAAAGTCCTTAATAATCAAGTTCCATGGTACATCAGAGATTTGATTGTTCAGTATGTTCCTAACAGAGCACTTTTTCTCAGAATTTATTAGTCCCCTAGGGGCAAGTCAGTTTAAACAGTTATCCAGCGTATAAGTAAAATTAGTACTATAACAACAAGCAAAGATTAATAATTAAAAGCATTTTACAGACACCTCAAACAAACTAACGCATTTTTTCATGTCATGCAGTGACACTTGAACTGGCATGGAATTAGATTATGTATGAGTAGATTTAAATTAAATCTACTCATATAATCTACTGGGAATCCTCACATAGAAAACTTTTAACTGATTGTAATGTTTGTATAATTGTATTGAAACGACTTTTGTTGTAAAGTGCCTTGAGATGACATTTGTTGTGAATTGGCGCTATATAAATAAAAGTAAATTGAAATTGAAATTAATAAATAGGTAAAACACAGATACATTTTTACTTTACGGTAATATCCCTTCTGCCCTGGTTTAAAAGTTTAATGGCAAAAGGAATAAAAGATTTAGCATACCTATTGGGAATCAAGAGTATTCAAGGCTGCTGGGGTACAATGTGTTGTCACTGGGTTGGTGCCGGAGTACCCGGAGGGAACCCACGCATGCACGGGGAGAACATGCAAACTCCATGCAGAAAGGCCCTGGGCCTGGATACGACCCACAACCTTCTTGCTTCAAGGCAACAGTGCTAACCACTGTTTTTGCAGCCGCAAAGCTTTACATATAAGTCAAAATACTGTAGCAAAAATAATCCAAAAATGTAAGAAAGAAGGAAGTGAAACCGTCTTAGAAAGACGTCCAGGCTGTCCAAAGAAATTAACTTCTCAACAGGAGTGTCTTCTGATGAGAAGACATGAAGAAAATCGGCATTGCAAATTCATTGCAGTTAGATAAGCATTAGAAAGACAAACTGGAGTTACTATTTCCCGTGACACCATGTGACGCACACTGCAGAAGAATGGCATGCATGGGTATTGTCCACGAAGGAAGCCTCTTCTAAAGCCGATGGAAAAAACATTCCTAGAATTTGCTAGTATGAATATGAAGACTACTGGGACTCTATACTCTGGAGTGATGAGACAAAGATCACTGTTTTTGGAACTAATGGTTTAAAAACCGTATGGCATCTTAAAGGTGAGGATTTTAAGGAAAAATGCATGGTGCTTACTGTGAAACATACAGTAGTGGTGACAGTGTCCTTATGTGGGGCTGCATGAGTGCTGCTGGTGTTGGGGAGCAGCAAATCATTGATGGTATCATGAACTAAACAATGTACTGCTCTATACTCCGTGCACTTGGTTGTCATGCACTTTTCCATCATGCCAATTATTCAAAACACACGTCTAAATCTACTGTTGCATTTCTGACGAAGAACAGGGAAAACGTGATTGAATGGCCAAGTATGTCGTCTGATCTGAACCTAATTGAACACCTGTGAGGAATTCTGAAGCAACTAGTTGAGAATCACTCTCCATCCAGGCTCTAAAATAGGTTATTCTTGTAGAATGAAAAAAGATAGATGTTGCAATATGTTGCCAACTTGTTCATTCCATGCCTCAAAGACTTGGTGCTGTCCATAAAAATCACGGTGCTTAAACAAAATGCTAGATGTAGTAGTTATGTTCCAGAATTTTAATTTATTTATTTTTCTCTTATAATTTAGTGGAAATTTCTGAAGTTTATTTTAAAAATGTGTAAATCCAACTTGAAAACCAAAAGATTTTATTTCCTTGTAATGAATAAAAAAGTAATTTTCACTCAACTTTTCCCAGATTATAGTTTATTTAAAAGTAATTTTTTTACAGATTTTGATTTCATTTCAAAATACCTTTTGTGTTAAAATTATGATGTTTTATGATGGAGTTGCATTTTTATATCTGCTTAAGTTTTTGTTTAAACTTAATATTTTCCTTTACATTGTACATACATTTTTTACAATTTAAATATATACTATATGTCACTTTGTTGATGGAATGGTGATCTGTTGAGGGTGTACCTCTTGCTTGATGACTGCTGTACATAGGCAACTACCCCCCAGCATAGACCATGTTAAAAATGTGTATTTTTTGGTATCAGCTTCAGATATATACAGCTTTTTTTGCTGGTCTTTTATGTTGTAGGTACCTTTATTGAAAAAATAGCAAGTATACAAAACAAAAACAAATCAAATATAGCCTACAGAAGAATTAAACCGATTAAAATGGCCAGGAGTGTTATATAAATACTGGACATGCAAAAAATTACATACTGTGTATGAATTGTTTTAAGAGCCTTTTTCTTGGTAGTCTGATGTTGATTTCATGTATAGTTACACGTGTATCTTTTAAAGGGTGTACTAAAAAAAGAGAAACAAAGAAAATAAATGTTTCCATCGTGAGGGAAAATCTTGTCAAAATATAGTTTATAACAACTTGCTAAACTGTTTCCAAAGCCTATATGTGAAAAAGCTGCAGCAGAAAAAATTTATGATGATTTATGATGAGCCCCATATATATTTAACATTAATAAAATGTCACCATATAGTGCTTGGCAGGTTTAAAAATGGGGCATTTTAGTTTGTCCGAATAGACTTGTCGTAATGTTGTGGTATTGCAAGCGCAGGGCCCCCGAGCTACCCTGGAAATTCAGAGATCTCGCAAGACCACAGTTTGAATTCAGTCTGCAAGACGCTCTGGCGTTGAGCAATGATACACGTTACTGCATTAATTGTGTAGCTCAGGGAACCAATCAAATCAGTGTATCTGATGTAGAAGCGAGCTATGCAATGTCCGGAATGATTTAGTAAACATTGAAAGATGGCTACAGATGAACACCAGTTGTTTGAAATGGCTTTGGCCACTACAATGAATGAGTTAGACTTGGCTTTTCATCTAAAAGACGAACAGCAAACCGCGCTCGAATCTTTTCAAGACGGACATTTTTGCTTTTTTGCCAACTGGATGCGGCAAGAGTTTAATCTAGCAGTTAGCGCCGCTGGTAGCTCTGGATATGTCACACCATGTACTGTTGTGATTGGTCGTAGCGTTATCCAATTGCGCGCAGTGAGAATTTCAAATGCATGCTTGGTTCCGCCCCATGAGTTTGGCCCTTTTCACTACTCGTTGTCAAACCCTTAATCTGAATAGATTACGGTCTGGATTTTTCCAGGCTACCCCTGAGCAGATCTGGTAACTACAACATAAAATCACAATGAATTAGATTTGAATTTAAGGTTGTATCATGACAAAATATGAAATCATTCAATTGATGTGAAATCTCTTTTTTTGGATACTGTATTCTGTAAAACAGGATTTCTAGATGTTTAACCTATACTGCCAAATTGAGTGATTTTTTTCTCATTCAGCTAATGGGAAAAAAATTGAATAATACTATAATAAAACACAAAGGCAAAACCCATATTACAGAACTCTATATTATATATTTGTTTGACATGTCTGTTCTAAATTGCATATAATCCACCCATTATTTTCCCAGGAGGTTTTTCTTTGATTCCAGAATCAGAATGCACAATATACTAATTCATCTGTTGAGGTAGGACTGCTTTTGATTCAGTTCACATCTCTTAGTCTGTCCTGTCAATCTTTGATGCACTGTTGGCTCTGACTCATTTCTCCAAACAGTGAACAGAACATGCACAGAAACGGGGACAACGTGACTCATGATTTTGGATCTGGTCAGCGAAATGATAAAAAATAAAATAAAATAAATGGAAAAAGAGCACAATACAATCAGGCTAATGATGAGACAGAAAGTGCTTTTTAATCTAATAGAAAGCTTTTGAGCTGTGAACTAGAGTGTGTGTTGAGTGGAGGTTGTAATCTTCAGTCTGGCATAAACTGGTTTTCCAGTCCTCCTACGCTGCTGCAGGGTGAGACAGACAGTTCTCTGTATATTCTCCTCTAGTTGCTGCCATGCAGCAGATGTACCACGGTCTTTGTAAACAGTGCTAACAGAACCCAATGTCTCTGGTCAAATGTTGTATTATGTTTCGTGCTCTACTTGCAACTCGGTCCCGCATTTGGACATGTGCCAAACTTGCTTTATGAAACAGAAAATTAATCTTCATTTGCTTGTTCATAGACTGTTTAGTGAGCTAAGCTTGGCATTTTGTACCTTACTCAAAGGTATTAAGACAATGATGGAGCTTTTTTTTTTTGTCACCTGATCTATACGGCTTCCTTGACATTCTGCTTGCACTACGCCTCCCATCACCAGCAGCATTATATTAATATTTAAACTACTATGCGCTTATTTTCTAAAATAGGAAAATAGAGTTTAATTGCTGGAGACAGGAACCAGCACCCCCCCGACCCTCAAAGGATATGCAGGTATGGATTTGGTAAAGATGGAAGTAGGGTTCTTCTTTTTACGCTGTGCTTCTTTTTCTCTGCCTTTTATTAAAAAAACATTTAATTTACTCTGTTCCAGACATAAGGAGAAAAAGAAGCACTTAAATCATATAACTTTATCGAGGGGAATCTAAGAGATGTTTTGGATCACGCTGAGTTGGACTTCGGGGTCAGTCACTGCTGACTTAAACAACTGTGGCCAAAAGTTTAGAGACTCATTGATGGGCATGTCAACTCAGAACCAGGCCATGGATCTAATGTAGACAGAATTGAAATTAAATGTGGAATATAATATAGTCTATTAGGGACGTAAGGATACCACTTTTCTGAGATGGACTGACGACTTGTCCAGGGTGTAATCGCCTCTCGCCGGTTGACAGCTGGAGACAGGCCTCTTCTTGTTACATTAGTGATGGTGAATTAAATAAGATATAAAATATTGATAGAAAATCACCACAAAACCACATTTGCAGGTGATGATAGTAGGATAGAGACTACAGACTACAAAACTGTGAGTTAATTTCCAGTTTCTTCTTGTTACATGTCGACATGCCCCTAGGAAAAGCACTCAATCCCAAAAGCCCTATACCGACCTGCGTATCTGTGTATGAAGGTGATTGGAGTGTGATCAGGTGAATGTGACTCCAGATCTGATCAGTTCTGATCCAAACTACTAACAGGAGCCCATCATTGCAGAGAGAACCCGAACTAACATTAGACTCTTCTGTCTGTAAACCACAAACTCAACTGAGTGTAATTTGCTTCCATTGACTTTCTAGAGCCATACGAGCTGACTCATGTCATCATTTAGACATAAGATAAGTTGAGGTGAGTTTTTGTTCAATACCTCACCTCAAACACCCTGAAGGTGGTTGCATCATGTCCTTTTTGTGGTGTTCACAGAAAGAATCCCAAAGCGTGGTCATGGATAGAAGGTTTCTGGTCAACACTGAGCATGAGTGTCATGAGACTATCATGCAAGAACAGAATGTCTTCAGTCGGAGGGTTCTTCAGTTGCACTGTAACACAGACCGCTATTGGCAGTAAAGATATCATTTATTTAAATTAAAGCTAAAAACTAGGGCTGGGTATTTTTAGGAATTTTACAATTCGATTCGATTTTGATTCTTGGGGCCTCGATTCGATTTCAGTTCAATTCGATATTGAATTATTAGCTCTGATATCAATTCAGTAATAAGTAAATACACAATTAAGCACCTGAGTATATTTTTAAATAATGTGTGCAGTATTACCAATGTTTAAGAACAAATTGACTCTAGCATGTTTCCTACCATGGTTTATGTAGCAGAATAAACTGTATAATATGGTACAATATATGTATTGTACCACTGTATAATATAGTACATGTATAAAATACAAACCACAACTGTAACAAACAGGTTCTTATTAACACCTCTAAATTGCGTGTAACTAAGTAGTAGAAAGTATTTATTTCTTCCTATAAATTCAGGTTATAAAAGAAATATAAACATAAGGACAAAATGTGCATCCTCATTAAACTAAAGTGCAAACTTAGATATTAACATTACAACATTACCACCCGACACAAGAACAGTTTCTTCCCCCAGGCTGTCGCTCTGATGAACTCTGAATAGTCACAGAGTGTGAGTCCATTCACATGAACAATAAACTAAAACTCTGCACTGCTGTATATACTTACTGTACAATAACCCTGGTTTGGTGTATATATTATCCTTTATTTTTATTTGTATTTATTTTTTTTTCCGTTTTTTAATTTCACTTATTTAAGTTCTGTACTGGAGAGAAAAGTTGCAGGAGTCAAATTCCTTGTATGTGTCATACTTGGCCATTAAAGCTGATTCTGATTCTGACAAAGTGCTATTTTGTCAACACAATAAAACACTGAACAGCTAACAGAGAACATTTGACCAATTAACTGTGCCTATATGTAGGCTACATTACAGCAATCACCATCATATAACTCAACATTTTAGTACAATAACATTTACTCCAAACCACTTGTTATCAAACTAGTGCACAATCTCTGGTCTGTGAAAATGTCACCAGCTGTTGAGAAGACTCTCTCAGCTGGTACACTACTACCAGGAATACAGAGGTATTGCTTAGCTTGGCATGACAAAAGAGGGAATTCCACCTCATGTTCCTTCCACCAGCTGAGTGGATTAGTGTTGAGTGGTACTGGTTTTTACCTCTTTGTACTTCATCACCTCATCTACTGCAACATCTCTTGTTTTCATGGAGTCTGCTTCTGGACTATACGTCTGCCCAAGGAGATCTGCCAATGCACAAGAGTCTATTTTCTTCTTGGAGGTCCAGAGTCCTCAGCTGGCCTCCTCATGTATTGGTTCACTCGGTTGAGAAAGCAAAGGAACGGTATTGTAAATAGTTATCACCCTTTTCGAAATAATGTATATATAATATAGTTAGGTTTAAATTCGTAATTGCAGTTTCTCATTAATAATACTTTAAATTACTATAGAAAATAAAATGAATATAATAAAGTAAAAATATATTATGCTTTTTTTCATACCATGCACTACTCACAGAACTTGTTTCATTTTCCAGTGTCTTGGTGTTATCAGTGAGTGGGGCGAAGACTTCCTCCCGCTCATCACCCTTGAAGCGTGGGTCCTGGGAAGATGCTATTTAGAGTTGTTCCTTTAAGCCCCTGTACCATAAATTATATATATATATATATATATATATATATATATGTAACAAAACTGTCTTAGAATAAAGTGTCATAATGATGCAATGATGCACGGCAGATTTAATCTCCTTCACTATCACTGGGTCACTCGGGGCCAGATACATCTCTTCCAGAAGTCTTTCTCTCAAAGAGGCAATGACAGAGAGACTTTGGGTTCCTTTTTGATACATGACTAAGGTGCTTTTCTTCAGTGGCTTCAGAGCCAGAGCAACAGCCTATGCTGCTGCAATGTCTGCCTCTGTAAGGGAGCTCAGATCTTTCTCTTGCTTTCTTATTTCAGGTGCAAGTAGTGCAGCAGAGATAGCAGCTTGCTGTTCTAAAAATCTTTCCACCATGTCCAATGCACTATTCCAACGACTTGGTACATCAGTCACTAACTTGTCTACTTGTCTTAAGTTTAGGACATGTGCGAAAAAGCCATTGTGCATCGTCTCTGTTAGTCCAACTGCTCGTAGCAGGTTAGCTGCGTTGTCCGTTATTATTGCTTGTACTTTGTTATTTAAGGCCCCATTCATTCATTGCCTCAGTGAGGAGTTTAGCAATATTGTTCCCTGTGTGGCTTTCATAGAGTTATGTACAGGTCGGTCACTCTGGAGGTCCAGCCATCACAGGTAAGCACCAATTTGTCCGCCGAATTGAAGGACTCCAAAACCTCTGTCTTAACCTCTGTATAACGCTGTGGAATGGCCACTTCTTTGATGTGTTTACGGGTAGCTATGGCGTAGCGGGGCTCCAGTGTGTTGACCATGTATTGAAAGCCTACATTTTCCACAGCACTATATGGCCGTAAGTCTTCAGTAAGTCAGATGTAGACGGCCACGGATGCTGTTATCTTCTGTGCACAAACGGAACCTGAAGGAAATTTGCTGTAAAAGGCTTTGTGGAGTTGTCTGTGTAGAATTATCCGACTTAGCCACGCTGGATTGTTTTTGTTGCATCCGATCCGCATGGTGTCGAGCGAGGTGGTTGAGCAACTTTGTTGAATTGTTACAATATTCGAAGAACAGCGTGGCAATGCTTACAGACCACTTTGGTCTTATCCATCTCTTCATTTGTTACCCAGCCCTACTAATAACCCAGCTATTTAGAGCTTCCTTAGAGTAATGTCATATATGTTTTGTGTGTTTCATGCTAAATTGCTGTTTTTACTTTACTTGTCATAATATGTTCTTGATCACCTAATCGTGAAAATCACCTTGAATTACCCTGTTGTTCAAAGTGTGCTTTACAATTAAAATTGCCTTCCTGCCCATAGCCATTAATCTTTACTAAAACTTGAAGGAACTGGAACTCAATGATGTTAAGGTCAGGGCTCTGTTGGGGCCATCCCATCACTTCCAGGACTTCTTGTTCTACTTTACACTAAAGACAGTTCTTAATGACTTTAGTATGTTTGGGATTGTTGTCCTTCTGCAGGATAAATATCGGGCCAATCATACGCCGCCCTGATAGTATTGTGTGATGGCTAAATATCTATCCATATTTCTCAGCATTGAGAACGGTTTTAATCCTGACTAAACCTCAGATTCCATTTGAAGAAATGCACCCCCAAACGTTCAAGGAACGTACAGCATGCTTCACTGCTGCCTGCATACACTCATTGTACCACTCTCCAGCCCTTCAACAAAGAAACTGCCTTCTGTTACAGCCAAATATTTTATACTTACACCCAACAGTTTGCTTTGCGATTTTTGTCTCGGAGAGACTTTACTGGTGTAGTATAACTACCTTGCGTCTTGTTGCTGTGCTCCATCTTGCCATGTCATCAAACGATCTTCCCCAACCTCACCTTGGAATCAGAGCTTGGCTGTTCCTCACCCAGTTTTAAGCATCCTACACAGGTGTTTCTGTTTCAGTTGATGACCGTGTTTTAACCTACATGTGACATTGATGATCATTAGCATGATGATCATGGTGTAATCGGTTGTTCATACACTTGACTATAATCCTGCAAAATCATGAGTTTGTGTAAGTATACCTATAAGAATAAATGTCGGTTTGAAGGCTAATATTAGTTAATTCAAATACTGATTTGATTTAGATTTTTCTTTTGTTTACTCATTTTTCGTTTTGTAAATTGATACTTACTGCTGGACTTCAGTATTGCAACTTAGATACAAGAAGCATTTTTAGCCTTTTATAATTAAAATTCATATATGGGACTTTCAAATAACGCAATCCCTGAAATAGGGTATTAATGCATGGAGATGATCAACCTGTAACAACACAAAAGTCAAATCATCCATATTGTTAGGTCTGGTATCAAACGTGATTGGTAATAATGTTTTTAAAATGTTTTTAAATGCTTTGAAAATATATTTTTCTGTTTGTTTGACTTTCCATTGTTTTCTAGTAACATTGTGACCAGACTAAAGCAACAATCAAGCAGATTATAGTTGAGAAGTCAAAATCTACTTGTTGGTGAAAAATTTATAACATTTGACAGATTTTACAAGTTAAAACTTTAAATACTTTTGTGTTAATTTTTGCTGCTATTTTTGTTGATTTTTTTAAGGGCAACAGTTGCTAATGTGACACTAGCTTGTGCCATAGTCATTAGAAAAAACGAATTACACATGTACTGCATTTATATTGCCCTGCAAATGTATTCTACCTCTAATGTGTTTCTTTTTTTTTACATTTACCAAATAATTTGAGTTAGACTATTATAAAGTGGAAAGAACAATATGTTTTGCTTGCAACATTCAAGACACATAAATGTGTGCAAGAAGTGTTCACACCATCCCCATTTAAAACATGGATGGTAGCAACATCTTGCTGTGAGGAGTCCTTTTTCAGAAAGGACAGGGAAGCAGGTCAAAGTTAAAGTCTGGAAGAAAATCTATGAGATAATTGAGAAGATGTTAGACTGAGCGAGTGGTTCGCCTTCCAGCCGTACTGCTATATTCACATATGCATGTGTTAGAATGGCCTTGTCAAAGTCTAGCCCTGAATTCAATTAGAAATCCATGGCAAGACTTCATCGAGTCTGATACTATTATACAAATGAGATTGAATCAGTGTCTCTAAATGTGCATAGCTGTTTCTTAAAAGAAAAGGTTAGGAATATCGAAGACCAGAGTCTAATATTATTCATTATTGGTAGAAAGTTTTAAGTTGGAATTTTCTGTTGGCTCATTGTGGCATTTGACCACAAGTGCTGACAAATCCAGAGATACATAAACAAAAAAATAATGATGCTGTGCACTGCTGACAATGTGTCACAGCTACATTTCTTAGAACTGGAAGGAACAAAGGTTATAAAAAATGAATAAGACTATGTGCTTTTGCAGTTGTATAAAATAAGCAAGGACTGACAGTTGCAAGATAACCACTGTTCTATTCCTTTTTTGATGATTTGAGAAACATCTTCCAAGCATGCAACCGGCAGATCTGCTCCTGGTTACTATTTTGTTTGAAGAATTTCCAATGTATTGGATCTGTCAAAAAGACATATTTCTTAAAGTTCATTAAAAGTTCATTCTTTACTCAAGCTGACAATTGCGTTGCTGCACTGTCTCAACATTAAAGTCATGTACCGCATGATATAAATCTGCTTTGTCAGCCATAGTCATCACTTTCTTTTTTCCATAAAATGTGTTAGGACTTCGGATAGTTATTTTATTTTATTTTTATTGTGGTTTCCATCGAAGTAGCAATATTGTGTGCAAGGTTGTTGCTTGCCATTCCCATCCTGACACACATAACACTTTGGAAGTGTTAGACACAGATCCTAAAGTAAACCCTTATTCTGAACAAGGAGCAATACTTTCTGTCACCACTTATTTAACATTTTATCCCTGATTTTATACACATTAGTGACAGATATGGTGCCTAAGATCACTTAGGAAGGCGAGAAATGCACATACACTTTGGCACATTTAAAAGGATTACCTGAGGCATGATTCCTTGGTGTGAAAAAACGTAGCAGCACATTGGAGACCCATGAACTATAAAATACCTTGGACACACAGAGCAGTCCTCTCTGCACAAGCATGTCACTGCTTTGCCCTAGGTTAAAAAATAAGCAGTGTGGAAAACTAAAAAAGTGCCTGTTGAAAAAGCTTAAGATAAAAACCTATATAAAAGAAATCCTGTGCAAGTAGGCCTTATTTATTCCAAGTGGGATAAAATACTGAAAGAAAACAATGAAAAAAAAAACAGAGTAAATGCTTATAAGCCTGTGAATATTCTCATTCATCCAGGTCATGGTTATCTCAAGGAAATTTCAATCAAACGCAACTGGACTTGGTAATTTGTCTTGGAAGACGTTTCACCTCTTATCCAAGAGGCTTCATCAGTTCATGCTCGCCGCTGACCAGGCTGGGACTGGTCCAACAACTGTGATTCCAACGACTGTCGTTATAACACAATAGGGCACTAATGAAGCCGAAACCTAACCTCCACCAATAGGCGGCACGCCAACGACCGTCGTTAAGACATGGAGCACAAAGGATCCAATGACATAATGATTCTTGTTCAAGAGGTTAAATAGCTGAGTCTCCACACCAGTTAGTTGGACCAGTCCCAGCCTGGTCAGCGGCGAGCATGAACTGATGAAGCCTCTTGGATAAGAGGTGAAACGTCTTCCAAGACAAATTACCAAGTCCAGTTGCGTTTGATTGAAATTTCCTTGAGATAGTAAATGCTTATATGCATACAATACCATGTTCATACTCCTTGATCATTTAAACATTTCTTAATTACAACAGTAAACTTTAGTGTATTTTTGTTGGGAATATATGGAATGTAGTGCAAAGCTAGCATTTTTGCTTTATAGAGGAATTCTGTTTTTTTTTGGGCGGGGTTTTCACCCTGGACCCTCAATTTTAACAAATATGTTTTCTTACTCACCCTGAGAATTTTGGAGCCAGTCTGAGCCATTCAGTAGTATTTATATTCAATTCATCCAACACCTGTATTCATAGAACGGGGGGGCTTGGGGCAGGGCAAATTCCACTTGTATTAAGGTTTAATCTGCCCAAAACGCAGTAATTTCTATGTTCTATATTTTTATATTCCTCTTAGACTTAATAACGCCTCAAAAGTGTGTTATGATTCTCTTCCGGGCTGATTCGGATGTAAGACACATTTACGCTGCAGCAGGACTGCTGCAGTGGTAGTATGTATTAGGTTCGAATTGGCCCGGAAGATAATCAAGAAGTTTAAATGTAATGGATTATTAATCTTATGTAAAGAATATTTTCTTAATTTAAGAATTCTCACCAAGTGCAATTATCCTGTTTTAGTATGCCGTCGCCATGTTTTTTAAGTGACTCGGACATCCCGTGAAAGGCCAGCCAGGTGCTTTATTTCATTATGCTGTTTCAAGTTTGCTGATGATGATCTTGAGTTGCTACTTGAGAGGCAAAGTTTACACAAAAATGTAAAAAGATTTCCCACCTGGATCATCCTGCATACTTTGGAGTTTGACACCCAAGCATGCGTGTTGCGACAGAATGACTGGTGTTGCCAGATTTTAGGTTTCCCCCATTTTAATCATCATGTTTTGTCTTGTAGGCTCGATGGTAATCTGGCATGGCTTGAACAAAACTGAACTGCAAGACCTTGTGCCTTTCACAAATGCTAAAATGAGTGTGCTCACAATAACTTTAATCAGACCAAAATACAGTGAGTTTATGTCAATTTAACCAAAAATATAAACAAGTTAATAAACAACACAGCATATTTATATATTGATATACATTGTTGAAGGAAAGGTTTAAGATATTCTGTTTAAAAAAATAAAAAATAAATAAAAATCAAGCTATGTTAGACAAGACCAAAATTTAACTTACCCTGCACATCATTCTTACACAGAGCAAATCATGGTGGTACCAAGGTTCTTTTCTTTCAAACTGAAAAGAAAACTTGTCAATTTGTGAAGGCCTCAAAGTTATGGAACAGTTTACATGGTTTATATCAAAGTATTTTCATTATAATGTTCTCGTCTTGGTCTGCCACATAAAATCCCACAAAAATTCAATAATGCTTGTAGGTGTAATGTGATGCAATATTAAAACATTAAAGGGTTAAGAATGACTATAGAAGGCATTCTATGTATTTAATGTGCACATGAAGTCATTTAGTTTTTGGATAATGTACATTCATAAAGAAAGCTGTGCAAGCTTGATATCTTAGAGATTTTTCAATCAGCACTAATTTGATTTTAGCTTTCCTTAGTTCACCATGCGTCGGGTCACTATAGGCTGAGAAACTATCTGACATCTGCCTCCAAAAGGATTAGCTTAGAAAAAAAAAGATGCGAGTGAAACTGATCTAAACTGAGTAAAAAAAAAAAAAATTAATGAAAAGACTTTCATCTCAAAGCCTGAGTTGTCACTGCTTTAGATAAATGTGTTTGATACATAAGCCATAATATCCAACCTTACAGTTAAACTTCAAGTTGTTGCAAAAAGAGAACATGGCCTTTCTTATCTGAGCATTTACTCAATCTGCGATATGTTACTGCAAAATTATCATGCTTGCTTGTGTACATTGCACTTATATGTTATAAAAGAGCATATGACAATATTTATTACTGCTTTACTTGACAAACATTATTCAAAGTGATTATTTCAGCAAGTTTACACACATCCAAGTTATACTAAAAAATAAAGATACTGAGCGAAAGATATATGTCCATCACATTATTGCATGCTTGGTTTTCCTTTTACTGAAATAATAAAAAAAATAATGCCACAGAAAAATAGCAGTGCATATGCATTTGACAGTGTAGCTCTCACAGCCTGACCATCAGCTTAGTCCCACTGGCAAAATATTTTTTTTTGAACATGATAAAAAAAAAATCCTATAGCTCGTCGATTGTTTTGAATTTCCTGTTTATTACACACTGATTAAGAAAAAGATATTGATGGAATCAATCAAAAGAGGGAAGTATTTTACATCACGATTTGTTCACAAGAATTCTATTGGAAATGTCACAAAACACAAGAAGATGGTAGATAACAGATTTATTGAGAACCACTCCAACGCAGAGCATGGCTGAGCAGACAATGCAGGAAGACAGAATGATCGGGCTGACTGACAGGATGGCTGGAGCACAGGTTATGGATGCAGCACTGGGCTGGAAAACTGGATGACCGAACAAGGAGGAGGTGAGTGAGGAATTGTAAAATATGACGGACTAACCAATGAGCAGAGAGAGCTGTCAATTGGCACAGGTGGACATAGATGAGGCTGATGAGTCTCTGACATTGAACCCCCCAGGAGGGGCCTTGGCATTCTGGGTGTCGCCAATGGGAATCTGTGTCTAGTAACTTGGCAATTATGTTTCTGGTGATGCGGTTAGGTATAGGTAAGGGCTGGACCATCTACTAAGCAGACCGAGATAAGATGTTCTAATTCCTCCACAGGGATGTGGAGTCTGGGAACCAGAGTAGCAGAGATGAAGTTGTTGATTTGTTGTGCAGAACATTGCAAGAGATATCTGGCTGGTTAGAGTGACTGAGAAGGACTGTCGCCCCCAAAATCCCTTGTCTTGGTTGTTTCCCGGCCAGATCGGATACTGCAGACGCCAATGTCCTTTTTTGCCTCGCACTATACTTAAATTCCCTCACCTTGACGGTTGTGCTTCTCCTAAAGACAGAGCTGCACTGGCTCCTCTATAAAATGAACTCTTGATAGGGGGCAGCAACATGGGACGCCAGCTTTTTTCTGTATTTTTCGTCCTCACTCAACTAACTCGAAACACACTGAATTATGTATGTACCTGTACTGCTCACCAGCTACAAGGACATTAAAAGTGAGTTTTCTACATTTTCACACGTACGCGTGAGTCTAAAAACACCGGAGTCTAAAATAACCACAAATCATGACAGATTTGGCCAAATTAGTCTTTCTTATGACTGTATACCCAAAAAGTTCTTTACTAAGAAATACATTATTTTAAAGCTATCATGCCACTGCTGAACTGCCTTAAATGAAAGTTTCTAAAATATAAAACTTATTAAGACAGTATTGTAGTATTGTAGTTTTGTAGTATTGTAATTTGTAGTATTGTGTTGTATTTTGTCTAGTTTCTCCTACATGTTTTTAATTTAATACACATTTTAAGTAATTGTTAGGCGCCTTTTTACAGAAGTGTTACATTATCATGACTTTATTTTATAGAGATATCTGAATTTGACAGAAAGGAGTTTGTTGCTTATTCACTCACCCAGCTCACAATGCAATCAGAAAAGCAAATCCATTTTCACCGAAACATCCTGTATGTAAGTAACCTCACATAGTCCTCAACTATTTCTTCATCAAGTCTCTGGATTTCTATCATTTTTAAATCTCATCCTGTTATTAGCCCAAGCATTGCAACAGCAATGCATATTTGTAAGCACAACAAGGTTAATTGCGGGTGAACCTTCTGCAAGGATTATTAAAAAGTTCAAAAGCTCTAACAATGAATGTGGGTGTGTAGAGTTGTAAGAGTAAGCAGGCATGTCTAACGGTCCAGCCAAGATTAACCCATCCTATCAATCTTCTGTATGACTTATCCAACTCAATGTTTGCTGTTCCTGTACCCTACATCTTCCTAATACCCATTTGTGGTTTAAATATTTTTTAAATGTTTGTGTCCCAGAATTGCTGGGTTTAGCACTTTTTTGAACAGTTTATACTTGAACAACTCATAGTAGATAGTAGTTTTGAAAAAACAAAAACAAAAACATAAATGGCATGTACTTCACTGGCATTTTATTGCTTCACAAAATAGTAATCCAATTTTACCAACATATTCACACACAGATGGAGGTAAGCTACATTGCAGCCACAGCTACCCTGGTCACCGACTGTAACAGTGTGACTTTCTCCCTGTCTTTGTCAGACCCAATTTCCCTGTGTTCGCCTGATTATTAGCACCAGCTGTCTCTTGTCGTCTCCTGATTAGCTTCCAATTGTTCTCCCAGCCTTATTATACCCCAGCGTCCCTTTTTCTGTTGTTGGTTCCTCATCATTCCTCGCCTCTTGTTCTCCCGTCTGAGTCTCCTTTCCTGAGTTTTGGGACTTTTTATGGTATAAATCATGGGAAACAACTTATCTAAACTGCTCTCTGCATCTGAGTCCGTCCTTACAACCCTGACGCCGACAGGCAAAGCGGGGTGAAGTATCTTTCCAAGTACCCAACAACTGAGACAGATAGAGTGGGGGTTCGGATCGGCAAACACAATCACGCTAAATGATATCATAAGATGACATGGTGAAAGATTATCATATTTTTTTAAATAATCTACAAGAAAATGCATTGTCTAAAGTACTAAATACTTATTCCAACAAATTTTTTTCTGTGTTTGCATTTGGAATCTGTAATTTTTGTCTGTTTTGGTAAAAAAAACAACCTGAGTAAATATAAAAGCTTTTCTCAAATGACAATTTCACTTATTAATCAGAGAAAAAGTTATCCAAAACAACCCAGCTCTTAGGCTGTTTTTATATACAGTAATATTCCCGTTCAAAACGGGATATAAGCAATAGCTACGTTTACATGGACACAAGTATTCGGATAAAAAGCCTGATCAGAATAAAAATGCTTTCAGATTACCCTTACCCAATCAAACTCATTCAGATCAAAATTTCATTCAAATTGAGAGAGGTGGTTTATTCCGATAGTTAATCTGATCGTGGTCCATGTAAACTCCCATTCCGAACGTAGGTCATTCCTGCGAATGTCTGTTAAGTCGTGCATAGACGTTTAATGTGTCGTCTTTATTAAATAAAGGGATTCGGTTTGTAATTTGATTGTGAATATATATAAAAAAAGAAAAAATACATAAAAGCACGCTCTGAAGAACATTGTAGTCCTCCAACTGAAGTCTTTTTCAGTCGGATAGATGTGGAATTCTAATCCGATCTATGATCGAATTAAAGATATTTTGCAAATGTAAAACCCAAATATGCTCATGTTTGGGTTATTAAAAACCTGAATAACACCCCTGGGGTACCCCTTTTATAAGCCGAATATCTGTTCATGTAAACGTATATTACCATATGCCCATCAAAAGGAACAGATTTGTGTTCTGCACATGTTCTATTCGCAGGGAATCTTGGCGTTCTGAGAAGAGAAACTTCTGGCATACTAATCTCATGTCTATGGGAGTAACTCTCTCTGCTCTTGCATGTAAACAGGGATTTATGAACATTTCAGGAACACTAATAATGACCTTAACTCGACCATAACACGAATATTGGCGGAAAGTAAACGTAGTCTATGTCAACAAGTAAACGGCTCTTTTGTTAAATCATTAATTACCTTTGGAGAGGTGATATCCAGTTGTTAAGATAAAATATATTGGTCTCAAGAGATCACTTAAAAATAACAATAAAATCTATCTGACAGCATGAAATAACCTAAAAAATCTCAAAAATTAAAACTTAATTCCCTGATCTGAAATAATTCAAGAACAGATGAATAAGTCACTGACATGTTTGGTATTTTTTTAAGTCTAAAACGGATTAGATTCAGCGCACTGAGACCATGCAAGGGGATTTGAAACTTTTTATGTTTTATTTTTTAACATAAAGACAACTCAAAAATCAACAAACAAATTAAACAATTTTATATATTAAAAAAAAAAAAAAACGTCTTTGTTCAAAAAGGAGTGGGAATAAGCCAGCGCTTATTCAATCCCACCCCCTTGCCCCACACTGCTAACTACTTTGTATATATAATATTACAAAATCTATGGATTAATAATAAGTAATAGTAATTAGTATAACAATAATAGTTACATCAGCAATAATAATAATAATAATAATCATAATAATAATAATATAGAAACAGTACCAGACCATCAATTTAATAACAATATATTTCATAGTAATACTATTAATAATCAATACCATAAAAATTTCTATAAGTAATCATTATCACTACCATTACAACAATAACTATAATCAGTATAATAATAATGACTACAATAACTAGTAAAAAAAAAAAAAATCCACAGCCCCTCATTTTTATACCTTTCAAAGACCATATTCTTATATAACAACTTAAAAGAGTGTATATTTGGACATTGCCTGTGTTCGTCCTCCAGGCCGTTCCACAGTTTTACCCCACTTATAGACACACAAAAACTCTTCCTGGTAGTTCTGACCAGATGCATTTTAAATTTGGTATCCCCCCTTAAATTATTACCCCCGTCTTCCTGACTGAATGGATTTTGGATGTTGAGTGGAAGTAAATTCTTGCTGTGTGATAATGAACCAGGTCCTGTAGTTTCAGTAACTTTGATCTTAAAAACAGAGAATTTGTATTATCCAGATACCCAGCTTTGTGTATGACACGGACTGCCCTTTTTTGCCATACTGACAGTTAGTATAGTGAGTTTTAATAATTGTTCCACCAGATCTCTATACAATAGATGAAGTATGGAAGAACTAATGAGCAATACAAAATATGAAGTGATTTATAATCTAAAAATGGCTTTATTTTATTTATGATTCCAACGTTCTTTGCTACTTTGTTTTGTATGTGTCTGATGTGAGGCTTCCAACTGAGCTTATTGTCTATTATCACACTCAATACATTAATTTCGTATACATTTTCAATTACTATATTTTCAATTTTTATGTATTTGTTATCTTTATTATTACAATTACCAAATGGCATTACCTTAGTTTTCTCTATATTCAGTGATAATTTATTACTGACCATCCATTTTTTTACTTTATTTAATTCATTATTTATAGTATCAATTACTTTACTATAGTCATTTCCAGAATAAAAAATATTAGTATCATCAGCAAGTAATATGAACTTTAATAGTTTGGAAACTTGAAATCTATCGTTTATATATATGTTAAATAATTTAGGACCCAAAATCGACCCCTGGGGGACCCCACAAGCAATCTGCATACACTCAGATATGTGTTGACCCTTTTTCACAAATTGTTTTCTCCCAGAAAGATAACTTGTAATCAAGTCCAGTGCCACTCCCCTAACACCATACAGCTGCAGTTTACTCATTAAACTTGAATGGTTTATTGTATCAAAATCTTTTTTTAAATCTATAACTACACTAATTGCATATTTGCCTAGATCTAATGCTTTAATTATTTCCTCCTTTGCTTCCATTATTGCAAGTGATGTTGTACTCTTTGCTCTGAATCCATACTGACTCTGGTTAAGTATTTCATATTTATTGAAGAAGTTTTCCAATCTATTGTTAAAAAGTTTTTCCAGGATTTTTGAAAACTGTGGTAGGAGTGACACTGGCCTATAGTTTGTATACAAGTGTTTGTTCCCTTGCTTAAATAATGGAATCACTTTTGCTGTTTTCATATTTTGTGGAAATGAACCGGTTTGGAACGATATATTGCAAATATCTGTTAATGGCTTTGAAATGGTGTCGATAACTCTTTTAACCAATGCCCTATCAATTTAATCACAGTCAGTAGAGAATTTGTTATTACAATTCCGTACAATTGTTTTAACCTCCAACTCATCTACAGCTGAGAGAAAGATTGAGTGAGAGTTGTTCTTAATCAGTGTTCCAAACATGGTGTCTCTTCCTTGGTCTGTAATACTTGCTGCCAAGTCAGGCCCCACATTCACAAAAAATTATTCATTCTATTTACTACGTTGTTCATATCACAATTATTATCATGATTATCAATACAATATTCTGGATATATCATTTTCTTAGTTCCACCTTTTCTTAGCTTGTTTAATATGTCCTAGACGCCTCTTATACCATTCTTACCATTTTCCTATAATACATTTTTTACTAGCTCTTACTATTTCATTTAATTTATTTGTATAAGTTTTATATCTATTTTCTGACTCTTTGGTTTTTAATTAATAAAACTTCTATAGATATTTTTTTACACGCATTTTTTAATCCCTTACTTAGCCATGGAAATTTTTAATATTTGTGCCTTTTTTTTAATTTCTTTAATTGGACAACTTTTATTATATAATGATTTAAATATATCAATAAATTTAGTTATTGCTCAAAATTACAAAATGGAGGTTATGGAGTATTTTAAACAAAGTCGGGAATTAAATGCAATGAAAATGCTGTTGCATACCCTTCAGCAAACCACTGTTTAAAAAGTATCTAAAGTGGTTGAATTAAAAGTTTTCTGCAAATAAGTGTGGAGTTAAGTTCCTTGTTATGTTTTCACCTATAGTGAGTGTTTTAAGCTTGACACTATGCTATATGTTTTAGAATTTACTTTAAAGCAGGGGTCCTCAAATCCTGGCCTCAGAGCTGGTGCCCTACCAGGTTTAGATGTTATGTTATTTGACTGAGACAATCAATGGCGACTTGCCCCCAAAGCATAAAGTTGCATATGCTCTCAAGACATTTTTTACATATGTATTGTATATTACTTGAGTGACAGTACTTTGGGCACTGGCTCACTGTTAACCACTAATAACACCAAAGATTGCATCCTCTCAGTTGTCACTAAACCTAAGGGCTATTTTCCTCATTTTAATGAGTCAGGACCACATTTGATAATCGTAATGTTTAATTCCAAATCTAACATGCTAAGATACACGAAATTTCACCCTGAAGTGATTCTTTAAAACACAGTTTGAGTTTCGTTAAATCTTTGTCCTGGGCTGGTGGACTGCTCTTGCCGGTGTGGGGGCCTTGGCGGTCTGCTTGTCCCCGTCCTGGTGGGCAAAGGGGTCTGTCTCCTGGGTGCAGGGGCAGGGTTCTCTATTGGGGCGTCTGTCCCCGGGCCTGGGAGTATGGAGTATAGTGTACGTATGGGGGGTATGAATGAGTGTATAGCGTCCTTTTTTCGTATGTCCTGTATTTGTAAGAATGTGTACGCATGAGAGGGAGGGTACGTATGAGTGTCTCTGTCTGTCTATGTCTACCTGTCAGGTTGGGTGTTTGGCTGCTCTCTGGCCTGATGCATCTTCTTCCCTCCCCGTCACTCCCCGTCGGTGATGGTTGCTCCTGCCCGCTGGTTGATGATGGCTCTCGATGCCTGGGGCCGGGGGTCCCGGTTGCGGCCCGGCTCGGTCCTGGTGCATGTCGGGCGGGTCCTGGGTGGTCCGGTGTGTCGGGCGGCCGCTGTTTCGGGCCGACGTCCTCCTTGGATTGACTGGGGCACCTCTTCTGGGGGTGCCGAGGTTGTAGAACAGGTTGGTGCCGTCCGGTGGATCGGTGGGGACCGTGCCTGGCGCCCAGTCCTCCTGCCGGTTCCAGGACTTCTGCTGGCTGGTCTGTTCGCCTGGTGGGGCTGTCCGGCATTGGCTGGGCCCCTGATCTTGGCGCCCTACGTGGGGCGGGATCTGGACCCGGGAGCTGGAAGATCTGGATGTCCAGGTGCCGGCTGGGCGCGGCCTGGGGAGGGCGTACATCCGCTGTGGCTCTTGCTGTGGCT
This sequence comes from Apricaphanius iberus, assembly GCA_028564705.1. Classification (NCBI taxonomy): domain Eukaryota; kingdom Metazoa; phylum Chordata; class Actinopteri; order Cyprinodontiformes; family Aphaniidae; genus Apricaphanius; species Apricaphanius iberus. The sequence goes on along the minus strand of JAPXFQ010000708.1, from coordinate 392,450 downwards.
CCCTGGCGTGTGGGTGTGTGGAGGCGGGCCGGGTTGTTGGCGGTGGGTATTGGTCCGGGGTGGTTGGCTGCGGATCCTCCTTGCCTGCGGCGGCGGCGGGGGGCCCTTGTCGGCTGGTCCCTGGTTGGGGCCCCGCTGGGGGGCGGGGTGCCCCTGGTCCCCGTGGCCTCCGGTTCCTGATCCGGGCCCGCCCTGGCATAGCCGGTTACCGGCGGAGCCCGTGGGCTCGTCACTGCGATCTCTCGGGCCCCAGCATTGCGGCTGGTGGGTGTTCCCCTGGGGCTTCCATCTGTTCCCCTCTTGGCGGGTGATCGACCTTGCGCTGATCCGCCTGTGGCCTCTGTACTCTATGGGACCCTGGATGCATACATCTCTTGCCTCCTCCATGTCTGTGCCGATTCCTGTAGGACGGATTGACGGTTCCTTACACCAGCTATCAATCACTTGCATGGGGAAACCTTATTCCGACCTGCATGCTCGCACACACATAGGTGTGGGGACATTGGTGAGGACGGACATATCTTAAGCTGAGGTTATCATCATTAGTTAGTTGTTCACAGGAGCTTACCAGAAACATTTGTATTATGTTCATTAATCAATGCTTGTGTGTAGTGAATGTGTAATTCTTAGTTTATTCTACTAGATCCGAACTATTGGTTTGGTTCTGTACAGTTTGTTGTTTTTGTTTTGTATTACTGTTTCTCTGCCGTCCGGCAGAGGTGGAGGACTGGGATGTTTTCTTGTGTTCTTTGTTTGCCTCCCTGTCTTGTGTCGTCGGTTCGCACCTCTGCTGGTCCGGTTTCTTTTCTTCACCTTCTTCCTTTCTTCCTTCTTGTCTCAGTTTAATGTCCATGACGTCAGGAAATTGAACCCACAGTAATCACTAATAAAGATTTTTCATACATATACATCAAGTGGCGTACTACAGCGAAGCTGTAATACTCTGCTTGGGAAAGTAAAACTGTTGGGCTTGTACTTGGTACTCAGACACCAATTCTGAGTAGCATACTGCTAGACAGGACCCCCCGCTGGGGGGGGCCCTGGTTGGGGCTCCCCCAGCGGGGCCCCAACCAGGGGCACCTGGACATCCAGATCTTCCAGCTCCCGGGTCCAGATCCCGCCCCACACAGGGCGCCAAGATCAGGGGCCCAGCCAATGCCGGACAGCCCCCCCCAGGTGAACAGACAAGCCAGCAGAAGTCCTGGAACCGGCAGGATGCCTAGGCGCCAGGCACGAATCCCCACCGATCCACCGGACGGCACCAACCTACTCTACAACCCTGGCACCCCCATAAGAGGTGCCCCAGTCAATCCAAGGAGGATGTCGGCCCGAAACAGCGGCCGCCCGACACACCGGACCACCCAGGACCCGCCACACATGCACCAGGACCGAGCCGGGCTGCAACCGGGACCCCCGGCCCCAGGCATCGAGAGCCATCATCAACCAGCACCCATCACCGACGGGGAGTGACGGGGAGGGAAGAAGATGCATCAGGCCAGAGAGCAGCCAAAAACCCAACCTGTCAGGTAGACATAGACAGACAGAGACACTCATACGTACCCTCCCTCTCATGCGTACAGATTCTTACAAATACAGGACAGGTGTGGAAAGACCCCCCAGCCTCTCTCCCCCCGCTCAATGTGGTGTTGTTGCGTGTTGTTCTAATGTGCACTTAAAACAGAGGGGTGGGACATGGGAATACTGCCGGGTACCCCCATCTCCCCCCCCCGGGCCCTCAGTGTCTAGATGCGTTTAAACAGTGGGTGCCGGCACCACAGGCGAGGCCCCCCACAACGGGCCCCTATAAGGGGCCCCCCATGAGGGGTCCCGCCCCCAGCGCCAATGCGCCCCACCGCCAGGTCCCTACATGTGCGTTCCATGTAAATGTTGCAAGTGTAAGTGTCTAAGTTGCTCAATAAAATCGGGACCCAGGCTGCCACCGGGTAGCGAAGACGGAAGCTCCATCCCGCACCCCAGTGACGTGCCCACGTCCCAAGGCCTTGTGAATGGTAGAATGAAGCAGGTGGACAGAGGCATGGGGATGGGAAGAAAATAACTGGGGTGACCATATCCAACCCCAAGGTGCCAGCTCCCCTGCTGACTCCAATAGGCACCCCCGTTCGGCCCGATCCACCAGGGGTGGGAGGCCCCAGCACGTCAAGTCGGGGCCCACGGCAGCGGCACCCCCGAGCCCCCACCCCAGGGGCATACCTAAATCCTTCCCAACATTCACACTGCTAACAAACACATGTCACTAGACACCCAGGTTGAGTTTAGCCCCCCCTCCCCCTCAACGCCCTCCCCCCTCCCGTCCCAAGCGCACCCCGTTAAAAAGAGCGCCTGTGCTAGATGGTAAAAAGCCTCCCCGCCAATAAGAGACGCCCCAGGCACCGCCAGCGTCCGAGGGCCCCCGCGCCGAGGCCGGAACCTGGCGCACCACCGACTCGGGTACCCCGGACACGTCGCACCAGGCCCGTGAGCAGACTGAAGCCCCAGGCGGCGAACCCCCAGGCCGACATCCTTCAGCCTTGCTACTACCGCCCGATGGCCGGGAGGCAACAGAACCCAGCACCTCCACCCACCGGCCCACACCCCACAGAGGCCCCCACCTCAGCACCCCCCCGAGCGCTAATTTTTACATCTTCTGAACACACATGAAATTTCCAAGACAAAATATTGGCTTGAGCATACAAAGTACGACACTGTCTATACGTATCATCGTCATCACAGAGCTGATCTGTGATGACATGACCCAAATATTTAACTTTTCTACAGATAGTTATCTTTTTTCCAGCCAAATGAAAGTCTGGTAAGCAGAGTTCTTTATCCCCTTTGGTCCAACAAATCAGCACAACACTCTTTTTGCCATTACACTTCACATCATATTTCAGACCATAGTCAGAACATACATTCAGCAGCTGAAAGCCAGCACTGCTTGGAGAAAGTATGGCCAGATGATCGGCATACATGAAATGGTTTACCAGATTGTTACCAATAACAAATCCTGTTTTACAAGTATTTAGTTGATTGGACAATTCATCCATGTTTAGGTGAACCAGAGTCACTTGACAATAACCCTCCCTGGCGCACCCCATTGCCGACACCAAAGGAGGCAGAGATCATATTGCCCAATTTAACTTGCATTTTCTGATTAGAATACCAGTGTGTCAAAATTCTTATTATACTAGCGGGGATACCTCTTTTACTTAATTTATACAAAGGTTTACAGTGGTTAACCCTATCAAATGCCTGAGATTCATCAATAAATCCCATTAACACAGAGGAATTTAGTTTTAAATACATTTGTGTAGCCTCCTGCAAGCCATAGATACACAAATCTGTTGCCAGCTTTGATTTAAAGCCAAACTTGTTATGTGTAGTTGTCATGCAGCGAGACAGGCGATTAGGCAATATCTTTTCGAAGACTTTACATATAACAATAGCTAAGGTTATTGGCCTGTAGTTATCCAGAGTTCCAACCTTGCCAGCTTTGTCCTTTATAACAGGTACTAAAGTGACAGAGAGTAAGGGATCAGCAGGGTCATGAGCCCAGTGAAACACAATGCAAGAAGTATAGCAGTGCTTGGACTAGCATGCTTTAAATGTTCTGATGTGATATTATCTGAACCAGTTGCCTTACTTTCGGATTACTGAGATACAGCTTGTTGCACTTAATTAGGAGTGATAATCACAGAATCACTGCTAGCAACTCTACCCACCTTATAGGGCTCACTTTTAATACAGTTAAATAAGGCAGAATAGTGATGCCTCCACATATCAGCTATGTTGTCATCCCCAGAGACCCCTCTATAGTACTGGGCAACACTGTGTTGACTGTTTAGTGCCCTCTGCTCGTTCCAAAAACCGGTAATATTATTAGATAGCAGTTTTTCAGCCATAGAATCTACTTTCAGATTCTGCTCATATTAAGCTATGTAGCGAATAGCATATTCATACATTGCACTGGTCATGTTTTTATACTCCAGAACAGGCCCTGCTCTAGGTCTGCCTGCATGCACCCATGCCTTATATGCTTTAGCTTCTGCTTGATGAGTCGCCACATACTTATTAAATCCTGGCTTGATATGTTTAGCCTTTAGACATGTAAGATATGATCTACCGCTCTCATTGATGGCACCAATAATACTTTCATATATTACAAAAAGATCCTTACCATGGGAGGTATCATTACACTTAACATCTGTGCACACAATTGCAAGTTGGGATAGATGAACATTGCTTTGAGCAGTATCTGTTTTCATGTGATATGTCATAAGATCATATTCTGACAGTCTGCTCCATTGCATAACTCTGTAGCCCTCATTTAATTTGTGTACCAATTCAGGAAGACATCTAATATCTAGCTGCATGAGAAGCGGTATACGATCAGCCATTGAACAATCATACAAAATGTCCATAGATTTCAAACCAGCATGTGCATCAGCAGTGCTGATTATATGGTCAAGCCATGATGTTGTATGCAGTGCTTCACTTATGTAAGTATAACTTTCATGTGGCAACAATAACTGACTGGACAATATAAAATTATTATCCTCACAGAACTGCAACATATGCTTAGCAAAGACAAACTGCCTATCCACAATGTCAGCATTCAGGTAGCCTACCACACAAATGGGTGCATAGTGATGCTCATGAATAAAATAATAAATAAAAGCAAGTCTTTTCAGATATAAATCCTCATTCTGTGAACACTCATGTGGTGTATATACTGTACATTAAGACTGACAAACTCCTTATTTTCCAACTTTAAATGTACAGCTATACACCAGTCAACTCCAGTCCTGATGACACTTGTCACTGACTCAAACTTTTTATGCCATAAAATAGCCCCGTCCCCAGCTATGCGTCCTTTCACAGTACTAGTAGACAGATCCAAAGTAGACTCTCCAGCTCCATAGAAGCTATCATTATCAGAACATTTGAATGTCCTTTTAAGGTATTGCAAACACCATAATAAATAAAGCCATGAAAACCAGTAATATAGACTAATCAGTGAATATTTGTTCTGTGAAACCCACTTTAGGATTTGTGAAACCTTAGGTTTTACCCCCAAAATAATCATCTTGTAAACAGGATGTATCATTAGAACTCTTTATAAAAGAGATCACTCTGTTCAAGGAATATGCCAGTACACATAGACTTGATCAAAAGTAAGGAATGAGACCCAGAGCTTTAACATTCAAATAAACAACAAAAGAAAAATAGCTTAGGAATATGGGGATAGTAAGAGTGAAAATGAACCTATTCTGTCACTGTTTCTAGAGTAAAAAACAAAATAAAAAATGCAAAAGGGGCTGGAGAGAGATGGAATGCTGTCTTCTGTATCAGCATCGATTCAAGGCACAGAATAAATGTAGAATCTACTTCACAGTGTCCAAAGTATAAAAGACTGTGCAGCTATTATAAGAGAAAAAAATACATCTACATTGGAATTACATTTCAAAATGCATGTAAATTGAGTTCTCCCAAATTGGTGTCTTTGACCAATATACAGAACAACAAACATTTCATTTCTGGCATTTAATGTCTCAATGAACAATGGCTCAGAGTATAGTTCGACCTAGTGTTTAGAGATTGAAACCATAAAGTATACCTGTGAATATTCTCATTCATCAAGGTCATGGTTATCTCAAGGAAATTTCAATCGAACGCAACTGGACTTGGTAATTTTTCTTGGAAGAAGTTTCACCTCTTATCCAAGAGGCTTCATCAGTTCATGCTCGCCGCTGACCAAGCTGTTTTTTTTTGGGTTCTTTAGTCTTTTGAATCAGTGAAAAGCAAAACAAAAAAAGCCATTTGTGTCTAAGCTTGGATTTCTTGCTATTATCTTGATATCATCTAGATTTCTAAATAATGTTCTGCCTTAAAGTGACAGTGTGTAGTTACCTGATGATAGGGGGCAGTACATACCTAAATCATTGCAAGCAAGCTGTATTTTTGTGTTCAAGTGATGACAGCTGGCCATACAGGCCAAAAATAGCAATTGTGCAACTTTCTACCATGACAAGGCATATAGTTCAACCTCCTGAGAAATATATGCAGTAAAATGAGAAGCATATCAGACTCTGTCTAATCATAGGCAAGGCAAGGCAAGTTTATTTGTAGAACACAACTCATATACAAGGCAATTCACAGTGCTTCACAATTGCATAAATTAAGAAAACAGATAAAAGAATAAAAAAAAACCCATCAACTTAAAAAATAATTAATTATAATAAAAACCAAGAGTGCAGATAAAATACTTTCAATTGTCATATGCACGGGTAAAAATAACTATTTTCAGCCTGGATTTAAACATTGTTTGAGTTGAGGCTTTTCTCACATCCTCATGTAGACTGTTCCAGATTTTAGCTGCCTGAAAATGCAGCCTTTATCGTTGACTCTGGGAACCACCAGGAGACCCCTCCCTGAAGTTCTCAGGGCCCGAGATGGTTCATATGTCTCTAACATGTCAGAGATGTACTTTGGTGCAAAACCATGTAAAGACTTGTACACAAGCAGAGCAGTTTTAAATTATATTCTCTGAGCGACAGAAAGCCAGTGCAGAGAGCGGAGAACTGGACTAATATATGGTCGTATTTCCCGGTTCTTGTCAGGACTCGAGCAGCAGCATTCTGGATGTACTGCAGCCGTCTAACAGCTCATAGGCAGCGAGTGAAGAGGTAAATGTGTAAAACATTTGTGAAAGGCAAAGGTTTTCAGCATTTTTTAGTGATAGTATTCTGATATTTTTGTGAATGAATCAACTCTAATGTTAGACTGAATGACCTCAATGGGAAAAAATGACTGGCGCTAGTTTGAAAACAAAGTAAAACAAAAAAGATTAGAGTGAAAGTTGTTAGCTGTGCAGCAGAAAGCATGCAACCTCAGCCCGTTTCCTCAGATTTTGCTACTCCTTCAGTTATTTCCATTAAGATAATATAATGCAGATGTTTACTCTAGTTTTCTGGTGGTTTTGATCGTCTCTGTCTGCTTCTGCTTCTGACGCGGCGCAGCAGACCGGGTCCGTAATGCACAAAGGCTTGGACACAACCAGCTGATTGCCCACCTCTCCCCGATCAGGAACAGCAACCTGGATTGGGTGGATCTGGTCAGTCAGTCATGGTTGGAGAATGCTTTTTTGTTTTGTTTGTGTGTGGTTTTGTATTAATACCCTTCTTAGGACTGGTTTTGGGATATTCACCAACCTTCAGAACACCGATAGACCTTGTTAGGACTGAAGCCCGGACCTAAAACGTTGGACTCCCTTTTTTAGGGTTAGGAGTTAGGTTTAGAGGTATGGTATGAATTGAGTTTTAGTTAGGCTTAGGGTAAGGAAAAGTGTCTATGCTTAAATCCAGTTACTAAAAACAATGGAAGTCAATGGACGGCACTGATATGGGTAGTAATACAAATGTGTGTTTATGTCTGTTCATAATGCTCTTCATTTAAACCTCTATTGAGGATGAGCGGAAAGGGGATGTAACCATGTATTCAGAAATCAGTAAAGGCGTTTTGTCAACATCGTCTCACGTAGAAGGAAACACAGCATCCAATCTGTCGGCCCCCATATAATAGGACCCGCGCCCATGTATTTTAGTGCGACTTTTTATGGTTATATGTTATGAAGCAGCCAATACTTGTCAATGATTGGGCATCATTTCATTAATTTTCAAAAATATTTTAATGGATCTTTCCAGAGATTTATGGTAAAAGCTACACAGTCTCTTTAATACTTATTTTCTGCACCATTGTACAAATAAATTTAGAAATATGATGCAATTACATGTTTTGTTTTTTACATACCTCTCTAATCTGTTTTAAGTGGGACAACTGGCACAATTGATAGGTTCCAACTACCTTTTTCTACCCCACTGTATATGTGGCATGGGAGTTTTGCTCTTTTGTTATGACATCTGATATTGGTATCCTAGCTGTGTAAGTCCATTTATTGTGAAAAGTTGAATCTGTGACACTGTTACCTGTCCTGTTCTATGTTCATTTAGATGTCGTTTAAAGAAAAAGGAAGGCTGTAAATCACATTTCAGACATTTTCCTTTTAAAGCATCTGATATCCAGTGACAGGCCAACTGAACAGTTTATATGCATTTAACAGTTTTGGGCATTGAAAACATGAACAAAAGTTAGGTTCTTAAACTCATGTCAAAAATGTTTTTTTCCGCTTTTGTATACATTTAGATTCCAATTATTAAAGTTAGTACACAATAAAATGTCTAACTCCACCTCACATCAGCACATTCTTTGCACTAGATTTACTGAAACACATCTGAGAACCTCCATTCCTCATTGTATCCATGATTATTATCCAGGTTGATTACAATTACTTATTTTTTGTCTCATTGGGTAATTTTTCTAAGCAGTCTAATCAAAACAAAATACTGCAGCAAACCTAATTATCTGCTTTGCCATAAATGACAAGACTTGCCTCGAGCACTACCTCTTACCCAGGTTCAGCAGTCGAGTGAATTAATGAGGAATGGGCATTGTTTCTTACCAGATATGCAAGGCCTGGCTATGCCGTTGAAGATAATTAAACCTGCTCAAAGAAATGAGTTGTGTGGGAGGGGAGGATTGCTAGGAAAGGTCTGATTGCTTAGACTTCTGGTTATGGAAGTTTAATTTGAAAACTAATCTATGGAAGGGAAATGCATTACCTCAGAATTTAAAACAAAATATATTTTTTAAACACTCAATCGCAGTATCCTTACTTGTCCATAACCAAACATTCCACAGCAATACTATAGTTAATCTAAAAGCAGTAGCAGGGTAATACAAACTTTTAACACTGTTAGGAAAGAAATAGCTGTACCTGTTGCTACGTTCCTGTTTTATTATTTTACTTGCACATTTTTCAACCGATACCACTGAAACCTCTACTGAGAAGGAAAGTTTAAGGGGAAACCCCCCCCACAAAAAACAACAATGGCTGATGGTGAGAATTTACAGATTCCTAAGATTGGGATATTACACATTTAGAAACAAAAAGGTCTGGTTCTGTTCAACAAAGGTCAAATATTTTTCAAGCAAAATAAATTAAACATTTAATCAAACACAGAGGGCAGATCTGGACCCGGGAGCTGGAAGATCTGGATGTCCAGGTGCCGGCTGGGCGCGGCCTGGGGAGGGCGTACATCCGCTGTGGCTCTTGCTGTGGCTCCCTGGCGTGTGGGTGTGTGGAGGCGGGCCGGGTTGTTGGCGGTGGGTATTGGTCCGGGGTGGCGGCGGCGTGTGTTGTCCGTCGGTTGGCTGCGGATCCTCCTTGCCTGCGGCGGCGGCGGGGGGCCCTTGTCGGCTGGTCCCTGGTTGGGGCCCCGCTGGGGGGCGGGGTGCCCCTGGTCCCCATGGCCTCCGGTTCCTGATCCGAGCCCGCCCTGGCGTAGCCGGTTACCGGCGGAGCCCGTGGGCTCGTCACTGCGATCTCTCGGGCCCCAGCATTGCGGCTGGTGGGTGTTCCCCTGGGGCTTCCATCTGTTCCTCTCTTGGCGGGTGATCGACCCTGCGCTGATCCGCCTGTGGCCTCTGTACTCTGTGGGACCCTGGATGCATACATCTCTTGCCTCCTCCATGTCTGTGCCGATTCCTGTAGGACGGATTGACGGTTCCTTACACCAGCTATCAATCACTTGCATGGGGAAACCTTATTCCGACCTGCATGCTCGCACACACATAGGTGTGGGGACATTGGTGAGGACGGACATATCTTAAGCTGAGGTTATCATCATTAGTTAGTTGTTCACAGGAGCTTACCAGAAACATTTGTATTATGTTCATTAATCAATGCTTGTGTGTAGTGAATGTGTAATTCTTAGTTTATTCTACTAGATCCGAACTATTGGTTTGGTTCTGTACAGTTTGTTGTTTTTGTTTTGCATTACTGTTTCTCTGCCGTCCGGCAGAGGTGGAGGACTGGGATGTTTTCTTGTGTTCTTTGTTTGCCTCCCTGTCTTGTGTCGTCGGTTCGCGCCTCTGTCTGGTCCGGTTTCTTTTCTTCACCTTCTTCCTTTCTCCCTTCTTGTCTCAGTTTAATGTCCATGACATCAGGAAATTGAACCCACAGTAATCACTAATAAAGATTTTTCATACATATACATCAAGTGGCGTACTACAGCGAAGCTGTAATACTCTGCTTGGGAAAGTAAAACTGTTGGGCTTGTACTTGGTACTCAGACACCAATTCTGAGTAGCATACTGCTAGACAGGACACGTAAAAAAAACCAAAAAAAAAAAACAAAAACAAAAAAAAACACAGAGGGCTTCTCAGACTTCTAATAGCAGGTAATACTGTAGCAAATACAAAGTGTTCTATGTAACACCAAACTGACAGATATATTAGAATATAGTATATAATGACTTGGATTTCAGTTTGGTAGTAAGGTGAATGCTAAGAAAAATATACATTCTTAAACATTGACGCAGCATAATTGGTAGAATTATTAAATTATATAAGTTGTTGAATTTTTACTGAGAAGTTATTAACATTATCGTTTTTAATTGGATCATTGAACAAGTTGGGTCCTTTAATGTGAGACCGAATAGGAAAGTCGAACCAACCTCTGAAAAAATGATGGATCATGCACAAAACTAGAGATAAAAATTGTCTTCTGTATTTGGACATCACACAAATGTAAATGGAATATGCACTGAGCCAATCAAATATAATACACTGCTGTTGTAAGGTTACAAGCTGCAGGTATAATAACAGATGGATGGACCGAATGAGTGGGAGACAGCAGAAGCAATTTCTCCTGAGCGACAGATCTAAGTAGGTAGCCAGGCATGGACAGAAAACAGAAGGACCCCTCTCAAGACCAATACACACTCCATAAGAACAGAGAAGCTTGTTCTGTGCTGTCTTAAGCTATAAGAACCAGATGGCATAATTGTGTTGTTGCAGCCATGATTTGGGAGTTCTTGCTGCTGGTTTTTTGACACATAAAATGGGCAGAACTGTTTTTCTCGTTCGGTACCTGAAAAGTTCAAGTTGATCTATCACAGTGAGACCTATGAAGACTTCCTCGGAACCCTGAACATCTTTTGAAGTATAAGGTGGCCTGAACAGAGAGAACTTTGCCTTTGATCTTACAGCCAGACAAACATTTCTATGTCCTTGCAGAATATGTTTATGCTTTCAGTCAGGTGAAGCCAATGATGAAATGGTGCAAAATAATTTAGGTTTAGTGGTGGCAGGATTAATGTATATAATCCATCAAGTGTGGATACCCGTTTCTCATTGCAGGATCATGGGGGAACTGGTGTCTATCTCCAGTGTTCATTGGAAGAGAAGCGGGACACATCCTCGACAGGCCGTCAGTGCATCACAAGACATGTATTAAATCATAACTGTCAGTATTAAAATACATGCATTTATTAATAATTTATTTTCTAAAGCAATGTTTGTCCAATCATTGTTCTCGAGGCACACTACTCTGCATGTTTTATGTGAGTTCGTTGCTTCTGCTTCAGTACACACAATTTCTATTGGTGGCTTATTAACAGGCTTTTGTTGAACTGCAATCATGTCAGCCAGGTGTGTTAATGCAGGAAAACACCCAAAACATGCATCACAGTGTGCCTTGAGGACCAGGTTTGAAAACACTGATCCAAAGCATCTTATTTTCTGTATCTGCTGAAGACAATGGTGCCTAATATAAACACACAAATGTATACAGAAGCAGTCAGCAGCCTAGGGACCATATTTTTAATATAGTGGGGGGGGGGGGGGTAATTTAGTCAGCCACCAATTGTGGGAGTTCTCAAACTTCAAAAGATGACAAGTAGAGACTTTATCAAAAGTTATATTTTGGTTTCATCTGACCATATGAAATTCTCTCAGTCCTCTTCTGGATCATCCAAATGCTCTGTAGCAAGCTTTAGACTGGCCTGGGGATGCACTGGCCTAAGCAGGTGGACACATCTGGCACTGCAGGATTTGAGTTCCTGGCAGTGTAGTTTGTTACTTTGGTCCAAGCTCTCTGCAGATCATTCACTAGGTACCCCCGTGTAGTTCTGGGATTTAGGTTCACCATTCTTGTAATCATTTTGACCCCACAGGTTGAGATCTTGTACGGAGCCCCAGATCATGGGAGATTACCAGTGGTCTTGTATGTCTTCTATTTTCGAATACTTCTTCCTACAGTTGATTTCTTCACACTAAGCTGCTTACCTAATGCAGATTCAGTCTTCCCAGCCTGGAATTTTGTTTTAGGTGTTCTTTTATAGCTCTTTGGTCTTGGGCATAGTGGAGTTTGGAGTGCGATGGCTTGAGGTTGTAGGCAGGTGTATTTTTTACTGATAAGTTCAAACAGGTGACATTGGTACAGGTAACGAGTTGATGACTAAGGAGCCTCTTACAGAAGTTGCAGGTCTTTGAGAGAGAGACATCTTGCTCATTCAAAAGTGACCAAATATGTATTTTCCACCATAATTTGCAAATACATTTTTGGAAAAATATATAAAAAAAATCAAAAATTTTTTTCATAAACATTTTCAGATTTTTTTATTTATTTAAACATACTTGACCAGGACTTTGAAACCAAGGTACATAGAGTACCTAATGAACCATAATCTTATTACACTTAAATCCCTAAAAAACATGTTAACATTTTTAAAGATTTTTCTACACTTGTCAAGCTTGTACCCTGCCTCTTGCCCGATGACTGCCGGAAATACGTACCACCGAGCCCAAGACCCTTCAAAGATAAGCAGAATAGTCTAATAGTGGATAGATTGATGGCGAATTGCCAAATGCAAATATGTTCCCCCTATGTGCTTTCATTTCTTTGCAAAGTGTATGCTGTGTCTACTTACTGGCCTGGCATGAGTCAGCAATTTTTTGGAAATTCAGTTACACTGCTCTCAATGTTTTTATTTAAGTATTATTTCTGTTGTGGCCTGAACCTGATAATTGGACAATCATGCATTGCATTTTCTTTAATTAACAACTGAAAACCTTAAAGTTCTCATGTAAGACAGGCCTGTACAAAAACTGCAGAGAAAACCGGTAACATCCCAGCAGAGAAAGTAAGCACAATGAAACCGGAGACCTATATATACATAGAGGAGGAGGTGGATGATGACATGAACTGCAGGTGAGGGAATCAGAAAATAGAAAACACCTGTCACAGAGAGCAAATATCTGTACACTGAAGAGAATGGTAGAGGGAAGGAAAATGAACACTAATGGCGCTTTGCAAAAAGAAAAGTCTAAACCTAACAAAAACAATCGGAAAGGAAAACACAAATCTAAACTAAATCCTAATTTACAGAGTGAAAATAGGAACAGACTTACAAGCTAAGCTCATGAAGGAATTAACTAATATGGCAATACATAAAGTACGAAAAAAGGAAACACATACTAAATGAAAACGCAAATCTCAAACTCTCACAGATCCGTTCATATCAGGGTTCTGCCTGTTGAAGTTATATAGACAAAGTCCTTTTCAGCCATTCCCATTCCTCCACCAGCATAAACTTTAATACCATGACAATCTGAAGAGGCTATTCTGTCGTGATAGAAGTTAACGAATAAGAACATCTTCACTACCCCGAGGCACGGTATTGGATTGGGAATTGTACCATTTTCTGCTCAGATGTGAAACTAGGGACTGATAATAAAAGATCTGGGTTTATTTTGCTTCATCACCTGTTCCATCCCTCCGAATTAGATTTATTTCACCTTTAAATTTCTTAATCTGCCCCAGAACTTCCTGAGTCTACATGACAAATAAAAGACAAAGTAAAGCATGAACATGTCACTATTTTTTCTAAGTCAATTATATACCGCCACCTTTAAATGTTTTTTTGGGAGAATGTACCCATTTCATATTTCTATTAGATCAAACCTCTGAAACATTTGAAATATCTTCACAAGGCAGAAAATGTTGTTGGCATAATGAACTCAAGCGGTTATCAGGCATGTGCTACTTTCCCTTAAGGCTACACCAACATGTCAGTATTGTGATTAAATGAGCACCCTCATGCTTCTGCAACATTTATCAGTGCAAATCTTACTACTGGGGAGCAGCAAAATATATATGTGCTGTCATTGGCATACAATTAGTCCTAGTTGTTGCATTCACAATAATGTGACATTTGGCAGGTTGTATCCTTGAATATTTAACAGTGGTGTCCTTATGTTCTAACTCTGTTTCTCTTGTGATAATAGTGTTGTACACTCGTCAGTATTTATAAAAGCTGCCATTATCTCTACTTTGATGCAATACACCAGGGTTTTTTGGATTTATTTGTATATGATAATAAAAGAAGAATAAGGGATACATTTTTAAAGGTGCTAACAATCGCTTGCACATCTGTTTATCACAGGTTATAATCTTTTAATTTTTTTGTAAATAATACATTTACTTTTTAACACACAACTAGACATGCACATTTTTAATTTTTTTTCAGTTTTTAAATGATCAGCTTCACATTAAAATTGTTATGTCATTTATATCTTACAACTGCACAGTACTTGGTTTTGTAATGTTGTTCTTGATGTACATATAATATTCTTAATTCAATTTGTTTTTACTTTTTTTCTATTTTACTTTGTGTGACAATAAATGGGACAATAAATGATTATTCTACTCTAATATTCCTTTGAGCATTGTCTTTTGCACAAGAAGTAAATACATTGCCGTATTCCATGTACTGTGCTTCTGGAAAGGTAATCTGAATAGTTTTGGTGATCCATCCATTATCTATACCGCTTTTCCTCAAGTGGTCGTGGGGGGCGCTTGCCTATCTCCAGCATTCCCTGGGGCATGAGACATGGTACACCCTGAACAGTTCGCCAGTCCATTGCAGGACAACATAGACAGACAGGACAAAAGACCCACACTAAGGACAATTTTGAGAGACCAGCTGACCTAACAGTCGTGTTTTTGCCCTATTTTTGGTAATATTGTCAGATATTAGAAAAAACACCAACTCTGTAAGAATATATACTACAGTAAGGAATGTTGATGTTAGTTTGACTTTTATCTGAGAAGCTCAACATCATTGTTTTACTGAAGCCCTTGACATTTTGTTATGCATGAGGTCTACTGTCCAGAAAAAGAGGTTTGTGAACTGTAGTGAAAACCTATTTAATCTACTGAGTGTTGTTCCACCTCATATATCTGTTATTTCTTGTACATCTTACATACAAATATATGAATATACAATTGAAAATGTATATTTTTTGTGCACTCATTAAATCACATTACAATACACAGTAAATCAATGTAAACCACTTGGGTCAAATAATCTGAAAATTCCTCCCGCAAGTTTTTCCAATAATTTGTTGGAATTTTGACCCTTTCCTCCTGCCCAAGCTAGTGTATTTAAGAGGTTTGTAGGCCACCTTCCCCACACACACTGTTTTAGCTCGCCTCACAAATTATCTACAGGATTTAGATCAAGGCTTTGTTTGAAGCATTCTGAAAGTTGACTTTGTTGTCCTTAAGCCAATTTTCTAACCACTTTCACTATATGCTTAGAGTCATTAGCTCCATTTACATGGACACAAGTAATCAGATTAAAAACCTGATCAGAGTAAAAATGCTTCATGTAAACATGTCATTCGGATTACTCTGACTCATTTGGATGAAAATGTCATTCCTATTTAGACAGGTGGGTTATACCGATAATTATTCCGATGCATGTCTGTTACGTCTGTTACGTCATGCATTGACGTACCTTACGCTGGCATTGAAGCTGGATGTTAGCATGGCGGGTGTGAAACAAAACTGAAAAAGGTTATACTGTTTGGCTTTAAATGTAAAATTGTTTCCAGAAAAAATGAAAGCACACTAAGAAGAAGATCATACTGCTCCATTTTAAATGGACGAAGCAATGTTTGTTTACAACGGAAGTCTGCTGGTTCTTCTACGGCCGTTTCCGGTAATTCAGATAGCTCTACGCATGTCAAAATTATTTAATCTGATCTAATGTGTGGCAGATGTAAACGCTTGTAATAATCGGATAGATGTTTTCAGGGCCATGTACACAGTCAAATTTTAAGACATTTTGCACATGTAAACACAGCTATTGTCCATTTGAAAGATCAACTTGCTCAGAAGCTTTAACATCCTAACTGATGTCTTGAGATGTATCATTAAAAATAGCCACTTAACGCTCTTTCAAGTTGTTATCATCTGTTTTGTGAACTGTGCATCAGTCCGTCCTCCAGCAAAATACCCCCAATGTCCACTGTGGGACTCATTCATCTTTCACCTGTAAACGTTCTTCCTTCAAGGATGGTCATTATGACAAGACTATTTTAGCTTAATCAGAATATAAGATATGCCCTTAAAAATAACAATTGTTTGTTCCTGAGTGCATTTGCAAGATGTAATCTGGCATTTTTTGTTACCTTTGCAGTAATGAGATGTTGCTCTCTAAACAGCCTTCCATCTATGTTATTATCCACAGAAGCTGCTATGAGTGTCATTGTCCACATACTGTGGATAATGACCCTCATAGCAGCTTCAGCCAGCATCTTCATGTTTTTTTACATTCTTTTTTTTTGCAGTTGATTTTCAAGTCACATTAAAAATATATAATGACTTCTTTAGGATATAGACCCCATCTCCTTTCGGAACATCACAATGCCTAAGACTTATATATATTATTGTTTTAATAGATGAAAGTGACACCTAAAGTCTGGCAAACTGATATTTTGCCTAAAGCCTCTTGTTTTTCCAAGATACCAGACAAGTAAGCACTATCTTTGAGGTGTTGTACTGACATACATTCACAAGTGTACATCCATTTAACTCAAAAGTCAACAAGCTATGACATGTGATGCAGCTGGGCATTCACTAATTGTTTGAAGGCATTTGGATTTTAGTCTGTATAAACTACGGAATTCAAATAAACTAGTAATATGAAAAATTCCAAAAACCTCACTCCTCTTATTCAAACATTTACCTTTTTTTGCCCTAGTGACCCTGAATAAGGGATTTTTTAGTATGATTGTCAGTCAGGAAAACAAAGGTCACATAATCTTGTTAATACAGTAATTATCTGGCTTCAACTGTAGTTTTAGTACAGAGAGTTTGGAACCAGTTTTACATAAATGTAGTTTGGTTAAAATTCTTGTTTTTTTTTAAGATGTATATATGATGCCTAATTTAATAATTCAACACATAAGGGCAATGCTGGAAGCGACCTGCTGCTATCTAGTGGTCAGTTATTCTGAAGTATGCTTAAGGAGTAACTCACCCCTACCAGAGTCAAACTCCACCCACACTTTCTGTGAAAAATGCCTTAAAATGAGGCAATGCTGTGCTCGGGCTGAGCCGAGCACAGCCCGATTCAAACTCAATTGCAGTGTAAAGTTTTAACCTGAAGAAATTACTCCTCTAATGGTTTTTGGAACAAAGTGAATATTTTTACTACAATGTACTAAAATATCAAAAATAATGAACAGACATGTACGAACACTATCAGTGATTCATTTATACAGTTTATCAGCAAGAAAAAGTGGATTTTAAGGATGGGTTGAACTTTAATTTTTTTATGATGTAAATAAATGTTTTTTTGCATGTGTTATAGCCAAATGAGCAACTTTTGAAGATTCTAAATGGTTTCAAAAAGATGCAAAATGTGGTCTAAAGTAGATCCCAGCCCAATAGTTTTAAAGTACAGTGATATGAAATTGTACATTAATATCCTGATTGTGTATGTTTAACTCACTCACCAGCTATTGTCCAGATTCTGCAGTATTCACTTTTCTCAACCGCAGCAGACAATTTGTTCCAAGTTCAATGTTGTCTTAGAAAATAGTAAAAACAGATTCTGTAAGTTACAGATCTACAGATGCAAATGAAAGTCTACCAAGAATTTTTACTGATTTACAGCATAAAACATCCATCCAACCATCTTTGTCTGTATCAGTTTGTCCTTACAGGACGACCTGGTGCCTAATTTTGTTGGTTACTAGAAAAGAGATGGGGTAGACCCTCTACAGTCCGTCAGTCCATCATAGGACAACATAGTGACGTAGTAAAACAAGCATGCACACACACATTAATTCCAAAAGGCAATTTAGTCAGACCAGCTGACCTAATAATTATGATTTTGGACCGTGGGAAGAAGCCAAAGTACCCTGAGAAAACGTACACATGCACAGGAAGTACATGCAAACTTCATGCAGAAAGACCCCATTCAGATATTTAACCCAAATGATCTTCTCCATGCAAGACAACAGTGTTGCCAACTGCGGCAACTATTATGTAAGAAAAATTTAAGCAGAAAAAAAAACAACAACTTTAAAGCAGTCTTTCAAAATGACTTCAAACTGTAACCAGTTTTTGCCTAAATTCTGCTATTAATTCAATTCAGTTTATTTATATTGCACCATTTCACAACAGATGTCATCTCAAGGCACTTTACAAGAAGAGTTATTACAATACAATGTTTAATTTAGGAATTAGAGAACCACAGAAGATTGTGTCGTGAATTCTCAGCAATCCCTCACACTGAGCAAGCATGAAGCAACAGTGGAAAGGAAAAACTCCCTTTTAACAGGAAGAAAAGTCGAGCAGAACCAGGCTCAGCATAAGCGGTCATCTGCCGAGACCGTCTGGGGTTTGGAGAAGGCAGCAGAGACACAGAAAGAGCAATAGAACTGATGTAGAAGCAGAAGCTGGTAGCAGGACGTGGAGAACGTTCCTCCACTGGAATGCCATCTTAGTTAGGGTCTTCAAGCAGGGCGGGTAAGGAGCACCTACTGTAGGAAGAAAGTAAGAGAAAACAGGTTAGCGCTTGAATTGACAGCACATCATGCAATTGGGGAGAAGTAGGAGAGAAAGTAGGAACTGACTCTAATAATGTCCACCAACTACCTAGCCTAAAGCAGCATAGCTACTAACATTAACCTGTATCCTAGCTACTAGGAGACCTATCTACTAACACTCTCTACCTGGCTTACATTAATCTATATCTACCTAGCTACTCTACCTCTTCCTATCTCTTCCTAGCTTTTGACACTCTACCTGACTACTAACATTAATCTCTTCCTAGCTACCAGTCTAACCTGTCTCTAACTGTAAGCTTTGTCAAAGAGGAAGGTTTTAAACCTAGTTTTAAAGATAGACAAGTTGTCTGCTTCACGAACCAACCCTGGGAGCTGGTTCCATAGGAGCGGAGCCTGATAACTGAAAGATCTGCCACCCATTCTACTTTTAGAAATCCTAAGGACTACCAGTAGACCTGCAGTCTGAGAGCGAAGGGCTCTGTACATCTGAACATGTGGAACAATCAGGTCTCTTATGTATGATGGAGCTAGATTATTAAGAGCTTTGTATGTCAAAAGGAGGATCTTGAATTCTCTTATAGATTTTACTGGGAGCCAGTGAAGAGAAGCTGAAACAGGGGAAATGTGGTCTCTTCTTCTTTTATTCATCAGAGCCCTTGCAGCAGCATTTTTGGACTAACTGAAGACTTTTAATTGTATTCTGTGGACTACCTTAAAAAAAGTTATAGTAATCCAGCCTTGACCTAACAAAGGCATGGACTAGTTTTTTAGCATCACTCCTGGACAGGATGGTTCTAATTTTTGCAATATTCCTAAGGTGAAAAAAGGAAATCCTAGAGACTTCTTTAATGTGAGATCTAAATGACATATCTTGGTCAACAATAACACAGAATTCTTTGCTTTATTACTGGAGGCTAATTTAATGCTGTCCAGGTGAAGGGGTTGACTAAGTAGTTTCTTTTTCAGAGCTACTGGTCCAAAGACGACAACTTCTGTTTTATCAGAATTCAGAAGCAAGAAATTTAGAGTCATCCACATTTTTACGTCTTCAATACTAATGTACACATTTCTGTATTGGCTGTGCCTATACGTTTAGAAAAATGTCATTTTCTTATGGAACCTTTTCTATGTATTTCTTCATTTTCTTCTTGCATCACTATTTTTTTCTTGTATAGTATAGAGCAGTGAGAAATTCTTGGTACCCAGATTTCTGTAAATGTAACTCGCCCACTCTGAATTGCAATTACTAAGGCAATGGCATCATCCCCTTTTTAGCTATGTGGGTGTGCTCCAGCTGCACGGTGCTGTAGTGGTTAGCACTGTTGCCTTGCAGCAAGAAGGTTGTGCGTTCGTATCCCGGCCTATGGCCTTTCTGCATGGAGTTTGCATGTTCCCCGTGCATGCATGGGTTCCCTCCCACAGTCCAAAAACATGACTGTCAGGTTAATTGATCACTCTAAATTGTGCTTAGGTGTGTGCGTGCATGGTTGTTTGTCCTGTCTGTCTCTATGTGGCCCTGTGATGGACTGGCGACCTGTCCAGAGTGTACCCTGTTGACCGTTGACAGCTGGATATAGGCACTAGCCCTGGAGGACTAAGCGGTTCAGAAAATGGATCGGTGTGGTCCAGTTGTAGCAATTCCAAGTGGCACTGACTTTAACTCTTTCTTAAGAAGTAACTCACCCCAAAATCAACTTTTTTGTTGATAAACCGTATAATTAAGTCTATAATAGCACTATCTACATTTTCATTAATTATTTTATGTATTTTAGTACATTTTGGTGAATATGTTGATTTTGTACCAAAAAAAACGTTTGTTTAGTGCCCCGAATGGTTAAATAATTACACTGCACTGCAATTCAGTGGAATTCAAATCCTGCCTTGCCAACGGCTAATCTCGGGTCATTGACATGGGGTTGTGGTGGGGTTTATAACATGAGCGGTCTCGGCCACATCTCCGTAGCGAGGTGCCATGAACTGCCTGCCTCACAATCGGCTCAAAACCTGAGTGCTCCGTTAAGCAGGTGGTTACCCCCACTTGCTGACATTTGTTCATTACCTATGACAAAGGTAATAACTGATATATCAGCAAATTGAAAATACAAACTTGGGCTAAGGGTTCATTTTTAATGGAATGATTGTGATGGTATGCTTTTTTTTTGCACATTCATGAATGTTTCTCATCATGCTTGGACAAATCTGTCTGCAACACACATTTTCTGTTGCGGACAATGACGTACAGTGGTCGCAGGTGCCCCTGTCGAGGCAGAATCACACAGATTTACTCGAGTTAATCTATATTTAGCATTAAATTTAGCCAACAACAATGTACCACTCAGAGACAGCGCCCATTCTATGCTGCGATGCCGCTACAGGCTCGGTATCTGCAGCTGCTCCGGGCAGAGAACGAGACAACAGCTAGATACGATATGTTGCCGCTCCCCTCCTCCACAGAACCTATCTTCCTGTACTCTGATCTGAGAAAAAAAACTCAAACTCGAGATTATTTCCAGGCAAAGGAGCTCACATTACTACGGCTCTCTCCATCTCTCTGGCCATCTGTGACTCTGCGCTGCTGCCTGTCAGTCACAGCCCAGACCACACCCAGCCCTTCATCCCCTTGCGTTTTCCTGATCCACCAGGCAACGCCTCCTTTTGAGACGTTTTTCAAATATGAATGTGGGCGGGGTTACACTTTGGTAGGGGGGTGAGATACTCTTTAAGGAGTCCAAACCTCTCTAAGTCCTTTCACATCTTTGGCATTGCAGACAGTGTTTAAAATGAGGAAAATAGGGACAAAGACCAAAGTTAATGAATAAATTAAAGTGATGCACCATGAAGAGATAAAATTGTATATTAAAAAAAGAAAAATAAGGTATATCAATATTAAAGGTGCAAAATGAAATGTTTAAGTTTTAGGCTTACAAGCAAATAGGATATACTATTAAACTTGTTTAAATAATGGCTACCACAGGACAGAAAATTAAAAAGTGTTGTGCAGCCATACATCTTGTTTAGTCTAAGAATAATTATGAACAATTGCAGGGCAAAATTATCAATAAAATTAGTAATTTCGGTCAATGACCAATTCGGGGCACCATCCTGTAATTCAGGAAATAATGGTAATAGACAAAATTTTCAGTCTCAGTTTTTATTTATTAATACCTGCCTGATAAGTAATGAAATAATAAAAAAAATGATAATAGATGAAGGAGTAAGTTAGGCACTGGCGCACCACATGCAGCAGCAGTTGCAGCTTGCCCACTTTAGCTCATAACGTTGTGTTTTTCTCTCAGCTCAGCTTGACTGAGCATCTTTGGCAAAGCAGATTTCTTCTCTCACATCAGGAAAGACTTGGCAAACGACAGGATGTCTCACTTTGGTGGAATCTGTAGCACATTTTTTTTCAAGTAGACCTAAAAAAAGACGATGATTTCTTTAACCTTTAGCTACAAAGTAAAAATGTGGTTAAAAAGTGAAAGGTGAAAAGATATTCAGATTTCCATTTAGACTAACTTTTAATAAACCAGTACAGTAAAGAGTTGATGAAATTGACTAATGTAAGAAATTGATAATAATAATTATAATAATATTGAGCTGCATTCTTTGTTTACAATTGATTGCTTAAGCTTAGTTAACATAGAAACTGTAGTAAAAACTTTGGCTGTCTATTTGAACTCAGAACCTAAGAAAATGGTTTACACAATTAATCTAGTCTAGAGGTTTATTGCTTGTTTATGGGAGGAAGCAGATTATTTTATTGTATTACTCTCTGCTCAAGACAATCAGATAAATTAAGTGTACCCTGACATCCTACCAACTGTAAATGTCCTATTTGTTTATGATGACTTTCAGTTTACCTGCAGGTTTATTGAACTATGCTGATCTTTGTTGACCTGTGCTTATTTATGTGAAAAAAAGTTAACAACCAAATTTGAAAAACAGCAGCAGCCTGACCAATGAGGGTCTGTGAAAGATGACCCAAGACATGTTAATTGTAACATTCTCTAAGCTTTAAAAATGTGTTGTTCAAGAAAAAAAGGCAATCAGACTTTGTGAACTGACTAAGTGCCATGTAACTGAATATTTAATCCATTGTAATAAAGTTGATAGAATTTGGATTCCTCTCTTGTCAACTCTGATAAACTTTACACGCATGGAAACAGCCTTCACATAGCCAAAGAAGAATTTAAGTTTAAGAGTAGCATGGCTTTAATTCCAACAGCTTGACCTGTAATATTTTTCTTTAGGCTTTGGATGAAACCTCTGGGCTAAAAAATACAAATATTTATCAAATTTTCCATGGCTAAATTAAAAAATATTGGCAAATGTAGAGTTGCCCTTGAAATTATTAAACAACTTCTGCAATATATAGGCACTTGGATCTTCTTCCTTTAACAAAGATGTGAGGCTGCAGTCTCCTTTTTTGATTTTAAATAAGTAGGTAGGCCAGAATCACCAAATATGCAGTGTACCCAGAGTTGGGTTATGCTCAAACTCTTCCTCACCTTCCTATTCCTAATGCCTTATGGTAAAATATAATCCAGTATTATCCTCCACAGTCCCTCCTACATAGTTTTGATGTCTGGTCCCACAACGCTAAAAATGTCTCACACAGTAAAGTACATGACATATTCTCTTAATGCCTTTACCAACATGAAACTAACCACTGATTTCACATTACTTTGAAATATTTCAATCACAGGTGGTTGCAATAAACTGTTTTAACAGTTACATAAACTAATATTACATGCATTGTATACAAATGAAAAATAACACTAAACCATATTTTGAATAGCTATATGCTCCCAGACTATTAGTGTTTTGAAGTACACTTTTCATTACCAAGCAGTCATTTTTGACAGGAACAACTTAAAGTTAAACTGAACCCCATGAAAAGCATCGTCCCACCCTCAGGCAACATTTGAAAAAACTCTACCAAAGTGGGCAGGGCCAGGAGACACGGAGGGGCATGGACAAGTAGGGAGGATGAGCGTGAGGGGGGGGATGCGGAGTTGTGGTCTGGAAGACAGTCATGGCTAGGGTTGCCAACTTTCATAAATTAAAATAAGGGACACTTAGGCTACAGGGTGTTATTCATCACGGGCTGAGCCGGCCAAACTGTGGGGAGGTGTTGTGCTTAGCAGTCATCCAGACTGTTCATAAATTAAGCTTAAAATGCTTTATTAACAATAAACACGATAATGCATCAGTTCTGTAATTTAGGTTAAAAAAAGTTGCAATGAAATGCATCCACATAAAAAAAGGAAATAAAGTGTATAGAACTTATGTTAACATGCAGTGTGATCTAACACATGACGATGCTGAGAACAACATGAGGTCTGTTTGTTGAACTTCCAACAATGTATTTTCAATATTTTCTTTCTGAAGTAACTATGGAGATATTGCAGATGAACCCCAAACACCTTTAAACTTTTTTGTCTGCTAACTTAAACACAGGTTTAGGAGTGGGATGACAAATAATTAATCTAATTGCATGGCTTGTCTGAACAACAATCAAACCACACTAAGAATTGTAATGAAATGTTCGCTTAAAATGTATTGGCTATTCCTCTAAAATATAACATTTCAACAGCCAGAAACCTATCCAAACGTTTTTCATTTTTTTCTATTTATTAGCATAACAATTAATCAGTTACCATGATTTGTTCTTTAAATTATTATTTATATTGATTGAATAGACTATGCCTAAGCCTACTGGCTTTAAAAAGCAACAACAAAATCCTCCACAATTAATCCAACAAAAAGGGAGAAATGAGATCTCTTCTCTACCATCCACCATAGGTAAAGAGAGGCTTTATAAAGCGCAGCACAGAAAGCCTAGCGCTAGCATCGATGTTAAGTAGCTTCAGAGGAAACTTCCTCAGCTTTCCTTATTCACGGTGTGTTTAACACATATAGGTTATAACTTATGGCTTTCAACCACTTCGATGTTGTGGTCCTCCAAAGTGTGATATACGGATTTCAGCTTCCTCTGTTTCTCTCAACATGCTTCTGTGTGCACACGTAGCACCACAGACTATACCATACTAGATGAGCAATTTCAAGACGGGGCAGGGCGAATGTGTCTGAGAGAGGGAGGGCGTCTCTGTGAGACCCTGCCTTTGATGTAGACAATGGAAAAGATGAACCACTATCAGCTAATGACAAAATTCAAATGCAGTACCACACGGTTACCATTAGTGGCAGCACTAAGACGTTTTTAGACCAAAAAATGTGGAATTTAACAAGATTATATGAAAATGGGGGGAAAAATGCCCTGAAACTGAAATATTTTATTGGTAAAGACCCAGTTATATAGTTTATGAGCAAAAAAGTTACACTTTAAATGTAGACCAGCCAGGTCAAACTGTCCGTTTAAATTGCTGGGCAGGGTGCTGTTTTTTTAAGTGTCATCTCTGGAGTTCTTAAGGTATTTTTTCCCTCAGGAGCTCCTATTGGTATGTATTCTTTATTGTTTTATTTTGGGTGATCATTTTATTATTTATTAATGTCCACGTTTGGTGTTCTGGACATACTGTCACCAGGTTGTGGCTGCATTCTCGACTTACCTGCAAATTGAAATGAATGTAACTTGTCAGTACAGAACTCAACTGAAAATGGTGTTGCTTTTTCTTGGAACTGTACTGAGTCAACACTGGTGAGAGGCTTCTATTGTGTTTGTGCAGCTTGCAGAAAACAACCTGCTAAAGCTGCTTTTGTGTTTCTCTTAAAATCTCAGCAGCGGTTTTATTTTCTCTTGTGTAAATGCTCTTGTTGAGTACAAGAGGTTTATTTAGATGGCACTTATTGTACCCCAGAAGGAAAATAAATAAGTCTGGAGCAAGTACTATTATTTACAAGGTGCTGTCTGAGCTTGTGTCGTTGAGATGATATAGATGTTATGATTTCAACCTTAACCTTAAATAGCTGATATTATTATGTAGCAATATACTTACACGACTTACTGTATCTAGTTTGAATACACTCATCAGAATCAGATTTATTTGCCAGGTTTGAGCACACAGAAAAGGAATTGGGACACTTAAGCAGTCACACCTTGAGATGGGCCCAAATTTATAAATTCTTTATGTATGTATATAAAGGTTGAATTAGTGCAAATATACCAAATATGGTAATTATCTCTGTGGCAGCTGCTCTATAGCGCCAACCTTTAACTTCTGGAAAACCTACACATCCTACACAAAAAGGATTTTGACTTGAACCTTTAACCATGCTGCAGCCCTTCATCATTACATGGATGTCGTCATTGTCCAAAATCCCTGCAGTCAACACAGACAGCAGAAAGTGAGGAGTGGCGATGAAAAAAATGAACATTTTACTTTGTGTGAAGATAAACAAAGAATTCATGTTAAGCTGTGAGAAGCGCTGACAGAAATGAAAAGTGTTAATGTGATTAAGAGCAGCAGACTGAATTTTTTTTTTACCCCTCTTACTCATTCTCTGGTTGAACAGATACTGCAATAAGTATATAAGTATAACATCACCACTCTTCTGCTTACACTCCAAACATCAGCTGATGTTTTATAAAACAAACCCTGGGTGAAGCCACAAATCAGTGTTTACAGGGAGGTGAGTTTGAAAGGTAAACTTTTTACAATGGCAAAAATACATTTCCACAAAACAATTTCCAGAGATTTTAGCTGCCCTTTTTCTGACCCTAGACCTGTACAAGTCCTGGATGGGGGTGAAGGTCAGCCTTTATGATCTTCTTAGCAGACTTGTTTGTTGCAGTCTGGTCCTGTCCTGTTTTGTGAATGAGCCAAACCACACAGGACAGACTTAGTAATGGTTGTGTAGAAGATGACTGGAAGCTTTTTGTTGTTATTTTTTTTGTTTTTTTTGTCAGGTTGTACCTCTTCAGCTGCCACAAGAAATACAGCCTGCTGGGCCTTTTTCCAATTAGTGTTGATAGGTACATTTCCACTTGACAAGTTCTGGGTTATTTCTGAGAAGGGGGCAGCTGACAGGGTAAATCCTGACCTGGCTTGGTCCTGTAAGGAGTTGTATTTCCATTAAAAATTGTGCAATAAAGGAATTTGTTAAGACGTAAGCATGGTGTTTCTGCAGTGACATCACCGATTAAGGCCAAAAGGCACCCACAGCAGCAGAGAACAACAAGATATCAACAGTGAAAGAAGCAGGGATGTTTCTGTTTGCTATGTTGTTATGCACTTTGCCAGCAACCATTCAGATTTTACAAATTCGGTTGTTCGGTAATGTCTGCTAGTAAAATGTTCAACTTACAATCAGTCAGAATGACTTAACCACAAGTCTTGCCCAGAAAGCCTACAAGGCCACTTCCAATTACATATCCTAAGGCAGGTACTCATTTGGTTCCTGAAATGTCCCAGAAAGCGGCCATATCGGGATAACCTAGTGAAATGGAGACACATGCATGCCATGAAGGTCTGGTAAAATTGCTGACAGTGGAAACAGGCCTTATGTGTGGACCATTTCAGCTCCCAAGAACGGTTGGGCCCTAGAAACCAGAGATGATACAAAGTAGAGGGGAGAGAGTTATCTGGAAGTACATCGCCATCTCCTTGGTCTTGACCAGGTTAAGTTGCAGATGTTTCTGACCGCATCAGTGGACCTGTAGATCCACTTCCTGTCTATATGCTGACTTGTCATGGTCCTGGATCAGACCTAACAGTGGTGCCATCTGCAAACTTTTGGAGTTTCACAGATGGGTCTGCTGACATACACTAATTCGTGTACAAAGAGAAGAGTAGGAAAGACGACACCCCTGCAGGAGAACACATGCAACACATCAGTTCTTCCTAACCAGCCAACCTACAAATTGCTGTGAAGTAGCATGTGTGTGTGCGTAAATGACATGTGAGTATATTATTATTGGCATATTAGGTTTATATGAATATAAGTTCATAAATTGTTTGTGGGAGTTTTCCTTACCATCCGCTTGGGATGTCAGCTTGCTGTGTGCAGTGCAGAGTATACATGCACCGTGTTTATGTTGATCTATGCATGTAGGTTCATTGTATAGCTTCAGTACATTTGATATTGAGTCACCACTGCGTTTAAAATGTGCAATATTCAGCTGGACTTATGTTTATTCATATATTTTTATTTGTTCTACCTATATTTGTTATTTTTCATATGTTGTTAGTTTTCATTATTTTGTGATCATTTTCACAGCTACGCTGTGATTAAATAGATCAAAATTGTTTAATTGTTTGACAGCCCTACTAACAATAAAAAATATGAGTTTTTTTTATGAAGTTTGTTTGTTTTCCATTCTTTAAGCACCATTTAAGCATCGGTACTAGAGTTGAGCCGGATGCTCGGCAGAAACGAGTACCTGGTACGGATAAAGCACTAAGAGTATCATGCAACTAATATGAGTCAATATCTGTGCTGGGATTGAATAGAATTCTCATTGGGTAGGTGACTGTGTCTGCGCCCTGGAGCCAACACACTCCCGAATTTCTCCTGATATCTGATGACGTCACTTTTCATAAACACTCCCCGTTTCTTACGAGAGGAGAATAAAACATGTGTTACACTTGCATTTTGCCAAGAAAGGTGCTATGGGGTACAGTTTCCTCATTCCGGTCATGAAAGATATTCCCCTGTTCGCCATTTTGAATCAAAAATAGGTCAGCTTCGTGATTCGCAAGCCAGACACAAGTTTTCAGAACAGTCTTTATGAGACGGACAGAAGCTGCAGTTTCTATAAATTATTTACATCCATTAAAACATATTTCAATAAACGTCTAGTGTCCTTTTATTTCGGCTGTTCGAAAACGACTGAGTGTTCAAACTGTTCAACTAGTGACATCACTAAGTGAAAACAAGGGAGTGCTGGAGGTGTCTGCACCACCCCTGCAGGCAGAGCAGCTTACCTCTGCTGGAGTTCAAAACACACCCTGCTCCTTCTACAAGCTCATGGCTGCATGGATTACAGGATTCTACATTCCTAAAGAACAGCAGCTGGATCAAAGAACAAATATGCCGCATGGGAGAAATAAATAGCTAAATACTAATGTGTGTTAGCCATTTATGAAGCAGCTTCTGTGATTTTATAACAGCCTTGTGTGGTTAATTAATTAATCTGTAGCATCTCAGAATTTAGAGCCTGAAGACTTAGCAAATGAAATAAGCTTTATTGACTGTTTTTTACCAAAAAAAATAAAAATAAAACAAATTTATGAGCCCTTAATATAACATACTTTCATTGTGGTACTTTGAGCTTTTCAAATTCACTGTCAGACTACTGTTTGAGATAAAGCTCAGCACTGTTTTTTTCAGTCTGGGCTGCTGTCGGCTATGCACAAGAGGAGTGGAGCGGGAAGGGGTGTTTCAGGATGTAGGCTTATAGAGAAACGAGCCATTTTACTTTGTGGTCCAACATTAGCTACAGGATACAAGTTAACAAGGTAACATTTTATTATATAGATGTCTATCCCAGAAGTTGAAAGCTGTAAAATAGCATTATATAGTCCATTTAAAGGCCTGCTTATATTATATTTATTATATTATTATATATTGTTGTTGCATGTGCAAAAACTCTTAGTCCGCCATGTTGATTTCAAACAATTCTGCGTATTTGTTAATTTGAGAAAAGATCTGAAAAATACCTCTCTGCATCAATAATTTATTAGTAATTCATAATGAGGCATTTTTTTCTGTTCAACTCACTACAATCAGTATGGCCTTGTTCACATGGCAGGATTTTAGACCGATTTCTAGAGACGTCGGGAAAAGGAGTTATAGAAGGAGGCCAGTGGACTGCTACGGAGCAGTCCCGGTCAGGGTAATTCAGGGTCACACTTTGGTGTGAACACACCGTTAGACTTTATCCCAGTAATTCCTTGCTGCAAGGCAACAGTACTACCAAAAGGACCACCATGCTAGCTATTAACAAAAAACAAACACTTTAATTATATCACTTTGCGGGTAATGATTGTATGAGTTTTATTTTTGAAATTTAGCAACCAAAAAATTACCTCATAGTATAATTTCCTAAGATATATCAGTATATACTATAGCCTTCTGCTGTTCACACTCAGAATCTAATACAAAAGTAAAAGTCTAAAAAGAACAAAAAAAGGATTTCATAACACATTGTATTTATAAGACAGCTGAGGCATATCCAGGGCTTTTCTATGCAGTGTAATGTTGGAGAAGAAGGATTTTCTCACCCCCGTCTTTTTGCTCATGACTCCTTGTTGAATATTTGAACACTGACTAAAGCTGGAAGAATCTGTCTTACTGAATGATAGAAGAATCATCTGTGGCCTCCTGCAGTGAGACTATTGAAAAAGTCAAAACAGTTTAGATTCGTAATATCTCTGCAGCAATGTGGTGCCTCACCATTGTTGCATTGTTCATCCTTGAGGCTCTGCAAAAAGAGAGTCATTTCTGAGGCATTCAGCTGGTTTTCTGACATCTACTCTATTTTACTTCACAGGATAAGTGTCTTGGAGAACAGCTGGATGGATAACAGTCCCTTTTTTGTGTGGGTACGTCTTTCTTAATATTTCCCTTTTAGAACATCAGAATTTGAAATATGCCTTTTAAAACTAACATACTGCACAGTTATTACCTCCACAGAAATTTCTCAGGAAACTGCTTTTCAGGACATTTTAATAGTTTTAGATGTTTGCAAGGTTAAAAAGCACTGCTGATCATAATGATTACACTACTCTGATTCATTTTAATTATGAATGAGTGGACACAGTTGTATTTTAGTAATTGTTTATGAATCGCGTCAGTGATTGAAGCACTTTTAATTAAACTTTCAATGAATGCATAAACTTACCTAAAAGATGATAGTGATGATAGATTATTTTTATAGGTTCTAAGTAAATTCAGTCAATCTCACCTGAGCTGGCTTAAGCTGTAACATGGCGTATTTCAGTGGTTCCCTGACAGTTTCTGTTTAGCCCCCTTTTTTGGTTTAGAAGAAGCCCCTCCCACCTCGCCCACTGAATACAATGAAGTTAAGGAAGAAGTTGTTGCAGTAAAAGTTGAGATGCAGATACAAATGGATGCAGACCTCATATTGATGTTAAAAGACCCTGAACAACAACTTCCCACATGACAAGCCTCAGGATATTCTGTGAAACTCAGCTTTTACCGAAACATTCCGGACTTTGTCAGGTTGTGTTTTGATGTAGCTGACAGCAGCAAGAGTTCTGATTAATTTTAATAAGAGAGATCACATTTCTCCTGTTTTAGCTTCTCTATTGCCTCCCTGTTAAGTCCAGAATAAAGTTTAAGATCCTTCTTACGTTTAAAGCCCTTAATTATCAAGCTCCATCATACATCAGAGATCTGATTGTTCCATATGTTCCTAACAGAGCACTTCATTCTCAGACTGCAGGTTTACTGGTAGTTCCAGTAGGGTGCTTAGGGTGTGTTCGTTCCTCCACATCATCGGCACCCACACCCCGGGTGGAGTTGATGAATTGGCCTCTCCTTGGTGACCGGGGCGCCACAGGGAGCAGGTACAATCTGGCTGGAATAATGTGATCCATCCACGCGGTACATCCAGCCAAGGAAACCCCACCCCATCGGGTGAAAAGAAGGGCCTGCTCACTCCTCAAGCAAGAAGGAGGCTGAGTTCAGTGCATGGCCCTCCCATGATTGACAGAGGGAGAGCAATGCTCAGGACTGTACTTAGTTAAAAACACTGTGTGATAAGAATGGAGAGAAAAAAAACAGGATTAAAAAAAAATTGAATGGGAGGCAGATCTTTTAGTTATCAGGCTCCTCTCCTGTGGAACCAGCTCCCAGTTTTAGTCCGTGATGCAGACACTGCCTATTTTTAAGACTAGACTTAAAACCTTCCTTTTTGATAAAGCTTATAGTTAGAAAGGCTTAGGTTATCCTGAGCCATTGTTGCAGTTACGCTGCTATAGGCTTAGACAGTTGGAGGAAACACTGACCTCTTTTCTTCACTCTTCCACTTTTCTCTTCTACTACTTGTCAGATATATGTTTTCTGCTTTGATTGCGATTGTTAACCCAGTTTTCTCTCAGTGTTTTTCTCTCCATAGAAGCTACATACAGTCTGGCATCCTGCTCCGCTACAACGCCATGCTAGATGGGGAGCATTGATGATGCTCTCAGTGACTGAACATGTCATGTTGTTGACTTTTTACTTTCTTTAATATATAAAGTACTCTTAAATCAGTTATTTTGTTCTTTTTGTGTCTCTTCTCTGTCTTCTCAAAATCCCAGAAGGTTGTGGGGATGTAACGTGGCGTCAATACGATGTTGCTGAATGAAGCACAGCGCAGCGGTGTCAGGCTGCAGCTGCAGGGAGAGAGCGCAGGTGATGGTGATGATGACGCCACTTCAAATATGATGATGATTTGGTGAGTGGGCAGATACTCTCAATGCTTTTGCTGTCTGCACGCCATAAGAAACTTAGTTGTGAACTTAGTTTTAAGTTGGATATTAGGCGGACATTTGTTTCATGAAAGCAGACACTTCCTCCGATGTTTCACCCAGAAATGCGTTAATAATATGGCTACATCGCCGCTCGCTCCTTAAGGCGATGGGTTTGGTTATCAGTAAAGCTCCATTAATCCCAGAAAATAGGGGGTTTCTTATTAATATGTTACTGTAAAGTACGAGAGGAAGTGGGGCTGTCCACACTTTTTTTTATCCATTATAGGCATTGCTCACGTTGTTTTTTCGGCTTTGGGAATGGAAAAATACATGAAAAAACACAACTCCTCCAGACAATCTCTCAGGGATTTCTAGTGTCCGATTTACAAACGCAGTGGGTGCATCGCTTCACCATTTGGCTTGGAGTCAATGTTAGTCAGACCTGCTCACCTAGTAATGGTTGCTGTGATTGGACAATGGCCGTTTAGGGGGTGGGGCCGGGGAAAGGTCAGATAGACAGACAGACAGACAGAAAGAAAGAAAGAAAGAAAGAAAGAAAGAAAGAAAGAAAGAAAGAAAGAAAGAAAGAAAGAAAGAAAGAAAAAGAACGAACGAATGAACGAACGAACGAACGAACCGGGACATTTCCTGGTGGGCCGGTCAGATATTTGGGCCGCATGGGCCAGTGCTATCGCAAGCAGAGTTGTGCTATTTTGTCAAATGTGCAAACAGGCAAAAAATATGTGCCAAAAACAGCTAATGAGGACAAAGAAACGAGTAAGACAACAAGTTGAACTTTCACCACGATTTCAGTTTATCAAGTCAATGGATTTTGCGATGTTGTGGCAGCTAAAATAACATGTAATTTTAATTATATGATGCAAGAGCAAATAACTAGGAACTTTGTCTTGTAGGTCCTAGGGTTAGAAGGACAATCCAGCATCAATCAATATGAGCCTACATGTCTGAGGTCATGCAGGATTACTTTTTGAGTTAATATTATAAATGAGTACAAATATAATAAAAAGCATAGTGTAGACTTTTTGAAAAGTGCCCTGAATACTACCTTATTCAGCACTACGATAATAATACTGATGTCATATAATCAAAGGCTTTGTATAATTGGGACATTTTTGCTGAGAATTATGATCAAATTTAAATGCTATTTCGTGTTTTAATTAGAGCAAAGATACTGAAGTTATGAGGGGATTTCTCTTGTCAGTTCACAAACAATGTGTAATTCCAATAAAATAAAACCACAAACTATGCCCAAATAACAGTGTAACTTGTTATATATTTTTTTCTTTAAATGTTAGACAATAAATACACATATTTTAAACAGAATATAATTAAATAAATATACATTAAGGCTGCTTGTTTTGTATGGAGGACCATCTCTGCCAAAATTGACAATAAATAAATAAATGTGGATATAAATAAATACATAAATAAATAAATGAGGAAATACATTTGTAAATACATAAGTATAAAAATACAAAAATTTGGGCATAAATAAATATGGGAATAAATAAATAGAATGTAAAATACATTTGTAAATAGAAATAAACAAATAGATAAGCTTGAAAATACATTTGTAAATAAATAACTAACTAAATAAATATGTTAAGTGGGCCAGTCTGAGGTATGAAACTCCAGGGCTAATCCGGTCCATAGCAGGACAATGGCTCAAAACAGTCGTAGATCCTTAGAAAATGATTTATATTGTCTCCTCTGCATTAGTATACTGTATACAAATGACTGGTTGTGACGGTTACTTTACTCCCATTTTTTATGGGTTCTCTGTAATATTTGAGAACACTTCGCTTGTAGAAGAAATTAAAAATAACTTCAAAGTTGCTCCACAGAAAGAAGCTCTGGAGATCTGTATGATTTCCTATTTATGGTCACAAGTCACAGAAAAAAATATTTTTAATTTTATTTATTTAGCCTTTTCTTAAACAGGAAAGTCCCATTGAGATAAAAACAAACAAACATACAAAAAAACTTCAAGGGAATCCTGGCCAAGAGGCAGCTTTGGAACTTTTTTGATATCTACTTGTGGAGAGATCACCTGGAAACATCAAAATGAACCTTATAGAACAGCTGGGGACCAGGTAAATTATGACTGGGTAACACAGTTTTTTCTTCTAAGCCTAGTACGTATGCACCAACCCTCCAAGCAGCTCAAGTGCTCTGTGATAGAGTTACAAAGACAGTGAAGGAAGACCAATTTACTGGTGCCTACCTCCAGAGCATTGAGCATTTTTTGAACCAAACTTGTAAAATAACTGGTTGCCAATTAAGAAACCATACCAAGCTCACACAAACAACATAAAACAAAATATAGCATTTGTAATTTTTCCACATCTATGTATTTTTTTGTTTGTCAAGATGAGATGCTGTATGATAACTTGAAATGAACTTAACTTGCATACAAGCTTTCCAGCATCTTCAAGCTGAAAGTGAGGAGTGTGACAAACTTCTCCCTTATGCGACTAGGTATTTGTGGGTTGGGTGCCGAACGTTTTCTTGAAACTCTTTTTTGTAATTCATGTTGGCATTTGAGTTGGCTAAAATTCATTCTTACATTTCTAAAACATCTTCAACCTGAGCTTTCTTTATAGCTGAATTTATGAAGCAAATAATGAAGAACTCTGAATGTAAAGGCTCAGTCCTCCGCTTGAGTATGAATGGTTTAATGACTCATGGCACATGTTCCAACATTGCTGATTGTGGTCCTACAAAATGCTACCTGTTGTCATTGTGTTTGTGGGGCATTATGATGAGACTTGCGATCACAGAGATACAATGATAGAAGGCCTCCATGAAGAAATATCCAGGTAGACCAAAATAAAAAAAAAAACAATATCAGAAGGCAGATGGAGAAAATAATGAAAAATGAAATCCATACTCACCCAGATATCTTGGAACAATGCTGACAAATGGCAGCAGCAGCCCAACTGTGCCGTTTTCATCAGATCACATCGTCTATCTCACAGCAGCACCTGTCTCAGCTACCCCATCAAATTTCAGCGGGCCACTGTCCTTGAGGCGAGGAGGCAGCAGCCAAATTATTTCCAGACTGGTTACTTCAAGGTGAAACAGCAACTGAGGTCTCAATTATTTCTCCGTGGCATATTCAGGACTCAAGCAGGAGAAATGGAAATGGAACAGCATTGCAGAGCAGAACGGCCCCTTATCCCCTCGCCTATTTAACTTGACAATAATTGCCCAGATCACCTTGGTAATACATCTGCCTAGAAACAATATGCTGTCCTATAAAGTGAGCACAATGATCTGTTAAGGATAGAAATCTGCCAAAAGGGTGTTCATTTTAGCATGTGGTTGAAAAAAAGATGGCTTTAATGGCTGACAGTTGTTTTTGCTTTAAGATTTTTCTCTGTTTTTTTAAATGGGAGCTCATGACTTTTTAAATACCTAAAAAGCCTAGACTGAGTCATCTGATGAGCTTTGCTAGTTGCGACACATGTCCCAGGCCAAATTCAGCCTCGATAGATCACCTTCTTGGACACTGTCCTAGTCCATGCTTGATAATCAGCCAAATACAATTAAACAATAGTCAATGTGATTTGAGTAAAGGAGTGGATGGGGGAGGGTAATTTTTACTTGGCATCAGTGTTTGGGGAGGTGTTTGGGTATGCAGAACTCCCTACTGCAAAGCAACAGCTAAAGCTCCTTAGCTGCATCAGACATAAATCCTGAACCCAGCAGCCTCACAGATACACTTATATGATTTTTTTTATTTTAAAAGTATTGACAAAAATGCTGTGAATGTACTTCATATGCACATCATATTCCCTTTAAAGTTTTCACATTTGTATAAAAACCCCAAACTTCAGCAGATTTTTAAAATGTTTTTATTTTATTTTATTAAATTTTTTTGTTTATGTAATACACTGACAAAAACTAGAGCCTAACTGCAAAGTGGGAAGAAAATAATGCATTGTTTTCAACCTTTTTTAAGGAAACTACTTTTTGCAGCACTGTATGTCTCAGTAACACTGAATGGAACAGCAGGAACAAAAAAGGTAATATTACAGGTAACCTGGACTTTGACTCGGCCATTCCAACACATAAGTACACTCTGATCTGAACCATTCCATTTTAGATCTTATCGCATACTCTAGTTTGTTCTTCCGGAAGGTAAACCTTCAGCCTGGTCTTTGTTCTTTTGCAGTTTTTAAATTCTATCTTTCAGGTTTGCACTTATATTAGCTACAACTATCTTTCCATTGACCCTCGTGAGCTTACCACTCCCTGCAGAACAGCATGCACAGCTTGATGCTGCTACCACCATGGCTCCAATCTGGGAAAATTGTCTTTAAGGTGTAGTATTAGTTTTATTGATTTTTCATGAAACCCGAAAAGTAACATTTTGGTCTCATCTGACCTGAGCACCTTGTCTCAGATGTTTGCTGTCCCCTACGTTTTACTTCAAACCGCAAATGGGAGTTTTAATGACTTTGTTTCTGCCTATGTGCTGTCCTAGTGGATGTCATAACTAGGACCTTCCTGTCAACTGAATCACGCACATGAGCTGGGCTCTCTCAGCCCATGGCAGATGATTTAAGTGGACAGCCATATCTTTATAACTTTTCTCGTTCCATTTTCTGATTATGGGTTGATTGGTGCACAGTGAGAAATTTAAAGTTTGGTATGTTGTTTTGTAATTCAACCCTTCATAACGACATTCTCTCCAGCCTGTCTGCTGTGCTCCTTTGTCTTCATAAGGCTCTTTATTCACTAATATTTTCTAACTAACTTCTGAGGCCTTTATATAACAACTGGAATTTCAACTGAGATTAAAATACACCCTGCTGGACTCTCCTGATTAGGCAACTCTTAAAGGCAGTTGGTCGCACTGGATTTCATCTGAGGTATAAGAGTAAAAGGGAAAAACACAGATGAACAGCAAATTTTTCTTTATAAAATATCTTTCTCCTTTCACATCACAATTATGCATACTTTCTACTGGTGATTGTGGGAGAAAATGTGATGACTGTGAAATAATGTGGAAAGCTGGTATAGACTTGCCCCTAAAAGACAAAAAGTAAAAGGTAGTTCTGCAAAATATACTATCAGATGTGTATATATTTTTCAATTGAATATGTGTGGAACAAGAGTCTTTATCATTCAAGCTTTGTTACAACAGCACACCAGGCCTGCTGCCTCATATGGTGGCCCCTTTCACCTTTTTATTCAGTTAGTGGGATTGTGCTGCAATATAAACTGCCATGTCCAGTTTGTGAAACAATGCTTGCCTGATTAATTTACTCAATAACCTTCAAGAACCGTAAACACATCGCTCCTCGCTCCTGAACAAGAGGATGTTTCCACTTTAATTCTGACTTTTACTGAAACATCAACAGGGTTCCATTTGTTTTGTCTCTCCTTTTTACCACAAAGAGGACAGCACAGACTAAAGAAAGAGGCTATCACATCTGAAAATCATATTTTCTATTACAATTACCTGGGAGGAGTTCATTAAAATACATAAGTAAAACCTTTTCCTTTGATATCAGGCAATACTTCCAGACTTTTTGTTTGTGTTGTACAGTTTTACTTATGTACAGCTTTTCAAACATGTAACTAAAACTGTTCAGGGTGCAGAAATTATTGGGGATATTGTGAAACTTCTCTAAATGCGAGTGTGTAACATTTTCTGTTGTTTGGGATGTTCAGGCCTCCAAAAGCCTAATTTATTTTACATAAGATTGAGAAGAGAAATATGAGTGCTATCTTTACAGACAGTGAGATGGGTAGTATTGGTAAATCCTCAAAGTGACTTGTACTACCATTTCTGTCCAAACTGTAATTCAAACTCAAACAATCATAATTGCCCATTGTTTTATTTCAAGGAAATCTTATAGAGTACCTTTGCATAGAAGCGTGAACACTCAGTTTAACTGGAGCCCCTTGAAGGTCAGTCTGAGTACATTTGACATGTTTCAATAAAGAAACTTAATTCATCTTCCTCTTTTTTGCATTCATAGAGTGCATAGATTGGTAAAAAAAAAGATTGGTTCAATTAACTAAAGAAGCAAAACATAATGTGAAGGAAAATATTTTAAACTAACACTATAATTATGAACCTATTATAACGCTAAGGATTGCGGTATGCATTATCTATGCAAGAAATAATACTTCACATTAATACAAAAGTAAAGGGAAATAACTTCAAAGGACAAAAAAATTAACATCTCAGACCTGGGAGGCTGCATTTTAAAGTGTTATTTGCTTTTACAAAACTGATGTTTGCAGCGATCCCCTTTTGCCTTAACAGTGTTTTAAAAACAACAACCATCCACCTTATGTGAAGCTATGTGAACTCTGTGATAACTTACTTTCTACTTCAGCAGTTCAAGTCATGTATGGAAGGTTTTAAGTCTCTTCACTGATTAGATCCTGCTAATTTTTTGGATTGACAGTAAATTATAGTAAAAAAAAAAGATTAAATAAATCCAATCTAAGTGTGATCCAATTTAGATTGGATCGCAAGTGTCTGTCCTGATCAGCATAACTAACTGGAACCACAAGTAACTTTGCTAACTTTAAGTTATTGCTGAAGCAAACTGTTCAACATGAAAACATTAGCCAGAACAAGAATAGGGTATAATGAAGAGTGTAGCTGTATCTGTAGATTCAGGTACAACTCTGTTAACACCAATACTGGTGCACCTTATTGAAGCTGACTTAAAGGCACTCCAATGAGACAAAAATATCAGGGAAGGAGTGAGGAAAGGCACAACGGAGAAAGAAATCACCTGGTGAAGACAGAAAGAAAGGAAAATAGCACATGTGGTAAAGAGGGAAAAATCCAATTAAAGCAAGGATAGAAGGGAGGTTTTGAGAAAGAAAAGACACAAGGAAGAATGGAGGAATACACTGAGGAAAGGATGAAAGGAAGGTCTAGTATCTGAAGGAAATAAACAGTGGATATCAGCATTACCATGTGACAATGAAATGCCTCGGCGGATGCTTCTCATCTTTTCTGTCTATTATTCAGTCACATCATACATGAGCATCGTTAGAAACGGCTTGAGAGAAAAAAGGACAAGAATGTCAAATGTTCCCATGGAGGTCTAACCCAGAAGTGGGAAAATCATCACACCCAAGTCAGCTCAGAAATGTTTCATGAGGTTGGGCTGTCCACAAAATCTTTTTTAGCCCCTTCTTTTTTTACTAGCTTTAGTTGCTCGTGTTTAGCCAAAACCTATCCTAGAAAGAAATTATTATTTTTAAAATAGCTTATTTATCTAAATTTATTCAGAGTAAATTATTAATATTCCCTCAACATATTCTAAAGATTGTGATCCGTTTCTAATGGTGGGTAATTAATGCTATGAGGCAAAGCAAGTGAGAGGCAATCTTCCCTGAAAACAAGTAATTTAGAACTAAAACTTATTATAGTAAATTGCCTTTCTGTCTGCAATTTATGAGGTATTCAATCACATAAATTAAACACTACTAGTAATTATTAATTTGTTCAATGATTATCAAAAGCTACACCTAATTGCTGAATAAGAGTTTTCGCTAGCTTGTGCTAGAATTTCAAATGCAGTGTATGGCAGAGTAAGTGTTCATACTTCTTTAATTTCTTTTCATTTTGCCATATTGTAACACAGTCACATTATTATTTTTTCCCAATTGCACTATCTCTTAAAATTATATCTAGACTGTTAATACATTGACCTGAAAAGCCCTTATGGTGATGTCTTACAATCTGTATGTTCCACAAATCATGTTGTAAGGCACTGCAGTCACGTTAGTTTGCTGTACTAATAAAGTAAGCAGAAATTAAAGCATTTTGTAAAATAATGAACTTATGTTGCTGACAAGTTATCACACTTGTAGTTACCGCTTAAAGAAATTTTAAAATAAATTTGTCACGTAAATATATTAAAATTAAAACCAGAACCACATTT
Organism: Apricaphanius iberus; assembly: GCA_028564705.1. Lineage (NCBI taxonomy): Eukaryota > Metazoa > Chordata > Actinopteri > Cyprinodontiformes > Aphaniidae > Apricaphanius > Apricaphanius iberus. The sequence continues at coordinate 352,359 of JAPXFQ010000708.1, read as the reverse complement.
AAAAAAGTCCATAGAATGTTTAATACAACATACCATATTCTCAACAATTCAACATCAACAAAATTTTGTTAATTGAAAAAAAAAATCTGCATATTACCTTTATTGCACAGAACAATTTGAATGTATTTTCCATAGACTTCTTTTTTAGTATATTTTTCTTTTGTAAAAAGTAGGGTCGGACTATACATGGTGAATATAGTCCAGGGTCAAAATTAAAAAGTAAGGGATAACAAAAATAAAGAAAAAAACTGAATCCCCCAGATCAAGTGGGACTAAAAACAGGCTAGATACAGTAGCCAAACTTTGAACAAAGAGCATTCATATTCAGCCAGAGGGAGAACCGTTAGCCACATCCAGGTTTTTTTTCCTTTATGCAAAACAGATTACACCAAAGCTGCTTCAGATTGCTCCATGGGTGAAAGAATCCATGTCAGTCGACCCATCTGCATATTCCGTCTTTATTTCCAGCCATCAGCGTGACAATATCTGTGATGTCATCCATTACTTTTATCCGAACACAAGCGTGTAAAGCCCAGCTGTTCATAGTGTGTACTTAAAAGTTAAGGCTTCAACCCTTTGATTTAATATCCAGTACTGACCGGGGAGCTCAAGGTACTTAAGTTCTTCCCTTCCTTCATGACATGGAATGCACATTTCTGGGGAGAAGCAAATCTGTATATGATCCAAAACGTTTCCATGGCTTTAATGGGGAAAAGGGGGCACTTTCATGAATAAACTGTCAATTCATAAAAAAAGAAAAAAACAAACAAGCAATTAATTATAAAAACAAACTTCAGAGAAGTAACCAACAATGACATAAATATTCTACAGCTTCAGGAGCACATTGTGTTCCAAAACAGGAGTACCACAACAAGTATTTCTTATTTCTTGGAGTCATGTAGTGCACAAAATAATGCTATTATGCAACCATAGTTGAGCACAATTTGAAAAAGGTATGAGCACAGTGTGAGAATTGTTTATGATTCCAGAATTGTATAATTTACCAACCTGCCATGTAATGAGGAAAATCTGAATTAGTAACACACACAAAATAACTGGAATACGTCTGCTCAACCTTTTAGCTGACATTGTTTTAGCTGACCTTTGTTATTTCAAATGTTTTTGGATCTCCAAATGCCCAACAAGATTTCATGAGCAGTACCTACAAGAGCACCATAAGCCCCAACAAAACATTATTTTAGACTGTATTTAGACTGTACTTGATGTATCCAATGTTAGTGTTAAGTAATAATGAAAACTCTTATTATATTGAGTTCAATGGAATTTGGAGAATTACATGTATCAGAGTTAGTCCAATATATATAAAAAACAGCTTTTAAAGAAAATCATCAGCTGGTTTTATTCTCCTTTCCATCTACAAACATTAGATTTCTGAAACACAACCACTTAAAATTCAAAATAAGATTTAGAAGTTTTAACAGTGTACCACTTAAAATTTGTACTAAAACAGTTATGCCCCAATACGCTAATATTGAAAATGCCATGTTTCATTAGAATTTCTTGGCTCTAAAATAACACCTGCCATATTTAAGATATATTTTGTTTTGTTAACAGTGTTTGTAATTAAGAAATCATTGGTGTTGTATATTTTTAATAAGGTATAATAGGAATCGTGACATGAAGAAACAAAAATGAACAAGACCATTTGAAATTGTATTAACATTTAAAACAAACATGTACATTTGTATGTATTTATGTATGTATGATGGGCTTTTATGATCTGCTTTGTATGTACTGTATGTGCTCATTAACTTAACATTTATTCAACAGCACAGAAAACAAGAAATTGAATGAAAAGAAAAGATCAATGATTCTAATATAATGTGGCCCCATATTCTGGCTGAATGGAAAGCATTGTTCTTTTTTATGTTTTACTTTTTCCCAATTAATATTCAGAGGAATATGAACTTTGTATGACAAATCTGACTTTCAAATAATTCCCCACAGGCTTTGTAGGAACCAATGTATCACTGGGTGTGGTTACATTCCCTCTTGTTTTTGTTTTGTTTTTTTTTGTTTCTTTTGTTTTTAAAGTCAGGAACTGGTCTCTTATCAAGTCCACCAGTTGGAGAAAAAAGCAATAATCTATCTTAACAGACCATGATTGACAGGTTTGCTAGAGAGAAGAATGTTTTCTTCTCTAATTGTCCGGTGTTGAAGTCCAGAATCGATAAATTCCACACTGTTTTAAATCATTTTCATGTTGAACTTGCGAGGAGCATCTACTGTGGTGCTGCTCATTCCAGCGTCCGATTTTCGTGGCACATACTCAATCTCAATGTTGTGCTTTGTATTGCCTTTACCTCTGCTCCAGAGGAACAGCAGCACAAGGCAAAACAGGACAACACCAAGAAAAGAGATGAAACCCATTGTGGTTGCAATAATGAGTGTCTTTATATCAAATGGGAAAGGGACATTAGCTTTTGTACCATTTGCTCCAGTCTCAGTGGGTTGGTTAGATATGAAAGCAAAAGTCTTGTTGGGTTGGTGTGGCCAGTCCGGTGAGTAACTATGAATGTGTAGGTGAGCAAGAGAAGTGTCATTTCCACCAGCATTGCTGGCTATGCACACATAGGTGCCGTTATCTTGAATCTGGGCATAGCGCACCTCAAGTGTGCCGTCTGGCAATACAGAGAGCCTTCCAATTGTTTTGGAGGTGATGAACTTTTTCTGAGGCGAAAGCCACATAATCACTGGAGCAGGATCTCCATCTGCTTGGCAAGCAAAATGCACAATGGCTCCTTCATCAACAAATTTCTGCTGGGCTTTACGATCTCTAATCCTGGACTTGCGACATGTAAAGTAGTTGGGCTGCAGAACATCTGGGAAGTCCTTAAACTCTTTGCCTTGGACAAACTCAGGAGAGGCGCAGGTCGGTTGCTGTTTGTTGAAGTTCAGTCTCCATCGCCTTCGGAAAACCCATAAGAGTCGGCAATCACAGGCCAGGGGATTATCATACAAAGCCAGGGTTTCTAGGTTTCCAACTGAATGGAAAGCAGATTCCTCCAATGTGGTAAGAGAGTTTCCAGACACATTTAGTATTTTCATGTAATTAAGTCCTCGAAAAGAATAGGGCTCAATCATTGCTAGTCTCCCTCCAACCAGGTGAAACTCCTGTAGACGCAGAAGGTCATGCAGCTTATTTCCCTCTATGGTATGGATAGGATTGTATGAAAGATTAAGAAATCGCAAATAAACCAAGTGCTGCAGGGCCACATAAGGGATTGTGGTCAGGTTTGTGTTGGCAATGGTCAGAGAGGTGAGATTTAATCCATACAAGCAATTTGTGGTCATGGTATCCAAGTATGGCCAATTGGCTATTTCCAGCACTTTCAACCGATACAGACGTTTAAAAGAGTAATCCCGTATGGAATTGATGTTGAGGTTATGCAGTCTGAGAGTAATCAAACTGTGGAGGTGGGTAAAAGCTTCTGTTGGCACAAAAGACAAGTTGCATTTCTCAAGACTCAGGTGCTCAAGGCTGTTAAGGCCATGAAAGGCACGGTGAGCAATGAAAACCAGATCATTATCGCCCACCTCTAAAGAACGAAGGTTGTACAAATCCTGGAACATATAGTCTAACAGGATGACAATCTTGTTCTCACTTATGTCCAACTCTGTGAGATTGCTCAGACCCGTGAATACACCCAACTGGATCAGCTTAAGCTTGTTGCTACGCAATCCCAATGTCCGCAAACCATAAAGGTTATTGAATGCTCCAGGTTCAATTGTGGAAATAGTGTTTTCACTGAGCTCCAGGTGTTCCAGGTTAGGAAAGTTGGCAAACTCATCTGGGTTAATCGTTCTGATGCGGTTTTTGCTGAGGTCTAACAGTCTCGTTTCTGCAGGAATGCCCTCAGGAACTGTCATGAGCTTCTTACGATGGCACATCACTGAGCGCTCTGGAACATTACACTCACAGCGGGATGGACATCCTGTGGTGGAGCCAGAAAGTACAGTGCCCAGCATCAGGATCAGAATGGGTTGCCAGCAAGCCACCAGGTAGCTGTGCCCAGTTGCTTCCCTGGCCACCATCTTATCGGTTACCTGGGTAAAAAAAGGAGAGATGGCAAAACGTTTGTTAGATAATTAAACATTAATGATCTTAACTTATCAACTTCATCATGATACAAGTGAGTTAAGTCTAATAATTGAATATAAACATAGGGGCTTATTTGATTGGAATTCATACTAATTTTAACTTATTTTGAGGTCGATCCATTAGTCTGGACATTTTTAGGCATTGGTTTGTGCCACAATCATAAAGACTAAGAGGATGCCCTTCTCATGTGACTCTAGAGCAGAGAACAGGACAGATAGTATGACATCTATTACAATATTTATGGGCAGGCGTAAGATGAATACAGGTTACAGTGAATTGACAGTTTTGGATTCTGTGTCTTGCACAAGATTCAAAAGGCATTTTAAATGCACCTGGATGTTGTTAAATGGAAAGTCCTCCACAGATGTCATGGTGATAAAAAAATAGAAAGTCATGTTTTTTTGTAATCTAATGATACTGGGAATCTACATTCTCCTTGCTGTACCACCTCCTGTAAGTCTACAGTGGATTGCTGAGCATTATTTCCACAGATCACCTTTCAGAAACTCAATCAGTTAATGCTATCCCTTTGACAAGAAGTGATAAGACACAGCTTTAGGTGGAATTAGTTGCATGTTTTAGTAATTTGCATCATAATGTGTCACAGGAAATTATTTTGAGCATTTTAGTAACTTGTTGTGATAATAATAAGGCTCTTTCCTTCAAAGTCCAAGGCCGAATTTGCCATGCTAGTCAAAACACTACAGGATGCAGCAGCAAAGGCAAGAGGACTCAATCAAAGATCGATGGTGGCAAGTGTGATATATGTGCTGTGGCTGACACCAAGCTCATACAGTCTTCTGGGATAAAATACAGGCTCTGGACCACTAGGGAACTGGATGGATGAATATAAGCTTGAAGTGCAAAAGAACAAGTCATATTTAATTTTAATGATTCTATTTGGAACTATTAAATTGTTTCCATGAGTAATAATCTATGATTATTGAACAATTTGCAGACAAATTTAAATAGCAGGATTAGGGTCAGATAAAATATAAGGACTTTTGGCATCAATATTTGTTTACCATATGTTCCAGGATTTGCACAAGTTAAACAGGTCAGAAGGCATTTCCTCCTAATCAAATAAGGAATACTGCAGACATATGTGCTTTGAAAGATTCAGTGGACCATAATAAATATATCACATAGAGATTGCAGGGGGGGAATCACTTAAAAATAGCTGACAGTTAATTATGGGATGACATGTTACTGCCAGGCAGGCAAGCACTAATAATCTTTTTTTTTTTCCTCAGTGCATCACCAGACAGCTGGACATGAGAATAACAAGAAGAAAAAAATGATTGGGTGGGCTTTTTGGATTGCATAGGTCAATTTCATTTAATTTTGAAAGAGGTCAAAGTTCAGATTAGGGATTTGACGATACCATCTGTAATCAAGTGATGTTAAAACACACCAAAGGGGTTTGTCCGAGATCAGAGACCTGCGGCAAAGCCTGCTGGGTTTCATTCAGCCCCAGGCCATATGTGATCAGTCTTATTCCCTAACACCATCGATTGAGAGAGTGCTGAGCGCAGGGAGCACAGAGATAGAGAGGCACAGGGGTGTTGTATGGCATGCTAAGACACCAAAGAAGCAGTGACCCCAGGCTTGGATCTGTCTGCTATGCTTTGTCATGTAGTATTTACCTAGTGGTTGTAAGCAAATAAGATGCTATGACTTCCACTTCTATTACCCATTATGTTGTGTTGCAATCTGAAAAGTGAGCATCTCACAATCCCTACTTGGTAAAAATTCACATTGCAAATAGAGCAGCTTATGTGCAGCAGTCTGGCATTTGAATGAGTTCTCAGGAGGTAGTTAGACGATAAAAAATGCCAGAAAAAATGACATGAGATGGTTAAAACTAAAAGCAAAACTAGAAAAAATAAAGGCTGACCCCAATGAAATAACTGATTTCAGGAAGAATGACAGATAACAATTTCTCTAGGTTTTATTTTCCCTGGCTACCACTTGACTACCAGAAAAGGAGAAATAACTTGATATGACTCAGGTGTGATATTTAACAAATTAGGTCGAGGTGTGTGGACAGAGGGAAAAAACACACTCTAGGAAACAGGCTAAGGAAATATCCCATTAAACCACAGCAACAAACAAGACTTATAAAGCCAAAAGTAGAATCAAACCTTCAGATTCATGCAAAATCAGAACATTAAAAGAATGCACACTATTAGAGAATCTGAGTATTTCTTATAGGATTTCAACTGTTATCAGTTAAACTGTTGTGCATGTCTTATCATCAGGCAAGGCTAGTTGAAAAAATGTTGCTCATCCCATCAGCAGCAAAATTTAGGAAAATAAAGAAAGACACATTAAGATGAAAAATAACCTCCACTGGTAAACATTAGCAGCACTGGATTGTTAATGATCTGGCGTTATCGTTCCCTCACAGGCATGCAGCCTGAATGCAGCTCTTCATTGCAATCGGCAAGCTCCTAGAGAATTACATTAATTGAGGCGGTTTGAGAGAGGGGGGTACTTCTTGAGAGAATGAATATGTTGGATAAATAAGACTACTGTGCTCAGTAAACAAGGGCCCATTGGTCCAAGACTAATAACGAGATCAATGAGTGGTGGAAGTAATGTTTTCAGTGTAAGCATCTATGGGGGTCTTGAGGATGTAGCTTCACATGGGAGGCAGATGGTACCTTATGCTGCTCTTACAATAGAGTGATATATTTGTAATCATAATGAAACAGCTGCTATTCATACTACTTATATTCCTTTGTTTTAACTTTGTAGATAATAGCACTGTGAGGGATAAAAAGTCACTGTTTTATTGTCTGAGCTGCTGCAGCTAGTATCAAAATAAACAAAGGTTTTAAGAAGTTCTGGTTTCCCTTTCGGAGGTTTAATGAGAAGTGAGAGAAAATATCTAATTAGGCTAGGTTTTATTGATATGAGTCAGGTGTGATAATTAACAAATTAGGTCGAGGGGTGTGGACAGAGAGAAAAAACACACTCCAGGAAACACGCTAAGGAAATATCCCATTAAACCACAGCAACAAACAGGACTTATAATGCAGGGTTGCAGGTGGACCGATGCCGATCTCCAGCAGTCATTGGCCGAGAGGCACGGCACACCCTGAACAGGTAGTTCAAACACCAAAAATACCTTAAGCCATATTAATGTACAGAGTAGAAACTGCCTTTAGCACTTAAGCTGAAGAAAACATCAAACGTTTTTCTAATTTCCGCTCTTGGGCATAAAATTAATGATGCTCCTTCAATGGTTCCTTTGCAAACGCCAGCAAATCGTTAAGTGTCACATTCTCAATTTTCCATCAGATATTTTAAATATGCTCTACAAAAATATCTGCAGATAGGTGAAAACAACTCAGAGTCACATTTCACATACAAATCTTTGAATATCAACTCTAAACTAAAGTTTAAATTTACATGCTAAGATACAAAAAAATAATGATTTAGATAAATATTGTCACAATTAATTGACAAGATGTACTGTATTTTGCAATGAACCATGTTTGTTTGAAGTTCCCCTGGTAATACAGTGATGTCTAAGTATTTTCACATATGGTAAAGTCTCCAATCCATGCCTAATTGCAAAAAATAAAGGTAATTAAAAAAACATTTCATGTTTTAAATAGTTTTTTTCTTACCAAATAAAAGTCTTGAACCCTATAAATATACTACATATATTTCTTTAAAAATACCCTTCAGCAGGCCCTTTTCTTGTTCTAACCTGGCTCATCTGTACTCAGCCCAAAGTTCATTTTATAACCCTTTTTTTTCTATTTTATTCTCATTTTCATGTTGCTTCGGAGCATACATGGGGATACAATTGGGGGTAGGGGGGTATACATGTTTAACTTGTTTGTGTCTATAAGGGGTGGGGTTGGGGAGGGGGGATATATATGCGGGGTTATTTTTTATTTTGTATAGCCATTTGAACTGTATTTCATTGTATGAAAGGTGCTTTATAAATAAAGTTGTTTGATTGATTGAGTTTTTGCTGCCTACACTATATCTTATGCCTTTGGAATACCTGAGACTAGTTGCATCATATGACACGCACCGACATCCGACATTTGCATTGAATGCAGGTGATTGTTAAGCAGGCTTCATGTCAACATTTTTTGTACATTGCTGGTTTGTTCTCTGCTCATCTGTCTGTCCCCATTACATTCATCACTAGGCACAATAGAACACAAGCAGGGAGAACACACATCAGTCGCCCAAAGCCTTAGTTTACCAGTCACAAGACATCACTCCCGAGCCCTTTTAAATACCATTGTTAAATACCTGTAAGCTGCTGGGAAATCCATGAGATGATGCTGACGTTATCTGCAGCACAAAGTGTTAAAAGCCTTTAAAGCCTCTTTCTTGGCAAACTGCTTAGTCAGCTGCCAGGCTAAGCCTCGATGGCCAAATGCAGGAGTGGATTTTTATTTACTCGGCTATATCGGCGGCTTTGACGGTCTCTCCTAGAACATTTGGTTGTAAATATGCAACCTCATTCTCAAACCCTCTTCAAGGATGGATAAGAAAGTAATGCAGGGCATCTGTTTCCATTATATATAAAAAAACTGTCTAAATGATGATGACATGAAGTTAGATGCAGATACTGATATTAATTAAATATTAATCAAACTACTTTGTTTTGTACAGTAAGTAGGAGTTTCCAGTTTTTAAGAAAAAACAAACAAGCGGTAGCAGCCAGCATTTGGCTTAATTCGTCTTAATCATTAGTCTCTGACCTTCAGCTTTCTAAATAAGATTTCTTTCACAATACTTCAGTGTTTGCGAGCTGAACAGGACAGGTATACCCTTCTGTCATTGAAAGAGCTAAGCTGCCTACCAGGATTGCCGACTAGATGTGGACCTGTGAAATGGCAGGGCTTAAAAGTAAAGCCGACTGCCGACAGATGGACAGTATAGCCCTAATCCAGGTAAAGAAGCTGGTTGATGCAACAAGGTGCAGAATTCCAACAGTGCACAGCTGCTGTTCTGACAAAACTCTGCACTGAAGCCTGTTGATATGTCCCCCCTGAACTTCACCTGACACTAGGGTCATTTATCGGTTCTGTGCAGGTGCTCTGGCCACTGATGTCTCATTTTATCTCACAGAGATAAATATATCTACGAGAACATATACAAAACTGGGATGAAAGAGCAAATTTAAACTTGAGTGGAAATATATTGAATTGGTAGTCCTTCACATCTTCAAATCTAAAGCAGGAAGGTGCTGAAGTCCGACATGAGCGCATCTGTTTGTTGTTTTATTACACCAAATAAATGTGTAAAATTTGTGTCCTGTCTAGCAGTTTGCTACTCAGAATTGGAGTCTGAGTACCAAGTACAAGCCCAACAGATTTACTGTGTAATTTAAAGTGTGACACTTTTAAAATGGATAATGAAGAGGGATGTATCTCTTTGGATGTTGCATCCATTTTGAACTAATTAGAGTCACCTTTCCAGTGGAGATGCACAGAGAAATTGGTTGGTGAGTGGAATCAGATCAACTTGTTTAATTCAGCAACAATCAAATAACCTAATACACATAACAAAGCTCTTCAGTGTACTGAGTGAAAAAGCCTCAAAATAATCTTCTAACATTTTCAGTTAGGTGGTAAAAAATGAAGCTGGGGAAACACAAAGGCTCCAAGAAGCAATTTAAAGATAAGTCTTTGCTGTTTCATCTAGTGCATGTATGGTTGATATTCTAAACACAGTTTAAAATGTCAACTCCAAATTTTGTTCTAAAACGGTAAAAGATGGTTTGACACCCATTTCTCTCTCACATACACAATTTAACGTCACCTTTAAAAATAATCATGCTCACTTAAGGCAGGAAAGTAAGGAAGAAAATATTATGCATACAGTAATTATTAGTACTTTGCTGACATTTGTCAGCTTTAGGTTTCCTGCAAGTCAAATTATTACAAAAGACAGATCACGGAATTGCCTATGACTCATGACCAATGATCATGTTTACATTCTGGTAGTCCACAAATATTACTTTGAAGTGTTTGTTCTTAAGGAACAAAGAGCATTAAAAACAGCTGGATCCTTCCTGTTTGTTTAGAATGGTACTTGATCTGCCCAAGTTGGTGTAACAGTAAAGCAGGCACATATACAGAGGCTAAAATCCTTGATTAGATTCCCAAAAAAGGTATCTTTGCTGCATGGTTTCCCCTCTTCTCTCTCTACCCATTTCTTTCCTTAAAACAATTGTTTAAAAAAGTGAAATAAAAAGTCCCAATGCTATGTTTGATTAGCCTTACCAATTTAGTTTTAAAAAATCTTCTTTTTTATAGATATACTGAAAAATGTGGCCTGTATTGTCCAAATATTAATTGCCAAGTTGTACTATTGTTCTTTGAAATCATTCTAATATTTTGTTTAACTGCTAAAAAGGTCTACACCTTGACTATTTATTTTCTGCATTTTCACAGTTTCTACAATCAGCTAATATAAGGTTATAGCACAAAAAGTATCAAGTGCAAAATGATTAAAAATATCTAAGTATTATGTCACAGTTAAGGAAAACACAACAAAAAAACAATGGAAAACACTGTTTTGTTTCACTGTTTTGAAGTGGCAGCACTACAGTTGTAGCTTTGTAGAGCTTAACTCAAATAATTGAGTTTAATGATTTAGACATGTTGATAAGCCTTTGACAGATTTAGATTACAAACCCGACATAAGTCTTGGGACTAAAATGGTGCAGGTGTTAAATGTAGTTGTCGAAGCAACTTTAAAAAAACAAACACAAAAAAAAACAGGATTTGAACATTTATACATATTAAAGCTGGAAAACCATGGCAATAACACTGCAATCTTGCAACTACTGAGGGTGTAAACATGTGATGTGCTTATTTTAACAGTTGCAACACATTTGGAGCCTTCAGCTGCAGAAACTTTGCTGAGCTCCCCTGTAGTGAGATGCTCCTCTTTTCACTGAGGCAGAGCAAAAGATGCGTTACAGGCCTGTCACTCACACGGATGAAAACGCATGCCCAGATGCAGTGAAATTTCTACTTGGCATGTCCTCTTATGTCATCGCTCCCCCACTATGAGCACTGATCTTTAGGATTGGGGACAGGCATCTGACTGAGCCTCTCTGTGCTGAGGTAGTTAGACATGGACTTTGTGCTGAACGCCGCGGGAAATGCCAACTCTCAGAGCTCCAACAGCCATGAATAAAAAGCTGCAACAGATCTTCGGGAATAAATAGGAAAGACAATAACCACTGAAGGTCAAAGGGCTTGAGTGTTTTGGTTGTGTGGGCTTTTTGTAGATCAGAAGTTGGAAGGCTAGTGCTAACAAGACCCCAAGAGGTGCTTTTAAAAAGTCTACAATAAGACAAGAGAAAATACTTTTTTATTTTTTCAGTCAGCATTTCTAGTTATGTTGGCTAATAACACTTTTAGATCACAAACTTTGTTTCGCTGAGTATAAACATGTCAGCGGAATGATTCAAAGCCTTAATAGACACCAAAGAAGGTGCATTGTCAGCAGAACAAAGGAAACAAGTTTAATAGAGATGTTTAATCTTTTAAACTTGTCATGTTTTATTTTTGTAAATGTTTGCTTTTTCTGCACTTGAGTAGAGCATGGTTTTCCTAACAAAAATCAGTAACACCAAATCTGACATTGCAATTCCATGAAGATTATAAAGGATTAAATTATAAAGTCTAACAAAGGAATGATGGTTTTATAAAGGTAAATGTGAAATATGTTCTGATTTAACGAAATAATTTCACACACCTATTAATGTGGATAGTGGGTTTTAGGTTTTATGAAATAAAATACATTCAGTAGAATGTATTCATCATAAAACTTCTTTGTATTCTGGCAGAAAACTTCCAAATGGTTCTAATTTACTAATACATTTATATAGTTTGAACTAATTCTATATATTTGTTTCTGAAAATAAAAGAAGTGCTTTTGAAATCACTTCTTTCATCTTCAGCCATTAAAACGTCCAGTTGTGTAAATGTTAGCTACACTGATCGATACGTAAACTGAGGGCTAAAACTTTCAGCTTGACTGGTCCTGACCATTTCAGCAGTCAGTTGGAAACTTGAAGATCAGATAATTTTCTGGTCAGTGAACATGCCATACCTAAGCACTGCCTAAAGACAATATTCTTGTGAGGAAGGTCTTCGAGTGTAAAGAAGAATGAAAAGCAAGCTTTTTTTAATTACAGTGTGTCAAAAATATACTGTATATCAAAAATACAGTGTCAAACACATTGTCAAAAATATGTAAGAAGGTTATAAATAACAAAAGCCAAAAAAAAAAAAAAAAACAGTTCTAGTTCTTAGACTCGAACTGGTGACATAGTAAACTGACCCAGAGGCAACCTGAGGAGATACAAGAAATACTGGACAGCTTATGGCAAAGTTTCATGGTTTTCGAGCTTTTGGCTTATGAACACGAATAATTTGGAGATGCGGGAAATTGCTAACTAATTGTTAACTAATTGAAGATCTGTCCTGACAGGAAAGCACACATAAAATATTTTGAATTATATTTTCTAAAGCAATATAACTAAATTAATTCGGAGCTTAAAATAAGATAAATATTTTTTTATACTAGGAACCATAACATCTTTAATGTTTTCATTGTCTCTGATGTGGATTAATTAAATAGGTGTTTGGAAAACTACTTTTTTTCCCTCTAGGACTTTAGTGGAAATTCCATTTTCACTTACCAAACATATTAAAAATCCCAGTACAAAAAGGTACCCTCATTTTCTAATTGCCCAAACAATGAAATTGTGCCATTTTAAGACTCTCCTGAGGCAGAGGAATTATTGATGGTAAACTGCATTTTGCAGGGTGCAGGATCTCAATTATCTCTCTGTAATAAAGCAATCGTTCATCTCCACTATAGAAGCACCTAGGGGCTGACAAATTGGCCTGGCTCTAAAACCCAGTTGGCTAAGATCTAACATAAGCACTACATTTATGGTTGTTGTCAAATCTTTAAAAAAATGAAACTGTAAAAAAAATCATTATGTTTCATACTGTACGAGTGGGGGCTAAGACCAAGCAGATGCAAAGGTAGATTAGTACTTACACTCAAATGCTAACTAACCACGGGTCGGATGATTGGTGAACAACCACTCATAAGATGTACATTTTTGCAATCCAAATTTCTTACATTTTAAAAACAAATTATTTTCCCTAATCCAAAAAAAATGTATCAAAAGTTACAATGATGTGTTGAAATTCATCATTGTCATTATCAAATTTTATACCTGTAAATATTAAAACTGATAAAAGTTTTTAAACAACAACAAAAAACCAAAAAAATATTAAAGTGAGTGTGCAGTATTTACCATTAGTCTCTGTAAATATCCATCAGAATATTATTGTTGGTGAATCAAATGATGCCAAATTATTGAGAAGTATTAGTGGCTTTACAACATATAACCATAAAAGGTGTGTCTAAAATACATGGGCAAAGGTCCAAGTTCTGGGGGTGGAAATATTGGACGGCATGTTTCCTTTTACGTGAGCCTATGTGGACAAAACGCAGGAAGAGGTGGAGGCCCACGGCGACAATCGACACTGCCTGAAAACTAGAGTAAACATGGCGTTGCATTCTCTTGATGGAAGCATCTGAATAATATCACTAGCCTACAAAATGTTGAAAACTTTTGGCATTCACAAAAATAATTGTTTCACACATTTGCCTCTTCACTCGCTGCACGTGTCTGTTGTGCTTTTCATTTAGCTGCATATGATTTCGCTAAATACTGCTTAACAGCACAAACTGGTACCAAACTTCTCAGGGTGAGTGGAAAAAAAAATTGCACAAAAAAGGTCTACCTTTAACGCCCCCCCCCCCCTCTCCCCGGAATATCCCTTTGAGATAGAACGCCACTGAAATCATAATTTGATAGTAAATAGATCTTTCCCAATGTGTCTGTGTGGGTTTCTTTGCTCTTGATAGGGCTGCTTTCCTGTCTTTTGGAATAAATGGTGCAATGTTTTTGTTTTTTTAAATAAAAGTCTGCAGGAGACAGCTCTAATAGCAGTCACTACACCATACTAGTTCCTAAATTAGGGTGAGTCAACATGGAAACATGCTTCAGTTTTATAATGAATAATTAAAGCTATATCTTATCGGCTGCTGGGATATGTGATGGGCACAGTGTGAAAAGGCTCAGGGCCATACTGACTTTAATTGTGAGTGGCATTTAAAAGCTTTCCTCCCAGTGTGGTAGAGAAAATGTCCGCTTTGCTTAGCTGAGGCTCAGGCTCACAGTGAGGGCTTTTTATAGGAAAATGAGCTGTAATTAGTTGATAAAGAGTCAACTCTGATGCAGAAAATGCCACACCAGTGATCTGGGAGCAGTGAGGATACTGTTGCAGTAAACATTAGCATAGCGCAGGATGGAATAGGAACAATACGTAGAGACCAAGGGTCAGGGTTTCTTCACGGTGAACATAAATGATTCAAATACAGCTAACGCAAGTGAAATAAAAAAAATAGCTTAAATATATCACAGTTTGCTTAGATATGTGGGCGCAGTCTAAAAAATAACTGATACATTGTTAAATTCTCATATTAATAATGACAAGGTAATTTAGTAATAATTGCAAATATATTTAGTCTTGGCTTAATTCTTGAGATATTTTTGCCAAGCTGCCCGACTTTGTTGAAATAAATTATCTTTAGAAGTATTTCTTGAGGAATTCTGAAGGCAATTACATGTTTTTCTGTGGATTTTGTTTTATTTGTTGTTATTTTTTTACATACCTGAGTGACTGTCTTTAAAGGAACGTCTTTTGTTTGAGCAATGATCCCTAGTCTAAGAATTAATGAGGATTCTAAACTCCAAATGAACTGTGGATGTCTACATATATTTTAACAAAGAACCAGGCTATTTAAAAGGACCTTCCAGGCTTTTGTTCTCCACTTTTAAGTCTTCCTCAGTATTTGAGCACACACTGCACAGTATGGTGTCATGGTCAGGTAAAAAGGAATTCTAAGATTTTACTCAAGATCTATTTGAAAGAACACTAAATTAATAAAATAAATGAATACATAATAACTAAGAAATAGTGTGGAGGGCGAAATATGATGTTTAGTTTTATCCTGAAGCTGATTGGAAAAATCCAATATTTTGCAATCAGAGAACACACTATGCCTAAACATCATTCAACCCTCTTTAGTGTGGAACATGTCACTGAGAGAAGAAGACTCAAGGTTAGCTGTCTTAGGTGTCAGTGAAGTCCTAAAAAAATTAAATCAACAGAAATTAAAGTGATATCAGTTGAAGCACTTGGGCTGTAAGAAGCTCATACTAATGAGGTAATTTACAGTTTCTGTCATTTTCTTTCTTATAGACAGTTTAGAGAGTAAACTCTGTAATTTTTTTTTCTTTGCTTTAAAATATCAGCTTCTAAAATATATAACTGTTAACACTAATGCAAGAAGGACAATTTGTAAATATTAAGGCTCATATACTGTACTGTATACCCCTAAAGAATGATACAAAATGACAGTATACTGTTCTTGCAGACCGTTTGGGAGTTTGTTTGTTGTTTGCAGCTTGTATTTGACACACGTTCTATCTCTTGAGGAGTGTTCAACAAATTATTTGAGATGGATCAGAAATTTGATGTGGGTTTGGTTACTATGCTAACAAAAGCTGTATTAAAAAAGGACTTATCATGAGTTCTGCACTTTATTTCCTGTAAAGTAGGAAATGTCCTGACCTACAATAACTCCTTTCTTTTTTTCCTCGTTCCTGAAAAACAAAATTGTCAAGCAAAAATGTACTGAATTAAAGCTCTTAAAGAAAGATCTAAAAAAATCCTGAATTTTAAGGTAAAAGCTTAAGAAGAAAAAAAACACAGATTGTCCACAAATTTCTGATTGCTGCATGTCTAAATAAACAATTTTCAAATCCATATCTGGAGCAAGTATAATGATGCATTTAACTACATAATTATATTTGACAGTTCAGTTACCTGTAAGCAACTATACCTCTGCAATGACAATGTAAGTTTGGGTAGCAGCAGCTAATTCCAGTAAGACAATGCAACTTGCCAGAAGTCCTGCTTAGATAAGACCCAAAATACACCACAGAGAGCCAAGGGTTTTAACCTGTACTTCAAAAATAACTAGACTTTATTCTGACTGGGCATCTGATGCATAAAAATAAAGTTTCTATTTAAGGAATTTATATCTCATGTTCAAAGTAATGCCATTCCACTCAGAATTTGTTTGATCTTTTAAGCTCAGATGGAGACACAACTTTCATAAGTAATTTACCTAAACCAAAGCTAGAATATCCAGTGGTGGAGTACAGATTCACGAAACATATATATATTTTTTCCTTTTACACAACAGTGTGATAAAAGGTAAAACCTATACCTGGTCTGAGTTATTGTCCTTTCCTATGGGCATGTGTTTTTGGCTCTTGTTTCAGTGAGTGCTGACCCACACTTTCATCTCTTGGCTTTCAGAGTTAATGAGAGTAGACCCAGAACATTTGAAATTCATAAAGCTCTTCTCCTGCTTGAGAACAAGCTGTCAGAGACTCGGGATCCATGTCTCCACTTAAACAAATCAGGTGATTGTTTATGCAAAGAAAATAGCACTTGTTGAGTCATACAAGCCACAGTACATGACTGCAGTTTGCTTGGCCATTAATGGGATTTCTTCTTATGAAGCAAGGTGGAGGCATGGAAAATGAGCAGAGTTTATGTACTTATTATGAAGCACTTAAATGTAGGTTGATTTACTTGCAATCCGACGTTAGCCACTACAGCATAATGTACAAATAAATTTTGTGAGTCTTTGGGGATTGTGCAGGAGTAAATATTAAAAGGAAAATTCTCGATTTTGACATGTCTACAGAGTGTTGAATATGACAGTGTTGATCCAACTGTGGCACTAGTGTAGAGATAAGGATGCTTAATCCATGCCCACTGAGAGATTGCCCAGAAAGATGAAGCCTCAATTAGTGAGATAAACCCCCACATAATGACATGTAAATGCAGCCTAGGAAACAAGGTTCAAGCAGAAACAAAAGAGAGGAAAACCAACAAAAACTCTCATTTATAAGATGAGTATGATTGCTTTGGAAGACTCTTGAAGTTAAGTACTTTGAGTGGACAGAGAAAGGAAGCAGTTCACTCCTACTGCTCCAGCAGGGAAGCATTGTCTTGCTTATCTGAGCAATCCACCTGCTCCAAATTCTTTCGTAAGAGGCTTAGAGAAAAATGCTGACCTTCATATAATCAAAGATTATACACAGGAAAACAACAACAGTTTTGGAGTGCTTAAGCGTCACCACTCAAGGGAGTTCCAGGCAATTAAAGGCAAAATCACTTGTCTAAGCTGTCCTTGCATCATCCCGTTCCCAGTCTTTGAATGCCTGTTTTAGGAGAGGGGGTCATGAATATAGTTAGAAGATATATTTGACTGTGTGGCTCAGATATCTAGAGAATTACTAAAGGAAAGATTAAGTATTTTGCAGGGTAGGTTAGAATCAACGACAAGGTGAAACTGTATAGGAATTGCCAGGGGATATTGAGAAATATTTTCAGGTTTTATGTAGTTGTTACATGTAATTGTAGTTTTGTTTTGAGCAAAATCTAAATCTGAAAGTTACTTTTTTGGCAGATAAATCTAATGATTCCTCAGAAAAAGTTGAAAAGCAATTTTTTTACACGAAGCAACGTAAACCTAACATGGCAGAATTAACATAATTCTTTAAGTAGGGACGAAAGATACCACTTTTTTCAAACCGATACCATACCGATACTTGGATTCTGAGTAGGACTGGACGATATAGAAAAAGAGCATATCGATAAAGGAATAGTCATATTGATCGATATCGATAATTATCGATAAATATCACAAAATGTAAAATATATATTTTAAGTGCCTCCCCAGTCATTTTGTTATTCTTCAATGAACTAATTTTAAATAAGAATTAAATTAATTCATTTTTCAAACAATTCTTTTTATCATATCTAAATTTGTAAGACACAGAAACAAATCAAGAGATTTGAGTAACAGTAAGTACAAAGAAAAGTAATATCATTAACAATTATATTATACATATTTTTTAATTAAGTTCGTAACTTAAATCAAAGGCTTATCTTGATGCTTTTTAATCTTTTAAACATTTTATGACACTGTATAATATTAATGGCTGAAAACTTTGGTTTAGTTTGTCAATAAAGCTTATAGCAGTGTTGAAAGTGTGCTATACAAATAAAATTGCCTTGCCCTGCCTTAACAAGATGGAGTAACAAATGACGATGCTGAGAACAACAAGTCTGTTTGTGGAGCTTCCAACAATGTATTTTCTTTTTTTTTTTCTAAAGTGACTGTATGGGGATATTGCAGATTAACCCTAAACACCTTTAAACTTTTTTTATCTGCGCAATTAAATACAAATCTAGGAGTGGGATGACAAATAATTAATTGAATTGGCTTACATGGCTTGTCTGAACAACAATCAAACCACACTATGAAATGTAATGCAATGTTCACTTACAATGTATTGGCTATTTATCTAAAAATATAAAATTTCAACAGCCTATCCACATATTTCATTTTAATCTATTTATTAGCATAACAATGAATCAGTTACCATTATTTGTTCTTTAAGTTGTCATTTATATTGATTGACTAATTGACTATGTCTAAGCCTTTAAAAAACAAGAAAACCCTCCACAATTAATCCAACAAAAATAAAATTGCACATGGACAAGACATATTTGAAAATGCACAATATATGTAATCTATTCTGAATATTTTAGCCTACATGCCGCATAAACCTCACAGACGTGTGTTTTCTGCATTCTTGTGTGCCTGCCATGCTGTGCAGCGAGTGCTCTGTGTGAGACTGAGAACACTCGCTACATTGTTTACGATTTCCCTTGTGTTTATCTTTACTGACCATGTCCAGCCAAGGATTGGCTCCTTCCCACTTTTCTAGCCTTTAATTCTTTAAGCATTTTTGGGACATTTTTAAAGGTGCTGCATGGGAAGCGCCAGTGTGTTGTTTGTGTCTACCTGATCAATCCTGAGTGCGCAGCACGCGAGCCGCAAACACAAACAATTTGCGGTCCCGTTTCATCCCGTCGTCAGGACAGTTTTGCTGAATGTAGTTGGGTGATTATTATTTTCTTTTTATATAAGCCACGCAG
This sequence comes from Apricaphanius iberus, assembly GCA_028564705.1. NCBI lineage: Eukaryota > Metazoa > Chordata > Actinopteri > Cyprinodontiformes > Aphaniidae > Apricaphanius > Apricaphanius iberus. Next base: position 333,066 of record JAPXFQ010000708.1, on the reverse strand, counting down.
TTAGATTAAGGCAGTATGAAGCTTATGACCAACACACATAATAGACATTTATGAAAATACGGAACAAATAGCGTCCCTTATTAGTTCAAAACGGGACGCCACATTTAATAGTCAAATACGGGACAATTTTTAAGAGACGGTTGGCAACCCTAGCCAGAGGTGTTGTTAGCAGCGTGAGCTACAGGTGTTGTTAGCAGCATGACCTGGTAAATTTCTTGTGTCTCCATGTAACAGATTTGCACAGCAGTGAGTCAGTGGAGGGGAGTCCTGGTTAAGATAGCTGATCGTTGTATTATATTTTGTTTATTATTGCTATGTTTAGTGTTTAGTGCATCGAGGATCGGTTCAAAATGGGACGCAACCTTTACCCTAAAGGTGCATTCACACCGCAGGCTTTATCAGTGTCAGGCTAAACTCACAAATCATCTAGTTTGACGCTTCTATGTTGAAGCTTGCAAAGTCTGCAAAGTCTGCCACTTCTGAGTAAAAAAGAGCGCATGGGCGGGGCTTCTTCTGTTGCTGTAAGTTCTGAACTATGGCAGATAGTATTGAGAGAGTGGCTTGGCTTTATTTGCTATATAAAGCTAGACAACGTCGACTTCGGCAACATAAGCGCCGTTTGTGGATACACCCTATTCTACGGATGCGTTCTGAGTTTGGGGAGTTTAACCATTTGCTCCAGGAGCTACGTATGGATGAGGTTCGCTTTCAGCAGTACTTCCGTCTGTCCCGCGGCTGATTTTACGACCTACTGGGCCGCATCGGAGCTTTAATCTCTTACCAGGACATCAAATACAGGTTCTCTATTCCTCCCGAAGAGCACCTGTCCATCTGTCTTTGCTAAGTGTTATTTATGATTTTTAAAATCTGTGTTATCTAGACTTAAAATGTAGGTTTTTCCTGCTCCCGCTACATTCAAAGTACGTGTAGTAACTTCGCTACAATTATAAGCTCTGATTGGTTAACGCGCCGTTTCAGGGCCGTCAGCGCCGTCAAAAGTTCAACTAGCTGAACTTCTGCGCTGCTGGCTTTATGAGCTTTGAAGCATGAAAAGCATGAAAAGCTTGAAAAGTTGACGGAGCCAAAGCTCACAAAGTGCCGCAGAGACCGTGACGCTCCTCCAACGGCCTCCGCCATAGACTTAACATGTAATCTTGATGTCGCTGATGCTGACAAAGCCTGCGGTGTGAATGAACCATATGCCACTGAAACATTTATCTGGAACAACTTCCTCTGCTGCTCCCTTTCCGTCACATCTGACTGGAGCGAAGTTACGGCGATTGTTCGCTTAGGGACTATCAAAAAAAATCTATTTCAGCTCAAATCATTTGATCATTTTTGTGGTTTGACAGGAGAGAGGGTGGCTGACAGAGCTGCCTGAGTCAGTGTTAATGATTCGTTTGGAGTAAGTAATGGTTGTTGTAAGCAATCTGATAGACTATAATACAAAAATGAGGGGAAACTTTATCTGTCGAACTTTTTTATCGACCCTTTTTTTCTATCACACCACATGTCTATCGATCGATATATACTGCTATCGAATTATCGTCCAGCCCTAATTCTGAGTACCGTATTGTCCCGAATATAGGATGACCCCGATTTTAAGATGACCCCCCCCCCGCTATTCTAAAGACTAATCTTTAGAAAAAGACTAAATAAATTTTTAAAGAAACCATTTTTCATTTAAATTTTGAGAAAGTACCTGGTAATAATTACAGACCGCTTTGATAGCTCTGCAATGTATATTCTAGTAAAGCTAGACACTGGCGATACTTAGTAGAAACTGAGCAAAAAAAAACAAAAAAAAAAATTGTAAGAAGAGGATGACCCAACATTGCTCATTGCATGTAAGATCTAAAGTCAAATGACAAATCAAAAGTCTGCAACAGGCTTTTACTCAGAGACGTCCTGTGCCTCGCTGTGCTCACTCTCATGCCACGCCTGCGATTCTGTCTCCTCCCACAAAACTTCATCCTCACTGCCATCCAATGCATTAGACATGGCTAACTTATATTAGGACAATATTGCACTTGCTGATATCGAATACAACGCTAATACTTTTTTGACACAAAAAATTAAATTAAATGGAAGACAGGTTTTATTTTCTATGCTGCTCGTTGCAAGAGATAATGGTCAGTCAGATTAAAAAATATAAAAATTAAAATATAAAATAATAAATATTAAAATATTATTTAAAGAATTACCAGAAAACTAAATTTTAAAAATGAAAAAATAAACATTTTCTGTGAAATTATCACAGGGTTTGCACATTTTAGGTATTGATTCATGGTACCGGTTAACTAACTTATCTTCAGTTCAGTATTTAAAAAAAAAAAAAATAAAATAAAAATTGTGATGAACCTATAACACTTTTATTCTTTTAAATTGAATTTAACTAAAGAAAAACTGTCACAACATTCTAAACACTCCAACCTACTAGATGTAGTTGATCCACTGGAACGAAGAAGGTGATTTTACTGCCAAAATTACTCCCATTAAGGGTTCCATTCAAATTCCAAAATCAAAAATCGATGCATTGCTTTTGAATATTGATACAGTATTGTGATATAAAATATTGCGATATCAATATTTTTTTACATCTTTACTGATTAATGAAAAAATCAAATCTCTACAAACTTAGATCTATTTTTTTCTACATTGTTCCAACTCCATGCTCATGAAAATCAGGAAAAGGGATGAAGATACATACAATCAAAATGCTGTGGTTATTATCCATCCACCAAGTCTGTTCTGAGAGTTATGGGCCATTGATAGAAAAAGTTATAAAAACGGGGTATTTTTGTTTTAACATTCTTAGTAATTATTTCCAAAATAACAGAAATAAGCACAAGCGAATGCAAAAGAGCCAAAATATTAGGATCTGGTTATAGAGGGATTGGATTATGAGGCGATATTACTCCCATATTTTTATTATTAAAGGAATGTATTTATTTTCTTTCCGTCTGACTTTGACTCATTTTGTTGCCTGTAGAACTTTTACAGGACTTCACACTTTCAGTCCCTAGCTGAATCAGTTGTGAAGGGTTAAATTGCCTGACCCAACGCTTCACCCCCTCACCGGCCTTCCACAGACCCGATCTCTTTCCTTTCCCAATTCCCAAATGTTCATAAACTACTTTGCACTTCAGTAGTGTAGCGACACACGCAACCACTCTACAAGGTCAAATGCCATTTCATTTTCCTCATCTTTGATGGCTGCCCAGCTCTTTTATCACGCTCACCCTCCAAGTTACCCGCATGCCACCTTCTCCACTTTCCAGTTAAACTGCCCTCACTGTTTCCCCTCTAAGATTTAGAGGACATGTCAGAGTATCATTGAGGGTGATTATCTTTTTAGAGCTGATACAAAATATCAGCTTCTACCATTGACACTATACTGCCCAAAACTGTGTTTTGCTTTTCCTGCATTAAAAAACTGTAAGAATAGGACCATGGAACCAGTAATCCATTTTTTCTTTGAATGCAGTTTTGTCCCCACATGACACTGGGCTTGATCATGTTGCCTTTCTGCTTAGTCAAGCAAGTTAACGTGTGAGATTTGTTACAATATGGTAACCTGGGGTTGAAAAAATACCACAATTGCATTGTATTTATGGATTCAGCAATGTAGAATGCCATTCAGTAATACGACTAAACATGCAAAATCAATTGGCAAGACATCAGCATTGCCCAGTATCTCTTTATCAGATCTCATCAGCGATATGCAGGAAAATTCTAAGGTTGTTTTTTTGTTTTTCATTAAATGCATTGTGACAAGGGACTCTCTCCAGTTTTGGTCTGACAGTTCATTAACCAACAACACACTTGAATTACTTGTTTTGGTTAATTTAAAAAAAACAGAGTGGTTAGCGAAACACTGTGACGTATCATTCGATGCACAAATAGGAATCTCCTAATTAATCTATTTTCTATTACATTCAAAATGACCGTCTCTATCAAAGGACATTCTCCAGTCAATTTTTATATGTGATAGCCCTTAGAAAAACAGAATCTGTTGAACCTGGACATGGGACACTTCTTTTTCTATCCAATAATAAACATAAACACTTTGTATCTGCTTAAAAATTTAATCGATTATAAAATAATTACTAATGTTGAATTAAAAAATCTTTGATTCAGCAAGTTTCCATATGGGCCTAATTCATGCATCAATGTTGATTAAAATATTGTAGCTTTTTTAGGTCTATGAAACGAACATGTCGTTATGCTACTCAGTGTGGTCGATAACCTGCAATCTGACCTCTTCTATCCTCCCAGCACATTCGTTCTCCTCCATCAACAGAATTAGCTGTTCTTTGTTGCAGTGATCTGTTTTTCAATTCTCTCCCTCCCTCTCTCTCTTTTGCTGTGTGTTAACAGTGAGTGGGTGAAAGGCTGTGTGAGGAGAGAAGAAGGAAAAAGACAGACTAGACAGCCGCACAGAAGGAGCGAGCTTTTAGGAAAGTTAAACTAAGAGGGAGGGAAAGAGGAAGAGAGCGATGGCTAGAGAGCACCAAAGAGATGGGGAAAGATAGCTTTTAGGGACTAAAAGCCTCTCCCTCTTTTACCTCAATGTGAGGCCCCTGTTGTCTTGAATCACATGATGAATAAGAGCTGACTTTGAATGGATGAAAAGTAACCTCTCTGATCAAACAAAACTGGAAAGGATAATGGGCTTGAAGCATGTTAAAATGGTTGATTTATGTGAGAACACTTCAATAGAAAGTATCATGGTGGATTGCCTTTCTATTGTTTTGGCAGCATTTAAAAAGGCGTCTCCATGCTCTTACTGAATTCTAATTGCATTAGTGGCTTTTAATTTAAGTTCTTAAGGACCATTAAATAAAATCAGCACATACATGTGTTCACAAACTTGCTCAGACCTCTACTGGAAACTAATCAGCACAACCTATGTAAGAGATTAATTACTAATTATATCAACCAATAATTTCATGACAGAGACATTATGCCACATGCCTTGATAGGGCAAAAGAGGGCCAATGTCTGCAAAGTTATAAAGTGCGTCTTTAAAGCAGTGGCAACTTTACAGTTTTTTTAAAGAATGGTTTTATTATATACATTTTTTATTCTTAATGCTTAAAATTAACCAAGAACTGGATAATTCTGATTCCTTTTTTGTTAATTTGAGATGCAATAAAACTTTTATCCCATTTCTGAAAATAATAATAATGCATCAAACTTATGCATTATGCAAACGCTTTTTTGGACAATCAAATACGCTTCACAAATTCCATTATTCATTCACTCTCATATTCACACACTGGTGGAAGCAAGCTACGATTGTAGCCACAGCAGCCCTGGGGGAGACTGACGGAAGCGAGAATGCCATATCCCACCATCGGCCCCTCTGGACAACATCAGTAAGCAGTAGGTGAAGTGTCTTTCCCAAGCACACAACGACTGAGACAGATCTGGGGCTCGAACCGGCAACCCTCTGGTTGCCTGGCAACCTCCAAACCCCTGAGCCACAAGAAGGTTGTATCTATACTGTTTTTTTTTGTTTTTTTTTTATAAAACTTTCCATCTCGTCTGATTTTTCATCATGGCAACTAAAAATGTCTTGAATGAACATTTTTCAATGATTGAGGACAGTATACTTCTGGTCTTTTTCAAAAATGTTGAAGTCATGTGTTCCTTTCTGAAAATGTCAATGTCAAATGTACAGTATGTGGAATAAGTTTGAGATCCATTGCTTTATCCTTTTGTGTGTAAGATAAAATGCCATTCTTAGTTTTCCCCTTAAACATTTCTAAAATATCATCTCTCATCATTCAGCATGTATCACTACAACCCTACTATTTATATAGGAGCCAAGAACATATTATTTATTAATGCTTTCAGTGACTGAAACTCCCCAGCAGCAGATTTGCCATAAAATGCAACTTCACCTCTATGTAGAGCCCCTAGTTAGCCTACTAGACAGAGGAAAGGGAGCTGAGAGCACTTGCACTTCACCTGAATGCTGAACTTTGTGAATTCTGATTCTCAGTGGGGTATTTTAACTGCCATTACAACAGCAGGGTGGTGCTTGAACTGAATTCTTGCTCCCACTTATGGAAAAGATCATATGCTCCATGCGAGTGGGGGTGCATAAGTGGAGCTGCTTCTGTCCCACAATTGTGTTTACAATCACTACTGAATGGAGCTGTTTGACATGATGAGTTCAGCAGAAAAGATGCAGTGTGTTGTGATTATTTTTTGATTTTTTGCCTTACAAACCCCTTTTACTGCAATGCAGTGTATGGAGTCTCTTCTTTAAACAATTAAAAATCAAATGAAGGAATAACTGTCTTAAAAAAAAGGTCACTTGAAATGACCAAAACATTTCTTTTGTTATGGCCACATATGGGCTACAAGCTGTAAAAGACTGAAAGTACAGAATGTGTTTTGGCCTGGCAAAGCAAACTTGGGTGACTTCCACTGAAGCGCTCCGGCTCTAGTCACCCTTTCAAAGCTGCCAGTCAAATGCCTTCAAATGCCTCAGTCGATATGATTTGCAGCACCCCCAAGCAGATTAGCAGTCATTTAAAAGACGGACGAGCAAGTCTTCCTGGCAACAGAAGTGCCAGAATAGACATGCAGTCTGCATTCAGTGAATACAAATGCTTTTGCCAGGAAGTAGCAAAATCCCTCTGTCAGCACAATAACATTTGGCCAACCTCTGGCCCACTGAGAGCAACCAAAGTATGGTTTGTCCTGCATCTTTTTTAAATTATCTTGAAATATGTACAAATGGCTGAAGTAAAAAGCTCAATTTAAATTCATCCAGTCGAAAACAAGATGATTAAATACTTACAAACACAACAGACCGATTAGGAGCTGATGTAAAATACATATAAAGAAATCTGTATGGTTAGAACGTGCCCTTGTCCTTTTTAGGAATACTACTATAAAATCAGTGAAGAAACACTGGGGAAGTAATGACGGGTTCAGTATCTTGAATACAGAAGATGCCTTTGACATGTGAACTGGGTAACTTGTGGATCAAAGAAAATAAAAAAAACATCCAGCTGAAAGACGCCCACTCCATGTTCTGAGCTACAGCCATTCCACACAGCATATCTAGAGTGATAAACATTTCTCTGCAGTAGAATTACTTAATGTCCAAGTGTGCAGGCAGGCACTGCTGCAATGCTGACAGGAAGAGTCTGTTTCTGTCTTATTTCAATAATCAAAATTTTCCAGAGATGCTCTGGTGATTGCATTCACAAATTCTCCACATAATATTTAGTCTAATCCTCTTCTCTTTGTTATTTATTGCCGGCTCCAGTGCAGAAAACACAGTGTGCCTCAGTGAACTTAGTTGCCATGTGTCCCGGAATACATGCTTTTGCTGACTCAACCAAAGCAAAAGGGGTTAGAATGTACACTTCTGAGAACCAAATACTGTACTCATTGACATCGATTTAGATACATATTTTATTCTTCTCCTTTTTTGGAAAAAGTCTACTAGACCTAAGTGGTCTGTGGAATTTAAATCTGTCTGTGGGATTTCATTAATGACATTTAACGTCAAATTAAAAAGATTCTAAGCATGGCTGATTCACCCAAAAAAACTGCAGCTGTTTTTTTTTTTTTTACTTTAACTGGTAGAATACTATATACAGACAACACTAATCCCTCTGATACCACTCCCTGCACAACCAGTGTTGCGATTTGTCACAGTTTTCCGCTGTGGACGTCGGTGTCACTCTAACAATAAGTCTCCTTGAACCTGCCAGTTGTTAGTCCACTGTAAGTTAACCAAAATGTAAACCTGAGTAAACCTCTTGCTTATGTGTCTGGTTATCATCTCGCTGAACATGATACACTCTTGTCCTTTTTTAGGCCTTTTAGCTGATTATAAATGATCAATAAATAGCTAATGAGATGGATTCATAAGTAAGCTCAATGTTTTATCATGCAGTATCTTGAACATTGTTCAGCTAAGGTATGTTTTAGCGCTAGCTAAAATCCCATCTCCTGAATATATTAAGTGCTCTTTTTGTGGCTTAGTATAAATGTTGTAGTCACAGTCGGAATTGGCTTAAATCACTTGTGCTGATGTGGTTGACATTAAAAGATTAAGGTCAATGAAATTTAAATTACACTATTGATTTCTGATTATTTATTGACAACCACCAAGATAGTACCAAAGGCCAAGTGAAGGGAAAGCTGGCAGCAGGGTTGTCTCCCACCACAGCATTGCAGTTTTGCTTAGGATCTCTTGACATTTTCTGTTTCTCCAGTCTTGACATTGACTGTTTCAGGCTAAACTCCTGTTTAGCCTGAAACAGCTTTTTAAGGTTTTATCGTTAGCTTGGTATTATCATTAACATTAACGGTATAACAGTACCATCAAATCTTGCATTTCAGTATATAATTGGGTTTTCCAGAAAATATTTCAATGAAATCCAAATCATAACTGTATTGTACCCTGTAAAAGGTAAATATAACACAACAAATCAGGGTAACGTACAATAGTATGCAGAGTCACTTGGCTTATGTCAAGAGACCATAATAGGGTGCTTAGATTGCTTGTGTATATATATATATATATATATATATATATATATATATATATATATATATATATATATATATGTGTTCCCCAATACTTCCTCAAACCCTTTTAAAGGAAGCACAATGGTGAAGCCACAAAAAGAACTTAAAGTATAATATATTTTTTTTACCACAATCACCCTTCTTTAGTTCATTTGATATTGAACAAGGACAATGACAAAGAAGATCTCTCCTCTCTCTCGCATCAAAAAGCCACTGTGATCCCAGTTAAGTGCATTTCATGCAGATGCCACCCAGCTTCGGGCATTGCAGAAACCAAGACACTGGCATCAAGTGGAATGGCATCTAATTCTTGTTAAAAACAATATAATTGGTGTCCCTTGTGAGAACCCACAGCTCTGTGTCACCGTAACATCATGTAAGTAGAGTGGCCTCACAACTGGGAGCTAATAAACACCTTGTTGCTGCAGTAGGTGTCAACTTTGCACCCCAGATGAGAGTGTCTCCAGGAGACATGAGAACACGTCATAAGCCGGCATTAGCCCACTCGCTAATAACACTGCTGGTCATTTTGTGTGGCAGCGAGAAAAAGAGAGCCTGTGATCAGTCACCATGCTCTAACGTTGCCGTCCACATCGCCGCCACCCACTCTGTCTCGCCTGCTCTGGTCTGCTGTCAAATCTACGCTCAAGCTGATTTCTTCTATGAATTATTAATGCAGAGCGCACTCCGAGCCTGCTCTCATTGTTTTCCTTCTTCGTTCTGTCTTAAATGATTGGATTACTAATACACTAATATCTAAGCATACCTCTCTGAAACGGGTTATGAGGAGCAAGATTTTCCTGTGATATCTGATGCTCTGCATTAAACCGGCCACTATGTAGAGGTTCGGGTTATTGCGAGCATTGATCAACGGGCCGTAATTCAATATGGGATGTCGACAGCGGGGTAATGCTGTAGGATAAGGCAGGCCTTTGCAATATGCCACCACCTACTGCGGGGCAAAAAGGTGAATCCTATTGATGGCACTAGATAGCCAAGGTCAGCTACAGCACATTAATTTAATGAAGGCACCCAGAGGGCGATCACATCACACACTCAGCCTCTAAGCTATAGCAATCCAGCCATAATTAACTAAGACAGAGTCCCCTGTTGTTGAAGAAATCCAAGAGATAACCTAAAACCAGATGATACGAACCAGCAGCAGATTAAAGGAAACAATCAGTCTGATGGGGTCATTTGAAAGTCGCTGCAGGTCCAGGAAACACAAACACAGTGCAAAACAGTATCTTTTATGGGCATCACTGCGGGAGGAGAGGGGGTGAGGAGTGTGCCACACCCCGGCCCCTGTCTCCATGTGATACCTCAAAGTGTATCATCTATCTATTATATTGGATTGTGGGTTCTGATAAAGCGAGAGGCTGCTGCTACTGCTCCTCTATCTGCCGGTCCACTCCCTCCAGTTATTTATACCATATAAAGCTACAGAACTTTATGAATAACCGCAGGCACAGCCTCCACAGCCTTTAATACTCAGCTGCACAGGGTTTTGTGTGCATTGTAGACTTTTTTTTATTTATACATAATATACACTCAGAAGAGGCAGACTGAAAATGAGAATTATCAGGATCCACTGTAATATTTTTACTCCTGCCAAGGCTGCCTTGAATAACAAACAACGGACAGATGGAGTGTGTGCACCATAAACGCACAAGTTTCTTCCTGTGTCCCATATTGTCGCAACCGAAGCTATATATAGACCCCTGCTGACTGTCATACCGTTCAAAACAAAGAGTCCCAAGTTAATTCTGGAGATAGAAAGGGGGAAGAAAGCTAAACCGTGCATATCTGCAGAATCCTGCTGGCTTTTCTCTTTTTTGTCTCAGCTGCCCATTTAACAGATAGCCATCTTTTGCAGATGCATAAAAAGATGGCATTCATGGAAGGTTTCACGACTTGCGCGAAAAGACAAAACGTTACCTCAGCAGAGCCAAATAAGGGCTAGATTAAGGTAACATTTTGTAATTGCAACTCTACCTATTTCACCCACCCACATATTCACACACACAAACACACACAGAAAGGAAGGGTCTACTTTCTGTTTCCTTCTCTCACTCTCAGCCAGTCTCAATCGCGGGACAAATAAATTTGATGAATGCTTTAAACCTTCAGACATTGACGGCGGTTGTCGAGACAAAACAAAATCACAATGAACCGTAAAATATGAATTGATTGTCAATCCATAAATTAATAGAAATCAGTATGGATTAATATTTATACCTGCAGAGGACGTCCCTCAGCACGCTTAAGCTTATGTTCTGCTGGTCTGTGTTTTTTCTGTCCTGTCCACAGTATACAGATTATGCTCTGACCATCAGATATTATCTTATCTTTTTTATGTTTATTTTTTAGGCATAGCTGACATTTGCATTGAGTTCTGAGTACGTTGTTTTACAAAGACTATTTCTCTTGTATTCACAGATATTTTCTTCCAAATAGATTTGGCTGGATTATGTGGGCTATATCCATATTTGCCATACCTGTTTGGCCGCTGGCCACATTGAACCGCATTGACCGAAACGCTGACTAGAACGGACACATTTCTATAATTACAACTAGGGGGGGGCTTTAATCTATATATGAAAATACATATTTATAGATGCTCACCTGTGATAGCTCTCACAGCTTCCAAGCATGCTTTCGCATCTCTCCGCGACGGCAACTCCCAGCCACCAGCACTCAAATTGAGACGCACTATCCCAAGTCCAATCCCCGCCTTCTAAAAGACTGCTCTCATAAAACAAACTGCAAGGAAGCGAAGACCGCCTGATTTCCAGTGAAATTCTCCACAGTAACCGCAGCTCTAATGTATGTTTCAGCTGGAAGAAAGAAAAAAAAATCTTCCCTCCACACCACCACCAAAACACAAGCCGATCCTCTATCTCGGTGGAGGTTGTGGCGGTGATGGTGATGGGACTCCCCCCCTTTGAGCGCACCAAACTCCTCCGACAGGATGCTGGGAATAAATTAAAAAAGACAGGAATGCAGATGGCAGGTAGAGACGGTTATCGACTCCCACGCGCGGCTCATCTGTAAGCAGGCGGGTACACGGCTCCTTGATGCGGTTTCTCCTCAGCCACTCCGCTCTTAGCAGCCTAGTGTATATGCGTGTGTGTGCGTGTGTATGCGTGAGTGTGACTGGCTGTCGTCAGAGGCAGAAGCAATCCGCCTGCTTGGGAAGGAAAGGTTGGAGATGATCAGCGGAACGCATTCCATGCCCGGTATCCGACTCAAAGTGTGTGTAGGTGTGCGCGCACGCAAGTGTGTGTGTGTGTGTATGTGTGTGTGTGTGTGTGTGTGTGTGGTTTGAATTGATGGATCGTGTTGGTGTGTTGGAGTCTGTGAGAGAGCCGTTCATTTTCTCCCTTTTTTTTCAGTGCATTGATTTGTCGAGCTTTGTTCAAACATATTCCTGTATTGTTAACCCCCTCCACCCACATTAAAAAGAGGAAAGTACAAAATAACACGTTTTTTTGCAATTTTTTTTTTTTTTTTTTTTTTTTTTTTTAGAAAATACTAATAAGCAAGTTTAAACATGGAATTAAATAAAAATTCCTAACTGAGCCTGAGCAAGAGTGATATGAGTAATCGAAACAGTCGTAGTTCCTCATTTGAGGACCTGATGGCGCTGCGGGCTTCAGATACAGTGGTACCCCCCTTTTCCAAGAGGCGGACCCTGCAGAGTGTTGTCTAACACATATCTGATCCTCTATCTATCCCCCTGCGAGTTTAAAAATGGGGTCTCAGGCACCAGAGATTGGCGAGGAGTGTTTAAAGGCAAAGAGAGTAAATTTTTCACATGGTTAAACTGCTATGTCTTTCACCCTCCTGTAATGTGCTCTGAAGTGAGAGGCAAGCACATTATTGCTCTGTAAGTGTCATTATAGGGGACGTTCAATGTCACCGGATGGCTCTTAATGCACAAGATGAGAATTTAAATACGTTTTAACACTGTAATGCAGGAACTGAATGACAAAGTTTTCTTTGTAATCACTGCCAAGGGTGCTCATTGATTAGAAAAGGTTAGCACGGGGAAAAATAATGAATGGATTCTTTGTGCCGATCTGTTAACAGGAGCCACTGCTTCACAGTAACATGTTCAGATTCTGATTTACAGGGCTCCTGCTAATAAACACTAGAGTTTATAGTAGTTCTGCTTTCAAGCAGAAGGACATTAAAAATTGTTCTCTGAATGAAATTCTTGACAAAATGAATTAAACGTTTTACACGAAAAATTGTGTTTTTAGAGAAGCACTGATCACGGAATCGTGACCAATTTCACATGTTTGGTTTTTGTAAAGAGCTGTCTTGCAGAATACAATTTGGGTTTTCACAAGGCAGTTTGGTCTAATGTTTTTCAGATTTTTTCTTTTACAAATGACAATGTTTTTTTAAAGAATCTTTAATCAATATAGGCTATATTAATAAACCAGGTTTAATGCCTACATTTAGAGTGATGACATTTCTAAATGCCGAAACCAGGTATTTACATGTCCTGTTTGAAATGACCAAATACTTTGTTATTGTCTAATATTGCATCAAATATTTTTTTCCCTTTTAGGTAAGCTAGGAGTTCTCCCACATAACTATTTCTGTTTGAAAAATACTTGAATTAGAAAACAGATGCATTTAGAAGTTTAAATAGCCTACATTTCCCTTTAAATTTGCTGAAATTTCTTTTACACTATGAGTTAAACATTCTGGTTATGAATCCATGTCTTTCTCATGGCAGTTTGGTGTACTTTTGTCCTATTTCCCTAACAGAACCAGTGTAACTGAGGGGGCATTAACACCAGCCTCATCTACTTTCCTTAAAGCAAATTCAAATTTTTTTCCTCCCTTTGTCCTGGCATTTGTAACCGAGACCTAGCTGAAGAGGTGGTCTCAAAGATGTTCCAGACAAACCCTGGTGCGGAGCAAATCAGGTTTGAAAGCGACCAAACTTTATTCCACCCAGTAAACAAAAAAACTGACTTTTTATAGTTGGCAGGCACCCATCTTTGTGGCTCATTATGAGAAATGTAATTTTTTTATGCGTGTGCTGCCCTAACATGTGAATACACCCCCTGTGACATGTGTCAATTAACATTCTGTCTATATTTAAAATCTTATGTCAATTTACACAATCCATCCATCTATCTGCATCTAACTGTATACTTCATGTCGCATCACACAGTCTTGATGCCTAAACATTTCTGTAAAGGTGTGTAGCTCCATTTGTGCTTAACCTTTAACTTCCTGGCTGATATCTTGAGATGTTGCTTCAGTCCTTCCACATTTTGTATTGTTCTTTCCTCATAATGCCATCTATTCTGTGAAGTACACGGGCCAGAGAGTTTGCATTTATTTTTAGGATGCTTTTGGAGTAATGGATTCTTCGTCATTGAGTGACCTTTTAGTCCATTGTGGTACAGGACATCTCACATTTTCTGTACTCTTACCAGCATCAAACAACATGTTCAAAACTTGTTGGGTTTTTTTTCGCTTTATGGTTGATACACACATTCCGTACAAAAACACTGTTGTTGAAATGAATAGTAGTAATAGCAGCTGTGGACTTTTGACTTTGCAAAACATAATGATTATCTAAAAATCTCTCTGTGTCATTATTCTGGAACTTTCTGGTAATGCTAACAGATTTAAAACACCCCACATGGCCCCGTTAAGCAAACAAACAGATGGCAAACAATGCCTGGTTATAGTATTCAGACAGGTATTCATACTATATATTCTTTGGTATTGTGTCACATTTTACTTTTCTAATTAGTAACAAAAAAGCAATGTAACAACCATTTAAGAATGACACACCATTTTAGAATGGCCATTTAAGAATGATAAAACAACTATTGGCTGTGCATCCAACAAATCAGGTCTTTATGAAAGAGGGGCTAATAGAAACCCATTGGTAAAATACATCCATTGAAAGCCTCATTCACACAAACAAGGTGGCAAACCAAGATGTGGCTGAAAGTGCTCTGGTCAGATAAGACAAAAATTAGACTTGACTTGTTAAGAAACCTAACACAGCACTTCACTCTGAAAACACAGGAACCTATGGTAGTTTTCTTCAGCAGGGTCAGAGAAGCTGGTTAGCATTGATAGGAAGATGGATGGAGTTCAAAACAAGACACTACTGGAAGACGGAGGTCCGCTTCCAGCAGGAAAACACCAACACACAGCCAACATCTCCAAATAACGCTCCAGTCAAAGTCTAGACCTTAATTCAGTTGATAATTTATTGCAACCATCCAGTCTTGACTGAGATTGAGCTATTTAATAGAGAAGAATGTGTGAAAATTATTTTTTTTCTATATGTACACTATACTCTAAAGTACTTTACTTAGAATTTAAAAAATAATAATTTTGCTCCATATCACAATTAAACGTTAGCTAACAAAGTTTGACTGACACATACCATTATAATAAAACACAGCTAAGATTGTTCTTATAGCATACAAAAAGAAAAGGTTCAAGGGTTGTAAATATTTTTTATGAGCAGCTTATAAACAATGCATTGTCTAACTCAGATCTTATTTTAATATTTCAACAAAATGTTCTCTCAGTCAGAACTGACCAGAAATGTTGAAAGGCTACCAAAATATTAGACCACAAGTATTTCTGTCCTTCGTGTATCCTTAAACCTTTCTACAAAGACCCCCAGGACATCACGAGTCATTCAGGCATCACAGCTACATGTGAATGTCATCAGCATCAGTTCACGCATGGCCAAGGCAACCTTGCGCCCTTGCACCCCTGGCCGTGAAACCCCTCCTTGCGGGAGGGAAGGTCGCTAGGGCCGGGCTGGCTGCTTTTCTTTCCAGATCAGCACACTACAACTGACCAGATCAAAAACTTAGCAGCAACAAAATACCCCCAACCGCTTCCTCAGGTTTTGACCCAGCTGCCACGTTCCGCCTGTGAGTGCAACACTGAGAATGAATGGTTGAAAGAACTCTTAGTATTATGATGTTTGGCAACATGACTCATCTGAACATGCACCAAGCTACTCCATAATCTCTTTTTAATAACAGTATCTTTGCAGCTCTGGTAAAAAAAATTGGCTGAAATTGTTTGCAGATGAAACCACAACTCAGATGGGTAAGATTATAGAAGAAAAAAAAAATATTTGGCAGGATGCACTTAATGGGAGGCAGGAGAGAAGCTAGGTTCACAGACCTTGTTCCTGTCATCTTCATTGGGATTTACTCCGGGATTCTAGGACAGTCATGAATAGGGAGTAAAATCACAGATCTCTTGCTAGGAAGAAGTTTCATTTCTATCATAATAAAAATGTTAACTTTGCTGACAAAACTAGATGAATCAAAAATCAAGAGGGAAGAAGAACTTGTTATCAAAATAATTTGATGTGTGGATTCACAAGCAGCATCCATATTGTATGTACTAATTAATTTTATCAGAACAGTAAATTCTATGGATTTTCAGTGAGTTTCAATCATTTTACACGAGCATAAGATCTACAATTAGAAACTCGGTTTCCTGTTTAGCACAATTAAAAACAGTACAAAGCGCGTGATAATATACACGACAACCTGAAAAGAGCTCATTACATAGACCCCTACCCAGGTTCTGCTACTAACAGAAAGAAGGAGAAGTATTATACAATCATGCTTGCATTGGGGATCAAAAGTGTAAACCTTGTTATAAAATATGCCATCAAACATTTTCCTAATTGTCTCACAACATAATTCAGCTTTGAAAGCCATACATTTTATTATTATTATTTTTAAATCAACATATGGTAGAGTGAATAATAATAATAATTAAATCTGATATTTCAAATATTTGTTCCTTTTATGTAAACTAAATCTAAACATATCCCCACTCAAACAACTTTTACACGGCCCTGGGCTATAGATTGAACATATTGGGGGGATTCATGATGATCATGTGAGTCCTGCGGGGATTCTGTAAAAAATGGGGGTTAAAGATTGAATATGGAAAAATTGTCTTAAAAGGTATCTCTTTAAAAAAGTGGAGTAGGTGAAACATACAGCAGATGGACACAAATGAAAAAAATTTGACAGCATCAAAAAGTACACGGAAGTGGTGAAGTTTCTCATGGAGAAAGGTAGGAAAGCTTGCTAATGGCGAAAGTTAGCTGTTGGTAAAACACCTTTCCAATACTTGTGTATATGACGTTGTTTCTAGATATGAGAACATCAACCTCCACACCGAGTAAACGGAAGAAAAGGAACCGGTGTCCTGCTGCACTCACCATTATAGGAGGCTCGTTGTCACCGCCGTGGTAAGGGATTATAAATACTTTTCTATCAATCAAACTTCAATCAAACTTTATTTATAAAGCGCTTTTCAAACAAACAAAGTTACTCAAAGTGCTTTACAGATTTCAAAAATAAAATCATCAATGCACTAGCTAGCTTTCTGTACTGACATAGGTCTCCGACCACACACCTCAGTCAAATACACATGAAGTGAAATCTGTCAGATGTTTATGTAAATTCTAAAGGATATATTATGACTTTTATAGAGGACATCATCAAGAGGAGTGTAGGATACCACTCAGCTACCGAAATAAGATGCCTTTGACCCATATTTTGTTATAACTATTATAACTAGTGTTTTTTATTTAGCATTTTAAACTTATTAGTACATAGTCCTTACCCTGCAAGATTCGTCGCTGGACATGATGCTGGCTGGTTACGGTGTTAACACCGGCGACAGAACTGGCATCCAGATGGCTTTTTGCTATTGCAACTACAACCTTTCGTTCCCATGTTCCATATTCAACTTTTAAGTTAATTGTAATCACAGAACAGGGACAAAGCATGAAGAATAATCAATAGGAGTGAGCAAAAGCGGGAATGAAATGGGCAGCCATGACCTGCTCAGTGACCACATTTGACAGATCATGGACGGGGACCGTGTTGCCAGCCTAGTGACTTTGTTGCTTTACTTTGCAACTTTTTACCATCTAGCTACTTTTTTAGTGTTATTGGAGACTTTGAGAGAGATTAACATGTAGAATGTATCCTTCTTATTCTTCTCACCAAGCAGCAGTGCTGCCCCTTCCACTCCTTTCCCGTTCCATAGCGCTCACATCAAGCAAGCAGTCATTGCCGCCCACCCAGGCATCAGTATTGTAAATGCCTCTCTCTGACAGACGTTAAAAATTAGTCTAAAATTGACCCTTAGAAATACAGAAAGAAGTAAGAATCTAAACATGAATTCAAACGCTGTTTTAAGCCATGCAATGGAGATGGTACACAGGCCTGCTGCCTGTATTGAAAGGCTGATTGTTATTGCCACAATTAGTGATGTGGAAAAAAAAATATGGCAACTAAAAAACATACTCAAAAAGCAAATCTTCCTACATGTTGCACCCCAACGTGTTCTCACTAGAACCAGCAGTTCTAAAGTCCTTACACTGGCTCCCTGTAGCTCAGAGAATAGACTTTAAAATACTCCTACTTGTTTAAAAAGCATTGAACGGTTTAGCACCAAAGTATGTTGAAGATATGCTGTACCTACATACACCCAGCAGACCACTCAGGTCTCCAATTCTAACCTACTAATCGTCCCTAGAATCAGAACTAAACAGCGACAACTAAATATACGACATTTAGGCTAAAATATTCAGAATAGATTACATGTATTGTGCTTTTTCAAGATGTCTTGTCCATGTGCAATTTCATTTATGTTGGAAATATTGTGGAGAATTTTGTTGTAAAATCAATATAAATCAATCAATATAAATTACAACTTTAAGAACAAATCATAGTAACTGATTCATTGTTATCCTTATAAAGATATTAAAATGAAACATGTTTGGATAGGTTTCTGGCTGTTGAAATTTTATATTTTAGAGAAAAAGCCAATAAATTGTAAGTGAACGTTGCATTAAATCTCTTAGTGTGGTTTGATTGTTGTTCAGACAAGCCATGCAAGCCTATTCAATTAACTATTTGTCATACCACTCCTAAATTTGTATTTAAGTGAGCAGATAGTAGTGTAAAGTGTGCTTAGTGTTCATCTGCAACATCCCCATACAGTCACTTTAGAAAGAAAATATTGAAAAAACCTTGCTGGAAGCTTAACAACCAGACCTGTTGTTCTCAGCATCGTCATTGTGTTAGATTACACTGCATCTTGTTAAGTCACGGCAAGGTAATTTTATTGTATAGCACACTTTCAACACAAGGCAATTCAAGGTGCTTTACATGATTAAAATTAGAACACAGAAAAGAGAGCATAAAACACTTTGAAGATTAGTCTAACTTATAGAAATTATAAATTAATGTGTTTATTGTGAATAAAGCATTTCAAACTTAACATATGACCATTCTGGATGATCCCCTCATTAAAACAACCACACCTCTCCGTGAGTCAGATTTACGGCTCAGCCCGTGGTAAAGAACGCCCTGTGTCCCTTATTTTAATTTATGAAAGTTGGCAACCCTAGTTCTAATGCCTTTTGGGCTAAACAGTTTTCCAGCCACCTCAGGCAGTGACATACCGTTTTGCCTGATCAATCAGAGACTATGAGGTCTCCTGTCATGCCAGTGTCTTGAGAAATCCAGCATGGTGTAGTGGAAACTGTCATAATTACTGTTGACAGAACCTGTGTGTAATGTATCAGAGGACTAAGTTATTATTTTCCCCATTGCACTAAAAGGCAACGTTTTTTGTTTTTTTTTTCAGCTTGGACCTTATTTATAGCATAAATTTCATTCATCTACTCACCCAGACAAGTTTGGAGTGAAGTGAAGCCTCTAAATGAGGTATTATCTGGCACCTATTCACTTGTAAAGAAGGATTAAAGTAGTGTGATTGTAGTTTTGGTAAAAGCTTCTCTCTCTGAGCCTCAAGACCAATGACTAAAACTTCAGTTTTGTCCTGATTGAGCCGGAGAAAGTTTAGTATTTTATGTCTAAAATGCAATTAAAAGTGCATCCGTTGGCCGTGTGTCATCAGGTGACATGGAGATGTACAACTGTATGTCATCAGCATAACTGTGTGATTTAATTCCATGTCTTCTGATGACTCTGCTAAGAGGGAGCATAAACAGGTTAAAAGCACTGGGCCTCAAATTAAACCCCGGGGCACACCACATCTAATTTTGTGGACCTTATAGGAGCAGGTATCTACAATTACCATAAAAATCCTGTCTTGAGATATATTATGTGAACTATTTATGAACACCACCAGAGAAGCCGATCTGTTTTAAACCAGTTAAAATAATAGTGTTGTCTACTGTATCAAAGGCGGCGCTTAGATCCAGTAGAAACAACAAGGCCACCTTCTGAGCATCGTAATTTAATCTAAGATCATTTAAAATCTTCAGAAGGGCCGTCTCTGTGCTGTGGTTCACCCTTTGAAACCAGACTGAAATTTCTGCAGGACATTATGAGTATTAATAAAATCATTTAGTTGAATTAAAACCAGCTTTTCTAAAACTTTGCTTAAAATGGTAAGTTAGATACCGGTAGGAAGTTGTTAAAGTCATTAAAATCTAAATTGCTCTTCTTCAGCAGGGGCCGGAAATAATCCTGTCTGAAGGGAGCAATTCATCATGGTTTAAATCTAATCTCTAAAGCATCCATAAAATTGCTTAAAGAATGGGGTGTCAATTTTGTCCAAAACACTTGTGGTGGGTCTCACTGAGGAGAAAACTTTACCAGGGGTCCCAGCTTCTGCCATGACAAAGCTGTCCAGTGTTTCTTCTGGTAAAGACAGATTCTCAGATTAGTCTAAAACCATGTTAATTTGAGAAGATTAAATATTTCATGTGATGGTTTCTACCTTCCTTCTGAAGTGGTCTGCAAACTCCTCACAAAGTGTTTGAGAAGGTTTTCTTAAATGCATTAGAGGTATGGTTAAGAATCTTTTCTATGGTGGAAAAGAGAGTTTGGGGGTCATTTTTATGTTCTGAGATGTTCTGGAATTTATTCCTGCATTATTGTATGATTTGAGACGTTCTATGTATATTTGATGATTTATTGTGTTTTTCTTTTTCCTCAATTTTTTCTCTGCCACCCTGCACTTCCTCTTTAATTCTTTAAGCTCTTTGTTTCTACATCCTATTGTATGTTTTGAATGTGTGTGGAGCCAGCAGGTCAAGAGTGATTTGAAGCCTACTGTTAAAATCATTCACAATAAATGCACAAGAGGAAACTTAAAAACTTTAAGAAAACCTGCAACCACTTCTGGGGTTAGATTATGTTTCCTGGCAGTTCTCACAGAGGTTTCTAGTTGGATAGAACGGTAGATTTTTTGGGAAAAAAAACACACAGTAGTGGTCAGAGATAGCCAAGTCAGCAAGAGAGGAAACACTGGTGGGCAGGCCATATGTGTGATGACCAAATCCAGGGTGTTTCCTCTGTTGTCAGCTGCATGACATGTTGATTGAAATCCATATAATTCAAAATACTTTAAAAAATCTGTTGATAAATGATCTATAAGGTAACCTATATATAGATTAAAATTTCCAGCTAAATTATCATTTCATAAGAGTTGTGCAAAATTGATACAAATTCTTTAAAAAAAAGTGCATTCTTTTTTGGAGGCCTACAAACCGTGACATAAAATCTGAGGAGTGCTAAAAACAGATGCAGTATATTCAAAAGTGGTAAAATTACTGAATAAAACTGGTTTGGCAGAAAGGGTTGATTAACTTATAAAAGCAGGTCCACCTCCCCTTTTTACTATTCCTAGTTGGGTAGATACAATTAAAATTCGGTGGGGCAGGGGCATGTGCACTCAGCCATGTTTCTGTTAATAATAACCAAAATAATTTATTATAAAAGTGTTATTCAGCAGAGAGCGAACATTTAAAAGTGTCATATTAATAGTGGTTGGAGATGGAGTGACTGTATTACTTACTGGAGGTGGGAATCTTGGTAACTGTTTGAGATTATTTGGGTTGCATTTGTTCGGTTTCTGCTAGGCAGAGGATCCTTCACCATCCTGGAGCTGCTGCATGTTGGACAGAATATATTGGAATCTCTCTAGTTGTTTGGATCCCTACTGGACTTCCCTCAGAAACTTAATGAACAAATTATGAGAGGAACTCAACTAACTCCAGGATTATCATTACATCTGAAGTCTGTTGGAAGTAATTATCCCTTCCCACCACTGGTAATGACTGATGTCTGATGTAAACTTTTTCCAGACACTAACTCCACACCTCTCACCTATCAGGACTTGTCTGGCTACCAGGAAAGTAACATTCTTGTGATTATAAACAGAAGAACTCCTGCCATATTGAATCAAACCTCAAAAGTATCACCTGTCAGAAAAATTAAAAAAACTACTGACAAATTTCTTAAACTTGCATCATAAATATCAAATCGTTGTCAGTAAAAGTATTTTCTAATAAATATGTTATTACCAAACATAATATACATGCTCCGTTTTTATCGGAAACTTGGTTAGACCTAAATACTGAAACATCTACAATGCTAGAATCTACTCCTCAAAACGACAACTTTTTAAGTGAGAGCAGGAAGCAGAGACGAGGGGACAGGTTAGGCACACTCTTTCATAACCCACTGAACTTTAACAAGGTTTTCTGGGCACATTTGACTCTTTTGAATATTTAGCTACAGAGATTAAAAAGCCAAATAAGGTCTTATTCATAAATATGTACAATCCTCCAAAACTTAGCTTGAACTTTAATTTCAGCAATCTCCTCTCTGTAATATGTATTGAATATGACCACCTAATTATTGTGTAATACTTCAACATTCATACTGACAACCCCCAAGATACACGTGCTAAAATATGAAGTGATACTCTCTATAACTTGGTCTTATCTAACATGTCAAACAACCAACTCAGACCTGAACCTCCAGGGTCACATAAAGGCAATAACAAGGTCGGCCTTCTATCACTTGAATAACATTTCTAGGATTGAAGCACTAATGTTACAACAGGACCTTGAAAAACTCATCAATGGATTTATTTTTAGTCGGAGTGATTACTGCAACAATGTCCTCACAGGTCCACCTAAAAATTCAATCAGACAACTGCAGCTGATCTGAACACTGCTGCTCGTGTCCTCACTTGAACTAAAAACGCAAAGCACACCCCAGTTCTAAAGTCATTACATTGGCTTCCTGTAGCCCAGAGAATAGGCGTCAAAATACTACTGCTAGTTTTTTAATAATTGAATGGCATAGCGCCAAAATATGATGAAGACCTGCTGTCTTTATACCGACCCCCCAGACCATTCAGGTCCTCCAACTTTAACTTGTTAATACTCCCTAGAATCACAAACAAACACGGAGAAGCAGCTTTCAGTTTGTATGCTTCCCTTATCTGGAACAAACTTCCTGATGACTGTAAAAATGCTCAAACACTGGGCTGCTTTAAAGCAAAACTTAAAACTAGTCTGTTTAAAGCTGCCTTTGAGCAAACTATTATAATTGCTCTTTAATGTTATCTTTCATTGATTCTCGAGTGTTATGCTTGATTGCTGTTTTTAATTTTCATATTTTTCCGCAGTTTTTTGTCTTATTCCTAATTGCTGTTCTTCCTTTTTTATGCTTTTATCATATGTGCTATACAAATAAAATTGCCTTGCCTAAAATACTTTAATGCCAAAAGAAATGAATCACATTGAACAAAGAAGATATAAAACATAATCGCTAAAATATAAAAAAACTCATCTCTCGCAAGCCAGATATATTTTTTGTTGTCTTTATATATATATATATATATATATATATATATATATATATATATATAAAGACAACAGCAAATCCCTAACAACTTGTAACGACTTGTATGGCAATTAAGTATTGAATATCTATCTATCTATCTATCTATCTATCTATCTATCTATCTATCTATCTATCTATGACTTCTAATACATATCTATTGTGCCAATAGATGTTTTGATTAAAATATTGTTTTTATAGATGATGATTTATAAATATGGCAGTAGTTCTTCTGTTTATAATCACAGGAATGCTACTTTCCTGGTAACCAGACAAGTCCTGATGGGTGGGGGTTGTGGAGTTACTGTCTGGAAACATTTCACATCAGACATCTGTCATTACCAGTGTTGGGAAGGGAGAATTACTTCCAACAGACTTCAAATGTAATGAGAATCCTGGAATTTTTTATTTTTTACATGAAGCTTCCTTTTTTATCTTGTGGAAATATTAGGATAACCTAAATGTAATGACATCCATTTCAGTTCAAGGTGGAAAATCATCAGTGGTAGGGCTTTATTTTATGTTGATCTCAAAAGACAAATATAGGCTGATGCAGATTTATTAGTGTGGAACAGGGGAACTTGAGCTTGCCTTGTTGCTGGGATATCTTTGTAGTCATTGAAAGTACTGTAGAACAGAATGCTCTTGTGGCTGAAAATAGTTGTTTTTTAAACTTAGACTACACTATTTTAAGCAAAATCAAACAAGGTGAGAGATTCCTCTTGTGCTGTGAACTCCTGCTCAATAAATGTGTTCTATTTAAGAGTGCAGTAACAGAGAAAGGATTCAGGAGAAAGACTGCGCTTATGTCCTGTGGGAAACGTGACACAATAGTCCAATACATGCTGAGTGAACAAGTTTTGCGGTTTGCTACAGTCTTTCAAATCTTACAGTATAGCCAAAGCCTATAGTCACAGCATAAACATACGCTGTTATAAAAAATAATAAAAATGATTTGCTCATCATTTCAGTACCTCAGTCACTCTGATGAGGAGCATCTGACAGCTTGTCATCCTGCAGAAGCAGTTCTGACAGCAGGTAAACCCAGTCGTTGCACTCATCTGAAAAACAGGGGTTAGTCTAAACCAAACCTGTTTGGTCGTGTCAATAATAGGACAGTTTTACAGAACCTGGATGGTTCAAAAATATCCATGTCTAGGAAATTTCAAAGACAACTGATCCTGGTGTAGAAGTATACCAGAATGATGATTATTTAAGTATAGACAGTCAGTCAGTAATACAGTATCTTACAATTGTTAGCTCAACCCCTCTATGATATGACACTTTAACACAATGCAAGTTGTCAGTTTACAGTGTGCATAAAAGTGTACATTTGCTGACCCCTCAAAATAGCTCAACACACATTCATTAATTTCTAAACTGCTGGCAACAAAAGTGAGTAAACCCCTAAGTGCAAATGTCCAGATTCTCCCCAATTAGCCATTTTCCCTTCCTGGTATTATGTGACTTGTTAGTCTTACCAGATCTCTTATGTGAATGGGGAACATGTGTGTTTAAGCTGGTGCCACTGCTCTCACACTCTCTTATGCTGGTCACTCAACATTCAACATCGCACACCATGGTAAGGAAACCTGCCTAGGCTACAAGACTATTGCCAACACCCACAAACATAACTGCAAGATAGCGGACATACAGCCATTTAACAGGGCAGGCTCCGTCAGAACAAAGCTCACCATGGTTGACCAAAGAATTTGAGTGCACATACTGTACATATCCAAAGATTGTCTTTTGACAATAGATGCATAACAGCTGCCAGTACTGCTGCAGAGGTTGAAGGGGTTGGGGGGTCAACCCACAGTCAAGGAGAGTGGTGAGTGTCATTGTTTGGGGCTGCATGAGTGCTGCCATCTGTAGAGAGTTACAGTTCATTGAGGAAAACATGAAAGCACACATATACTATGAAAAACTGAAGCAGTGCACAAGCCCCTTCTTTCAGAAACTGGGCCAAATAGCATCATTCCAACACAGTGTCCCCAAAGACAACGGCTGCCCTGTGAAATAAACAGAGTAATAGGTCATGGACAGCCCAGACCCTTCCCTTAAGACCTAAACCCTATTAAGCATATGTGGAGTTCCTCAAATGGAAGATGGAAATGAAAGATCTTAGAGATATCCAATGTTGTTATGGAGGAGTGAAAGAGAATTCCAGTCTCAACGTGTGAAGCTCTAGTGAACTCCATACCAAAGAGAATTAAGGTAGAGCTGGAAAATAATGGTGGCCAAACAAAATATTGACACTTTGGGCACCCTTCCCCTCGTGGGATGAGTAAAGGATTATTCTATTCTATTTTATTCTATTCTACCATCTGGACATTTTCACCAAGGGGTTTACTCATTTTAGAGATTAATGGCTGTGTCTTGAGTTAATTTGATAGGATAGCAAATTAACACTGTTATATGAGCTGTAACCAGCCTACTTTACAATGTATCAGAGTGTCATATCTGTAAAAATTTACAAAAATGTGAAGGGGATACGTTTACATTTGTGAAATACTACATGTAGACCAATGACTTCCTGCTGCATTAATGTGTTTATGCGACATGACCAACACCATCAGGTCATTCTACATCTTTCTAAAAGAGATTGAGACATATGGAAATTTCAAGTGCCACTTTAAGGTCTGCTTTAAATGTATTTCTAGGCTAGATTAGCAGAGTCTGCAAATGCATTCTCTGCTCTGCCACGGCAAGACCAATCAGTCTTTCTTTGCTCTGCCCTTTGGGATCTTCTCAGCACTCGCTCCATAAAAGCCATTACTATCTTTTAACCACTTTAATGCAGTGTGCCTATCTTTCTGACCTTTAAGGTAAGGTGCTTATTTCCTGTCTGTAATCTTCAACATAGTTGGTGTTTACTTTCACCGTTTTTCATTCTCAGCATATGTATGGACGTCAGGATACACATTTGTGTTTATGTGCATGTTTGTATGCAAAATTTAAAATCTAAGAAAACAGAATGTGTTGAGCAAGGGTTGGCAGAGTTGCAGTTGAGAGAAATGATACCAAGCACAGTTAAAGCTTTTCATTACACTTTTTCTAACTTGCAGCTTCACCAAATCCATTGAATTCCTTACATTTGTTTTCAGACAAATTTTAGTAAAAACTTTTGAGGCTTTAATGCAGACACTCGATAGATTTAAGTGAGGTTTTGTGAGTTTTTACAAAGTATTTCCTTGGACGACCACTGTCTCTACAATCCTCAATGTTGCACGTTTCCATGTGGCCTTTCAAACAATCTTGAACAGCTCATAATTAACCCCAATCTGCTTTGAAATATTTGTCTGGGAGAGACCTTGCTGATGCAGTATAACTACCTCATGTCTTGTTGCTGTGCTTATTCTTGCCATGACATGAAACAGTCATCCACAACCTCATCTTGGTAGCAGAGTTTGACTGTTTCTCACACAGATTAAGCTTTCTGCACAGCTTTTTCTGTTTAAACCTACATGTGACCTTGAGAATCATCAGCACCTTTTGGGTATAGTTGGTTGATCGCACACCTGACTATAATCCTACAAAGTCAGAGACCTTGTGCAAGTGTACCTATAAGAATTGATACTGATTTTATGGGAAAAGGTAGCAGCACCAAATATTGATTTGATTTAAGATTTTTCTTTTGTTTTCTCACATTATATCTTATAAAATGTTAAAAATTAAACTATCATTATTTGTATTTCTAAAACCATTCTTAGTGTTTTTTCATCCCTCTGTAAAACTTGTAAAACTACACAATGCTGTATATCTAGCATTAGCTTAGCATTTTAGCATTTTAAACTGGACCACATGAAAACATCACCAATGAAAGTAAAATGTATGTATCTGAGCTTCATAAGGCTGCTAAAGCATGAATACTGCAGTATCTGGATCATAATTGTTGATTTTGTTAAGTGTGACAGAATCACATAACTTTTTTTAAAGGCCAAAGTGGCCTATATTGAAAGATGTCAGAGACTGAAGGGGGAAGACATGTGGCAAAGGTCGCCTGGGATAGGACTTGAACCAGGGACAGCCACATTGAGGACTGAAGCCTCTGCATGTGGTGCACCCACTCTAACCACTGCACCATGCAATGCCCCTACAAAATCACATAACTGATGTAGCTTTTTATAATACTGATGAACTGTATTTCAAACCTACTATTTATTTAAGCATGTGCATTGCATTGATTTGATTAATTTTAAATGTAGAATGGAGTTTGAACTTGGCATTAGCAAACATCTTATCTTCGAGGGCAATCACATTACACAATATATTCTAAATATAGATAAGATGAGTAGCTAAGTAGCTTTACTGGCTGGTAATCTGCCAGGTGTGCTTAAAAGATTGCACTCAGTTTGTCATAAAAACAGCCCCACAGACATGCATCAAAAAATAGCATGCACACACACACTTACTCACACATTGTCACTCACTTTCCCCCTTGCAGTCACTCACTTTTCCTGACTTGCATTGTTGTGCTGCTATGTGGAATGACTGGTGCAGTGGAAGTGGTAAAGCCACAGATCTATCAAGGCTGAAGGGAAAATGGGCCTTCAATGGGCTTTAAATGGATACACTCCCAAATAAGTATTATAATATGGATTTCAGATGCTGACAGGAGGCTAGCAGAGAGAGAAAAAGGACAATATTCAGACAAATCAAAATTAAAAATCAAAAATAATACAATAATAAGTTATGAGTTTCTTGTTTACAGTGTCTTCATTATTACCACCGATAAGATTGTTTTGACATTACAACTACAAGAATAATTAATTCACTGGTAGAAATCATGACAAATATGATTCTGGAAAGGGTATTGTCCACTTCAATTCAATTCAGTTAGTCTTGTTGCAGCTCATACCTAAGGTAAGATGATTGTTTGCACGCCATGTCACCAAGCGGCTCACCAGTTCTCTGTATTCACCTTCTTCTCCATCTCTGATAAACCTGGCAATTGCAGAGTAATCTGAGTATTTCTGCAGATGACAGGTCTCTGTGTTATACTGGAGGTCTGAGGGGTACAGAGTGAAAAGCAATGGTGAGATTACAGTTCCTTGTGGTGCTCCTGTGCTGCTGACCAGCTGGTTGGACACACAATTCTTCAATCTCACAAATTGTGGTCTCTTTGTCAGGTAGTCATTGATCCAGCTGATTGTTGAGGTCAACCCCTGTGTCTTTAGGAGTTTCTGACAAAGCACATTAGGCTTGGTTGAAGCAGGTTGATGATGGCACCTTAACACCAACTCCATGGCGATAAGCAACCTGTAGGGGGTCCTGATAGGTTCTAGTTTGTTTACTCAGATGGGGCAACAGGAGTCTAAGGACCTTCATGATGTGGGATGTCAGGGCAACAGGTCTATAGTCATTGATGACTGATGGATGAGTTTTATTTGGTACTGGAAGAAGGCAGGATGTCTTCCACAACACTGGAACATTCTCCTGGGTCAGGCTAAGGTTGAAGAGGAGCTGCAGACTCCCACAAAGCTGCTCTGCACAGGTCTTTAGGACTCTGGGACTGATAGGATTTGGACCTGGACCCTTTTTTTGGTTCAGTTTCTCCAGCTGCCTCTCACCTGACTTTTAGAGACAGACGGGTGGGAGAGTGAGATAAAGGGGGTAGCAGCATCTCCTGACTTGGTTGAAGACAAGTTGTGGAAGTAGAAGAGTTCATGACTGAGGTGGAAGATAAACATCTGATGTGTGACAGGACAGGGTGGGACAGAGGAGAGTGGGATGTCTTTGACTGGGGACAGGAGAGAAGGATGCTGAGCTTGTTCCTGAACTGAACCTATATAAGAATGTGTTCAGTTCATTGGTTCTATCAAGACTTCCATCTATTTAGTCCTTTCTGTTCTTAAAGCCTGTGATCTTTTTCATTCCAGATCAGACATATCTGATGTTGTTCTTCTATCGTTTGCTCTCGAGCTTCTTCCTGTAAGCATCCTTGCTGTCTCTTATCTTGACTTTTAGTTGCTTCTGTATACTCCTTAATAACTCCCTATCTCCCTCCCTGAATGCTCTTTTCTTTTTGTTCAGCAATTCCTTCAGCTCACTGGTGATCCAGTGATTATTATTATGGAAGGCAGGGCAATTCAGGGCTTTTTTCTGTATAGCTACTTTCAACACAAGGCAATTCAAGGTGCTTTTCAAGATTAAAAAAATGTGAAAAATGAAAACTTAGAATCACTAAAAGAAATCTTAAACAAACATTTATAAAAGACGATTTATGTAATTAAAAGAAAAGAAAACCTCTAGGGATTAGAGCATAAGAGAACATTTATGTAAAATTATGAAAATGAAAACAGAAAAATTTAACACTAATTAAAAAGAATGAATGCAAAAGTTATATCAGTTTCTCATAAGCAAATCTAAATAGAAATGTTTTAACTTTTGATTTGAAATGGTTCAGTGTCTCTGCAGTTTTGCATTCATCCAGGAGTTTGTTCCAGATATGGGAAGCATAGAAACTGAAAACTGCTTCTCCATGTTTGGTTCTGATTCTAGGGATGGTGACTAAACTAGACCTGGTGGATCTAAGTGATCTGGATGGTTTGTAACGTGATAGCAAATCGTTAATGTACTCTGGTGATAACCCATTCAATGATTTATTGACTAACAGAAGCACTTTGGGTGATGTGTTCTACTTTCCTAGTTCTAGTGAGAACATAAGCAGCACCAGGGCAGTATCTCACCGTTCAGGAGGAGATAATGTTGTCCACACAGAAGTTTGTGTAGTCAGTCACACACTCAGTCATGGCACTGATGTCCACTCCATGTGGCTGGAAAAGAGTTGTCCCGTTTGTGGACACAACACCACCCTGCAGGTCTTCTTCAGCTTCATGTCACCATTTTCTAACAGTTCTCGTTGTCGCAGGGTTGCCTCTGAGCAAGTGGTTTATATTCTGAGCAGAGAAAGATCAGATTGTGATCTTATTGTCCCAGAAGGTCTTGGTTTGGACATATAGCTATCATTTACATTTGCATAAAACGTACCATTACAATGAGATGCACTACCTTGGCTAACAGCTAATATCTGTGACCACATCCACCCTCAAACGTAACCTATGTTTCAAACAACAAATTATAATATCAACAGCTGAATTGGCCACTGGTTAAATCTTCTGGTCCTACGTGGCTGCCGTGAGCTGTCCTTACTCTTCAGCGCAGTGTGTGTCCAAGGGGGGCGGGTAGGTCGGGGTGCGGCGGTGCTCGTTCCAAACAGACTATTAGCTCAAATCAGACAAGATAACTCACTGGATTTAAGCATATTGCTAAGTGGAGGACAATACATTTTGAAGAAGTAACTCATATCGAAGAGGGAGACTGTGGCGGTCTTGTATGGTAATGCTACCTAAACTGGGTGGTAAACTCTGTCTAAGAATAAATACCAGCACAATTTTTGTCGCATGTTACTGTTTTTGTTCAACAGAAACAGTGTAAGAGTAGTGTTGCAGTTAGCTAATCAGAGGAGAGAAACTTGTATGTCATTATTCTTAGTGAGCAAGCCCCCTACATATTGTTGTGTCTCCATGCTCCATCCCACACTGAACTGGCATAAACTGAAATAGACTGGGAACTATTTTATTTTTGACAGAAACCGACAGCATTCTTTCAAACCAGAGAACAATGAAAAGTTAATAAAAACTACAGGGAAGGAGAACTTTAAGTAACACAAACAGTTACTTTCCTGGGTAACTAGTTACTTTTATTATAGAGTAATTCAGTTACTAACTCAGTTACTTTTTGGAACAAGTAGTGAGTAACTGTAACGTTTTTTTAAGTGATACTGACAATTACAGGGAAACTCTAACATATGATTAAACTTAGATCTAAATCCCATTCCATTGTAGCTCTTGCTGTATATTTATGGTTCTTGCAATGCCAGGAGCTACCGATCCAGGGTTTATTCCAGGATTGTCCTGTTTTCAGCACCATCCATTACCCCACTAACTCTGACCAGCTTCCCTGTCTCTTCTGAAGAAATACATCCCCATAGCATTATGCTGCCACCAGCATGTTTCCCCATGGAGATGATATGTTCTGGATGATATTAACTGTTGGTAATCTTCCACACAATGTGCAACTAAAGTTGTATTTGATGCTTTCCTTGCTTTTAACATATGTTTTGTCCGTTCCTTTACCACTAAATAATGTAAAGCAGCTTGATTTAGCCTATTGTTGAAAGTGTGCTATCCAAAAAAATAGCCTTCCTTTGCCTTGGTGTTTTTGGGTGCTAGGTCCATGTCATAAGGTATGTGTCTCAAATATTGTGTTTTATGCGTTTATTGCTGCTTTAATTTCATTTTATCCCCTAATAATGTAAAGTACCTTGAGTTGTCTTGTTCTTGCTCTTGTGCTATATAAATGAAGTTGCACTGCCTTGCCTAATGCCTACAATCTTCCTTGTTTCCCCTCTTGGTGGTATAATGAGCATGAATGGCACTTCTAGATTTGCTCCTTAGCAAATGTCATTCAATAGCATATCATTTAGCATTGCTACTGCGTATTTTAGCTTCCCAATATGCATTTATTTTTTACTATTTTAGATATGCACAACAAAAACCCCCAAAGAAGATGCACCAATAGGCTGAGATAAACTTTACTTTGGTTTTTTCACAAATGGTCCCCACAAAATAGATTTTAGCTTGTGAATGTAAATTGGAAAACTGTTTGAAGAAAGGTCAAAGAGTGTGAATACTTTCTTTTGAGGACTATGTACGGATTTTGAATTTTCATTGGACTGAAAGGTTAATTTTTTTAAAAATCCTCTTTTTATTTCTATTATAGTTTTGTTAAAAGTTTTGTTGTTTAGCATGGTCATTTAGAAACTACAATGCTTTTATCTTTACATTAATTAAAGAGGATGTCTTCTTCCTAAGTGTTGTGGTTAAAATTCATTTCATCCTTTCCTTTAATCCTTGTCGCTACACAATAATGCATGAGTGATCCAACCACAATCTGAATGTTGAGGAGGGAGAAACAGCTTCCAGTAAAGGGGTCTTATCTATGCAGGTGTTTGTGCAGAGCAGAACTCATTCCCTGCCACTTCATTTTTTCCTCACTAAACCTGAACTCAAACATAAAAATATGACATATTTCTGGGTTAGAATGATAAAAAGATCTTACCTTGTATTTATTTTGGAAGTTCACATCTTCAATGTGTATAATTTATAAAAGTTTTGACCAGGCATAAACTAACATTTTTAAGGTAGTTACAATAGATCTGTAGCATTGAAAAATTTGGGATCTTAGTTATCAAATAAATCGGTTGTTAAACTTGGATGAAAACAGTATTAAGTTATCAACATTATCAAGTTTCTTCTAACACCTAGAATGCTTCTGTTACCGAGTGGCTATAGAAACAAGATATTTGCTTTGGTACTTACATTTCCCAAAAACGAATTGCTTTGCAGTTCTCTCTCACTTCCATATAACCTCATCTCGGTGCAAAAAAGACTGCAAAGAAAAATGATGCTACCAAGCCACTTGCATACACTGCTTTGGGCAGACTATCATTCCCATTAAACTAATAAGAGTTAGCTTCTTATCTCACAATGTCTTGGCAAAGTCATTTCCACCCTTGAACAAAACACAATGTCTTTTAATACGGGGGCTTAATCTATCACCGAGGCCCAAATGAGACTGAATAATCCTCTCCAATTTGCCTTCTTGCATTGTACGTTATCCTTGATTTCCTTTACATTTTTATGTTTTTTTTTATTCTCTTTGAGGACAATCATGCTGTCCTTCAGTGGCGCAAACTGTTATCAAAACATGTATTTCAGCTCACTCCCATCTGGATTATCCTGTATTTAGTGCTATTCATCTTCCGGTGAACTCTAACCAACTCCCATCTCCCTAACAAAGAACAGGGTGCCCACAGCATAATGCTATCACCTCTATGTTTTTCAGTGGGGACAGGGTCTTCGTGTATAATTCCACTTATCCGTACATAGCTTTGTCTGTAGGTCAGAAAGTTGAATTTGGTTTTCATCAGAGCAGAGTACCTTCTCCCGCATTAGTATTTATCCCTACCTACATTGCTTGTGGTAAACTTGTAATGGAGATGGATTGACACAACGGCATTATCCGTCGACGCAAGGGCTCTCCGTCACTTACGCATGGACGGACTGAGTAGAGGTCCATTTTTTAACTATCCTTCTCTGTCAACGGAGAGCGGATGCATCTGATTGGTCACAGCCAGAGGTCGCTTCACCAGAACGGTGCTCTATAGTTACTGTAATCAGTAGTTAATGCAGTTTGGCCACTACATGCTTTATGTTGAAAGGATAATTTATCTAATCTATTCTTTCTGCGACTTTTGAAGGCAATGAGGTGTAGGAAAACAACAAAAACGGGTGCTGTGTTTGTTTCCACGTTTTTTTAGAGTATTTTTAAAACTATTCTATGAGCTGCACTTCTAGTAAAAAGCCTTAAAGATTAATCAAAATGTACTTTCTGTCGTCCATTGCTGCTTGAGGGAGAAATGCGTTCACAAGCCTAGAAAAAACTGAAACGACGCTGTAATAGTAGGCAGTTACGCCATGAAAAGTTAGCACCCCCTGCTGTCCTGATTGAGCAACGCTGAAAAAACAATAGAGTGGAGAGGACTGTAAACGAAAAATGTCTCCCTCAATGCGCCTAAATGCGTGCAAATTGGCAATTGGAGAAGCATAAACTAGGCTTAATTGTTATCCCGTCTGGAGATTCTCCCACCTAATCAGTGTGTATCTGGAGTTCATCCAGATTTACCTTGGGCTTCTAAGCATGTTATATGAAAAAATCTCTCCTTCCCTGGCTTGTCAGGTTAGATAGAGGGACATGTTTTGGCAGATTTCAAAACATGCCACAGCCATTCCATTATTGGCACATATGGCACAAAGGATTGAACAATGTGCTTTGAGATTTTCCGAACTTGCCATATTGTTAGCAAAAAACAATATCTTTAACCTTGCTTAGTGCCAGAATTAAACAACAATATACAGTATATCACCGTATTTCTGTATAATGGGATTTGACGGGGACAGGAGTTTGCCGCCTGTACTGCGTCATTATTTGCCCCAAAACGGCTTCATTTAACCATGTTTTGTTACGAATAGTTAGCAATATTCTCTTGTGAGTTCAAAAATCCTTGCCAATGCCTCATTATAGGTATTTCGGATTTAAGAGGGAAATGCAGCTATTTGGCTATTAATAGTTAAAGTACTGCTTATAGCAGTCAATAAGATGAATAATTTATGGAAAATTATCAATATTTGGGGACCACCTGTTATCAGGAACTCTTTTAATATATATATATATATATATATATATATATTAAAATACCGTTCAAAAGTTTGGGGTCACATTGAAATGTCCTTATTTTTGAAGGAAAAGCACTGTACTTTTCAATGAAGATAACTTTAAACTAGTCTTAACTTTAAAGAAACACACGCTATACATTGCTAATGTGGTAAATGACTATTCTAGCTGATAATGTGTGGTTTTTGGTGCAATATCTACATAGGTGTATAGAGGCCCATTTCCAGCAACTATCACTCCAGTGTTCTTATGGTACAATGTGTTTGCTCATTGGCTTAGAAGGCTAACTGATGATTAGAAGACCCTTGTGCAATCATGTTCACACATCTGAAAACAGTTTAGCTTGGTACAGAAGCTACAAAACTGACCTTCCTTTGAGCAGATTGAGTTTCTGGAGCATCACATTTGTGGGGTCAATTAAACGCTCAAAATGGCCAGAAAAAGAGAACTTTCATCTGAAACTCAACAGTCTATTCTTGTTCTTAGAAATGAAGGCTATTCCATGCGAGAAATTGCTAAGAAATTGAAGATTTCCTACAACGGTGTGTACTACTCCCTTCAGAGGACAGCACAAACAGGCTCTAACCAGAGTAGAAAAAGAAGTGGGAGGCCGCGTTGCACAACTGAGCAAGAAGATAAGTACATTAGAGTCTCTAGTTTGAGAAACAGACGCCTCACAGGTCCCCAACTGGCATCTTCATTAAATAGTACCCGCAAAACACCAGTGTCAACATCTACAGTGAAGAGGCGGCTGCAGGATTCTGGGCTTCAGGGCAGAGTGGCAAAGAAAAAGCCATATCTGAGACTGGCCAATAAAAGAAAAAGATTAAGATGGGCAAAAGAACACAGACATTGGACAGAGGAAGACTGGAAAAAAGTGCTGTGGATGGATGAATCCAAGTTTGAGGTGTTTGGATCACAAAGAAGAACGTTTGTGAGACGCAGAACAACTGAAAAGATGCTGGAAGAATGCCTGACGCCTTCTGTTAAGCATGGTGGAGGTAATGTGATGGTCTGGGGTTGCTTTGGTGCTGGTAAAGTGGGAGATTTGTAAAGGGTAAAAGGGATTCTGAATAAGGAAGGCTATCACTCCATTTTGCAACGCCATGCCATACCCAGTGGACAGCGCTTGATTTCATCCTACAACAGGACAATGACCCAAAACACACCTCGAAATTGTGCAAGAAGTATTTAGAGAAGAAGCAGGCAGCTGGTATTCTATCGGTAATGGAGTGGCCAGCGCAGTCACCAGATTTGAACCCCGTTGAGCTGTTGTGGGAGCAGCTTGACCGTATGGTACGCAAGAAGTGCCCATTCCAACCAATCCAAATTGTGGGAGCTGCTTCTAGAAGCGTGGGGTGCAATTTCTCCAGATTACCTCAACAAATTAACAGCTAGAATGCCAAAGGTCTGCAATGCTGTAATTGCTGCAAATGGAGGATTCTTTGATGAAAGCAAAGTTTGATGTAAAAACAATCTTATTTCAAATAAAAATCATTATTTCTAACCTTGTCAATGTCTTGACTCTATTTTTTATTCATTTCACAACGTATGGTGGTGAATAAGTGTGACTTTTCATGGAAAACACAAAATTGTTTGGGTGACCCCAAACTTTTGAACGGTAATGTATATATATATATATATGGCTATTAAAATAGTATATACAATATATATATATATATATATATATATATATATATATATATATATATATATGGCTATTATAATAGTATATATATGGCTATTATAATAGTATATATATATATATATATATATATATATATATGTATAATATATCAGTCTCTAATAGTCTAATACCTGCCCAGCTGGGGCTGAGGTGAAGATTATGAACTGTGACTTAAATCGGTTTGTGTGTGGTGTCTCCTCATTGCTTTGCGGCCGAACACCACACACTGTAGGACCACAAAACGAATAGCCATGATTGTTTAGCTGTCTGTGTGCGGACTGAACCCATTGCAATAATTTATAAATACTGTCCCTACTGTGTGAACCAGCCAAAGTATTCTATGTTCTTCAGAAGGCCGTTGTTTGCATTTAATTTCATTTATGAGCATCAGAGCAAGAGAGGAGTCTGTGGTTGCAATGTGTAAGGCCAGTGTAAGGCACTGTATAATAATCAATGTTACCTTTAAATCAATTCCAAAAACCAGTTCTTAGTAACTGTACCTTACATATAATGATTCAGACATTTTTGTTATGCATGTCTTTGTTGGAGAATATCTAAACACACACATTTAGTGATCATCCACTGCAGAGGATCCTTTATTCTGTTGAAAGAGCCATTTGGGATTTCATTTTGCCAACAAGACAAATGTTTTTCCCTGTAGACAGGTTATTATGAGCGGCGCTTTGGCCTCACACTCCCGCAGATATTCTGCTCAAGGCCTCTATAACAATGGTCCCATTTTTATTTATTTTTTTCAAGCATGGGGCACCATCCATTGCCAGAGCTTCTCGCCTGTCATTTTGGTGCACAGACAATGGCTTCCTGACATCAGAGCTTCTTGTAAAAGATGTTCCCAATGCTCTGCCTCTGCACAACACACAAGAACACAGAACTCCTAACAAACGTGTGGACCCCACAAACACAGAACTACAAACGCACACAAATCTAATCTGAAACTGAATCAAATCCCCATCCCTTTGTTTTTCAGACCACAGTGGAGGGAAATGGTATTGGGAGTAGTGTACACTGGTAATCATTTCTTCAGTGCAGTTTTCGAGTTACTCCCTCCCACCCACTCCTCACTGGCATCACAGTATCCAAAGGAGAGAAAGATTTCAATCACTTTATAGCTGCCACCACGGCTTTGGCAAATTGTTGACAGCTAAATCCATGTTGATCCTTTGAGTGATTGCAAGCCACAAAAAGCCTAATCTCGTTTTCTTTTCAGCACCTGAGTGCCTGCAAATGAACACATATTGAAGTGTAGGTCTTCAATGTACTTTTGGCTATATGAAGATTGCATTTTAAACCATATAGGATGAGACTCTCTCTCTCTCTCTCTCTCTCTCTCTCTCTTTCTCTCTCTCTCTCACTATATATATATATATATATATATATATATATATGTAAATACATTAATAACAAATACATACAATTGGAAATGAATAAATATGGAAATAAATAAATATAATGTAAAATACATTTTTAAATAGATAAGTAAATAAATAAATAGGGAACATTAAATAAATATGGTAATGAATAAATAAATGGATTAAAAATATTAAAAATGAAATAAAGAACTGACAAAATAAATATATGTGGAAATACATGAAAGACAAGTAAGCCTTTTGGTGCCAAAGCCTTTACACATTTATTTATATATTTTATTTATTTGTTGCTATGTTTATTTACACATTCGTTTAATTATTTTTTTACACATTTATTTAATGATATATGTTCACATTTATTTATTTTCAATTTTCTATGTCCACATTTATTTATTGAAATGTTTATTAACACATTCATTCACTAATTCCCACTTTTATGTATTTA
Organism: Apricaphanius iberus; assembly: GCA_028564705.1. Lineage (NCBI taxonomy): Eukaryota > Metazoa > Chordata > Actinopteri > Cyprinodontiformes > Aphaniidae > Apricaphanius > Apricaphanius iberus. The sequence continues at coordinate 294,963 of JAPXFQ010000708.1, read as the reverse complement.
TTTGCACATTTATTAATTTATGTATTAACATATCTACAGAATTATTTAATTTCATATTTATTTATTGATCTCTACATTTATTTATTATCTTTGTTCATGTGTATTTATCTATCTCCCCATTTATTTATTTATTTCCACATTTATTTGTGTATTTATGTCCACATCAATTTATTAATATATTTATTTATCCCCCCATTTATTTATTTATTCATTTATTTCCACATTTATTTATGTATTTATTTCCATATTTATTTATTCATTTCTAGATCACATTTATTTACAGATTTACAGAAGTGTATTCTAATAAGGGGGGTGTTTCTAACACTGACCTAAAGCCTGATTGGCCAGCTCCAGATCTCTGTATTTACACTGAAGTGGCTGAGGAGGAGGGGCTGCACGGTGGCGCAGTGGTTAGCACTGTTGCCTTGCAGCAAGAAGGTTGTGGGCTGCATGGAGTTTGCATGTTCTCCCTGTGCATGCGTGGGTTCCCTCCAGGTACTCTGGCTTCCTCCCACAATCCAAAAACATGACTGTCAGGTTAATTGATCACTGTAAATTGTCCTTAGGTGTGAGTGTGTGCATGGTTGTTTGTCCTGTTTGTCCTGCCCTGTGATGGACTGGCGACCTGTCCAGGGTGTACCCCGCCTCTCGCCCGTTGACAGCTGGAGATAGGCACCAGCACCCCGCGACCCACTAAGGATTAAGCGGTTAAGAAAATGGATGGATGGATGGCTGAGGAGGAGAATTAGCATCAGCTAGTTACTCTATGTGTCTGTGATAGAATTGAGCTACCCGGCTGCTGGAATTCACTGTCAGAGCAATCTTGGTTTATCACCAGGTCTGTCCTTGACATGGAGGGCTCCTGCGAGCAATAGACAAAAACGAAGGTGCCTTGGAAGGTGAGGTGCTGGGGTGCAAATGTTCACACTTGAAGGCTAACCCAGTTTAGGCTTCTAGCTAAGCTCTCATTCCGCCTTCTTATCTTGTCTTAAGTATTTGACAACAGTTCACAAGCACATGTTGAATTCCCCACTCAGGACCGCAGTCAATGGAGCCGCCACTTGGAAATAGGCAGTCAAAGCTGCTGACGTTAGCAGTTGCCGCTACAGGTTCAGCATCTGCTGCTGCTCCGGACAGAGAACGAGACAATGGCTTGGTACGATATGGCGCCGCTCCCCTCCTCCACCGAAGCTATCTCCCTGTACTCTGTTCCCTTTGGAGAAGGAAGATAAGAAAAAAATCTCATCCTCCAGATTATTTCCAGGCAAAGGAGCTCACATTACTACAGCTCTCTCCATCTTTTTGGCCATCTGTGACTGCGCTGCGCTGCTCCCTGCAACATGTCAGTCACAGCCCAGACCATGCCCAGCCCTTCATTCCCCCGTGTTTTTCCTGGTCTGCCAGGAAATGCCTCCTTTTCAGCCTTTTTTCAAAATAAATGTGAGTGGGTTTATACTCTGGTAAGGGGGTGAGTTACTCTTTAATTTATACAGCAAACAAGTAAAAGAGTAATAAAAAAACAACCTTATTTTAACTCCTGGAGAATGTTCTTGTTTTGAAAGTACACCTAGGGTCATTGTTTCAAAAAGTGACTTCATATCCAGTTTTCACAATATCTTCATCTCATTTTCTCTCGCTACTTTCATAGGAACTAAGAGGGAAAGCAACAGCCATGTGCTGCTAATCAACTAATCAGTTTACTGATCCTCACCAAGTATGGTCATTTCAACAAAAGTTTGAATTTTGCTAGTTTATTCATATTCATAGAATTAAATAAGCCTTATGTCCTTATTGAAGGAGTTCTTGCTTCCCCTCCAGCACAGAACTAAAACGTAAAGGGGTTGTTCCTTCGTTTTGCCATGACTGTATCTGCAGAGATTTCAGACATTCCCATTTCACAGTCCATATGGCACACAGAACATAACTTTATATGCTCTAAACTTCTAAGCTCCATCTAGTGTTACAGTAAGATAAAATCACTTTAGATTGCTGATATCAAACAAATGGAAGTTCTTAGAGAAACTCAGCGCCCCAGGCCTTTTTTTTCCAGTGCTTGCCTTAATGCTGTTCATGCATTTAATGGTGTCACCAAAATACATGAGTCATGAAAAAGGATATTAGCTGACGCACATAAGCTCAAAAGCTTAAAAACACACATAAAAAGTTTTATTTCCCACAGAAAGACCAAGCTACAAAACGACATATTCGATACATATTTTATTAAATTCAGTTCAGTTCTTTCAAACAAACCGTTTTATGTGTCGTTTAAACTGTATTGACGCAACAACAGCCCTGCAAAAATATCATAGACCTCTAACTATAGATTATTATGACTTTATTTTAAATGTACCTAAAATTGTACTATAGCTGCAAAAAATACCATATAATACTAGATTTTATTAATACTCCTTTGTGACTCTCTGCAATGTGTTACACACATTTCCAAAAACCATTTATTCACTATTTATCAGCTAAACGTATCATCTCACTATCTAGTACGCTCTAAAAAGACTGGATGCACTGATATAAAAATGTTATCTTCAACACACTAAAATAGTTTTTCGTCTGCTGAACATTAGAGCTTCACTGAGGAATCGAAAATCCATTACATTTTAGAGCATTATCTGTTTTTGTAGCACAATGTTTTCATGTTAAATAAATGACTAACAGCCTTGCTCTTTAACCTGATACATGCTCTTTAAAGTCCAAGTGCTTAAGCTTAGGCCCAATAGGAATTTCTCAGATTTGGACCTTTCAGTATAAAAAGGTGAGTCAAGAATGTGTAAACATTTCAAACCAGAACCATTAACCCTAATGTACTAATTTAACATTACAAGCTCTGCCTCAACGCCCCAGTCTGGTAAAAGGACACACAAGATCCCATCTTCAAAAGTAAATATTAAATTTCAAAACCATAAAATCAGTGAATATAGGACATATAAAACATAAGTAAATCAAAATTGACATTTTGTCTGTTTCTAGGCCAAAAATAGATTTTCAAAGCAGTTTTGACACCTACAACCTCTTGTAGTGTGACGGAAATATTTCATAGTAATGTAAGTTAACTGATTAAATACATGTTAGTAAATGCATCAAGAGAATACGTCATATAGAATATCATTAGAGTGTTCAAACAGATGTCAATTAGGATGCCTCTCACCCCGTTCCCTTTAGCTGTAGTGATGATGAAGAAGTGTTTAACCCTCTCATGAAGACATAATATTGTAGTGCTTGAGGCAAAGGACTTTCAGTTATGGAAGGGCGTGGAAGAGTTTGAGCTTGGTCCAGGTCTTGGCAGCTGTAGGATCATGGACGAGCCTAAAATGTCATCATATCTGGACACAGTTTGCCTGATGTACTACAGTTGTGCATGGGACTTAGTTTTTTTCTCAATAAAAAACTACAAAACACTTTGTAATTGGAATCCATGGAGACCTGAATGATCAAGAAAAGGTGATGTACATCATGAAAAAATCAGGCAGATTGTGATGGCTGGATCCGCCACACAGGGATGAGTTACTCATTTATTCTTTAGTTTAGTTTATGTTACAGATATTTATTTAGTTAAACAGTTTTGATGTTTGTTTACATTTATTAAGTTGGACTGATTTGATTGGGGGTGATGCATACACATCTAGGGGGATCCTGTTTAACAAGGGTTTCTTTGGATAATATTAATTCTGTGTCTCTTGAGTCACCAGTAATCTTCGATTACCCTGGGGACACAGGTGATGTGGCAGAGGGAGGAGCCTAAGCTGATACTTCCTGCATGGCCTCTACCACTGACTGGGAAATGGGGGAGCCAGAAGCTTTATTTTGCTTTGCCTTATTGTTTAGTTTGCTTTATTATATAGTTAGTTTGCAGCAAATTTACCTAAATGACTAGTCATTTCTTTATTCATTTATTCAGTCATTTCCTCATTTTGTATTGTAGGTTAGTCTTGTATTGCCCTTCCTCTCGTTTGCCATGGGCTGATCAGCCAGTATAAGAACCTCCCTAGTGTTTCCTGTGTTAGGTCAGTTTTGAATTTGGTTTGTTGAGGGTTCAGTTGTTGCACCGTTTCTAGTTTAGTTGACCTCTTTTATGGGCTCAATTTTTGTCATTTGTTCTATTTTTTCATCTGGGTGAATAAAGAAAACCCTGCTTTTTCTAAATCTATTTTCCTGTGGCTCATTCAGGTCCTCCATTTACTGACAAATTGATGTCCGTAGTCACCTACAAATTGGTGACGGCTCGCCATTCTTGACAATCATAAGATGATTTTTGCTGTTTAAGGTCATAAAGTTTATCGGGCTTGCAAATTATTTTTCTTAACAGTGTTCTTCCTTTTAATTCAATGACTGTTCTATTAAAATGTTTTTTGTGGCTATTTAGCCTTGGTTATTAACTGTTTTTGTCCTCTGTGTTTGAGCTAAATGAATAACAGAGCACTTGACGGCAGCTTCTACTTGGCTGTATACAGTATATCTGTTTTGACTTGTTTTTCTCCTCTTACTTCTGTAGCAGTAAACATCATTATGTTATTATAAAACCAACACCAGACGGATTCTAAGGGCCTGATTGATCGAGATTCCTGATAATGACCAGTAAATTGCGTGCAGTGCTAAAAGTTTGCGCGAGTGGGTTGTCCTTAATTTGCGGGTGATTTACTAAGATCCATGAAAAATTCTTAACAGGCGCAAGCAGCAGTATTCAAATGAGCACCAAAATTAGGCTAAGATGCTGTAAATTCAGATTTTCGTTTGTCAGTAATAAATGTAATTCATGTGGTGTACATGCCCTGCTCTCTGCTGCATGAAGACATCATATTGCAGGGTTAGACTGATTAAAACTGTAGCATGTCTGAATTTTGTTTTTAAAATGTCATATCCCAATTATCATAGTGGTATTGTATATGATTACTACATTTTATTAACTGAACTCCAGGAAGGTTAACCACTATGGGGGAAACTAATAAGGATCCACTAGGACCATGTGCGCTCAGCACATCTTCACCAGGTGGAAACGTGATGAGAGCGCAGTGAGTTATGATAGGTCTTTGGGGGAAAAACAGGTACATATTTACTTAAAATGGAGTTAACATGTTGACTTAGGTTCAGGTAGCGGGGACCACGTTTCAGATCCACTTCGTACACCCTAATTAGTCCTAATCCAACTCTTCCGGTACCCTGCACCTGTTCTACATCTCTAATCACTTCACGATACACTTATAAGCTCTGCCTGCTCTTCATCCCTCGTTTGGCTCGATCGTTTCGCCCCTCCCTTTAGGTTCCGGGTACCTGCCGACCCATCGGCGCTCTTCGCAGGGTCTTGCCGACCCGCTTCTTATTTTCCGGGTAACTGCCGACCCGCTTCCCCTCTTTCGGGTACCTGCCGACCCGTCGCCGCTCTTCGCAGGGTCTTGCCGACCCGCTTCGTCCTTTCCGGGTACCTGCTGACCCGCTTCGTCCGTTCCTGGTACCTGCCGACCCGCTTTTTCTCCTTCAGGTACCTGCCGACCCGTTTCTTCTCTTCCGGTTACCTGCCGACCTTCTTCTTCTCTTCCGGGTACCTGCTGACCCGCCCCTTCGGCCCTTCCCCCTTTTTCTTAGCAGCGTCAATCATACACAGCCCCCACGTTCCGTGGCCCTGTTCACTCCTGTACTACCTCTTCCAATCTCTTTTAGGTTCCGTTCCCGCAGAAGTTCCGTCGTGGGCTCGGAGTGTTGGAGACACTTAACTACAATGCCCCCTGCCGTGTGGGGGAGGATTTGCCATGCTCCGGGTGACCAAGCATCCTCCATGCTCTCTTCTGTCTCCTTAGACCCCCAGACGGTCGCGGCAGACGACCGCTCGTTCTGAGCCAGGTTCTGCCAGAGGTTTCTTCCCGTTAAAGCAGAGTTTTTCCTCTCCACATTCCCTACATGCTTGCTCAGTACGAGGGATTGCTGAGGAACCGCTCAACCCCACGTTGACGATTCGGCAATCTGCTGGGATTCCTTACTTGGACAAACTTTTATCTGATTGGATTGCAACGACTTGTAAAGGTCCTCGATATGATTTTTTCGGTGCCTTGTACATTGTATAGGCTTTTGTCTGAGGGGGGTTCTGAGCAGGTTCGGAAAGACGATTCCTCGAAGACTGCACCCCCACACTGAGTCTTCCCCTGGGTCTCCGACGATGTCCCTCCTCAGACCATTCAATTCACCACTCCTTCAATAAACTGTTAAAATTCTCAATCTGTGGCGTGGTCCTTGCTAGTGAATCTCAGGTTTTATGGCCATTACAGTGTTTATTACTCTCAGTTTATATTGTCTATGAATTAAATTTTTTGTTTTGTCAATAATAAAGTCATGTTGAATGTGGTAGTGCAAAATTAAAACATGCTTTTCAGAAGTACTAAAAATAGATGCTAAAATAGCGGGCGCAAACATTTTTATGCTTAGTAAATCACACTACGCCTGGACCGCCTACTTTTTTGCCTATTTTCCTCCCAATGTTTAACATCTTCTTACAGAAATGCCCAGATTGCATATTCATCAATGGCAAAAGTGCTATATGGGTTGTGTGCGTCTTGCTGCTGGTTTAACAGGCGCAATGCGCTTTGCACTGTGCTGATAGATCAGGTTTTTGCGATGCTGTGCAGTGTCCGTGGGTTTTAACAAGCGCAAACCGTTGATAAATCAGCCCCTAAGAGTTTAATTACAAATAAAAAATGGCTTTCTCAGGTCTATCACTACAGTTTGGCTATAAACCCAGACAATATAAACTCCAAGAGTCAAGTGCAAATCATATTAAAAAAAGTATATACTTTAACATTACTACATGGGTCACTAATATAATGTAGGGCCTTCTGTTGACACACTTTTTTGGAAGGAACCTTCTGACACATGCCTGTGCATATGTGAGTAAAATTGTTAAAGCAGACATTACATCTACCCAAATGCTGTCAGAATTTTAGTTTTTGAATTATAGGTTTGGTAATAAGGAATCCACAGTACTACTTATGTTTTTAAGTGTTTTTCTAGTCTTTCTGATTATCGTAAGACAAAGCATCATACACATATTGACTTTAAGATTTGATATTTGAGCTGGAGACTTTTCTGATCAACTTATCACTTTTTTCATGTTGATTTCAGTCATAGAAAACAATGTAAAATATCAGTTTATACAGGTCTGAGCATTGGTAAAAGACAAAGTGTTGTAAAAAAATAATGAAATGAGCTTTCCTTTCTTTAATTAGATATGAGTTACTTTATCTGAGCTGAGATTTTACCACCGTTTGCTGTTGTTTAACATCTTGACTGTTTTCAACTGACCTTGCTGGACTTGCACCAGCTGCTACCTGGGCTTAGCACTGCGCCACATGGCATGTGGCTTATTAATTTAGAAAGTTTTAAATGAAAAACAAAATCCACAGCTCTGTCTTGTTCGATTTACAACAATACTCATTCCAGGACCAGCAACCTACTGCGATCCAAAGCCTGTCGGAGAAGCATACAAACAAAGCTGCTTCTGTCAACATTTGCTGGAAGTGGTTCAGATGCGAGCGGGATTTAATTTTTACCACTTGGGGAAAAAGGCCTGTTTTATTGATTGTCCTCAGGGAATTATTTGTTTACTCTTTTATTGTTTTGAATAACTTGTGGTTTTCAAATTCTCACTGGATGGAATTTAGAATCCAGCCTCTTTAGAGAAATTTGTTGGCACCCTTGTTAGATGTTTATATTGCTTTAAAACAAATAAATATTTTATAGCGGTGGCATCATCGTATGCAGAAAAATGTAGACATAAAATCATTCTTGGTAAAGTTATTGAACCTATTGTAGTCAAAACTCTCTTTTTAATAGTACAGGTTTTCTGTGTGATTTCAAAAGGTTGGAGCATAAATTTACCATGCTATTTATAAGGAAACTCCCAATAAAATGTTTCACATATTTCAGTTAAGTTGACATAACAGTTTTGTTTCATGCAACCACAGTACAGAAGGACTTATTTTTAAGGCATTTTACGCATCTTTAAAAATGATCCTGTCTAATATGTTCTAATTTATATGGTCGTCTTCTTGATGCACATGCTGGCCAGAAATGATGATTTAGCGCAAAACAAATTGTCACTAGCGGACCTGCTTCAGTTCGGTAGGAACTAATCCCGCAATGCATTTCAGCTCCAAAAGGAAAAGGGAGGAATTTCAAAATTATAATTTTGCTCTGTACTTTCTCTTTTCTGACACTCATCTCCAGGCTCCAAGAGAAAGAGAAAAGTACTTTAACCTCTTGGGCCCTAGGCAGTTTTTTTTCTTTCTGAATTTGGCATACCTACACTCTGTAAGGCTTTTTACAGCTTGTAAAAGGTCTAAAATGTTCAAATTGCTCTCATATAATCGGAAGGTCTATGAAGATATGTGAAAATTCTAGAGAAAATCATAGTGGGCATAAGTAATTGAGGATGACAAAAAATATGAATATGCATTCCACCTGAAAAAAATACACATTAGCAGCTTTTTTTCATTGTAAAAAAGCAAATGAACATAAATAATAACTAATCACTCTTATTGACTTTGGACCAACTGCAAATAATTGAAAGGTAGATGTTACTCTAGGAGGCAGGACCCCAAAAATGGGGGCTAGCAGGCTTAAACTTCCTTTTCCAACAGGGGACTAGATCCAAACTCATTGTATCATAGAGACAATAGCCTGCTGATCATTGATTGGGTGAGCTATATCCGGCCAATGAAAAAAGTCATGACTGACTTGTTCCAAAATCTGCAGAAATATTTGTTATAATTACAGATTCCACAGAGAACGAGAGAGAGAAAGAGCCTCTCTTTGGTGACGCTCTGCCAGTCTGGTTCCCTGCTGCCTTAGGATCCTACATGAGTTGAGAACTGACCTGAGGTTCAATGGAATGGGAACGACCCGTAAGGGAAGATTGGTGAGCTGAACCGAGTTCATGAGACCCGAGTTCTGGCTAACAGTGGCTGGCAGCCGCACCGGAAATGTCACTGTCAGCTCCCCATGTAGCTACAGCTAACTGACCAGCTAGAACAGCTGATTTCTCTGCTTCAGCGCCGGTTGCCCCAAACAACGGAGCCATCCTTTTTGGATATCGTAAAAATCTTCTGCTGATATTCACTCACATTGCAATAGATTTGAGCGATTAGTTGTTTTAAAGGCCCTATATCATGTAAAATCAACTTTTATTGAACTTTCAACCATGTTGTAATGCAATTTTCTTATAAAAAACCCTGCCACAGCTGTTTTTGGCTTAATTCATGCATCTCTCAGTAATCCTCCTGAATCCTGCACTCAGAGCAGCTGCACTGCCCTCTGCTGGAAAACGACTGACTCTTAACATGACAACATGTTTTACGTAACGCTGTAAAACTTGTCTGCACAACCCGTGGAGATTAAACACACGCCTCCTTTTTCACAGGTGCGAGCTGGGAGAGTCCAAAGCAAGACACTAAGGACCGCCATCTTATAGTACATTATTTTCTGAAATGTCTTGCCGAAAATGGCCATTTGGCTGTGTGAATTACATTCCTAAGGACCGCCAAATCACCAGAAATGGCTGGAGTTTCTCTCCGGAATCCCACATCTAAGAATTATTCTTCATTTTGAAGAAAACAGATTTAGGTTGTGTGATTAAATTAAATTATCACGGAAGTGCTTTTTGTTGCCTCCACAATGGCTTTCTAATTTCCTGCCCGACTGCCGATATGCTAATTATGTGTTATGTTAACTCCAATAAGTTAAATAAACTTAGGATCTGAATTCAACCGTATCTTCAAAGCACACACACAATCAAAGTAACCATAAAGAAGAAAATAAAATTCTGGAAATACTATGGAAAGTTGCTGCTGCTACTGTCACGTTCTTAAATTCAGGGACAACACACCTGGGCCGTGCTGCACAAAACACCCGCGGTTTACAAAATGTCCACCCGGTTCTCAACTGCATTCTCAGAAAAGAGAATGTTTTAAAAATGAAAATGTGGCTGGAAAGATCTGCTGGCTTTAGCACTCAATGGAGAGGTCTTCACTGGTTTGGGCTACATCTTCACTCTGCTATCAGTAAAAAATTGGTTAGCTTTAATTGCTGAAATCAGCTTTATTGACCCGGTGTTTACACAAAAAATAAACCAAGGGTCTGAGCCATTAATATTATGAAGTTTCATAACATGTTAAAGATACAAAGAGCATCACAATAAGCCTTCAATTTAAATTACTGAAATATTTTTAAAACAGTATAGCTGTAATGTGGCTTATAACATTGCTTGTTGCCCATGCTGCTTTTCTGCCGTTGGACCGGGGCTCAAGGCTATGTCGTAATTTGGGCGCCACTTACAGGAGGGGGATTTGCGGGGCATGATTTTAGAGAAATAGAATAACTCCATGATACAAATTTATATATCAGGACAAATTAATACCATTTAACACAAACGGTAAAATTTTATCATATATGTGCCTATCCCAGACTTTGAAAGCTGTAAAATAGCATGATATAGGACCTTTAAGTTGAAACAGATTATGTATTTTTGACCGCATGTTAGCTTCTACTTCTGCCTCTCCAAAGTTGTGTTTCGTAAAGCCTAGTTTATGATTCTCCGACCGCAAATTTGCACTCAGACGCAGACATATTGATGGAGACATTTTCTGTTTCTAGTACTCTGCTCTGCCACTCCATTCTCTATTGTTTTTTTCAGCGTTGCTCAACCAGGACAGCAGCGGGTGCTAGGTTCTCATGGCGTCTCTGCCTACTATCACACAGCGCCATTTCCATTTTTTTCTATGCTTGTGAATGCATTTCTTCCTCAAGGAGCAAAGAACTACAGAAAGTAAGTTTTTATTAAGCTGTAAAGCTTTTTACTAGAGGTACAGCTAATTTAATACTCTAGAAAAGCTTTTTACTAGAAGTGCAGCTCATAGAATCCTATAGAAATACACGGAAACAAACACAGCATCCTTTGTTGTTGTTTTCCTACACCTACTTGTCTTCAAAATCGCCAAAAGAACAGATCAGATAAATTATCCTTTCAATATAAAGCATATAGTGGCGAAACACTGCATTAAGTACTGATTACAGCAACTATAGAGTTCCATTCTGGTGAAGCGATCTCTGGCTGTTGCTGAAACTGAACAATCAGATGCAGATGCTCTCCATCGACGGATAGTTAAAATTTGGGCCTCTACTCTGTGCGTCCTTGCGTAGGTGACGGAGAGCCCTTGCGTTGACGGATAATGGCGTTGCATCAATCCTTCTCCGTCAAAACACAGAAGGATAAACTAAGCTTAAGATGTTGATATGTTTTCTGTCTATTAAAGGTAAGAGAAATAGAAAAAAAAAACTTCCCCAGAAGAAAACTGTTTTCCTCCAAGTTGCTGTAAGTGAGAGGAATCCCCTGTTTGTAGTAGTAATTGTGTTTCTGAGTGCGAGTGAGTGTGCTGCATATGTCAGCCCTGTTTAACTTTTACTTTCTGATATTTAATAAATGTGAACGTATAATGACATATAACATTTAATGAAATTGAAATGTTTGCAGTAAAATTGCTCTTATAGACTATTGGGTTAAACATGTTACTAGTTAACATATTAGTCAGTACAAATAGTTGCACGTGGCTACCCTAGTTTGTCCAGAGATTGTTTCAAAACCTTTAAAAAAATCTGCATAGCCTCCATAATTTACTTTCACTAAATTGTGGCTTGTTTTCCTAACGTTACTTAAAGTAGAAAGCAGAAGGCATAATCATCAGGTGCCACGACTGCTGCCTCTTTGTTCGGGCTGTCTTTCAGAACACTGATACAGCCATAATACAAAAGCAATTTCACAGAAGCACGGAGATCAGCAAAGCAAAAAGCAAACAGCCAATAGCAAATAAATCCATTTAACCTCTCTGACCTACGTACCATGTAGAGGCAAGTTCCAAATGCATAAATGTTTGGATGTATACACACAGCTAAGCAAGCTGTGAAGAGACTAATGTGAGATGTGCTAAATTGAGGCTGCAGCATTGTGTGTGTCAAACTGCCATTATTTCTATGCTGTGTCTGAGGCGTTTACTAGGTGGAGAAAAGCTTAGTTTCTATTGAGTGCCAGCATTTGTTCAGGGGGTTACAGCCGTTTCTTAGTGTGTGGATCAGGGTAACATGCCAGTCCTTTTCTACTACCCGTTCTGTCTCTACAGTGCTTGTACGAACGCATGAAAAGGGGTGGGCAAATGTATTGTGTCTATTATTTGCATTTTTTTTGTAACAAAAAGCACCTGTTTTTACCTGCTAATTAAGCAGAAATGAACTAACTATGCAGGGGCTTGATTAGCCAGAAGCAATACAGGAAACGTAAAAATGACCCCCATTCTTGCTGCTTGGAGGGCCACATTCGGTTCAATTTCAGCGAAAAGGACAATTATACCTGGTGGTGCTCACTAGTGGGAATAAGAGTATCACTAACCACTTAATTATGTGCTGGGAAAACAGATTTCAACTGAGCAAACCCTATCTGACGTTACTTATTAGAGGAGACTGTAATTAAATGCATCAGCATTAAAAGAAGAAAAAAAAAGTAAACTCCACTGCGCTCATTTACCTTTTTGTTAAGACTGGTTTATTCACTGATTGATCTTATTTGCAGCCAATACCCATAGAAAAAAAAATAAAGCTGGATTTTATTGAAGGTGAATAGGTATTTCCAAAGTCTACCTGGGAGATACAGGGTCTAACAATTGGGTTTCATCCTAGTTATTTCCTCTCCTCAGGGACTAAGTGACTGTTCAATTAAGAAATTACAGTATTTACAGATGCTCGCAAAAGCCGTTTTTACTCTGAATGCTTTCATATTTTGTCACATTCAAAAAATCTCGGTGAATTTTATTGGGATCACAGGTGAGAGACCAACTCATATGGAGTCCAGGGCAAACTCGTGGAAGAAGGTGCTCTGATCTACATATTAACTCCCAAGCAAATATTTTGTTTGGTGGAACTAACGCAGCACATTCACCTGTGTACAACATCCCCATGTTAAAACAAGGTGGTGGCTGCATCATCTTGTGGGATGTTTGTCAGACTTAATAGGAAGATAAATGGAGGTCATTTCGAAGCAGCCCCGGAAGAGAACTCATTAGAGGTCACAAATACTTGAGGCTTGGGTAAACCTAATATCAGAGTAACAATGAAACAGCTTAGATGTTTTAGTATGGTCCAATCCTGAACTAAAATGAATTCAAAATCTCTTAAAAATTGATATACAGACACTCTCAATTAAATCTGAAGGGCGTCCATTTAAGATTTTAATCTTTACATGTGCAAAGCTTGTGAAAACATAACCCACTTGATGCTTAAGTTACCATTTTCTAACTGTTAATCATTTTTAAAAACATTCATTCTTTTTCGGTCACTTCACAAAAATCAGTTAAAAAGATACATGATTAGATTTAAAGCACCAGTAGGGATTAATACACTAGTACCTGCTATAAGGGGAAAGTAGAAAGAACTACTAACATTCTACAATAAAATACTACTTTAGAAAAACTAGATACAGGCTAAAAAACAACTCAGGAATACAGTGCATCTAACAAAAGCATAAACACCATTATAAGACCAATATGAGCAAACATCATAGGCAATGATGTAAAAAACAATATATACTTGGCAGTTGTTTGAATTATTCAGTGGTAAAATATTCAAAATTACTGGACTTAGCTGTCCAAGATGGAAGGCTTTAGGTCTCGGAGCAACTATCCAATATTAACTGTTTCATGCCTTAGCAGAGTTATAGTTAAAGTAGCAGGTTTCTTCTCCTGGACAGGAACATCCCTCTGGTGCTACATTTCCATTATAAAGTTATGACTGACGATCATGAATGAAATGATTAATTAAAGAGGAGGGAAAAAAAGACCCTGTCATCACAGAACCATTTCTGCCTGAACAACTGGGCCTATGGTACCGCAAATACATTTGAATTTGTCCTCTGTTGTTATACATACGCTGGTGAGCTTTTCATAATATATGAAAATACAAGGAAAAAACCAAGTATGACTCAGTTGAATAAAAAAAAGCAGAGCTTCAGTTGCAAAGACAAAAAAGAATCCTGCTTTAATGCTGACCTACTTCTCTAAAGAAAAACAGTGTGGCTCACATGCCAGGCAGAAAAAAAAACATATTGAGCTCTTATACCATTTGATATGCATTCAAACTGTCATTGCATGACTACAGTGTGTGTACTGTTCAATACAAAGGCTAGCTTCCCATTTTTAATAGCCTGTCATTCAAGCACTTTGCTGGTATACTGGTTCATTCTGCAATGCATTTTTTCATCTCTGTAATGGTAAGAAAATATGTTTGTAACAGTCTGTATTTTTGATCCCAAATATGCAAAAGAACAAATAAATTATTTTAGATGCTAGATTTTTAAGGTAACTTTTCCTCTCTACCAAATTCAACATTAAAGTTGAGCAGTTGTTTCCATTTTTGTTTCCAAAAATTGAACAATTGTTCCACTGAAGAAGCCACTTGTCACAACACCAACGAGAATCTCAACATTAAAAGCAGGACAGGCCACAAGGAGTATCCTACTGATACCAAAGTCAATGAACACTTGCTGTTCCCAGCGGAAGACAAGCCAATGCCAGAGCTGCAAGATTAAAAGGTCTCCTGAACGACTGATGGAGAAAAGGTAGGTTTAACATAGTGTATGCCATTATACATATTGTGTTCCTCTGTACTATCAGAAGTGTGAAAAAAAATTCCAACTTATTTTTTTTATCATTAAAATGATTACTTCTACATGCATCTTTTAGGTCTTCAAGATTAAAGAAAGGCTGAACACATTAGTGAAATTGACTTCACAGGCCAACAGATGCTCCTGTACCTTTAAAGAAACAGAGCCGATTTAATAATGGGATTTTTTGTCAATATTTTATTTGGGTTTTAAAGTATAAACATAAATGTTTATGTTATCCATTTAAAAACATTTTGAGTTGGAAAGATCAAAACTAATCTACACATTAGAGTCATACTTTTATAGTTTAAATATATTTAGATATATGTACCTTTGGTATTCCTGGGGATAGGGACCACAGCTGTATGTACGTCAGGAAAATTTTATTCATAGAGCACCTTTTAAGATTTACAATTACAAGGTTCTTTACACTTAAAAAATAATTAAGATGAAAGATAACTATTTAGAGAAAGCAATTTTAAAAAGATAGGCAGTGGCTAACACTGTTGCCTTGCAGCAAGAAGGTTGTGGGTTCATATCCCAGCCCAGGGTCTTTCTGCATGGAGTTTGCATGTTCTCCCCGTGCATGCGTGGGTTCCCTCCTCACACAGTCCAAAAACATGACTGTCAGGTTATTGATCTCTCTCCAAATTGTCCTTACATATAAGTGTGTGCATGGTTGTTTGTGCTGTCTGTCTCTATGTGGCCCTGTGATGGACTGGCGACCTGTCCAGGGTTACCCCGCCTCTCGCCCGTTGACAGCTGGAGATAGGCACCAGCCCTCCCGCGACCCATTAAGGATTAAGTGGTTAAGAAAATGGATGGATGGAAGTTCTATAATCTTGGAGCCACAGAGCAAAAGGCTTCTTTACCCTTTTATTTTCATTTTTATTGAAGGAACTGCTAGGTAACTGGCTGCAGGACCTCAAGGATCTGCCAGTAACAAACTCATGTAGAAGCCCTCTAATGTAATTTGGTACTTCTCCATGATGTGCTTTCCATTAAATTATAATAATTTTGAATAGCACTCTTAAATTCAACCTGACACTATTTCAGTGACTAAAATAGCTAAAATATGCAAATTGTCAGGTAGTGGTCAGACTATAACAGAGAGCTCCACCTACCGCCGTGACATAATTTATTTTACATCCCGTGCTCTGTTTTCTTTGATCCTGTGGTTCATCCATACCTTCAGGTGCCCTGAGTGCTACCCTTTTCCTGTTCTTTTCAACCTCTGCTTCATATTGTAACTCCGATCTACTCATTAGATCTGTGTTTAGCTGTCCGAGTCTTACTATATATATACTATATATATACTATATAAAACAGCATGCTTCCTTCTAAAACTCATTCGTTTTTCCGCTGTGTTAGACAAGGAATATACTTGCGCTTAATTACGCATACGCGTGTTTATCACGGCTCTCTCATGTAGCTTGCATTTGCTTCAAGCGTTGTTTGTGCACGTCCTATGAAATTAACGGGACGCGCCCACATGCTGGAGCACAAGCGTTACCGCTAAAGGAATTTAAAAGCGCTGTTTGACCAACGGCAGCAGTAGGAAAACAAGCAAGAATAGCAGTAGGCTAAATATGGTCTTACATACCTTCTACAACACTGCTGTCATCTTTTTATGTCACAATCTTAAAATTAACCAGGTGATTATCTCCTCTGTGGTCACCATGTTTCTTTTGGATCTTCCCTACAAATCCATCACTCTATCCGGTCTGAACTCCATACTCTGCCGAATAGTAGAACAGCAGTACTCAAACAATTATCTCCTCAAGACGCAGCTTGCTGCTTGAGCCAACACAACTTTATGCAAGGTTAAAAAGCAGGTATATTCCCGGCATTAGGGTCTGGGGCTCACGCAACACTTTCTACACGTCTCTGAATCTGCACGTTCGGTCATAGTCGTAAATTAATACTTGTGAGCATCTAAAAATGCTTACAACTGCCTATTTTTATTATTCAGACACCAAATATACATCAATATGCATAACACACAATGACAACCCTCTTAGTAGTACAGCAGAAGGCATGTAAGAAGGTATTTATATGTCGAAATATCACAATATTTTATGCCACAATATTATATTGAAAGCCATGTATTGATTTTATTTTATTTTTTTAATTTGAATGGAACGATTTTCGATGACAGTAGTTTTTAAAAATAAAATTAAATGTTTGACTGCTAGTTAGTGGCTGTTTGTACTGTATTTGTCTCCTGGTTATCAACATGAGTGATTGTATGAAACTGCATGGATTTGCTGCTTCAAGTGGAAGTGCTGTGGTCATTATTAAAAACACAATTGGACATTCTCACAGGTGCTGATTATGATTTAGAACTACACACTAAAATTTCTTCAGACAGCAAATTTGCTTTCTGTCCTGCTGGGAAATCTCAACCCATGAAACATTTATTCTTGTGAAAGAAAATAAAGTATTTCTGAAAGATTTTTACCCCTGGATTTTGTATTTTCAAAGATAAATTGTTGGAAAGGATGCCTTCATAATGTTCATAAGAAGACTCCCACTTATTATTCGATATTAGAATAGCTGTTGCTCACCACTGATTTTCTTGTTGTGTCCAAGTAGAATTCTATCAGAGGTTTTAAGTGAATGGCAGTGAACTTTTTCATGTTGAAGTAGTTTGTTTGTGCAGTATACACTGTGCACTCAGCGGGATGTAACGAGGCTTGCTTATAAAAAGAATACGTGGGTGGAATTATTTATAATAACAATGGTAAGTGTGATCTTGATAGGCAGACATAAAGAGTTGTTGAACTGATTGAAGAAAACTCTCTGCTGTGCATGCCACGGAAATTAGAGTTGAAACCGGAGGCTTTTAAACGTCTGAATATGTAATTTATCCTGATGCTCCTTCATTGTGTAATGCAGATGTTTACTCTAGAGTCAATGGCTGTGTACTGTTCCCTCACAGAAGCCTATAAAATATCTGATAATCTTAAAAGTGACCCGGTAATTAGTCTCAAGTTACCAGATGGAGTAAACTAGCCTTTACATCACAGGAAGGTCCACATGCGACCTTGCAGCTGCAGTTCGCACGGCCCCTCGGGTCTTACTTAGTGATTCCCCTTTTAAAGTTATTGACACGATGGTGTGGTGCGAGAGAGCTTCGAGACAAACAGACTGCATAATTGGCTTTGTAAGGAACTCTTTTTGAAGTCCCAAGGGTTCTAATGTAATTCCCATGATAGTGTCATTATCACTCACTGCTTTCACCTTCTTGCTGTGATATGCTCAAAGCTGCAAATAATCGTGGTCAGAGGGGGAAAGATTAGGAGCTGCGCTCAGAGAATTCGGTCTATGATTCCTTTGGTGGGTGCTCTTTTGTAAATGATTCAACGGCCTTGTTTTATTCAAAGATTCCCCAGACAGATTATAAGGACACCTTTAGCTCACACTTGGGTGGGGGAGGAACATCATCTGCCACCGCACTTCTGCACCCGGCGACCTGGGTTTCTAGTATCGAGAAACCATCCTTCAAGTTGTAGGAAAACAACACCAAACAAATTGGTTCTCAGTAGAGGGTAAATGACTGTCTTGCAATCAATGTTATTTTCCTCACATGCTACACATTAGTTACTCCCACGAACAGCTGCTTCATGCTTGTAGCAAGGCTGCATTTCAAGACGCCTTTGTTTTAAAGAAACACGCACACCCACACAGAAACACACGTGCACACTGAAGACTCATTACAACAGTAACGGAGCAATGAACCTCTTAGAACTTATACAACGCCTTGCAAAAGTAAATATAAAACTTCAGCTTATTCACAATTTCAAAGTGAACGAATTAACAGATACAAAGTTTAGCTTCCTTCTCTCCCTAAATGAAATGCAACTCAACTTTGTCTGCTTATGGCTCTGAGACTGGAATGCTTGCCCATTTTCTCCGTAAAAAAGCACAAACTTGGTAAAAATGATTAAGAGCATAGACCAACATCAATTTTAAAGTCATGCCATGGATTTTCAATCGTATTTGAGCCTGGACCGGCCATTCCATCATAGATGGGGTTGCATGTTAAGGGTGACTGTTGTTGCTAGAAGGTGAACCATTATAACATGCTCAGTCATTTTCAGGTGATGGATCTAAAAATGTGCTGTAAGGTGCTTAAAGGTCCTATATCGTGCAAAATTGACTTTTTGGAGCTTTTAACCATGTTGTAAGGCTATGTCCTAATTTAAAAAACAAACAAAACAAAAAACAAAGCCAGAATGTTTTTTTGTCTTAATTCAAGCATTTCTCAGTACTCTTCCTAATTCCTGCTGTCTGAGCAGCTTCTCCACCTTTCCCCGGTAAATGATTAACTTATAACATACTGCCCCCCTTGTAGAGTAAACATAACCTCGCCCCTTCAGAGGTGCGAGCGGCGGCCGAAGCAACACCCTAAAGCCTAGTTTATACCTCTCTGCTTTGACGGAGATGGATTGACCTAGCACGATTATCCATCCACGCAAGGGCTCTCAGTCACCTAAACAAGTACTGACGAATTTGAGCCCCATTTTCTAACTATCTGTCTGCGTCAACAGAGAGCATATACCTGTGATTGGTCAATTCAACAACAGCCAGAGATCGTTTCACCAGAATGGTGGTCTATAGTTGCTGTAATCAGTAGCTAATGCAGTGTTTGGGCACTACATACTTTATTTTGAAAGGATAATTTATCTGATATAGTCTCTTGGGGATTTTGACCACTAGGAAGTGTAGAGAAACAACAGAACAGACCGCTGGATGTGTTTCCATGTGGTATTCTATGAGCTGCACGTCTAGTAAAAGCTTTACAGCTTAATCAAATCTCTCTTTAAGTCTATTATTGTTTTAGGGGGAAATGCATTCACAAATTAAACAAAAAAACTCTACTTAACAATTTTAGGCAGACTTGCCATGAAAAGTTAGCACCCCCTGCTGTCCTGGTTGTTAATTGCTTTGCAACACAGAAAACTCAATGGAGAAAGGAGAGAAAGAAATGGAGTACCGTAAACGAAAAACATTTCCGTCAATACATGTCCGTCTGAGTGCAAAGTTGACGTCGGAGAAGTATAAACTAAGCTTAACCAACACTGATAATGCGCGTTTGGTTCTGAGAGGTACAATACTTTATTCAACATTCCTAAAGAAGAGTTAAATCGCCAGAAATGGCCGTGGCTGAGCAGTCATAGGATGTTTGTCTGTGACTGTTACTTTACTTATAGCTGCTTCGGGAACCTTGGCCAGAGCAGTAAGTAAATCAAAATTCTAGCTAAATGCTAATGTGTGTTAGCCATTTATGAAGCTCACTTTTTTAGGTGAACTTACAACTGCATTGTGTAGTAAATTAATTTGTGTAACTGCTGCAATAATAATATTTCTACTACTGTTAATGTTACATCTCTGAATTATTCTTCAGTACAAAGAAAAAGGATTTAGGTCGTGTGATTAAATTGTCACAGGAGTGCTATTTATCTCCTCCACACTGCTATTTAATTTTTGCCCAGCTGTTGTTATGCTAATTGTGTTGAAGTGAGACGGGGTAGTCTCTGTAAAACACTTTTTTTTTTGCCCGTGTTATTTAATTGTTGTTTTGTACCCTTCTTTACCAATAGTGGAAATGTAGTTTTGCTGCCATTAGACTGTTCGGCACAGCCAGGCTGGGACTGAAGGCTACATGATGAAATGGGCAGCACTCACTTACGGTGGGGGGGGGGTGGAATTTTAGTAAAACCGAGCATCCTACTTGGGGGTTGGTATGGGTGAAGTTATTCAAAGTATAACTTCAGAATTTATCTACAGTAAGTTATTTAAAACTATAAATGTCAGTTAATTTGAACAAATGATTACTACATAATGCCCAAAACGTAACATTTTATCATGTAAGTGCCTATCTCAGATGTTGAGAGGTGTTAAATAGATTGATACAGTATAGGACCTTTAAAGCTTAGCATAGCGGGTGGAGAGTTGTGAAGGGAACATTCCTCCTTCCAGTTGTATCCCTAGCATGATGCTTTTTTTTTTACCAATGTTCTCTAATAGACCTCTGTGGTCCTCACAAACAGTCACTACAATCAAATGCCAACTCAAGCTGTTTTATCACAGCAAATCAACCAAATCTTAGTAAAAGACGTTTTTATTGTTTTGCAGGGCACTATCAACAACCTCTAAATGTTCACCATGGAATCCCTTTCCCTGTAAGAATAGGACGTGCAGATTACACTCACCTTCCCAGCATGCAAAACCCTCTCTGAGGCTTTATTGGAATATTATTTCATCTGTGTCTTGTATCATTTCAAGCAAGGGCTGCTTTTTCTTCATCAAACTGACTGAAACTGCAGGAATAGGACACGTTTTCTAATTAAACCAATGTGGTGTTCACTGTACATTGCCACGCTTTGTTGCTGGCAGAATAATTGGCGGTATCAATTAGGGTCTAGTCATTGTCTTGCTGTCACACTGGCACACTTCACCACTCTCAAGGGCTGTAAGTAACAAAGGATGTGTAGCTTTACCTGAGTAAAAGCTTCAGGCAGTAATTTTCGAACAAATTAAGCTCCTCATTAGCAGATACTCACATTGTTAAACATCAGCAACTTTGATTTTGTTGTGAAAGTTCTTCAGGCTTTCAGGGTGCTTCTGCTTGGTATTTAATGGAAGTTGGCATAAATAAGAACTTATTCTAATTTTTATTTGAATTTTGTTAAATTATTCATTTGATTGCAATTTTTAGACAAAAAATATATACGGTATACATTCTTAATAAATACATATTTTCTGCTGGGACAAAAAAAAGCTATTTTTTACTTTCTCTGTTTCTCTCCTACACATGTACTCTTGACCTTGAGGAGGAATACTGCTGTGATTATTGTCTCTTTTATTTCCACCCGTCTAGTATTCTGAGAGAAAATAGGCTGCTGCTACAAGAGGCAATAAGCAAAGCTTGCTGTGCTGAATATTAGCCGTTTGTTTGACCCTCTCTGAGTGTGTAGGTGAGTGAGCACGCTGAGAGACGTTTTTTCATTTATGCTGTTTATGACATGTAAAAACTAATTATTGTCTTCTCTTTTGAACATTACATAATAACAAACAGTGATCTTCTAAAAAAAAAACTTGTATTTTACTCGTACTAGACAAGGGCCTGTTTTCTACACACAATGCAATTTTTGGTTAGGTAATTTCCTATTCTATAGTGGTATAAAGAATGAAAATGTTGTATTTAACTGTACTCTTTGTCTAGGGATAAAGCAATACCACCTTTTACAAACTGATAAGGTACCAATACTTGGATCTGAGTACTTGCCAATACCAATGCTGATACTTCTACCACACACAAAAAAGCAATTAATTGGAAGACAGGTTTATTTTCTTTCGTGCTTGTTACAACAAATGATGGTGAATTAGATAAAAAACTAAGATATTAATAAAGAATGACCACAAAAGTAAGAGTTTCAAGTGAAAAACAAATATCTTCTGGGAAACTTTTGCAGAGATTCCAAATTTTAGGTGTAGGTTCATGGTATAGATTCAGGTTCATCGGTTAACTAACCGAAACCAATATGAGTACATTAGAAAGATACCCCTTGTCTATTATCTACCCTGCCCTCTCTGTGCCCTGTTTTTTTTTTCTCCCATCAGGCCGTTTTTGCTTTAGTTCACTGTTACTTTTAAGTATGTGCATGCAATGGGACGGGGGGAGGTTGTATTTGAATGCGCTTTATAAATAAAGTTTGATTTGATCTTACTCTGTCCTTCTCTCCTTATCCCCTTTCATCATTCTTTTATTTTTAACCTCATGTGCTTTTGTCTTTTTTCCCCCTCATGTTCTTTAGTTTTTCTTTTCTTATGTCTTCATGTATTTATAAAAAGAGCCTGCGTCCTTCCTTCCTTCCTAGATGTGATGATTTTAATGAATCCAATCAATGTGAAATCAACACGTTACTTTTTATGTCTTTATTCAAAATACTTTTCCATTCTCCATTCCAGTCGATTGATTGATTCATTCATTCATATCGTGGCACATCCGTTCTGCGGCCACTGTGAATCGGGGGTAAGGAAAGTTGCAACATGCTGAGCCGTGGAGCTGGACTCTGCAGCTCGTGACCAGGCTGTTGAAACTGTTTGCTTTGGTGTTATTTAGGTATGATGATGTGATTGTTAAAAATGTTTTCCAGATAGTCGAAAAACGAAAACACAGCAGTCTTAGAAGGCTGTTTTATTAATAAATGAGTACTTTTGTCTCCACATAATACAACCTATTTTGGATTAACTTTAATTTCGGATTAGCGAAAATGTAGCTATATAGTTGTTTTAAGCAGCTTAGCTTCGCGCTGTACTCTTCTAATAGCTGCGCTGCTCAACTGCCTCTCAAAGCACACTACATTTTGTGTGTCTTGCTAGCTTGGTCAGCTTCCTTATTGTCTCATCCATAGCAACCCATCTATTATCCTTCATACATGATTTAATTATTTTCATATCTTTATCACATGCACAAAAAAAATACACAGAAGCATTCATGGCTAAACCTAAATTAACTAAATTTATTAAATTAAGTAACTTGGCGTGTTGCTTTTTTTTCCATGTTGGAAACTCTGCTGCAACTTAATAAATAGCCCTTTATTTCCACTTCTGAGCCTTAAACATGGCACATCATATTCTGATTGCTTTTACACTGGAATATGAGCCTGTCTAGACGCGTTGTAACTGATTGTATAGCAGCTAATCTAATGACATCTGTCGGCATGCACCTCACTTCTGGTAATATTACTCAGGCATGTTAAGAAAAGTAGAATAAGGGAACGGCTCTGTTCAAATTCAGTTTACTATAGGCTATAGAACCAATTCCCACCAAGTCATTTTCAGGGCTCACAAAAAAACAAAACACACAAAAAAACTGGCACACAGATCCGTTAGAGAAAACCCATGTTATTTTAGTGAATCCACTTACTTTGTTCCCAAAATACCAAGTGGATTACCAACAAGAGCAATAATAGAACAGTGAAAACTGTGTTCAGTTAATTACATTTATTGCCAGCCTGGAAGACCTAACCATGACCCATCTTAATGGCCTTACTGAAGAAAGGAGGTTGTTGCAGTCGTTTAGTCCTTTTTGCAAAAACGCAGCGCCATAGCTTGATTTTTCCACGTCCATGCTCATAGTTTAGAGGGTGTTTTGTGGGACTGTACTCATCCTTCTTATTTTAGCACACACAGAGATTTGAGATTATCCCAAATTTTTCTGTTTTTGTCTCATCTGGCCTCATCTCTCCTCTGGATTATGCAGATGGTTTCTGGCAAACTTCAGACAGGCCTTTAACATGTGCTGGGTTGAGCATGGAAATCTTCCACGCATTTCAGGATTTTAATCCTTGGCGGCATAGTATGCTACTATGGCAACTTTTAAGAACATGGTGCCAGCTCTGTTCAAGTCATTGAGCAGATATTCTAATGTAGTTCTGGACTGTTCCCTCACCTTTCTACATACATTTTTAGAAATGTGAGCCCAGACCTTTGCAGAACTTGCTGATATGCCAAGGATGTAATTCAGCAATTTTTTTGGAGGTATGTTGGAGCGGGCATCCAGTAGTTGCAGGACAGTGGTACTCAAGGTTACATATCAAATTCATCAACTGATTAGGACTCCTGTCACTTGCTTTTTTTGAAAATAGGTAATAAATGTCTCATAAATTTTAGAGACTGCAAAAAGCAATACCTTGTGAATATTTATACTGGTAACTTCATAAAAATTTGTTCGTTTATATGCTTAACGGGACTCACCCCCCCTTACACAGTCTTCTAGCAGCTATATTTCCGGTTTGAAAATGAGGCAAAAACAGGTGTTGTCAAGCAGACAGAGGGACACACATGGGGGAGGGTTGGGCAGCGTCAACACTTCCTTGCTATTCCTACTCCAACTTGCTACGGAGTTGTGACTGACAGCGTTTATTTTACTCTACACAGAAGGAGAGGCTGTCGTCAGCAATAAAGGCTGAGCCCGTAGCAATGCTCTATTCAAATTTGAGTGCATTGTGAAGATTTAAACTCAAGAGGGCACTGATGGAAGATGGCCAGCATAGCAGCTAACCAGCCACTGTTTAGAGCCAACCGTAATAAAGCAACTAGAACACAAACTTTTTTTCTGTTAAAGGAATACTTCACCCCTGGAAAGATTTGTTTCTATTTAAAGTGGGTCAGATATGTAGTAGAAATGTGAAATTGTTTTTGAATTTGGAGCATTCTAGACTGAGAAACGCCAGAAAATGTATTTTTTACTCATGTGGCTGAATTTACAACAACTCCCGGAATGCACTTGCTTTGCTGCCCTGTTGCAACCTACAAACCACGCCTACAGGCTTGCTTTCACATGAGAGTGGGGGTAGGCTAATGCGCTAAGTAGTTTTTATCTCCTTGTTTATTTCAACATGTATCATTTTACTATGGTGGATGAATATTTATTTCTATGTGAATATCAGTAATTAAAAAAAATTCTTCATCTTACCCTTTACTCTTGTGTACAACAAAGTTGTACATCATAGACTTGTTGAGGAAGGAACAATGTTTACCATAACTGATTTTGCAGTTATTACTTACTTTACTACTGACTACCTGGCTTATTTCCGTTCTTTACAATTTATTTTGGGAAAAAAAGTGAGCATAATATATATTACACAACTTAGACTTTCTCATTAAAAAGATGATGTCAACAAGAGTAGCTTAGCAGCTCTGCATATGATTTTTTTCCCTCCGATTGAAATCACAATTTTTCTAAGCTGAAACATTCTTTAGGTTAACATATACTCTAAAATAGCAACACTAAATGTTTATAACAAACACAACACATGATTTATAACGTTTATTTGAAAAGTAAATAAAATAACATTTTTAACACTCAAAGCTCTTCAATAGTTCCGGCAGTTTCCTGATATCCACAGTATTGACCGTCAGGAGCGGCGTATCTTCGTCTGATGTCCAAAACAACACAGGTAGGCAAAACTAGACGACAGCCTTTGCCAAGTCTCTCGCCTTGCAGGACCCACTCCATAAAGTTACGGTAGGCTGTTAGACAGTATTGTCTGTAAAACAGTAAGCTCAACGTTAGCAATGCAAACTATTTCCACCTACAGTATGCTAGAGTAGATATAAATATAACAACAATAGCTCAGCTGACTTCGTGGGAAGAACGCTATGATAATGCTGGGTGTACAAACTCAGTACATGACGTCTTAGTAACAAAAAGAAAAACGAACAAAATACTAACTTTACACTAAGCCGTCCGTTTGTCCCTGCGGGCTTTGGCTGGCATTTCCAGTTGATCTTCGGGATCCTGAAGTAGGTTTCTATGACCCCTATCCATGTGTGGTTAAAAACTAGTGTGTTGAGTTACACATGGTAGCGGTGCCGTTTCATCATCTGCAACTGTTCATCGGTGTACTGTGGCTCCTATACTGTAGGTAGCCGCGAGCATCTGATTCTCGCAACACATCTTCAAAATCCCCTTCTGCCATTTCAACTTCAAATCTACCTTCCATTGTGATTAGCCTACTATTCAAACTTTCTCCAGCAACAGCCTGTTAGCTTAGCTTCTACAGAAAGACGGCGGACACAACACCTTTACTTTCTGTGAGTGAGATCCCTCCCCATATGAGCGTGGTGAAAACATGCGGAACTAGCACTCAATACTGGCTGTAGTCTTATGCCTCCGGCCAAACAATCCTCCAATGACGCAAAATGACGATTTTGGCATCATCGGAGGACTTTTTTGAAGCCTAAAAATGTGCACAAATCTCTCCTCTCAAAGGGATATGGGGGGGGGGGCACGGCCATTCTAAAATACTGCTGGTTTTCTACTGGTACAAAGCTTAGTGCTAAATGCTGAAGTATCCCTTTAAATTTTTCCCTGGGATCTGGGATGAAATATTTCAAACTGCAAGAATACATGCTGCATGTACAACAGTAATCAAGAGGTTGCTGTATTTTCGATCTGCACAGTGACCCCATATCTGCATCTACAGACGTGGACAAAATTGTTGGTACCCTTCATTAAATAAAAGAAAAACTCATAATGGTCACATAAATAACTTTAATCTGACAAAAGTAATAACAAATACAAATTATATAAATGTTGACCAATGAAAGTCAGACATTGCTTTTCATCCATGCTTCAACAGAATTATTTAAAAAATAAATGCATGAAACAGGCCTGGACAAAAATGATGGTACCCCTAGAAAAGAATGAAAATAATGTGACCAAAGGGACATGTTAATCCAAGGTATGTCCACTAATCAGCATCCTAGGTGTCTACAATCCTGTAATCACTCAGTGGGCCTATATATAGGACTCCAGGTAGTCACTGTGTTGTTTGGTGACGTGGTGTGTACCACACTCAATATAAACCAGAGGAAGCAAAGGAAAGAGTTGTCTCAGGAGATGAGAAAGAAAATCATAGACAAGCATGTTAACTGTAAAGGCTATAAGACCATCTCCAAGCAGCTAGATGTTTCTGTGACTACAGCTGCACATGTCATTCAGTAATGTACGATCCATGGGACTGTAGCCAACCTCCCTGGACGTGGCTGCAGGAGGAAAATTGATGACAGATCAAAGAGACGGATAATCCAAATGGTAACAAAAGAGCCTAGAAAGACTTCAAAATAGATCCAAGCTGAACTTTATGCTCAAGGAACATCAGTGTCAGATCGGAACATCCTTCGCTGTTTGAGCCAGAGGACAAATCATAAAAAAAACAGACTGGAGTATGCCAAACTACATGCTGACGAGCCACAAAGCTTCTGGGAGAATGTCCTGTGGACAGATGAGACAAAAATTTAACTTTTTGCCAAGGCACATCAGCTCTATGTTCACAGACGGAAAAATGAAGCATATCTAGAAAAGAACACGGTCCCTACTGTGAAACATGGGGGAGGCTCGGTTATGTTCTGGGGCTGATTTGCTGCATCTGACACAGGGTGTCTTGAATCTGTGCAGGGTACAATGAAATCTCAAGACTATCAGGGGATTCTAGAGAGAAATGTGCTGGCCAGTGTCAGAAAGCATGGTCTCAGTCGCAGGTCACGGGTCTTACAACAGGAAAATGACCCAAAACACACAGCTAAAAACACCCCAGAGAAGGGCTAAGAGGAAAACACTGGCCTTCTATGAGCCCTGATCTCAATCCTATTGAGCATCTTTGGAAGGAGATGAAACGTGCTGTCTGGAAAAGGCGCCCTTCAAACCGGAAACAACTAGAACAGTTTGCTCATGAGGAGTGGGCCAAAATACCTGCTGAGAGGTGCAGTTACAGTTACAGGAATCATTTGATTGCAGTGATTGCCTCAAAAGGTTGTGCAACCAAATATTAAGTTGTGGGTACCATCATTTTTGTCCAGGCCTGTTTCATGCATTTATTTTTTAAATTATTCTGTTGAAGCATGGATGAAAAGCAATGTCTGACTTTCATTGGTCAACATTTATATAATTTTTATTTGTTATTACTTTTGTCAGATTAAAGTTATTTCTGTGACCATTATGAGTTTTTCTTTTATTTAATGAAGGGTACCAACAATTTTGTCCACGTCTGTACGTAACTAAACATCCTAGCTCTACCAGGTATTTTAAAAAAAAACATTTTATAACTTTGTGGATAAAAAAAAATCATAAATCCTTGGAAGTAATGTATGAAGCATTGCCCGACATCAACTTTCTAATGTTGCATTACTTGGTTTCCATGGAGACTAAATGCATGCTAAAGAAGAGGCAATGCTGACCAAGCTGTCACAATGATTTCTGCAGCTTAGCGTCAAACACATGTGACAGGTGTTGCTTACATCCCAAAATGCTGTTTGATCTCTCGCATCTAAATGAGAATGGTAGTTAATTGCTATCTGCTCTCCAGTATAAATTGTTTTTCTATTAATATATATTTTTTTAAATATATAAACTGAAAAAAGTCATTTATCAGTTGCTAGTTTAGAATACATTTTAAAGGTGTGTCTCCACCTGTTACTTTTTACACCCATTGTTCTTTTGAGAAAAGAAAATACAAAAACTTATGTCAATTATTCAATGTTTTCCACAAGTGAATGGACATAATCTCATTTCTTTATATCCTAGGCCTTATTTTTTGCATTTCAGATAAAGATAAATAGCATAGTCAAATGCATCAACCCTAAGTAACAAAAAATTTGCTTACTGAAAAATTTTCTTTTAACTGCATTTTCTCCGCTCTATAGGTCACTTCTGAAACATTAGATGCACTTTCCTTACTGATTCTGGTTATGCAGCAAACACAGGCAGCTCAAATTCCATCAGTCACACAAATGAAGGTCCTTTTAGAATAACAAATACTTTGTTGAGACAAGAAATGGACATTACAGATCTGACGTAGCTTAGGTAAATAAGCCCAGTAATGCAATTTTGAACAACACATTTTTATCTGTAGAAGTCTCAACATCAAACCAATCTAAATTTACAATAAGAGCAAGCTATTGTTGATTGAACATGATCAGATTCTGACAGCTGTATTGTGTTTCATATAGAAACATTCTCTACAAGCTGTGGTCTGACCTCGCCATGCTCACCCACACAGACACAAACCACGCTCAATTACATGAAGCACAATGTCACCAATATATATATACAGCATATGAACTGTTTAATGCCTAGCCACTTACTTTATGAAAGCAAAATGGAGTGGTGCTTGATTCTTTCCATTTTTTTAGTCCTGTCTATAAAACGCTAGGTTTATACAACAGCTTGACAGTAAGTGAACATTTGAAACAAACTCTTTTCTGGGTGATAAAGACTGCATTTATATTCATTTCTGAACTTTGGTAAGACTAAAACAGAGGTCATAAAGATGAATTTGAAAAGGCAAGAAACTGTAAGAAAGATGCAAAAGAGCACAAGGCACTGCGTTTAAAGGTAGGTCTGTGCAGTGAACCTTTTCAAACAGCATATTTTTTTCCATACACGCAGTCAAATCTGCCTCACAAATTAAGACAGAGTAATATAGAAGCATAGCTTACAAAAATGAGTAGGGAAAAACAGCCAAAGCAGATAAAGAAAATTGCAAACTATAAGATAAAGTTTTAATTAAGGCTGAAAAAAAATGCTCAACTTGCTCAGTTAACTCTTTGGCAGAGAGAACCTTGGAAGACATATGGTACGTTCACACCGCACAGTTGGTCTGCGTCAATAGCGCATTCAACGGATGAAGTTTGAGGTATGTACTTTTTTGCTTCCAAAGCTTGCTTCTGAGCAAAAAGGAGCGCGTGGACGGGGCTTCCTCTGTTGCCGTACGTCCTGAACTATGGCAGATCGTAACGAGAGATTGGCTTGGCTTTATTTGCTAAATATAAAGACAATTTTGGCATCGGGTGCATCAACGCTCATTCTTCAGATGTGTTCTGAGTTTGGGGAGTTTAACCATTTGCTCCAGGAGCTGCTTATGGATGAGGTTCGCTTTCAGTTCTACTTCCGTCTATCATGCGCCTAATTTTCCGACCTCCTCGGCCGCATCGGAGTTCAAATCTCCAACCAGGACACCAACTACAGGTTTTCTGTTCCTCCTTAGGAGCGTCTGTCCATCTGTCTTCGGTACGTGTTATTTCTGATTTTTAAAATCTGCGTTTGTTGAAAATGTTTTCACTGGACCCGTAGTTCATTCAAGATACTTGTATAGTGACATCACTACAGTAAGACGCTCTGATTAGTTGCCGCACTGCGATAACTGTGTTGGGTCCGTCAAAAGTTCAGCTAGCTGAACTTCTGCGTTGCTTGCGTTGCTGTGTTGCCGTATGTAACGCATGTAAAGTTGACGGAGCCAACGTACACAACGCACCGCAGAGCCTTTGACGGACCTCTGACGTACTCGACCATAAACTTTACATGTAATCTTGCCGTAACTGATGCTGACGTATGGGGTTGGTGTGAATGCAGCATTAGTTCATTTTTTTTGACTACCTTCAAGTTCCCCAAATATTCACCTCTTCAACAGCTTTCATATCCATGTGGTACCTTTCGATTTCCTCCATCCTGGCTTACATTTTGCACCCATAAATAAACCATTTAATTCTCCTTTGTAAAGAGGGCCCAGATGCAGAGCGGTGTTTGGAGCTTAAAAGGCTCATATATTATTGATATCTAGTCCACATGGCAATTGCAACAACAATAGACATGTACTATGAAGAGAACAATGACAAGGATCCAACACAGGCCAGGGAATAGACAGGTGTTTAAATACACAAGGGAGGTAGTAATCAAGGAGACAATCATGGAAACATGGGACAGCTGAAAAAAAGAAACCAGACCAGGGCGGGACGAAGGGGCTCAGGACAGCAGGGATAACCAGGAAAAATAAGGAATACAAAATAAATAAAAAATAAAAAACATCAAGTCCGATAAATATTCCGGTGAAAAAAAACAATAAAAACGTATGCGGCCCCAAATCAGCCATGGTGAGAGTTTGAGGGGCCGGGCCGGCCATGGGGCCAGTGGAAACTGACAGAGGCACAGCAAATCTGGAGGCCAATGGCAGAAGAATCTACGATGAGACCCCAAGCTTTCCTCAACATTTGCTCAATATTAATATGAGTGCATAAGTGGCTGTCATGGTAGCCTATAAAATTAGCTGTTAAAATTTATGTGAAGAGGCCACAAAATAAAATAAGTCTACAACAGAGACTTAGTGTGCTAAAAACTCCTCTGATGTTAAAAATATATTGAAATCAATGAATCAGTATCTCAACAGGAGGCAAAATTAGAGATTTTCGGTCTGATTTTTTTAAGTTATAAGTTTTACAACTATGCAAAAACGTTATGGTTAAAAGTGTAGCTACTTATTCAGCCTTGCTTTAAATCAACATTTGGTCGATAAGGCTGCTGGCCTTAATCAGGATTACAGCAGAGACAAGACCAAATGAGCTACAGGACTACAGGCTTTGGCCTAACGGTATCCAGCCAATTTATCCATTTAAAAAGTTAGAATAATGAAAAACATAGCCACTGAACTTAAATCAGTATGAAGGCAGCTGGAGTTCTCTACATTTAAGACATACACTTATAATGGTGTTGTAAAATATTATCCAAAAAAAGAGAAAAAATTCCAGTAAGAAGCGTATGCAAGTGTTGGGGAAAAAAACTGCTTCTCAGTTACATTACACATTTATGCAAATACTTGAATAATTGACTATATATTTGTAGACATGCTCACAAACTAAAATACTAGATATCTACAATGTATTAATTAGTTAAAACCAAACCAACCAGTTAGAACCAAACTAACCAGGCTTAAATAGCAACATGCTTCGCTATTTTCACAGTAAAATGTGTGGTCAGGAAAACTATAATAAAAAGATCCAGCTGGCATGCTTCCATTTAGATTAACAGTTTTGTAATGGATTCAACATTTTTTACATGAAGGGCCTTTAGAAAATGTTGCTTACAAGATAATCTTAGTGCAATCAAGATGGTGATGACATTACATTTCGGAATGTTATTATGACATAAATACAGAGACCTGCAGGAGCAGCTTAATAATATCAGCTTGATCGAGCTGACATTAGACCACGTGTCTTTCAATTGATACTTGCATTGCGGTATCAAAGACCTTGTACAAGGTGCTAAAATCCAGCAGTTCAAGCCTGATAAACTCATCAAACAAATGCCAAGTACAAAGTGAATTCAATGGAAAACCATTTATCAGTAAGTAGTCAGAATCAAAGCCTAATGAACTCTTAAACATACTGTTGAAATGGGTTATGAGACAAAATGCACAAGAAATTCAATCCATTAAGGAGATATCGCATTGGAAGGATTTTCCACACAATATATCTCTACAGTCAGCTATTTTACTCTTTTATTTTCTTCATAGTCAAAACATATAAAAAGCAAAAAATAAAATAAAATCCTTTTTACTCATTAGGGGTTTCAGTTTCCTTTATAGTAGCTTTATAGCCCTTTTACAGCCACATGCTTTCTACATTGTGCTCCATCATCCTATTTCTAATCCATTTAAACCATCAATATTTGACATGGAATCAGCTCAAATACCATTACAGCCAACCTTGGATACTAGTAATAAAATCTTTGATAGTGTAGTGCAACAAGTACTGTGGGGAGAGATGACCTTCACATAAGGATCCCTTGCAATCACTGTAAAAGTAGAGTTTCACTGCAACAGTATACACAAGATAAGACTAAAACCTCAATGGCAAAAAAATATTGGCCATCGCTGAAGAAAAACCCTATTTCTAAAATCCAACAGACACCAAGAAGCAGAGATAGGGCCAATAACTGGCAAAAGTTACCAGAATCAACAGATTTGCTTGATTGCAACTTGATTGTCCATGAGTGGGTACTGGCTGCTCACAAAATGAAAAAATACCTTTGTTCTGTGATCAGTGAATACATGTTCCAGACAATGTCAGAATACACAGTTTCTTGAGGGTGAAGGTTGTTACTGGGGGACAATTTTTAAAATAAATCTTAATAGGAAATCACAGCTTTTAAAATAATCTGTCTTTTCTAAGACATGACGAGACATGCTGTTTATTAAGGCATCATACAAGACAGCAAGACCTTCAGCAAACAATAGAGAGGCTGGGTATATGTTAGCAAATACTCTGTTGTATTCTTTTAAATTCAAGGTCTGTTATTCAACAAGCTAAATTTGGAAATGTTGGCAGCTTTTTTGAAATCTCATCATCAAGAATATACATGTTTTGGTTAGAGTTTTGCAAGTTGCTGTGTTGGTCATCCTAAACAAGCTAATTGACAATATGCTAGGAAGCCAGTTAAGATGTCAGATATAAGAAATGAGAACTCCATAAATATTTTTACTAAGGATGCACAGATACCGATACTGGTATTAGGTATCGGGACCGATACTGTTCTAATCTACTCATATAGGTATCATTTAGTTAACCAATACCATGAACTGATACTTAAAATGTGAAAAATCTGCAATAAATCACAGAATGTTTTTTTATTTTTTACTTACAACTTTTACTTTTTGTTCATTTTTATTAATATTTTAAGTTTTTTACATAATGCACCATCATTGGTGAGAAAAAAAGAGAAGAAAATATAACCTTTGTAGGCTGAATGAAGTAAGCCTTTATTTTAAAATGGACGATAAAGAAATTGGGACAAAAGTAGGTGAGAGATTCAACAAATGCCCTGGGACGGGAGTCGAACTCAGAATTCCAGATCCAAGTATCGGCATCGTATCGGTTTGAAAAAAGTTTTATCATTGCATCTCTCGTTTTTACTGTGTTTTGAAATGGTAATAACTTGTTTTGCAGAGATTGCTCATATGTCTTGTGTTGTTGACTTCAATCCTAGTATTAAAGCTGTTGTCTGGGCAAGCACATCACCTGTGCTGTGATTCCACAGCATTTTTGTACATTTTTAATGAAAAATACTGATTTGCTTTATTAAATTTAGGACTGTCTCACCTGTGCAACAGAAATATAAAAAAAAAGCGTTGGTTTTAGAACCTTTTAAGCTTCCATTGTTGAACGCATCTCTTATGTAAATCCTACTTCTGTCTCTAAGGTTTTTTTTTTTTTTTGGGAGAGTTTAGTCATCGAGCTTTTCTTTGTTTTTTTTTGTTTTTTTCTGAAGTTGATGTAGCTCTCGGTAGCCGGAGAAGCAGAAGTTTGCTCTAATTTCTCCATGACCGCTTTCTGCCATCATGGCAACTGTGATAATGAAGACACAAAGATGCCTGTGTGCTGCATCTTCAGATGGACATGCACCTTGATTGACAGCTCACAATGTGGAAACTTAAATTATATTTGCTATAAAAAAAAAACTCTGTCTGTGTGAATTGCATGGGGGTCTTTTGGGAGGAAGAAGGGACGTAAGAAAAATCAATGTTGTGGATCATCACTCATATATCATAGTACAGAAGCAAACTATCATTTGAAAGATTTAGAAAACTTTTTTAGATAAATACATTATTTAGACTGCAGCTTTAAAGATGAATGAAAAATGTTAAATGCTGTTTCTCTTTCTTCCTATCTCTTTTAAAAAGAAATAAAAATTGTGTAACATTTGTAATGCAAGTTAAAATCTTTATACAAATTGGAGAATGGCCTTGTCTACAAAATTATGATCAGTACAACGTTAGTAAGAGCTAATGGTATTTTTCTCCTTCAAACCAATCAGCACATTTGTGAGCCATCAATATTTATTATAAAGCAAAAACAGAACAAATATAAGAATGAAAAAGAAATGAAAAAAAGAAAAATTGGTGTTGCATTAATTAAGGAAAACACATCGATGTTCTGTTGTCAGCTCTCTGGAACAAGGTCCACATAGAAATAATTACAACAGCCATTCCATATTTAAGATTAATGTCAATTGATTTTCCATTTATGGGACCATTACTGCATAAATCACAAGTATTAGAGATGGATTCCCTCAGGAAACATCCATATCACCCTCAATAATGCAGCATATATATTAAACACACACACACACGCACATACAATGAAAGTTGTTTGAAAATAATGTATTTCTAGATGAGTCCCACCAAACAGTCTGAAAGGAGCTATGCTCATGTTACAGAAAAGCTTCTTTGTATTTCCATATGCATGCATTCATCAAAACTGTACATAAGTACATGACTGGTTTCCATGGTAACTGCACTTGAGAAAACCAAGGGTTAATAAAATGTTTAGACAATCGGACTCAAAATTTTGCATACCTGGGCATTTAGATACTGTACTCCATAATCACCCTATCAGCATTACAGCCTGGTTCTCCTTAATATGTTTGGTGTGATGCTCGATGTTTAGAGCAATTCAGCTGGACACAGCTGAATTGCTCCAGTCAATAATTTCAATGAAACAAAATCTAATAATGTTTTATTTGAATGTAAGTGTGGACTCAAAAATGAATTACATGTGTTTTTC
The DNA here is from genome assembly GCA_028564705.1 of Apricaphanius iberus. Classification (NCBI taxonomy): domain Eukaryota; kingdom Metazoa; phylum Chordata; class Actinopteri; order Cyprinodontiformes; family Aphaniidae; genus Apricaphanius; species Apricaphanius iberus. The sequence goes on along the minus strand of JAPXFQ010000708.1, from coordinate 259,355 downwards.
ACACGCTACTACAAAACCAGTAACAGAATGCTTTCCACAGAGCAGCACTTTGTAAATGTCTTGCTTGGCTCCTGTATCCATTTGAAAGCTGACCTTGGATACTTTTTTTGTATATTGCAGGAGAGATTAGAGGAAATGTTCCACAAACAGACATTTTACTCTGAGAGATTTAAGTCTACTTTGCCTTTATAAAAAGCAATTTTCTTAACTGCAATATTGACAGAAAAGGGCAAATACTGTTCACGTGGGGGTATTTTTAATCTTGCATTCTGTATTAAAAGTAGGTCATAATGAAAGGATAAAAAAAATACAGATTTTCAGTTCCGTGGGAAAAAACTCACCCCCCCAAAATCTAACTAAGCTCTTGTCTCATGTGACCTTTCACTAATTACTACAGCTGATTAAATGAAACCAAAAAGAGCTTTGATTTACTGGAATGTATTAGGCTTTGTAAATAAATAACACCCCATATTGACTCAGTATTCTAAAGCAGTACTTTGTCTTTAAGAAAAGTTAGACATATTTAATATATCAAATTCATTTGTGTAAAACAAATATAATAAAGTACTTAAATATCTTAACTTTTATCACTCTGAAGACAATAACTGAATAAAATTGACTAATAAGAGATATGCTCTGTAAACTTTATTCCTCAATAAAGCTTTGAAAAACAACACGTTGCTTCTACCAGCTGTGAACCACAGAGCTAAAAGACTCATTGTTTGGCAATGTTTTGATATGAAAGGCCTGATCAGCTCATCATAGAATCCATCATGAATTCTAGCATGCATCAGATGGTATTTTTGGAAAGACCATCAATTAAACTACATAAACATCCAGATAAATCCACCAAGGACTGGCCAACAAGTTAGAAAAAGAAACTCCTAGGCACATGGAAAGCCCGAATCTTTGTTTGAGAAGCTGCATGTGAAAGGAACCCTTTAAAAAGCTAAACGTGATGAGTTGGGCAATATTTCCTTTAACTGGTGTCAGAGACAGGTAGATGAGTACAAGAAGCCCCTAATTTACGTTCTTATACACAAATACAGAATAACACTGATTTTAGAGACTAGGGTGTTCCATATTGCTTAATAAAATGACCACTGACACAATGTAGTACAGATTTTGTGTGGGGTGAACCCATTTCTCCTAACTTACTGAGCTAGAAATCACATTGAAGAGATGGGTTTGCAGAGCTTGGTTTCAAATCTTATATTAAAATAAGCAATGCTCTGTAGTAAATTATGTATGAATCAGACCCAGAACAACGACCACACCTCAGGAAAGGTTAAATCAGATGTATTAAAAGATATTAGAAAACTGTAAGATGAATAGCAGCTTCTTATCAGAACCAACTTTCAGGTCAGACTCTGTGAAACAGACAGAAAGGTGAGTAAGGAGGAATGGCAAAAAGGTAATCAAATGAAAACAGGATATAATGTATTATCCCACAAGTTGGTTTTCAATGGAGATCTTTCACCTCGGTGATCTTAAATCATCTGATATGTAACAGTTGATGATTAAAACTTGTCTCTTTACCATGGGATTGTTTCACCTGCAGGATGCTCAGTACTGTATATTAGAAACTGCAGGGTAGGTTGAATCACACACACTAATACAATTGTCAGGCTTCACCACTGAAAATTTAGAGGTTACTGTGTCCATGATACTTAACTCAGTGATTGGGGTCAAGGCTCCAGGTCAGCAACAATGGGGGACTATAAGGCAAAACAAATCCAGAATCCAGTAGTCAGAAAACAAGTCAGCTATACAAGAACATGGAATGCTTTACGGAACATGTAAAGGACAGCCACAGATGATCACAATGAGTGAGAGCGGAGTAGGACTTTATGTAGGCAGCTGCAAATGTTGAATTTATCAGCAGCCAGCAAGAGAGGGAGGGACAGAGCACAACTTGCAGGCTGATGACAGTTATCAGCATGCTATCTATCGATCTATCTATCTATCTATCTATCTATCTATCTATCTATCTATCTATCTATCTATCTATCTATCTATCTATCTGACAGTTATTAATATGCTAATTAGCACTAATTTGCTGAACTTGCTAAACTATGGTCAGCAACAGAACCTCTTAATTTGGGTTGGAACTGATTACGCACCACGTGGCCGGCCCCTTTTAAATTTCCTGAAATGTTCTAGTTCTAATACAACTATGTCTTTGCTTGGAGGATGCTTGCCTGTGTCATGTGCGGCTGCATTCTTGCACAGACAAAGTAACACTGCGTGTTTAGAACGCCTTAGATTTAAGAGATACCAGTTAATCAGTCACCTGGTGATACTGTAATAATAAGTTGTGAGCATGAGAAACAGATTATTATTATTTTGGCCATGTCCCCTTAGGGGCTCTGTATATTACAATTGAAGTGTGCCTGTGATGAAAATTACAGACTTCTCTCATCTTTTTCAATGGGAAAACTTGCACAATTGGTGGTTTCTTGAAATCTGTTGTCTCACTGTAAATGTTGCTTTAGATATTAATATTGCTTTAACTGTAGTATCTCTTGTCAATTATAGAAAAGTCTTTTAAGTTTTAGTTTAGTTTATTTGCACATGTACATTATCATCCAAAAACATATACAATAACAATAACAACAACAAAAAGTCCAAAAAAGTTAAAATAAGTCCTTGGTATTTCTTAAATCCTTTTTAATAATCATTTGCCACACCTACAATACTATTATGAATTGTTTGTAAGTCTGAACTGTTTAAATTTTAACTTTGATTATCTTTAGATAAAATGTTCACATTCTGGGTGGCCATGGTTGTTATAGGCAACAGCGATTTATTGGAGGGGAGAAAAGCACAGACAGATTCTTTTCTCAGTTTGCTTGCTTGCTCATACTTACCTTTTATTTATAGTTTTTAGGATTTTGCAACATTTATGTTGTTATCATACACTTATTCATTGGGTTTCCTTATAAATACAATATATTTTTAAGTCACTATGCCACAAGAGTAAGAGTTTTTTTGTTTTTGTTTTTTCTTTTAAGGGGCTGCGCTTTACATTCATGGATACTCTAAACAAGCCCCAAAATATATAATAAGAAACGGTGAGGATGTTAGGATAACCATAAATCTTTGTTTGTTAAACCTTGACCAAATATTTCATTATTTACAGTGCCTATTTATTATATGTTTTATTTTTATATTTTCTTTGGTTAATAGAATACACTCCTGTAAACAAAATCTGATCTAGAAATGTGGAAATAAATAAATGTGGGAATAAATACATAAATAGATGTGGGAATAAATACATAAATAAATAAATAGATAAATGTGGAGATAAATGAATAAACGTGGAGTTAAATAAATAAATATGGAAATAAATAAATCAATAAATGTGAAATCTAATATTTTTTCCAAATGTATTTCCAGATTTTTTTATTTATTTTCACTTGTATTCACGCCATTATTTATTTAGGTATATTTTATTTATTTATTAATACATCTATTTATTTATTATCAAATTTGGCAGAGATGGTCCTCCATATTAGCTTTCTTTTTCTTTTTCATCTTTGAGATCTTAGTTCCCTAAGAAGTTCCTTTTTGTATTCAGCATTATCTCTTCGGTCTCTCTCCTGTGCCAGTTAATTGGGGCCTGCCCAATGCAATGCAATGCAACGAGAGCAGTGCTCTATTCAGCAGTTAAGACCAAATGTCGATACCTGTTACTGTTATTTCACAATTTGACTTTGTTCGACCCAAAGTTTACCCCAAATCGCCATTTCTAGAGTGGAGCAGCAGTCAGTTTGGAACCCAAAAGTAATTTTTTAACTCACCATCACGGTCACATCATTCGCACTAGTGACATGATTTTTGGTCATGAAATAGAAAAACATTTCTGCTTCTCACAATCTTTTCAAAATGTGTCTATGTCTCACGGTTTTCTCTGAGCAATCTCCAAAGCGCTCAGAGTGGCAGCCATTCTGAAGGGATTCCGTCAATAGGCTACAATGGAGCCTGGTCAGGATTTTCTGAACCCGAGAGATGTTCTTAGTCACCTCTCTCTCGTTCGTTCTCGCACTGTGAATGACGTAGAGTTGTGCTTTGAGATTATCGAAGAAAAAAGATAACTTTCGCTCATGCTTCAAGAATTTTTCCGATACCTTTTCGAAATTGAACGATTTGTTTGGAGCACTTTTTTTTGGAAAAGATATGGATCAAGAGATCTAAATTGAGTGAGTGTGACACTGCTGTTCCCAGCAACGCAGCACCTGTGATCAGAGGTCATCAAAGTTCATCCCTCAGTCTATACATTGAAGGCCTAATAAAACCCACCTACACACATACATGTGTGTAATACAACACTTTACTATAGAGAGGTACTACAAACAAGTCCATATGTCTCTGTCTTTCTCCTTGTCTGTCTCAGTCCCCGTCTGTCTCTATCTTTTGATCTGTATTCCTGTCCTTGTATCTGTCTCTGTGTCCCTCTAATTCTGTCTCTGTGTATTTGTCTATGAATCAGCATGCAGAAAAACTCCCAATCCCATAATGCTACAGAACCAACATTGTACATGCTCTTGCCTGGCCTATTGAAACAGACCAGAATTCTACTTTCTACATTTTAAAAATCTTCACACCCCTTACATAATATAAAGGTAATTACCTTGTATGCATTTTAGGTCATATAAGATTTTTCAGTATATTTTCATACTAATCCTACTAATACTAATGACATGTTAGCTAATATTAGTACTGTAGTGCTTGTTAACAATTCAGCTTTTTGCCTATATTTTTGTACTTATCGGATTTATAGTAATTCCAAAATGTTAGCTAGCATTAGCATGCTAGTTAGCATTAGCATGCTAGCTGTTGTTAGCATTTTAGCTGATTTTACATTTTGACTACATTTTTGTACTGATCAAGTTTATAGTAATGCCTTCATATCAGCTATTAGCATGCTAGCTGTTGTTAGCATTTTAGTTTTTTTACTATATTTTTTTACTGATAAGGCTTATAGTAATGCCAACACGTTAGCTAGCATTAGTATGATAGGTAGCATTAGAATTCTAGCTGTTGTTAGCATTTTAGCTCATTTTAGGTTTTTGACTATATTTTTGTACTAATCGGATTTATAGTAATGCAAACATGTTAGCTATGATTAGCATGCTAGTCTGCATTAGCATGCTTGCTGTTATTAGCATTTCAGCTAATTTGAGTTTATTGACTTTATTGCTAGATCTAACTTGGCAACAACACCTCCTCAGCTGTTCCATGTGTTATTTAAGTCTCTGTTGGCCTACAGTTCTTCACTGGATCCTCTAATCTTTCCAGTTTATGTCAAGCTTTCTGTTCCGATTAGAACAGTTCATAGAAAGCACTCTGTTTAATTATATTAATCTTGTTTTGGGACTTTGTAAGCTTTTTTTCAGTAGAACTCATCATGCCTCACTTTAGCAGTAATCTTTGCCTTGGCTCCATGAATTATGACCATGGTCTGGGTGAATGACCAAGTACAAGATAATATAAATATTTCTGAGAGAAAAAAAAATCGCCAAATATTTTCAATTCAGTTCTTTCTAGCAGTGATTCACAAAACATATAATCTCAATGCACTTTAAAAGAAAAGTAATTTCAATACAATCCCAGTAGAATAACTCCAGTCACTGACCGGTAGTTGTGCCCATTGATGCAGACTCCAACCACAGCCCGCCCCTCAGTAATCCTTTATACTGAGCAAGCATGCATTGACAATGGAGAGGAAAAACTCCCCTCTAACAATGAAAAACCTTCACCAGATCCAGAACCTGGCTAAGTAAAAGCAGCCATCTGCCATGGCCGTCTGGGGGTTTAAGAAAAAAGAGCAGAGACACAAACCAAAAATAGCTAATGTAAGAGTAGCCTACTTTCTACTAGGGGTGGAGCCGAACCTGAATACGGTATTTGGAAAGGCACAAATAACGTGTTTTTTATGAATACTTATTTCAAACAAATACTCTAAAAATATATTTTTATTAGGTAGTAAGAAAAACTTAAAATTAAAAAGTTGTGTTTCCTCGTGAGAGTGCAGCGTATGCGGCCCGGATGAGAAGTTAGTGACATTTAGAAGTCGGCAAGAGGGGTGGAGGGGGAGGTAAAATAGTTGTCTGACACAGCTGCTCCAAACAGATACAGAAGGATTTTGCAACATTTATGTTGTTATCATACACTTATTCAGCTGTGCAAGAAAAAAAAAAAAGACTTAACTGCAGGACTATTTTTTAAAATATATTTTTCAACCTTAACTGGGCTCTGGATGCAGTTAATAACTTTCTGGAAGCAATTTGATCGGGAGACTATTCCATTATGCAGAATTAGTAATAACTCTGCAGTCGGCTGCTCTCATGTTTGCTCCATGCTCTGTTTATGTAGTTCTGTTAGGTCGATACTTTAGACAATAAGCCTTTGAAAGAGTTAACGTTCAGTTAAAAAGGTTAAAATAAGCCTTGTGTATTTGTGTCAAATTGTGTGCGGTTATTTTCGCACATTTAAGTCACTCTGTCTGTTGCAGACAACAGAGGCAGAGATATCAAACGTGTCGACATCTGATGCATAATCACATGCACCTAAAGCATCCTCTACTGGTACTATCTGCCCCTCCACAAGAACTAAATCATCATCATAACCATGTTCTGCCCCATTGGATCTAATGGCAGCTGTGCTCATTGTTCCTTTCAATGACGTTTTTTGTGACATTTTCATTGCTGGATTTAAAAAAAAATATCTACCCCATATTGCATATGGGAAGCCTATGTCACGGCCTTCTACTTCCGGTCCATGGGTCCCCAAATGCCAAAAAAAATGAATGAGAGTCAATGGAGCGATTAAAGTTATTTTCTTATCCAGTTTGAAATGCGTGGATCGAACATATGATGTCTGTGAATTTTAAAAACAAATTTTGATGCAGAGAAAAAGCTGAATTTCGACCAGAGTTAAAAGTTACTTTAGGTTTTGTGTAAAAACGCTTAGCGGACTACAACTACAGAAGAAGAAGGAGAGTGAGGGTTGTAGCCTCCAGGCCGAAGAAGGAGCATTAAACACGGAGATAACCTCTATAAATCTGACCATGTAGAAAGTAGCAGCTATGTTGGGGGTAAAGTAGTCGGTGGAGTGAGAGCCAGCATGGAGGAGAAGCTCTACAAGCTCTAGGTGAGTGTTTTACGTGCTATAGCTAGTGCTAAGTCCCGTTAGCAAAATTACATCATATATGCAACTTCTGATTTGTAGGCATTTCAAATGCGAATTTTTTCAATCAAATAAATCCAAAATCACTAAACAAATACAGTCGAAACGTACATCGTTAGTTATCATTTAAATCGAAGTACAACATATGTGTGATTCAGAACGTAAGACAAAGCGGACCAGAAAATAACTTTTATCGCTCCATTGACTTCCATTCATCACTTTTTGGGTTTGGGGACCCATGGGCCGACGGGAAGGGGAGGAGACTTAGGCTCCCCATCCATCATTATTATAATAGATCATTACATATAATGTCAATTAGAAGTGTAACGCAAACAAAACAAAAAAATATGGCTATTTGGAATTGTTCTGGAATGTAAATACAAATGCTCTTCCCCCCTCAACAAATACAAATACAGATACAAATACCGGCTGCTTTGCACACCCCTACTTTCTATATTAACTCATTCGGAGGAGTATGGTGGGTGTGTGTGTCTTTGCTGGCAAAAGCACTCACTTTGTCTACAGTTTAATTGTATCCATGATTAGCATATACTATTAGAATCAAAAATACTTATGGTGAGTTCACACCACCAAAAACTTCATGTAATGTCTATGATTGAGGCCATCAGAGGGGCGTCAAGACTTTCTGTGGCACTTTGTGATTTGGCCGTGTCTATTTTGGAGCAAAGCAGCAAAAGCCAGCAATGCAGAAGTTGAGCTAGATGAACTTTTGGCGGCGCAGTGTGAGCGTAAACCCATCCGAGCATCTCAATGTAGTGACGTCAACGTTGTATAGCCAGCCATGATCTGCCATTGTTTAAAACATCCGGCAAAGAAAGGTCCGCCAACGTGCTTTGCAAGCTGGTTTTTCTGCATGCTGATTCATAGACAAACACACAGAGACAGAATTAGAGGGACACAGAGACAGATCCAAGGACAGCAGGGAAATAAATGCGCAAAACCGGTTAAAGAAAGAAAAGAGTTTATAATAGGACATGGAATATGTTCAGTTACTGGGATCATTATATGACTCTGAATGTCTGAGCTCTCTGGTATTTTTTTCTGACAGGATCGCCCCATTCCTATATTTCATGCGCATGCACAACTCTTTAGTAAAGTAAGCAAACATGGCACCATACAGCGTTGCAGTCCTAATAAAGCAAATACTGAACTTATTATGGATCCTAGTATAGGATTCACTATCTCTCCTCTATTACCAGCAGCAAAAATAATTGATCCCGAGAACCACAAACCCCATGTGCTTCTGACTAAAGCTCTCTTTGAAGCTAGGTTTGTTGTGTTTGCAACTGGACTGACTATATGCTCAATGTTCTTTTCTATGTTTCTCTGGCAGTGTCACAGCAGCGCCAGTGTGCATAGGTAAGATAGTAGTTCAGCAGTTTGTGTTGAACCATCGGGACTAAATTTATTTTTTTAATGCAGTGTCATTTTTAGAGAGTCCCTGTGTAAACTGGGCCTAACTCTAAGGTGATGCAATATCAAAAGAAGCATAGAAAATTCTACCCTTTCGTATTTTCATAAATGGAATAAAGAATGCATAAATCACAAATTGTTGTAAACCATCTCTGCCCAGAGTACAATAATAGTGTCTTTCAGGTTCGATCAGGCAAAGTTTTGTAAATATTGAATTAGAGATGGTTACGTGAAGTCTAAACTAAATAGCTTAGCACTGACAGGACGCATTGTGTTGTCTTTCAACGCAGCAGCGCAGCTGCTCAATAACTATTTCTTGTCATACTTCGAAGTAGAAATTTTAAACATAAAAATAGGGTGTACAGCTTAAAGCATGTTACACTTTCACGTCAACAACTAGCTTGAACGCTACAAGAATTTATGTTTGACAGGTAGCATCACTGTATTATAATTTATTGAGATCTTATGCCCTTAGCCTTAATAGAATCATAAATAATACTCCAGTCTAACACAAGTGGAAGGTGTTTGTGTTGAAAGATCATGAAAACAGAATCAATAATAAAAATTATCTGAGACGAAGAGTGACAAATGCATTAATTTACAGGTTCTAGAATAACAAAAGAAACTGCTCTACTCAGACGTTGTTGAGAAAAAAAAAAAGGATTCCACGACAAAGATGAAAAAATGGTCTCTAAACAAAAATATTTATAAATTTTGCATTTCAAATTTGACAGGGCCACATAATTAAAATGCAAACACTGTAAACCCCAATGAAAACAACAAGAGTTTAAATGTTTCAAACATACTGTTGAGATAAATTATGTGGGCCACTTCCTGCAAGAAGGATGACAGCGATCACATCACAACATCTTATGCAAAAGCCAACCAGTACTGCAGTTGCAGCTTGAATCAGTAGAATACACTGAGAACAACTTGCACACATCAACCAAATTGGATGTTAGTGCATCCTAGGGCATTTTACTTCATTTTCCTGCCTCGTCGTTTTGACATGGCTGCAGTTTCCCTTTGCAGCAAAGAGTATTTATAATTCAAAGGTCAAGTTGTGGGGGCTTTTGTATGCATGATACAGTGCAAGATCGAACAGGAACATTTCTCATTAGAGCTTGTGTAGAGGTGTCCTTTCATTGTTCTTATGCAAATGATGAATCGCTTTTTGATGCGGTGCATACTCTATGCAGCAGAATTGGATCTTTTGCATGCAAGTACAACAGCTTGTGACGTGCTGTTCCGTGATGATGGCTAAAATGGATGTTATTAAATGTACTTTACTGCAATCTTTATTTGTTTATATGAGAGGAACGCATTGTTGTAATCAGAATTTAACGGTTAATACATTTCAAATGTGTGATTTTATTACTTTTGAAGGAGTTAGTAGTAATGGTTAGAGAACCAAATCTTTCTGTACCAAATGTAACACACAGTGCTAAATAACTGCTGTGTTTTAATTGGCAAACATTTGCACCAGGGAAATCAACATATTTGTTGACTCTATTAGGTCACTTTACTGTATTCTAAATGTGAAGCTATGAAGCCTAGGAAAATAAAACAGTACACTATGTTGTTTTAGGTTATGGTTGAGTTCAAATGGAAATGTGTTGGAGATTGTACAATGCCAGCCAAACAGAGTGTCGTTTTGGCCATTTGTGCTTCTACAACATCTATGACCTCCCCCAGACAAATGCATCCTATCCTATCTTGGCTTCTCAACAGCAACTCAGGAGTTGGTCTCATGAGACTGGAATGGAGGAAGGTCGATTTTGTGAATCATTTTCCTGGTGTGAGACCGAATGATGACAAGTTTTCAGTTTCCTGCTAGACAACCAACCAAACTGTTGTTTCAAAGAGCTCACAACAGCAAGCACTCTGACAAGATTGTTGGAGGAAAAACAGACCCACAGCATTATAAATATCCCACCATACGTAACAGTGGGTGTAATATGCGTTTTTTAACGCCTTTTTAATGGCAAATCTACCAAAGTTTTGTCAAAAATTTCAGTCCTATTATTGTCTGACCAAAATATAGAGTTCCTGTGCAGATCAAGTGGACTTTAGAAAGATTCTACGTTTACATTTTAGAATTAAAATATTGTTTCCTGATATGTCTATGAGCTAATGATGGAAGCAAAATAAAACATATTCACAGCTTAAAATCTCTTTGTATTGGTCACTACTTGTGCATAACAAGAAATTTGTAAACTTATGAGTGAACCAAATCACACGTAAAACAAAAGTGCATATTTTCCCTGTAAGAATCCAATTTAAAAAGTTACATTTGAAATAAGTCACAAAAACAAATTTAACCTTCAGTTGTGGTTTCCTCAATATGAACACGAGAAGCAATGTGTCTGAGAGTACACAAGCATGGTTACATGATCAAGGGCTCATTGCTGGAGCTTGGATAGGTAGATGAACACAGTACCAATCCACACTCCAGGTGGCAAGGCATGAGGAAGTCTGAGTTTGGGCATGCTATCATTCAAATTCATATGGCCAAATTCACCAGACCAAAAAGCAGTAGAAGAGGACATGTTAAACATTTTGGGGCTGATTTATCAACGGTTTGCGCTTGTTAACAACCACGCAAACAGCACAACGTCAGAAAAACAGGCTGAGTCTGATCAATCAAAACAGTGCAGAGCGCATTGCGCCTGTTAAACTTGCAGCAAGATGCACGCAATCCATTTAGCGCTTTTACCCTTGATGACTATGCAATCTGGGCGTTTCTGAAAGAAGATGCAAAATATTGGCAGGAGAACAGGCAAGTAAGTAGGCGTTCCAGGCACAGTGTGATTTACTAAGCATAAAAATGTTTGTGCCTGCTATTTTAGCATCTTTTTTTGACACTTCTGAAAAGCATGTCTTAATTTTGCACTACCACATTCTCTGCCCTCGCGGGGCGTGTATAGGCGTGTAGTTTGGTCGTAATCCCGCCCATTCTGCTCCTGCGTCTTTAGCTTTGATGCTAAACTTGGCTAACTAAGCTAAAGGCCAATAGCCCCATGCCAGACTGCTGCCGTATCTGTGCTCCTCCGACGGTTCTCCTATTTCTCAAACCTCAAAAGGTAAGAACTAGTAACTATAAATAATTATTAAATTGTACTTTAATTAACTTTAATTAACTTTAATTAAATTCAACTGAAACAGCCTGTCAATTAAAGTCCGGCCCCTAATTAATTATGCAAGATTTCAAAAAATTATCTTACGAAAACCAGCCTGGTTTCTATTTTTTTGACTAGCCCACCGTTATCTCAGGAGGAATATGTAGCCATAGAAAGTTTTAAAAAAAGTGAAACCAGGCATTGAAGTTGTTTTTAACATGTCTAACATCCAAAGCTTTTCAATGGGGGCCTAGCGGCCAAATGGAGGTACTACAGCAATGTTGCAGCAATGGCGGACTTCAGGGTATGCGGTCACAAAGCAGAGCAGCCAGCGGCCATTGGGGATACTTCACAGTACAGTGAAATGTAAACAAACACTGAGTGGCAGCAGACTGTGGTGGTATTAGTATGACTCTGGTGTATTTGTAGCCAATGTGCCACAATGATACTGCTGCAGCTCAGGATGAACAAAGTGGCAGAGGACTATGTAGAATGCTGTTTTTTACACCAGCTGGCTGTAGCTCCATATGAGCAAGTGTGATACGAGTAGGGGCACACACAACTTCACAGCACAGATGTCCTCCTTACACAGACGTTGAGCTATGTATGTACAAGATCCAGCTTATATCTATCCAGCATGCACGGTTGTTTAGATTGTATTTACCCAGGATCCCCTGCACAATAGTCCACTTTGTGCTTTTGGTGCAGTCCCGATCTACTTGCCTATGGTACGGTGGCCCTGAAGGGACACAGCACACAACTTAAGAAAACACATGCAAAAAGACAAAACACAAGCAAATTTAGAAAAACGACACACACGTAAAAAAAAAAAATGCTTCAAATAAACCACCACACAACACATTAAAAATGCTGCAAATAAACCACCACACAACCCATAAAAAATGCTGCAAATAAACCACCACACCACACATAAAAAAACGCTGCAAATAAACCACAACACAACACATAAAAAATGTGCTGCAAATAAACCACCACACAACACATTAAAAAAAGCGCTGCAAATAAACCACCACACAACACATAAAAAAAATGTGCTGCAAATAAACCACAACACCACACACAAAAAAAGTGCTACAAATAAACCACAACACAACGGAAGTGTTTTTTCAGAGGACACTTAAATGTGATGCACACGGCCGGACATGCTTGTTGACACGGATTTCAAGACACACAGCTCAGTCACCGTCTCTGACCATCAGTAGTGTTGGAAAACGAGATAAAAAGTGATATATTTAAATTTATTTTAACATTGTGATCACAATGAGCTGTGTGGTGGTTTATTTGCAGCATATTTTTATGTGTTGTGTGGTATTTTATTTGCAGCACTTTTTTTTTTACGTGTATGTCGTTTTTCTAAATTTGCTTGTGTTTTGTCTTTTTGCATGTGTTGTGTACTATGACCCTTCAGGGCCACCGTACATATGCAATCAAACATAAAATTTTGCAGAGTTTGTTTTAATTGAAACAAGACCTAAATTTTTTGGCGGACTAGAGTTTGTTTTTTTGGTGTGATCAGATTTTGATTCCCCATTCACATCTCCCCAAATAAACCAGACCTTATGGGCAAACAAACTAGAGTTTAATTCAAGCACACTTAAAAGGGCTGGTGTGAATGTACCCATATTGGCTATTAGCTGTGCTATACACATTAGCTCCACATGCTTGTTCATGCTTGTTAGCAGACTGTCAGAGTTCATAAAAAATAAGGATTTTTATTTACGCGAAAATACAAAAAAACAAGATCAAACATCATGGATTTTGGTTCATGAAATAAAATAAATTTTAAAAGGTTATTGATTTATTATTCAGCAAACGATTTAATAAAATATGACTTTTTCCAAATAATGTCTGTCTTCACTTCTGCTTTGCATTGTGAATCGGTTGTTTGAACACCAACCGAAAGGTATTAATTAGCCTGAAACTAACTTAGGCTTGGTTTACACGGTCCGATATTAAAATTGTCGCAAAAGATTTAGACCACATACACACGTACACAATGATAAAAAAATCACATATTTCTCTGTCTTTGTCCTACAGTGTATGGCGTTATTAGCATTTTATTTCTTAATTTGGAAAAAAAGCTAAACAGTGAAATTACAAGAATAACTGCTCCTTTTCTCACTCTCTCCTTGATTGTAAGTGGAATTTTCAGCATCCGTTGTTTTGTCTAACACTAGTGAAAATAATTTACACATGTTACAAGTGGTAACAAGATTTTTGTTAGCAGAGCACAAAAAATGCTAAGGCAAAAAGTTTATCTGAATTCTGATCAATAATGATTGTTGGATCTGTAATTATGACCTAAAACCTAGCTGCTAAAGCGTGATTGTCATGGATACAGCTTCATATATAATTTTAATGTATTTTATTTCCTTTTGGATACCCCCCCATCCAAATATAAATGTTTAAATGTATCTTTGTGTTTTTTTCTTATGTCTCACTTTGCCACAGATGTTCATAGGTGTTCTCATATTGGCCTGCCATGGATTACTTTGTGTGTAGGTGTTTGTGTGTGTGTGTGTGTGTGCGTGTGCGTGTGCGTGTGTGTGTGTGTGTGTGTGTGTGCACTAATGTCTAGCATCTAAACTGAGAACCATTTTTTACAGTTTCAAGTTTTTTCTTCTGCCCCTCACTTTCAGACAGTGTTACTGAGCTCTACTGGTATGGTGTGAATTAAGTTTTGTTATGGTTACAGTTAGGAATAGATTGGTAATGGTTAGGGTGAGGATAAGTGTCTGGGTTATGCACTACAATGGGCGCTAATGGGGTGTTGAATAAAATAAAAATGTGTGATACAATTCCAGTCTTATTCTATTTAAATCAAATTGCACTGAACTTGAGATGTTGATCTTGCAATAATTCCACTATAAACCACATTCCACTCTCCAGTGCCTGCAAATATTTGCAAACAAATAAAGAACAAAAACAAAAAAACATTGGCCAAGTCAAGCTAAACACTAAATCAGTAAATGCACAGTGCTTGATTTAGTAGTGAGCAGTGTACGCAATGCTATTTTTCCTCCTGGCACCTTATGACAACGCTGAAAATACAATAAAAAAAAGAAGCCTCACTGCCTTGCCTGCGTGGCTAATACATCTTCAGTCATGCAGAAGGCCGTCCATCAGTTTTACTGCACATTGGCTTCCTCAAAACGCAGCATCGATGACTGATGACCCTAAGTGCAACTAGATAACTACAGCAGGGGATGATAAAAATGTGGGAACACACATCTTAGACAGGAAATTGGCCATTTTTGAGAAATTGGCACAGAGGTGCTGAAGCGATGGCACTTATTTTAGTGCTTGCTCCCTTGAAAAGCTGTAGAATTCGGGTTGTCCATGAGGGAGATAGTTACAGTCCACTGAACATATTACCGATGTACACCTACTCTGTAGATCTCAATTCTTTTCAACTTTGCCCTCACTTGTACTTGTGGCTGTGACAGAAGCAAACAGGATAGGGGATAAGGCTATCTGGAAACATCTGCAAGCAAGAGAAAGCAGGGTCAATATGCTTTAAGGACATCCGAACTCAGTTTTATAAAACAATGGCCTGGTCAAAGTAGGTTAATGAGAAAAAGTGGCTGCCTATAATAAGGGATTGCTGAAGATTAATGCCGAGCAGAACATCGAAAGCGACAGACAGGTGTATGAAATTAAGAGGTGACTCACCTGTATTTCACAGTCTGCTGAATTGCTAAGTGGCAGTTTTATAGCATTTCATATCTCTTCTGTTTTTCATCCAATCTTTTTTTCCCCTTCAACGATTTGTGATTGATGATGATGACAATCTAGAAAACTATTGCTCTCAATGAATGACTTAGCTTCCAGTTTCATGACCTTATATGTGGCAACCACATATCAAGATGGTAGATAAAACACAAAAAAATTATTGAATGAACATTGCATAAAATATGAAAAGCTAAATGTTCCTTTGACAATTAGTGAGCTTTTAAGTTCAAATTTCAGAACAGTGTTTTACATTGAAGTTCACCTGTTATTTAAGATACATGGCCTTGTAAACATGCTGGCTGCTGACTTTTGTAAGATAGACTACAGCAAATAGTAATTTCAGCAATTTGTCTTGAATCAGGCGTTGCACATCTACATTGTGCTAAATGCAATTGCTTGTCATCGGTTCTGATATGTTCAGTTTTGTAAATAGAAAAACTTAGAAAACTTGATCTTTTTCCTTTCATATCACTTTTGTATACTATTTTATGTATATATTATGTATATGTATACAAAGCTTAACCCTAACCCTACTGTCCTTAGGTGTGGGTGTGTGCGTGCATGGTTGTTTGTCCTGTCTGTCTCTATTTGGCCCTGTGATGGACTGGCGACCTGTCCAGGGTGTACCCCGCCTCTCGCCCGTTGGCAACTGGAGATAGGCACCAGCCCCCCGCGACCCCTGGAGGACTAAGCGGTTCAGAAAATGGATGGATGGATATCTGTGTTCCCCTAAGTCAGGGCAATAAGGGGTTCTTACTTTTTTTTATTTTTTATTTTTTATTATTTGATAGGGACAGAACAAGAAGCATTGCTACACAGAATAACCGATGCCATGTTCATAGGCCTTATAGCTAACAGCTAATTCGCAGACCTGGTCCCTAAAACACAAAACACCTACACAAATCATTACAATCAATAAAAAATAAAAAAAACAAACAAAAAAAACATAAAAGACAATACAATATTATACACTTCTGTTGTGTCCACAAGTTTGAGTCAGTTTGAGCCATTGTTTAACTTTACTTTTAAACTCGTTCAGATCTGTTAAGGTTTTCAGAGCAGCAGGTAAAGTATTCCAGATCTGTGGCCCTTGTACTGCGAACGCTGTCTGTCCAAAAGCAGTTTTGCATCTGGCTGGTCTGCAGTCTCCACTAACAGCGCCCCTAGTGATGATCCCGTAAGCTGCACATTTTTCAATCATCCCTGCAGCGATATTGGGAGCGAGGTTGTTGACACATTTAAAAACAAATTTCACTAAAAAGTACTTGTTAAAATTTTCAAAACTTAAAATATTATGCTTCTCTTGAATTCTGCAATAGTGCCACATCATGGGTTTTTTATCAAGCACTTTTAAAGCTTGTTTGTACAGGGAGATCATACCTTTCATAGTGGACTGGTTAGCTTGGCCCCACACAGTGATACAATATGAAAAATGAGACAAGATCATTGCGTGAAAGTACAACTTAGCTGCACTAATTGACAGGCAAGATCTTATTTCACTTACTTCACTAGTTAGAAAACTGGGTGGGAATTTCTGGTACTGGTTGATGGATAAAACCTTTTTGGTGTCCTCGAGTCACCTGTGTATATGATCTGTTCATATTTACAAGGCTGGTACATTTATACAGAATCCACCAACCTGCTTGATCACTGCAATATGGGTCATAATGGGGATAATCTGATATGGGTCAATGCACCTGGGTTGGATTCAGATCAATTTTAGTATGATGTCTAACACGGTGACTCGAGGCCAAGGGTGGAATGATGGATAAAATATTTTTGGTGTCCTCAAGACACCTGTGTATAATGTTAAAATGTTCTGCAATGTTTTGAAAGGATCATAATGTTACACTCTGCAGTGTTATGAGAGCACCACAATATTGTCCTCTGCTTGCTGTATAATGATAAACATTCACACGGAAAAGGAGTTTGGGTATCTCTGGCTGGACAGCTCCCATGAAACCACTGCTCTATCTGGTTTCGAGGAGTTTTTGAAACCGAGCAGACTGATAAGCAGGGGGGGAGGCCTGAGGGTGAGACGTGGCCCGTCTCATCCTTCACGCTTCTCTTTGCCTATAATTAGAGTGAGAGCTGACCAGCTGATGAGAGTCTGCTGTGGGGTTTGTGCACGATCGCCCGGCCGCGTTAAAAGTTCTGACCAAGCGGAGGTGACTGGCTCTCCACTCTCAAGTGTCAAAGGTGAGATGCTGTGATGAAAACTTAATGCCTGTTTGAGTTGCATTGCTTTACTAAACTGTATTTGTGTGGGGAATAGAGAGGGACACCTTATTCTAGCATAAAGCAGTGTCTTTGTTTGATGAAGTATTGCTTTGCTTTGGCTGAACTGCATTTGTGTGGCGGAATAAAGATGACACATATATTCTAGCACAAAAAGCAGTCTCTGGTGTCCTTTCTTTCTTCCTTTTATATTGTTTGTGCCGATCCACTAAGATCCTGGGTAAAAAATTCACAAAACACTGGTCTAAACTGGTTCAAGTCCTATCTCGAGGACAGGACGTACTTTGTTGAAATTGGCAACTGTGTCTCAGACAAAATTCCCATTACCTGTGGAGTCCCCCAGGGGTCAATCTTGGGACCACTTTTATTCAACTTGTACATGCTTCCAATGGGTCAGCTAATTAACAGCAACATTGTGTCCTACCATAACTACACAGATGACACACAGATCTACGTGTCACTGACGGCAGGTGAACATGGGCCTATAGATACACTCTGTCACTGTATTGAACAGATCAGGGTGTGGATGCAAAACAACTTTCTCCAGTTAAATTCAGACAAAACTGAGATCATTGTTTTTGGCCCACAGACACAAAGATAAAGTGTCATCAGTCATCTTGAGTCTCTCTGTCTTCAACCAAAAAATCAGGTTAGAAATCTAGGGAAATAGAATCATGGACTCAGACCTTTTGACCTTCTCAAAAACATTGCTAAGATCAGAAGAATAGTTTTGAGACCAGACTTAGAGAGACTTAGCAATGCATTTGTCTGCAGCATGTTTGACTACTGTAACGGCCTGCTCACTGGCCTCTTTAAACGAGCTGTTAGACAGCTGCAGTACATCCAGAACGCTGCTGCTTGAGTCCTGACAAGAACCAGGAAATGCGACCATATTAGTCCAGTGCTCCGGTCTCCGCACTGGCTTCCTGTTGCTCAGAGAATAGAATTTAAAACAGCTCTGCTTGTGTACAAGTCTTTTCATGGTTTGGCACCAAAGTACATCTCTGACATGTTAAAGACATATGAACCATCTCGGGCCCTGAGAACGTCAGGCAGGGGTCTCCTGGTGGTTCCCAGAGTCAACAATAAAGACGGTGAGGCTGCATTTCAGTTTCAGGCAGCTAAAATCAAAGCAATGTTTAAATCCAGGCTGAAAACAGTTCTTTTTACCCATGCATATGACAATTGAAAGTATTTTGTCTGCACTCTTGCTTGTTATTGTAATTAATTATTTTTTAGGTTGATGTTTTTTTTCTGTTTTTTTTCTGTTTATCTGTTTTCATAATTTATGCAACTGTGAAGCACTTTGAATAGCCTTGTGTATAAATGGTGCTCTACAAATAACCTTGCCTTGCCTGCCTTCCCTCTTCATGTTTGAATTCTGTAGAGACATCTTTTACGAAATCATATATCAAGGTCTTTAGCAACCCTAAGCAATCAGCATGCTGAGATGAGTAACTATTCACTGCACTGCAAGGTGTAGCATGAGATAATTAATGTTATTATTGGGTCATGGCAGCCCGATTTGGATAGTATATGAACATTTTTTGTAGCAGTTCCCTCACAGTATGATACAGATTTTGCATCCTTTGATTTTTACATTATTGTCAAAGGATTTTTGGATGTGTTCAAAAACTCAGTGGCAGTCTGACTTAGCTAGTTACATATGAAATATTACTTTTTTTGACATGCCATTAAAATGGAAGGCAGGTTACGGTCAAGTTTACATCCAGAAGCAGTTAGCAAGAGATGATCCTATTAGGTTGGCTGCATAGAAGTTAATGATGCACATGAATCTAACCAACCATTGTGTACCTCCATTTGTTATAAAAAGATTTCCTGCTTTTGTGCAAGCCCACATTTTTCCTGCAGGACTAAGGAAAGTCAACCCCAAAAACCATAAGTGACCATTTCAATACGGCAGGACTAATTATACTGCACTTCCATCAGCATAAACCATTTCCTTGAAAGGACGCACTTAGTAAGCAACAACATAGGCACATGACAATGTGACACCCAGTTGAATGGCCATCCATACTCCACCTTAGCGTAAAAGACAGCACCATTTTTCTCTTGAAAAAGAGCTCACATTCACACATTTTATATTTCTTCTGTTGCAAAAGGGGTCTTCTTAAAATATTAACATTTTAATTTCATGTATCAGTTGTCATGCTATCACCACAAGATCAACAAAATGGGTGTTTTTCAGTGAGTCCTTAGGTCATTTCAGATTGTGTCTTAGAAATAAAGTCTTAAAGCTTACCTTAAGAATGCTCTCTAGTAGTAATTGGGGGCCTGCCTGCTGGTTCCAAAGATGTGCTGGATTTGCTTACTGTGTGGGAAATGGGATGCAGAAGGTGTGAGCTGGGTACTTTCTGCACCTAATCCACATATCCCCTTCTCAACATTTCTTCCTAGATGATCAGCCACCTGCAAGAACCAACAGGGTAAACCTTTAGTTACACATTGTCCTGGGTAAAATTACGTACTATTTACTTCATATAATTATTTAAATCTGTTAGATAGAGCTAAAAATCACTTGACTGTCATTGATTGTAGTAAAAAAAATAATATTGCTAATAAATTCCTATATCAATATTGACTGTCTTGTAAATAAAATATTTTTGTAAGACTGTGACAGAAGATGATGGATGATTAAGTAAAGAAAAACTGTAAAATCTTTTAAATGTCCTTGAAAATTTCTTCAGTCTGTTAGGTCTCAAAACACAAGTGCGATGTTACATAACTGTCAGAGTATCAATGCATTTAGTCATTCTAGTCTACTTTCTTAAAACTAAAAAGTTTTTTTCTTAAAATCAGTTTTCTAAAGAGGGAATTAATGACTGGGGATTTCAAAATGTCGCAATAATTCGGCTTTTGATTCTGAACCTGCAACATCATACAAGCTTTGCAGACAGTTTTTTTCAAAACATATATTCCAGAAGGTAGAGTTTTGCATTTACTTTTATAGGAACAAAATAAAACTCTTTTACTACACACTGAAATTGCTGATGTTTGTTTGCTGCAATATGGATTAAAGATTTCTGACCAGTATCTGAGTTTTCATTAACTCTTTTTTGTTTTCCATCACCATCTGTAGGAACCATTAAATTATCTGCTTCTTCATAAAATCATATTTTGATGTCCTACTAAAAAAAAGGATTTTCTCTGTATAAGAACATGGTTCTCATAGTTCACAAAAAGAGCTGTTCAAGAGATATGATTCATTCATGAATGTCACATTACTACACTTAGGGCAGTGACCCCACACTGGAGAAGTGGCTCCAACAGATAACATCTGACATCTCAGTCCACTCTATATCTATAGATATAGATATGAGTTTGAAAGCTCCTCAGCTCCACTTTGATGTTTGAGATCAGTAACCACAAAAACCATTCCATCACTATTGCTATTTACTGGCTCAGAGGAAGTAATCAATTGAAGACTACATGTGGAAGTATAACTTCAATAAATGAGATAAAGGTAGTTGATGGCTCTTAGCGGAATTATATCTGCACCTCCTGCTGCATGCATTGTGAAAGACCAAAAGCATCCAGACCCACACTTGCTGTCTTAATAATAAGATAAAGGTCTTTTCAATTACATTCAATTATTTTTTTTTTCTGCCTACCCCAAGCAGTTAATGCTGCTAATAAAACCCCTTGTCCTGCATCGTTATCAGTCCTGCATTAAAACCACAGGCAAGACCATTAGAACCCTAATCTTTGTGTAAAAAATTTTTATACTCCTTGCTAGTCTAGACTTGTAGGAAGTTACTGTTGGTTTTTTGAGGAGACTTTTTACTGACAAGACAAACACTGAAGTGCTGAGATTTGTTAAAGAGGTAATGCTAGATTTGTGTGGCTCACATAACTGGCACAATTAGAGATGCGAAAATGCTCCATGATGATGAATACTGCAGAGTCAGGTGGGAATTTTTTTCCTTTTTTATTACATCTTTCGAATAGTAAGCCCTCCTTGCAACATATTACAACAGTATTTCAGACTTCTGAATTTTACATCCTTACTTGTTGCCTTTAATAACCACAGGCTTCATTTCCATCTCTGTTGGGGAGGAATGATCAGACTTTCAGAATTGCAAGGGAACTCTCTTGAGGCTGGAGAAGTTAATTTGTTCCTTCGTTACATGAAATAAATCCCTAAATAGATGCTGGTAATATTATTAATATTCACATTTCCAATAGCTTCATTTCTGCTGCAATTTAAATTTCACACTGATAGGAAACCCTGACAACACAGTTCATAATTATTGATGCATTAGATCAAAAATGTATAACTTACTGCATCAAATTATCATGAAAGCTAGGTTGTGATTACCAGCAATGGAGCAAGGCTAGGAACAGTCAAATGAGTTGGCAAATTTTTGATCTTGTACGTTCTGAGAGACATATGGAACTGGATGATACATTTAAATCTGAGGAGACACAACTTCCCTTTGATTTCCTGGCAGGGAAAAGTCAGACCTTGGATCCAAGCCAAAGTGTTTGAGCATATGTGCTGTTGTAATTCATCTGCAATGTTATTGGCTGTAAGAGAGAAACATTGTTTTTTTTCAAGGTGATGATCCATGATTTGATGGCTTCAGCATTGGATAGCAATTTTTTTAATAATTAAGTTTGCTTTTAAAATGTAATACAGCTAAAACATAACACTTTGCACAAGTATTTATACGTCTTGAACTGCATCATAATTTTGACAGTTTACAAACATAAAAACATACTTTAATGAGATTTTATAAGATAGAACTACACCAAGCATATAATTGTTAACCCAAGAAAATCAGATAAGGATTGGTCATACCTGACTGTTACAGACAAAATACATTACTAATATTTAATGAATCTAACAAATTGCCAGGGGTACTAATTCACCAATATAAGCAGAGGATTTAATATTAGTTTTATGAAAGCGTCTGGCAAAATATGCAGGATTGTCCTGAACTTCACAATGAGCATGAAGGTGCAACTGTTCATTTATATCCATCCACTGTCTGTACCCGCTTGTCCTTGAAAGATCACAGGGGGGCTTGAGCCTATCTCTAGCGGTCAAAAGGTGAGAGGCAGGGTACTCCCTGGACAGGTTAACAGGCCATCACAAGACTTGTGTTATTATAAAACAAAACAATAAATAAATAACTGAGGAATGCCTAATAAAATCTATCAAAAAAGTTAAAAGAATAATAATAATGATATTCATCATAATGGAAGAAAATTAACATTTTAAGATACATAGTTTGTTTGACAGGAACCCTTTTTAATGTTCCTAATAAAAGATTCAATTCACTTCAGTTACATTTAGTTTATCTATATAGCACCAATGCACAACAGATGTTATCTGAAGGGACTTCACAAGAAAATTCATTTCAATACAATTTTACAAACATTCCAATCAGTTTGAGTTTTAAAATGCAGAATTAATTTGCTGTCAGACACTGTTTTATCTTACCATGAATGAAGAAATATTTACCAAGTACATAAAAGTGGATCAAAGCTCAACAAAATTAAGCACATCTCTGAAGAACATCTTGTACTGTCAAATCTGTGAAGTGTGTTTATTACTTATGATGTGCTTACACTTTGTATGGTGCATGTGTATTGGGATAAAAGGTGCGACAATCATTGAATGAAATTTGAATGGTTTAGACAATGAGCATGAGCACCCCAAAGTACTCAAAGATTTATTATCAGAATTAATCAGAAAATAGGTCAGGCTGCTGTCAGTTGGGGTCACTTAAATCCACTTCAAGTTAACTGAATCTTTATTAGCACATACACAGCATTTTTATAGATGATAGCACTGGATTGATATCAGAAAATTGCTTGCTGTTTGAGTAACACCTGTGTAAATTACAAAGCAGTGGTGCATACAGTTTATTAGAGCTGGTTGATTAAAATTTCAAGAATTGATTTAATTCCCATTCTGAAGATTTTAAGTAGGTGCAGTTCAGCTACTATTATTCACCTGAAACAACTAGTGAAAGTGGCACTCTCTAATACAGAATAGGGCTGCTTATCTCTGCAAATGAAGCCCACAATTGGCTCAGTTATTTTGAGAGAATGTCCAGATTTGCCTGGCAGTTGTAGTGTCTGTTGGAACTTCAAGTGTTAAGTCCTGGTTGTCGGCTCAGACTTTGGGTCATGGTGATGTCAGTATGTGGCTCCTGAAGTTGCTCACTTTGCAATACTTCGTATCCATTTGGCATGTCTTACCAGAGGTGTGGACTTGAGTCAGTCATTTTGTGACTTGAGACTTGAATCAAATTTTTTTATAAAGACTTTGACTTGACTTGGACTTCAAAACATGACTTGGGACTTGACTCGGACATTAACCTATTTACTTAAAAAGACTTGATATTTTACCCAATAATTAAAGTTTGAAACCTGTATTATATCAAAATTGCTTTCTTTTACGTAATTTTATTCATCCTGTACCGCTAAGCCCGTCTTAACAAGCAGAGACTCTCTGTGCGTGCGATTTATTTGATTTATTTAAAAAAATTAAACCAAGCCATTGCTTTAGAACGCTGCCACCAACGAAAGTTCTGCTCTGATTAGTGAATTCTTTCAACAACATAAACTACAGAGTAGTTGACAAAAATGCAGTGTAACATGAAATAACATGCAAGAATCGCAAAGATGGCACAACGTCCAACTTATTTTGACATTTGAAGTTCTAAAATAAAGGGTAGGTTTAGGTTGCAGCTTCTTCCTCAAAGGCTCTCCCGTACGAGACGTTCATGGCATCAACTGAAGCCGGGAAAAGTCGTTCTGATTAAATAATCACATGAACCACTTAGGCTACAGTTTTTAAAATATACAGATGGACATCTTATAATTTTAATAATATAATAATAATATAGATTCACAGTGGGCTTCACAATATAATGACATTGTACCATTAGAACACTGGTTCTAATGGTACCATGGACTCTCTAATGGAGTGGAGGTGGAGACTGCGTTGGTAAGACGTATCGCGTCATTTCCTGTTTGGTGACTCAATCGGTTGTAGCAAGTCGGGGTTTCTCTCTCTCTGTTGAATTAATCTAATTTTCTCTGTCCAGAAGTTTTTCTGAGTTGCTTTAACACACAAACACATTAAAACATTTATTTTCTGTTGGTGTTCTTTGCGTTCTGGGACTCTTAAGCGTTACACTGGTTTTCTGGGCTCAGTAAGGTACCGCTAGGTTAGCTTAGCTTCATGGCTAGCATGGCTTCGGCAGCTTTGTCTCCTGTTCCTCCGTCTCTCTCTGAACCTCCTCCTCTTTCCTGCTCTCTCTGTCAGATGTTTAGTTACTCCTCCGCCTCATTTAGTGAAGTTGGTAGGTGTATTAAGTGCAGCACTTTTGTAGCCTTTGAGGCGAGGGTTTCTGAGCTAGAGGCCCGGCTCCGCGCTGTAGAACAGCCAGGCCCAGCACTAGCTAGCGCGGAGTCAATTAGGAGAGGACCCCTTAACCGTCCTCCAACAGCTCCCGTGCAGCCGGGATCTGAGGCGAGCTGGGTGACGGTTCGTAGGAAGCCTAGCGCCAGACCCAAGCCCGCGGCCAACCTCCAGCCCCTTTCTCTGAACAACAGGTTCGCCCCGCTCAGCGACGCACCCGCCGAACAGGAGAGGCCGATTCTTGTAATTGGCAGCTCCATAGTTAGAAACGTGGCTCCAGAGACACGAAAGACCACAGTCAAATGCCTTCCAGGGGCCAGAGCTGCGGACATTAGGTCCCATCTGAAGCTTTTGGCCAAGGACAAACGGTGGTAGAGCAGGATCGTTATCCATGCTGGTGGCAATGACACCCGGCGACGGCAATCGGAGGTCACTAAAATTAGCGTAGCTTCGGTGTGTAGGGCTGCCAAAAAGATGTCTGACTCTGTAATTTTTTTCTGGTCCCCTGCCTGATCGTACTAGCGATGACATGTACAGCCGTGTGCTGTCGTTTCACCTTTGGTTGTCAAGGTGGTGTCCAGAAAACGATGTGGGCTACATTGATAACTGGGGGGCCTTCTGGGGAAAACCTGGACTGTTACGTAGAGACGGAATCCATCCCACCGCGGACGGAGCTTCGCTTCTTTCCAGGAACATTGATAGGGTTATCTCTAGTTCCCCATTGCCGTGACAACCCAGAGTCCAGCTCAGGGATCAGGGACTGCCACCCACCCACTACCCTATAGAGACAGTTTCCCGTCCACTGCCCAAAATTAATGAATTAAAAGTTAATGCTACTAGAGCAAAGTATAAATATCTCATAAAGATAAATACAACTCTGACTGAACAGAAAAATAAATCAATTAAATGTGGTTTACTGAAGATAAGATCTCTCCCCTCAAAAACACTCTTAGTAAATGACTTAATTTGTGAAAATAATATTGATTTGTTTTGTCTTGCAGAGACATGGTTGCAGGAAGAGGACCATTTCACAATAAATGAGTCAACTCCCCCTAGCTACTTAAACTTTAGTGTCACTCGAAGTACTGGTCGAGGAGGTGGTGTAGCCACCATCTTTCATTCAGATTTACTAATTAGTCTCCAAAAAAATAATAATTACAGTTCCTTTGAGCATTTAATCTTTAGCCTTCCTCATACACATAACAAAGCAGTAAAGCCACTTTTATTCGTGGTCTTATATCGTCCACCAGGCCCTTATTCTCAATTTTTAGATCAGATAGCAGATTTTCTATCTGACTTAGTTTTAAACACTGATAAAGTCATTATAGTCGGAGACTTCAATATTCATGTTGATAATGAAAGTGATAGTCTAAATACAGCTTTTAAGACTATCCTAGACTCAATAGGCTTTACTCAAAATGTGCAGGGACCAACCCATCGCGGTCACCACACCTTAGATCTTGTGCTGACTTATTGCATTGACTGTGAAGAAATAACAGTCTTTCCGCATAACCCTATCCTGTCTGATCATTTCCTCATCACTTTTAAACTTACTCTAACAGATCATATCAAACCTGAAAGAAAACTTCATTATACCAGAATGTTATCAGACAATGCTGTAGCAAGTTTTAAAGAAGCTCTTCCAACTTTAATTTCCTCAGTACATAAAAGTACAATAGAAAACAGTGATTTAACTCGTAACCCCTCACAACTTGACGTTCTAGTTCATAGCGTTAATTCCTCCCTGCGTCTGGCAATAGACAACGTTGCCCCACTGAAAAAGAAGGTGGCCAGCCTTAGAAGATTAGCTCCCTGGTTTAATTCAGAGCTACATACCCTGAAGAAGCTCATAATAATAATAGAGATCTAATTGTACTGGCATTTTCTGTTGGAAACAGATTCTCAACAAACTTCAATGTTTTTTTTTCTGACAAATGTATTTTTTCTTGCACATTTCTGACTTTACTTTAAGTAAATACTGGTGGCTCTTAAAGATCTAAATGTCATCTTGAAAATTACATCACCAGTACTCTTTTGTAAAATATATTTAATCCCATAGCAGTGAATCTGTGAAATTTTATTCATAGAAGGACTATTTTTATTAGCTAAATTAGATTAAAATTAAATGTATTACATTTAATTCTACTTTAAATCAAAGTACAACATTGAGGTGCGAGTTCATAACAACTCTTTCTAAATGTTCTAAGTTCAGTTGTACTTGTTTAATCAGGTATTCAAATAAATAAAGATTTTGAAAAGAACATATAGTTTATGATTTACATTGAACATAAAATTGCAATTGCACTTATTTTTAAGGAGTCGTCTAACAGATGTGTCAAGAATGTAGTTAGTGAAAGTATATTTGAATTCTTTTCACAGAAAATTCCATATTTGTTTCAGGCTGGCAGAGTATGCTAGAGAATCACATTTTTAAAAAGATGTTTGCTGACCAACACAAAATATTATTTACACACATTCTAACCTAATAGTAATTAACTAACAGCCGTAAATTGTATGTGTACTTTTTTCTTCTTATTTTTTGTTCTTTTTTTCATCACATATCCACTTTGCCTATTCTTCCGGTCTCTGGCTATAGCCCAGTACATGGGGCAGAAAGGCTGGCACACACAGCAGCAGACATAAAGTCCTTTGAATATTGTTCTTTGCACTTGTTATGAATTGTGCACGCAATCTTAGTAGACCACCTGCAAATTGGACAACCTACTGGCAGAAAAAATGGTGGCACCTGCAATTTTGAACAATTTTCTCATTTAAATTTTTCATCATAGAAATCATGCCTTTTATCTTCCTACAACAGTAAAAATGCAAGGCAAATATGGATTATTTTGGCTGAGAAGTAATTTCTTTGTTGCTTTTTGGTTTAGCTGGAGTCAACACCTGACAGTTTAAAGGACTGTATCTTGATATTATTTGCTGTATTGTGATTTCCTTTTCAAAAGGCAATTGGAGCTCTTGAAGTGAAATCCAGCCCTGTCCGTTTTACATTGAAACCTGCCTCTGGCTCTTTCAGGTACAGGAAATTCGGCCTTGTGTTTCCTCACTTTAAAACCCTTCACAGTGGGCTTCACAAAAATGATTCCCACCACTCTGTCACATATATGGGACCTCAGGGAATATCACTCTTAACACTCCTGCTTTCCACCGCGGCATCCAGAAGTAGACACCACATGTTGTCTGTGAAGTATAGCTGAGACTAAAAACGCATCAAGGACACTTGAGTGACATAATTTTGAAATCAGGGGAGGTGAAAGCAGGTATTACAATGTAACTTGAAAACCAGCAAGCTCTCCTTGAACAACCTTGAGATAATCACAGCTTAAAGCAGAGGCACATTCATTATGCCTTGTAGGAAAATGGCAACAGGCTACAGGGGAGACAGAATAATCATTTACTATTTACAAATAGTAAAACAATAAGAAGAAAATAGAACATGATACAAGATAGGACTGGAGGTATGGCAAAATGTTCATATCACGGTATTAAAAAACCCCATAGGTATTACTGTATTTAATGGTATTTTTTTTTCCATACAATACCGTTCATATCCACATTATCTTATAAGAATGAATAATATAAAAATTTGCTTTAAATAGCCCATTTTTCTATCATATGGACAGACACAGCTGAATGATATGAAAATAATTAAAATGATTATGATTCTAGTAGACATTCTCGATGTTTTAAAGCTGAAGGTATACTTGTTTTTTAACCTCACGTTGATGCAAGCAGCAAATTGCATCTTGTACTGGCTGTTCATGTAGTACTGAAAGAATCCCTCTAGGGGGCAGAGTACAGACTCAGACTGGATTTTGCCAAAACCAGAAGTTAAATAAACACGGCAACCGGAGATTATTCGCCGGTTAATATTCAGATAACAACAGACAAAAAAGATGGCAGAAGTATCGCAGATGGTATGTAAAACATATTTACTGCTATTTTGATTTCTTTCCTTGACCGCGTGTACCAACAAACGGTCAAATAGCGCTCAACACTCCCCCCTACTGGTTACTTGCTTTTAAAAGATATGCTGTTCAGCTCTCGTCTGACCTTTTAAAGCCGATAAACTTCTTAACTTTAGCCTCCTCTTTTTGGAATTACTTCCTCAGCACTGTGTGCTTCGCACTGACAGCTCCTGCAAGCAGCTGTACTTAGTTAAAAAGCAGAAGAGTGTGTAGCAGGGAAATCAGTGACCCCTGAAATAGTTCCCCACATTAAACATTCCGGAAGTTGTCTGAGCTATTCACCGGAATAGCGATACATAAAAAATTAATATCACAACGAAAATAAACACCAGTTTCCGGTATGAACCGGTATACCGCCCGGGCCTAATACAAGATGTGATGGCTATGTAAGGCTCCAACTAGTAAGCCTGAAAAGTAATTTTAGGGTTAAAGAAGTTATATAATAAAGGAGATCTGCAAATGTATGCATAGGCAAAATATGTATCAACAACAGAAAATGCTTGTGTGGAAGAAAAAAAAGAGGAAAATTTCCGTGTTTTGCCAGCCTGATTTTACAAATCATCTCCATGAGCAGAAGTATTTGCTACTGATAGGTAGGGACTTTAATTTTTACCTCCTGTTTGTGACAAGATTAGACTATCTCTCCCCGCACACATGGATGACTGACTCCTTGGGGCTGCTTGCAACACTGTTGTACACCCTCCCTCCATCCCAAGGCAGGAAACATTTCCATTTTCAATGTGATTAGCTCTCACCACAAGCCATCTGACAGGCAAAAGCATCACCCACATGGCACACACACTCCGACCGGGCATCTAGTAGAACATATCATAGCCCTGGTGTCTCAAAGGCATCACAGGGAGGGTACCTTACATTGGCATTCACAGTGGACAATGCAGTTTTACAATTTGATATTGTTCAGTCATCTTTATAAGAAAGGTCTTCCATGAAGATGTCAATCTAACTTGTTTTCTGAATATAATCTTATGAAAATTCCCAAAAATCGATTCAGACATCCAAAAATGTATTTAATATATTTATATTATGTATTTTTGCTCCCATAGTCAGATCATTCTTAGCTGAATTAGACAAAAAATAGGTTAAACACCTTGCCATTTTAGCCACTCAAAGCATTTGGCATGAAGAGGCAAGGAAACCTTTATCAGTGCTGAGTGCTTCAATAGCATAGACTGACTAAAGTATCGGGTAACTGCCATAACATTTGTACACCTACATAAATTCAATAGCAGTATTACCTATTTATAGTAAATATGGCACTCCCTAAACACCATTCTTTGAGCTTTCTAAAAATAAAAAAAGAAACTGTGCCAGACTTGCAAATTTAGGTATCATAATTCTGACGCTACAGTATTATTACAGTATCAGTATGCATTATTTTCTTTCATATTTAAGGATCAGTTGACTGGCAGGACATAAAAGCTCAGTTCAGGACATAAAAGCTCAGTTCAAATAAAGCAATAGGAGCTGTCATCAGTTGGAGTTCAGTGGATGCATAAAAAAGGAATGCTGGTGCGTTATTTTTCTTTGCACAAGGCACTCATGCAACATGAGATAGGAGTAGAAATATTGTTGGTATTATCCTTTAGATTTTAGCTTTCTAATTTGAATACTAAGCAATTTTGTGTTTTGTCACTTATGACTTTCTATGTTTGTTCATCCTTTATTTTTAAGATTCCTAGAAAAAAAAAATCCTCTCAGCCTTCAGTTACTGCTTTCCGCACACCTTTATAGTGTGTTCACATTACACGCTTTGTCAGTCAAACAACGCTCACAAAGCGACTAATTTGACGCATCCACATTTTTAAGCTTAAGCTTATAATGTGTGTGGGTGGGCCTTTCTGTGGAGGATGTTTTAACACTAGCAGGTCGTGGTTGGTTAGATTACGGCTGTGTCCGGATCAAGCGGCTGGATCCTTCGAAGGCCGGATTTTTCGGCCGGTTACGTCACAGCGCCGCGACTAGGCCTGTCCAAATTCGAAGACTGCTTCAAATGCGGCCGACGAATCCGTCCGACTTCTCCCCGATTTGAAGGACCGTTGCTGTGTATTCTTCGCTGGTCTACATATCCCGTTTGCCGTTTATTGTTGGCTTAGACGTCTATTTTAATATTTTTTTGTAAAGCATCGCTCGTAAACGAGCTCGTATGGTAGTGTAATGCTTTCTTCATCATTACGCGGCCAATTTCGGCATTAGGGAAATTAAGTAAAAAGTCGACTCCTCTTAGGAGAAAGTATTACCTCTTTACCGAGTGAAAATCGGGGCACGGTGGCTTGGAATATAACTTTTCCCATCAGGGAAAAGTTCCTTTGTTCAGTTTACACATTTTTTTTCTTAAATTGTGAAGTGTTCACAGTAGTTCTGACTATGATTTTTTTGTTGTTGTTGTTGTTGATAATAAGCCACACTGACAAAAATTGCCACCTTGAAAAACAGACAAACATAAAAACTGACATTTCAGACAGGGTCGGCATCCTGTTCTCATAAAAAGCAAGCAGGAAACTTACCATATTATTTCTACCTTTGACATTAAGTTGACATATAAACAAAATATAATATGAAGAAACAGTACAGCAGTTTAGATGAGTGCTTTCTTTGTGAAGAAGACGGAAAGGGACCACGAGGAAATAGTGTTTGGAAAAAGCTTTTCTATTCAGAATTTCCATCCATTGACTGGATGAATCCTTTCTCTACAGACACAAACTGAATCAGACACTGAAATGGTGCTATAATTATTGTCTCTCTTCCCGCATTACACCCTTCCATTGTACAACTGAACTGCCAGTAAACAATTGCTAAATTCTAATGAAATCTGGATATGGACCAAAATATGAGATAGAAATATTTCACATGTTCATCATTTTAAAATATGCACGCCAGTTCCAACACAGCATTGCTGCAGTACTTCTGTCTACTTTGTGTTTTACGTAAGTACTGAGGTGGCACTTGGAGCTGATAATGATCGACAACCACATCATAGAACCATTTTGTAAAATGCTCTATGCAAAGAGATCAAATACAAATCCATAGAAGTTTACAAAGCATATTTTCAGGCAAAACTTATATTTTCTACTTAGGTTTTAGGTAACAGTGTACAAGACACAAATTCTGCAAGTCCTCCCACATAAAAAGATGATAGGCCTGTAATTTTCATCATAGCTGCAGTATACCTCAACTATGAGAGATGAAATTAGAAAAAGAATCCAGAAAATCACATCACATAATCTGATTTTTCAAAATAATTTATTTTCAAATTATGGTGGAAAATAAGAATTAGGTCAAAAAAAAGAGTTAATCTCAATGCTTTGATATATATCCTTTGTTGATGACATACAGTAGGTCAAATGTTTTCTGTAACTCTCTCAAGGTTTTCACACACGCTTGCTGGTACTTTGGCCCATTCCTCCATGCAGATCTTCTCTAGAGCAAAAATGTTTTGGGGTTGTCGCTGTGCAATACTTTTTTTTTAAAGGTTTTGTGACCGTAGTGGCCTTTATTCAAAAGGGATAGCACAGAAAGGGGAGATAAGTGTGGAAAGACATGCTGCAAAGCTAAGAGCAAGACTGAAACTAACAAAAACCATGTTGAGGGTTGAGGCCTCTGTATATGGGGCCCCATGACATTTTTTCCCCACTTTATATCACATTTCTTCTGAAAAAATAATGTAATCATTCATTTCTGAGGTTGCATAACTTTATGGTTGTGAATGGTTTGTTGTGGAACCTTTCGCATCTAGTTTGTCACCCTCTCTTCTTACTCATGGCTTATAGTCTTTATGTTAATTGCTTCAGTCTAATCAAGTGATTTCAATGGTCTTCTCTCAGCCCTGGCTTGCCATCCAGCTATTTCTTGTTGTTTCACAATTCTAATGTGTTGTCCACAGTGATACATACAGTGATTTCTACTTGTGAATAGATTTTCTCACTTTGATTTTCAACAGGCATAGAACCAAAACAGAACATACAAAGATCCTGATTAATTCAGAATACAACATCAGTGAATTATTTAAGCCCATGGTTCTAAAACTGTGGTATAAGTATCACTTTTAATGACGCATTCCGTGGTACTCATACAGTTTTTACTAATTAAAAGCCTTCAGATGATCCAAAATGCTGCAGAAAAAGTTCTGATGAATGTTAGAAAGAGGGATCACATTTCTCCTGTTTTGGCTTCTCTCCTTTGGCTCCCTGTTAAATCCAGAATAGAGTTTAAGATCCTCCTCCTTGCATATAAGTTCCTTAAAAATCAAGCTCCATCGTACATCAGAGATCTGATTGTTCCATATGTTCCTAAGAGAGCACTTTGTTCTCAGAATGCAGGTCAAGTAGAAAGGGAGGAAGATCTTTTATTTATCAGGCTCCTCTCCTGTTGAACCAACTCCCAGTTTTAGTCAGTGAGGCAGATACTCTGTCTATTTTCAAGACTAGGCTTAAAACCTTCCTTTTTGATAAAGCTTATAGTTTGAATAGCTTAGGTTATCCTGAGCTATTTTTGTAGTTATGCTGCTATAGGTTTAGACTGTTGGAGGACAGACTGACCACCTTTCTTCTTTCTTCTCCTTTTCTCTTCTACTACTCTCCAGATATATATTTTTTTCTGCTGTTATTGAGATTGTTAACCCAGTTTTCTCTCAGTGTTTTTCTCCCCATAGAAGCTCCACACAGTCTGATACCCTCCTCAACTATAATGCTCCCTGCTGGATGGGGAACATCGTTCCAGAAGATGCTCAAAGTGGCCAAGCATCCTCCATGCTGTCTCTTCTCTGTCTTCTCAGACCTCCAGATGGTTGTGGCAGATGACTGCTTGTAGTGAGCCATGTTCTGCCGGAGGTTTCTTCCTGTTAAAGGGGAGTTTTTCCTCTCCACTGTCGCTACATGTTTGCTCAGTATGAGGGATTGCTGAGGAATTGCTGTGGTTGGAGTCTGCATTATCTGGGCACAACCTCACGTTGATGACACATCGCAATCTGCTGGGATTCCTTACATAGAAAACTTTTAACTGATTGGAATGTTTACTTTTGTTGTAAAGTGCCTAGAGATGACATTTGTTGTGAATTGGCGCTATATAAATAAAGGTGAATTAAACTTAATCAGGTTTTATAGTCAAGGCAGCCAGGTTGTATTTTTGAATCAAGTTTTTTTTTTATTTTTTTTTTTTTTTTTTTTATGCTGCTTACATTTCGGATTGAAATATATAGCTTTATACATATATATATATATGTGTATATATACTTAAAATGGAACAACCTAACATATACTTTCAGTGGATATAGTTGTTATTCAGTTAATGGCCTAAAATATAAAAAGTCGAAGTGCTGTTTCATTGGTGTTTCTGAGATACATGTCAATATTGTGGTACTTGGAAACCTTATATATTACTAAAATATTAACTGCAATGGTTCTTGCTACAAAACATATGAGAGCCAGTGATCTAAACTCTTTTTCTAACATTACTTTTATTCTGAATTCTTAAAAAGGTGGCTCTGGAAATTTCGCAAGGAATCTGCAACTACTGACTACAATATCTTAATCTTTGTTTTCTGTTTGCATGACAGCTTTTCTATGAATACATATTTTACTTTAGAGGTTACGTTTAAGACTTTAACTTTCTTTCATGATGGTGTTCAAATGCACTTCAAGCAAACAGTGATGTGGACTGAAGGACTAGCACTAGCACAACAAAATGGATTTAGGTAAAGTTAGGCTTTTGTAAGCAACACATTTATGAAAGTGTTTTAATGGGATATGTTCAAAAAACAACCCCTTGACGTGTCGTCTCATTTTCTAAAGAAGGTCCCACACATTGTGAATAACAAAGCTCTTATAAACAAGATTACACAACACTAAAAACCAATATAAAAGGCAGAGCATGGATAGATTTCCACCCACACTTCAATATAGCAGCTTAAATGTATCCATTAATTTAGCACAACTCAATATTATTTAGAAAAATATAAACATAGATCTGGTTGTAAGACAAAACGAGGTTTTTTCCAAGCACTACAAAAAAGTCCAGGTTTCCAGTCCAATTTTAAATTTAAAATCAAGTCAGAAAAGTATATATATATATATATATGGTGGGATAATGAGTATCTTATTTACAGCATATACAATATATTCCTAATGGAGCTGGAGCAAAATATTTAGACTAGAAGTCTTAAACAAAACAAATAATCAAGATATAACAGCAGAAATAACAAATTACTTAATAAATTATGAGAAATAATGGAATTGCACAGGGTTTGAGAATCAACCACTGAACATTTTCCAACAGCTTCATTGTCAAATTCTGAAGTCTCACTAATTATAATACCTTCATCTTCAGATGTGTTATGTAATTTTTCAGTCAATCATTCTTTCAGTTAAATGAAATATGCATGTATGCTATGCTGAAAGAAAGCCCTACGCCATGGGTGTCTAGCTCCAGTCCTTAAGGGATGGTGTCCTGCCAATTTTAAAGTTTTTCCTGCTCCTACACAGCTTATTCAAATGCTCCAACTACCTCCACAGCATGTCAAAGTTCTGCTGAGGCCTGCTAATGAACCATCATTTCATTCAGGTATGTTGAACCAGGGAACAAACTAAAATATGCAGGCTACTGCCCCCCTTGGACTGACTTTTGGACACGATGTCCCTACACCATGTCTTCATACCAACTACAAACTTCTCTATTGACATGCTGTTCATCAGGTGATGCGGAGTGCCAGTCCTGTAAACATATTGATCTAAATTAAATTAAGAGGTCAACTCAACCAGACAGTATTACACTTGCTTGTCTAAACATTCTGTAGCAAACTGTCATTGAGCTTCAACGTACTTTTTCTTCAGCAGTGGAGTCTTGAGAAGTGATTGGGCAAAATGGTCATTGTGATTGAATGTATTATTAGCTAACTGTTTCACATTTACAAGCTCCCTTGGACAAATCTTCAGATTAATTATTTTGTCTCTTATATCACAAATCTTATGAGAAACACCTCCACATGGTTAGATTATGGTGAAATAATACTCCTTGCCCTTCTAGGTTATAGTTCACTAAACCATTCAGCAGTAGGTTGTGCAAAAATAAGATTGAACAGGTCTCGAGAGAGCTTGTTGGTTTTACCCACCATGACATACATCTTGAGCAGTACACTGTAAATGACAAATATGTTATCGTCCATTGGTGATATTTACACAGTAAGGAAGGAGGATCCTTTTTTTATATAAATATTTAAATTTTTCCACAGTTTTTTTCCCCTTTCCAATGTTTTATTGTAGCATCACTTTTAAACCTTTACTCATGTCATTCCACTTTGTTAGTCATAACTTAATATATCAAATAAGATGATTGGATTTATTTACATGATTGAATAGGCTTACTATAACATCAGGTCTAAATTCCATATCATTATTCCCATAAAAAAACATACTAATTGGGGGAAAAAACATTGACATGTTCAATAGTTATTTTGCATATTCAAGACAAAGCAACGTAATAACAAGTTACTCGGTATCACATCACATTTTATGATTAGATACATCTACTGTACATCAATGCTTCAGTGAACTCATAACTATTTCAGATGTTCATCCCATCACTTTTTCTCTCACATATTTAACTTCTCAATTTTTTTTTCTCTTTTGGTAGAATATAGTTGATTTTAATGTTGTTGTTTTTTTACACATTGGCCAAAATACAACCTATATTAGTATCAGGCTTTTGCATGCAAACAGTATGCTCTTTCTTGCATACTTCATAGCTAATTTACACACAAGTTACATTATTTTAATTGCTCTACTGATTGACACTGTGAAAGGAGACCTGCTAAATTCCCCTGTATGTCATTTTGTTGTTGGCTAAATACAAGTTTTGGTTTTGCACTCCACATTTATGGTAACACTTACGCTTCTCCTCACTGCTTCCATAAACTTT
Organism: Apricaphanius iberus; assembly: GCA_028564705.1. Classification (NCBI taxonomy): domain Eukaryota; kingdom Metazoa; phylum Chordata; class Actinopteri; order Cyprinodontiformes; family Aphaniidae; genus Apricaphanius; species Apricaphanius iberus. The sequence goes on along the minus strand of JAPXFQ010000708.1, from coordinate 222,309 downwards.
AGAAGAGAAAGTAGCAGACAGATTTTGCTTCTCAAATGCACTTGATTAATTGATTATCAGCATGTATAGGTATGCCTCAATGAGTGTGACTATCCCATTAACAGGTTAGACAATAATGCTAAGATAAATCCCAAACAACCTCCAAGTCTCTCTCTGGTTGCATTTCTTTTTCCATAGCAAATGGTTAGATTCAAGACAAGAAAAACCCAAAAGCAGAAACCGGCGCTGAGAGGCGCCAAGGTGCTGGAACCCGTGCTGAGAGGTCCTCCTGGACACCCCTACTGGATACAGGAGCAGGAACGGGAGGCGTGTCCTCCTGGACACCCCCACTGGATACGGGAGCAGGAACGGGAGGCGTGTCCTCCTGGACACCCCCACTGGATACAGGAGCAGGAACGGGAGGCGTGTTCCCCTGAACACCCTCGGTGGAGGCAGGAACCGGAAGCGTGTTCCCCTGAACACCCTCGAAGGAAACTCAGAGCCGAGGCGCATCCGTCTGGATGCCCTAAGAGGAGACTTTGACTGTGACGTGCTGCTGGCAGTCGCTGAGAGGAGCAGCTACCTGCTGCTTGCAGTCGCTGAGAGGAGCTGAGTCTGGAACCGTCACAGGAGTCTCGAGGACCTATACTGGAGCAGGAGACACCTCGGGGACCTCCGCTGGAGCAGGAGAGACCTCGGGGACCTCCGCTGGAGCAGGAGAGAGGAGCAGGAGAGACCTCGGAGACCTCCGCTGGAGCAGGAGAGACCTCGGGAACCTCCACTGGAGCAGGAGAGACCCCGGGAACCTCCACTGGAGCAAGAGGGACGACTGGAACCCCCAGTGGAGCAGGGGCAACCACTGGACCGTTCTGGATCACACTCTGTCCGTGGTTCCGGATGAGCCTCTGAAGAATGCTCAGAAAGAATCTCTATAGAGCTTTCTGGCGACTGTGGCTCAGCGGTAGAGTAGTTGGCTTGCAATCGGAGGGTCGTAGGTTCGATTCCAGCTTCCTTCAGTCACATGTCACATGTCAATGTGTCCCTGGGCAAGGCACTTAACCTTAACCTAAATTCTACATCGTCCTACCGAGCCATGTTGGCTATCGGTGTATGAATGTGAGTGGCTTCAATGTAAAGCGCTTTGAGTGGTAAGTCAGACTAGAAAAGCGCTATATAAGTTCGGTCCATTTACCATTTCATGGGCTCAGAAACAGTCTCCTTAGGCTCACAGGCTGAAAAAGTCTTTAAAGGAAACTTGGACTTAGAAACAGTCTCTATAGGGAACTCGGGCTCTGAAACAGCTTCTTTAGGGAACTTGGGCTCACTGCTGATGGAGTCCGCTGGAGGAGTGCAGGTTGAGGCTGGTTGGAAATGAGGTGGAAGTGGTCTTCCTAATACTTGGGCCAAGGCTTCTTGTTTATTCCACTCAGCCTCGACCCAGAAACTGGTCAAACCGTTAAACCATTAAAGAGCAGTTTCCATGGCCTGAAAACCTCCATTGCTTCCTCTGCCGCTGAAATTCTAGCCCATGGTGATCTTATAGCAGACACTTTATCTAAAAATAGTCTGATGGAGCTATGCAGGGCTGTCAGGCCAAGAGCAGGAGAGTCCAGGAGATTAGCTCCACCTGGGAACAGTGCCGGTGCTTGGTGGTGCTGAAGGGGATGAGGAGGCGGACCCGAAACTGGCTGCTGGTGGCAGGAGGACCCGGCAGCTGAATCAACGCAGCTGGGAACAGCATCAAGCGAGACGGAAAGAGTCGAGGTGCTACGACCCTGAGGGAGAAGCGAGGACCATCCAGGAACTGAAGGCTTGGTGCTGGATGAAGCTTCCGCCAAGGAATCGCCACTTCGATCGGTCCATTCGGGAGCGCGGATAGAGGAAGTGGAGCTCTCCTGGAGCGAAGACAGAGCAGCTCGGCGACGCCTCCCTCTTCTGCGCCGGGAAGCAGATTGAGGTCTAATCCCAGGGGGTTCAGAGATGGACGGAGGACCAGTGGAAGGAGCCAAGGAGGACGATCGGTCGGACCAGGTAGCGGAAGGCCACGGCAAAACCGGCGCACTTTGGGCGCCGCTGCAGAAGTCCAGCTCGTCGTCCAGGAGGTCAGTGGAGAGATCCGGGAAACATTCATAGTACTCCTCCGAATCATCATCCATGGGGGCAAGGAGGAACGCTGGGGAAACAGCAGCCGTGTTCCCAATAGGATGCTGTGGAGCAACACGATCGCTTGAGACCCGAGGAGCGGGGAAGCCGACGGTGGGGCCCAACACAGAGAGCCAGCCGAGATCCACAAAAAGGTGAGTCTGAGTACTGATTGTTTTTAACGCACCAGTCTATCAGTTCCCTCCACTCTTCCTGGGTGTGGCGATACTCCACTGGGTCCAGTGGCCGGTTCGGGTCGTACTGTTAGGTTTGGGGCTAAAGGAGGACCTAGATTTGAAGCGGCGTTTGTGGCTCTTACGGCCAATGTTTATTAGCAGTCCAGAGAAAGGTGACGAGAAACACAGCGTAGGTAACGACAAGAACCAAAGGAGATCAACAACGACTAAGATAACACGACAACAATGACCCGACGAGGACAGAAAGGCACAGAAGGGCATATATACTGTGGGAAGGGTAATCAGAAAACAGAGAACACCTGGAAGCAGAGTAGGGAAACACAGGGAGGACTAATAGGACAACAGGTGAAACGAACTATGGCTAATTAACTCAAACAGACTGGGAGGAAACAAACAGGGAGGAATGAACGACACAGACAGGGATGGATCATGACAACTGGTTCCTTTCACTTAAAGGAGACATATCATGGAAAATCCACTTTTTTAGCCCTTAAATGCATGTAAATGTGTATTTTGGGTTTTTAGGAGTGCAGACAACTTACATTTATTCTCTTCTGGTGCTGCGTTTATATCTTTACATTCTTTTTTGGTCATATTTTCAGTCTGTTTAGTTTTCTCTATTCGCTGTTACGTTTTCTCGTCTATTACGTCACAGCATTTGTTGTTGAACTGCCAAATAAGGTAATGGACTTCCGGGTAACCAATTTCGTGAAGCTGCCATTTTTTCTTCCCCACAGCGATTTTGTAGTCCAAGGTCAGTCATGTTACAAGAAAGCAAGCCAAAATGTTCAGTTATTGGGTGTATTAACCCACACAAATCCCTACATGGACCCCCAGCATCAGAGCCTCTGAGAAGTGCCTGGTTAAATTTTATTTTTAATGGAAATATACCGACATCCGTGGGGAAAGTTCTCCTCGTTTGCGCAAAGTACTTCGAGGACGAGTGCTTCAGCAACCTCGGTCTCTATCAGGAGGGATTTGCCAAAAAGACTTTGTCTAATTGAGGGGTCAGTTCCTTCTCTCCACGGAAATGACGGACAAAGCAAAGCGGTAAGCTTCAAATAACATTAAAATGACAGTAAACTTTATTTTAGACATGAATGTTGTGTGTTGATATGTCGTACGGGTGAATGTTTTGATTGTTGTAGCATTGTACATTCTGCTTCTGTTAGCGATGTGTGCTAGCTTTTAGCTGAGGATATAACTGTACTGCATGCTTTGAATAAAATGATTGGGCTTTTTTTTGCCGGTTTTTGTCGTGGGGTACACATGATGTACAGGAATTTAGTGACGACATCTTTGCAATAAAAATTTTATCTGCCGGTAGTAATCGTATCACTGCTATCAGACTACAAAAATGTCCGAACGGGCTGGAGCGGATCGCTCTGTAACCTGGAGGGGACGGGGCATGAAATGTTTACATTAAAATGCTTACATTTAAAGGGACCGCACCAAAATGAGTTGCTCTAAAGATGCTCCTCAGAACGGTATAAGGAGGGTCTGTGGGGCTACAATAACATGGAATTCAGACCAAACCACTGTGGTTCTACTTTACATAGACCACAAGTGAATGATTTACATGTGAAAAGGAAGAATTTAAAAGCATGATATATCTCCTTTATTATTATGCTTCAGGAAAAATAATATAAAATGTTCCACGGTCTATTCTTGAAGACCAAAGTCACACCTCTATTTAAATAATTTATAATTTTACTCATGTGAACAAAACCTAATCTAGATGTAATAATTTCATCCTGTTTCAATTTGTTTTCCTCATTACAATAACTTTCCTTCGAATGTTATAAAGCCGCATCCAGTTATTTTATCCATATTTTCTGCCATCTTACCTTCTTCTTACGAGGCTGCCAGTTTCTATCCTATGAGTTATTTTATTTTCCATATTTTTTCATCCAAAGTTCCCCCCCCCCAATTTTTTCCCCCAGTGTTCCTATCTAAGTACAGCCTGGGGCATGAGTTATTTTATTTTGACATGTCTGAGTACACATGTTTTGCACACTGTTTTTCTTCCAGACTGGTTATATTGCAAACTGGTTTTATTTGTATGGAATTTTGGAGAAAAAAAATGAAGACTGCCACAGTATTGATCAGTATGATAATTAAAATGTAACATTATCTGGTGACATCTAGTGACTTTCTGAGTCAAATTCAGCTACTTTGTCGGAGTAATTTGGCAACATTTCTTAAGTCACCCAAAACATAAGTTTAACTGAACCGAATCTTCTAAATTAAAAAAAAAAAAGTACAGGGCCCTAACCATAATGGCTCTGTGCAGTAAATACATTTGGTTATTGAACATTGTGTCCTTTGTTGAGTAATTATGACTTCAAATTCACGGTATTGGCTAATAATAATTTATTCATTTCGGCCGACTGAAAAAACAAAATTATGCTTGCTCTCAAGTCCTTTTTTGACCTAGGAAAAAACCTGTCCTGTTCTATCCATCACCTCATCCACTGCAGTTGACCACACAAAAATTAAAAGTTTTAACACTGCGTTTAAGAAGCTAATCCTACTTTGACCTACATTAAGCAATATTTTGATAGAAAAGATCTTTCACAAAGTAAGGGGAAGGAGGTGTTGTCTGGCCTGTGTCATCTTGTATCTTGCTACTCTATGAGGCAGCAGGAGGACCAGTGGGAGGTGTGCTGTGAGCTTTAGGCTTTAGTGAGGTGAAAAAAAGGGTCATGAGTTGAGAAGCTGACTTGGCTTACAGTCCAGCTCCACCGCTTAGCTTGCTCCCCTAACTCACACCGTGGCGCATGACGGATCCGGCCCGGTGTGTGTGCGGCAGCTGTAGGAACACCAGGTCACATCCAGTCTGTGGCTGCTGTGAATTAAGGGTTAACAGCCTTCCCCGGCAGTGAAGCTCTGACAGCTTTCAGCTTAGGAACTGGGCAGCTCTTGCACTGTAATTTAATCTTTTCTTTTCCCCTACATTCTTTGGATAGCGTCTTCAATGGTTTCTTTGTGGATCTGCCATGGCTCAAGTCTCAAATCCGCAGGTTTGTTTGCATTTGGAAGAGTGTAGTATACTGCTGTGAAGCGAAGCTCAGTCAGTAAATCTGGGAGGCGCCCCACAAGGGAAAAGTTGCATACTTTGGTTTTCCACAGTGGGACCCTCCCATGCAGTGACAGCTCCGAATATGAACATAATAAATGCTGGTGTGCCACCAAAACTTTTCAAAAATACATGTTTTTAACATCTATAAGTTACAGAGCGCTGTGATGGACTGGCAACCTGTCCAGGGTGTACCCCACCTCTCGCCAGTTGACAGCTGGACATCAGAATCAGAATCAGAATCAGAATCGGTTTTATTGCCATTGTTTGAGAACAAGTTCACAAACTAGGAATTTTTTCCGGTACAGTTGTGCACATAAAACATTTAACATAAGTAAAAAAAAAAAAAAATAAATAAAAAAAAAATAAAAAAAAAATAAAAAGAATGAGCCATAAGGCTAAAGTCTTTATAAATATTATAATCTGTATGTATATAAAAGAACTGTGAAGAGATAAACATCCTTTTTAACATGAGAACAGCAGCAGGGTTCCATTCACAGATGTGCAGGTGAATGACAGCAGCAGATCTAAGTGTGATCAGACCACACAGTGCAGTAAAATAAAGTTACATAGTGCAGATGGTTCTATCCTACATGGGTCTTTAACTGAACTATCGGGTCTTGTTATTGTTCATGAGTCTGATGGCGGAGGGGAAGAAACTGTTCAGGTGTCGGGAGGTGTGGGTCTGGATGGACCGTAGCCTCCTGCCTGAGGGGAGGAGGGAGAATAGTCGGTGTCCAGGGTGAGAAGAGTCAGCTGTGATCCGACCCACACGCCTCCGGGTCCTGGAGGAGAACAGGTCCCGGAGGGATGGGAGCCTGCAGCCAATCACCTTCTCAGCAGCACGCACGATGCGCTGCAGTCGGTGTCTGTCCCGGTCTGCGGCGCCGGGGAACCACACGGTGATGGAGGAGGTGAGGATGGACTCGATGATGGCCGTGTAGAACTGCACCAGCATCTCGGTCGGCACCTTGAGTTTCCTCAGCTGCCGCAGGAAGTACATCCTCTGCTGGGCCTTCTTGACAAGGGAGCTGATGGTTGGCTCCCACTTGAGGTCCTGGGTGATGGTGGTGCCCAGGAAACGGAAGGAGTCCACGATGGAGATGGGGGTGGGAGAGTCCATCAGGGTGAGGGGATACGGTGGGGCTGTGACTTTCCTGAAGTCCATGATCATCTCCACTGTCTTCTGGGCGTTCAGCTCCAGGTTGTTGTGACTGCACCAAGAAGCCAGCCGGTCCACCTCTCTCCTGGAGGCGGACTCATCACCGTCTGAGATAAGTCCGATGAGGGTGGTGTCGTCCGCAAACTTGATCAGCTTTACGGACTGGTGACTGGAGGTGCAGCAGTTTGTATACAGCGAGAAGAGCCAGGGGGAGAGTACACAGCCCTGAGGAGTCCCAGTGTTTGTAGTCCGTTTGTCCGAGACAATCTTCCCCAACCGCACGTGCTGTCTCCGGTCCGACAGGAAGTCAGTGATCCACCTGCAGAGGGAGTCGGGCACGCTGAGCTGGTAGAGCTTGTCTCGTAGCAGTCCAGGGAGGATGGTGTTGAAAGCAGAGCTGAAGTCCACAAACAGGATCCTGGCGTAGGTTCCTGGGGAGTCCAGATGCTCCAGGATGAAATGGAGGGCCAGGTTCGCTGCATCATCCACAGACCTGTTGGCTCTGTAGGCGAACTGCAGTGGGTCCAGGAGGGGGGCGGTGATGTCCTTGAGGTGGGGCAGAACCAGGCGCTCAAATGACTTCATGACCACAGACGTCAGCGCCACCGGCCTGTAGTCATTAAGTCCTGTGATCCGTGGCTTTTTGGGGACAGGGACGATGGTGGAGGTTTTGAAGCAGGACGGCACGCAACAGAGCGCCAGGGAGGTGATGAAAATGTCCGTGAACACGGGGGCCAGTTGATCCGCGCAGTGTCTCAGGGTGGAGGGGGAGACACCGTCCGGCCCGGGGGCCTTCCTCCTGTTCAGCCTCAAAAACTGTCGGCGCACATCCTCCTCCTGGATGGAGAGGGCAGGGGGGGAGGAGGGGGGGTTCTGAGGAGTCCTTTGATGAAGTGCTGGGGTCGTTGATGGTTGGGGTGATGGTGGGGGGAGCAGAGGTGTGAGGAGCAGACGGCTGTTCAAAGCGGCAGTAGTGTGTATTCAGGCCCTGGGCGAGAGTCCGGTCGTTCAGGGCCTGGGGGGCTTTGGGCTTGTAGTTTGTGAGAGCCCTCAACCCCCTCCACACGGCTGCAGAGTCATTGGAGCTAAAGTGTTCCTGTATATGGTTGGAGTACACAGATTTTGCTCTTCTCACTTCACTGCTGAAGTGGTACTTTGCTCGTCTGTATGTACTCCAGTCCTCGCTCCGCCGCGCTACTTCCTTCTCCTCACGTAGGCGCCGGAGCTTGGGTGTGAACCAGGGCTTGTCATTGTTATAACAAATCCTGGTGCGCGTTGGGATGATGCGCGTCTCATTGAACTGAATGTATGAGGTCACAGTGTCCGTATACTCGTCCAGATTGTCCGTGGCTGCTCCAAACGCTCCCCAGTCTGTCATCTCCCAACATGAGCGCAGCTCCTCCAAAGCTTCAGAGGTGTATTTCCTCGTTGTTATCACGACAGGCTTGGCCAATTTCAGTCTCTGTCGGTATGAGGGAATTAGGTGCACCATCACGTGATCTGATAGTCCGAGGGCAGCGCGCGGCACAGCATGATACGCTCTGCTGACTGTAGTGTAGCAGTGATCCAACGTGTTCTCCTTTCTGGTCGGGCATTTAATGAACTGTCTATACTTTGGTAATTCCTGGCTCAGGTTTCCCTTGTTAAAGTCACCAAGCACGATAACAAGAGAGTCCGGAAAAGACCGCTCCACATGTAATATCTGGCCTGCAAGCGTGCGCTGAGCCTCGTGCACGTCCGCGCTCGGCGGAATGTAGGCAGCCACCAGAATGAATGAAGCGATCTCACGCGGTGAATAAAAAGGCTTACAGTGAATGAAAAGATAGTCCAGAGAAGGAGCGCAGTGTTGGGAGATCACAGTCACATCCGTGCACCAGCTGCTGTTGATGTAGAAGCAAACGCCACCGCCTTTTGTTTTGTTGGAGAGCTCCGCGTTGCGATCCGCGCGGAGGAGATGAAAGCCTTCCAGGTGAAGCGCGCTGTCCGGGACACTCGCGCTTAGCCACGTCTCCGTGAAGCACAAAACACAAGACGAGGAAAAGTCCTTGTTACTTCTCATCAGCAGCGCTAGTTCGTCCATCTTGTTGGGAAGTGAGCGGACGTTTGAGAGAAAGATGCCAGGTAAAGGCGTGCGCGCGCCCCGTCTGCGCAGGCGGACGAGTGAACCCGCTCGCTTCCCACGGCGCCGTTTCCCTCTTTTGGTCAAAAAATGGACCAGGTCCGCAGCTGATGCTAAAAAAACTGGTAATAAGTCCGTAGGGGTGGTAGTTCTAATGTCCAGAAGCTCCATGCGGGTATAAGAGCACGCAGACGAACAGTTAACGCACAATAACAAACAAAACAGAGCGCACGAAAGCACCACGGCTGCCATCCTCGGCGCCATCTTAGAACCCAATAAGGCATAGGCAGCAGCCCCCCTGTGACCCCTTAAGGATTAAGCGGTTCACAAAATGGATGGATGGATGGATGGAAGTTACAGAGTATCGTTTAAGTTATCGAGGACTATATTTCACCACACATTAACTATCACATTCTGTGTGAATAAACCATTAATAGCTTCATGTTTACATTTTATACTTAGATTTCAGTCCAACATGTAGTTCAGTTGCTATAAAGCATATGTAAATATCTCTATAGTTGTACAGTGTTGTAGTGTTGTCACTGCAGGTTCTTATGGAATAGGTTTATCACTAAATCTCTGATAGACAAAAAACTCTGTTGGACAATGCACACTCTGAAAATTAATTCTGAAGTTGATGTATGTGAAAAGCAATGAGAGATCTTCACATTGAATTCTTGCCCTGTGTAAGCTCTTAAAGACTGTATTATAACATGTTCTATTGTTTTCCTGTCATTAAGTTTGCAATTGAGCAAAATTAAAATTAATGTTTGTGAACTGGACTTGGAGCAAAATAGGTACATACCTATTTCACTCCACTAATGCCATAGATAACTGTAACAAAATGTAACACCTTAATGACATTAAATATTCCTCATTTTTATCATCAACTTCCAGGACTCTATTATAATTAGTTGTGAGGCTTTAAATAACCTTTGTGTGTTAAGTTGGAAACACAGGCCAAATAGACTAACCAAAGTTAACCTCCCCTGAGATGACTTAAAAAACTTTTGACCTGCAGAGAGTAATTATGTGCTCCCTGCGCCTTTGTTTTCATGGTTCACAACTCCTGCCTCCTGCTAGCCTCAAGAAAAACTCTGAACTCATTTTCGCGACTCAATTTGAAAGCACAATACAATCAGGATAATTATAGGAACATACAAAAGTTAGGGTGGTCGCCAGATTTGATGAGCCATGGGGGAAAAAGATGCTAAAAACACTGGTTGGCGTGTTTGCGTCTGTAATCGAAAAGCACCACTTTAGTGAGGCTAATGAGAGAGGCCAGGCAGGACAATTTTAATTAGTGAAAAAAGAATCAATTCCTCATTTGTGGCGCACAATTAGAAAATATATATTCCTAATCTGGCCTTTTGTTCAAATCTAATTATTATTTTTTGTAAATTGGGATGTGTTTCAATACATTTTACTAAATTCAGTGGTGATTTAAATGCAGTGTAAATTCGGACTGAATTCATTTCATTATTATACTTGTGTTATGATGCTTTTTTTGTCATTGTTTATTGTTAAATTATCAGATTATTAGCAGCAGACAAGCAAATAAAGCTTTGGTGATATGACAAATTTAAACTCTGGCAACATACACACCTGTTCTCCAAAAAAAAAAAAAATGTAACATTTGTTGCAGTTAAATTTGTTTTAATACCTGACACTTAATCATTGAAATTACTGAAATAGTCAAAAAAAATTCAAATACCAGTGTATTTTTTGTTTTTACTAGTAAGAGTAATCCAATCATAGTGAGCAAGATATCTTCTTCATTTAAAAAGAATGTGATCAGCATAATATATATTGCAAGTGCAATTTTCTAAAGTTATGCTGTAAAGCAAAATGTAAAAAAGTTTATTTGACTTGTTTTAATACAAACTGAAAAATAAACACATTATTACCTAATTACATTTTCTTAAAACAATCACCATGAACTAATTACCTTAAGCATCATAGCATTATTATGGATTATAAGTAAACAAGTAGAAATATTACACTGTCTCACGTAGCAATATATTGCTGTACAAAACCCATTTCCAGAACTATTTAAGAGTGCACAAAGGTTTGCATACAAGAACAAAATAAGGTAAACCATCATAACACTACTTCCTTCAATATGTTTTATTAATGTTGTAAAAATACCTAGTCATCATTATAATTTTCTATTACAGAATAATATGTAGTCACGGTTTAATTACTAATTGGAGTACTTTAGGACCACTGCAATAGATAAAAGCTTAACATGCAGTAGATCCCACCTCTCTGTAACTGACATTGGGTTGAATCAATCAACAAGAGTTCTATGGAAATGCAGCAAAAGAGCCTCGAGTTAGTATACATTTGGGATAAATGTTATACAATTTTTAATTCATTTTAGCTCATTAATGTCTAACCCAGAGATGCATCTGCTCAAAATGTTTTGGTCTGATGGGTGACTTGACCGGGAAACTATGCACCATTCATGCTGACCTGTAAGACCTGCAGCTCAGTCATGAATATTTACAACCACACCAGGAGACCAAGGAGACTCATTATAACACCAGGCTATTATTTCAGGCCTACCATTGTTTGAACAATGTAATCACTCATGCTCGTAAATTGGAAAACTAATGATATTGTAATCTTGGGATAAAATGATAATCTTACCATGAGTTTGGCTAATCTTGTAAGTATAAAAGTAAAGAAGAAGTGCAAAACAGAACAAAAACCAAAGCCTTTCATGATATTTATTTCAATAATTTGTATGATTCCAATATAAAAAAAAGGAAAGTTGATATATAAAGTATTAAAATAGATTTTTTGCCAATGTTCTAGAGAATTTAATTGGGAATGAAGAGTTTTTCTTTTGAAACAAAAGAGTATTTTAAAAGCTCTTTAAATTTAACCAGGTGTTCAGCAATATCTGTTCAAAATTGTATTTTTAACTTTTGCAGCATTAGCATCAACTCAACACAATTTTGAACATTAATTTCCAGAAGTTCATTGACGTTTACTACATTTATATTTTTTTAAATTTTGAATATACAATGTTGTGCAACTGAAATGTGATGTTAAGGAAGATTAGCCACAAAGAGTCATAAATAAAGAAGCTGGTGATTCACAACAACATGTTTATGAACTCCGAGGATAATAATGGAAAGTCTGGAAGGAAAACGAATAGTAGAATATTGTGCACAAAGAACAGGAATAACCACCTCCTTAAGTAGATTGTGAGAAAAAAATCTCAGTCTTGAATTTAGGAGAGATTCACAAGACTTGGACTGCACCTAGAGTTGGTGCCCCTGGAGTCATCACACAATGATATATCCAGGATATGGGTTATAGATGTTGCCTTTCTTTTAAAAAGCTTCTTCTGAAACAAAGCCCACTTCATAAGTCTCTCACCACAGCTAAGCAAAAAACAAAACAAAAATAAACTGCCGTTTGGTTTAAATTTTCAGAAGTATGTAAATGTTTATTTTCTATCAAGAGTACAGAGGGAATGCATCAAATTTGCTTGAGGCCCTGGGTGAAATTTCCACAGAGAGTGATATTTTGGTGAGTAATTTCATTTGTTGTTTCAACTGTGTTTTAGGAAGTCCAGCGGCAGCACAGTCATTTATCATGAGGTTTGGAAGCACTTCAAGGCTTATTGTCTTTTTTTCGTATCTGACCATTTTAACACTCAATTAAATTAAAAGGGAAAATATTTTATTTGAAACAAAATATTATCTCTTCATTTATTTTTTTCAAAAGATTACTTTTTCCACCACCCTGCCTGGTTGCTCAAATATGAGACAACTGTCTCTTTAACCCCATCTTAGGTTAAATACCAACCCAGTATACTGAGTAAAACATATGATTCACCTCAGCTGGACTAAATCAACTGAGGCGTAATTTGGTATATTTTTGAACAAGATCTGGGGGAGCAAAATGGACCCTTTTTTTAACCCAATAACTTTAAGAGTTTTAAAAGACAGAGACACATCCAACCTGCCTATCTTCCTAAAAGTCAAAAGAGTGTACCAAGGTTAATTAATGTAATTGTTCTGAACCTTTATTAAATGATTATAACCCAAACTCTTCAACTGAGGCAAAAACAATAATTTACTGTGCATAGTGACATAAGTGGTCAAAGTAATGGAAAGAAAAACAAAACAATATAAATAAGAACAGCAGATGTACTGAGGAGACTTAAGATTAAGTGAAAATCCTGCCAAAAGAAGTTGAGCTTTTTTGTGTGTTTGGAAAAATGAGATAAGGAAAAATGGAGTGGCATTTTAGGGTTTTAAGATTAATGGCAAATGCAAATTTGTGGTTCTATAAGGCGTCCGGCGTCATCTAGCTGGCTAAGACTCAGGAGTCTAATTTTGAATGGAAATGATAATATTGTGCTGACACACTTTCATGCAGCTTCTTTCAAAGGCTAAAGAATTTATACTTTTAAAAAATATATTTTTCAGTTTTAGACATCAGAATAAAACTAAGTGTTGTCAGACTAATAAATCATGCTTGAACAACCTTATTTATCATGGCTATCCTAACTTTAAATTGTGAAAAAAAGTTTATATTTTACAACAGCATGTTCCAGATACTCATTCAGGTATAATCACTCTCAACTGTAGTTTTTACTGTAATATCTAACCTGTGGATAGCAAGAATGAGACAAAAATTGTGTCCCATATTTGATTTTGAATATAACATTTATTTATGTATTGAAGAAATGGACCCTACAATGAAAACTTTTCTCTACCATGTCCTTAAAGGATAAAGGACATAAAAAACAGGATTCATCATGGCTAATTCGTGTAACGATCAGTGTTTTACAACTTGAAGATTATGAAAGTTCCTGAAACAACTGCGTTGCTTTTATGGTGAAAGATACAATTCACTAAGATGGTCAAATAGGACAGCTAAAAAATTTACCATTTATAAATATTTTGATTTACAAAATCTATCTGAAACTATGATGTGCTCTTCTGCTCTTTGTTTCATAAAATTAACATATTGGTATCACATATCATTAAAATTTGAAACAACTATTTAGTTCAGGTCCGAAAGGAAGCTTTACAGCAGCTGCAAGTTTTCTTTTTATTCTATACACTGTATTGTCACAGTTGTATAACGAAATGTTCATTATATTGTCTGTCAACATTTATTTTTTTCATTTTAGTAGCCAAAACATCACCAAGCTAATGATGTATATTACAGTATGTGGGAAGTTCTTCAGTCCTTTTGTAACCAGCCAGTCTGACGCGAGGTGTTTATTTATCGACTCGAGAATGTAACCCAACATTTTAAGAGATGCTTCCTTCCTTACTTCAAAGTTAAATTTATTACTTACATATACAGTGTCAAGAAGAGATGCTCAATATTTTATTTATTTTATTTTATTTTTTACCAATATACCGAAATTGTCTAAGTAAGCTAGTAAAACCTAGTGAGATTACCTACTTAAATGTTCATTGTTGGCACAGAAATGCAGAAACAACAAGATATATTGTGAGTTTCTCCAAACAAAGGAAAATATTTAAAAAAACTACTCGTATTGCTTAAAGTTAATAGCTTACCATGAACACATACTTTAACAATCTCACAGAAAATGTTTATTTTGTACTTGAAATATTAGTTTCGTGGTCATTTTTTATTATTCTATTTTTTATTGAATTCCCATCATTTGTCGTAACAATCAGTAAAGAAAATAAAACATGTCTTCCAGTTTATTGCATTGTTTTTGTATGGTAGAAGTATCGGCATTGGTAGGCCTACACGTTATCATCAAATACTCAGATACAAATATCGGAATCGTATCTGTTTGAAAAAAGTGATGTAATTGCATCCCTAATCAAAGTCATATAATTATAACCATACATTTTAAAGCAACAACAACACACTGTTCTGTAAAACCGTGTAATTTAGAATATTTATTTTCTAAAAAATGTCCAACTCAGTATAAATAAGGGTTAACTGCTTCACTAGGTAGATTTAGTTCAGCATGTGTTCACATGTATATACAGCATGTCCATTAACAATATAAAAATCTATATTTTGAGCTGCCACCTGTGTATTCAGTCCCTGAGTAAACTTTTTTCATGTTCACACTTCCTCTAGTTTCCCTAATCTCATTTGCTGCACCTGCCACAATAAAAGATACAATTCTGTAAAGCTTTACTACATTAAATATGGAAAAAACATTTGACTTAACAATTTAAGATATTTTCAATGGTGAAACATGCAGGCTTAATTTATATTACTTTCAATCTAATCTCCATTAAATCTGGACTTTGTGTATTTATTGTCCTACTTTCAAAGAAAAATATAACAGGTCAAACTATCATTTGGGCATAGAAAGTTGTTTTATTTGAACTAACCGATGCATGTCAACTCATATTGATTTTATGCTGACAAGAGCAATCATCTCATCACTACTGACTGTGCTTCAGACACTAATTATTTTTAAAAAACTTTAATTCTCAGCACAAATCTTCACATTTTATAAAGCCTTTCATCAGTTCAGTTCAGTTTTATTACTGTAGTGCTGAATCAACTAGCATTGGAGAGCACTTTTCATATCAAGCCTACACTATGCTCCTCATTAAAGTAGTACTAATTTATAATATTAACTCAATAAATAATCCTGCCCACTCTGGATTTGTGAGCGTTTTTCTTCATGTTGGAGTTTCCCAGTTATGTGGCATTGCATCATATTATTATTAAAATTGCATGTTATGTCTGTGATGGACTGGCGACCTGTCCAGGGAGTACCCCGCCTCTTGTCCGTTGACAGCTGGAGATAGGCACCAGCCCCCTCGCGACCCCTGGAGGACTAAGCGGTTCAGAAAACAGATGGATGGATGACATGTTATGTTAGCTGCCACACCACTGACTTGATTAATTAACCTGAATAATGGTTTGCAGGGAAAGTTCAACATCTTGCCTTAAAGTTTCATTGTCCTCATTAGCTGTCACAAAGCTTGTTTTGGTGCTCATTTTTTTGCAAAAGGGCAAAAATGGTATGGCTGTCTGTTTGAGCATTCCTCAGTGTAATCATTGCCTTCTCCACGCCGCCCTATCAAATTCACATTTCAAATAGGCTTTAAAAAAGACTGATCATCAAATTAATAATGAGAACCTGTATTTCATCAGTTTAATATTACAGTAATGCGACCTCAGTTCATATTGTCAAGCAAACATTCTCATATTTTAAAATATTTTTGGCCTTTGAAATGTTCTCATTGTGAAATATGTAGTCTATGGCTGGGAAACTTGATTGACCTTTCCTACTGGCTGAACTTGAAAATTTTGGTTGAAATAAGTGAATATAATCTTATCAAATCTCAGGTGGTGTACACAAAGATCTTAAGTGCTAAGCAGAGCTATCTTGCAGCTACCCAGCTGAGATCCCCCAAAGCTCTCCATCTCAATAGCCTTATCTGTGATGTGCAACTGATGAACTTCTTGAAGACAGCCAGTTTTGCCTGTGCGGATAACCTGCCGGAGGGACATAGGGCTTGGTCCATTTCTCTCACACTGGTAGATAAGCACTGTCCGTCAGCTTGATTGACGTTTCACAGGACAGCCTCTGCCATTGTAGAGGGACTATATCTCCAGACACGCTGTTCTCTGCCATTCTCAAGACTGGTTTCAAATTAAAACAAACCTCACTGACTATGAAGAAAAACAAGTCTTCCCCCTGCTTGCTAAAATTGCTTGTGGAAAAAACAAAAAAAGGATTGGAATATTAATACAATTAGGCTTTGGACATGAAGAGCTGAGAAACAGATAAAAATAAAAACATAAGAATTAAAAAACATGCATTGAGTTTGTGACTACTGTTAAAGGACGTTTAACATGGTCAAAGTTATTCAACTTTTGTTTACCTTCTCATTTTTCATAAATTGTGATCAGTTGGATATGTTTTACAATAATTTTAGTGTGTTTTACACTATTTTTAATCCACACGATACCTTTAAATTTCACCTTATTTTCATTATGTACACTTGTGAAGTTGTTTTTTCTTTGTATTCATTCAGTTGTATTGAATTACAGAGAAAAATATGAATGCAAAGGTCGAGATCTCATGCATAAAACGATTGCATGGGCACAGTATATCATTTTCTGGAGAATTTGTGTGGCAACCTTTTTTTCATTCATTGTGATTTATATTCTCCTGCTCACTCCACGCATCTAACGGGTACAAAATGACTTGTGATTTCTACAAAAAGACTTAACTTGTTCCAGAAAGCGAGCCAAATTCTAACCAACCCCCCCCCCAAAAAAATTGGGATTAAAATAAATTGAACTGAATTAAGTTATTCTTTTTACTATTTTGTGCTCATTAACCTACATCACTGAAAAACTGGCTGATAAAATGAAAGATTTTAGCAGTTATCCAACCTGTCTTGAGGCCACGGTCGGCCATCAGCAGGCTATCAAAAGACGGCATTCAGCGGAATCATTAGTACTGGCTCATGACACCCTGATCAGGATCTGGTACTAAGCATGTCATATTCTGTTGCTAATCCTGATAGAATAGTTGTATGTAATCAAAATAATTAATCAAAAATTCTCAATATATTTGCTTTTAATTGAGACAGAGCAGCTGCAAGATGTGTATTATTGCTTTTGATCTTAACAGATGTGTATGCCCAAAAATTCATAAATATTTAATAACTGTAGTTGTAGTTTTAAGTGCTTATCATGCAAACATTGTTGGGGAAATTACCAAGAATGTAGTTATTTGGCTATTAATGGTCAAGGGACTGCTTATGGCAGTCAATAAGATTAATAATTTATGGAAAATTATTATTATTAGATAGATAGATAGATAGATAAGAACTTTATTAATCCCTCGGGCGGGTTCCTCTGGGAAATTCGGTTTCCAGTAGCACAGCACCGACAAGTTACAGAACGTACACATATATAAATACAAGACATGTATAAATAAAATATACCAAAGGAATAGATAGAATAATAAAAATAAAATAAAAAATACAAGGAAATTGCACTTAAATTACACATAGATATTGACATCTATTGCACCGTTGACACATAGATATTGACGTCTATTGCACCGTTGACTATTAACAAAAAGAAAAAAGAATTTCCAGGAAATATTACACAGTGAAGTGAAGAGGCACTACAGCTTAGTTGTTCCCCCCTCGTTTGTCCTCCTGTTTCCCCTCCCTTCCCCCTCCAGAGAGCAGTTAAACAGTCTGATGGCATGTGGGACAAAGGAGTTCTTAAGTCTGTTGGTTCTCATCTTGGGGAGAAGCAACCGGTCACTGAACAGACTCCTCTGCTTGTTTATGGCCGTGTGCAGAGGATGCCCAGCATCGTCCATAATGTCCAGCAATTTCTTTAGTGTCCTTTTCTCTGCCACTGTCGCCAGAGTGTCCAGCTTCATGCCGACCACAGAGCTAGCCTTTCTGATCAGTTTTTCCAGCCTGGATGAGTCCTTCTTTGCTGTGCTGCTTCCCCAGCACACCACAGCATAAAAAAGTACTCCAGCCACCACTGACTGATAAAACATCCTCAGGAGCTTCCTGCAGATGTTAAAAGACCTCAGCCTCCTGAGGAAGTACAGTCGGCTTTGGGCTTTTTTATACAGGTGCTCTGTGTTGCATGACCAGTCCAATTTATTGTCCACCCACAGCCCGAGGTACTTGTACTTGTTAACCACCTCCACCTCCTCTCCCTCTATCTGAACCGGCAGCAGACCTGTTCTGGACCTCCTGAAGTCCACAACCAGTTCCTTAGTCTTTGAGGTGTTGAGTTGCAGGTGGTTTGTGTGGCTCCATGTGACGAAGTTCCTCACCAGACTTCTGTACTCCTCTTCCTGATTATCCCAGATACACCCCATGATGGCCGTGTCGTCTGCAAACTTCTGAATATGGCATAAATCAGAGTTGTAGCAGAAGTCAGAGGTGTACAGGGTGAAGAGAAGAGGGGACAGCACAGTTCCCTGTGGTGCTCCTGTGCTGCTGACCACAGTGTCAGACATGATGTCCTTCAGCCTGACGTACTGTGGTCTGTCAGTGAGGTAGTCGGAGATCCAGGCGACCAGGCAGGGGTCCACCTGCATCCTATTCAGTTTTTCCTGGAGCATACAGGGCCGGATGGTATTAAAGGCACTGGAAAAGTCAAGAAACAGAATCCTGACCATGCCTTTTCCCTTGTCCAGGTGTGAGTGGGCTCTGTGCAGGAGGTGCAGAACGGCATCCTCCACTCCGACATCTGCCTTGTATGCGAACTGTAGTGGGTCCTGGGCATGTTGTACCTGGGGTCGAAGGAGGTTGAGGAAGAGCCGCTCTAGAGTCTTCATAAGATGTGACGTCAGTGCCAACGGTCGGGGCACCACCTTTATCAATAACTATTTTAATAGTCAAATGTTTGTATCAGTCTCATAATCTGAAAGAATGAATTCTTTGCCATCTATTGACCATACTCTGCAATATGTGTGTGGTGAATCAAGAATGACAACAGTAACTTTCGAAAAATACAAGATTTATTTATAAAAAGAAAAATAAGAAAAACCCTTTAATTCACCAAGCTAGAAAAAGGGCACACTACTGATTAAAACAAATGAATAGTTAAAAATAAAAGAACACAAAAAGATAAAAATATAATAAGATGCGAAACCATTAATTCTAATATGATTCTGGAGGAATCTGGGTCCTTTAGGAACCAAAGCTTGTACTGCTGCTGCTGGAATAAAGCTGAATTAGTTTCACTAATTGTAATTAGTTTAACTAATTTAGCACCAGTGGTTTACCTCTAAACCAATGAGAAATGTAAGAAAGCACAAAACATTCTTTGGATTAAGACACATTATGTTTAAAAATTATCTGGACAAGAGTAATTAAACTTTAATTAAGTACTTTTTTGAGTACTTAATTTATGGTTTGATCACGACAGTAAAACAATCTAATTCCCATGTTTTGATCAAATAAGGAGAGTTCAAACATGGCTAATGAGATTCATTTCTGTTCTTAAACAATCTTTTTTTATAGGATTTAAAGGACTCTTTGTCGGGAAAAGTCTTTTATAAAGACTGATTATAACTTCAGGCCGAGACCTGGTTTACCCAAAGATAGCACATGAAACTTAAAAAGTTACAATAAAAAAATAAACACCTTTAAAATTAGTCCTAACTAATTTGCCTCTCCCCAAACAGACCTTATGGATGTTTAAAACTCTCCAAGTGTTCTCTGTTGTGGATGGATGCGGGGGCTCAGACCACATTAGCCCAGCAGGCCAACAAAGGTTGCTAAGATAGTTAGCATGCTAGTAGCTCCTAGCTCCTTTCTGGGTTCAGCTGTGTGGCGGCTGGCGGCATTACCTCTGGTTTCTCCAATCGGCCACTCTTATCAGTTATGTGTCTTGGCGTTTCTCAGTGGTCTGAAACTCGGAGGGGGGGGGGGGGGTTTCGTCGGGCTCTGGGGATAAACAACGTCTTTGATTGTCGATATTTAGGATTCACCCGGTGAATCAGCAGTCTTTGGGTTCATTGAAGTGAGAAACTCGTCCCTTCCTCTGCTAGCCAAGGAATAGGATTAGAGGTTCTGTTTCTTTTCTCTTCCCCACCGCGGCCGGCAGCAGCATGCGGAACAGTCTGCAAAGTTCAGGCAGAACAACGGGGTTTGTTTATCAATGTTTTTCAGTCACTTGATCGGTCGTCCATCGGTGTTGCTCGAATGACTTCTTCCTTAAACATGTCTCCTTGGCCCGAAAAGGAAGATTCTTTGAATCTTTCCTGCGTCCACCTTGGCCGGAGGTTACTTGGCTAAGAGCGAGCAGCTGGGTGAGCACCCCTATTTATAGATTTCCGTGCAAACACTTCCTGTGGGGCTAGAGCAGAGTAGCCCCACCTGATGGCTGTGTGTGACCCAAAAACGTCAATCTTTTTACCATTTTCCTTCTGTTAAAGCATATAGGATATAAGAGGGTAAATAGCTGGGGTATCTGCTTAGGTAGTACCATGCAATTAGTATTTTGTCAACTGTTATATTGACACTGTGTTTCTCTAAGTTGAGTGATGTTTTGATGCTCTTTCAGTTTTCACAATTTTTTGAACAGATTAAATTGTATTTCCAAGAGAGAACATAGTAGTCCTTCTTTTCAGCCTGCTGATTAACAATGTGCCGCAACAGGTTGGGGTAGGGCAGTATTACACTATGCTGGAGCATACATCATTCAAGCGCTTTCTTTGGCACCTCATTAAACTGACTTCTAAATGTGGGAAGGGTTTGATGGAAACCTTTGTATACTACTAGGGTTAGTGTGGATCAAGCTGGGGTCTACCCATCAATAAAACTGATTTAACAACATATGAGTAAGTCAATCTAGGGTGTTTTAAATTAAAAATAATTCATTTCGTTGTCATATTTCATTTATTCAGTGAAAGACGCAGTGCAAATAGTAATTATTGACTGATTTAAAAATATACATATCTTTCACAGACAGACATTGTCTCATACATCCAGTGCACGTTCATAACACCTGGTTTGCGAGTAATGAACCCAACCGGGAATCATCTACTGTGCAATATTAAAAATCTGCCATGCAGCAGATGTGCTTATCACTCTTCTAATAAGGCAGCAACAGTGAGCGGCAAATGTATTTTCTATTTCACAAACAAAAAATTCATTTTTCCACCGAGGGATCTTTGCATTTTCTTATAAATGGAAAAATTGTAAACTTACTGACACAAGCTGCGGTAAACAAAAACTAGTTAGATATTTATAATAATGACAAGTGGGGCAGTAAATTAGCTTAGAATTTGATAGCAGAAAAACTAAAAATAATCAAAAAGTAATGATGCTATAACTTGTGCAAATAAGAATAGTGTATATACGTTTCACACTGGTCAAGTAAGCAAAGTATTCCACCCATATTTCCTACATAAAGGTTTTTGATTGAGAATACTAGTTGGCCAACATGGTTAGTGTTAAACAAACTGCACTGAGCTTTAGATTCTAATAACTGTTGGAGTTATTGGAGTTCTTATCCTACACAGTGGACATTATTGCATTGTTATGTTCAAATTATAAGGATTTTACTACAAGTGCCAGCAGAAAGAAAGGAAACACGAGGTAATTACTTTGAACACAAATGTACCCTTAAATTTTAAGCAAAGTTCTGTAGAACAATGCCATTTTTATGATCCTAAAGTAGAAAATATCATTGACTGTATTTAATTTGTGTAAACATTTATATGCCTATATATTTATATTTTATTCTAAAATTGAATCTCATCACATCCTTTCATCCGATACTCTGGATTGTACACTTTTGTTGTTGTAAGTTAGGCAAGAGGCTACAAAATGTAGACCAGAGCCACAGTTTCAAAGGACATCAAAGGCAACTGCAGCATAGAGAAGGCACTTGAGAGATGGACATCCATATCTTTGATACTAGGCCTGCATAGTAGGCTCAAAGCAATTTGCAGACCATCTTTAACGTTTTACATTTGTTGTTTTGTTAACATAGTTGTTTGAAAAAATGGCTGCACTGTTATACAATTTGTAACACTCTTGCCTTGCTTCAAGAGGGTCCAGGGGTCTTTTTGGATGCCCCCCCCCCCCCGTGCATAGTCTTTGGGCCAATGGGTCTTCAAGTTGCCCAACGATAGACTGGCGACTTGTCCAGGTTGCATCCCACCTTTTCGTCAAATGGGCAAAGTTTTCTTAAATTTGTTCCACAGTGAAGGAAAAAAGATGTTAAGAGACAAGGGTTATGTTACCTGTGATGCCTGGCACTGTAGTTGAATGGTCTGTGACAGTTTTGAAAGGATTTCCATTATATTTTTTGAACATTGTGTATGCCCTCTAATTGTATCAGTGTCATGTTTTAGGTGTGAACTCAGATAGACATTTATAATGTAGATGGGACTCTTTAATAGCACTTACAGTCAGAGTTCTCAAGAAAGGATATTCAGGAAGTATTTAACTGACAAGACACAGATGGCAACAACATTGGAGGATGAATACAATGATGATGAACCAGCAAAGACATTTGATCACGATGGAAATAAATACACAGGGAAGGTAATCAGTGAGATTATCGGGGACAGCTGGGGACAATTAAGGAAGAAAGGACAGAATACACAAGGACATAAATCACACTGTGACAGTGCTGTATGTAATTGGCACATACCGGTTAAAGCCATGCCCATTTAAAGATAGCATGACACAACTCCGGGTTAAACCCCACCCACTTCCAGATTTGGCCCCGCCCAGTCTGAGTACAGATACAGATAATTCATATGGGTTAACAGATACAGATAATGCTGTACTCGCTCATCCCTACTAAAAAGTAGAAAAATACAGAAGAAAGAGGAGCAGACGTAGCTAAAAGAAAGGATGCACATGAAGGTTTAGCACTGGGGAAACAGAGTCAGGGAAACAGCCAGATGAAGATGAGGGTTATGATTTTTATGCATGTCCAGTATCCAAAGATTGAGATCTGTTTTTTTCTCAACCTCCTCAACTTTTTTTTTCTCATATCATTTAACATACACTCATATCTTAGAAGTTATATGTTATGTTGCTATACAACTAATAAAAACATTTTTACTTTATTTTAATTAATAATATACCATAATATAATTATGGTTCAGCTTGCATCTTTAGTGCTATCAGATGAAAGGCATCCCAGAACCATGCTCCCAGGCTAAATTTCAGCACCAGCCTATCAACATCTGAGACCTGTAGCATAGATTCTTGATAGTTTGTTGGTCATTACTTTTTGGGAAAGAAAAATATCTAGATGTACAGTCGTGGCAAAAAGTTTTGAGAATTACGCCTGTGAATATTCTCATTCATCCAGGTCATGGTTATCTCAAGGAAATTTCAATCAAACGCAACTGGACTTGGTAATTTGTCTTGGAAGACGTTTCACCTCTTATCCAAGAGGCTTCATCAGTTCATGCTCGCCGCTGACCAGGCTGGGACTGGTCCAACTAACTGGTGTGGAGACTCAGCTATTTAACCTCTTGAACAAGAATCATTATGTCATTGGATCCTTTGTGCTCCATGTCTTAACGACGGTCGTTGGCGTGCCGCCTATTGGTGGAGGTTAGGTTTCGGCTTCATTAGTGCCCTATTGTGTTATAACGACAGTCGTTGGAGTCACAGTTGTTTCTGTTATTAGAGGCTAATTTGTTTGAGTCTTCTAGGGAGGGATGAAAGTGCAGCATTGTAAATTGGAGATAGGTGATGTCTCAGGCCTCCTCCTCTGTTTAGCGATGGTTTCTCTACTTTTACATAGATGGCTTCTTTTACTCCTCTTTCAAACCATCTGTCCTCTCTGTCTAATATCTGGACATTGCTGTCCTCAAAGGAGTGAGCTTTCTCCTTGAGATGTAAATGAACAGCAGAGTCCATGCCTGAGGAGTTAGCTCTCCTGTGTTGGGCCATGCGTTTGTACAGTGGTTGTTTGGTTTCACCAATGTAGAGGTCCTTGCATTCTTCATTGCATTGGATTGCATACACCAGGTTGCTTTTGTGTGTGTGTGGTGTTCTGTCCTTGGGATGTACTAGTCTCTGTCTGAGTGTGTTGCTGGGTTTGAAATACACAGGGATACTGTGTTTGTTAAAAATCCTCCTGAGTTTTTCAGAAATCCCAGACACATATGGAATGACTACATTGTTTCGTTTGTTTTCTTTTTCTTTTTCAACCACTTTGTTGGCTTTCCTTCTGGAATTAGCTGCAGTTTTCACAAAAGTCCAGCTGGGGTAACCACAAGTTGTGAGGGTGTCTCTCACGTGCTTGCGTTCTTCCCCTTGGGCCTGTGAGCTGGTGGGTATGTTATCAGCTCTGTGTTGCAGGGTCCTGATAACACTAAGCTTGTGTTCCAGTGGGTGGTGTGAGTCAAAAAGTAGGTATTGGTCTGTGTGTGTGGGTTTTCTGTATACCCCAATGTGGAGCCTTCTGTCCTTTCTCCTCTGGACGACACAATCTAAAAAGGGCAAACTATTGTCCTTGACATCTTCTCTGGTGAATGTAATTTGAGAATTACATAAAAAATTGAAATTGGAAAAGTTGCTGCTTAAGTTTTTGTAATAGCAATTTGCATATACTCCAGAATGTTATGAACAGTGATCAGATGAATTGCATAGTCCTTATTTGCCATGAAAATTCCACTGCATTTCATTGCTGTCATTAAAGGACCTGCTGAGATCATTTCAGTAATCGTCTTGTTAACTCAGGTGATAATGTTGATGAGCACAAGGCTGGAGATCTTTATGTCAGGCTGATTGGGTTAGAATGGCAGACTGGACATGTTAAAAGGAGGGTGATGGTTGAAATCATTCTTCTATTGTTAACAATGGTGACCTACTAAAAAAAACGCATGGAGCCGTCATTGCGTTGCATAAAAATGGCTTCACAGGCCAGGATATTGTGGCTACTAAGATTGCACCTAAATCAACAATTTATAGGATTATCAAGAACTTCAAGGAAAGAAGGCTTCAGGGCGTCTAAGAAAGTCCAGCAAGCGCCAGGATCTTCTCCTAAAGAGGATGCATCTGTGGGATTGGAGTGCCACCTGTGCAGAGCTTGCTCAAGAATGGCAGCAGGCAGGTGTGACCGATCTGCACACACATGCAGATGCATATGAGGCAAAGGCTTTTGGAAGATGGCCTCGTGTCAAGAAGGGCAGCAAAGAAACCACTTCTCTCCAAAAAAACATCAGGGACAGATTGACCTTCTGCAGAAAGTATGGTGAATGGACTGCTGACGACTGGGGCAAAGTCATATTCTCTGATGAAGCCTCTTTCCGATTGATTGGGGCATCTGGAAAAAGGCTTGTCTG
The DNA here is from genome assembly GCA_028564705.1 of Apricaphanius iberus. Classification (NCBI taxonomy): domain Eukaryota; kingdom Metazoa; phylum Chordata; class Actinopteri; order Cyprinodontiformes; family Aphaniidae; genus Apricaphanius; species Apricaphanius iberus. The sequence goes on along the minus strand of JAPXFQ010000708.1, from coordinate 196,830 downwards.
GAGAAGAAAAGTTGAGCGCTACCATCAGTCCTGTGTCATGACAACAGTAAAGCATCCTGAGACGATTCATGTGTGGGGTTGCTCCTCATCCAAGGGAGTGGGCTCACTTACAATTTTGCCCAAAAACACAGCCATGAATAAAGAATGGTACCAAAACACCCTCCTACAGCAACATCTTTCAGCGATCCAACAACAGTTTGGTGAAGAACAATGCCTTTTTCAGCATGATGGAGCATCGTGCCATAAGGCAAAAGTGATAACTAAGTGGCTCGGGGACCAAAACTTTGAAATTTTGGGTCCATGGCCTGAAAACTCCCCAGATCTTAATCCCATTGAGAACTTGTGATCAATCCTCAAGAGGTGGGTGGACAAACAAAAACCCACTAATTCTGAAAAACTCCAAGAAGTGATTATGAAAGAATGGGTTGCTATCAGTCTGGATTTGGCCCAGAAGTTGATTGAGAGCATGCCGAGTACAAAATGTAAAGTAACAGTAAATTAAATTGTAAAGATAAAGGCTCCCATTATGGTTAAGGTATTAGCTCAGTTATTGCCATAGGTTGATTCAAACCAGCCCTGTTTAGTCCGCTTGAATCGAACTAGTTAGTTTTGCCCAGGAAGTCTGGTTCGTTTGGGGATGTGTGCATGTGCAATCAAACTCTGATCTAGACCAAAACAACAAACTCTAGTTGGCCTAAAAACAAAGGTCTCGGTTCGATTGAAACGAAATCTGCTGCAGTTTGATTGCATTAGTAAATGGTAAACTGACCAGGGCTGCACCAACAAAAGGAAGCAGACTATTGTGCAGGGCATCTTGGGTGAATACAATCTACACCCTCCGAGCAAGCTGAATAGATAGATGTTAGCTCGAGTACATATCTTGCTCAACGTCTGTATAAGGTGGACATCAGAGCTGTGAAGTTGTGCAGTATGTGCCCCTACGGATAGCACACCACCTCATATGGAGCCATCTCAGCTGGCTGGTGTAAAAAAACAGCGTTCTCCATAGTCCTCTGCCTCATTCTCTGTTCATCCTGAGTTGTTCTAGCAATATTGATCGGCCAAACACAACATAGCAATCCTAAAACAACTACAGTCTGCTACCACTCCATATTTGTTTACATTTCACTGTACTGTGAAGTGTCCCGCACAGCACAAAGAAGTGCAGCACCACCCCAGCGCCACCATAGGCAGAGAGGTGAAAATGCAGCACAAAAGTGTTGGTTCCTTTAAAAAAAGAGCTGTGTGAATGTGAACCTGACCAGCTAAAAACAGAAAGAATACTCCAATTTTGGACTACCACCAGCAGTCAAGACAGGTGAAGTGTTGTCAAAGGACACAACAACAGAGACAAATAGAGCAGGGGTTCAAACTGTCAACCCACCGATTGTGGGATGGACTAATACCAGCTGAGCCACGGCCGTCTACTAAAAAATTTTAGTCAAATCCTCATTTTCAACCTATAACTGCCTAATTTGTTATGGTTTGGTGTGTTTCTTTGATTGAAATGTGAAGATAAATGACATGATTGTACTTTAATATATTATTCACCAAACAAAGAGGAACCAGCAGTGATGGAAAAAAATGTCTAACAGCCAACTAACATGGTTCAACTATATAATTAATTCTTTATGTATTTTGTCTGATGTCAACAAAGAATGATGGGAAAGCTTTGTAAATCTTGTGAGAAAATAGGGTTCTGTGTGCATTTCTTTGAGATGTCAACAGAATTTTAAACATCTAGAAATGTACACCTACATGTACAACATGTAATGTCTGCTACCCGAATACCTTAAATACACTCCTATCACTCAACTGTCAGAAGGGTTTGTTTGACAGAAGCTCAAAAGACGTGTTTCAAAAATCTATCATCTTATTTTTTAATACCATTTCATGACCTGGTAAACCAACCCATAAATGTTTCCAGTCATTGGATCATTTCATTCTTGGAAGGCATGCATGGAGCTGAGAATTGCTGAGGCTGGGTTTCACTGCCACCATCTGACCTCTAAAAAGACACTGTAGAACGTACTCAAAAACATTTTAATATTCGGCTCTGCACATGCAGAAAACGTGCATTATCTTGTGGTACAGCATCTTTTACTCAGCTGTTGCTGTTTGGAGATGATTGGAAGTGGTTCACAAGTGGTTTGTTATTGATTAGTTTTAAATTGCTGCTGGACAAGCATATGGATTCATTTCTCCAACTCAAGGGATGCTGCAGCTAACAGTATGAAATTGCTTTGCTTTGTCCAGTACAGAAATAAAATCCCCACTAATCTACATACTTTCATAGTGCAATATGTTGATGTACCCAGAGCAAAACTTTAACTAAAGTCACATGTATTTTGACTTAACATTTGCTCATTGAGGCTTGTAGACAAAGAGGACTAGAATTGTGAAACTGCAAAGTAGGGCTGCAGCGATTCGTCGAGTTAACGGCTGAACGGAGACGTATCGCGTTGGTAAGACGTATCGCGTCATTTCCTGTTTTGTGACTGACTCGTTTGTAGCAAGTCGGTGTTTCTCTCTCTCTTGAACTGATCTAACTTTCTCTGTCAATAAGTTTTTCTGAGTTGCTTTAACACACAAACACATTAAAACGTTAATTTTCTTCACGGTTTGGGACTCTTTAAGCGTTTCACTGTTTTTTTTTTTTGGGCTTGGTAAGGTACCGCTTGGTTAGCTTAGCTTCACGGCTAGCATGGCTTCGGCAGCTTTCTCTCTTGTCCCTCCATCTCTCTCTACACCTCCTCCTCTTTCCTGCTCTCTCTGTCAGATGTTTAGTTACTCCTCCGCCTCATTTAGTGAAGTTGGTAGGTGTAATAAGTGCAGCATTTTTGTAGCTTTGGAGGCGAGGGTTTCTGAGCTAGAGGCCCGGCTCCGCGCTGTAGAACAGCCAGGCCCAGCAGTAGCTAGCGCGGAGTCAACTAGGACAGGACCTAGCCGTCCTCCAACAGCTCCCGTGCAGCCGGGACCTCAGGCGAGCTGGGTGACTGTTCGTAGGAAGACTAGCGCCAGACCCCAGTCCGCGGCCAACCTCCAGCCCCTTTCTCTGAACAATAGGTTCGCCCCGCTCAGCGACGCACCCGCCGAGCAGGAGAGGCCGATTCTTGTAATTGGCAGCTCCATAGTTAGGAATGTGGCTCCAGAGACACGAAAGACCACCGTCAAATGCCTTCCAGGGGCCAGGGCTGCGGACATTAGGTCCCATCTGAAGCTTTTGGCCAAGGACAAACGGCGGTATAGCAGGATCGTTATCCATGCTGGTGGCAACGACACCCGGCGACGGCAGTCGGAGGTCACTAAAATTAGCGTAGCTTCGGTGTGTAGGGCTGCCAAAAAGATGTCTGACTCTGTAATTTTTTCTGGTCCCCTGCCTGATCGTACTAGCGATGACATGTACAGCCGTATGCTTTCGTTCCACCTTTGGTTGTCAAGGTGGTGTCCAGAAAACGATGTGGGCTACATTGATAACTGGGGGGCCTTCTGGGGAAAACCTGGACTGTTACGTAGAGACGGCATCCATCCCACCGAGGACGGAGCTTCGCTTCTTTCCAGGAACATTGATAGGGTTATCTCTAGTTCCCCAAAGCCGTGACAACCCAGAGTCCAGCTCAGGGAACCCAGAGTCCAGGTCAAGGAACAGGGACTGCCACCCACCCACTACCCTATAGAGATAGTTTCCCGTCCACTGCCCAAAACTAATGAATTAAAAGTTAATGCTACTAGAGCAAAGTATAAAAATCTCATAAAGATAAATAAAACTCGGACTGAACATAAAAATAAATCAATTAAATGTGGTTTACTAAACATAAGATCTCTCCCCTCAAAAACACTCTTAGTAAATGACTTAATTTGTGAAAATAATATTGATTTGTTTTGTCTTGCAGAGACATGGTTGCAGGAAGAGGACCATGTCACAATAAATGAGTCAACTCCCCCTAGCTACTTAAACTTTAGTGTCCCTCGAAGTACTGGTCGAGGAGGTGGAGTAGCAACTATCTTTCATTCCGATTTACTAATTAATCTCCAAAAAAATAATAGTTACAGTTCCTTTGAGCATCTAGTTTTTAGCTTTCCTCATACACATAACAAAGCAGTAAAGCCACTTTTGTTTGTGGTCTTATATCGTCCACCAGGACCTTATTCTCAATTTTTAGATCAGATTTCAGATTTTCTATCTGACTTAGTTTTAAACACTGATAAAGTCATTATAGTCGGAGACTTCAATATTCATGTTGATAATGAAAGTGATAGTCTAAATACAGCTTTTCACACTATCCTAGACTCAATAGGCTTTACTCAAAATGTGCAGGGACCAACACATTCTTGTCACCACACTTTAGATCTTGTGCTGACTTATGGCATTGACTGTGAAGAAATAACAGTCTTTCCACATAACCCTATCCTGTCTGATCATTTCCTTATCACTTTTAAACTTACTCTAATGGATCATATCAAACCTGAAAGAAAACTTCATTATACCAGAACGTTATCAGACAACGCTGTAGCAAATTTTAAAGAAGCTCTTCCAACTTTAATTTCCTCAGTTTATAAATGCAGAACAGAAAACAGTGATTTAAGCTCTAAGCAGTGACGACTTCATGCAATTCTTTATAAATAAAATAGACTCCATAAAGAATAAGATAATTGGGAACCTTCATGATATGCTTGCTTCCTCCTTAGTTAATGAGGCAGCCTCAAAAATGGTGGAACCTAATATATGCTTAAACTGCTTTAATGCAGCCGAACTTTGTGATGTACTAAAATTATTAGCTTCATCTAAACCTTCAACTTGCGTTTTAGACCCAATCCCAACTAAACTCTTAAAAGAAGTTTTCCCTCTGATCGCTGCTCCAATTTTAAATATAATGAATCTATCCTTAGTCAATGGATATGTACCACAGGAGTTTAAGATTGCTGTAATTAAACCTCTACTTAAGAAACCCTCTCTTGATCAAAACGACTTAATTAACTATAGACCGATATCTAATCTTCCCTTCTTATCTAAAATTCTTGAGAAAATAGTTGCACACCAGATATGTGAGCATTTAAACAATAATGAGCTGTTTGAGAAGTTTCAGTCAGGCTTTAGAGCTCATCACAGCACTGAAACAGCTCTGGTGAAGGTTACTAATGATATTCTCATAGCCTCAGACAATGGACTGGTGACCATTCTGGTCCTGTTAGATCTCAGTGCTGCCTTTGACACTGTTGATCACAATATTCTCATAGAAAGGCTTCAAAGTGTCGGTATAATAGGAACAGCACTAGGCTGGTTTAAATCTTATTTGTCTAACAGATTTCAGTTTGTTCAAGTAAATGATAAACCCTCCTCAACCTCAAAAGTTACTTGCGGAGTACCACAGGGTTCAGTGCTTGGGCCGATTCTTTTTACTATATATATGCTTCCTATTGGTAAAATAATTAGGCAGCATGGGATAAATTTCCATAGTTACGCAGATGATACACAGCTATATCTATCCATAAATCCTGATGAATCCAATCAGTTAGGTAGACTACAGGCATGTCTGGAAGACATAAAAACTTGGATGACTCTAAACTTCTTGCTTCTAAATTCTGATAAAACAGAAGTTGTCGTCTTTGGACCAGAAGCTCTGAAAAAGAAACTACTTAGTCAGCCCCTTCACCTGGACGGCATTAAATTAGCCTCCAGTAATAAAGCAAAAAACCTCGGTGTCATTTTTGACCAAGATATGTCATTTAGATCTCACATTAAAGAAGTCTGTAGGATTTCCTTTTTTCACCTTAGGAATATTACAAAAATTAGAACCATCCTGTCCAGGAGTGATGCTGAAAAACTAGTCCATGCCTTTGTTACTTCAAGGCTGGATTACTGTAACTGTCTATTATCAGGTAGTCCACAGAATACAATTAAAAGTCTTCAGTTAGTTCAAAATGCTGCTGCTAGGATTCTGATGAATATTAAAAGAAGAGATCACATTTCCCCTGTTTTAGCTTCTCTTCACTGGCTCCCAGTAAAATCTAGAATAGAATTCAAGATCCTCCTTCTGACATATAAAGCCCTTAATAATCTAGCTCCATCATACATAAGAGACCTGATTGTTCCATATGTTCCTAACAGAGACCTTCGCTCTCAGACTGCAGGTTTACTGGTAGTTCCTAGGATTTCTAAAAGTAGAATGGGTGGCAGATCTTTCAGCTATCAGGCTCCCCTCCTATGGAACCGGCTCCCAGGGTTGGTTCGTGAAGCAGACAATTTGTCTATCTTTAAAACTAGGCTAAAAACTTTCCTCTTTGACAAAGCTTACAGTTAGAGATATGTTTATAGGTAGTTAGAGTCAGGTCAGACAGGTAGATAGGAAGAGACAGGTTAATGTTAGTAGTCAGGCAGAGTGTCAAAAGTTAGGAAGAGATAGGAAGAGGTAGAGTAGCTAGGTAGAGATAGATTAATGTAAGCCAGGTAAAGATCCGGAGCCGGTCGCGGCTTACCGCCGCGGAAGAAATGTGCCCCACAGGGGCCAGCCAGCGCCGGAGAGAGGTCCCTCAAGGGGATCCTCCCGCACAGTGCGGCCGCCCATTACCTGCCGGGTTGAATCCCCCGGGCAGACTGTGCGGACCCCACCCGTTTATCTCTTAAACGTTTCTCGCCCTCTTCAACTCTGTCCTCTCAGTTCTGTCTATTTTTCCTTAAGATAGTTGTCGACTATCGGTCTCGTGCCGGTATTTAGCCTTAGATGGAGTTTACCACCCACTTTGGGCTGCATTCTCAAACAACCCGACTCCGAGAAGACCCCGGCATGACGGGGGCCGTTACCGGCCCTACACCGTCCACGGGCTGAGCCTCGATCAGGAGGACTCAGACAGAGTGTTGGTAGCCAGGTCTCCTAGTAGCTAGGAGACAGGTTAATGTTAGTAGCTATGCTGCTTTAGGCTAGGCTGTTGGAGGACATTATTAGGGTCTGTTCCTACTTTCTCTCCTACTTCTCCCCAACTGCATGATGTGCTGTCAATTCAAGCACTAACCTGTTTTCTATTATAGTAGGTGCTCCGGATTAGCCCTGCTTGACGACCCTGACTAAGATGGCATTGCAGTGACGGAAAATTCTCCACGTCCTGCAACAAACTTCTGCATCAGTTCTATTGCTCTTTCTGTGTCTCTGTTATGTATTCTCCAAGCCACAGACGGTCGCGGCAGATAACCGCTTGTGCTGAGCCTGGTTCTGCCGGAGGTTTCTTCCTGTTAAAAGGGAGTTTTTCCTTCCCACTGTCGCTTCATGCTTGCTCAGTATGAGGGATTGCTGAGAATTCCACGACGCAATCTTCTGTGGTTCTGTAATTTCTACACTAAACATTGTATTGTAATAACTCTTTTTGTAAAGTGCCTTGAGATGACATCTGTTGTGAAATGGCGCTATATAAATAAACTGAATTTAAATTGAATTGAATTGAAATTGAAATTAACTCGATTTTTCTCGATTCCAAAAATTGCTCGATGGCAAAAACTCTGCCTCGAAGCCTCGTTAAATTCCTATGACGCGCACTATACGCGCAGAAATCTGATTGTTCCACACGGACCGTTGTTTTGTTCGCAACTGTGCGAAGCACAACAGTAGCGCGTGATACAGTTTGAATTTAATTGGCGCGATGTGAGTAAAGATGCCCATAAACGGCAGAAAATGTGTAAAGTTTGGGATCGCTACATTCTAAACAAAGAAGAGAACAAAGGACAATGTAAATAATGCAAAGTAGACCTGACGTCCCACAGCAGTACAAGCTCAATGATCCAGCATCAGAAAACATCAATGTGATTTTTAATCAAGGGTCGAAGAAACAAGGTTACGTAACCTAAACCTGTATACGTTAATGTTCACTAATTTTAATACTGTACATGATGCTTTTTGACTAGATAGGAAGTTTAGCTTTCATATATTTAAGTAGTAAACTTATTCATGCTCCATCGCAAGAGAGCCTTGTACACGCATACACAAAACTGAGATATTTTTCTAGGATTGGGCCTGTCATACACACGTAAAGGCAGATCTTCAGCACAAAAAAAGAATCTTAAAAAAAAACAACCTCTGGCCAAAGTGGAGAACTGCATTTTTTCTGTTTTCAGTATCTGCTTGTGGACAGATGAAAACAGAGTTTTAAGTGCCATAACGTCTCTATCTGCGACATCAAAGTTACAACATCAAAAATCACCAAACTTCATGCTGCGCTGCAACCAGGGTAAGAAAAAAAATATATTTTCTCACTCTCTCCTGACACAGAGACTTCTGTGAGTGTTTAGAATTATTAATAATTTATTATTCCTAAACGTTCAGTGCTGCTGAGCAGGGGCGTATCCAGGAGGTGAATAAAGTGGGGCTAAAGGGGCCAACGGTGGGTCTGGGACTGTAACATCAAAGTAAAAGCAGATATGCTCTTCTAGTGGGGACCCAATCTGAGCTGGTCACATTTTAGATTTTTCAACTGTTAAAAAGGTCATTCAGTCATTTTGTTTTGCTAAGGTTTATGTGACAATGCCGTCTCAAACTGCTTGCTTTTCAAACAATATAAGTGGCTGGCGAAGAAGAAAATCACAAAAACATTGCAACTTTTCACAAAAGCTTTTTTCACAAAAAAGTGGGTGGACCATTTAGTTTATTAACTTACATTATTGCTGTTGACTGTTATTTTGTCAAGTAAATAAGTAGTGTAAGTGGGATTATTTTTGGAGCCAAATATTGGAGATGGAGTTCTCTATTTTTTTGAAAGATAAAAAGAACATGCTTGATCATTTTACAGCCATAAAATTTTTCGTTATGCATGATTTGTTTTGGTTATTTAAAAACGTAAAAAAAAATATTAGATTAATCAAGTAATCGAATCAATAAAGTGCTAGATTAATCGATTACAAAAAGAATCGATAGCTGCAGCCCAAAGTATGACCTTTTTTGAGGAAGTGTCCGAGCTCTTTCTAATCTTCTTGCTCTCGTTCAAAGGTTATCTGAAGTACATAAGGAAAATAAAATTATAATCCGATCATAACTATCAGTTAAAATATTTTGAGAAACATAACAAACGTACTAACACTATTGTCACATAATTATTAACTCTTAAGGGTTTAAATTTAGAAGTCACCTAAGTATCATTCAAGTTTTTTAGAGTTATATGGCTTAGACGTGGTAAAATAAGGTAAACTGCCTGTCAGTTGTAGGGTTCTAACTTGTGAATGAGCTCATCTTTACCAGAATCTAAAATTATTTAAAAGTATTCTCAAGTTTACAAAACTGGATTCCACATTTTCCACCATATTGTTATCAAGCAAATCTGACTATGTTTTTTTAAAAACCTCCTTAGTGGCAGGGTTGCTGGAGTAAATGAGATTTGCCCTGGCGTCCTGAAGCCTTAGCACATTGCAGGGCTATCATGGTTTACACACCTCTCTTTTGTTGCATGGAAAACAGCATTTATGGTCTGGGAGTGCAGTATCGTGGATTATAAGAAAGAGTCTTTCATTAGCTATTAAACATCTGATTTGGGAGGGTGTCTTTTTTTCTGACTGATGAACAGTGGACAAGCTTTGGTTGTTCAGTCTACATGTGTTTTCTGGATCTGAAGAAGGCTCAGTATGGGGCTGTCTGGTCGTTGTAGAACTAGTTTGGGAACAGTGTCTGCATTTTCTGCACCAAGTTAAGCTTGTTCCCAGTGTAGGTTGGACTATATCAGGGATGCTCTTTGTCACCAATCCTGTTGATGATGCACAGTATGCACGTTTTTGGTCAAAAGATGACATTCATTGGGACCCTCAAGGTCTCATTATTGTGCATGATGTGGTTCTGTTGGCATATTCAAGCTATGACCTTCAGTGTTTAAAAGCATCAGATGAAAAGTCAGCTTTTCTAAAGAGGAAGGCCCATCGGGAGTTCTGCAGTGCACCCCCATCAATGAATCTACAATAGATGTTGCCTTTGGTGACTGACACTGCCAAAATGTGTTGATCTTGACTGTGAGAACATGGTTCTAAAAAAGAAAAAATGTGGATAATGCTTTCCAGGTCGGGGCTCACTGCTTTTGTTACGGTCTTTCCAAAATCACCCCTCCAGTACCACAACTCGACTCAACTCTTTTCTACTCTACTCTACATAGGTCGGTTGGTTTTCCATTACAGCTTTAGAGGGCAGTCATTTAGTGGGCAGCTCAGAGAGAAAAGTAGAGCAATTTCAACTGTATGCCTATACGACACAATCAACCTATCAATGTGAATATGGTGGCTATGTTGAACATTATGCTCAGTCTTTCGTTGTCCTTAAAGGCTTAGTACACTTAATAACTTAGACTAAGTACACTTAGTCACTGTTCTGAGTTTTTAGAAATGGCGGGTTAGAGTATTATAAAGAAATTGCTCTTGTGTTGCAACCAGTGACTCCCCTCCTTACCTGTTCAGTGATATAGGTTCTGAAGAAGCAGCTGGTAACATGTGTCCGTTACTAGTGGAAAATTCCTATAACCAAGAAGAGGAAGAAGCCTAACTGAGTAAGCGCTAGTGGAAGTGGGCCAAAATTGTTACACAGATGCATGGAAAAAGTTCCATTCAAGATCACATGTATTTATTCACCATAGCCCTTTCAAAACAACTTCAATTGAACTCCAATTTATCTGGTTGATATGGTGACATGTGAATGCACAATCAAACTGTGATACAGACCAAAAACAGCAATTTATGGTCCACCCCAAAAAAGCCTAGGTCTTGACTTGGTGAAAGTGAATTATGCCAATGGCAATCAGGATGAGGGATGCTCCAACAGGATGAAACGGACTATAGCACAGGGAATTTTGGGTAAGTACAACCAAAACAACATCAAAATAACAACTCTGCCTCATTCTCTTCTGATGATGAGCCCACTGATGTAAAAAAAAAATAATTCTGGCACCTTTCCCAAATATAACAGAGCACTCCTTAAGCTACTAAAATTAAATGCAACTCCATTTCTTGTGCTGTGTTTATTGCTTCTTGCTTTAGCGCTACCAAAAGAGAGAAGGTAAATGTGTTGCTCAAAACGTTTGGTTCATTTGACACGTAAAAGTGCAGTGTGAAAGTGAATTGCACCAGCTAAAAAAACAAACACAACAATTTTGCAATTTTGTTCTCCAATCAAACCAATGCACCAGGAATCTCTTGGAAGTGCACCAGAACCCATGTTTTTGGTGCACTACAGATGATATTTCACATCATCCCAAATGCAGCAGGCTATCTGAAATAAATGAACTTTGGTCCATTTAGAGCAGACAAAATAAACAAAAAACAGTGTTGTCTTTTGAGTGGTGGTAGGATGGATGAGAAAAAGGATAGACAGATTATTGCCCTAACAGTAATAATGCTAGATCTAAATGGACTTAATTTACTGAACAAATGTAACAGTTAGGGTTGGTTGTTGTTTAAAGTCCTCCAGCCAGGGTAGATCCGTGTCACCCGATAGTCTATGTACAGCTCCTTGCCCAGTTTTATGTTCTACTGTACGATGAGAAACACTGGCTGATCCTGGCCCCATATGTTCATGTTGGTCACCAGCCCCTCAAGGTTTTTAGGTATGGTTAACAGTCAGACAGGTAAGCCTAGGCATTCATGCAGAGGTCCTGGTCTCCAGTTGCAAAAAAGAAAATGTAGCACTACTTGCAAGGCTTCATCTGCATCAGGGTGCACCTGACCTCAGCATCACTCTTCAGTTTTCTGTAATATTCGCAGACAACCTAGCCTGCTGAGAAGACTTCGGTTGGAAACACTCCTTTGCCAGCATTTGCATTCTTTCTCTTTGCAATCCCCCCCTTCCAGCTCTACTCCTCTACACACTTCTTTAGGCCTTAGTCATCTGTGTACCCGTCTTTACAGGGTGCAGCCCACCATGCCAACATCTCCTCCAGTCGGAGTTCCCCGTCCACTTGGGAGTCCGAGATTAACCTCTGCTCGATTTGTGGGGAGGATCTTTTCCTGGTAAACTTTAAGAAAAGGTGATACTACCGCAGTTTAAACTACAAGGCCCTCTACTTGTTGTAGAGGTGCCATTTCTTGGAAAAGCCTGTCCCACAGGGCTCCATCCTGCGACCCCTTCTGTTCAACATCTACATGCTCCCACTAACCCAGATTATAAAAGCCAACAAGATTAGTTTCCAAAACTATGCAGGCGACACTCATTAAAATGTCACTAGGTGACTTTGATCCCATCCAGACATTAAATTAATGCATTGAAAAATAACCATAGCCGGATTTCCCATAACTTTCTCCAGGGTAACAGAAACAAAACTGAACTGAGTATTTTTAGACCTAAAGAGGAAAGATCCAGAGTCAGCGCATAGCTTCAGTTGAAATAACTAGAAACTACTGATCAGGCGTAATATCTAGTTGTAACAATGGAAATGGATAATCACCTGAAGAAGATTTCTAAGATTAAAGGACTAATGTTGCAACAGGACCTTGAAACACTCATCCATGCATTCATGTTTAGTCTGATTGTTTACTGCAACAGCGTCCTTACAGGTCTACCTAAAAAGTCAATTAATCAGCTGCAGCTGATCCAGAATGCTGCTGCTCATGTCCTCACTAGAATCAGAAAAGTATAACACACCACCCCAGTTCTGAAGTCCTTACACTGGCTCCCCGTAGCTCAGAGAATTGACTTAAAAATACTCCTACTGGTTTATAAAACACTAAATGGGTTAATACCAAAGTACGTTGTCACTATACCAACCCAGCAGACCACTTAGGTCCTCTAACTCTAGTTTACCTAACACCCCTACAATTAGAACCAAACTTGGAGAAACAGCTTTCAGTTTTGATGTCCCACAAATCTGGAACAAACTTCCAGACAATACAAAGCTGCTGAAACATTAGAGTCTTTTAAATCAAAGATTAAAACTCTACTGTTTAAAGCTGCTTTTGTGTAATATTCTCATATACATTTTTGACATGCATATGCATATATGCTTTTCCTAAATTGCGGTTTTTCATGAAATTCTAAATGTTTTCTTTTATTGATTCTGTGTTATACTTATTGCTGTTTTTAATTTTTATACTTTTACTTTTTTTTACTTCCCATGCATTCATCATGTTTTTTTTGTTTTTTTCGTGAAGCACCTTGAATTGCCTTGTGTTAAAAGCTTGATATACAAATAAAAATACCTTGCCTTGCCTTATGTAACGGAAACCTGCCAAAAAAGGTGTCCAGGTCTGTCTCCAGACTGTGTCCTCCTTCTCCTTCCTCTCACAGCCGTCCTACAATCTCCTTCCCCTCCGGCCACCCTCGTCGCCATCCGAGGAGGCTTCAAATGCATAATGCCACTGCTTCGTCGGCACTCAGCACGGTTTTTGATGCCTGCCCCTTCCTCAGAGCCCCATGGACTTCTCCAGCAGGACTCTTTGCTCCTCAGTGAGTTTGTTGGCCTGGCACTGTAGAATCAACCTCACATCCCAGCTTGAGACACTGGGCAACTTCTAGTGCTTGTGTAACTTGCTCAGCTCTACTTGGGGTGTGGAGATGAAGTGTCCCAACCTGGTGATGAAGAAAAGGCTGCAGTTGTTCCCCTATTTGCCTTCCAGATACCCTGCCCAGATCTTAAAAAAAGTATGTTTCCCACAGAGCCGCATCAACATCCGACAGGGCAAGGGAGGCCATGGGTTTACTTTACTGAGCATCACACAGAGTTTTGCTTTTTGGCACGTCTTTCTTCATTGTTACTAGGCAAGTTTATATTTGTTTGAACTCCATGAAGTCATGATAAAAAAAAATAGATGCCCGACATGAGAGCCTAAATTAACCTTACTCTTTTGGCAGGCTGAAATGTTACTTAAGTGACTAAGTAGTTGTTTCTGAATTGTTTAAATAGTTAACCTTTTTAAACATACCTCATTCATTATATCATCATTTTAATTCAAACATCTATATCATCACGGTAATGAAGCCTCTCTGGCATAGTAAATGTTTTGTACACCCATAAAACGGGACCAAGGACGAAAAATAGAACTAGACATAATCTGGCGTCGAATTTTTGTTTGGTAAATTAAGAGCTAACCAGTTTCTCTACATTATGTTAACATCATCCTTCAAAAAATGGCTAAAGACTGTCATTAATGTAATCAAAATGTGATTTTTATTTAATTATCTCATGCAGTAATGCACTTTAAACAGCAGACACGAGTTAATGAGCAGCTCTCAAAAATAATTTTATGAAGCTGTAAATTTGATATCAAGATGTTTTGGATTTTTTGTTTTGTTTTTTTTGCCTCTGCTTTCACACACTTCAAAAGTGCTTATGAATGTGAAAAACAAAACACAGAATATTTTTTATAGTTTTATTTACCAGTAAGAAGTATTGACCTATTTTTTTTTTTCTTCCTCTCTTAATTCCCATGTGAGGTATATGACTATTTCCTGTTTACTAGTAAGGTGGATGATATAGTTGAGATTATTTGACATATTCACAAAAACCTGCCAAAGCAGGGAAAAATGTTCATGTAAAAATGTGTTTTGGAATCTCAGGATCAACATAGGTAAAATGAGATGCTGTAAATTTCATGATTGCATCCACAGCTTGACATCATAGGCTTAAAACTAACACAGTTTAAAAGGACAAACAAACTTTTTCACATTTTGTCGCATTATGCCATAAAGATAGACTGGTTTTGTTTGAATGTTTTAAAAAAAATTATAGCTCTTAGCCTTGTCTCTACTAGCTCTACACATCTGGGGACCATAATTGTCTTTGGCTTTCCTAAACCTGATAAAGATAAGTAGGCTATACCCACAGCATTTACCACCTCTCAGTGCAAAGGGGTGTTCAGGGTGATGGGTAATATTATATTAGATTTTTTTTTGCATATAGTAATTTACATAGAAGCCAGAAAGTTAATATACTGGTTTCGTTTAACCAGAGCTTCCACTTCTGTGTGTTTGCCGTTTCCCTCCACATGAGTCAATGGGAACTACAAACAGGACACCTTATGTCTGTATTCCTTTTACTATTCTCCAAAAAGGCAAATTTTGTGGAGTTCACAGCTAATAGTGGTCCTGTTGATAGGTTGTCCCCTTTGCAGATATCTGCAGCTCCTCCAGACTTAGCCCTTGGCAGGTTCTCTGATTATTGAGGTTTTTGCACTATGGAATTATGAGGATAGAATTGCTACTACCACTGATTTCAGTACTTTTGTTAAATTCAGACAAAAGAATAACGATTTTTGTCTTCCCCCGTGTAAAATGTTAAGATAACAAGTACTCATATATTTACGAAAATTTCTAAATGTAAAAAGGCTGCACATTTCTAAATTCTGGAACATAATTTCATTACATTTATGTTTCCATCCATTTTGGGAAAACTCTAAATGTGCAGCTTTTAGACGGGGTTTTTTTCGCAGCTCATACCACCTTTCTAAAGAAATCATTCTTTGATCTCATCTCCGACAACAAATGTGATGTTTTTATCTTATGTTGAAAATGTCAGTATGAGATAAAATATAAATGTCTGTGTTTTCATAGTTTGATTTGGGTTTCAGAATACTACAGTGGATTGCATACATCAGGAAGAACAGCCTTTTAATATTGCCGTAGATGTGACTTTTCTGTAGGTTGTCTGCTCAAATTTTCTCCTTGTTATTTTGATAAGGTGTTTCAGTCAAATAAATAATTTTACATCAGCTGTGGGTGTGCACAGTTATACGTTTCTCTGTGGTATAGTTCTGTGATATAGTGTAGAGTTGTGACCTGCCAACCACTGTTCCTTGCTTCCAAGTGGGACCTGGGATAGGATGCATTAGTTTGTGACCCTTACCAAGACTGATAAAACATAGAGTCCAGATAGCCTTAAACTGGAAAACTTTACTATTAAAGAAAATACCTCCATACATCTGATTTTTCTCATTCTAATACTTGGTCAAACAGATAATTTTCTACAATTAAGGAAAGGAATAATTTTGTTTAAAGTTCCCTGGTCTAAGAGTATGTAATACATAAAGAAAAAGAAACCTAACAGAATTGTACATTTAACTTGAGTAAACGGTATTTTGTCACCAGGTAATTGCTGCTTTGTTGCATAGCTTTTTAATAGCATGACTATTTTCTCAGCGTGGCATTGCTGAGCTATCAAAGACCAAGTATATCAATAAGTAAACCAAAAACAAAAAAAAAACAAAAACTATTTTGTTAGAAAGATTTTTCCTTAACCCATCAGGAGAGTTTGATCTCCATCTTTTCTTTCACTGTCAGTAAAGTCAGCACCTATGGGACATGTTTTTTTTCCTCAAAAAGTTTTTTGCACAGCTTCTGTCCATTAACTGTATACATAGGTAGATTAAATGTATACGTAGGTAAAGATCATCCAAATATACAATATAAATATCCCTGTGTTGTGTCATGAACTGTTACACTGGAACTCTAGTTGCTCTCAGCAGAAGAGCGAGTCATGGATGCGCATATTGTGCAGCATGTATTTGCTCTTCTGCAGAAGATAATAAAAACACACTTGTCTTCCAGGTTTCAATTGGATCTGGAGGTAATAGTTGCTGGTTCAAAGCAACTTTGACAATTTAAGGTGTTGCTGCTGCTGCTGGTCAGAGGACACAGAGGCACTGATTAGATGGCAGCTTCACTTCTATCAGTCTGTCCCAGGCTGGACTGTAGTTTATCAGAATGTGAATGACTGAAAGTGATTTTACATAAGGACTTCCCGAATTCTAAAACTACAAGAACTCCCACTGGCAGTCAGTTTAACGGCTGGCGTTCTGGCCAATGTAATGCAAGACTGACAATGACATCATAGAGTAAAATAATTTTAGTGTGCTCTAAGTTCACTCATTATACAAATGTAGACCTAGTAATAAGGTAAGAAAATAGAATTTTAGCAAAAACGCTGATATATATATATCCATTTAAAAGTTTTAAAATAAAAAGTGTAAATTGGGAAAGAAAGCTTCACTTACAAGTTAAAAGTTAACTTTCTTATCATTACTGATAATATTTTCTTTTTCCATAAAGTAATTTAGTTGGACAAAAAATCATAATATGGAAATAATGTATTTTTCGAATAAATACAGTAAAAAAATTGATTACACAAGGTATAACAATATTGCAGCAATAAAATGAATAACTTAAAATGAATGCAATTATTATAAATATGTCCAAAATGATTGTTTGTAAAATATACATTAATAATAACCACATTAAGAATAAATATAATTATTCAAGGCAATCACAAGAGAAATCAATCGAAAAAATAATATATTAGTTTCTAAATGTGTTTCCGGGTCTCAACTCTTTAGTCTATCATGTCATTAAGATTTTATAATGAAAGAAGTGTTGTTATTGTTTGTTTGGTGACTGACACAGCTCTTTTTCACAGGGGTGTGTGCCCGTCTTCTGAGTCACTGTCAGAATATGAGCCACTTCCTACTGACCATTTATCATCAACTTCCCAAAAACATCATCAACTTCCCATAAAAAAATTATACTTTAGAGAATAATAACTGTAGTAGACGTTGTGAACGTAAAAATAACCTGATGTCTTTGCTAATATTTTATCTTGTTGATATACAAACATGGGAATAAAGAACATAGGAAAAGTCATGATACAAGAACCACATTGCTCTTTTTAAATCTTTTAAAAAAAAACAGCTGATGAAAGTCAAATCAGTGTTTCCAGGAATGCAGTTAACATACTGTATAATCTGTATTTAGACAATTACTTTAATCTGCTTTTAAAATATTGCTAAAATTGGACCTGACAGGAACTTTTTTCTTCTAAAATTGGAACATCTTTACTCCCTTGTTCCCCAACCCCACACGGAAACTGTACTTTAGGGGACCCTAAACAGTTTTTAAAAATGGTTTCCAGAGTGACAATTTTAGCTCCAAATATTCATGTACATAACAAAAATACCTCTGTTGTGGAAATTAGAGCATGGATACCCGACCCAAGCCCAACCCGAACCCGACGGTACCTGACGTGCCGTGCCGGGTTTGGACAGATATTTAGAAAGGATGCTCGGGTTTGGGTCGGGCTCGGTCACATGACAGGAGGGAGGGCGAAAACCGCCACCTCCATCCAGGGTCTACAGAGCATTAGCACTGTGCAATTTGAGAAAAGGGGCAGAGGGGGGGATATTTATTTATTTTATTTTTATCAACAGGAATAACACCAGGATTTTTTATGCTGGCTGCAGGGCATCTTGCACATACGTTTACCCTTTCAAAACTGACAGGAAAATAAAAAAAAGCAAAATTACTGTTGACATAAAAAACTGAAGATAAGATCAAATATATTAAGATGATTAAAATTAAAGATAAGAATTCACCCGACTTATCCAGTCATAGCGGGTGAGATGATTTTTCCCCCATGACGGCATCAGCAGCACCTTGTCCACCCTCTCAGACCCAAAACTCTGCATATCTTTCTCCTGGGAAAAAAAGTCCACCTCTGAACCAGAGCAGCCCAGGCAGGGTCAGGTGCACAAAGTATTTTCAGGTGCAAGAATCCGTTCCCTTGGTTTATTAATCCGAGTGCACATGTGTTGGGTACGAGTCGGGCTCGAACATAAATATCTTAATGCCTGTCGGGCTCGGGTCGGATTCAGTTACTGCTCTGTTGGACGCGGGTCAGGCTCGGAGAGAAAAATGCGGCACAATCCACACTCTAGTTGAGTGTAACAAGTAACCTGACCTATACACAAATGCCCCATACACGTCATAACAATAAAGATTACAGTAATTATATGAGTGTGGTTGTGCTGCACCATGTGCAGAACCTCATTAAGGAAGCAGCTCTAGAAAAGTATATCAATATTCCACCAACCGTTTCAAAACAAAGCTGCCTTTAACACAAACAAACCATTTTCTTTTTTCAAATAAGTGAAGTCAGATGTTATCAAATTTTACTACAATAGCTAGAAAATGGTCAAGAAATTTTGACAATAAGGACGTCAATTATTGTCTTGAATGAAATGGATAGTAAAATATTTTTCTAAATCTTACCAATGACAGCAAAATGTGTGTCTGAATCGAATTACATAAAAAATAACAGCCACACTAAATGCTCTAGAAAACCTAAATATCACTGTTTTATCTAAAAATATGTAACTGAATGATATTAACACATTATACTAGATAATGGTGAAAGTGAAATTCAGTTAGTGTATTTTTGATAAATGACTTAGTGGGTAGCAGTCGGCTACACTTGTACTGGTCACTCCCTAAGCTGAGAGTGCCTTTGTATGTAGCACTGCCTGTTCTCTGAACAGCTCCCCTGGGCCATTGCTGTAAACAAGAATATGCTCTTATGGATGTTGGTTGTTTGAAGAATGTGGATGAAAGAGAACGTGAAAGAGAGGGAATTCCTACAAGGAGGTCATCTAAAGTGTTGCTGTCCTGTTGTGTGCTGCAACACATTTGCACATTACTAATGACTGGGGTCAACTAAGGTAGCAAAGCTGGTGGGGTCCCGTTATTTTTAACTACTAAGTACAGATCAACACAAATAAAGGAGCAAACTGATTTTGTTTCTTAGAATTTTTTTTTTAAAACCAACTCCCTCTTGGTTATAGTGCAGCTTAGCATAAACTTAGAAAAGAGTGGTGGTGACTGCCCTAGCCATTTAACTGAACCTTTGTTGTCATTTGTTGTGGTGCAGCCACATACTCAAATTTATGTATTTTCATTGGGGATAACGTTGTGAACGTTGTGTAAGCTTAAACCAGGGTTAAGCTCTAAAGCAATATTTAAAGTTTTGGACATTACATAGCACACGGTTCAGTCCATCTTCTGAATTATACAGGCCAGAAGAGAAGATCATTACTTACAGAGCCAACCCAAAAGCCTATTGTCAAACTGGATGAGTTGTTTAGATTTGCAAACCAGTTAGATAAATCTGTTCATAGGATAACCACAAATTATATATCTCACAATTCTGGCCTTTATGGAATAATGAAATTGAACAAAATTATTGTAAACGAAACATAAGAAGTCATGTTTGCAGTGTGCCACAAACTTTTAAGGGGACATAGATTTCCTTGTTGAAGAATCTGCTCTGGAAATATAGTATCAAAATAGAACTTAAAGAGTTATTCACCCCTCTACTAAAGTCTAACATTGGACACAGTGAGGGATTAGATTTCCTCAGCAGGGAAAGAGAAACTGAGGTAATGCAGATATGGTTGTAGCAAAGTCAAACAACAGCTATTTTACAAAGAAAGATGGGCAACAATTCTAGATGTACAACTGCATGACTTTTAACATTAAATAAAGTTAAAAAGTTTAGCGTGTGAATACTTTTGCAAAGCTTTTGAATTATTTTATGACTGAATGTTGGAGACCATCTTTATTCACTGCTGTATTCTGAGCCAGCAGAGTGAAGGCAGCTGAGGCTGGAAGACTTGGGCTTTTTTAGAAAACAGAGCGTCTGAGGGTTGGTGGTGCCTGTATGGAAGACGTCACAGAAGCTATTCGGTGATATAAACTAAAAGTAATCACTTCTTGTTTGTCACACTGAAGTCACAGCAAGCCAAAGACTGAGATAAATAGGATTCAATATTGGCTTACACAACACCTTCTGGATTAACAATAAAGTCAGCTATAGGTATTAAAAGTAATATTGCTAGTTGGTATATTACTTTAATCAATTCAGTGTTCAACATTTCATATCATTTCAACAAAATATGCATATTGGTTGTTTATTTTTCCCAAGAAAAAAAATGAAGACAAAATTGTGTATTATTAACCTCAGAAAAAACTAATATTAGGAGTCCTTTCATTTCCCTGATAAGCAGATTTTGTGGCGCAAAAATAATAAGAGCTGTGATTACAAGCAGCCTGTCAACAGATTCTCTGGGGACCATTCTGCAATCACAAGATTAGGCAGTCTTTGGTATTTTCTGCGCACTGTTCGAAAAAGCTGACGCAACTCCCCCTCTGCTGTGATGTCACTGATGCTAACAATCTGGCTTTCATCTTTTTCAGCTTCACTGAATGAGCAGTTACAGCTGGATTGCAGCTTCATTCTCCACTCTCCCTCTCCCTAAGCCTGCCTCATTTTGTTCGACGAGGCAATGTGCCGATTTTTACATATCCTCCGGGCCTGTATAAAAGAAACCTAATTTGACGAAACAATGTCAAATTCTCCAGTGACATGTACCAACCATGAACCTGCTAGATCTGATCAATTATGAAACGAGTAACATCAGTCATTGACTCTCAATACCCGCTTGTCCAAGCAAATTTTCCCAGCTGTCTGTCTAAGCCATTCCAAATCAAAGCCCTATTTTATAAGCCTCGACACAATCCGTATTTGCTTCGCAGAGGGAAACGGTCTTCTTGGCCTTTTTTTTCTTTTCTTTAGATGGATGCAACAGTTTTTCTAGATTTAACTTTTATTTTATTTTCATACCACGTGACATTAGGGCTTTTTCTCATATCAGAAAAGTTTGGATAAACCATAAAAAAATGTGTCTAATTCTTACAACAGCTGACAAATAATATAAAAATACTGCCAAAGTTGCAAACATATCAGAAATGGGACATGTAGACACATCTAGAACTATTTCTGCTATTTTCTCTAAACTTTTTTATTTATGATTAGACGTAGATCCCACAATACCATTATTTGTCCGTTAATTTGTCAGAATGTTTCACTACATTGGAGAGAGTATATTTTTCCACCTAACCTATCCAAATACATACAGGTGCTGGCCAGTAAATTAGAATATCATCAAAAAGTTGAATTATTTCAGTAATTCCATTCAAAACGTGAAACTTCTATACTGTATACTTTCCTTCCACACATAGTGATATATTTCAAGTGTTTATTAATTTTCATTTTTATTATTACAACTGACAGCTAATGAAAACACCAAATTCAGTATCTCAGAAAATTAGAATATTCTGAAAAGGCTCAATATAGAAGACACCTGGTGCCACTCTAATCAGCTGATTAACTCAAAACACCTGCAAAGGCCTTTAAAAGGTCCCTCAGTCTTGTTCTGAAGGCTCCACAATCATGGGGAAGACTTCTGACTTAACAGCTGTCCAAAAGACGACCATTGACACCTTGTACAAGGAGGGCAAGACACAAAAGGTGATTGCTAAAGAAGCTGGCTGTTCGCAGAGCTCTGTGTCCAAGCACATTAACAGGCAGGCGAAGGGACGGAAAAAATGTGGTAGAAAAAAGTGTACAAGCTCTAGGGATAACCGCACCCTGCAGAGAATTGTGACGACAAACCCATTCAAAAATGTGGTGGAGATCCACAAAGAGTGGACTGCAGCTGAAGTCAGCGCTTCAAGAACCACCACGAAGAGACTCATGAAAGACATGGGATTCAGGTGTCGCTTTCCGTGTGTCAAGCCACTCTTGAACAAGAAGCAGCGTAAGAAGCGTCTCGCCTGGGCCAAGGACAAAAAGGACTGGACTGCTGCTGAGTGGTCCAAAGTTATGTTTTCTGATGAAAGCAATTTTTGCATTTCCTTTGGAAATCAAGGACCCAGAGTCTGGAGGAAGAGCGGAGAAGCACAGAATCCACGTTGCATGAGGTCCAGTGTAAAGTTTCCACCGTCAGTGATGGTGTGGGGTGCCATGTCATCTGCCGGTGTTGGCCCACTCTGTTTCCTGAGGTCCAAGGTCAATGCAGCCGTCTACCAGGAAGTTTTAGAGCACTTCATGCTTCCTGCTGCTGACCAACTTTATGGGGACGCAGACTTCACTTTTCAACAGGACTTGGCACCTGGACACAGTGCCAAAACCACCAGTACCTGGTTCAAGGACCATGGTATCCCTGTCCTTGATTGGCCAGCAAACTCGCCTGACCTTAACCCCATAGAAAATCTATGGGGTATTGTGAAGCGGAAGATGCAATACGCTAGACCCAACAATGCAGAGGAGCTGAAGACGACTATCAGAGCAACCTGGGCTCTCATAACACCTGAGCAGTGCCACAGACTGATCGAGTCCATGCCACGCCGCATTACTGCAGTGATGGAGGCAAAAGGAGCCCCGACTAAGTATTGAGTGCTATACATGCACATTCTTTTCATGTTCATTCTTTTCAGTTGGCCAACATTTAAAAAAAAACATTTTTTTTTCATTGGCCTTTAAAATATTCTAATTTTTTGAGATACCAAATTTGGAGTTTTCATTAGTTGTCACTTATAAATATCAAAATTAAAAGAAATAAACATTGGAAATACATCGGTCTGTGTGCATTGCATGAATATAATGTACAAGTTTCACGTTTTGAATGGAATTATTGAAATAATTCAACTTTTTGATGATATTCTAATTTACTGGCCAGCACCTGTACAGTAAACAGACATAACATTAATAACAGCTGACAAATAGAATATATAGAAATAAAAAAATCCTTAATTACTTGTCTGTCAGTGGGGAAATTGAAAGTGGCAGACAAGTGGAAACCGCACAAACAGATATGAATAAATACTAAAATTGAAACAAAATCTGTACAGTACTTCTAATGGTGTCAGCCCTGACTAAAAAAGTTTCATTTACTATAAGCTTAGTAATTAATTAATTTTAATCAATCACATTTTAAGAGTACCTTTTTTTAAAATTTTCATGGAATTTGGTGGTACCTAATCAAATAAGCAACAGGCATGAATACTGTAGACCTAAGCTCTATTAATGTCAGATTTTTTTTCAACTGCATTTCGATTTATAATTGAAGTTAAAAAAAAATACTACACAACTACGTACGCTGAATAGACCTATAATTGTAGTTTCAATTGAAGTTGATTTTCAATCTTGCGTTCATCGTGGTCATATTCTGATTTCCAAAAAAGGGTCCAGGGCCAAGACTTTGGGTTTAACATATTTAAAGTGATAAAAAGTAATTAGTAATCTGAATTACAAAATTTACCATCAACATTATTTGTTTATTTTTAAGTCATACTAGACAAAAATTGAACAAAAATCTGAGATAATTTTCTGAGATAGGACAGGAGGGGTCCTTTACAGCCTTTTTCTTTTCAATTTAAAAAGTTATAGTACAACATTTATCTGTTTGTTGCAGGTTCAAATGTCCAAAATTACCCCTGGACTTCTGATAGAGGCTGTCATATATCAAGTTGTAATGCCAAAGTCTTGGAGATTGGGTATTCCAAAATACAATAAATCTATGTGTCTTCATTTAACTTTGGAACATTTAGAGCAATCCAACTGTGATGGTTTGGCAACGGTCCAGGTTTTACCCTTTCTCTCACCCAGTGAAGACTGGCTCCAGCCTTTCTGAGACCGTGGATGGATGGATGGATGGATGGATGGTGCCACCCACATTTTGATAAACACTTAAGAAGGACTTTCAAAGCAGTTCCTGGGCATCACACTTTGTTGTCATATAAATGTGTGTATCATCAAGATAGCAATTAAATGCACTGCAGTGCTTTCTAAAAACAAAGGACACCACAAATTAGATAAACTGTTTTATAGTCTTAGTGTAAGTCCTTCAATTAGAGTGGAGCTATTTCAGTTTGCAAATAAAATGTCCTCTTGCTGCCAAACAAATTCCACCAACAGACAGGTGCACTGATGAAGACATTCCCAACTATTTCTCAGTGGTCATAAAGTTATTTCCTATCCATATCTAATCAAAAACAGAAATAGAAATACCGTATGCGAGCAGTTATTGAAAGATGAAGACAGTCATGCGTACTCAAACTAAGGTAAAAAGTATAAAAACTGAAAATTAAGAATATGAGACTGTACAGTAAGGGCAAAGTTGCAACATAAGAACGGTTACACTGAACAGAGATTAAAAATAGCAAAACAGATGAAATTAAATGAGCAAGTTAGGTGGATAATGGAAACAAATATACACAATATGTATTTTTTTAAATTTGAAAGGGCACCAGATAATTTACAAGAGGATGTGATCACTTATCCAGAGGGTATGCATGAAATATCTTCCGCCTTGACATCACTTCAAACTGTCACACATTCCTAAGAAATCTGTTAATACCAGTGTTGTAGTGTCATCCCACTTGTAACAAAGATAATAATTTTCAAAGCAGTTCTCAGTCAAGTGGCATGTCAGGATAGCCTTTTTTTCTGACAGTGTTGCACATCACCTAAATAGAAAATTGGCTATAATGATTAGTTATGCTATGAAGGTATTTTGTTTTTAATATCGCTTAAAAAAATGTAAAGAGTACAAGAGATGCACAAAAGCTTAACATATATATATATATATATATATATATATATATATATATATATATATTATATCATAAGTATATATTTTTAGATTTTTAAAAATATTTTTTATTGTATAACGGAATATGTTACATTTACATTGCCACATATTGTACACAATAAATCACTGCCAGAAATTCACCAAACCTACTGCAATTGGCACAGTCATAATTAATCAGCAATTTAGCTCCTGTCAAGTTATAACAGGGCTTTCATGGAATATCAGAATTTTAATCTTGATCTTATATTGAAAAAATTAACTAGAATTTTTTTTTCTGGTGCTCTAACATATTGTAATAATTTATGTGACTGATTAATTAATTAACCATTTTTTCTGGTTTTTTCAACTGTTTTGTTGCGAATCAATACTAGCATTTCAATCAGGTTCCCTATGAAAGATAAAATGTTACATTTTAAGGAGACTTCATGGTGCTATAAAATAAACTACATCACTCATTTATTGCTGTCTTCACAACACAGTAAGTGTGAAGTAGATGGATTTTACATTTGCAAGATGGAGTGCTGTGTGTGAAAGCTGCATTCGTGTGCAGCTAAGGCAGTTAAGATGACTGAGATTTCCATGCCTGTTCGATGAAAATACTACTCAGATAATTTTTTTCCACTAGTCTGCAAAATGGCACAGTGTGCCAACACTGCTTTGAAAAGAATCTCATTTAAGTCTGACACAAATCATTACTAACAGCCAGAACTCCATCTTCATTTGCAGAACACCTTTTTCTGAATAAGCAAAATAAAATGTTATTTTTCTTTCTTTTTTGCCAAATTTGAAACAAAGCTCTAACCAACAGTGAAGTTACCAAAGACTTGTAAATGGACTGAACTTATTTTGTGCTTTTCTAGTCATATGGACCACTCAAAGCACTTTACATTGAAGCCAAATTCATCAATTCAAACTCACATTCATACACTGATAACCAACATGTAAGCTCAGTAGGGGTTAAGTGCCTTGCCCAGGAGCACATCAACATGTGACTGGAGGAAGCTGGAATCAAACCTACGCCCCTCCAATTGCAAGCCAACTTCTTTACCACTTAGCCACAGTCGCCCACTTGTAGTATTTGTCAAACGTTCACATATCAATGACAAAAAAAATGTTTCAGAAAAGAAATTAGAAATCAAACAAGAACAAAATCAGGTTTCCTAGATGTTGCTTGTACAGGAAGCCCCCCAAAAACCAGATGAAATCTGTTTTGTAACATAGTTGATACGTTTTCAGGAATTCTGAGATTGATACCATTGTAGAAGCTTTGGGATTCTTGCCCTGTAGGAACACTTTAATGTTCAAAAGAAGGCGAAGTGGGATATTTTTATTTGGGTATTCCCCTCAAACAATTATGCAATGCACAAGGAACAGTTGCATCAAAAATGATCATCACAATGCTTGACAGCTTTTGACAGAGAGTTACTTAGGAAACTCAAGCCTCACCCTGATGCCATCAAATATTATTTTCCATTGTGGTTCAGTTCAATAAATGCCTCCTCTTTCCCTAAAACTGATTTTCCAATTTTCTTTGGATTGTCTATCTGGGCAGATGAAAAGTGATTTGAGGTTTTAAGGTACTGGTTTTTCCCTCTTGCTCAAGTTTGGCACTTCCTTTGTCCAAGTTAATGTCAACCTAAATTCACTCTGGACAGTAAAACTGATGTTTTTACACACACACAAAAAAAAATCTGAAATATTGACTTTTTAAAAATTTAATTTATTTTGTCGAAAGGTTCCATAAATTTGAATCAAGTCCGTTAAAAGTAAAATAGTTAAGTCCATCTGACATGGCCATGGCCACAATTGGAGGCATAATGAACATACAGCAAGAATGGGCCTCGGACATCTGAACACCAAGCAACTGCTCTAAATAAATAAATAATAAATGTATTATAATAAATACATTTAAAAAAGAAATATGACATAATTCCATTAATTTTTAGTGTTAACTAAACAACTTGGAACTTGATTCCAACATGTTAGATCAACATGACTGAATCAAGTTAATGTTGTGGTATGAACTTTTAAATAAAATGAATCCAATTAATTATCCAAGATATTTTATGTAGGTAAAAACTACTTAATAGGGTTAAGTAATTTGAATCCGTAGTTTCATTTTTTGTGTAAATTAATTATATTATATATTATTTCCTTTCAGGTAGACAGGTTTAGTTTAGTTTAGTTTATTGATTTATCACACATAAATACATTACAATAAAGTTTCCTAAAAAAAATCACTTATTCTTAGATTGAAGGGGGAGAGAGGTGGGGGAAGATGTGTGGCAAGGGTCTTTTGGCATGGGACTCGAACCAGGGATGGCCACATTGACAGCTAAAGCCTCTGCATATGGGGCACCCACTCTAAACACTGTGCCATGCAACACCCCAGAATTACTTATTCTGATGAGACATCATAAGACAAGAGAGCCAAATGGGTGCCTCTACTCAGAAAAGAGTCAATAGATTACAATTCATATAACTATAACATTAAAAATTAAATACAAATTATGAAAAATTATCCAAATATCATGACATAGACTTATTAGTTATTATATAATATATGGTAAGTTGCTAGGTTCAGTTTGTATAATATATATGATATAATTATAAATTATATATATGGTTGATGGTTGAAACCTGGCAGTGAAAACATTTGAAGATTTATAATTATATTATTGTATTTTCTTTCTTCAACTTATTAAATAACCATTCAAATTTGAGTACCCTAGACATGTCATCATATTACAGGTAAGGTTGTTCTTATTCATAAATGAGTTCAGTGAATACACAGAAACATAATATAAACCTATATTACCATGACTCAAGCACCCCAAGACCATCACTTTGCCCTTTCTTGCTAAAATGGTGATTTAAAGCAGTGTTCTTGCAGTTCTTTCCCTCTGTTTGATATCTTACTGATGCTCCTCAGTTTGGTCCAGAGTGTCCAATGTCAGTGATCTTCTCATCGCAGTCGGATGTGATTTTATCAGATCATCTAAAATGCAGCTTTTTCTTCACCAGTCAGTGGGTCAACAGTTAAAGATGCAGCTTCAGAATGTCTGACGGGTTAATGTTTAATGCAGCTGCCAGTTAACGACTTGTGAAGTGTCTTTCACAGGTTCACACCCTTGGATGTTTGTCTTCTTGTGATGGTGTATATCAGGGCCTCTCACTCCATTTCATTCTTTGCTAGGTTCAGTTTGTGTTTCCCTTCTGAAAGAAGTGGTAAAAAGCATCATGAGAGTTTAGATTTCCTGGCATTCAGTGATGGGAAGTAACGGAATACATGTACCGGCGGTACGTATTAAGATTACTAATTATGTATAACTGTATTCCTTTACAGTTACTATTTTTAAACATGGTATTCAGAATACAGTTAATTTTGTAATACCGTTGGAATACTTGTGTGTTTTCCACTTTCCACCTAGAAGGTGAACATATAAATTTTGGGAAATGCGTGTCTCCATGTCGTGTAGACTATCCCATAATACCCCTAAACAACATGCTGCTGAAACCATAGATATCCTATGGCCGAAACACTCCAGACTATTAAACAAAAACGATAACGTGAGTTGCCAGGTATGGATTCAGACCTGGAGCTTGAGAGGTTGGAGCCACAACTGCAGCGAAATAAACCTACTAGCAGTTAAGGAAATTATACATTCAATGGCGCTCTTTCGCAGTTCGTTTTTTTATTAGATTTCATTCAAGCATTCCTGACAAAAGCCCGACTAATGCCATGGTGGTTAAAAGGAGTGAAAAGAACAAATCTGGCAACATTAGTCATCGAGTCGCACCGCAATGCTTCTGATGTCAAACTGTAAAGTATGCAGGCAAACTCCAGTGATTGCTGTAGCAGCAGTAGTTCGGCATCAATGAATAAAGCAGCATATTCGTATTTCCACACAAAGGATTTTCTGCAAAGGATAGTAATGATCCAGGTGGGGAAATTCTTACATTTTTGTGTAAACTTTTGCTGGCGGGTCTCAAGAAGCTGTATCGACAATGTCAACACCAAACCTGAAATGAAGCATCTGGATATTACTGTTAAAAACCAGTTTGTTTGGTTGGTTTTTGGGTCACTGAGAGGTAGTAGTGTTGTGCCAAATATAAATAAATACTTTCCTTTTTTCCCAGTCAGTACCTGATGTTTAGCATTATTATGCCCTCTGTATTCCTGCGGGAGTAGCTACCAGCGCATTTTGTGATAATTGATACACTTAAATGCTCTTTTTAAGGGGAAGTATTCCAAGTATTTAGAATACGGTACCAGGTTTCAGCAAAGTAACATAATACGTTACAAAATACATTTTAAAGCAGGTATTCAGTATTCTATGACAAAATACATTTACAAAGTATTCTCCCCAACACTTCTGGCATTTTCAATCAGTATAACATGCTCCTTTGAAATCACAGCAATTGAATGATGAGCCTTTATAGCAGGGGTGCCCAAAGTTGGCCCCCCAAGTCATTCAGTTTGGCCTGCCACGGGTTGCCTTGGTCTTACATAAAAGTCCACATCATGCATACACTAGAAACGTAATATAAAACATTATGTTTAAAATGGAATTACAAGGAACTATAAGGGGCATGTAGACTAGATGTTTGCACATTTACATTTGCTCACTTTATAAGACCACAAATAGTCATATTTGATAAATTTACAAAACATCCCATGAGCAGATTTTTTGCTGTCACCCCAGATTGGTTAAAACTACTTCCGAGTTCACAACTTACCAAGTTGGTATTTCTTGTCAACTGCTCAGTGTGTTATAGCAATTACAGGAAATGTTTTAAATAGCCAAGACTTGTTTCCACTTTGATACACACCAAGTATGTTCACCTTTGTTGATTAAATTTTAATTAGCTCCAAACCCTTTTTACGTGTGCAGATGCTGTCAGAGGGTTCATTATATTCCTGTTATAAAGCTCTAATTCAGTGTCTGTATTGAGTTATTGATGTCCATGATTCACACAAACATGACATGCAAACACACTGTCTTCAAAATCAAAACTGAAGTCATAAAAGGGGCACACAATTATTTGCAACATGAACTGGTTTTTAATTGTCTTTTGCCATCTGTGTCATGTTTTTTTATTCTTTTTTGTGAAAACCTTTAGTAACTGGGTTTATTAAATTGTCTGCATTTGATAACTACCTACTTTTGCTCTTAGGTAATTTGTTAATGTTTTACATTTAAATGCAAGGTTTGATACCCATGATGAAATTAGGTTTTAAAGTAACCTTTATTTTATGTCTCTTATTGAAAGTGTGATCTCAATATTTGGATTGGCCCAGCCAGAGTCCCACATCTGGTTAGTAGATAATTTAGAAGGAGTTAATGATTTACAGAGATGTCAAGAAGGCGTTCCCTCCTCAAATAACTTCAAAATCCTGGTTAAAACATACAAAAAGCTGTACAGAAATGATAAAAACAGGTTAGATTTTACAAAAGTTTGACTGATGCAATAGCATTATTTATTCCCGTTCTTTATTGAAAATGATAAAATGAAAGAATAAAATAAAACTGTTTCTTTCTCTCATTTTTTGTCTTTGTCCCTCTATTGTTTGAGGGACATGATTTAATGACTGAAAATAATGACTAAAAATGGTTCAATCTAAATCTGCCAAGGGTATGACTAATTCTGCATCTTCTTAAAAAAAATAAAAATTCCTGCTCCGTTTTGGTTATAACTCTTAAAATATTTTCTTTGTGTTCTCAGATCTTCTACAGTGTACTGAAAGCCATTGAACTAAAGCAGCCAAAATAATCGTTAATTTTGACCTGCCTGCCACTACTGTCAATAAAAATCCTAGGTATTTAACTTTACATACCAGCGACAAGCAGTAACTCCATGCAAGTATTTTGCCTTTTCTGACATTAAATTGATTTTGCTTTCACTTCTATTTAAACCATGTTATACTCCCCAAAAGAATCACAGAGTTTTGTTAATAGAAGGCAACAATGTAAAGTTCAGTCTTGTAAGAAAGCTAAAATTGGATATTTTCTTTGACTTCAGCAGCAGCATGACACAGCTCCATGACTTTGGCAAGTACAATGTATGCAATTTAGCCTAAAAACATCCACAACAAGGTGATAATATGACAAACCTGTGTGGGTAAACTGGTTAATACATGTATGGAATTTTTCTCATTGTTGTTGTTTCAGCGGCTTACACCTAGAGGTTGCTGCAGCAGAGCAGTATTCCACGCCTGCATGCACATTGACCAGTTACAGTACCTCTTATTGGTGCAACTCCCTTGACTAACCGCTAGAGTTTTTTTCCCAAAATTGCTCCTTACCTGTTATTAAATGCTCAAATTTAAACTCATATTTAGAAAAAACTAGAAATTAAACTCTATAAATAAAAATAAATCACGTGAACCCCTCGTCTTCAATGGGAATCATTAGCTGATGTTATCTGAAGGAGAAATGCTACAGTTTTTAGTGGTACCTTTGAGAGTTCACTTTTATGTTTTTCTTTCTTCTTTTTTGGCAACAGTATACTTCAATGGTTTAGTTTCTCAGGTGTGGTAGCTCTTTATACATTCAAGCTTCTTTTAGAAGTGTTTTCATAAGTAGTTCCGATGCCATTACTGAAGCCTCTAAAAAGCCATGGTGGGTATAATTTGGATGTCCTTAAGCCATAAAAGAGAGATCTACAGCATAACAAAGGTCCTCAAAAGTCAGAGAGTCTGATTCAGAGATATTCTCACTTAGATTAATAGAGGTTTAGAGTACCAATATGAAAGTATAATTTCAAAGATGAAACTCATGATTGTTAGAAGTTAAAAGAAAAAAGGGTACGACGGAAGCAACTTGCTAGTCTTCACAGCCGGCTTTGTGTAACGTTGTAAGGAGTGACGGAATGAAAGACCTTTTGAGGGCAAGGAAAGTGTGAGAAATGATGGAAGGAGGGAGACAGGAGAAGTTCACAAAGGAGGGAAAGGAAAAGAAAAAATGGAAACATGATGAAAAAGGATGGCACAAACTAAAACGAGATGCAGTTCTCGCTGTCCATCCTTCCAGAAGAAGAAGAAGAAGAAGAAGAAGAGCTCTAAGACTCGTGGCTGAACTGGTTCAGTTGGTGCATATGACCATATGTGTTTAAATTCTCAGAAATGCGTTAGTAAAAATTAAAAATAATGTATATAACCCATGTGTTCTGGTCCAACTTGACTAATTGAAAAGTGTTATTACAAAAGTTTGTAGCTAACTTTTTTCCAATTGACCTAAGACTCCATGACTT
The DNA here is from genome assembly GCA_028564705.1 of Apricaphanius iberus. NCBI lineage: Eukaryota > Metazoa > Chordata > Actinopteri > Cyprinodontiformes > Aphaniidae > Apricaphanius > Apricaphanius iberus. Next base: position 164,375 of record JAPXFQ010000708.1, on the reverse strand, counting down.
TGCTTACAAAGACAAACCCGCTAAATAAATTCACTTGAGTTCCATATCATTTTGTGTGTTCCTTTCAACTTTTGTACTTCTCTAGTGTTCCAGCTCAAAAATGGCTGTCAATTAGAAAAATTAATGACAAAAACAATTAGTCTTAAAGGTCAGGTGCATCCTCATTTGTCAGATTCACACACAAACATACAGATGAACACACACAAACAAAATGTTGTTTCAGTATAGCTGAACTTTTTCCCCTAGCTTTAGGTATGTGCTTTGCTCGCACGTTATTGTATGGTAGCAGCCTGGCATGCCGATGCACATTAATGCCCCATTTCCATTAGTGCCAGTACGGTACGGAACGGGACGCTTTGGCGTGTTTCCATTACCTGTGTCCGTTCCGAACAAACCCCCTTTTTCGGACTACCTGCCTTGGTTCCAAGCATGCTGAAGCTAGCCGAAATGCCCACCTATGGACTGATGGTTTGGTAATATGATATCCCTCTCACTCATACGCAGCAGCGGTAGCCTCTGTTTGGTCTGGAGTTTTTTGTTTGTCTCAAAGTAAGCTATAGTTTAAAGTTTCAAATAAGCAGAACTATGCAGTTAACTGAAAGCAGCCTAAAATTATAAAGAATTGAGTCACAAATTGAATAACTCTTAAACAACGTGGGGATCTTGTCTCAATATATATACTATTGAATCCATGCATTTCACCATGTTGTCATATTGGTTGAGTGGTTGGTGTTGGTCACTCCTGTTCGGTAGGTCTGTGTTTTTTGTCCCGCTACTGGTAAAGTCTTTTTCACAGTACGCTCAGGTTCACAGATATTCTTCCTGGTTTCAGAAAATACTTTTTTCTAGACTTGTTTTTAAAAATATTATTTATATTTTATATTTAAACTGTTTTAGGTTTGTTTTAGGTTTTGTATTTCAATAAATTAAACTAAAAACACAATTTTAATGACAGAACAGTATTTTTAATTTTAGATTTTTCAATGCACTATTTCTTCTAGGGTTGTGCCGATGAACGATGTCATCATCCATCGTGATGGCTGACCAACATCACGATGGAAAGCCGCCATCGTGATGCCACGCCCCCCACCCTGTCAGACACGCACTAATCCTATAGTCTCTTCTATAGTTTCAATAAAAACTTTGCAGGGACTGCTCCGTAAACATTGAGAACATAACTAACTAATGAGTGCAGCACAGTGGAAAATATTTGTGTATATATATACAAATATTTTCCACTGTGCTGCACTCATTAGTTAGTTTCCCTCTGTGAAGCTCCAAAAGAAAATAAAAAAATAATTCATCTGGATGATTCAGGACGAGCGCAGCAATCAGTTGCTTTGTTACAGCTGCGCAAAACTTGTTAAGTTGCAATTAAAAAGAGCCGAGGCAGGACGGCAAAGACTGATGGTCATCACAGTGTTGAGGAGAGGCCATGAAAATTAGAGTGAGGAAGGGTTTGAGGAGGAAGTATACTTTTTCCCACTCCTTTTCGAATGTGTAAATTGAATTGAATATGCGTTCTCAGTTTATGTTTACTTTGTTAAGGTTTTATTTTATTTTTATTTTTTTCTTCCATTATTTATGTCAATCCATTAATGTATGATTATTTATTGGTTATTACACATAAAAAAAGAAAAAAAAAAGAAAGGAAGTGTCAGAAATTGAACATGACAGACCCAGAAATAACAAATAAAGATTAAACTATGGATGATGTGTGGACTGCCATCCTGAGTTTGCTATTCACATTCAAGTCAACAAAGGGAAATTATCCTGGTCTTCACGTCCACCTTAGAATTGATGTCAAGGAGGATTTCAGAACATACAAAGGCCTGGGCGATAGCCTATGGCTTAAAAATTAAATCTGAGTTATTATTTCATACCGAATCTGAATTTAAATGTGAATCCTTTTTTGTACCTGTGTTTTATAAAAAGAAAGGTGTGTGATTGGGTGTACCCCGCCCTCCTCTCAATCCTGGTTGATGGTTTCGCTTGCTAGCTTCTGGCTTCTGATGGAATCCTTGATCCATCGTTTGAATTTGTTGGTTTTGGATGTAATGATTTTGCCTTTAACCTATTTCATAATGTGGTTCACCAATATATGTTTTTTTTAATATGATCTGCAGGGTATTTCGTTGATAAATGACATGGTGGCATTAGTTCGGATGAGGAAGACTGACATCTACAGTTGAAACTGTCAACAGATATCAATAACATATTCTAAAAACCTAACTTTTGTCTTACTAAAAAAAAAAAGATTAAGTATGAGTTAATTGTAACCGCTGTTGTAAATATGATCAACTTTGAGGGAAAAAAAATGTACAAAGACAGTCATGGACGGTTCACATTGAATTCCTCCAGGTACTATCCATTAAGCTAATTATCAACAGAAGAAACAACCTCGTACCAGAGAGAGGCTGGTTAAATGCCCACATCTGCTGTGATGGCTTTACAAGACATTCATCTGAAACACACACATCATAATATTACTAAACCTTAATACATCAGCATTTACACAACTATACGGTGGACTTTAGTTTATTTTCAGCCAACTGCAGCGGGTTAGCATTAGCTTACCCTATAAGCGGTCCAGCTGGTGTCCTGTCTTTGACTTCATGCTGCTTTATGCCGTCCTCCACTCTCCTGCACTTCTCCAGAATAGTCCTGCTTTTCTAGGTCTCTTGTTTTTGGATTCTGACAAAAGCCACAGACTAAGCATGATGTTGAACATCACTGTGGTGTGCTCCATTTCTAAATGCATTGCGTAGCAACATACTCTTGCCCTCAGCAGGCCTCCCTGATCGGCAAACTGGCTATCAGAACAGTCACACAGACCGACCTCAAACGCTTCTCTGTTCTTGCGTTTTCTTTAATCCACATATGAAAAGTCGGGCTGCCAGTCTGTTGCGGCAGTGTGTGTGTGTGTGTAAACAAACAGCTCTCTACACAGCCTGTGCAGGGCAGAGAGAACATCTGGGTCAAGCCAATAGCCTCAGTCATACCAAAATCAAAAACGAACATTTCTGATTTTGGTGCTGATACTGTTAATATATTCTGAGACATCACTTCAAACAAACAACTCCAGGCCAGTCAAAGCCCTAGTGGAATAGGGACAGACTTGCATTCAAAGTGGGAACTGTATCAAAAAGTAATTGGTTAACTAATATATCTTTAATGCAAGGTATTTGTTCTATGCCAACTGCTCCATGCATCTATGCAGATTGCGCAGGACTGTGCCTGTATTCCAGGGGCAAGGTGGGCATACACTTAATGATTTATGGCCCATTTCTAGGCCATTCTTCAGCCATGCGTCACATTTTGAGACTGGTTTGTCTTCAAATATTCAATTTGTTGTGCATGGACCCTGCCAGTCTTTAGAAGTGGCTTCAAAACTTTTTGTTATAAATATGACACCTACGTTTATAGCCTACTTTACTGAAGGGACCCAAAACAATTACAAACCGAGGGACCGGATTAGTAATCTGTGCGCACGGTTTAGTAAACCGAGGGTACGAATTCTTACGCCTCAAAAATTATTTCTGCACCTAACTCCTGCCCGGCTCAGAATGGAGCAAAAGTGGAATGCAAAAAAAGAAGTTATAGCTTGGAAAGCAGCTTTTGTGTCTCACATCAGCCGTTTTGTGTAGTTGCATTCACTGATTTATGTTTGTGAGCAACAAAGGAGTATACACAAGTAATTTTTTTACACACAGGTATATAGATGGATTTGCAACAAATGTTTTGGATCAATTGGGGCATAACGGTAAATGTAAGATTGTTTTAAAGTATGACATAGAACCTAAATTGTGCATCGTATTTAAGGAATAGAAAAGGTGGAACTGTTATTTTGGTTATGTAAAAGACTGAAAAAAAATCTACAATTACAAAACTGATACAAAAAATGTTTGGTCAATTCAACTAAACACTTACAAGACACAAATACTTTTGCACCAAATGTTTTGGATCATTTGGGGCAAAACTTTGGTCAAATAATTAAATTTGTGCATTGTACTTAAGAAATTGAAAAAAGAGTAACTGTTTTTTATGTTCCTGTGAAAGATTGAAAAAAAATTACAATTACAAAACTGCTACTAAATCTTCCTCTGTGACTTCAACTTCCCAGTTACAAGACACAAATGTTTTTGCATAAAACATACCTCCATAATGTTATTGCAGCAATACGCTGTTTGAACAATTATTAGACATCCCATTTATTCTATGTTTATTCATCACCAACAACAGTGGTTTTGGTTAATCCAAAAATTAATAAACCTATAAGTAAAAGTTAGGTTTTGTGTTTCTTAGGAGAAAAGCTGCATATACACAATATTTGTTTTTGGGCAACTAAATGAAAAAAAAAACATTTTCTTCACCTCGCTTTTTTATTAAATTGATCTAAGTGAGGATTATAAACAACCCGATACTTTACAAAAACATTTCTAACATAAAACATTTTAAAAATCAGTGACCAATATAGCCACTGGGTTTTTCAATAACCTTGATAGGCCTTCTATTCATGGAGTCAGTTTATTGATCTGTTGACGATCAACTTTTTCTACAGCAGCAACCACAGCCTCCCAGACACTGTTCAGAGAGGTGTACTGTTTTCCTTCACTGTAAGTCTCCCGTTTAGGAGCTGAACCAAACACAGGCCTATCCATCTTGTCTGTCAAGAGCCACTCTCATTTCATCATTCCATTAAACATTTGAAAAACCTGAATTCAGATATGTCTTAGCCGGTCTAGATGCTGATGTCCTTACCATGGCCATGGCTCAACATTTTATATTTGTTGGTACTTCAGGTAGGTAGTAATGGAGTAGTAGGTAGTAAGGGAATTTAACTGGTTTCTGCTTCACACCTGATATCAAATTCTTGACAGTTAATCTTGCTATCTTTGGGTGTTTTTTTCCTCAAAACAAGTTTCTTGCAACCATGTTGATTATTTTCTAAGGTTGAGCATCGTTTGAATTTGGACAATCCCACTTCTGATTCTTTGTTTTTGATTCCGGGTCCAAGCATTTCTCATATCTGATTCTTTCAAAGGACAGGATAAAAAACAAAACAAAAACATAGCATATTTTAAATGGGCTAGCTACAAATACGTCATCTTACTTGATGATTTTATCTGAACACCATAAATTTGAACTTTAAACTTGACTATTAATTTCTCACAGGGCAGCTTTCAACTAGCATATAGATGTCAAATCTTTGGAATTGGATATAAACATTACAATTTTTCAAACATGCAGCAAGTGTTCTCACTGATTGGCAAACCTTGTGCACAATATTCAACAAGTAATAACAAAAACTTCTACAAACCAGTCCAAATTAGCAGCAGGTACATTAGGAAGAAAGAAACCTGTCTGTGGCAGTATTTGCCTTGGCATAGCACATCGCAGGGATTTATGAACTCTTTGGCTAATGTTAACAATTCTCAGCTTGTTTGTCTTTGAAAGAAATACACGAGGTAAAGTTAGCTGGCTCTTTGCTTTTAAATTGAACAATTGTTTGAGTATAACTTCTTTGCTGTCTCAATGATGACATAAGGCATAGCACATAAGGTGCTAGACTGAGGTTGGGATCTGGAGGAAGAGCAATTGTCGAACACCGGGTAATAACTATTTTGATACCATGAAGCTAAAAGTATTTAATTATAATCATGGTGCACCCTTCTGTGCAAGATATGCTTCTTTTACAGGTATTGCACTGAGCTAAGTTGTTATTTTGTTTGCTAAAGTAAAGCCACACTTTTGAGCGCCCCCAGAAACTGTCCATGATTGTGTGTTAACGCTAACACTAACAGCAGATTCTTCCTCGTTGGTAATTGACGGGTTCTTCTTCCAGTCTGCTGACTGGTTATTGAAACATTTTAATGTTCCCGAAGAATCCTAAGATTTGATGCTCGATTATCAGTGCCCAACCCTACTATTTGCAACAAAAAGTTTGGTTCTGAGATAATGCCCCAATATCTCAGTAATTTCAAGAGTGCTGCGTCTCTCTTAGAGACTTTTGGTCATTTTGTACTTTTCAAAGTCAGTTAAAATAGCCCATTTTGCCTAAAAAATAAGCTACTTAAGAATTTTGCACCCAGTTATCAGGCAATGACCGCCTTAGGCCACACTCTCTTTTCACACAGATACACACCATCTGCTGTGCTTGCATCCATTAAGCATCCAAGTTTATCCAGCTTGGAGTTAGAAAATTTACCTAAAAAAAAAGGATTTGTTCAAAATATCCACTTACCTAATAATTGTGTAAAAAGTGTATTGATATGGATTCTTACATTCCATGTTGAATTCAGAATGAGAGAAACTCCACCACTTTTAATTAGGGGAGCATTAGTGTGTATGAAGCCATATGGGGATAGTGCATCTGTTAATTTAGCATAGTGCATATGATATGAGAGCAGGATTTCAACTGACATCTTTAATCTCACTCCTGCTCACAAATATTAATACACAGTGCAAAATGATGAGTTTAGCAGTCATTAGATTTGAGGAATATGTTCATCATAATCGAATGGATGAAGTAACATTTCTGCACTTTAGTATTTTAGGTAAATAAAATCACAGCTTGATCTTTAAATGACTTTCTTCTTTTTTCAAAGATTCTGTTTGAAAGATGTAAGCTTCTTATTCATTAAATCTGGTGATTTCTTTACACCCTGACCTCATTTTAGTATCAATATTATCTTTAGGGTCATGATGAGTAACATGATTAGTATTCTAAAAAGGGTAATGGAAAAAAGACAATTGATTTAAACCTTTCCATTTGCATGACATGTTTGAGGTAAAGATATAAGAACAGGAAGTCCCAATGACATTCGCATTAAAAGAGGGGATTCCTTACCAACCCTGACTTCAACAATGAATGTGGCTGTTTTGCCTGTAAAACAAAGTTACAGACAACAATTCATCGTTGTGGCACTTCTGATATCACAAACATTGTTACATGTTCAACCTTGTTTTGTGAACATAAATCAATAAGCAAATCCAACAGAATTTTAATGGCATTTTCCTGCCTACTGTTAGAAAAATGGTAAAGTTTGATTTGGTTTTATTTCAAGATTCAATTTCAGATATATTATTAAAATTCAGTATATCATAGAGTACATTGCATAATATTGTAGAAGAAATCAAATATGAGCTCCAGACAGAAAGAGCCAGCCGCAGCAGCAGAGGTGTTCCAATCAAACATGGAAATTGATCAGTTATTGATGTTTGTGCTAGAGATTGCTAACCAAGTAAACACTTTTGTAACACTCTTAATGCCTCATGAATTGATGTAGCCCAGTTGTTTACATAAGGCTATTTAGTTTGTGTTTGGTAATATTAGTTTATAAAACTCATACTCTGCACCCTTAATTCTGATGCCATGATTTTGTGGAGGGTAGGAGAGATTACCAAAAGAGCTATGGTTGCAGCTCCAGCAGAAGCACCAGTATCATCAGTTGGCATGTGAACTGGTACCAGTAAAATATTCTAACATTTTGTTATGAATAGTTCATAAGAACAGTTTTTTTTAATTCCAACTATTACAAAACCTATTAGAATATAGATAGAAGCATATTCAAAACGAGTCAATAACAGTGCATCATTGATGACATAATTAATGGAAGAAGTAAAGCCTTCCTTTACTTTATATGCTCATTCACCATTATGAAATTATTGACTGAGCCAAACAGACTTAACAGGACAATACTAATGATGACAGACGACAAGGTGATGAGAGGAAGAAGAGGAGAGACGACAGCTAGAGATGAAGAACAGAGAGAGAGCAATAGGGGAATAATGTAAGAGTGTTGGTATCTGGGCAGTGTTTGTTAGAAATCAAATTATAAATGTAAAAAATTGTCGGAGTTCACTGGTGGAAGGAGAGACGTGGAAAAAGCAAAGCCAAATGGGGAAAATAAAGAGATGTTCAAGTAAGACAGAGAAAGGGGAGACCAACAGAAGTAAGTGAAGAAACACTGACTGACCTAAATTGCTGTTTGGTTTAGCAATTTTCAGATGCAGTTTTCCAAAACACAAAACATTGAACATTAAACTGAACATTATATATAATATTATAAGCTGTTGTATATTAGAGGACATATGACACTGTTTGGATATTAAAAATAAATTATAATCTAGGCACTTTACGATTTATGCTATAGTATTTAATCTATTGGAAGGAGAAATGCTAAGATACCACTTTTTTCAAAACGATACAATACCGATACTTGGATCTGAGTACTTGCCATTTCCGAGTACCAAATCTGATACTTCTACCACACAAGAAAAAGGCAATGAATTGGAAAACATGTTTTATTTTCATCTCTGATTGATGCCCAATTCCAGTATCGGTATTACTACATCCCTAATTGTAACAGTTGAAAAAAAATATCACATCTTGTCTGGGCTAAGCCCAGGTATTCCTTAAAGGCTGGAGAAGCCCCAGCTCTCTCTTCACCACGACAAACCAGTACGGCGGCTGCATAACTGCAGATGCCTTACCAATCCGCTCCATTTTTCCCTCATTCGTGAACAAGACCCCAGTTACATGAACACCTCCACTTGAGGAAGGACCCCATCCCCAAACAAAAGATGGCACCCTACCCTTTTCCGGCTCAAGACCATGGTCTCAGATTCGGAGGTACTGATCCCCATCCCAGCCGCTGCACACTCGGCTGCAAACCGCTCCAGCAAAAGCTTTAGATCACGTTCCGATGAAGCCAACTGGACCACATCATCCGCGAAAAGCAGAGAAACGATCCTGAGGCCACCGAAACAGAGCCCCTCCACACCTTGGCTGCGCCTAGAAATCCTGTCCATAAATGTTATAAACAGGATCGGTGACAAAGGACAATCATGGCAAAGTCCAACTCTCACATGAAACAAGCCTGACTTAAAACCGTCAATGCGAACCAAACTCTGTCACCGGTCATACAAGGACCTAACAGCCCTTATCAAACGGCCTGGTACCTCATGCTCCTGGATTACCCCTCACAAGACTCCAAGAGGGACACGGTTGAATGCCTTTTCCAAGTCTACAAAACACATGTAGACCGGTTGGGCGAACTCCCATGCACACTCCAGGACCCTGCTGAGGGTGTAGAGCTGTTCCATTGGTCCATGCCCAGGATGGAAAACTGCATTGTTCCTCCTGAATCCGAGGTTCGGCTATCCGTCAGACCCTCCTCTCCAGAACCCCTAAATAGACCTTACCAGGAAGGCTCAGAAGTGTGATCCCCCTGTAGTTGGAACTCTGTGGTCCCCCCTTTTGAAGAGGGGCCACCACCCCGGTCTGCCAATCCAAGAGAACTGCCCTCGATGTCCATGCTAGTAGGGCTGTGTTGGTTAACTTTTTCATAATATTCTAATTTTATGACAACCTCTGTACCTGCAGATTTCGTTTTTACGTTTCTATTAATTTTAAAGATAAAACAAATTTGTTTGTGACTGGGTAAAATCACCGCCATGTCTCTGTATGGCGCTGTGTAAAATGAACCGAGCTGCATGCACAGATCATTCCCATACTGAAGGACAGTCTGTTTGGCAGAGCAAGTCGGGTCTCTATTCTGCATGAAATATCTGCGACAGAGTTTCACAGAAAGTAGCTAATGGTGGTCAGAAATCACCACAAAGTCACGTGGCCTAGGGATGATAGCCGACAGGATGGATAAGAGTTATATGTTTGTGTTTTAAGCTAGCTTGTTTTGTAGATTTGGTACAGCGGTTTTAATGCCTGAAGGGTAGAATAATAAGGTTCTATGTCTCTTTATGTGGTGTTTGTAAATATGTGGTTTTAGCTTCAAATCTTTGCTTAAATTAAGGCATTGGCTCCACACAGAAGTGTTTGATATTACCATTAACAAAAAACAAAACAAAAAAATACATGTTTTTTTGTAAGTAAAGCAAATTATACTGAACGTTTAATATTTGAACACTTTATTCAATGAAAGTCAACAGTTGATTAAATCACATTAATCTAAAACATTTGCAGCCTCAATTAAAGGCAAACATCTTGTACTAAAACACACTTAATCCCTTGTTAAGATAGTGAATATATAGATACTGTAATTACAGGGCTAAGTCATTGACAAATATGTGTGAAGATTTTTTTCCCCCTCAAAATTACTGAGCTTTAATCAAGTCAACAGAGTCTCTTCATAACTGATTTTGAAGCAGGCTGATGGTGAAAGAAAAACATAACCAATAAAACTCAATTGAGAGTCTGCTTCATATGCAAGATTACATCTCATCCCCCTTTTTTTCCCAGTGATGGCGGAGAATAATTTGATTAACAATTAATTTGTTTTCAAAGCAGAAAATGGCTCTTAAGATGCTTGAGTAACAAGTTCAAGGAAGTGCCTTGGTAATTCGTTTACATAAGTTTTGTAAGTGGTGCACCTATCTCAGTTACCCAGCCATTTCTAAACACCTGTATTCACTGCATTTTCAAAATTACTTAATGCATTAATTTTGTTTTGTGTTCACTTTGTTTTTGAAATGGCAAATTAAATGGAATTGTATAATACTTTTCTAGTCATACTGCTCCCTTAAAGGACTTTACACTGAAGCCTCATTCATCTATTCACACACGGGGATACAGAGCTCAATGGACAACTTGGGGTCAGTTACATGGATTACAGACATACCAACATGTGTCAGGAGAAAGCTGGAATCGAACCTACAACCTTCCAATTGCAAAACAGCTAATCTGGCTAGTGAGCAAAAGCCATAGCATGTTTGTCTAGAACATCATAAGACAAGATCTATTGTCTCACACTGCTGTTTCTTTCTAAAAACTTTACAGAGGGCCAAAACCATCTCATGAGCCTAATTATCTTTCCTCATAGCACAAAATTGCTGTACTAAATCTTGCATGCCCTTTAGCTATGGGTGCAGTAGTGTGTCAACAGAATCATGTATAAGGATGGCACCCAACCTGCTCCCTCGTACTGTAAGGCTGCTGATTGCCGGCTCTTATTACTTGACTTCATATTGATTTCACAGCATGTCAGCACGTGGCTGTGATTCATGGCATCTCCAAGGGCTGGATCAACATTTTCCCTCCTATCCGACTCAAAAGGACCTGGTGGTGTCCTTGGATCTGGTTGTTACATTAAGTGAAGTTTACAGCTGTCATTATCGCTGGCTGATGACAGAAAATTTTAATTACAAATATTAGTTACAAGTGGTTTATTAGTATCAAATGCATTCACTGTTTTTTGTAATCTTGCAGGAAGGTCAATGGTCTATATAAAGGCTACTTTGAAACCAATCCGCATGGGGAGTGATTATATCCTTAAGACATGGCACTATTATGTTCCAAGCAATTACCAAAGCAAGTCTCTTGAAATATGTACAAAGATAGAAGTCAGGTCATTATTATTTTTTTTAAATATTTGATATAAATGAATGTTGACTCAATTATTTTTGTTCTTGTATATGAGCCGTATTTTTAAATTTGGGGAGGGGGTTGAGTCTCTACTTTAAAGTAGATTTTTTTTATATAGTCCAGGTGTAAAAATATATTACAGATAAGTATGTTGGTAAATTAAAATGTAACAAAATGTCTCTTTAAACTAATTTGTTTCTAAAAACATTGTGTAGCTATCACTATGATGTCTAGTTTGTTATTTTGTTATTTATGTTTGACACATTGTTTTAATGTTTGAGACTCTTATTTTAAATTCAGAAAAATAGAAAGTTTAAATGCTCTGCTTTTTGAATTGTTGCCCTTCATATAATGTTGAAGATGCCTTATAAATACGAACTGTTGGGCTGAACTTTGCAGTATTTTTTATTTTCCTTTGCTCTTTAAATTATAGAACAAACCCTAATCTATCTATCTATCTATCTATCTATCATAATAATGATAATAAATAAATCTCGTGGCTGGAGCACCTTAGGGACTGTTGGGAGTTTGTTTGGATTTACATTCATACGGGTTAATGCCTTTCCTGAGGCGTTTCTGAAAAATGTGAAATAAAGTTTAGTTTAGTTTTTATACCAACAAGCATTCATGCTCTATCCATAAATGTCATCTTTTATGCATCTTTTACACTTATGCAGCACTTTAGAAGCACACTCATTTTTCACAGTCGTCATTACTGTCCCCAGTAAGTCAAAGCCAAATAACGTCAGCCCATAAGAAATGTATTTTGCTGGATGTTAAAAAAACAACATCAAAGTGATTATGTAGTTTTCAGTACCTCTGAGTCAATCCTTAGTAAAAGTACCTTTAACTGCAATTATAGCTGAAAGTGATCAGCTTTGCCAATCTAGAGAGTAAAAATCATGCTTCTGCTTTGCAAAATTGCTCAAAGTCAGTCAAATTAGATGGCGGACACATATTTTTAATTGGATTCAGATCTAAAACTTTACTAGGCCACTAACATATGAACAAGATCCGATCTAAAGCAACTAATTGCAGCTTTGACTACATGTTTGAAAGTAATTTGCCTACTATACACAATTTCAAGTCTTTCCAGCCTCTAACATATTTTTCTTTTTTTAGGATTGGCATGGATGCAGCTCCCATACCATTATGGAGCCACCACCATGTCTCACCATGTTTTAAGATGATTTATTCAGGGAGGTGTGCAACGTTAATTTTCTGCTACATGAGTTTTTTTGCATGTCAAAACTATTTTAGTCTTATCAGACCGGAGCACATTTTCCAAACCTTTTTTTCTACATTGTTTCTGTCAAATTGCAAGCAGGACCATTTTGTTTCAACTATGGCTTTCGTTTTGTCATCTTTGCATAAACCTTAGTGCCCCCTCCCCAATCTTCTTTTTTTTTTAGCTTCTTCCGAGTTATCATGTACCTCTTAGCTGCTCAACAACAACCTGTCTGGTGTTACTTGGTCTTTATAATGCTTTTTGCTCATTAAGGTTTTCTAGCAAACAGCCTTCAAAGACCAGCTACATTTAAAGCAAGATTAACTCACCTACAAGTAGACTCTAATTCCTCCTTAGGTGACCTTTGAAGGCAATTGGTTGCACTGGATTTTATTTAAGGTAACAAAGTATAATAGGCTGAATACTAATTAACATCACACATTCCACACATTTGTAACTGTAAAAAAGTTTTTAAACCATCCATCATTTCCTTTCTTCTTTACAATTATGTGCTACTTTTTATTTTATGTAAAAAAAAGATATATATATTTCTTTTATCCGATTTTTAACAAAAAAAATTACCATACTGTAAAAATAGTTCAATAATTCTGCTGTGCCAAGAGATATACAACGAGACGGGTCGAGTGCTTCCTGTGGTGTTTTCATTAGAGCCAGCAGCCTGTCCTTCACTCCCTGTCATGTTTCCATGGAAACAGGATGAGAACAAAGGAAATACATTTTTATTTCCATGCACTGCAAGGACTTGTCAAGTTCTCAGGCTGAGTGCTATAATTTACCAAAATAAAGGAAAGAACAACCCACACATAAAGCACAGGAAGTAATCAAGGAAATAGACATCTACATGCGGTTCCTTTTGTTGTAGGTCAGAACTGATCCAATTTTTAATCTATTTGGCAGATAAATTAGTCAAGACAAACACTAGGAATTCCAGATATTCATTTACAGGTTCAGTTAATTTATTCAAAATCCCAAGTAAAGCATGTCTTCAACCCTTGCAAGCTTGACAGTAGGAATGTACTTCAGTACTTTAATAATATGGATATATTAATGCTTGAACAAAATGTTATGGAATTTATATCCTTATAGGAATTAAAAAGCTAGCTAATCTTAGTTGGGATGTCTTATGGTATGTAAAGAAGAGTAATACATATCTATCCATTATGTATGCCACTTGTACGATCATGGGGGGCTGGTGCCTATCTCCAGCGGTCATCGATTACACCCTGGACTGGTCACCAGTCCACCGCAGGGCAAAATAGGACAAAACCATGCATCCACACACCGAAGGGCAACAGTCTTGTTTTTGGACTGTGGTAGGAAGCGGCAGTACCCGGAGGTAACCCATGCATACACTGGGAGGACATGCAATCTCCATTCAGAAAGACCTCAGGTTGAAATTTAAACCCAGATCCTTCTTGCTGCAAGGCAACATTGCTAGCAACTGTGCCGCTGTGCAGCCAGAATAATTTATATGAAAGAAATTCCTATCAGGGAGGAATTTCTCAAAACTCAGTTCTTGCACTATGGATCCTGTGAGGTTGCAAACCAATAAATTTGTTGTTCAGTAGCAAGGTAATGGAAGATTTATAATGACCACTGACAGCACCATAACCTTGTTTGTTTTTGCCAAAGGGCAGCGGTTGCTAGAAGGTTTTCAATATCTTTAGTTACACTCAAGTTGAAATGTACGATGTCTTAGTTTGTTTGTGCTGTGTCTGATACAAATATATGCATAACATGTCAGCATGTTATTGAAAAGCATAAAAAACTGAAAAGCTGATCAGTCTCATGTTTTTCCTCTTTTCCCCATTGTTATTTTTCAAAAGGTTATCTGAGCTTTGAACCTGCAATTGTACAATAATTGTAGGTTCCTAATTAACACAAGGCTTAATTTAGGTTGTTGTATCAAATTTAACTTAAATTTGTTTCTTCTCTTCTCTAAGCTAAGGTGATGAATTTCAAGTTTTTTCAGGTGCAAAATGTGGTGAGACCTACATTTGCATTTTTCAAACAAAAAATACCCTTTGCTAAAATATGATAATAATTCTGAAAGCATTGATAGCTAAATGGGTCAGAAAGGTAGAATTAAGTCTATTTATTAGATTACATTTTATTTTTTTTTAATTCAGCTTTTCATCTTCAGAATTCATATCCTTTGATTAGGGAATATTCCAACTGATAGTACTTCATAAGCACTGGGCAAATAAAAAAAAGAACCATAAATAATAAAATATAGTAAATTTGAATAACATAAAATATAGTAAATTTGGATACAGTGGGTAGAAGCTGCTTTTTTCTGGTTATTTGTATAGACTACATGTAATTGAGAATGTTTTTTTTTTTATTAGTTAAACAAAAAAATTTCCACTGTCTTTCAAAATCTTTAGCATTATGCACTTATTCAGATACATGATGTAAATTGTCCACCTAGATGTTGTTATTGAAGTTTTTAAAGGAATCTTTCCAAAGGTTAGGTTCTGGTTATCACTGGTAATTGATAACCAGAAAGTCATGGTTGTATTTTGGACACATGGAACACAACACATTGCCAATACCCTGCCCATAGAGTCACTGTGAATGTCATTGTATAGAGTGAAAAACACTTACACTGTTAAAAACAGATTAGTATGGTCAACTTAATATAGTGCAGACTATAGCAGAGTTTTTTAAGACATGCAAAAGAAATAGCGCTTTTAAAACTTCAGCAAAATACAGCTAGACATCTTGCTGAGGTTGCCTCTGAAAGAAAATCATAGACAGTAAAGAAGTAAGAGGAATCAACAATTGCTTTCAGTCAATAATTTGCATGCTGATAATCTAAAATGGTCAATAATTGCAAACACATTGGGGCTTGCAGTTAGAATGATTAAGAAAATGGCATATACAGAACATTGTAATATTCAAAATAAGGCGATTCAATTGAATTCAGTTTATTTACATAGTGCCAATTCACAAAAGATATAATCTGAAGGCACTTTACAAGAAAAGTCATTTTATACACTTGTGCAAACATTCCAATCAGGTAAAAAATGTCTATGTAAGGAATTCCAGCAGAGTACTACATAGTTACCAAAGAATTATTTACAACAAAAGATCAGCTTTGTTTCTAAAACTTTTATCAATAACTTACTTTCATCAACACAAATAAGTGTAGATTTGTGTTTGAAACTATATCCGAAGAAATGAACACCATATCATGTATAAATGTGATCGAATTTGGAGACATCTCTCATTAATATGCACTACATTAGTCCATCGGCTATCATTGTCCTCCACAAACTGACAGTGACCTTTGTGTTTATAACCAGGCTGGAGTTCTGTCTCGTACGTGACTTCGTGCTGTCTTGCTGAACATCCTTTAACCACATCTGCTTTGCACCGTTGTTAGGCAACGATAAGAAACAATGACCTTTCTGCTTCTAGAAGAGAAACCACCACTTGGTTGTATTTGCATAAGTATCCCTACCTGAATATAATTAGTCAAATAACCTTGAGTCAGCCAGATGAATGAGGTGTGACTAATTATCTACCTTTTGTGTGGTGATCAACAGACTGAGTCAGAACAATGCTAAGCGCCCAGAAATACATCTTTAGATTTTAGAGTAATGAAATATTTAATTTAGTGCTCAAACAAGTCAGTTTATGAGATGTTTAGAATCAGAGTCACCTTTTATAATGGCATGCATAAACAGAATTTAATTTTACAGTCTACAGACATTGAATATAAAAAGTAAACTTATGTTATGATGACTTACACCTTGATTATAATTAACCCTCTTACAGATACTGTAACAGTATGGTGCATATGTAGGAAATTAACCCAAACCCCTTAGATAACGAAATAATGATAATTGAAAATTTACTCATATATACTGATGCAGATAAAAGAATAAAGTATATAAAAGTCACAAAACATGAAGCCGTTATTTACAAGTGGAATGTTTTAGATGATCAATAATGCTGTTTTTCTCTCCAAAAATATATTTTTTTATAAGTGGACGCACTGAGGAAACCATAATTTGCAGTGTTTGTGTTTTGATTGAAATGTTGGAAACCAGCAGCATTAATACATTTCTGGAAAGAAACAACAGCAACTACAGCATGTACGGCTTATTCAAGAACTCAAAGATCTGAAAGATTTCATAAGTACACAAAAGACCCATTACTCTCAAATAGCATCCACAAATCTGTCTAAATATGTGTTAGTGAGCACTTCTCCTTTGCTGAGATAATCCATCCCACCTCGCAGGTATGGTATATCAAGGTGGTGATTAGACAGCATGAATATTTCCAAGGTGGGCTTTAGAGTGACCAGAATAAAAGGTCACTCTAAAATGTTCCGTTTGATAACACAGCACGATTCCACAGACATTGCAGCTTTTGAGGGAGGTAGCATACAATTGTGCCATGCTGACAGCAAGAATCTACACCAGAGCTGTTGTCCATGAACTGAATGTCCATTTTCCTACCATAAGCTGTCATCAAAGGTGTTTCAGAGAATTTGGCAAAGCTTCCAACCAACCACATGACCATAGACCACTTCTAAGCACACAAGTCCAGTACCTCTACATCCACCATGTTCCCTTCCACGATTGTCATTACCATCTGGACTTCATTTAAGGCAGGGCTTCTCAAATAGAGGGTCCTAGAGGTCGCAGAGGTTTTTATTTATGCTTTAATGATGATCAAGCCTCCAGTTAGTTGGTGGCGGCAGCAGTCAAGCTCCTTACCAGACTGGCTGTTCAGTCTAGCAGAGGAAGCAGTCTACACAGGGAGAGCTGACAGACGGAGTAGTGCTGTAATCCACAGGGTAGGGAAAAGACAAGTGGACTCCTAGAACTGAACAAACAAAATGAATACACAATGCTCCTTTAAGCCTACCTGTTATTACCTGGGGTTATCCCTCATCTTCATGTAGACAGACTAAATGTGCCAGCCATGGCGAAAAAAAATAAGACAAAAAAAACATATTTTTTTCAGTAAGGGAGCAAATGGTCACATTAAAAACAAGGAGAACAAGTAGGCCAAGGCTTTGTGTCCTTTTTAGGCATTGCAGAAAATAATTTAGAATACCTGGTTTATGGTGTCCCAAAACGCTGTCCCCTCGTGAATGAGACATCTATTGCATTAGGTATTTTTGCTGCTACACTTGGTTATATCTCCGTGTAGACAAGACCTTAGTCAGATTTGGGAATATTATTTGAGAGTATTTAGTATTTTTGTGTATATAACAAATGTTTCAGATCTTTGAGTTCAGCTCTTGAAAAATGGGAGCAAAGGCAAATGTTATGTTTATATTTTTGTTTAGTGCGGTTGCAGATGGGTACTAATTAAACAGAAGTCCAGAATAAAAGTGGCAACAGAATAGCTAAATTTTGAAAATTAACAAAGGAAATTTATTGCCATTTGGATTATCTTCTCTTTTCTTGCAGTTTCATCAAGCATTCTTTTAGGCAATTTTTAATGAGAAATTCAATAGAAAATATTGGCTACACTGTGCTTGCTTAGAGCATTTTCCGTCATAGATTTAAACAGTGTAAGAGAAACATATAAATATAAAGGACCTTATAATCTGTGCTATTTGGTTAATTAATAGTAAACCAGTAAGCACATCCTAAGGTCAAGGTATAACCACAAAGTTTCTGATATCTGCAATGTTTTAAATATCTTTCTTTGCAGTTGGCAAAGAGCCTAAGGCAATGAGGGATGCACGTCTACAAAAATACATAACAACCAAGATTTATAATAGGATCTATTTATTGACATGTTCTCCTACAGATTTTTTATGATATATCTTATTATCATGCATCAAATAAGTAAACTGTGAACACATCAAATGAAAAATCCTTGGGTGGTGTTGGCCACCTTGCTGGTTTTGCTTTTAGTAGTGTTAGATCTGCTCTCCCACTAACCAAGGCTAAATTGCTGCTGTCTCTAACTATCTACCACTACTACCACTAGATATTGCTAGATGGCTGATGTATCGTGGGTGATGAAGTCATACATGAATAAGTAACCAGAGTTCTCTATGAAGCCAACCACGAGTGCAGGCTGATTGAAACCAAAGCAGGCAGAGACCGACCATTTTCTTTGCAGCTGTTACAGTGGCATCCATCATCACACAAATACACACACACAAACACACGTGCAGGAGTAGTGGCAAGTGATCTTTTCCACTCAATAAAGTCTGCATCCCATTAGTCCAACTCTCCATTCCTTCTTCCTATTACCAATGACCCCTAATCAAGACACTGATAAAACTATTCAATTAAAAAAAACAAGTAGATCTTACATCTTTTTGATGTTAAACAACCTTAAAAAAATTGTTGTTGTTATTTTTTTCTCAAGAATGTCAATGTTTTTAATGACATTACAATTATAATACAATGTAACTGAAGAAAACACAAGGATGCTTTCATAAGCTTTCAAAATAAACATGTATGCCACATAGAAAGCTGTTCAATAGAAAAATGTTTTTTCTTAATACTTCTATTCAAATTCAACAATAATGTATTATTTCCATGGGAAAATTAAGAAATTTACAGCAGAATATTTTTTTATTCAACTCATTGACAAAAGTACAGACAGTATCTTCAGTTTATTCGTTATCTAGAAGATATACACAGACAGTTTGATAACAGCAAAATAAAATTGTAATAAATACGAGGGAAATATGGATCTAAGAACAAAGTAAAACCATTCAAGAAGAATTCCTAATAGGCAAATCTTTTGTGAGGTCAATCTTTATGCTTCCTCATATTGTAACATGGGATTGGGTGGCAAGAAACAGCATATTTTACCTATTTTGCATGTTTGTAGGAGAATTTAGAAAATTCTTGCTGTGTGATCGATTGAATGGCCCATTGAGGGCCTGATTAAGTTTGTTTCAAATTCCCTATGGAAAGAGCTGTAAAAAATTGAGGGAAGTCAGGAGATTAAACCTGGATGCAGCAAAAAAAAAAAAGACTGGATTCCACCAGCAACTGATCCTTGTAACTACATTGTATTTGTTTTTTTAAAGATGTGGACTTAGAATTGATGAGATTTGAACAATCATCTGGAGAGGAAAAGTTGAACAGAAATCTGTAATATTTTCCCTAATTTTCCCCCCTCTTTTTTTCCCTATTTTTCCATAAACAAATCGAGCCTTTGGTAGTAGTATAGGTTTCTTTTTCAGCTATTTATTGAATGTTAAATGACCCAGTTCTACACAGCAACTCAGATGCACCTGTGCCATGGCTATAAAAAACAGCGTTGTAAGGGTTTTAAGCAGCTGTTAACAACTCGTGCAAAACTAGGACAGCAGGTATATTGATATCATAAACCCTTTCTAGATCAAAAAACAGATTGGCTTGCAGGGAGATGGTGGCAACATATTAGGTGACACAGTAATCAGTATATTTCTGAGGATGTACATTATGTATTTGTTGTTGAACATGAAGGAATAAAACAAAGGTTTTCTTCCACACTGGAAGTATAACAGAATGTGATCTTGCTAGTGAGATAAAGCTGCAAAATGTGTCAAAAACCTGAGAGGCACTCAGATTTTGAAATCACCTAATGCAATCTCTCACAGAAAAAAATGCTTCAAGAGCATCCCTTTGTAGAACTATCAAGAAATAACACCTCAAACTCATTGGAAGTTTTGTCTGCGCCCAAAGCTATTTTTGGTCCATCATGTGTTCCAGGTAACAGATTGTTTCAAGCCACTTCAAGCTGTGAGCAATGCGGGAAGCAGCAGACACTGCCACTTCCGTGTTGCCCTTCAGCAATAATAATACAAGACAACCCATAAATATAGAGAAAAAAGAAAACAACTGTGCTTTTAGAGAACATTTTGAATGACCATTTCTGGGTAAAAAAAAAAAGCTGTATTATTGTTGTTATTGGTTAAGATTCTGCAGTTGATGCAAATAAAATTTAAATGTCAAGCACTGAAAGTTTTGAAAAACACATTTTGACAAATGCCACAGGAATGAGACATAGCTGTAAATGCCAATGTGGTAAATTACAAATAACACACTTATAATCTAATCACATGCAGTCCTAACTTTAATTGAACTAAGTCTGTATTAATACATTGATTATTGAAGTGCATGGTGGACCTCATCAAAATTGTACAAAAATACAAACAAAACCCCTCTGATGGGATACACTAATATAAAGGTTTATATGACTATAACTTGAGAAATCTTTCAACCTTTGAGAACTTTCTTAGACATACGTTGATAAATGTTTTCCAATTTAGGGTTCAGGATGTGGTCATGGAGTTATTTAGATTAGATTGAACACATGATAAAAATTAACAGTTTTTCTGGTATTTTAGTATTCTTGTATTCTAATGGAAGACAGACACTGCATGAACCGCACCTGAAGTCATGTATCTTTAACTTTTAGAAGTAAGTTAAATCCATGCTTTTTGATAAACAAAAACTAGGTGTAGTAAGGAAAACGATACATTGATTTCATGTGGATATGAGCATCCATATTCAAATCTTGCCACAGATTTTAAATTGGATTTAACCTTTCTATCATCTTTGGGGTCAATTTGACTCCATTCAGTATTTATATTAATAATTTACATATATATATATATATATATATATATATATATATATATATACATACATACATGTACAATTGCTTCTGGTTCAGAGGGGTTAAAAGAGATTCATATGGTTTAATCTTTAAAATGTGAACTGAACTTTCTTTTAAATCTTTTAAAGTGACAGTGTGTGATTTTGGCAGTACATCTTTGAAAATAGCCATTAAAATATTATCAAATAATAATTGCGTAAAGCATATCAATTGTAAAATTTTGCCGATATTGTAAAATATGACTTTAAAAATCAGTTTTAAAATACATAGGTGCGGATCCTCTCTTCAGGGGGAGCCATATTTGACGCCATCTTTTCTTCTACAAGAGCACGGACGGACAAAGCACACAAAACAAGCGGCTTGTTTTTCTTTTTTTAGCACAACTTTGGTGACAACTATGTCTTGAGTCACGCTATTCCCACCTGCTACAGTAAGTTTGAATCATAGCTAACTTGGAGCTCACACACCGGGCGCTAGTTACCTGATCACAGAGTGAAATGGCTGACCACACGTATACTTCTCACGGGCTTCTGTTGTTGAGTTTCTTACTCAAAGACACAGATACCGCATGCTTGTGATAATTTAGGTTTGCACTGCCCCCTACTGGCTGAAAATTACACACTGTGCCTTTAAATTGACACAAAAAGCTAATACATTTCCCTTTAGATCGTTTTTTATGACTGGCTCATGATGGTGGTCAATGCAGTTAGGCCAATCTTCATATATACCACAACTGTGCTGTGAAGGACCTCAGTTACATCTTGCACTACCTATTCTAGGTAACAATACCTCTTCTACTTAGTGGTCCACTGTACACTTTACATTATATATATAGCTGCAGAGTGAGAAAGAAAATCAAGTGCTATTGGCTCACCTCAGGTACAAAAATTAATCAAACTTGAAGTGACATGGAGAATGAAAAGGTCAGATGTCTTTTAAAGCACCTTGTAAAGCTTGTAAGAACTCTGGCTTGGCGACACTACACTGCTGTGGAGGAAAAACTGAGCTGTGTCAGCAGAATAAATAATGGATATATCTATATCCTGTATAGATATATCTATACAGGATATAGATATTTCCTAATTTCCTCAATTTCCTAAGCCCAATCAAGAAGAAAAAAAAATATGAGGCCTGATCACTGCATTGGCTCCCCGTATGTTTTAGGATCAATTTTAAATGTATTCTAATGGTTTTTAAGTGTCTTAATGGTCTTGGGCATTCTTATCTGTCAGAAATGCTTTTACCACATGAATCCTAGCGGTCTCTGCGCTCCTCTGGCAGCCGTCTCCTTATCTTCCCCAAAGTCAGGACGCGAACTCATGGTGAGGCGTCCTTCAATTATTATGGCCCTCACCTCTGGAACAGGTTGCCAGAGGACCTATGGGCCACAGAGAACATTCATGTTTTTAAGATCAGGCTCAAGAATTACCTTTTTAGCCGAGCTTTCAACTGATTATTATTTATTATTATCTGTTTAAACACTCTACATGTTTTAATTGATTTAATTTTTAGTTTAGTTTACAACTGATTATTATTTATTATTTATCTGCTTTACACTTTTATCTGCTCATATCTTATCATTCTCTTATATTTTAAAATTTGGGATGTTATCAGTCCTAACATTTTATCAGTATTTAAAAACCTAATCTCATTTTCTACTGTTTATTTTAATATTTTAACTTCTTATTTTAATCTTCCTTCCAGTCTTTCATCTGTGGGAGCCCTTTTCATCAGGGGCGGTGGTCACCTGTGCCTGCAGATGGCTCCCATTATGGCATTTCCTGGCTCATCTGTACTCAGCCCCTTGTTGCTTTGTTATTTTGGGTTTGGGAAGGGTGGGGTTTGTGGGGTCATTTTAACTGTAAAGCACTTTTAGAAGCTTTGTAGTTGGAAAAGCGCTTTATAAATAAAGTTTGATTGATTGATTGATTGATCTACCACATATTTTGGAATGAACTATTTTAATCCCAGTCGACCTCTAAGACCTTTCAATAGGTGGCCATTTCATAAATAATCAGAGGAAAATTACACTAGTCATCTCCTAGCACAGACGCCAAAAAACATGACATGAAAAAACACATGTACCATGTGATGAGACAGACTGTGATTTAGCATACTGTCTCTCTGCCCAAACGTTACCTTTTAGTCATCCGTTCCAAGTTAAAACATCTCAACTCACCTCTTGCTGTATGTGAGTATACAGTAAAATAATCTTTGTATAAGTATCATTTCTAAAAGTATTTTCCAAACACGTTGCTTTCAGTTGTGTGCATAAATTGACTCTTACTGTAGCTCCATTAAACCTCATTGTGATGAGTAGAACAGCGAGTGGTCTACTCATCACCTATTACTGCAAAATTGTCTATGCTGTTTCACTTTCTTTTCTTACAAGGCTTGCTGCATTATTAAAGCTCTGACAGTTGAAATTGTGAGTGTGTATCTTAACAATGTTATGCAGACAGCTGTTTACTTGGATTTAGAGCATGTATTTTGTGATTATGCAGAGCAGACCACTTCTGCTACTCTGATGGTTACCTCAGTAAGAATGGGGTCTCTGTTGATTAAAAGCTTTTACGACTCTACAGGAAACGCCATTGGAGTGTGAAATTTAATCCAATATAGGATTGCTGTTGTAAATAAAGGTCAAGAAGACAGAAGTCACCTAAATAAAGTAAGCAGATAAGACTGGTTTATGCAGCTAGAACAGACAGAGACAGCATAGAGAGGCTCGAGTCCGTACATGGAGTACGGACTCGAGCGTGGAAAGTGAAGAAACAAGGTACGCATGTAAATTACTCTGTTGACTCCCAACACCAGACCAAGCTACCAGGGACCAGTGGATTAAATACTGTAATGATCCTGGCTGCTGTAGGGCCAGTCAGTGAGCAGGATGCATTGTGGGTAATATTTAGCTATTAAATTGGTTATCTCTACTTTGTTCATTGTTATTCTGTTATGAGGTTTCTGTTACTTTCTATTATGTAGTTCAGTGTCATAGAAAATGTGTTATCTTTTCTGCAACCCTCCCAACCAATTTTGGTGTCTGTGCTAAACATTTTAAGCCTGAAAGCTTTGCTGTTTTGGGATAATATCAGGCGAAGATGGCAGCGAAGCTCTGTTTAGAATTTAGGGCCATTCCTACAAACAGCAGCTAACTGCTAATGGTGCTATTGGGAGCGGAGTCAGGGGTTGTTTCTCAATGCCAAGGAACCTTGTCTTGATGCCTTTTTCCCGCCCCGGTTGCCGAGCAATCTGTCCTCTGTTTGTTAGCCGTTTAGCTAACTGACCAAGGATACATAAGAGGTGCCTTGATGCCTTCTCTTGGTCAAAATTTTTCCCAGAATATAGCGGGGTAGCAGCCGGCAGCAGCTAGTTCGGGGGTAAATTTCCAGTTAAATGTAAGTAAACTAACTGTAGCTATTGGGCTTATATCTAAAATGTTTGTTTTATTTTTTTACTCTTATTATTTTTTAGATCCTGAGCTTTTATATATATGTTTGGTTAGTTGCTTAGTAGTTGCAGCTTCGGTGGCTACAAGGTACTAATTTCCTTACAGATTTGATTTAACTGACATATACACAGTTAAAAAAAGTCAAAAGCTCATTATACATTTCCAGTTCCATGGCTGAAGTAACATTACTATGACATTATGCCACTACGACGGGCGGTATGTAAACAGAGCACGTAAGCCTGTAGCCAGTTGCGGACTGCCTGTCTGGACGTTCTGGAGGGACAGATGCATGAGCAGGTGGAAGTTCCCAAGACAAGTGCAGGGCACGTAAGTATGAAAGGAGGATAAATTAGGGTTACTTGCTAGGTAATCTGACATTAGCAAATGTTATTTCAGTTTGCAACAGGTTTATCTATATGCCAATGAAACAAAACAATTGCACTTTTTACAACTGGTTAGATATAAAAAAAATATAAACATGCGACAGCATCAACATGAATGCAGAAGAAATATTTAAGTCAAACAAATATTCTTTCCAGCTAAAAAGTATTTTTAATCTTGTTTTGAGACATATACTAAGCAAGAGCAGAAGGTGTTGGTTTTTTAATCTTATTTAGAGAATACGTCTTATTTGTAGAATTCTCACCAAGTGCAATTTGTCTTGTTTCATTGGCAGAATATTTATTTTCATTCAAGAAGCTTTTGACTAAAATCAAGTATTTTAAAGGTTATGATTGTACCATTTACCAACTCATGCCGTTTGTTTTTGTGTGTTTTATGTAGTTACCTCTTCTGCATATTGTTCAGCAGACAAACATTTAAATATAGTTGTTTATTTCTCTGAGTATTCAAGTTAACTGTATAATCACAGTCTCTTAACATTGTGATTTATCATAACCCATAAAATTTGTTTTTGTGTGTTTTAGGTAGTCACCTCACCTGTATATTGTTCAGCAGAGAGAAGAGAAGAGAGCACTGTTTATTTCTCAGTGAGTATTCTACAGTATGCTTTTAACATATCTTTTAGCCAAAATCAGGGATAATGCTATTTGGAAGGTAAAATATAATGGTTGAAGATTTAAGTATTTTGAGACCCGAACCTGTTGCTGATGAGTTTTCACGCGTATCTGTTGTTGTCTGGGAAGAGTCAAAGTCCAGGGCTGTTTTTTAGTCCCAGTCCGCCATTGCCTGACGCCATGGTCAAGTCAGTCAAGTCTGTTCGTTTTAACAGTTTTGTTTGACCAAGGAAGGACAGTGTGCTCGTAAGCAAGGCGCCTTGACATTGAGAAACATGCAGGGCTTTCGGGGACAGTGGACGCCATTCTGGAAATACTCAGAGTTTAAAAACTGCGGAAAAAAACAAAGAAAGCTGAAGTAGGAAAAATGCATTGAATGCATTTAATTCCGCCGATCGGTACAGCCAAAAATATCACACGTAATCTCATGAGACAAAACTGTGTCTAGAAAAAAGGATAGAAAAAGCACCATGTTTTGGGTTTTTTTTCACTCAAATTTTTTTGAATTGCCTGATAGACTGTAATAGACAGTGGTTATCCATGGTAGTAATAGGTTATGACTCCTTTAAATAAAGCCAATGACTCAATTATGTAGTTCTACATTTTATATACAACATTGTGTGATGCTAGGACAAGAGAAGAGAACAAAGCAGCAATTCCAAGAAGCTTTGCACTCATAGGGGCGTAGTGCTAACGATTAATACCAAAACGTTGGTAAATGAAGGAGTTTTGGGGCAGATAATACATTATTTAGAGGCTGGACTTTGCGTGCCCCCTATCGACTGTAATTATATGAATATATACTGATCGCGACTGGATATATACTTCTTCCGGGGACTCCAAGTGGCTCCAAACTTGTCTGGGTGAGTAAATGACTATAGTAAATGCTAAAAATAAGGTCCAGGTAAGAAAAAACAAAACAACAACCAAAAAACTTCCCCTTTAAGAAATATAAAAGAGATATAATTATTTAAAAATAAAAGGTAAATTATTGTTACAGGTCATATTTGTTAATGCATTCACCTTTAGTTTTTGGTTAGTGTTCTTACATTAATAGTGATTTACTAGATGCAATTAAGAAATCAGCCTCTTTTTCTATCATTAGTCCATTCATTCAACAATTAACTTCATGAGATATTTGTTTCCCCTACCACTAAAGCAATACTTAGGAGATATAGTGAGAGCATTTGATTTATGCACACCCTTTTTATTTTGTCTTGACTAAATATAGACATCGAACAGTTGAGATCCTGATGAAATAACCAGAAAGGACAGCAAAAGAGCCTTGTGCTAGAACTCAGCAAAAAGAGCTCTCCTTTTTCAGCAACAAACGTACACAGAATAGGGAAAAACATTGGCGTGTGAAATTAGCTCCCTATGGTGGAAGACAGTCCATCTGTTTGCGGCACCAGTGAGACAAAATTAAACTTTGATGACATTTTCCAACAAATTGGACCACTGCAGAAAGACACTATAGAAGCAAATCTAGTGTAAATAAAAAAGGCAAAAAGGTATTCTGAGTAACACATATATATATAATATCACTCTTCTGGCTCATTTTATTCGTACATTTACCCCTGCAAAGTATTTTTGTGACATGAAAAAATTATATGTGAAATATAGCTATGAACTAGGACACACTGTTTTACAGCACACTTTTACATGAAGCTGCAAACACAAAGAAAAAAACGTGTATGTGTGTGTATTTTGTCACCAACGCTTCCTTTTACCAGAAAACCCCAGATGGAAGAACAATATGTGCTGGAAGATGACAGTATGTACAGCATGCCTGCAGATTATTGTCTTTCATCCATACTACAGTGTACACTGTTCAGTGTGTAGTAATCAATGCCGGCTGGTATTGTACATCCAGACGAAAAGATTTTAAGGGTACATGTCTGTTTCACTAGCTAGGTCCATGCCACGACATGGGTTAACGATTGGAGGCAGTAAAGGAACCAAGAGTTCAAGATTTTAACAGTTTATTGACGGCATGGTAGAACGAATGGTCTGGGGTGAGGTGACGTCGGAGACCCGGAGGAAGACTCAGTGTAGGAGCGCAGTCTTCAGGAAGAAGCCGTCTTTCCAAGTCTGCTCGGGACCCCCCAGACGGAACCTAGAAGAGAGAGATGTTAGAAAAGGTGGCACGGGAGTGGACGAAAGCGAAGAACGGGGAAGCTGCAAAACGGAGGATGTTGTAAAAGAAAGTGTAGGGTTAAGAGGGGCGGTTCGGCAGGATCCTGAGAGGAGGCGGGTCGGCAGGACCCTGAGAGCAGGCGGGTCGGCAGGACCCTGAGAGCAGGCGGGTCGGCAGGACCCTGAAAGCAGGCGGGTCGGCAGGACCCTGAGAGGAGACGGGTCGGCAGCACCCTCCGTGGAGGGTCAACGGGACCCTGGAGGCGGGTCGGCAGGACCCTGAAACCTAGAGGGATGGGAAGGGAGGGTTATAAACAAACGAAACAGATGAGAAATATGAGGCAGACAGGGTTTATATGTGTATCGTGGCATGATAGGGAACGGAGGCGCCAATTGAGGAGAGTTTAGGGCTGATTAGATTGTGCGAAGCGGGTTTTGAGGCGTGGCCCTTGCTCGTAAACTTAAGCCAACTTAGTGAACTCCATTTTATATACATCACATGATAAATATGTCCCTTTTTTCTGCTTTTGTTCAGCTTGAACATACAGTGCTTTAAAAATGTATTTGTAACACCAGAATATTTTACATTGTCTCACAGCACAAATGTCCCCATTCTCTGTACTCTTCCCAGTGTGCGTTGGACTCAGAACTGCCTGTTGATCTCAAGGCATAGTCATCGGAAGGAGGATGTCAACTTTGTGGACTCCAGGAACTCCTGTTTTTGCAGACAATGTGTTTTTGTTGGCTTCTTCAGCCCATGATATCCCGTGTTCACTGGAGTGGTTTGCACTGAGTGTGAACCGGCTGGGATGAGAGTCAGCTCCTCTGAATTTGAAGCCATTGTTCTCGACAGGGAAATGGTGAACTGCCTTATATGTGTACTCTCTGACTTAAGTAGAGGAGCTTGGTGTCTTGTTGATGAGTGATGGTAGGATTTACCATTAGACCTGTTATGATGAACAAAATAGCTGAAAAAAAAAAAAGGTTTATCTTTTCTGTGTTTGTTCGGGCTCTCACCTATGGCCATGACACCTGTATCATGACCGAAAAAATGAGATCACATACACAAGCTGACAAAATCAGCTTCCTCAGCAGGGTGGAAAGACTCATCCTCATTAATGGGGTTGAGGGTCTCTATCATCTGGTGGGAGCTCAAGGTAGAACCGCTGCTTCTCCATATCAAAAGGAGTCAGTTGAGGATGTATGGGCATCTGATCTGAATGCCCACTTGGTGCCACCTTTTAGATGTTTTACTGACCTGGTGGAAACCCTTATTAAGGCATCTGCCCTGGCCCTGGGGTGGCCTTGGGATCCCCCAGATCTTGCTAGAAGATGCTGCTGCAGAAAGGGATATCTTAATTTGACTCCTGAACCTGTTGCC
Source organism: Apricaphanius iberus (assembly GCA_028564705.1). NCBI lineage: Eukaryota > Metazoa > Chordata > Actinopteri > Cyprinodontiformes > Aphaniidae > Apricaphanius > Apricaphanius iberus. The sequence continues at coordinate 135,161 of JAPXFQ010000708.1, read as the reverse complement.
CCTATGACCAGATCTCAGATAGGTAGGCAACAATGGGTGTGATTCCACTGCTTCAGGTTAATTTTTCTTGATTTTTGTTATCTGTTTGCCCAGTCCTCTCAGCCATCTTACTCCTTATGAAACTGGCGCTTTGAGGAATAGGCTGAGAAGGCTAAGAAGTCTGCAAATCACGACTTTCTCGGCAGTCACTTAGCACCAAAAGGCACCCACAGCATAATTTCTGCCCCGATCAGATATGACCAAAATTTAGTTTTTACTTTACTTTTGGAACTCAATCTACCAATCTCACAGAGCCTTGGTTATTTTAAAAATAAGTATAGGCAATGATTTAGTCTCTTGATGCAGAGATCTGCATCTTGTACAAATCCAAAAAAACATATGTAACTGTATTTGCAACAGATTTATTATCTATAAAGCGCTGACTGATGCTGGCTGAATACAAATGTATGAAAACTTTTTTCGAATTTTAGTGCAATTTTTTTTTTAATATGTAATCAGAATAAAGCAGGAATTAAACAAAAAAAGAATTCCTTTTAACAGACTTTTGAAGCCTTTAGAGTTTGGGATTTTTGCAACTCCTCTTCAACTAGAGTAATGTTAGTTTAAGATGCAAGGTAGTGTAAATCCCAGAAAGAAGATTTACATTGGGTTTTAAAGATCCTATCCCCATGAAACAGAGGGGTTTATTGCCATGTAAATTCATCCTCTTATCAAAAACATTGCACTTGCACATTTCATTTACTGACTCTGCTGAGACATCTAATTTCCAGGTGTGGGAGTCCACTGGCATATTTTGCATTATGGTCTTAGTTGAGCTCTCGATTATTGAACATCTGTCTTCCTTTTCTCTCTTGTGCCAGGTGCTTTGCAGCACTGAGTTACTGCCATTTTGGAGTCTGAAATCAGGTACTCCAGCTGGCTCTGCTGTCTGTTTACGCCAAGACTTCGGTCATCATTGCTGGCACCATGCCTAACCCCTAGTGGGTTTCACCAGTCCCCTGCCCAGCTCCTGGAGAAATGCAAGTTCCCTTGCATCTTCTGCCTGCTGTCCAACTCCCAGAGGGAGTTTTCCAGCCTGTTTGTTGGACAGAATGTACCCTCATAGCTAGTCTGTGTTGGTCATAGCTGGTTTGGCTTGGCCTCATCTTCACCTTTCATACTTGTTACATCTGCATGGCCATTGCATATCCTGTGTAAAATCTCTGAATTCCTAGCTTTTTTCCTGCTGCAATGCTATTCCCTCAAGTTTTACCCTGCTCCAATTTGACTTCTTACAGTTGATATTTTCACAAACTCCCAAGGGCTATAAAGTGATAAGTGATGCAAACTGTGAGCAAATAAGGATTATTTGAGCAAGACATGAGAAAACCATAATCCAAATAGAAGACCTTATTTAGGCTACATCTTTCTAAAATACATCAGTTTAAATATTTTGAATGGTGGGGAGTTATTTAATTTACTCCTCCTTTTCTTCCGACACTGTTTGTGTGATCACATCGTGACATTTCGTCTAATTTATTCCTCTGCAACATCATTCTGTTTGAGCTGAAAACAGTTCAAATGCCAAGGCAAGGCACCATTTGAATGTAGCCTCAGGCTGGCTTTAAAAGCTTGGATTCCCAGTGTCACCTTATTTGAAGTATTCCCTTACACAGCTGTCACACACTTTGAATAAAGGTTTCCAAAAGGTATTAAAATGGTATGCATTTTTTATGATGGTTTCTAATTTAGAAAGGGTTTGACCGCACACATTCATTCAAATACACACATACCCACACACACACCAGTCAATGTCTTTTCATACAGTTCAAGTCAGATTAGGTGCAAAGGGAGGCCACTTTGATTACAGCAGTAAAATGACCCGCTTCAAATTAAGTTAACCTCATTTTGGTTGCAAATTAAGTGTCGACTTTGGTTTTGAGAAGTGAGAGGGCAGTCTCATAGAAACGTTGCAACCCTAAAAGATTGTTTTGTGCAATCAAGTGGGCTGAGATTTTTTTTTTTTTTTTTTCGGTTAAATGCAAACTTATGGTCTCACAGTCTTCCATGACAAATTGTGTACTCCTTACAGTCCAAGTTGTTGTAATCAAAAATAGTTTGATTTTAATAACATTTATAGGTGTAAAATGAGGGGCAGTAGAGTGGTCCAGTTGATACAACTCCAGCAAGAAATTCATTGGTTCAAATCTCAGCCTGGTGTCTTTCTGTATGGAGTTTGTATGTTCTCCCTGTGTATGCATCAGTTTTCTGCAGACACTCCTTATATATATATATATATATATATATATATATATATATATATATATGAATGGAAAAAAGAGGTGCTGATAGTCTATATCATCTTGTTCCTATAGACTAAATCAAACAGTTTTTGATTGAGCTACAAAATGATTCTTTGCTTAAACCTTAGGATGATTGACATCTTGTGTTTTTAAACCCTTTTAAAGATATGTCTCTGGCATCTTACCTTTACTACTGAATTACTTATCTTTCTGTTCCACCTAAAGGGCCTAAAAAACCTTACCTGAGTCTGGCCCAACTCAGGTCATTAAAGTTGAAAACTGCAGATGCATAGAGCTTACCCCCCATGACACCCTCCTGCATTTGGATCCACTTCTGGTGCCTCCTGACAGCCTGTACTCCCTGCTGAACCAGTTAAGGAGGCAGAGAGCAGCCATGACATCATGCCAGGAAGATCACTTGTCTCAGGTGGTGATGACACTGATTCACAAACACGTGGAGCCACCATGTGCCATGAGGCGCCACATGCTTGCACATGCCTTCAGAACTGGCAGACCCAGACACGGATGCTTTATATCACGCTTTACAAAGCTGTGTGTAAGTGTCTGTGAGATATGTACAAAAAACATACATGTGCAGATTCGAGGCAAGATCTCTGCTGCCAAATAGGCTACTTTTAGCTGCTGTTCAGCAACTACAAACTGCATACATATGCACTCTAATTCAGGCAGCAGACTTCTTGCTACAAACTGCATAAACTATCAAGCAAATCTCTCCAGAGTGTGCTCCGAAGGAAAGAAATTCCATAATGAAAATATTGCTAAAAGGAATGCGGTAGTCTCATGTAGAATTTCTAAAAATGTCTCTTGTCTCTTCTTAAGGAAAGGTGGTGTGACAGTATTATTAAAGAAGAAAAATAGATCTGTCTTTTACTGCTGAATAGCCACAAAGGTAGATGAAATATAGACCCAGACACAGCCAAAACTATTGAAAAATACGAAATAGGAATCCTTTTAAGAAGTGTTGACTGAGTCCAAATCATTCAGTGTCAGCTCTGTGGAAATAGGACATGGGTGTTACTAGTTTTCAACGGATACTTAGCCGTCTAAGAAGATAGGTGAAGGTGTATTATTATTAAAGTTGCAAAAAATGGTATTCTTGTGTGTGACAAATTAAAGTTATGAATGAATGTGAATCATTTTTGGCAAACCCACTTCATGATATACAGCTAGAATGGATACAATGGACAGATAAATGTTTTGTGTCAAAAATAAACATTTATTAGCAGTACATACTGGTTCAACAAAGGAAGGGGATGTGAAATAAAGTTTGTACCTTGACACACTTCATCAGTTTTGTTATTTGTGCACTTAACAATCACTATTAACCGATTTTTAATGTCAAACAAAGACCTCAGTAAATACAAATAATTTTTCAAATAATGCATTGATTTAAGGTAGTAATGCTATTAAACCAACCTAGCCCCTATGTTAAAATATAATGCCCCACCCCCCATGTTAAATCATTACTCAAATTATTACCTTTGAGGCATTATGTCTGATTACTAGTACAGCAGAATCAAAAATATATTTTAAAGAACAAGTTTGACAGTTCATTGAGTTTAGTTTATGTCTCTCAAGCACAACCAAGGAGATTCTCAAGTATTTGCGGCTGCGACTATTTGTAACTTTTTAACTTTCCACAATGGCTTTGATAACTTTGGCTAAAAAATTCAAAAGGAACCAATGATTTTTAATATAGCTATAAACAAACAGATTTTATCAGTCTTTCTGTTTGGTCAAAAAACAGATGTAGGCCTATTACATGTCCATAGCCAAATAAGCATACCTGTCAACATTCCTGTTTTTGCCGGGTTTCTCATGATTTTAGGGCCATCTCCCGGACCCCTCCAGGTGTGTCATTTCTCCTGGGAAACTCCTTTAATTTGCATGTCCCAAAGTCCTTTATAAATAATCAGACCAAAATGTTTGTCTAATGTTGACACACACTACACAATGTCATCCCGTTTGTCACTTAACACGTGTAGTACAACACAAACCTTAACACGTGTAAAACAATTAATAGCATGAGCCTATCTTGGTATTCTCCATTTTTCTTTATTTCTCAAAAATAACATCCCATAAAATAAATTGTATCCATCCTCTTTTAACAAAAGGTTTTTCTCTTTTTTTTCTAACCTGAAATCCTGAATATATAAATAAAATAACGATTCTATAAAAAGCAACACATATATCCCAGCAGATCTTTATCAAATATTGCAAGGGCTAAATTAGGGCAAAAATGGCATATCAGATTGCCAAGATTGTAGACCGCTGCTCTTGACTAATACAATTTCCTTCACCTTTACAAGCCAAATACCTGAAGTATCATCAAGATTATTATAACAAAAACGATTCATTGACCTAGTAGCAGGGTATTCACTTTACACCTTTCATCGCAGTCCATTGGCGCTATGCAAATCTGGAGAGCATCATAACAGACACACAAATGTCAGTGACATGACATGTCTGGTTCTTCCCAAAACATAATCCATTTACTCACCTTTAGACTCATGTAAAACACATTTTATTCATGATAGAACATATGGAGAGATAAAAGCACTAACAGCAGATCTAATTGTGTGTATATTTCTGATATTATACACTGCATTTCCCGTAAAGATCGGAGTCAATGAATCATTGGTAACGTTGCTTTAGTTGTCTGAGCATCAATCTAACGAGCTGAGGTTCTAAAAAAATAGTAATGGTTGCCCTTGGTAAAGGAGACTGTGTAGAATTAATTTTTAGCCACTTATTGAACTACTCAATAGGCAAAATTGATATGGCATTAATATTGATAAAAAACTTATCAATTCCCACCCTTAGTTCCTGCTGCAGGAGAGCTTTCCCAAACCATGACACTTCAACTGTCCTGCTCCGTTTCATGAGGCCTCATATTAATTTATCCAAGTAATATTGATCCAGAATTCCTGGACTTGGTCTGCATTCTTGTAATTTCTTCCTAGAGAGCTGTATTTTTTTCCCCCAGGCAAATATTCCATCAAAATTTTACTTGTGCTTATCTTTTTGATTGTACAGGTAGCAGCATGAGCTTTTCTGAACTTCTGAACAGGCTTTTAAGTTGCTACCATCTTATTCGAAAGCCTCAAACAGCCCTTTCAATCTCATCATGATGTTCACTCTCACTTCAACAGTCAGGAGGAGACTAAACTAAATATGATATTTAATTAGTGCAAACCCCCTTATGAAAACTGATCATTTATGTTCTACTTATGTGCACCAGATATGATATGCCTTCATGTAATTGGAACCATTTTAAGTAGAAAAACATTTGGGGCTGCTCTTTGTTTATTCCTCTCAATGCATTATTTAAAGTGTTTTAATCATATTTTTAAAGTACTTTTTAAATTATTTTTTTCTTTTAAAACTGTCTGCTGTTTTTACATTCAGCTTTTAGTATTTTTAAACTGGCATGACATGTATCTATATATGCAAAATGTAATAAAAAAGCACACAACTTTTAAAAATCTCTCCTGTTTTTTAGTCACAGATGCAACCATTGACTGTTTGCAGCTGTAGCAGAAAGGTTTATTGATTTTCATCTAATATAATACCACCATGTCATCATTTCTTTCTGACCTAAATGTGTTTTACAATCTATAGTTATAAAACTGTTCCAAACGTGGCAGCTCACATTGGAAAATGAAGAAGTCATGTTACAAGAGCCCGTATAAAGGAAAATATATATTCTACATGCTTTGCATATGATCAATGAACACAGTAAGTTCACAAGGTTGATCCAAACAAAATTATATCCTCTCCTTGATATTTAATAGTAGCTTAAACAAGTATTTATCACATTCATTTTACGTGTATTTTCCAATGACTTTGAGGATTAAACCTTTTCCTGACGTACTGATCCAAAAATAGACCTGCAGGTGTATCTTCTGTAATAATTGGAGATACTGGCAGCTTGATTGAGCCTGTGTTTTCAATCATCTCTGACGTTAATAATAGTGGAGACTAGAACACAGTCAGGACTGGGAAAAAATCCAAGATTGACTCTCTTGGAGAAAGGCACCTCTTGTCCCAGCTGTGCTAACACACTAATCTAGCTTCTTTGAGGCTAAAGATGATCAAAAACAAATAAATGCAGTTTCAATGGTTTAATCACATCTTTTCTGGTATGTTTCCAAGCAAGCTGTGAGTGTCGCTTCTTTCAAGCTATTAGTTATGGAGTATGATTTCTAAGGAGTGTTTACACAACATCAGCATCAGCCACATTGCTAGGGGGATGACTTCTCAATTAGGTTATTTATATCTTTATCAGTTCTGGAGGATGGGAAAGGAGCAATTACAGCAAAACATGTCAAAAAAGTTATTATTTTAATACTAATTCTATTTCTAAGTACTATACGTTTGCCAGTTGCCCAGGGCGGCATGTGAAGAAACAAGTTGGTCAGATGTGCTGTGAACAAGTTTTCTGTTGCTTTATCCATGTGTAGTCAATATAGAGTTAATGCCTTCATGAGTTGAGCAGGTAACATGTGCTTGCTGCTGTGAACAATGAGACTAGGTTTCAATCTTTCTGGCTGGACTGCATTACATCCTGTCAGAGAATTTCAAATCATTTTCAGCATTTTAATTGGTTTTGGGGATGGAGGAAGGACGGGCTCCTCCAAGTCACCCCTTTATGCTAGAAGCATGACTGTGTGAGGGAGCAAGATACAAATTATTTGACATTTCTTAGCTGAATTTAAAGAAAGGGTAGATCTAAGTATCAAATCATGAAAAGTTTTATTGTTCATTGTTCATGTTTATCACATTTAATACACTTTTTTTTCTCTGTGAAGGGGGTAACCTAACACTGCTGTGCTTTACTATCAAAGATTGTGTCACATAAAAGCAGGAAGACGAAGCGTGTATACTCTGAAATGACTCTACTGAACACAAGCAGTGCAGGCTTGTGTGCCTCCATTTTCTAGGTGTACATAAAGCCCATGAAGCATAAACGACTGTTAGTCAAGTGCATCAGAGCAGCTTTTCTAGAGACAGTCACCAAATTATGATCAACAAATGCAGCAGAGTGTTGTGTTCCAGTGATTACTGTGTGCAGGGTGTTTCTTTAAATGGAGTCCAGACTTCATTAAGGAGAACAAATTAGATTATCCATAACAGCATTAAGCCTGATCATCGTGTCATAGTGGCAACTATGTTTGTCTGTGTTGTTCATAAATTATGCCTTGGATTGTTCCGAGTGGTGATGAGGTTTTTGCTGGGTGTGTGTTTTAATGGTATATGAGGAGTGATTTTTGTGAAGCATGTTCAGTCAGTCATAAATTCACAGAAGACAGAAATCCAACTGCACTGTGGCAGGCTTGAAGGATTCCTAATAAGGCAGCCAATCGAATTAGCTACTATTACTGCAGCAAATTTTAGTTCATTTTTAACAAGTTAAAAAAAAAAAAATTTTTCTTCAGAAACTTCTTCCAGAAACCACTCAATTGCCACTACAAATGCTAGGGTGAAAAAAGATCATTTTGATTGGAAATATACCAGCGAAAACAGCAGGTTTGTAGTTTCGATGTTAGAGCTTTTGGAATGGAAGGTTCTGGGCATTTTGGATTGGTTGGTTGATATTGAGCAGGTTTCAATCATCCCAGTGTACCTGTGGTAAACAATAAAGTAAGAACTGAAGATGTAATTTAGAATTAGCACAAAATAGAATGGACAAAATATTCTAATGCTACTTTGAATTTAAAAACTGTATTTCAGCCAAACAATTTTACCCTGTGTAATACAGAACACAGAATTTAATCAATTCTCAAGCGAGGTCCTTTCAAATAAACATTCTCCTCTGAGAAGATATATAGCATAGATTGTGTTTTTTTTATTTTCAAACAACTATTTCCTTTAGAAGAAAATACATTGACCATGAAATAAAATATACTGCCCGTCGCCAGACCTTGGGGTCATTTCTGTTCGTCCTTGTTAATCATCATTTTCATTAGTTCATTTCCTTTCTTGGTTCTTGTTTATGTTGGATTCTTTTTTGTATTACTGCCAGGTATTGTGACATACTTTAGTTCTGCAAACTCCCAGCTTTTAATTTTATTATCTATCTTATTTTATTTTAAATACCTGTGCTCATTGCTGGATATTGCATAAGGACCACAGACAAGAAAAAAAATCCAATGATTTTTCCAATGAAGTGTTGATTGTTTAGACATATTTGAAGTAAAAAAAGGAATTATGTCTGAATTAAACTAAGATAGAAGGGAATTGATTAAAAATATATATATGTAATAAATTAGTAACTTATGTGTCCAAGTAAACTGACATATTTAATGTTTATCTTTTCAAGTCTGGAACCACATTAATTTAAGTTGCACTGAGATGAGTGTGAATTCTGAGATTACCCAGTTACTAACCTTAAAATAGGTTAGGAATCCAGAGTTAAAGGTCTTCCAAATGTTTGGTGCCCTTGTTTGTAGCACTGTAAATCTTTTAAATGAAAGATAGTCTTAATAAAGGCAGCGATAATATTATGCCATTTTCAGTGTCACTGAAGATACTGTAGTTTAACAGCCAAGCCAAGCCTTATGTATAATTAACCAGATGATCATTTACAATAAATAGCAAATGGCTGAAAAATCATGAAACTGTTTATCAAGATGTCACTCAGAATTGAAACTGGAGTGGGAAAGAATACCTTGAGTTTATTCAAGACTTGTTGAAAAATTTCTGGGTCTCAGATCTGTAGAGAATCTGACTGTGGAAGACGAACATCTTGGCTCCTACCTTTCTACACAGCTTGGCTAGATCTCATCTACTGAATCAGACATACTATCCTTTACTGGTGAGTCAAGGTACATTAACCTTGTAATAAAATACTGAATACCGGTGCTATTTAAAGAACAGAAATATAACATCCTATGCTTTAATGTATGTCATTTTGAGTAAGGAAATGGCTCAGAATTTTAATTAAGATCATAAGCAGTTTGTTTGCCAAAAAGGTTTCAATACAGAAGTGCAGGTGTACTGCAACTTTATGGTTCAACACACCTGAATAAAATGTCAGAACTATCTCCTTGGTGTTCAGCCAAATTCTACAAAGGTCTGTTTAATGCCCCCGTATCTGATCCAGGTGGGTTAAATCAGAGATACCTCGAAAAGCTGTTGGACGCCAGCCCTGAAGACTGAAGTTTGACACCTGTGCTCAAACCTGTCATGTGGCATTACAATCATTGCTGCTGCCATATGGATGACCACCCAAACAACACAGCAATATTGCTACTGTTGGGTTTACTGCAGATTCACTGTCCTTTTCTTCATTTAGAAGAATAAAATTGCTTGATTGACAAAGGAAATGTCACTGAGGCAGTGTCTCCTGAATGAAAACTGGGGCAAAGGAAGAGCCATATTCATTTAATTATGCCAAGAATCAAAGGGTCATAGAATGGTTATTATTTTCTATTAGAATACAACACATGTAGTTGACTACGATGCTGTCCTAGTAGTCCATGCAAATACACAAGATAAAGGGAGTTACTTTATTATTTGTAACACAAGATTGAAACTACATAATTTAAATTAACTCAGCAGACAGAGAAAAAGAGAAAGGCAAGGGAAGAGAACAAATAAAGCTATTTCATCCTTCCAAATTGAGTGTTAATGTATCTAACCTAGTTCCAGGTGACTTCATATATAAGTCCCAAATGTATTTGCAGGTGAAGGTTGATGAGGATTACTAGGGCTTTATCTAAAACAACTTTATAAAGATTTTTACACTATCAGTGTGATTACTAATTAATTGGGTAATAAAATTATACAGTTAAAAAAAAGAAACTGAACAAATCCTGCATGTATTATGTGCAAGCCACATAACATTGTACATGCAAACATGGTCTCAGGAAGAAGCCAGAAGGATGAACTCCGAAGTAGGATTAACAGCTTATCCAGCTCTGTTGGGCTAAAAGTGAAGGTTTTCAGCACCCTGAAGTTGGCGCCATTTAAACCCGGTAACAAACACTGAACATCACCTGCTCTGGAGCAGATCATGTTCGGAGTATCAGATTATATGAAAATGTAAGAAGCTTGAGGGATTATTAATATCTCATAGATAATAATCTGTGTTTATTATTTTAAAGAACATAACTTATTTTCTTTCATTTTTGGGGGAAATACCATCCAAATGATTCCTAGGTAAAATATTTGCAAAGACGCATTTCCAACCTGTGAAACAGTTAATCCAAAATTGATAATATAACCATCTTAAATACAAATTGTTATAAAACCATAGTTGTGCTATTCCTTAGAAATTTCATTTTCATTTCGAGAGTCGGTGCAGTGTTCTCATTAGGGGCTTTTTAACGTTTAATTTATTTTTCTTTACTGGATAAAAAAACAAACACTACCATGTAACAGTTTATATTAAAATAAAACACAGATTAAACAGAAATAACTGACGCATTCAATTCAATTTAATGTAATTCTTGTAGATCAGTTTTGCTTTGGTTCAAATTATGAAATACAGCATTGGCCTTTGGAAATGTTTCTCTGAGTCCTACTACCTCAAAATTTGGCACATTCTTCTTTCTCCTCTCTTGCTGTCATAGCTGGTGCCCATTGTGTCTTATTTCTCTCTATTAGAGTCTGGAAATCTAGGTCTGCACCTTAAATCCCTGTCTTGTTGATCAAATTTTTTGTTAAGCTATGAAATATGTTCTTATCTGCCATGCCTTACAACGTTTTTCATACGCCTTGAACTTCTTTAATTTTTTTTTTCTCTATTACAACCACAAACTTCCATTTATTTCATTGTGACTTGATATCTAAAATCCTGGGCGCTTATTAATCAAATATTAATACAGAAAAGAGGTCCTATATTCTATCCTACGAATTAAATTTAGGGTCAAAAACTGGAATTATCAAATATGCGGTGGCAACTCATGTGCATGTGTCTCCATAATAATCTCTTGATAAATCCTACGTGATCATACCATGGTGCTCATGTCGGCTCACTTTGCATACAAAAACAGCTGAAATGAACCACATTTGGTAAGACCACATCCTCTGACACATGACACCTCTGAGTCCTTGTACTCTTCCTGAAAATAATTGCCAATAGAAGGAAAAAAGGAATTTCAGTGACACAGAGATGGAGGAGAAACATATGTGGGCCAAAAAAGACTCATCATCTTTTTTTGAAAATCAGTTAATGCAAATTTATTTCAAAATGCTAGTTTTTTTCTTTTTTTGCCTTATGTCTCCCCCCACTTCCAGGATGCAGCAGTTATATTCCATATTAGTTTCTACGCACAAAATAGGCACAAATCGGTGCGTAAGCACAATTAATAAACGAGGCCAAGTTTTTTGCTTATGAAGTTGATCTTATTGTGATGCATCTAAATGCATAAAGCGTAATGAGATCAATTGTTTGGGATATAATGAGCTCAAATGCTTCAAATAAAATAATGGCTTGCGGTAGATTGTTTTTGACACATTTAACACTAAAACCACTAGACCTCTGCAAATTTGCAAAAAATCCCTAAAACTACTGAGCCTGTGCAGATTTGGGCTGATATTACAATGACATAACACTAAGAACACATGTTCAATATGTAACAGTCTCTAATCTATATATAGTGAAATAACTAATGAGTTGTCAGCCAGTGTTTAAAGATTTGAAAGAGCGGTAAAAAAGAACTAGCAAAGGTTAAACCTCCTAATAAACATTAATTTCTTGGGATCAAATGCTCTCCTCTGGTCAAAGCTCTTGTGGACATACTGTATATTGAGCTGCTTTAATGAAATTATGCAACAGGGATGCAGCAGGAAAATACAAAATGTTTAATTCTACTTAAACAGTAAATTCTATTTTCCCAAGCAAAAAAAAAAACTGTCAGAATTCTGCCATGATGGTATGAGTTTCTCATTGCTTTGCACTGCCATGTGCTGTCTAAACACAGCAATCCCAGTTAGAATTAATGTTGTTTTCACTTAAATAACTAAGCATATTTGCATGTCAAAACCTGCTTTTTTCTTTCTTTTTTTTCTCACAACAAAGTTAAAATTTGGTGACATACATATATACATATAGTTTATTTTATCTACTCAAGGTTTAAAGGGACTATACATAGGTTTAACCACAAATAAAAATATAAACATTTAAAATGTCTTCCCCATTCATGCTCCAGGAATGCCCTGGTTAGTAGAATGAGCCCTGACCTTTTCATCGAAACTGCCTCTGTATGCACTTAAATAGCAAGGGTTCAAGCTAATTGTATTGTCCCAAAGGGAAATTTGTTTGCAGTAGTGTAAAATGAAACCAAACAATAATAAAACAAAAACAATAATATAATTGATTAAAAAAAATAACAGCTAATCCTCTCCAACACTCAAAATCACACATTCTTTACATTGGAACATAGGAATAAAATTTTTTATTTAAAAATCAAAACATAATAAAAAAAAATGTAATCATATAGATAGTAGACCCCTAACATGGCTATTAATGCACGATTAAACATGGTCTAGTCCAACACCGGAATATTCAAAACTCAGAATTCAGCAATTGTTCGGGTCGAAAAAGCTGATTTTCCGATTGCTTTCCAAGGCAGCCTGCATAATGGCGTCATGCACATTCATACTCAGGTGTAGGGTGTGCTATCTAAATCATAAACAACCGACTAGAAAGCACTGCATACTCCTAGCTGGTAGCTTGAACATTCACACCTTGAAGCGGGTCCAAAGCAAATTGGTTGTGCTTCAAAATATGCCATTTTCACGCATGCGAAGCTGGAAATACACAAATAGTACAAGGACCCTGACCGGGACCACTCTATAGCATACCTCCACCTCCTCCCTCCCTCCTTTCCCCAACCCTCCGGGAGCTCCCAGTGGATTCTGGTCTCTGAGCTGACCGCATTTAATTTTCTGCCTGCCCTCAGGTAGAGCTGGGACCGCTCCAGCTGGGAATCAGGGAGCTAAGACCCAGTCAAACGCCGGGGAGGGATCTACAACGCGCCATCTCAATCGAGCCCAGCATGTGGAGCGCAGCTGCCAGTGGACTCTAATCTCCGAGCTGTCCACAATACATGTTCGGCCTGGCCTCCATAAACACCGGCCCCGCACTGTTTCAGCAGACCCAGTTTGAGCCAGTTCAGTCCAAGCTTTACCCACCAAGAGACCAATTTCAATGCTGAGCGGCTGTCTATTTGTCTACAGTTAGTAAAAATTAGGGGTGTAACGATTCATCGATTGTATTGATGTATCGATGCATCACCCCTGCGATCAAATCGTATCGTTTAAAAAATGTATACATCGCTTTGTATCGAATCATTTGGCCTAATATCGATACGCATCGTATCGGTCCAAAAACGTATCGTTACACCCCTAATACTAAAATAACTAGCTTGTTCTAATTTTGCACTTTTTATGTTTATGCTAGAATATCAAAGGAGAACTAGCTTGTTGTAATATTGCACTTTGAGTGTGGTTACATTTATTGACCTTTTAATACACAATTAATGCACAATTAAACATGGTCTAGTCCAACACCGGAATATTCAAAACTCCGAATTCAGCATTTGTTCGGGTCGAAAAAGCTGATTTTCCGATTGCTTTCCAAGGCAGCCTGCGTAATGGCGTCATGCACATTCATACTCAGGTGTAGGGTGTGCTATCTAAATCATAAACAACCGACCAGAAAGCACTGCATACTCCTAGCTGGTAGCTTGAACATTCACACCTTGAAGCGGGTCCAAAGCAAATTGGTTGTTCTTCAAAATATGCAATTTTCCCGCATGCAAAGCCGGAAATACACAAATAGTACAAGGACCCTGACCGGGACCACTCCATAGCATACCTCCACCTCCTCCCTCCCCCCTTTTCCCAACCCTCCGGGAGCTCCCAGTGGATTCTGGTCTCTGAGCTGACCGCTGTAAATTCTAACACAGCATGTCTGCCTCATGCACACGCTTAGCATTCAGGCTGCAGTTATGCATTTGGCCTTAGGGGGCACTCGCAAGCAAAAAAAAAAAAAAAAATGTAAACATTACATAGCTGCTTTAAAGGCACAGTGTGTAATTTTCGGCCAGTAGGGGGCAGTGCATACCTAAATTATCACAATCATGTGGTATCTGTGTCTTCGAGTAAGAAACTCAACAACGGAGGTCCAACTAGTGCTGTTTTCAAACGCTCAATTCCCTGAGAATTATCTGTTTGCAGCAACATGACGAGCACATCAGTCTCTCTTTAATTGCTTGGAACTAGCGAAGAGGTAAAAATGTATTGATGGCGAAACTTTTTTCATTTTGAGGGGAAATCAATGTTTTAATAGCAGGCTTTTTCTGTGCGCTTTGTCGGTCCGGGCTCTTGTAGAAGTAAAGACGTCATCTTATATATAAAAGAGGACCCGCGCTTAAGTATTTTAAAACTGATTTTTAAAGCCATATTTTACAATATCACCAATATTTTGCAATTAATGTGCTTTACGTAATTATTCTTACATAATATTTTAATGGCTATTTTTAAAGATGTACTGCAAAACCTACACAATGTCACTTTAAATATTTAAATGTCATTTTTGGATGATGTGAACTTGGAAAGTCAAAGTGAAATTTATTATTTTTGTGCACAAAATTGGCCAGTTAAGCTGAGTCTTATTCTATTATGAAAAAAAATATTGTATTAGTATTGCCTGGATAAAAAGAGCAAGCTTTAAATACTCTTAACATTGTTGTTAGAGCTCATTATGTCTTATTTACATTATACAAAGTTAATTATTTGCTAATCAATACACAGAGCGGAATATAATAGAAGAACTCAACAGTATTTACTCAAAGTAACAGAGCAGTGAAAGAATAGGATTTAGAGACATAATAAGCTTATCTTTATTGCATTCGCCCAAAGTATTTTTACATCCTTTTTGTCACTGTAAACTTTATTAATAATTGGGCATCATTAAATTAGATTTGAAAACCCTTCTTCTTCTTTGCTGCTTGCTCACTAAAAGATGACTGGCACATAAAGGCTTGAGTGAGTCTCTTTTGTTTTGAGTTCTTATGTGTCCATTTGTGTCCAGCCAAAATACACTTGGATCAGAGGCTCAAATCCCCAGAACTTTCCAACTCTCGCACGACACCACGGACACCATTAGCTGTCAATTGCTGTAGCTAATGTGCCAACTTAATTTCATGCATCATGCTAAATTATGAAGCCACATCGGTAATAACCATTATTCGCTGTAATGACTATGAGAATAGCTACTGTGGAAGTTGAACGGGGAGAAAAAAAGAGTTGTTAATTTCTCATTTGGTGTTGGGTGGTATCAGTGCTTCTTTGCTGTGGGAGGAGGGGCATCCATTGGCAGCATGAGTCACTCTTGGATGCAAGTCACCTACTGCATGGCAAGCTTTTTAGCACAGCCGTATGAGAAGAAAAATTACTCCTGCATGATGTGTGTGAGGATGTCCTGTAATGGAACAGAAGGGATGTATCTCTTAAAAATTGAGTGTATTAGATTCTCTTACTCAGTATGATGATCATGGGTAATAATACAGTTTAAAAAATCGTGCTACCAAATTAATATACTCATCATCATACTGTTTTTAGGGGGTCACGAAAATAATCGGTCAATTCCATTTGATTTTCTTAGGGTCAGGATTCAATTCTCTATATTTTTATTTTTTTTACCACAGAGCCCTGTCATTTTTAGATTAGTCTAGTCTTTATTAATTACATTTTGTACAGTAAATCGTATGTCAAAACACATATAAGTGATGTGATTTTCATTATTCTTGTGTAAAGTATCATATTAGGCACTAATGGTCAAATTTAAATAATGTATTTACAATATAAATGTAACATCTTATTCAGACAAGTGGAAAACAGAAATATAATAATAAAAGTTAGTAGTCACAGAGGGTGCCTGCCATTTAGTGACTCTTTTTAGTAACTGCAGCGTGCACAACTCATTGTTTTCTCCTGCTCTTGTTGTTTTTGAGACCATTTCAGGATACATCGGAGTACCTGATAAGGGTATGTACTAGGAAATTGCCTGATCATGTCAGATCAAGCTGAACATGGAAGCAACAAGCCCTGTTGCTTCTATGATTCAGTTTTTAGTCTGTTGCTCTGTGCACTTTCTACACTGATCAGTTACACTACTTGCTCATGAAAAGGTGTGGTCTGTAGCTGTTTACTTAAGATGGACGATTCGTTTATGGAGACACTTCAGCCGAGAGGAGCAAGCAAAGAGATTACCCTGTGAGTAAAAGACTTGGTAGAATCTTCTTGTTTACAACTTAACTTTTTCAGAATAACTCACCTTGAACACAAAATAACTCCACAACAGTGATTTGAGAATAGTAGGAGTGGCTTCAAGCTCTGATCCTGCTGCTTCTTTCTCTTCATTGGCACTTGTCATTGTGAAGTTTAGCTACTAGTTGCATGTTCCATGAAATTGAACTAGGTTAGTTTAAAGTAAAATTGTTAAGTCAGTCTAACATGGTAATGACAACGATGTCTGACGGTGGATTGTACATGGATGCACAAAAATTACAAAGCATTTCCAATGTGACATCATATTACTTATTTAAATACAGAAATTTTATGTTATCAAGTAGCAACGTAGTTTATGCAGGTGCTTGGTGTACAGAGACCCAGGTCTTGTCCTGGATTCAAGTCCCATCCCCCGCTGCAAGTTTTTTTGTGACTCTATATACAATCCATCAAATATTGTGGCCATGGCCATTTTAGTATCAATTCATAATTTTACTTTAAACTAATCTAATTCAATTTAGTGGAACCTCTTGACAAAATAAATTCAATTAAAGTCAACATTATTTTTTTAAGTGTACAATGTGCTCTGTTGACGTGCTCTGTACACAGGGGATAATATTATTGTGATACAGCAGTTCATAATGTTACCAGGTGTTGTTGTGAGTTGTAGCAGAACTGCAGACAGTTACTTGTTAGAAAAAAATGCAATGTGTGGTTCAATCTGTATCAGTGACCAATTTTTAATAAGGAAATATATCTCAGGTTTGAGTAAATAGACGATTAACTGGTGCTCCCAAATCCAAGTAGAATTCTAGTCACACAGCAGTATGTAACCCTGGGGGGATGTGATGTAGATCCTGTTTTGGATTTTGACGCACAACATCGTGATGGAATTTCAATTAATTTGGATTTTTTTTTAAATCTCGATTGTGAAATCCCTAAACAGGATCTGTAACAACTGATTATTATTTTGAATCATACAGTCCATTTAAAAAGTAGTTATACCCTTGGAACTTTTACCCTTTTTATTGCTTTTACAAATCAATCATGATAATAAAAAAATAATTTTGAATGTTTCACGTCCAAAATACCAAAAAAAAGCATTGAAGCATTGAAATATTGAACATTAATTGAATGATTCTGTAAATATTCACCTGCCTTAAAGAGACCTATTTCAATAGAGTTTCAGTGAAATGGGGCTCAATGTCTCACAAAGAGGGGAATGAAGATAATCTGAGAACAGTAAATTAGGCTTAACTGATTGTAATATAAAATTTTAGATTTTTGGCCACCAGACATGATGCTTTCTCTTATTGGACAACAAACACTGCAAATAGCCACAAACAAATCCTGCCCATGGTGAGGTATGGTGGTGACAGCATCATGCTGTAGGGATACTTCTCAGCAGCAGGGCCTGTAAAAGCTGCTGAAACAAGTTACTTTAAATCAAAAATAAAAACTCTGATTAGAATTGCCTCTGAGTACGCTATTAATAATAGCTAGAATGTCATATATTTTTATATGTTACGTGTGTGTGTGCTGTGATTGTAGCCAGAGGTAGATCTACTAAATACAGACTTGAATGGGGGTCATATTTATGCAATCACTTATTTTATAATAAATCATTTTAATTGTCATTTTGTAGAAATCAGTTTTCAATTTTAGTTTGTAAATTTCTTTTGTCAGAAAAGTCTAAGTCTGATAAATATGCTTGAGTTGTAAAAGCAAGAAGGTTGCTTTTACAATATTTTTTATATTTTTTATGGCCACCATAGACTTAAAATTGTAAAATGAACATCTGCTAAATGTTGTAGTAGTTTTCAGGTACTTATTGTGATAAATAACTTTTTTGCGTCTCTCCTCTATATAGAACAATACAAGTATAACAAGGTGATTAATTAGTATGTGTAGCTTTTTGGCTTAACCAGTATAAGCTTGCTAAATGCATATTTATATAGTGGTAGCGGATCTTAAATCTGCTTTTTCAGACAGCCATATATTTTTTCTCTAACAAATACACATTGGCATTAGGAAGGAATGAGGTTATAAAATATGGATTACCACTTCAGAATTTAATATAATACTTTCAAAAAAAGAGCTTTGAAATTTAAAAACAAAACGAATTCTTCTACATGTGTATTTGGGTCGATGACATCACAAGATGTACAAAAATGGAGCAAATGAACTAGTAAATGTTATGGTGGACAATTTGCTTCAAACAGTTGTCAAGAGATTCTGTAGCATTTGAGTTTTACTCTAGTATGCCCTGGTCCTCAGTATTTTAATGTTTCGTTTTTCTCAATAATTTCAAAATCTGAGGCAGTGTGGTTCAAACATGTTACTTCTTCCACAAAGAATAGTACCATAAATAAACTGAGATTATACAATGCTTTTCTAGTTAATCTGACCCCTCAAAGTACTTTACACTATGTACACTCACTCACACACCGATTGAAAGGCAACTCGGGGTTTAGTAACGGGTCCAGAGCCACATTGATACGTAATTTGAGGAAAAAGGAATCAAACATACAACCTTTAGACTGCAAGATAACTGCTACTCCAACTGTGCCATAGTCTCTGCAGAGTATGAGTAAACACCTTTGAAGGACAAATTGGGTTAAATACCTACAGCCAGTATAAGTCCCAAAATGGTTTTTTGTTAGTCATCAATGAAGCTGTCTCCTTCACCTTAAATGCTTGAAGCATGTCTTTCCCCTTCTTCCCCTGCTCATTTTCACTTTGATTATCCTTAAAAAAGGACAGATTTTTTTAGTTAAACAAAATAAAAAAACCTCAAATGGACATATGTAAAATCCTGACCTCTTCGATTATAACTTATCTGATGTCACAAGAGACATTTGCATGTGGAGACTTATTTTTGGAGAGGGGTAGATTGTATTGTAATAAAACAACAAAAGCAACACAAATAGAAAATATTACCATTTTATGTTGTTCTATATTAGCTGAAGAAAAAACTAACTATATTTGAAGTGTGGCTATTAGCTTTTAAAAAGTGCTAGGTAGAGCTATTTTCAGTTCATGCAGAATGAAAGTTTGGGGTAATGTAAATGGAAATGTTTCCGAAAGGCTAAATGTGTGTTTTCTGCAAGCATATGAAAACTGTGGTGGCAACAATTTAGCCATTTCTACTTCGGCTAGATGGAGCAATCTGATCCCAAGCTAGGTATTTCTGCTGCAGGTCTTCCCAATGCAAGGATGGGTTCTTTTTGGGTACTCCCACAGCCCAAAAACATTTATTTTTAATTGCTTAATTGGTCTCTCTAAATTTCTCTAGGAGTGAATGTGTGTTTATGTGTTTCTAAAGCACTCCTCTTGCTCAATGGCGACATCCTCCCTGTGAACATTTGATTTGCCAATCGAGAGAAAATTGTCTGAATGATTGGTGCTTCATTAATTAAAACCCATATAAAAGCTTCAAAGGCCCATTCTCTTTACTTCCAAACCAATAAATCCACATTATGTGTTCAACTTGTATTTTACGGGCCATTATGTAGGATTTTATAAAGGAAAACCTAATCATTCTATCTATACCTTTTCAGATATGTTGACCAGAGGAAACAGTTTAATGCAACAAAAAAGTATCTTCTGCTGTAATACAGTATCTTCGTATTATGATTGCAAATGTAATTCCAGCTTCTCACTAGAACCGGTGAGAACACGAGTCTCTGTGCTGCACCTGTATTTTAGCATGCAGCGGGATCAAGGCAAAATTGGCTAAGTGCTAGGAAGGAATCCTAAATGAAACAGCAGCAGAAGGTCCACCTGAGGTGGGGTAATTTGATTTATCTTTTATTATTTTCCCATCTCCTGGCGTTACCACGGTTTTCTCTTTTGAAATGGAAAATGAGATAAATATTGATGCCCTTTGCAGGAAATACAGCCAGCTAGGTGTGAGATGCAAGTGTTTGGTGTTCTATAGTGCTTTCCTTTTCCCCTCGGACGGAACTTGGACGTGCAAGTGTGTAAACTGACCCCCAGCTGCCAAAAGCCTGGGCATCAGGGGGTGTTTGGCTGTCTAAAAAGCTCTTACTGAGCTGTATTAACACACACACAGGCTCACAAAGGCACACACATGCAGTCTTGTCTTCTCCCCCACTTCTCCTCTTTTGTCTACTGTCAATATGTCATTCCAAAATGATTGATCCTTTTGTTCTTTTGCTTCCATTACTACTCTTAGAAACAGAGACATCTCATTTCTTTCCTCCTTAAAATCCCTTTTCTCCTTGTCTCAAGGAGACAAGAGAGGAAGATGAACAGCAACTAAGAAAAAGAACAGCAAAGATGAAAGCATAGATGATCTTTCCTTGGCTAAAAGTAAAATAAGATGGAAACAAATGTTTTATGTTGCAAAGGTAATTTGAACAAATTAATGAACAAAATGGTTTGTAATGCATTTATACATTGATTGATACATTATACATTCTCTTGGGAACTGGTCATAACTTGGATTCTTGGATACCATGCAAGATTGACTCTCCAAAAATGGCTGCCAGAACAGGAAGTAAGCATCAATTAAAGTGACTTAAGTCCAACTTTGTTGCATCAAACACATACAGTGTGCAGAAATAAACTCTCCACGGTTTCATACAGTTGGAAATATCACCCACACGTTCGCACATATAGTTCTGCGCACCCACCTATCTGCATCTATGCACTCATCATGACCAAGCAGCCTCCCCCGTAAACACTCACGTAGCCAAAACTGCTCCAAGTCACACCGATAGAGCATCGTAAAGTTGTCAGGGATGGAAGCTGAAGACACCAGCAGATCACTGTGCAACGCAACCGTGCGTCAGGCAACATGACCAACACTGCCAGTGTTAGGAGGACAGTTATTTCTCCCTGCTCTTTACCTGACTCTACTCACTACCCAAAGCCAGCCAAGATGTACAGTTCTCCCCTTTGTCTGTGTCCCACTGAAAATGGCCAGCTCAGCTCAGTTTGACTGCTCCCCTTTGTACGGTAGTGTGTGCTGCATTCACCTGTCAGTTTGTTATGACAAGTGAATTGGGTAGGAGGTGCAAAGGAAGCAGGCAGAAAAGGGAGAAGAGAGAGTCTTACCCAAAGCTGCAATGAAGGAAATCCAAAAGATTGCTTGTTTCCATTCACAACGGCTGCTTATTAAATCCAGTACACTGGAGGAGGGATTGGAGATGCCATCTAGATGCTGCACCGAGAGGAAGGAAAATTCTATTTCTTTAATGGAACGATGTTGCAGTGGTGTTAAGAAAAGTGATAAGTATGTATGAGGATGAGGATCTGATGTCCAGTCCACAGTCGTTTCCCGTCAATGGTGAAGCTTCACGTGTGCACACTCTGACACATGTGGTTTCGTGCAGAGAACGCGCAGGGAGGGTGTATCCAGGCTGAAAGATTGAGGGGGGAGAAGGAAGAGAGGGATGGAGACCGGCAAGGGGGAAAAAAAGAGACGGAGAAGGCAGCTGATCCAGAAAAGAGCAAGGTGGAGGGAGGAGGAGGAGCTGCAGCAACGTATGATGAGATTGGGAGAAGGGGGGGAGAGTCTCTCCTTTTTCTGCCTTATTTTTCAGTCCATCTAAATAGAAGTGTGGAAACCTAACAGAGGGGGATGATTGAATAATTTTCCCACATGTCTAACCAGGGGTACTGTTTGTGATGTTAAACATTAAATGTGGGGACAAAAGGGAGCCCCCAGCCCCAGAGGGTGCCCTTGATTCCTATTAAGGATGGATAGATGGATGGATTAACAGACATGCGATAAAAAGTGGAAATATATACTTTTCTATATTAACATTTTTTATAGTTGAATTCTATACCAGCATTTTTCAAACTTTGTAGGAACCCGGAGACTCTGTTTGTGTCAAATCACAAAATAACACACAGTGCATTCTCATCCTTATGTGAACAAGCATAAAGAAGCGTTATGCAGAAAGGACTGTAATTTTATCCTCACCCCTGGAACAGCACAGAGTTCATATCTGCAGTTCTTCAAAGGCTCCTTGAAAACCGCTTGTTTGTAAAACCAGAGACATGCGAGTTCCATATCTGCTCCATCTCTTTTCTGAGCTTCATCATTGAGACCAGGCAGGTGAAGCCCGACCCCAAGAAAGTAAAATCCATAACCGAATGGCCCACTCCCTTGTCCCACAGGCAGCTCCAGAGCTTCCTAGGTTTCTCCAACTTTTCATCCAAAATTTCAGTCGAACTGCTTTTCCTCTTATCGCCCTCGAATCCATAAAGAAGGCATTTTCATGGACTCCCGAAGCTGAACACACATTCCAGAAACTTAAAAAGAAGTTTTCCTACACAGCTGTCCTTATTTAAGCTCGCACAATCTAAACAGTTCACTATAGAAGCCGAGTGGGTGAAGTATTGTCCGTAGTGAGTTAGCATGATAATAAACGAAATCCCTTTGCTTTCGTTTCCCGTCGTTTGACTTCTGCAGAACACAACTATGATGTTGCAAATTGAAAGCTGCTTATGGTCAAACTAGCCTTCAAGGATCTGTGCCACTGGCTGGGGGGAGCTGAACTACCTGTGGTGGTCTGGACGGATTACAAAAACCTTGCATACCTACAGGAGACGAAACAACTCAACCCTTGCCAGTCCAGGCGGTCTTTGTTCTTCTCCCAAATTTTTTTTCCTCATTTCATAAAGACCAGACTCCAAGAACACCAAACCAGATTCTTACTCCAGACAGGTCCCTCCTGCGTGGTAGGCTCGGTGTCCTGGGATATCGAGCAAGCTATCCATGCACTTTCATTCTGCACACTTCTAAACTCCCCGCTGAAGTATAACTTTTTTAAAGAGATAGCTTTTAAGAAATACGTTCCATATTCAACCTTTAATTGAACACATTCTCAGACTTTACAACTTTCACAGAAGATCCTATCCGACCGTGGCACCTCTCTTGGGGCCAGGGTGCCCCTCAGCTCCGGGTTTCATCTGCAAACCAACGATCCGACCAAGCGGATGAACAAGGAGCTGCAGGCCACCATCCAGTGTCTGTTGTTCTAACCCCACTTTGTGGAGCTCTCACCTGTCGTGGATCTAATATGCCTACAATCGCCATGTCTCGGCAGCCACCTGTTTATCCCCATTGAGGTTTCTCTAGGCTATTAACCCCCTCTGTTTCCTGCGTACAAACGACTGGCTGCTGCTCCATCTGCCCGTTACCATCTGCTGTGTTGCAAAGGCATCTGAAAGATTCCTGAAATCATTTATATTTATATAGTTTGAATTCATCTGTCATGTAATCTATTGGTAAGGACATAGAAATGTTTTTATTTTATTTTTACATTTTTTTACCTGGACAGTAATATTTTATAATGTTGCCTAGAATTGTGCCGCTCATTTTGGCAGCATGTTAGAGTAGCTCTGTTACTTTTCTGGTTTGTTATTTTTGTAAACTTTTATTCAGAATAATTTGGGTTTAGAAATAGCATGCTTGGGTAACTATCCCCTCCAGTTTTGGATCTGTTGAAGCTGAAGGGATTTTTCCCCCCTAGTAATGACTATTGATAACATGGGGACAACACCTTGTTTTTACAGCACAGAGCACTTAATTAGCAGCTCAAATACAACCTGACCTACAACCCCAACGCACAGAGTTGAAAATGAGGCTTTATGGGAAGGAGCAAAGAGCACAGAGAGAAGGAGGATGTTTAATCCATCTCTTAAAACATAATGAAAGTGACTGTTACTCAAGGCACACTGCCCTGCATGTTTTAGATGTTTCCTTTCTTCAGCATTTAAATTGGTGGCTGAATAACTCATTTTTGCTGAACTTTAATCCTCTAAATCAGGAATGTTAAATCAGGGGGACACCTAAAAGATGCAGGGGAGTGTAGAGTAAAATGATTAGTCTTAATGAAACACTAAAAGAGTCTATTTCAACACTGAGTCAGTGAACATTTATGTGAAATTTGAAAAATAATTGAATTTCATGCAAAGGGTAATTAATATCAGCAATTCAACTTAAAATGTGAAACTAATACATCATATAGACTCATTACATTCAAAACAAGATATTTGAGGCCCATATTTGTCATTATTTTGAAGATTATGGTTTACAGTTTATGAAAACTCCAAATTCAATTTTGAGAAAAGGTTCAATATTTTATGTTCAAATTGTCCCACTCTAATTAGCTAATTAATCCAAAACATCTGCAAAGGGTTCTTAAGACTTTTAATTTTCTTTCATTCTGGTTCAATAGGAATCACAATCATGGATAAGACTGCTGATTGTGCAGAAAACCATCACTGACTCACTCCATAAAGAGATTAAGCCTCAAAAAGGTAATTGCAAAAATATTGGACAATTCCAAAGTGCTGTCGTCAAGCTACATTAATATAAAGTAACGTGGAAGGGAAAAGGGTGCACAATTAGCAGGGATGACAACAGCCTAGATAGGATTGTTAGTAAAAGACAATTCAAAAGTGATGGATTGTATCCTGGACATATTCTTCAAATGTAGTATTCCTATTGTATTGCCGCTCCTGAACAACAAACAATGTCAGAAGCGTTTTACCTTAGCTAAAGTAAAAGGGAACTGGTCGGTTGCTCAGTGGTCCAAAGACCTATTTTCTGATGAGAGAAAATGTTGCATCTCTTTTGGAAAGCAAAGTCCCAGAGTCTGGAGGAAGAATAGGGAGGCACACAATCCAAAATGCTGACAGTCCAGTCTGTTTATTTGGGGAGCCATGTCATCTGCTGGTGTTGGTCCACTGGGCTTTATTAAGTCCAGAGTCAACACAGCCATCTACAAGGATATTTGGAGCACTTCATGCTTCCTTCTGCAGACCAGCTTTATGGAGATGCTGACTTCATTTGCCAGGAGGACTTGGAACCTGGCTACACTGCCAAAAGTACCAAAACCTTTAATTACTGTGCTTGATTGGGCAGCAAACTCATTTGACCTGGCATTGCCAAGAGAAAGATGAGACCGAACTGCTATTGAAGCATCCTGGTCTTCTATAATACCTTAGCATGGCCACAGGCTGATAGCATCCATGCCATGCTCCATTGAGGCAGTACTTAAAGCAAATGGGGCCCAAACCAAATACAAGGTAAATATGCTTGATTATACTTTTCAGTGGTCCAACATTTCTCAATTATAAATCATTGTATTATTGATTTCATGTAATATTCAAATTTTCTGAGATTTTGAATTTCGGTCTTTCAGAAGCTGCAAGCCATATTCATTAAAATTATAACAACTAAAGGCTTGAAATTTCTCACTTTGCATGCAATGAGTACGTATTATACTAATTTCCCCATTGAAATTTTATTACTGAAATAAATAAACTTTTGCACAGTATTCAAATTTTGGGAGGTTCACATGTATACATTTATTTAAATGTATACATACAAAAACAATACATATAATTAATATTATGTATTATATAATTATTTAAATTTATTCACAGCAACTTAAAATATTTACTTAAAACTTGACTTAAGTATTTGTAAATAAACTTTAAATATTCATCTTCTATGGACTACTGCATGTGCATTGAGGACCAGCGTTATGACCCTTAATTAGCAGTTTTAAGGGACCAAAATTGATGGTTTGGTGTTGAGAACAAAGGCTTGTTTGGGCTGTGGGTTCCTAACCTTTTTTCCATCCTCTGGACGATAACATCCTTGAAACTTCTGGTTCTCAATACTTTTTTTTGTGAGTGTTTGTGTGTCTACTCTTCTGAGCCATTCATGTAGGGTGACATCAGGAAAATTGGGACATCAAATAAAATGAGCCACTTAAGATTTATGTTAACTAAAATAAATAAAATGCTGTAATACAGTTTAATTTTATTGGTTAAAAATGTCCTTACACTTTCTTTAGGTAAATATATCGTTGTTGGATGTCTTTAATTTAAATACAAAGTGAATAAAACACTGTGACTCTTAAATGTCAACCTTGCACACACAAACACAGAACATCCATCCATCCATCCATTTTCTGGACCGCTTATTCCTCAAGGGGTCGCAGGGGGGCTGGTGCCTATCTCCAGCTGTCAGGTCGCCAGTCCATCACAGCACAGAACAACCATTTAAATAAAATATGACAGTGCAGAGGAGGCTAAATTGTAGGATGACTGATTCAAAATGCTGCTTATATTTAACCAATAAAGAATGTTTAGCACTTTTAGTTAAGAGTCTGTCTAAAAGTATCCTAGGTCTCTAACAGTTCGATTTTCATTTTAGCGCCCTGGTTTGATTCTGGTTGTCGCAGTGGGAACACAGAGGGGAGAGAAACAGCCCAAGAAAACAACCCTGGTCCCTAAAAGAGTTCCTGTCTCTGTGCAACACTTTGTCAGGTTTTAGTTGAAACTTTGCAAAGATAGCTACAGAAAGTTAGGACAACCATATTCTGATTAAGTAACATTTAAATCAATGTAATATTATTAGCAATCAGGAACTAGAAAAAAAAGTATGTCTCTTGAACCCAGACATAAACTTTTAATGTTTTGTAGTTTCTTTTTTTCCCTAATGAAAACATAAAATGTTTTTTTTTTTTTTTTTGCTATATGCTATAATGTTATCACATCTTCTAATATATATATATATTTTCCAAACTACCACATACATTACAAATAATTTATGTCAATGCATCTTTTGAAAAGTGCAGTTGGAATCGTTTTGCTGATATGACTCACTCCTTATAAATCCTACACTGATGATTCATGCTCCAAACAGCGTGCAATCCGAGGCAGGGGTTAAGAGTATGGGTGGCATAAGCGGTCAGGACACCCCGCTGTGAAGAGCTTACAGACAGGATTAAGAATCTGTAGTAGTTGGATGGAAGGCTGGTGGGTAGAACTCTCCGGTTATCTCTCTCCTCAGGAAAACCATGCATGTCAGTCACAGAGATTCAGTGGCTGAGGCTTTTGGTTGACCTAAGAGGATGAATACAAGTTTCTTCTTATGCCAAAATCTGTCAGAAGCTGATTAACACACTATGAAAAGATGTATTCTACCTGCAAAGGAAAAACTCAAAGAGGAGGGATGGGATCATGGTAGTGTCTCTGTGACTAGCAAATTTTATTAACATTTGGATAAAGTAGAGCATATGGAGAAGGTATTTTGTGTGACTGAGATGAGACCTGGTGCATGTGGGTGTGATCCAATTACAGTTTGACTCCCTATTGCAGCAATAAAACCTTTTTTTTTTCTCAGATCACAAACAATC
Organism: Apricaphanius iberus; assembly: GCA_028564705.1. Classification (NCBI taxonomy): domain Eukaryota; kingdom Metazoa; phylum Chordata; class Actinopteri; order Cyprinodontiformes; family Aphaniidae; genus Apricaphanius; species Apricaphanius iberus. Next base: position 107,422 of record JAPXFQ010000708.1, on the reverse strand, counting down.
AAAAATCATTATTGGTGTAACAATACATGCACCTTTTAATATGAGATGAGCTTCACTATATTCCTGGTGAACCTAGCAATCCATTTTCTTTGTTTCAGCTAAAATGCTACAGATCTTATGGCTTACATGCAGTGTTTTAATGTATTTTTTGACTGTGTAGAATGATCCATTCCAGGTTTAAAAAAACTTAAATTCAGCTCCTCAATATTCTGATGAGAACCAGAAAGCCACTTCACACCAGTCATTTTAATGAGTTTAAAACCTCTGTATTAGCTACCTGTATGTCTTAGAATAGATTTATTTTATCTTTCTAATTAGTTTCAGTCCCCTCAGAAATTCACAAAAATGTATTTCATAAGCAAGTAAAGTAGAAAATCTAGGTAAGGCATTTTTCATTTATTACCCTGTTAAACTTTTAAATAATTATATTCTATTCAGATCAGTTCAATCTATTTTTTCAATTGAATTCAAAAATACTTAATTTATCACAGTGGTAAATTAGGTGTTTTAGCTCATACTATTTAATTTTTCAAGGATTGTAGATCTGATGACTGTGGTCAGGAAGGATCTTCTGTAGCAGTCTGTGTTGCAGCAAAACTGAAAAATCCTCTGACTGAAGACACTGTTGTTGAAAAATAGTCCCAGGAAGAGGATCCTCAGGCTTCTCCAAAATTATTAAGAAACGGTTATCTTTAGATTCAGAAAAGGTTAATCAGATAGTTTGCCTTAGCAACAGACTAAAAGATGAGTAGGTTAAAAGGGCCACAGATAAATGTAATAGTGAATTTCAAAACAAAAGTTACATAGATCTTTCCTATATTTCCTTAGAAAAGAAACAATTAATATTGTCTTTTATTTTTACTTTTCCAAACATGTTTAGGAATGTTAATAAATTATGATTAATTCACAGCTAATAATTTAAATCATTTGACAGACCGGTTTTTTATTCATATTATTAATTGTAATTAATATTTATTGGTGTTATTTATTTTATGTGTACTTTAACTTTCTTTTTATCTCCTTTTGCACTTTTTATTTAATCACACATAAGTACAGCAGCACTTTGTTTTTCTACTTCAAGAAAAAGGGAATATTTTCTGTTGCCCTTTTTTTTTGCCTGTTTGCTGTCAAAAAACAAAAGGAAACTTTGTAATTGAACTCTCTAAAATGAAATGATTTTATGTACCTATTAAACATATAATTTAGTTTGATTAAATGGAAGACTTGACCTGAGGTCCCCGCCTTTTGATTCACAATATAATTTCTTAAGAAAGGGGGACCTCTTTTTACTCTGCTATATTTACATTCAGGAATCTCGTCATTTTACGTTCCACATTCTGATCTCAATGAAAAAGGATACTGGCACTTCTTTTTGTCCACATTAAGTATTGAAAGTACCTTCAGCAAATTCACTATATTACATCCATAGGAACACGGAAACATCAGCACTCTATTGTAGGGAGAAGTCTGCAGATCAGCATATGTAAATTACATTACAGTAAACCCAGCGTTCCTCATTCCCATATTTCAAAAGGCATGCCATCTCATTCTCCATTCTCACTGAATCTAAACTGATTAAGCACAAAAGCTGAATTTGAAATGGCAGCAAATTCAGCAGGAAAAAATATTTCTATTTCCAAGGTTTTGACAAGATTTTTCTTGATCAGGGGGAATAATAGGAATTTGCCAATACAGAGTTCCATTTTGACACTTGATTTAATTAATTATTGTCTTGACATACCCACCTGTCAGTATGCCACAGTCTCCTTGGAAGAAGAAGAGATTTTGTAGCAACAGCAGTTTCAGGCAGACAGCTTTTATATGTTGCTGTAACACAGAATTAACCAAGTAAAGAAAACTACTAAAATGCCCTGACAACACATTGCTTATTTCTGCCCATTTCTGAATCCTCATCCAAGGCTACAGTTTCAAATAATCTCACGTCTCACTTCTGTAAACAGTAATTTTATGATTAGATGTTTGCTAAAGTGAAAGACTAAAGATAGCATGTTTACTCTATTCTCAAAAGAATTGTTTGTAATTTGGGGTAATACCACATTGCATTTACAGTAAATTGTGTGCCACAAAAATTGACAGGAAAAGTTATGCCTTCAGAAATGTTGCACTTTGCTTCGATATGCACAGCTCCCTCTCTAACACTGACATCTGTCTAGGGAGTTCCATTAAAATAAATATTGTTTTCCCAAGAATTTCTCCTAGCATATTTAATTTAAGGTTTGTCCATCTCCCTCAGATAAGTGTCAAATACAAAACAACTGCAGTAAAAGTAAATATGCCATTAACTACAGTGAAGCTGGAGTTTCTCCACACAAAAACGCCAAGATTGCTAAGCATATGTGTTTGCTTCTGCTGCACATTCTTCATTTCGTCTCCTCACTTAAGGGTTTTTCTTAGTTTTCATTGATTCAAATTCAAGACTACGATGTCTAGTGGCATCCCAAGCTTTTCAAAAGTGTGGGGGATGGATGCGGTTTCCTCACATACACCGTAATAAAAGCATCTGACATAAAATTCTGGATTTCATGTAAAAACATCAGACATATGTGTGCTCCTGGGGTGGAAATAAGCACTACCCCTGACACAATAACACACACACATTTTCTCTCTCCCTCCATAGATGTCACAACGTCACCTACATGATTTGTCTTAAAAAGGTGTCAATCTTCTCCTGCCTTTTTTGTTTTCGACATCTTAATGATACTGTGTGAAAAATAAAATACTGTGGTAAGCTTGATAGTGACATGGGTCTGACAGGACTTTGACTGAGACTGCAACATTTTGCTTTCTTGCCAGGAAAAGGAGAGATATCATAACGAGATATAAAAGCATACAAAGCTTTATCTTGGATATACATTATGTAACAATTTACTGTTTTCTGACATTAAAATTATATACACTTTTCTTTCATTGTTTATATTAGTCAAAAAAGACTAAATATAACACAGAAAACATTCAACATGAACAGAGAACATAAATTGGATATTTTCCAAACACATGTTAAGCTTACTTAAAAACCTTGAAAGCATAAACCCTAATTTAAAGTACCTACAAAAGGGAGATCTAAATAACCATAACCATAAGTTCCCGCCTCCTCAGCATGAGCTGACCAGTAAATCTTACACACCAAGAGGGACATGACTTAAGGCAGAACAGACAATCATGAGCCTTTAATACTCATAACCAGTGCCATGTTTTAGAGGGAGGGGAGAGGAGGCAGAAGTGTGCGCAAAGGGGCCAGAAAGGAGTGAATGTTGTAAGGTGTCTGTGCAAAACAGCAGAAAAAGTGTGGGTGTTGAATCCTCTCAACACGAAAAGAGTGGGTGTTAAAACACCCACAATTCCCGCCAGTACGACACCCTTGACGATGTGTCGCAAATGCACGTAGAGTTTTAGCAGTCTGGTCGTTTCCCAGCGTCAGGTCGTACATTGTGAGCATAATACAATTAATAAAAGGCGGTATAGTTCTTTGTGCTACAATGCGCCTTTTAATGATTTTTCCTAACCAACAGCCTCATGGTGGCTTTCAGTGCTGTTGAAAAACATGACATAACCTATCTGGCTTTTAGCTTTTATTGATTAATCAAACATATGTCTATTTAATTTCCATACAATTTTCGAACACACCTAAATGTAAGATGCACTTGCTAAATCTTTAAAGTAAATCTATTTTGTACATGTATAAGGCACACGTTTTCATGTTGTAACATGATATATTTACACATAAAGTAAGTATACAAAAGATTTATTTTTTTTATTTAATATGGGCTGTTATTTCCAAACTCTCAGTAGTATAACCTTTATTATACTTCTCCGTCTGCGTAGGTGTGGAGACATGCCACGCCATTATCTGTCAAAGCAAGGTCTCTCAGTCACTCACATAATCATGGACAGAGTAAAGCCCAATTGTAACTATCCATCAAATGCAATGGAGAGCGCACATCTGTGATTGGTCAGCCCAAAATTTCCCTCAAATGATTTCACCAGAACAATTTTCTATAGGTGATGTTATTATTGGTCAATGCAGCCTATTGGGCACTAGACAGTTTAAAGGTCAGCATCTCTACTGTGTAATTCACAATGCATTAGAAGTGTATTTACAAGAGGAAGGAACAATGATCATTCGTCTGAGCGAATAACATCTGATCCAGACACTATCTAAATACAGTACTGTGAAAAATTACTTCCCACTTACAGAGTTGTTCTGGCTTTGCCACTTTATCACATTGCAATTTTTCATCACAATGACTGGGATGATGCTCCCAGTAACTAAACATCCTCTGTGTCCTACCATCAACTTTTTACGTTTACTTAATATAGAAAGTACTGTCATATTAGTTCTTTTATTCTGTGTCTCTGCTCTGTCGTGTTAAACTCCCAGTGGTAGATTGCTGCTTGTACTGAGCCAAGTTCTGCTGGACTTTCCTTCTAGTTACGGGAAGTTTTTCCTCTCTACTGTCGCTACATGCTTGCTCAAGCTTATGAGGGATTGCTGTGAAGTCAACGACACAACGCAGACGACTGTCTACTGCCGCTATATGTTCATTCAGAAGGAGTGAATGCTGGAAGTCAATCACTCATTGGAATCAGCTGGGTTTGATCAAATAGAAAACTTTTAAACTGATGATTGAGTTGAAATGACTTTTTTGTAAAGGGCCTTGAGATGATATCTGTTATGAAATGGCACTATAAAAATAAACTGAAATGAATTGAGAATTGTTTTGACATGTTTGGTTTTGGAGACTCAGAGACAGTACAACAGATGCAGGATATGGATGGATGTTAAGAAATAATAAAATGTTTAAGTTCTCAGGTTGTCTCTGGAAAACTAGGATGGGAGTACCAGGAAACAGGATCTCGGCTGGGGAACACTATGTAGAAGGTAAATAAATTGAATAAGGAAATTAGTTATTGTGTTTAGATGATTTCTTACAGGACAATCTAGTTGACAAGGTTTGGAGAGAGGTGAGTAGGATTCTGTGGACTTAGGTTGACGGGAGGTGGATGAGTGAGTTTTGATAGGTCTTGTTGTTTGTTGTAGGTGGAGACTCTGATGGCGGACCAGATGAAGATCTGGAGTGGTGGTAAGTGTGAGTTTGGTGAAGGTCCGAAAGATCATTAAAGGTATATCTTACTCTGGGTAGTAGGTCGATTGGTAAGTGGACAGGCAGACGAGCCACAGAGATCAGTGGAGGACCCAAGGTGTGTGGAGATTTTACCAGGCGGGAAGTGGTGGAGAGGCTGACCAGACAGGAATCTCGAAAACTGGGGAGGTTCAGGCTCAGAGTGATCCAGAGGATCACTGCAGGAGAACGTGGAGGATCTGTGATGAAACAGTAGATGTAAGAATTTTATCTCAGACCGGTTAGACAAACCTTTCCTAAGAAACTCAGGAGTTAACTTGGACATATACCATGTTAGACATGAGAACTGACTGGCGTCAGCTTGGCGGACCCGCTCCCCTTTTGAAGCTGGATGGATGATATCAATCAGGTGCACCTGGAGACTGCTGCCTGCCACGGCCAACAGAGAAGGTTGGAGAGCAACAAACACTCATACCCACTCTCCAGCACACAGCCACATAATCCTAACATGTTTTCTTTAAAACAAACATAATATGAGTAAATATAAAATGCCATTTTCGAGTGAATGTTTATTTTTTCTTAGAAAAATATTAACACACCAGTTTGTGTTTTAAAAATGTATTCCCTGTTCTTGAAATCATGAATTACTTGTGATTAAGCACATTTTGTACAATAGCTACTGTATGTCCAATTTTACTAGTCAAACCCCGGTCTGAATACTTTCAGATATTCTGAACTAAAGTTACTTAAATACAACCTGTCTGACAACATGAGGTTGGCTAAGAGATCTCTAAAAGCATGCCCTGTTGTTGAAGAACTTCAGGAAATGCTGTAAAACAAAACCATTCAGCCTGGAATAGGTTACCATGCCAATTCTTAGTCTTTGGTGACGCCACACTGATATCATAAATGGAGAACACATTGCAACACTAACACCGAGCCGACTAAAAATACTTTAAGAGCACATAGACTTCTCATTCAGGAAGTCACAAAACATCTAAAGCACTATAAGCAGAGGAGGGAAGCTGTTCCCTTTTTATATGGCTTTAAACTAACACAGCATTTAGGAAAGAGACCATCTTATTGATCCTATTGTCAGTCAAATGATGGTGGTAAGGTGATGGCCTGAGGCTACTATGTCGCTTCATACGAGCTGCTGTGTTTGATGAAAACTTAAGTTGACTTGGGTTTTTCACCAGGACAATTGTCAAAAACCAGCAAGTACATCTGTATGGCTCAAAAAAACAAAAAAGCAAAGTTGGTCAAAGTTCAGATTAAAGATCAGTCATGTTGAAGTGTGACCTCAAAAAAGATGTTAATATTAATACCTTAATCCTCCAACAATGATATATCTTAAATTTATTCAAAAAAGTATGAGTAGTCAACCCAGTAAGTAAATATATGCCTGTCTGCATTGTTTGCAGAACATACTTCTAAAAAAAATAGTGTGAACTGAAAGACAGACATGGAGTCAATATTTACACATTGTCCTAAACTCGGTTATTGAATTCATCCCTGGCTCAGCATGTCTAACTCACTTTGACACTTACATGCATTTATTTTTCTTTTTTTTTCCATTTTCATTGACTGAAGTTTATGTAAACATCAACACAACAAAAAATGTTGGACTGGAACTTTCTAAATTGGTGGTAAACACACTCCTCTGCAGGGTTATGGAAAAAGGGTGTTCCTTGTATCCAATCATATGCGGTCATGAATAAATAAACAGTACCTCTAGCAAAACCTGGACTTTTTGCTCCATCCACGCGAGCCAGTCCTGGCTTTTACTGCAATTCAGGCATTTGCTCTTGTCCTTGTTTAGCATTTGCAGTGTTGTCCCTGGGGTAATGTGGGCACAAAATCCTATCTCGGTGCATGACAGTTTTTTCCGCCTTTCTAGAAACAATTCTGATCCACCAGAAGTGTTCTGTCACTGAATTCCCAGTAGATCACCAGTCCCACGAACCGTGGAACTAATGCACATGTAAGTGTCTGCACAGCAAATTCTTCAGTAACAAAACAAAAAGTCAAAATCTTCAAAATACTATGTTGCCATCAAAAGTAAAGTCAGGTAGCAGAAGCATATTTTAAGTAATACATTTATGTCTAAGTTATTTTTGATTACATTTAGCCTGCAGTTGTCCAAAAACCTTTTTAGGACATATTTTAGGATTTTTCTACTATTTCTGATGGTTTTATATATAATACCTATCTTTTCAGGCTAATTTTAAAATATAAAATACTTACGTTTGCCTTAAATGTATTGACTTTGATGACGAACACTGCACTAGCAAAAAAAACGAAAGGGAGGGAGGTACAGTAGGACACAATAAAAGAACACCAGAGTCAAGTAAAATAAGAACTGATGTATGACACAAGGAATACACAGCAGCAGTAAAGGTTGTTGAGGCTGGACATGAATAAAGGAAGAACTGAAGGAAGAAAACCATACCATACCATAAGGGGTCACAAGCCCTAATTTGAGTTATGAAAACCAATTTTAACCAACCCACAAGTTTTATGTTTTAACCCTAAGGTCACAGAGAATACATTCTTTTAAATGCCTAAACCTACACCCAATATATAAATAACTGAAGTCAGTTTGAAATGATCTTAAACACCAAAGGGAAAAAGAAAGAATTTTACTCCTGGGCATGCGCATTAAACAAGGGTATGTCTTTCTGATGGGTATGGTGTTTTGTCAGAGCACCGGTCCCAAGTCTGGAAAATTGCAGAGGGTTTTTTCAGGGAGGGCATCCGACATAAAATCCAAGCCAAATCAAATATGCGAATCACAAACATGAAATCCATACCGGATCTGTCGAGGCCCGGGTTAACAATGACCGCCACCAGTGCTGTTGACCTACATGGTGTCAGTGGAACTGGACTACTGTTGGTCGAAAGAGGAAAGGAGGAAGGCGTGTTGGTAGGAGGAGAGAGAAGAGATCATAACTCACTGCAGTCTCCTTCCGTTTCCACCTGGTGAGGATGGGCTGAGTGCAAATGATCCTAGTGGATCCTCATTATTTTCTCACGTAGTGGTTAACCTTTCTAGAGTGGAATTAATAAAATGTACTAATCATATACAATACCACAATGGTTATTGGCATTATAAATGATATTTTAAAAACAAAATTCAGACATTCTGCAGTTTTAATCAGTCTAACCTTCCAATACGATGGGTGCATGCAGCAGAGAGCAGCACATCTACACCGCATGTATTGCATTTATCACTGACAAACAAAAAACAGAATTCACAGCATTTTAGCATTGTTTTTGTTCCAAAGATGCATTATGGATCCATGCACATTATTCCTCCTCTCTCTAGCCATGGTGCAGCTTGCGTTAGCGGCTGCAAACTCCTCATCTGAATACTGCTGCTTTCGCCTGATGAGAATTGCTCATCTTAGTAAATCGCCCGCAAATTAAGGACAACCCACTCGCGCAAATTCTTAACGCCACACATAATTTTGTTGTAATTATCAGAAATCTTGATAAATCAGACCCTATGTGTTCAGGAGACCAGGTGGAAAGGTAGCAACTCTAGAAGTTTAAGAGAAGGGTTCAAGTTCTTCTACCATGGGATAGATGGAAAGCTAAATGGAAAAGGAGTTATCTTGAAGGAAAAATTTGCTAGGATTGTTCTGGAAGTGAAAAGTGTCAGGCTGATGAGTCTGAAGCTTGAAATGGAAGAAATAATGATCAATTATGTTAGTGGTTATGCCCTATAGGTAGGATGTGAACTAGAAGACAAACATACATTTTGGAGTGAACTATATGATTTGATGCAAGGTATCTTGAGAGTTGAGAGACTGATGATTGGTGCAAACTTTAACGGACATGTTGGTAAAGGGAACAGAGGTAGAGTACAGAGCAAGATCTCTTCAGCTACACTGTTAGGCACTAATGTGACCCATTCTATAATATAAAATCTCAATATATATATATATATATGTAAAGCTTGTGTTCTAATGTGTGTTATTACTTTTCTTATAGTTGGGTCTTTAAACACGTGTTTTTTTTTTATTGGGAGCTTACGTAATGTTAGCACCTAAATGTACTGCTTGGTGACATGAAAACAAGGCATGTGTCTGACATCTGGCCCACCTCGGTCGTGTGTCAGCGGATGTAGATCTCCCTGCAACCCTGTCTCATTAGCCTGACCTCTAACCCCAAAGTTTTAATAATCCACAGTATTATTACCTCTTGTGACCCATGCATATTTATAAAGCCCTCATTATGCCATCAGTCAAAGTAATCATTATCCTGGGGCCCATTAGAGTGAATTTTGGCCCTTTTCACCACAGGGCTGTTTTCTGACAGACACGGCCCATATGAGCTTGGCAGGCGTTGAGACTTTGGAGGTTTGTAGGGATCATGGGTGGCACTTTTGACTGCCTGTGTACATTCATAAAAAAGCAAGATATTTTGTTATATATGCACCCAAAATAGAGAGAGACATTTAATGTGATCATTCATAACAGAAGGAAGGGTTTGGGTGCCCCACCTAGACCCATGGAACCCATGAGCAATATTTTTTTTCCCACCTAAAAGAAAACAGTTTGACAGTCTGAAAGTCAAAGAATGGATGTTTGTTATTTATTTGTTGTGAGCTTGGTGTTCATAGCATTTAGATTTTTGTTATTGTATGATTTATTGTCCTCAGCTGTGCAACAGTTGGCTATTAGCTCAGCCCGATGTTAGAGTAAGCCAAAAAGGAAATAAGCACAAGGAAAAATTATGGGTTGACCAAGAAAAGAGAGATTTAACAAGTTCTAAGAATGTAATTAACTTTACAATCTTCAGAAACATTGCTAGGACAGACTAAAGGGGGAACATTTCAGAGCTAAACCTATGCAGTTATGGGTGTGCTAAAAATTTTATTGAATGACTTTTGATTTAAAGCATCAGTGTGAAATTAGTTGGTAGAGAAGACAGGTTGGTTAAACCAGTTGGAGAGCAATTCTTTTTCAAACTCTTTTCATTAAAACATTCACTTGGAGCCTAAAAGTCTGGTTTTCAATATATAAACTCAACAAAATTGTTTTAAACCTAATTTGGTGTCCTCAACCTTTAGGTGCTAACACTACTCCAGTGTTCACTTTTTTATTAACCTTTCCAAGGTTATACAGTAGGGCAAAAAGGTATGTGGCAGCTACCAATTGTGCAAGTTTTTCCACATAACAGGTAGATGTGTGTAATTTTCATCATAGGTATATTTCAATTGTGAGAGACAGAATGTAAAAATTATCAAAGAAATTACATATGCTTTAAAATAATTTATTTGTGGTGCAAAAAATAAGTATTTCGTCAATACATTGATGAAGATTTGCAGTCATCCAAGATGTGATCATCAGAGTTTAAGTGTAGACACTTGGAAGTTTCTTGTTGTCATGAAAACATTTAGTCTGTCACCCAACAGGTTTCTTCAGATCTAAATAACTGGATTGTAGATTTATAAGTCTAAAGTTAATGTCATTAAAGCTAACTAATGAGGCAATAGCTACTCCCAAAGAGTCTCCGAACAATCAGACTTATGGGATCTTTGGAAAACAAAGAGAGCAGGCAAATATTACAAGACGATATGTGTATGACTTGTCATGCATTAATTTCTTCAATTCATATATAGACCTGCAAGGAATGGAATATAAATAAATTTTAAAAAGATCATGTGAACTTCTTTGAAAAAAATCATTTGGGTTTCTACAAAGATTTATGCAACTCTACAGTGATTGTGCACAGTTTTATTGTGAAGCAAAACCTGCATAAATACAGTGGGCAAGAAAGTATTTGGCAGCCACCGACTGTGCCAGTTGTCTCAGTTGAAAAGATGAGAGAGGTCTATAATTTTCATCATAGGAACATTTCCACTGTGATTGAGAAAATATCAACAAAATATCCAGAAATCACATTGCATGTTTTTTTAAAATAATTAATTTGTATAATGGTGCAAAAAATAAGTATTTAGTACCTTCAAACTGGTACAGCACTTCAATGGTTTGAGTCTTACCTCAAGAATAGGAAGTTCTTTGTGTCCATCGGAAAGTTCTCATCAGAAAAAAACAGAAATCACGTGTGGGGTCCCCCAGGGCTCCATGCTGGGACCCCTCCTGTTCAATATTTATATGCTCCCACTAACCAAGATTATAGCAGCCAATCAGATTGGTTACCATAACTATGCAGACAACACTCAGCTATACAGTACATTACATTGTCACCAAGTGATCTGATCAAGAGTCAGCACACAGCTTGTGTAAATTTAACATTTAAATAATATTTGACTAACATTTTCTGTTAGAAATACCCGATTCTCAACAAACTTGAGAATTTTTTTCTGACTTTTTTTTTTTCCTTTCAATTTTCTGACTACAATTTTAGATAACATCTTAGTTTAAATATATAAAATGTAGGTCTTAAAAAATGAATTTTATGAGTTTCCTCTCAAATTTGACTTTTATAAATGAGAACATTTCCAAGTTTTTCTGGAAAATATGTGACTATCTCAAGATTTCAGATTTTGTTTGGTAGAAATGTACTCCAAAATATTTTTGTTTTTGCCTACAGTGGCCCTAATACTCTGTCGTAAAAATTGTATTATTGAGCTGCTTGTCAACATTTGTTGACATGGATATTTTACTAGAACTAAACCTGTTGCTCACAAAAATAACAATAAAAATGTATCATGTAAACATCTGTTATTTTACATGACGGACAAATATTTTAAACAGGCCTGGCTAAACTTTTTCAGTGCTGGTTGAAAACACAGAAACAACACAAAACTAGCCTCACCACTGCCAACTGAAGTGCACTGAAGTAGAACCTTCAGAATAGGGATTGATTCAGTCATTAATTTGCTCAGAAATATGAAGGTTTTGTCAGGAAAGCTCTCGAGGGTAATTCTGTCCTTACAATAGAGAGGCTGATTAAATGAGAAGTGGCAGTGTCACACACAAAAGATACATTGTGCATTCAGTGAAACAGTGGTGGTATAATGTCTATTTTAGAGCTATAACCTTCAGTTTAATACCAAGGTTGTCCTCTCCATCCACAACAGTGAAGAGGAGCTAAGCTGGGAGAGTGTCTGAATTTTAATTTGCATGCCTTGTCTAAAAAAATAAGGTGGAATATTGGTCCTTTGGTAAATTTATGGTGCTCTGACTGCTCCCACTTTGTTTTTGGACTCTTGCACACAAGAAGACACCCCACTTTGAAACTCTGCTGGGATTTTTAGCAAAGCAGAAAAGTTCCATGTAAAATGAAAGACGTTGTCCTTTCATTTGCTGTGGTCCAATAGAGGGAAAGCTGAGCTTTGGCAACAAACATTACAGGCTGATTTGGGATGAAACCAGAGGCCCGTGCGGCGCAGGACGCCGGACGCTGTTTCGCACTCCGGCAAAAATAGGATTGAATCAAATTTTGCCGGACGCCGGCGCAAGTCCACAGTAAATCTACACAAATAAAAAAGTATCAGGCAGGATGCTGAAAATGCAGATCATCCGGTTTTTCAAAATAAATCAGTAAAGACAGATTTCTTTTCTTTTTTAAGATAAAAAAATATGTTATAAATACAGCTTATCTGCTATAAATGTACTCACCCATTGTTTAAGAAAGTCTGTGGAGATATCTTGACAAAGAATTATAGCAAATAGAAGTAGATCAGCTGTTCTCTTCTGTTTGTTTTCCTTGGAATGAATGATTTTGGTCTGACTTCCGTGTATATAGCACTGCTCTTTATCGTGATATCTCGCAATTCCGCACATGCAACGTTGAGCACCTCTGGGCTCCGAAGGGGAGCGGAGGTGGGGCGCATGCAGTGTAATTTAACGATGACAGAGAACCGCTGCGGGGTGCATGGTGGGGCGGAGCGGAGCAGAGCGCATGTAGTGGAATTTAGGCGTCAGACCTGTGTAAATACATAAACAAAGTTCTTCATACAGCTGCTGGCAGATTTAGATGAGTATTAAAAATATTCTTATTGAAAAAAAAATGTTTTTATTTAAATGGTAGTGAAAAAGTGATAGAACTAGAAACATATCAGTTGATCCAAATGCTGCAGAAAGAGTTCTGATGAATATTAAAAAGAGAGATCACATTTCTCCTGTTTTGGCTTCTTTTCACCAGCTTCCTGTTAAATCCAGAATAGAGTTAAGATCCTCCTTCTTACATACAAAGCCCTTAATAATCAAGGTTCATCGTACATCAGAGATCTGATTGTTCCATATGTTCCTAACAGAGCACTTTGTTCTCAGAATGCAGGTCTACTGGTAGTTCAATTCAATTCAAAAATAATTTATTAATCCCAGAGTGAAATTAAGTGTTGTTGTAGCTCATTGCTAATTAATTTTTCAAGGAGTTGTTGTAGACCATGATGGCTGTGAGGAAAAAGTATTTCCTGTAACGGTCTGTGTTGCTGTGAAACTGAAGAAGCCTCTGACTGAAGAAACTCTGATGCTGTAGGATAGTCTCGTGAAGAGGATGCTCAGCGTTGTCCATAATCTTATTAATTTTATGAAGAATCCTTCTTTGCTTCATTATCTCCAGTTTTTCCGAAAGGTGTCCCCAGAACAGAGCCAGCCTTCTTTATCAGGTTGTTGAGCCGTTTTAAGGCCCTGGCTCTGATGCTGCTACCCCAACAGATGATGGACAAAGATATTACACTCTCTACCACAGACTTGTATTTGCAGCATCTTGCTGCAAACCTTGATGAACCTCAGCTTCCTCAAAAAAGTCGTCTGAGTATTTCTGCAGATAACAGGTCTCCATCTTATACTGGAAGTCTGAGGTGGACAGAGTAAAAAGGAATTGTGAAAGTAGAGTCCCTTGTGGTGCTCCTGTGCTGCTGACCAGCTGGTTTGACACACAATCATTCAGTCTCACAAAGTGTGGTCTGTTTGTCAGGTAATCATTGATCCAGCTGATTGTTGAGGCCTCCACCTGTGTCTTCAGGAGTTTCTGACAAAGCAAATCAGGCTGAATTGTGTTAAATGCACTGGCAAAATCAAAGAACATAATTCTCACAGTGCTTCCTGCTTTGTCCAGATGCAAGTGAGTTGGTTGAAGCAGGTTGATGATGGCATCTTCAACGCCATCTCCATGGCGATAAGCAACTGCAGCGGGTCATGATAGGTTCCAGTTTGCTTACTCAGGTGGAGCAACATGATTCTCTCCAGGACCTTCATGATGTGGTAAGTCAAGGGGACAGGTCTATAGTCATTGATGACTGATGGGTGAGTTTTATTTGGTACTGGAACAAGGCAGGATGTCTTCCACAACACTGGAACCTTCTCCTGGGTCAGGCTAAGGCAGTCAGTCAGGCCCCCAGACAGTTTTTGCAGATAACCGCTTGTACTGAGCCAGGTTCCGCCAGAGGTTTCTTCCTGTTAAAGGGGAAATTTTTCTCCCCACTGTTGCTACATACTTGCTCAGTATGAGGGATTGCTGAGGAATTGCTGTGGTTGGAGTCTGCATGATCCGGGCACAACCTAATGTCGATGACTCAACGCAATCTGCTGGGATTCCTTACATAAAAAAACTTAAGTGATTGGAATGTTTGAATAATTGTATTTAAATGATTTTTGTTGTAAAGTTCCTTGAGATTATATTTGTTGTGAATTGGCACTATATAAATAAAAGTGAATTGAATTTAATATACCCTTCTCAATAAACTATATAAAATCCATTTCTGGCATTAAAGCAATTCAGCAATTCCTGCTATTGCTGACTAGAATTTTAGATGTTTATTCTCATATTCTGGCAATTTATATTTGGGGATGAGCTACAAATCTTTGAAATTTCGAGGCCTCTTTGGTGTCACCCACTGCATCCGGTAACCCCTAGGAGATTCAAGTTGAGATTCTTGCCGTTACACTTTTAAAATCACTGACAGTTAGAAGAAACCCAGTAAAACATGGGTATTAATAGTTTTGTTCTTTATTGTATGTCATTCATAAAACGTCTAGAATGAGCTGAAGAGTGCAGAGAGGATCCATGACTTCGAACGACCCAGAGACTGTTTAAACTTCAATATGCAGGGTTGAAGGACATATGTGGTTATAAAAGCAAAACATCAGGGGTGCTTTTAAATAGGATTTTATTGAAAGCAGGTTTTTTTATTTGTTAAAAATTTTAAAGATTGTTCAAGACACCGATGAAATGTATTTTGTAAAGCTAACCCTTCAGTTGCTGGCGAATATCCAAACTCACATTACCCATTATATCCCCATATAATATGACAATTGTCAGAGCATTTGATCTGTAAATAGTATTTATGTGGAAACACAACACAATCAATAATTTCTATATCTCAAAGAAAGTCAAACTTCAAAAGAAAGAAAATGTCAAGGTGTCACACTTCTCAAATCCATTTTCAACCTGTCAGCCAGTTATTAGTGTCCGCAGATTAATTTGCGGTGACACCTTCAGAGGCTGGTGGAGGGAGGTCATTATTAAGGGACGGCCCAATGCAATGCATGGAGGCAGTGCAAATCCATTGCAAAGCAATGTATTGTACTGCCTCCATGCAATTGCATGGGCAGTCCCTTATTACTATTCACTTCTAAACGGACTCTTTATTCTTTCACCGTTAATGCGGGTCGTACCGTAGCGTGCACCCCCACAATATATACATCAAAACGACCGGCTCGATCGTGTGAGGTGTGCTATTACTTTTATTGCCGATTGGAGTTACCATGGCGACGTAATTAGCGAAAAACCACCCCCAAAAACACCCATTGGAAATGCATGGAAAAACGGCCAAAAATCACGAAAAATCCACTATTTTTGAAGATTTACTGTGTCACCATACAATAAGCTAGCAACACCATTCGAAATCCAGATTGTAGCCACGTCCGTGCTGTGTTCAGCATTGAAGACCGCATGTCGATAGCTGTTACGGTTTTGTCACAATTTGACTTTGTTCGACCCAAAGTTTGCCCCAAATTGACATTTTTAGAGTGGAGCAGCTCGTTAAGCAGAGTGTGGAGTGATGAACTTTTGGAAGGTCCTCATCAAAATTTAACTCGACGTCACGGCCACATATTTCGCACTAGTGACATGATTTTCGGTCATGAAATAGAGCCGCCCTTTGTGATTCTCAGGATCATTTCAAAATTTCCCTATGTCGCACGGTTTTCTCTCAGCGAGCTCTAGATCGCTCAAAGTGGAACCCAGTTTTAGGGCTTTGTCCTATAGTTTATCATTGTGGCTGGTCAGGATGATCTCAGCCAGAGAGATGTTCTTAGTCATTTTTCTCTCGTTCCCTCTCGGACTGTGAATAAGGTAGAGACTTCTGCTTTGGCATGAACGAAGACAAATGATACATCTCGCTCACACTTCAAGAATTTTTCCGATACCTTGTACGGTTTTCGAATGGGAACGATTTGTTCGGCGCACTTTTTGGAGTTTTTTCTTAAAATTGAAGCTCTTAATCATCTTAAGTGTTTGCACCTGCTGCAATTTTCACTCACACTTGTTGCTGGGGAAACGGAGCACCTTTGATCAGAGTTCACTAAAGTTCATTCCACAGTATATACACATTGAAGGCCTATTAAACCCCACTTAAACACAGGTTATGCTATGCAGTACTATAGAGAGAAGTACTACAAACAAGTCCATGTGTCAGTCCATCTGTCTTTGTCTTTCTGACCATGTCTCTGTCTTTCTCAGTCCCCCTGTCTGCCTGTACCATTTCATCTGTGAATAAGATAGAGAGTTGTGCTTTGAAATAATTGAACACAAAGGATAAATATCGCTAACACTCCAATAATTTTCCTGATAGCTGCTATAGTTTTCGAATGGGAAAGGTTCGTTCGCAGCTGTTTAACACTCTGAACATGGAGAGGAGACAACAGATCATATGGCCTAAAACTCAATGTTATATGTATGTCTGTGATGGCGTAGTGGTTAAGGAAGAGGGTTGGCATCCCAGAGGTACTGGGTTCAAATCCAGGAGCGAGCAGCAAATAATTTTTCTTTGCTGAAAGCTGAACTGGGAGACGAGACAACAGATCATATGGCCTAAAACTCAATGCTGTATGACAGATGTTGTAGTGTAACTGTTAACGAACAGGAATACAATGCAAGAGGTAGTGGGTTTGAATCCCAGGGGGAGCAAATTTTTTTTTTTCTTGTTTGAAAGCTGGAACCAAAATCCCTATGTTATACACAGTACTACATTGCACTTGTATGCATTTTAGTTGATTTCAGCTTTTCCAGTATATTTTCATACTAATCCTACTAATACTAATGACAACATGTTAGCTAGCATTAGCATGCTAGTTAGCATTATCATGCTAGCTGTTGTTAGCATTTTAGCTAATTTTAGCTTTTTGACTATATTTTTGTACTGAATGGGTTAATAGTAATGCCAACATGTTAGCTAGCATTAGCATGCTAGTTAGCATTAGCATGCTAGCTGTTGTTAGCATTTTAGCTAATTTTAGCTTTTTGACTATATTTTGGTACTGAATGGGTTTATATTTGCCAACATGTTAGCTAGCATTAGCAGCTAGTTAGCATTAGCATGCTAGCTCTTGTTAGCATTTTAGCTAATTTGAGCTTTTTGACTATATTTTGGTACTGAATGGGTTTATAGTAATGCCAACATGTTAGCTAGCATTAGCATGCTAGTTAGCATTAGCATGCTAACTGTTCAGCATGCACACCGTGGCCGTCCCTTCTCTAAATTTCCTGAAATTTTCTAGTTGAAATTGTTCTCCACTCTTTTTGTGGACATTATGTGAGCCCATGATCATTCAATTTTGATCTAAAATGTACAGACAATGACAATTGAAAATGATTTAATTCAATCTGTTGGATTTCCTTTGATAAAAAATATTTAATCTGATTGGAATAATGACCTGAATGATTAATTGGAATGTATGTATGATTGAATTGACTTTTCTTGTAAAGTGCCTTGAGATTACATGTTTATGTTTACATCCTGAACTGACTAAAGACCAATTATATTCAATGTGAACCAGTAGGATTTCAAATAGAACCAGATAAAATATGGTTTTGAGATGGGAGCACCAGTATGAAAAGTAGCATTACCGAATCCAAGTTAATTTAATTTAATACTCAAATATATATACATGTTTTATATCCCAAAAGGAAACTAAATGTTGTCGTAACTCACATCATCGAAGTATCTTCAAAGAGTTGCTGTAGATGATGATGATGATGTGGGCAGTAAGGACCTCTGGTAGCTGTCAGACCTGCAACAAAACTGAAAAAGCCATCTGAAAGAGGACTTTCTGATCGCTTCACTGGGACGAAATCCC
This sequence comes from Apricaphanius iberus, assembly GCA_028564705.1. Lineage (NCBI taxonomy): Eukaryota > Metazoa > Chordata > Actinopteri > Cyprinodontiformes > Aphaniidae > Apricaphanius > Apricaphanius iberus. The sequence goes on along the minus strand of JAPXFQ010000708.1, from coordinate 89,040 downwards.
CCCTGTATGCGCTCTTTTTGCATCATTGTTCAGGCTGCAGCGATCTGTCACCGCCAGTTTGTGGCTAGCGCAGTCACAGATGCGTTCGATGCCTCTATAATTCTTCCACGCGCTGTCAGCTTGTGGATAACAAGATACATTGGGTATGGTCTCCAGGTCTGAGATGATGCTCAGATGCTCTCATGGGAATCTTTTTTTAATTGATTTAGTTACCTTTACTTACCTTTACTGAGCTTAAATTGAAAAAATCTGCACCAAGTGGTCAGAGGTGTGAATATTAATCTGTCAAAATGACCAATGGCTTTCAGATTTTTTCTTCACCGTTTGAAGAAACAAACTGTGAAATACGGAAAATATACAGGTAAGGCGACCCCTCCTAAGTACAAAAAGATTCCATTAGAGATGACTACATTAGATTAATCTACCTTCCCATCAACTCTGATTAGCTCCTGTCTTAGTAGGTTTGCAGTTGTGCTATACTGTTTCTGTTATCAGATCATTTTTTGAAAAATGTTTAGGGTTGTTTAAAGCTTAGGATATCAATTTATATCCTAATCCTGTTGATTCACTATATAGAGCTAGAAGTGCCACGAAGGTGCATTACAAAAAGCAACAGATCTAATAAAACCAAGGCCAAACCTGTAAAATGATAGCAGTGTTACATCATTGGTAACTAGGATTATTACTGAAACCTATTTTTTAATACATCCACTGACAGTCTGACGGTGGAGCCTCTGTCTCTATGAGGCACTAATTAATTTGGTCTCATTACCTCTTTCCTGCAGTGTCTCTCCTGTGGATTGTACAGACTAATAAACACATTATTTCTTGAAAAAAGCCCATCAAAGTTACTTTTTTATGTTTTGCTTTGTGATGACATTAACAGCTAAAAAATGAAAGTCAATTCTGTTCCTTTTATATTCATATTCGTGTCAAATAAATCCAAAAATAGGCTTAAGGATGAAAAGCCTCTCAGGCGAGCAACCCTTTGATTTCAGTTTGAAGTTCAGATATGTTTACATTCTATAAAGTGCTGAGACCAGACTTGACTTAGTGCTTGTGTAAAGCAGAATCCTCAAACTGAGTGCAGGAAAAACTTCTCATAGAGCTGGATTTTTATATTTTACTGGAGGAAGAAGGTCACTCAGAGTTCTATCCCAAGGGTGTTGGTCAAAATGGTACCAATGTTCATTCTGCTGCACCACGGCCATATCAGCCTTTAGGGGTAAATGCGTATGAGTGTGTGTGTGTGGATGAGACAGACAGAGACTCAAATCCTAAAGCTATACCATACTACCCTTCCATGTGTCCACATGTTTCCATGTGTGCATGTAATACCTACATGGAAACACGATGACTGACCACCTCTGGGGTCCATAAATGTCCCTGGGGTCTCGCAGCTGGAGACCAAACACCTTTTCTAAAGTAATGTTAGCCCCACTGAGAGATTTTGACTTTTAAGGTGCAGTAATAAAATTAATTCAGGTCATGTGGTTCTGCACATGACCATGAACTGAGATATCAATCAAACATTAATGATCTAACACAAATAATGATAATATATACATTTATTTATTTAATATGAAGATGATTTTTTCTATGTATAAATATATATTTTTTAACTGTCTAAATTATTAAATAGTGGCACTGTTAGCTTTCCATTTTTGCTTAGTGGCCCAAATTCTTAATTTCTTTTTTTTTTTAGGATTCTGTTTTAGTGTCATGGTTGGATTTAAACTCCAAATGCTGAAACTTCTTCAGCAATATAGGCTCTAGAACAATAGCTTCATTACATTCATGGCTGCTGACCTCCTGCCATAAGTTCTGATTGTATGAGCAGCTCGATAGGGGCCTGGTAGGAATGTCAATCCAGACCAAATTACATGACAACACAAGGTTTTTCAGCTTCCAATATTGATGTATGTTCTAATATGTAATTCTACTAGAAAATATACACAAAAGCTACACACTGTTGTATCCTCTGCCACTAGGGAAGAAGACACAAATATAAGAGAGACCCAGTTGTAGACTCTAGGTAGCAGAGGAATCGACAGTAAACTCACAGTAAGTCATACCTGTAGCTCCTTATCACTTCCTTATCATTTTGACCCACTGCTCAGGTAAGTAGCGGGTCAAAGTGATACGAAAGCTGCTTGAAGATTTTATGTAACCTAAATATTAAGCCTGCATTTTTCTACACAAACTTGCTTTTTAAGAATAAAAAAAATCTAGACCATGAAGTTCGAGGGCCCAGTTCTGATTGTCCCTCCGTCTGCAGCCAAACTTTACACCACCCTATCAGACAGAGTGGTGTAACTGCACTGCCCATGATAACTGAAGTAAGGCCACATGAATTTTGGAGTTCTACAACTATTGTCTCTGCAGAAAGTTGTTGTTCTCTAGGGATTACAACATCCAATGACCCCTTTTTATGCCATTTTACCTATATGTTGCTAAGTTACTTGTTAGGGTAAAAAATAGTGGTTTAACCTAGAAAGAATCACACACAGGGGTCGGAGAGAAATTGAAGTTAAATGAGCTCTGCAGTGGGAGATAGAATAAAGTAAAGTTCTGCAGCGGGAGACAAGGAAGATACTCTGGTTGACCGTTTGTCTGTTCTCCTTTCAGCTTCTCAGGCCATGTCCACAGGTAGCCGGGTTTTTTTTTTAAACGAAGATTTTCCTCTGCTCCTTGAAAAAAAAATCTCCATCCACACGTAACCGGATAAATGCGTTTTTCAGCACATTCATAGACGTGGCAAACCTGTAGGGCGCAGTAGTTCTCCCCAGGCTTATCCGCCAAGAGAAACTTTATATCCTCTCTTCAGCACGCAGCAGTTATACAGCTTATAAAAGCAAATAAACAAGAGGCGCTTTAACAATGGATGATACCAACACGGCGCTGAGGAAATAAATGCTGTTTTCGAGAGTAAACACAGGTCGCACATGTGGTGTTGGAGCACTTTTTTGTCGCGGAAAGTGTCGTTACGGCTCTTAAAACTCCGTTTTTTACCGTCCACACGTAGATAGTGAAAACGGAGAAAACGCAAATCTCCACTTTGGCCGGAGTTTTTAAAAAGCTTCGTTTTTGGTGCCAAAACCTCTGGCTACGTTTGGATAACAGGCCAAACCGTAGAAAAATATCTCCGTTTTGTGAGATACCCGGCTACATGTGGACAAGGCCTCAGACAGTCTCCCAGCTCTGTCTCCTGATCACACAGCTCTGTCTCCTGGTCTCAAAAGGCCCTCCCACTGCAGTCTCTCTTTATTTGGTCAAACTTCATTAGCATCTTAAAAGAACAGGGTGTCATACAAAGGAACATATGTCTGAAACCAAATGACATTTAAAAAGTACATTTAAACTATGTGATAAAGAAATACACCCTAAGAAAATAATAATATAACATTATTATTTTTCCCTAATATTACTGTTGTTTCAAGTCGCTTCCATTGTATTATAATACCACCAGCAGTTAACATTGGATTGTTCAGGATTGAGGAAATTTCCCAACTGGACTTGTTGCACAGGAGAACCATATGACAAACACCATGCTGAAATTATCTCCATTTGCTTCGTGTTAAATTCAGAATAGAGAATATATCCTCGTTCTTACATAGAGAGCTCTTCAAGGTATAGTGCAAGATTTTTCTTGATTTCGGGAAAAAACGGCCCCCTCCACTTTAAAAAAAAAAAAAGGGGCATGCACAAAAACAGATCTTCCCTGGAAAGTAACAATATAGACATAGATAACTACTTCTACCAGTAATCTGAAATACAGTTCTCTAACTAACATGCTGAACTTTAGCCTATCTGTCAAGTAGAAACTTGGCGACGGAGGCATCAGTGGGGAGCCAAACCAGGGCGTTCAGCGTACGGCATTGTTGAAAAGAATCTCCTAAAAAAAAGTCTGGTCTTGTTTCTCTTTTTCTCATACACCTCAAAGACACTTTTTCTCTTGCAACTCTCAGCCATTTTCAAAGGACCCAGTAAGAACTGTGAGGTAGAATGAATGGATGAAGGCATAGCGCTACACTTAAACACCTGAGAGGGTGTATATGCATCCGCACTCTCAGAATGATTGACAATTACGAGGACTAACAGTGTAAATGATCCACCCTGAAGAAAAAGTTCCTCCGCCATACCTTTAATAATCAACCATCATAGATCTGATTGTTCCATATGTTCCTAACAGAGCATTTGCTCTCATACTGCAGGTTTTACAGGTAGTTCAAAGAATTCCTAATTTTGTTTGGGGCACATCTTATTTTTTGGCAGTCAAGTTTGTAGGGTTTTTTTTGTTGTTTTTTACCCATTAGCATTTTTACTTCCTGTTGGCAGTGTGTTACATATTTCAAAACAGCCCTTTTTGACACTCTTTCTATGTACATATTCATATTATACATTATTTAAAAAGGCACTAACTGAGGTAGGTTCTTGAGTTTTCCCGAATGATCACTCTGTTCTAAATTGGAGGTCAGGACATTTGTTTTTGTTCTCCAATAGAACCGCGTTGAGCCACTGTCACGATCCTGTGTGTATCGGCTTGTGTATATGAGTGAGGCATATTCCTTTATAGAGGATCAGTATCGCTCAGAGTGAGCTGTGGTTTAGTTGTGCTGATTCAGAGGGCAATGAGCAGACGTTGCCAAACAACTAGCTTTCTCAAATTAAGAAGAGTTGTTCTCAAACCAGTTAATAACAGCATTCTGACTAAATGTTAATTACAGTCCAACTTCTGGTAATGGAAGAATCCCTTAACAAAACTGAAATGTCTAAGATCCATTAGAGAACAGACATGTTTAAAATTTGTTTACGGCAACCTTTACTTTTTAAAAGTATGAGCAGCTTACATGAACACACATTTATTTATTTATTTATTTTGCCAGTATATTCCAGCTGCAGTGGCTTGCTATTAAGTTGCACATTTGACATACATTTCCTTTCTAAGCATAAGGACACAATTTCTGATATGACACCTGCTGCAGGTGGATCCCCCCGGATATCTGAATGCTACATTATTCCGTATCGCTAAGCACAGTCAAAGGGACCTGTCAGCATGGGGATAAAGTCAGCTTAATCTTAAAGGCATCCTTTTTCTTTAAAGCTTACAGTGATAACTGAAGGTTACTTGCTGAATAGAGCTGCCATGATAATTGACATTTAGTGATGAAATGTCTCGCACAATGAAACCTAAAGGGGTAACTAATTACTGCCTATCCAAGTGTCAATAGCATCATCTGCTCTCTTCTAAATGTCAGTTTTACATTGAAATGCTGAAGGGAAGGCTGCCAAACACTAATGGCTAGTTACTGGCAGACAGAGCTTTAGGGCCCACACCCAGGTAGGATCTGAATGGCGCCTCTTTTCTTCAAAATGCTTCTTGCCCCTAAAGCTCTGACAACTGTTTACTTTATGAAATTGAATTTCATAATGATAAGGTGACCTGGTAACTTAGATTTAGCCTTTATGTAGCAACTCTAATAAGATTCTAAATTTGCAGTGAATGTAAATACTTTATGCTCTCAGGTGTGGCCACAATACCCCAACACAGATACCAGATTATGCTTTAAATATCTTTTTATCACTCTGTGAGATGGGTACGCTGAGTGGTAGCGGGTTAGAAACAGACCATGTGGCTTAATCAGCTACACTGTAGTTAATGTGTTAAACTCTTTAATGGCACGTTCTCTATACAGCCCTCTACTACAATTATCATGGCATGGTTCCACTGCAATCCATTAAACTTAATTCGTATGATGATTCAGTAGCACATTGTAACAGCAGGGTCCTAGTGGGGATTTGAAAGATTAAAATTGTGAAGTTTGCTAGCAAATGGTGATAAATCAAGTTGTAAACTGGAGCTCAAACACACTAGTTGCAGCAAAACTGTTATAGTTAAAAACTGTTTATGAGCAAATATCAAAAGCAGATTCCACTTGAGTTAGAGGAAATAACATGCATAGCAAACCCTTATTATGGCAAACCAGCTGCATTTCTTATTTTGCAATGTCAAGTTCCTTGTAAAAACATTCTAGAGCTTCTTCCCATTGTGACACTTTAGAACAAATGAAGTGCTCGTTTCCAAAACGCTATAAATCATTACATTTTTTTACCTAGACCCACACATTTTGTGAATATTCAATGTAAAATGTTTTTTTGCCTCAGTTAGAACATGTTGAACAATGATTCTTAAATCAAACAACGATATCGTTGATGAAGAATTCAAAGTGAATGTAATTTTTCCTAAGAATGCTATAAATCTAGTCTGAGCCTAGTTATCCTGCACCTGATGAAATGTTTTAAAAAATGAAAATAATACACTTTCAGAATCATGCAACTGCACAGTGAAATGTAGAATCATAACAGTCTTGCCACGAACCACTTGTGGTCAGGGTACAAACCACTTAGATGGAGGCATAGAAAAGAAGCTAAAAGAGATCCATTCAAAAAACTACAGCCTCATTGCTTGTTCGTCAGTGTAAAGGCTAAATTAGCCTGACAAATTACATTAAGCCCATTCAAGTTTGTGTTTCGCAAGGCTAATGAAATTATCATCTCAGATCCTTTCTAAATTATTTACAACTGCTAGTGTTTTCAACCTAGTTGGTGAGCTAGCCAGCTAGATCTGCTTACCTGTGAAATTCAAATGAAGACTTCCCCTTTGCTTGTGTGTCTGATTGGTTGATTTGCCTTTAATCTGACCCATATGCTAAACTGTCACAGCTGAGGTTCTGCTTCTCATTACCAGTTGCTACATGGGGTCAGAACTGCTCTGGTCTTGGAGATGAAAGGTCAGGGCTAATTACAGTGATGCAACTATGCTAGTTGAGGGAGCATTAAATGTCAGAACTCATTATGCCAGAGAACACTGAAGGCATGTAAGGAGTCAGAGCATGCTTACCTTGGTCTCTCAGAGGGAGGCTAAGACAGAGTTCAACATGCCAAGCATTTGTTTAACCTCATCCACATTGAATGGAGAAGGGTGCATGCAATATTAAGCATTAGGGAGAGAACCCAAGGTCTGAACACTAGAAAAAAAACATGATGTATGTTGTGGAGACAAAATTTGGGGATTGCCGTGTTTGGGTTTCCATCCATCCATTTTCTGAACTGCTTATTCCTCAAGGGGTCGCGGGGCGGCTGGTGCCTATCTCCAGCTGTCAACGGGCGAGAGGCAGGGTACACCCTGGACAGGTCGGCAGTCCATCACAGCGTGTTTGGGTTTATTTTGGTTTATCTTTATAGTCAATTTTCAACACGTCATCTCAAAGCACGACAAAAAAGTGATTTGAAATCTAGTCTAATATTACATACATCCCAAATTATCTTTTTTATCGAACAATGCAATAAAGTACATTTTATTATTCAAATTAGTTCAAACAAAGTTTTCTATCTAAGAAAACCGAGCAGATTGTATTGAGTAATTGAGTTTTAGCATTTATTTCTCCTGGACGACTTGGTAAGTGGTTGCATAAAGGATTCAGGAGGATTTTCTATGTCCTTTTGATGTTAGGGAAAAGTAAGAAGATATATCATGCGTCTCATAATGGCCAGAAAATACAAAAAATTGGCAAAGAGGTGGAGCTGAGAACGGGGCTGTGAGGGTGGAGGTGGATGATGGGCACTCTGAAAAGGAGCTAATGAAAGTTAGCAGACACTTTTAGACAGAAAACCGACTTTGAGCAGCTTTGCTACCCCTGTGCCTTCTAGGAAGATTCAATTATTTTAATAATGAATTGTTTGTCCATAAATATCACTAAAAAATAAGAGAATTTTGCTCATAACAAGTTTAAATTATCAATATATAAAGAAGAAATGTGATCATTTCACCCCATTTGTTACCTAGCAGTGTTATCTTAAATGCACAGCAGATATAATATTTTACTTACTAATGGAGCAGAGACTTCTTGGGTAGTGTGTTGCAATCAATACCATAGCAAGCTGTCTTTGTCCAATAAGTACAGGATTAACATCCAAACATGAACAAACATTGCAGACACAACTGATGGTTGATTTCAGGGAAACAAAACAGTCGGGACTTTTAACGTGACTCTGTGTATTAATTGTCTTGTTCAAGTCCCAGTGTATTGAACAAGATAAAAAGTATATAATATAAAAATATATAATATTGGTACAAACTATCATATCTATCCAATCCATACATAAAAAAATTCACAAAAAAAATCACCATTTTACATTTCCCAAAATGACACAATATAATATAATCTACATACACTTTCTAACATATCAGTTGTAATTTAACAGTTTAAACGTTTATCAGTTTAACAGCTTATCAGTTTAACTCGTCATGAAAACCGTCTCCAACAAGCAGTGTCCGAGCCCAAAACACTATACTACATGAATCCATGGGATGATAATTACCCCATTCACTGCGAGGCGGCAGTTAGACGTCTGCAGTACCGTTACTCCAGCTTTCCACCACAGCTTGTTTGCGAGGAGGTAGCTAACTGTTTACCATAGCCTACCTCAACTAACTGCCTTCATCAACCGCCAACGTTCTATTTACAGTTTTGTTAGATTATAAGCAACACTACCATCAGTTATTATACAGACTTTAAGAAAACGTGTGATACCCTTACAAGTAAATATAAAGAATTTGCAGTTTACCTGTTACTGACCTGAAAGACAGGTAAGATAAAGGGAGAGTTGACACAGTAGTTATCCTTTTTTTCTCCCGAATTGCACCTGAGAGGGAGAGGAGGTCCGTCCCCATAGCAACCGGAACACAATTGCTTGCTGCTGTGTCACTTCTTAAAGTCACAGTGTAAACATATACATAAAACAACATAACTTGTGGATAACTATTTGGGTGTGCCACAGTAGCAGTAGCTCGGCTGATGCTCCCCTCCAGAAACAGTTGTTATTTCTCTCTTAATTTTTAAATTAGGATTGAGGAGTGCTGTAATACATCTAATCTATACTTGATACCTTTTTTTACAACAGTTTTCACTAGAGATGCGAATCTTCACAAGTCTCACGATTCGATTCTGATTATAATGTCAACAATTCGATTCGATATCTTGATGCATCATGAATATTTCATTAGTTCTTTGCAGTAATAACTAGGTTTTAATAATATTTTTTTCAGTGATAATTAGATGTCAGACATTTGTATCTGTTATTTACCAAACATTTCTCTGATCAGAACATGGCATCCCCCCGCCCAAAAAAAAAAACAACAAGAACAAACACTTACTAGACAGGTTGTCTTTATGAGGATTTAAAAAAAATAATATGTCCACTAGTCCTCTAGTATTCTTATTCAACAATAGTTGATAAATGGGAGAAAACAACTATGATGAAGACTGTCTGTGTATTTAACTGGGTCTTTCTCCAAACAATCTATGGTAAATGTATAATATATTGATGTAAATAGGCTTTTATCGGTGTCCCTTAAATGAGACAGAAGCAGTTTTTACATGTTACATAGTTGCTTAAGAAAAAATGCATAAAGTTATTAATCATACTTATAGTCCTACCTAAATAGTCTTAGACCACAAAATTAAAGTGTTAATTTTGTTATCCATCCATCATTTATACCCTTCCATCCTCTTTGAGGGGGGGGTTCCGATTTCCAGCGTCATTGGGCGAGAGGCTGGGGCCACCCTGGACAAGTCGCCAGTCCACCGCACGTTTTTATTAATCATGTTCTCCCGTTTTGATTTGTGGTATCACGTAGTTTAAGCCACGCCCGCTTGCAGACACAAACTTGAGGAGCAGAGACAGAGCATGAGGGCAAACACGGTTGAGTGATCCCACACTCACGTGCAAGCGCAGGGCAGGCATTAATGTTCGTTCACATGTCTGCTCTAACATTTCTCTTACTTTGTGCACCGATTGACCATTGTTTTCTCACATTGGTGGCACGTATATTACCATACTTTTACGACTGCAGTAAATCATTGCAAAGGCAAAGCTGCTCTTGTAGGTCCTACATGGAAGAAGACGGGGGAGCGGGGGTTATTATATTATGTTATATTCGATTATAGTGAGTTACCCGCAATGTGGCATGGTTTGTGTCCACATAACAATATATATATATTAAATAACTAATTTCAACTGCTCTAGTTTTCATACAACGTTCCTCATTCTTCAACGGGTTGTTCATTTCCAGTCAGAAGATTCCATGCATTTAGAAAAGTGAGAAAAAAGCATTTTGTTATCAGCTCAGTATTTCCACTAATCTGACAGCAGTCTGTTTGTTTTAGCTTTGCATGAACCAGTGTAAGTGAATGGGAACTACTAGCATACTAGATCAGGGGAATCAATGGCTGGTTCCAAATGTAGCAACAGACAAATCTTTGCTTATGGGTGGAATACCCCTTTAAAATCAAATATACCATATTAATTTGATTGTTTTAAATATTAAGGAGGAATTATTGTAGATATGTTCATAAAAAATAATAATGAATAAACCATTTTTTGTATTATTAGTTTGTCACTTTCCACATACTTTTAAATGTCTCCTGACTTTGTTGTACTTCCATCCCTTTCGAAGGATGAAGCTGTGTGTGTTGTGCCGTCCTGCTTGAAAAAGTCTATTAATGTGAAGACAGCTAAATATTAAAGCAGGAAAGTGAAATGTCTCTCTGCAGGGTAAGAACTAACACATGGTCAACACAAAATGTCTCACCGCTCTAGGAGCTACTAGGAGAGTAATTTGTCAATTATGTGGGGACATGCAGATCAGTTACACAAGTTGGGCAGAATTTGCTGCTTTTTGGTCTGTATTTGTCAAACTTAGGAATAACCTGGTCTTTCTTAATATTGATTCTCTTAGTTATGCTTTGTCTATTGTTATTATCTATAAAGTATTCACTTTGTTTTTAGTGTTTTTGATATTTTTATTTGGTAATTTATTTTTAATATAGTGTTTTGTGTTGTATAGACTGTTGAAGTAATTTATGTTTCAGATTTTTTTTGTCTTCCCTCTTAGTCATTCCATTATTTTTGTGGAATGTTTCAGTACGGCTGATAACAAAACAGGCCCCAAAAATTATGCTGACGCAGACATGCTTGACAGCGTGTCTAAGGTTAGTCCATATTAATGAAGTAATGTTCTGTGGAGGTAATATCAGTAATAGTTGTGTTGCCATTTGTAGAAAGATGTCAACATGAGTGTTAAAATGTAAGTAATTATTAATTTATTTTTAAGTTTTAGAAAGTCCTTGTGGTAACAGAGCTCAGTGTTTGTTTCTCATGAAGACCTTTTAATTGGCAGTAGAAAATCCTGCTGAGCTTGAAGAAAAAGTTATTTTTAAGATTAGTACAGTTCATGGTAATGTACAACTTGCCTAAACGTGAAAAGGGATCCTAGTGTTTGATAGTCTTAGTCTTTAATGCTGTTTATGTTGGTCCTGAACAGCTTTGCCAATTTTTCTTTCATCTTCAGGTGACACTTTAGGTCAGATGGCGGAAATTTAGAAGCCATTGGGTGTTCCAGCAGGACACAGATCCTAAAATACATATCTTACCAAGTTTTGGAATGATTAAAGGTGTCTAACATTAAGCTTTTAGAAGGCCCTTCATTTCCAATGAAGATAAGTGAACCCTCCTTGTAGAACGGTACATAATTAAGCCAGAATCATGTGGAGGGGTAAAAAAAGTTATAGAGGTGGGCCTTAGAAAATAACTCTAATCTGTAAAAAGTATTTTAATACCATGAATAATTTCTGATTTACTTACTCATCAGGGATATAAAACAAGCTGTAGAATATTTCAATAAATGCCTGATTGAGGATTGCGATTTGTCTTTCTGCACTCTAAAGGGGTGCTGTGTAGCTGCTGTTAGAATGGGATGATGCCATTGTTCAGAGGAATTAAGGCTTGGACTTGCAACTATGTTTGGCCGAGGAATTGACCACTTGGATGATGCACCATCACAGAGGAATTATCGAGTTTTCTATCCATGCTCCATGGTTACCGGATAATATTATCTCAATTCTGGCCCTCTTGCACTTAGCTACAGTCTTCACTAGAACAACTGTTGGAGACCTCGGCATGATATGATCAATTATTATATTGTGATCCTTGGCCCACAGCTGGATTGTCGAGCCCACTTTGGGAGACTAACTGGTAAAGGAAGGATTGGCCAGATTACAAGTGAACTCAGAATTAACATGAGGCAGTTGGTGGACTGGTTAGCTGTGTTCACGATCCCTTGGAGGAGCTAGCGTATGACTGAATAGTGTTGTCCAAATTAGCCATTTATAGGGGGTTAAAAAAAGAGGTGAGTGGTCGAAAATGAGTAAGTGGAACATAAAGAAATCTAAAGGTTTGAAAACAACCATTGGAGACTGATCTAGAACCTGATCACAAATTATGCTGCACACTGTTTTTGATATACAAAGGAAATATTTAAGTTAAAAAAAAATATTCTTTAAAATACTGACTATCATGCAACCCCAGCTAAAGTACTTTTGGATAGCAAAGGTAAAATCTATTTCTTCGAGTCTTGCTCCACAATGTAAAATCTCTCAGAAGTCTTTTAACAGACTCTAATATTGATTTCTCAGATCTCAGAAAAACCTGTCTGCATTGGATATTGTACAATCTCTTCAGGTATGATTTATAGTATGAGGTGTAAACATTTTAGAAAAGACAGAGCTCATAGTAGAGGTTGGGTTGTGCTGGTTCACATTAAATAATCTAATATCTAGGAATTTTTATGTTATGCGTATTGATAGATGTCTATATTTGATTTATATCCACTTATCCTTAAAGGGAGATGATGGAGATTCTTGTTGTCTGCATCAGTCATTTGGTGAGAGCCAGGGTATATTGTTTTTGTTGTGTCCAATTGTTTCTGTGAATAATTATAATAACAAGACTTTTACTGAATTTCCATTCAACATGTATGAGAACAGGTCAACAGTGTTTTTATAATCACATATACACTATTCAGGCACATTTAATTTAAGCCAACAGTAATGGTTGCAACACATTATTTTATCATTGAGAAAAACCTTGCACTCAGAGCTCTGAATTGACTGGCAGGTATACATGAATATGGATTCGCAACCAAAATCAATAATCAGTGATTAAATACTTTTAAAAATTAAGGTGTTAAAACAGACAATTCCTTCATACTAATGAGTAGTATCTGAGGCGCTGCAGAGTGGTTCAGTTGGTAATATTGTTGCCTTCAATAATTCCCAGATTGGTGTCTCTCTAAATGGTTTTTTTACAGGTACAAACAGTCGAAAAACATGACTGTTAGGTTAACTGGTCTCTCTCAATTGTCCTTAAGTGTATATTTGTGCACATAGTTATTTATCCTGTGTATCTCTGTGTTATCTGCCATTTGTCTGCCAACCTGCAGAATACCCCTCCTCTCGCTCAACAACTCCTGGAGAAGAAAACCATATGTTTATTGTCTTAAGAAGAAGCTGTTTTGATTGGCTAACAGTGCTGTAAATCTTATTTTGAGGGTTTTTTTTTTTTTTTTTTGTTGACTCGAACATTTTCTTTGAGTTGTTACTTACTGATTTTATAAACAGCAGCCAACACAGCAGTAATACTGAATGAACTTGGAGTTTGGAATGAATGAGATCTGGCTGAAATTTCACATGAATACTTAAATAATTATGTATTCATATATGTTATTAAAAACTGTCAATTAAAAATGCTATTTATAGTTTTCTATAAGCTTTCTCACACACACACTTGCCCCTAATCAGCCCATCAGCAGGGGATTCATAGGAACTTGCCACAGTGTCAACCCAAGTGGTGTCTCTTGCCCACTGAGTATTCCTAATTGTTTTTCCCTAGTGATTTCTTTTTTGCATATGCTAATCCTATTCCTTCAACATTCTTTTAAGGTACCTAACGATTTCCCTGTAGATTTATTGCTGTGTGATGTGTCCTGGATCAACTCTTTAAGCCTCCTGGTTTGCAACAGCCTCTCAGATTTTTTCATCTACAACCTCAATACTCCTCGCTTTATCAAAGCCTGATAGCTGTTTTAACACCCAGACTCGGTGGCAGTTTTTGGGGTGGGGGGCAAGGTAACCTACAACTCACCATAAAAAGCCACATAAATACTGGACCAAGCCATCTCAAGCAAAAACTTTTTTTTTCTTTAAATCCACAAGGGTCCTGATAATGTTTTCCAGGCTTGCTTGTGGAAGAAGAAAGTCTTAGGCCTAGTATATACTTCTCCATCCATGTTAAAATGGACAGACGAAATGCCAATTATCCATTGACGCAAGGGCTCCTCGTCACCTACGCAACAACGGATGGAGTAGAACCTAATTTTCTAACTATCTATCAACGGAGAGTGTATTCCCATGATTGATCAGCTGAACAACAGCCAGAGATCGTTCCACCAGAACAGTGCACTATAGTCAATTGAATCAGTAGTTAATGTAGTGTTTGGGATTTACTTGCTTTATATTGAAAGGACAGTTTATCTAATATGATGTTTTTCTGATTTTGAACACAAGGAGGTGTACAGAAACAACAAGACAGGCAGCTGTGTTTGTTTATATGTGTTTTCAGAGAATTATATGAGCTGCACTGCTAGAAAGAAGCTTTACAGCTTAATCCAAACTTACTTTCTATCGTTCATTGCTCCGTGAAACAAGAATGTGTTCACAAGTTGTACAAAATAAACTTGAATTAACCAGAAATGACACTACAATGGTAGGCAGACCCGCCATGAAAAATTAGCACCCCCTGCTGTCCTTGTGGGGAATGTCAACACGTCTTTGTTTGGGTGCAAACTTGCTGATGGAGAAGTATAAACTAGGCTTAATGTCCAAAATTAGACATAACCTGCCACTGGAAACCTTGATAATTCCCTTCTTTATGTGTATTTCTCACATAATCTTCATAGGAACTACTGTTAGCATGCAAAATTAGCCTAACAATAACACATCACATGTTTTCTTCTGGTTTGTGTTTATTGCCAGCCTGCAAACAACAAAATGGTGCACTAGTATGACCAAATTTACAAAGTTGTACTTGTTGGTTGTCTTGGGTAAATGCATTGCATGGTTGCAAGTTAATTTACACAGGTGTTATATTCTGTCATAGAGTGGATATAAAAATGATTAAAATTACAGGAAGCATACCTCTTGACCACTGCTATTTGTTCATGTAAAATTACCTGCAACAGTGCCCCAACTCATTATACAACACATTAAGAAAAAATACATGTACAGATTGGGGGTTTGGACATTTTTGACACAATGGAATGCATTTTCATTTGTAGTACAACCTCAATTCTAAGAAATTGATGACCCTTATTGATTGATTTGAGCACAATTTGTGACAAACTGACCATTTTAGTAGTAATCTTTCTATTTCTAATTCTTTTTCTGTTTCACCTTAGCTAATTCGGCCTTGACAGAGCTTGTGTTCAGATATTATACTATTTAATGGCGCTTTAAAGACTAAACTGCTTTATTCACAGATGGATAGCCATCCTGAAGTTTATTTTTTGAATTAACCTGTTATTTTTGTTTGCTTTATACTTTATATACTCGTCCTCAGTTACACAAGTGCTGAGCCCACAAGGATTCTCATTGATACGATGCCATCTATATTGTGTATATGATTGCAGAGGCTCATTTTATCACTGTGTATGTAGTTTTCGAGCAAAGGCCTACAAACTGTAAGGTTTAGAGAAGCTGAAAATGTTATCCAAGACATCTGACTGTGACTGACTCATATCAGAGATGGTGTCAAATAGTTGCATTAATAGCTGCATTAAAACGATTACGATTCATACGTTTGTAGTAAAGATCTTTAAAAATTGTTCAATGGTGTTCCAATAGCAACAAATGCTGCTTCTTACAAGTTACATTTTTGTACTTGTCTGTTGAGAGCTATGGATGATCCAACTGCTCTCAGAAATAAATGAGCACTTCCTCTACTGTATGAGAAGCAAACATCTGGTTGAAAATTAGTTTGATAATGCTTTTAAATTTAAGCCTTGCATACACTATTCAGCATCTGTGCTGTGAGCTAATTACCATCATTACCATGACTCTAACAGTAATGTAAAGATACAACAGCTGTAAAATTAGTGTTATGTGGCATCAGTGTCATACTGAGTGAAAGGTACAATATATGGTTTAGGATGTTGGATTAATGGTCTCCAAATAATTTTAGATGACCTGCAGTTTTCTGCTGGAGCTTGGTTTCCCAATATCCCAGATAAAATGTAACATTTTAGTGCCACACAAAAGGGATGTTTAAGTTTGAGTGAAAAATTGAAGTTTTAAGGAGTTCATTTTTGAATCTTTTTTTGAAGTGGAGTAGGCCTATTGTTAACAGATAATGAACACTTAATAGCCAGCCTACAGACCTAGGCCGTTTTCACATGTGTGGCCGTACCAGAAAACGGCCAGAGAAAATGCTAATTTTTTCTGTTCACATGGCACGGATCTCTGCCGTATTTGAATCCAGTGTTTTACTACAAATAAACAGCAGGTGGCGGTATACAAATAAGTCTTAGTTCTCCAACAAACAAGGGAGTGAGAAGTACCGACGTCATAAAACGAGCGACAGCTAGAATGTAAAAAACTGGTCTACTGGTCAGCTGCTACCTGAAGCCATCTACAGGGTGAGTGTTGTAGTAAACCCGCGTTTTGTAACCTGCTGTGTTGCTGTGGGATGCTTGAATGCGTTGTTTTGGTATTTGTATGGTCGCGAGGTGATTCTGTAATTTCGGCGGCGGTGTGTCATTTCCGGTGGAGCTGGGTTTTGGGTTTGGTGTGTTGTGTTGTGGTGTGTGTTTTTGTGTGGTGGTGTTGTGGGTATAGTCTGACAGAACAATTCCATCTAAATAAAACATCTTAGCGTTTTTTTTATTCTTAATTGGGAGTGAATCCACTGACAGGACAAATATATCTAAAATATAAGATCTGTTCATTTGGTGGTTTGTTAATTAAGAAGGGGGAGGAGGAAATTCCATCCTGCTTTTTCATCCATCACAATAGATAAGGATAATATTCCTGACTCCAAAAACTCTCTGCCCGGCTTTCTAACTATACAGTCACAGAGGAATTTATGAAGAGGTGGCATAAGCAAATGAGGTGGATCAGCTGTGCCAAAAACTGAGGGTTTATTTAGGTCCCGTTACTATGGAATATTGTCTCTGCTGCTCTGAAACTGAGCCGCAGCATGTCATTACAGTCGTGAGACTGTCATACAGCAACAGTCTGCAGTCAGAGACTTCTTTAGATTTGTTTTCAGACTGCCATCAGAAATCCTTTCTGCCCACAGTATCACCATCCATGGGGGCTCTTTGAAGATAGATGGATGGTATGAGTTAGGACAGTATTTAATGGTGTGAGTTCCTGTTTCTCTCCATTTAATTTTGAAACTAATATTTTTATTTGAATTTAATTAATTTGATAACTCACAGAAGTTGCTTGTTTGGTTGGATGCAAAACTAAATACCAATGGGTGAACACAACCCCCCCACCAAAAAAAAAAAACCCAAAAAACAAAACAAACAACAACAACAAAAAAGTTGAAATTCTGCAACCAGGAATATCAGGAGGAAAAGGTAATTGTTAAAAGTGAGATCTTTCAAATCAAACAAACATTCTGATATGACAGCCAGTCAGTTAAACATATTTAGATCTAAGAGAAGCATTTCACATCAATTTGCCAGAAACACTTTGTTGCAATTTTGATTTCAACAAGGTAACTTGAATGAAATAATTATTTTTAAAACATTCCTCTGCTGAGATCTACCAAGAACCCCAAACATTTGACATCTCAAAATTACATCTTATCAGCTCAGGCTGAGCCTATCATTATCCCAGAGTATCATATAGAAGCACTAAACGACCTCTCAAAGTGCGGGTGGGGTTGAGGGCGGGTTCCAGCTCAACTTTCAGTGTTTGATGGGTCTTCCTTTACCCATATTGTTCAACTTCATTGTCTAAATCACACCCCTTAATGCAGCTAATGGTTCCCCACTCATCAGCTCAGACTTCTTTAAACATACAGTTAAAGCTTTGTTGGCTATTATTGTTGCGGTCTGCAAAGAGGACGGGACGACTGCATCGTATTGAGTGGAGGATGGATAGAGCCATGTATTATGAGATCTTGGCCAACAATCTCCTTCCTTTAATAAGAACATTGAAGTGGGTTGTGGCTGGGTCTTCCAGCATGACAACGATTCAAAACACAAAGCCAGTGCAACTAAGGAGTGGCTCAGTAGAAAGCATCTCAAGGTCATGGGGTTGCCTAGCCAGTCTCCAGACCTGAATCCAAACATTTTTGGAGAAGATCGGAATGGAGGAGTGGGCCAAAATTCCTGTTGCAGTGTGTGCAAACCTGGTGAAGAACTATAGAAAGCGTCTGGTCTCTGTAATTGCAAACAAATGTATCTGTACGAAATATTGAGCTCTGTTTGTCTGATGTATCAAATACCTATGTCATGCAATAAAATGGAAACTATCGACAATCCACTGGGATTTTCTGCATGTTTGTTTTAGATTATTGTTTTAGATTTAGACCTCCACATGCTCTATAAGTGGGAAAACTTCAAAAATCATCTGTGTGTCAAATACTTGTTCTCCCCACTGTATATTTTACTTAGTACTACTTTCTGTCTGCCTCTATGTACTGAATTTTTACAACAGTACTCCCAGCTAAGTCTCACTTTGATGGCATGTTTTTTTCCTTTGGGCTTTATGTTGCTGTCCATCTCCTCCTAGGTAATTCTGTGTGGCAGTTGGGTGTATAAAGAAAATAAAGACCTTTACAATGACTATACCTAATGGAAATCCCCCAAAGCACGTAGGGTTCAACAGGGATCTATTGAGCAATTATAATGATGCAGATTGAGGAAAAATGTCACAGGAACATTTTATTAACTGCTGCCTCACCTTAGAAGCCTAACAATGCCTGTAAACTGTGACTTCTTTCTGCCTTCCTAAGGGTAATGAGCTTGCCACTGGAACTATAAGCTATGGAGTTAGCTCCCACTTTGCTTTTAATTAAGTGCCAGATTGAGAGCAGATTGCTCATAACTGCCTCTTCAATTTTCACAGGTTTAATTATTGAGACCTTTGTTCACCCAGTTATCGATGCTTCTTCAAAACATCCAAATTTACAGACAGTGCAATAGTGGAAACAGTTATGTAATACCTACCTTAAAAGATGTTCTGATAAGATACCATTGTCTGAATTTACATATTTATTCAACCTATTTAATGAGATAGGGAGGGTTATGTCCAGTTAAAACAGATCTTTGGCCAACTTTCTGGGAGATTTAAGCTTCATATAGGTGTTACATTATCAGTTACTTTTTTTAACCATTATATATGTTAGGAGTTTGGGGTGTTTGTCTGTCTGTGTCTTTTCTCACAGACATCCTCACTGGCGTTTAACAAACCATTGACCAAGTAAGCCTCACCCTTATTCAAACAGCCAGATATCATTGGGACTCTCTTTCACCTCTGGATTCCTCTTCTTCCTCTCTGTCCACCTCTACCGTTTTCCCGGTTCCTGACCACCCTCATAATCATTTCATCATTCATTAGGAATGTAACGATAGCACTGGATTCAAAACTATACAATATCGATACATGGATCTGAATACTTGCCGATACTGAGTACCAAGGCTGATACCCCTACAACAGAAAAAAAATGCTGTCAATTGAAAGACAGGTTTTCTCAGCTTGTTACAACAAATTTTTTTAAAGGTTTTCTGGGTCAAGGTGTCCTTTATTTGACAGCGGGTAGATAGTTGAGAGAGGCGGACATGCGGCAAAGCATACCTGGGACGAACCAATAGCAACCGTGTCGAGGACGAAAGCCTCAGTACATGGGGTGCCCACTCTAACCACTGCGCCACGAGATGCACCCTTGTTACAAAAAATTATATAGAATTAGATCTAAAAATGTATATTAATGAAAATGACCACAAAACTTACATTTCAACTGAAAAATTAACTTTTTCTGTTAACTATTGCAGAATTTCCACATTTTAAGCATCATTTTATGGTAGCCGCTAACTCACCGATACACATACAAGCACATTAGAACAGCATCACCCCTGATACCTGATACCTGTATCAGTGATGCCTGTTTTTCATTCTAATAAAAACTATTTTGAACTGGTGGCGGTGTTCTGCATGTGGGTCAAAAGAGTAAACTGAAACATGACAATGTAATAGTCACTTAAACATGCATATGTTGTCTTTACTTTCTCAACCAAAATCTGGATCAGCAAGAATCACTGAAAAAGATTTAAAATTGGTCACAAATTCTAATGCATAAAAAGTATTTGATTGCTGTTGCATAATAGGGTTTAGTCTGATCAAGCCTGTGAATGTTCTCATTCATCCAGGTCATGGGTATCTCAAGGAAATTTCAATCGAATGCAACTGGACTTGGTAATTTGTCTTGGAAGACGTTTCACCTCTTATCCAAGAGGCTTCATCAGTTCATGCTCGCCGCTGACCAGGCTGGGACTGGTCCAACTAACTGGTGTGGAGACTCAGCTATTTAACCTCTTGGAGGGCTTTTACAAGACTGATTATGTCATTGGATCCTTTGTGCTCCACGTCTTAACGATGGTCGTTGGTGTGTCGCTTATTGGTGGAGGTTAGGTTTCGGCTTCATTAGTGCCCTATTGTGTTATAACGACAGTCGTTGGAGTCACAGTTGTTTTTCTTATTAGAGGTTCAATTGTTGAGTCTCCTGGGTAGGGATGAAAGGGCAGCATTGTAAATTGGAGATAGGTGATCTCTCAGGCCCTGTCCACACATAGCCGGGTATCTCACAAAACGGAGATATTTTTCTACGGTTTGGCCTGTTATCCACATGTAGCCGGAGGTTTTCGGCACCGAAAACGAAGATTTTTAAAAACTCCGGCCAAAGTGGAGATTTGCATTTTCTCCGTTTTCAGTATCTGCGTGTGGACAGTTGAAAACGGAGTTTTAAGAGCCGTAACGCCACTATCCGCAACAAAAAATGCTCCAACACCACCTGTGTTTACTCTCGAAAACAGCATTTATTTCGTCAGCGCTGTGTTGGTATCATCCATTGTTAAAGCGGGTCTTGTTTGTTTGCTTTTATAAGCTGTATGACTGCTGTGTGCTGAAGATAGATATAAAGTTTCTCTTGGCGGATAGGACTGGGGAGAACTACTGCGCCCTACAGGTTTGCCACGTCTATTAATGTGCTGAAAAACGCATTTATCCGGTTAGGTGTGGATGGAGATTTTTTTTTCAAGGAGCAGAGGAAAATCTTTGTTTAAAAAAAAAAACGGCTACGTGTGGACATGGCCTCAGGCCTCCTCCTCTGTTAAGCAATGGTTTCTCTACTTTTACATAGATGGCTTTTTTTACTCCTCTTTCAAACCATCTGTCCTCTCTGTCCAATATCTGGATATTGCTGTCATCAAAGGAGTGGACTTAATGCTTGAGAAGTAAATGAACAGTAGAGTCAATGCCTGAGGAGTTAGCTCTCCTGTGTTTGTACAGTGGTTGATAAGTTTCACCAATGTAGAGGTCCTTGCATTCTTCATTGCATTGGATTGCATACACCAGGTTGCTTTTGTGTGCGTGTGGTGTTCTGTCCTTGGGATGTACTAGTCACTGTCTGAGTGTGTTGCTGGGTTTGAAATACACAGGGATACTGTGTTTGTAAAAAATCCTCCTGAGTTTTTCAGAAATCCCAGACACATATGGAATGACTACATTGTTTTGTTTGTTTTCTTTTTCAACCACTTTGTTGGCTTTCCTTCTGGAACTAGCTGCAGTTTTCACAAAAGTCCAGCTGGGGTAACCACAAGTTGTGAGGATGTCTCTCACGTGCTTGCGTTCTTCCCCTTGGGCCTGTGAGCTGTTGGGTATGTTATCAGCTCTGTGTTGCAGGGTCCTGATAACACTAAGCTTGTGTTCCAGTGGGTGGTGTGAGTCAAAACGTAGGTATTGGTCTGTGTGTGGGGGTTTTCTGTATACCCCAATGTGGAGGCTTCTGTCCTTTCTCCTCTGGACGACACAATCTAAAAAAGGCAAACTATTGTCCTTGACATCTTCTCTGGTTTACTCTGATCCTGTATTGCTTTACTTAATTTTTGTTTTTTACTTACTTTTTTGGACATCTTCACTCAGCAGTAGTTCTGTTTACTTTACTTAACCAGCCTGCCTTCCATCTGTGAAGTTGTATTCGGGTCTGAATTCACATACAGTTCTGCACAGTTACTTAAAAAAAACTACACAAAAGTTTGAACTCTACGGATACATTTAAATATACAATTACATATATAATTTCAGATTTTTTTTCTAAATTTTCAGTCATTAATCAGTTATTTTCTACAGTTTTGACATATTTGTGTGAAACCATAAACATGTACATTTTTTTAAGTAAAAAAAACTATCTGCACTCCATGTCTCGCTGGTGGAGTAGAACATGTTAAATGCCTCTCATGGCTGGTTAGCTGTAACCACGACTCTCTCAGGCTGTCCATACCATGTAAGCAAGGGTCCGTCATTCTCCCAACATGCTCCCTGACCCTTCATTACAGATAATATGAATTCATGAGACCATGCTTTCTATAGTAGCAGTCCCCTTATTTATTTATTTTTGTTGCATTTTAAATTTTAAAAAGTTCTAGGTGATTTAGACAGTGAAGAATAAGCAACTTACTCCACAGACTGTAAGTGGCTGATTGGCTTTACAGCACTGTCCCAGTATTCGATTTTTGGACATTTTGAAAGATAATTATGTCCTAGGAATCCCTTCATATTTTAATAATAGTATTCAATTGTTTTTTTGGTTTTTTTGTATTTCTATTCAGCCAGCTGCAGAGAGAGGGGAAAAAACTTCAATCTGAATGAAAGAATACATTTATTCTTAATATTTGCATAACAATCCCTGGCCTTTCTGTGACATTTAATATAGCCTATGAATTATAATCAGCTCCAATAATGAGATGAGAAATACCAAGTGTGTCAGTGAAAGGTATGCCTCAAATAAATAGCAAAGCTGCCTCCAGATAACTATGTTTTATGATTTCTGCTGAAGGAACCATAAAGCAAATACAGTCAAATACACATTTAGTTTAACGGCAGGGTCCATTTTGCTGACTAACGTATTTCACGTAGTTCATTTAAAGTTTTGTGATATTTAAGCTGTTTGACCTGGTTTTAAAGTTTGCAAAAGTTCTAGCTTTCAAAAGTTGTAGCAGGTAATAACTTTTTTTGAACTTAAAGCTTCCAGACCTTGACTCTTGTTTCTTAGTACAACATCAAAGTGGAAAACAAAACATAGTGTTTAAATTATAGTGCTTGGGTCCACGAAACAAGGTTAACAGTGTAGTAACCTGTAGTATTAGCAAACATTTATTGTTCCTTCCTCTGTATGGTACAAATACAGCCACACACACACTTGAAATTTATCTCATACAAATACTCTCTTACATAGAATAAAAAAAATAATTAGCTTTATTACAGCTTATTTCTGTTCTTGCTTATTTGTTCCACATAATTTTACATAAAAGTTACCTTGACTAAGCTTTCTTTTTTGTCGTATAGAGGTGGGTTTGCTGGTGTGCTTTGGATTATTGTTCTGCTATTTTTCAAATTTTTGCAATGACAAAATTCATGGTGTCATCAATACAGTTTTCTTGAATTAGAGTATGGTTAGACCATCAACCCAAAAAAGTGGCAAATTACAAATAATTATTGATTTTATGGTTTCTTACATAGTTCCTGAAGTCTGGTTGGTGACTTTTGATATTAAAATGAATTTGTTGAAAATGTTTGTGACAAAAACAAAGATAAAAGACATCTCTAAGGGGTAAATTAGTTTTTAACAGCACTTTACAGTATGTAGTTGGGACATTATGTGGATTAGAAATAAAATACAATCAACAAATTTCAAATCTGTACACCCACTGTGTTATATAAAAAAATAAAACTATTGATCAGAGTTTTTATGTTTGTGATGTTGCTGTAAGTTCATCAACACCTCTCTGCTGCCTTGCTCCACATTCAAGCAATTGAAATACCTAAGAAAAGAAGCAGAGAGCACAGAGAGCTTTTGTAATAATCTAAATGTATAAAATTTCATAGCACAGGAGGATGCTTTTATTCACTACTGTGTTGAAATTGAGGAACATCCGCACTAGTAAAAAGAAACAATGATGAGGTAACCTAAATAGAAACTTTGATTAAATTCCAACTGTTAAAAGGGATTTTTTGACAGAAAGCTCTTTTTGTTTTTCTGTTGGGAGATAGTAGGTGTTCTGTTGATTTCAAGTTATACGAATTAATGGCTTGGAGACTTTGCTTATTCATCAAGATTGCAGAATAAGCCAGACAATAGAACAGACTTTGCAAGGAGATTTGATAAATACTCAGAGATGGCTAAAAACTAAGACAGCAGTAAAATGTAGAGCTATTTAAAGCTGCAATGTGTTATACACACCATAGTTCATGCACACACCAATACAATCACTATATTTAAAACACATTTTTATTGCTACTTTTATTTTATTCCCTAATAAGGCACCTTGATATGGATTGTTGAAAGTGTGCTATACAGATAAAGTCACCTTGCCTTGCCTTGCCTTTTTTTTCTCCCTCTAACTAGATTCTGAGGATTTGTTCATGAATAGAAGAGAGATCCATAGAGGGTTTTTGCTAAAAGTGGGGCTTATTTGAGTGTGGTGAATTTGAAATGAGCTACAAAAAGTGTCCTTGATTTTGAAAAGCTAGGAAGCAACAATTGATTTCTTCAAAATCTATAGAACGACTGACTAGGCATGTTCAAAAAGTTGTGCACTGATTTCCCTTTCTACACCGCCTAACCCTAAACCTTTTCTACACACTAGATTGCATTATTGATTACGAAACACCGTAACTTCAAAAATTGTTTTGTTTTCTGTTTTGGACTAAGATGATATTCAATTCAGTATGATTTCCCTGTTTGTTATGTTTCTGCTATGATTAAAGCTGCTCTTCGGTTCACAACCCATCCCTTACAGTGCTTACACACCGAACGCGAAAGATGCGACCAGACAGTCCGGTTTACATGTAAAGTCAATGGAGGAGGGCGATTTGGGATCTCACAACACGTCAGAAGCAAATTTGGGTCGCAAAAAAGCTGTTCTGCATGATTTACGCGGCTGACGCGTTTCAGGCACGACCTAAAATACGCGCTACATTTTATGTCTGCTGCAGAAGTCAGGGAACTCTCAACTACAGCTTCAAGTCGCGCCATAACAACCAATCAGCTAAGGGGTGTCAGTGATGCTGGGTCTGACTGCATGGAGTCAGCATTAGCAGGACATGTAAACTGATAAACACTGTGGCTAATCACCCCGAGCTACACAACACCAGCTGTTTTCTATACAGAGACAGGAATAAAAAAATTAAAATTATAAAGAGGTTAACTTATTTCGACAGGAATGCTCTTAAGAGGTTTGTGGGTGGCTCTTAAAAGAGCGGACACCCAGACCTAGTAATGTGTCCACCAAAGAATGTCTTGCGCCGCTCACTTATAAAAAATTACTAACAGCAGACAGATGGACAGCCACTCAGCTTGGTAGTTGGTGTGGCTGCGGGGCAAAGCTGGACCTTCGTGGCACAACTGGGCGAGGAGCCGGGGTGTTTACTGATCCTTCTGCCGCTGCTCGACTGGGTCTACCCCCGCAGCAGCGGTCCCAACATTTAACGTGGTCAGCTCATAGACCAGAGTCCACTGGGAGCTCCCGGAGGGTCAGGGGAAGGAGGGAGGGAGGGAGGAGGAGGCCAGTGGAGCAGTCCCGGCCAGGATACTTCCACATTTCCGGTTCACCCGTGTGAAAATGGCATATTGTAAAGTACGGCCAGTTCGCTTTGGACACGCTTCAAGGTGTGAATGTGCAAGCGACAAGCTGAGGGAGTGTCAGACTTTTGGTCTATCGCGTTCAGTGTGTAAGCACCGTTACTTGTTGATTACCTCTTTGCTATCATCTATCATCTGCTTCTGCCCCTCCGTCTCCAGCTGAGTGCTGATTCCTGATAACAATCACCTGTGCTGCTGCCTATCTAAACTCCTGTTTCACACTCACTCCGTATGACATTGGCTGACATCAACCACTATCATAGTCAATTAGATAGCTTTGTCATGTGGCTGTTGGTGATTTTTGTAATTGACCGTCTGAATTTTGCCTGCAAAATGTCTCATTTAGTGATCCCTTTTTATTGTAGCTCTAAACCTTGCCCCGTGTTTTACCATTTATATTACAATATATTTAGTTTCCCTCTGGGATAAAAATTTGAAAAAGGTAATAATTGAATGTAAAAAAAATATATTGGATTGTGGAAACAGTAAGTCCTGACTCTCCCATGGGTTGCCCCACAAAGAGAAGCTTCGTATTCATAACAATCTTCCCCGTTTTTGGGGTCTCCAGCCTTCCTAGTTCCTCTAATTCTGGTTTCCTTTGCTCAATATGGTCCTAAGGGCAAAATAATCCCCAGTAAGTGACATCAGTCACATGGCCACCATATCTTTTATTACTGCTTCTTCCCTATACTTTCTTTCATCATGTGTAGATGCTTTAAAGGACAATTGCAGTTTTTGGCACCCGGTTGTCGTATTTGCTGGGGTTTTGACTCAAAAGGCAACACAAAAACAGACACTCAGACGAAAAAGGTTGTCGTCTCAGGAGGGGATACCAGGAGTGAGTTGCAGGAACAGACTGCAGTGGAAACAGAAGAGTTAGTGGAAGGAATGAGGAACGGGGAAGTGATGGAGGAGTTGAGCTTACTTGAGGCCCATGTTCACCCCATTGGCCCCCGAAGAGAAAACTGCCATACCCTTTAAAAAAAATCTAGTTGAGTACATACAAACCATAGTCATCTTCAATCAAGATTAAAAAACCCAATTATTAAATAAATAAATAAATAATGATAAGATAAATACTAATTACAAAAAAATGAACAATTTTGAAAATGAAGCCGACACTTTACGGTCATGGTAAGCAGTTGCTCTAAACGTTTTGACGTATGTATTCTGAACTCCAGCAACTTCTCTAATATCTCATTTCAAATGCTACACAAAAATCCGATTGTGCACTTTTTCAATCTAAGATGACACAAAAAGTTTGCTGATTGAGCATTTTCTTGAAACCATATCAATATACAGCATTCGTGTCATGATTTTATGTCTTTCTCTCTTATGTTATGTTTCTCTCTTATGTTATGTTATATACCGTATGCTTTTCATTTTGAAGATTCCTCTGACCATGAATTGAAAAATCTAGTTAGAATTTGATTAGTTTAACAGTGTGTTTTTTTTCTGTCTAGGAAAGGAGGAATAAAGGCTGATTAACAGTTGAATGTGACCATAAATGTCTGAACAGCAACTTTAAAATCATACTACCATCTGATAATTCAATTCAAATCAAACTTTATTTATAAAGCACTTTTCAAACAAAGTTTCTCAAAGTGCTTTACAGATTTTAAAAGGACCCCACAACCCCCCAACCCCTCCTTCCAAAACCAAAAACACAATCATCATCGCAACTACACCCCATCCCAACCCATCAGCCATACACACACTTAAAAGCTACAAAACCAACGGTGCTATTAAGCTATAAATGTTTCTGGACTGGACTAAGCCATCTGGTCTTTCAGGATTCCAATGCCTCTGATAAAAACCATCAATATATATGATACATTCAAAGATGACTATAATTTGCTGCCAATTGTCTCTCAAGGTAGCCCTGTAGGGAACCAAACCTGTGGTCTTTCAGCCAGACAAGTTCTTTTCATAATGAGGCTTTACCATGTCAGGGTATCAAAACAAATCGACTTCTAGTCAGACTCCCATGAAAGCATGATACACAATATTGCTTTGAACTTTCAATCTAAAATTTCAATATGCCATCCAAGTTGCTCTGTGCGGATGTTTGTTGTTAATTACTGTATATTCCACAGAGGCACTGCTGGATATTAAAACTTAGGACTGAAACGAGCACAGGCATATGTTGCAAAACTGACAAATGTGTCAGAAACAAAGTTTTCTTACATTACTATTTCACACTATTTGGCTTATGTAAAATGTTCAAAAGTTTACAATTACCCCATTGTGGAAGTGTGCATTATCAGATTATCTTTACCTTTTAGCATACAGTAAATGAGACAGAAATGACACAATGCATATTTTAGGACTTGGAGCACCTGGTTGCTCACAGTGGGCAGCTTCTAGTCAGCTGGAGGAACAGATTGTTCCCTTACATTTTTGTCCTGTCATAATTTCTGGATGCTGAATGAGTTGGCTGATCCTGGCTCTGTTGGGGGTCAAACGTAAGTGCTGATACTATATATTGTCCCCTTTTTATAATGCAGGGACTGATCTCCAGCACAAGAAAAACAGAACATTTACAGAAGTTGATAGAAATCTGACATTCACCCCTTATCAAAGAGGCTAAGTTAACAGCTCAAACCTTGACAGCAGGTCTTCAATCTTCAAAAGTTTAACTGATGGCTTGGCTGTTAATCAAAGACTGAAATCAGCAACCCAATAGTTATTTAATGACTGTGGACATAATGCAAACCTCTAGCTGGGAGGGGAATCTGTATTTGTATAGCAGAGGGGATCCTTGTATTGTCATCCCACAATCATGATAGATGAGTTGTTGTTAAGAGGAACATGCTCCTGCATTTTCCCCATAACCTCCTGAAATCACCCCATGACTCCACTGATGCCTCTCCTATTATTCTAAATATGGCCTTGACTGGTTACGAGAGCACATCAAGTTTGCTATTTTTTTCTTTAATAGTTTTTAGATTTAAGTAAAACATTGCAGGAATATACAATAGACAGAAATCAGTAATAACTATGGGTTGCATAGTTTTTTAAATTATGTTTATTTATTTTCATTGATGCGCCGCATCAAAAATTCGGTTTTCTCAGATGTATTTATTATTTTTTTATGAAGATTTTGTGGCTCTAGTTGCCTTTATTTAACAGTGGACCACATGCGGAACGGGGAGGATGGGGGAAGACCTGCAGCAAATGTTCCGAGGACAGAATTCGAACTCGGGACCCATGTTGACCTATGTTGAGGACTAAAGCCTCTGTTCGTGGGACACCCGCACTTATCATGCAACGCCCCAGATTTCTCATATTTCTTTTTTGTTTCTAAGGGGTTTCATATAGACTTGTTTTCATTTATAATTTTAAAGCTTTTAAAATGACTTTAATAACATTGCTTAAAGGTCTCATTTACTGGTGTTTTTATGAACTTTTCGGTGCTCTCTTGTATAAAAGAATACCGTCTAAGTCTAAGATGAATGACATGCAAGTTTTTGTCCTCTAATTGGCTAACTGCAACACCACTGTAAACCACCCCAAACGTCAGCGTCAGGTGCGGCAAGATTACATGTAACGGCTTTGGTTAAGTCTGTCAGAGGTCCGTCAGAGTCTCTGCAGTGCCTTGTGTGCATTAGCTGCATCAATTTTTCAAGTTTTACTTTTCAAGCTGCAAAGCAGCAAATGCAAGCAACTCAAAACTTCAGCTACCTGAACTTTAGACTGACTTGAAGCACATAACGCAATGCGCCAACCAATCAGAGCGTCTCCATGTAGTGACGTCGCCCGATGTCGATGCTGTCTAGCCAATCACGATCCACTAGTGTTTTAAATCTTCCCACCTTACCTTACCTTTTAGGCTTCCCACATGCTTTCCAAGCTTCAGCTTAAAAATTTGCATACATCCAGGGGCGCAGATAGGATTTTTAAACTGGGGGTGGGGGGCAAGGTTGTCAGCATTTCCACAAATACCCCCCGCCCCACACAAACACACACACAACTGCATGA
Organism: Apricaphanius iberus; assembly: GCA_028564705.1. Lineage (NCBI taxonomy): Eukaryota > Metazoa > Chordata > Actinopteri > Cyprinodontiformes > Aphaniidae > Apricaphanius > Apricaphanius iberus. The sequence continues at coordinate 59,232 of JAPXFQ010000708.1, read as the reverse complement.
GCCTTGACAAGAGCTCAATTAGTCAGTCTGAAATTTCAGCTAATGGAAGCGCTGCAGAACAGACCGCTTCCATTCGGTGCCCTTGTTAACCTATGTTTACACCAGAAGCGGACTGCTGTGGTCTTCCGCAGCCGGCTCATGCCGTGAAGCATTTGTTTTGGTACCTAGTCTATTTTTTAGCACAAGCTGCGAGCAATCCGTTTCAACTCTGGGATGAAGGCAATTTTTCAAAATAAAATACCACAGTTGACAAATGCAATCATATTCTTGGATCTAACAGACTATAGAGATTATTCAAGGTGCCACAAGGTTCAATATTAGGACCGTTATCGTTTCAATATAAATGATTTTGCTATAGTATCTAAGTCTTCTAAGTCACTTAGATTGATTTTGCAGATTACACAAATCTTTTCATTTCAAATAGGAATATGCCCACTCATATATAAATGAAATTATTTCCTTTTTAATTATTCTGAATGGTTCAAAGCAAACAAATTGTCACTAAATGTAAAAATTGAACTATATGGTATATGCTGGAAATAAAATATAACGGTGATCAAATTAAAATTCATGTTAATGATGAAAAACCCTGCAATTATGCACAACATGTTTTTTAGGAGTCAAGATTGATGACAAACTTTGCTGGAAAGATCAAATTACACGTGTGCATAAAGATTACAAAATATATTGGAATTTTAAGTAAAATAAGAAGTTTGGATCATAATTCATGTCTTCTAATGCTTACATAGTTTGGTTTATCCTTACCTAATTTATTCTAATATTGTTTGGGGACTAACCGTTAAAATACACCTAATTTAACACCTTACTTAATTTCCCTCTGGGATCAATAAAGTATTTTTTGAATTTGAAACAAACAAAATATTTATTTAAAAAAGAAACGTTTAAGAATAATTACCTATTCCAAACCCGACACTCCAAGTGCTGTTTTATCATTTACAGTTTTTTATTATTTTTGATATTAACACACTTCTCAACTGTTTTTTTTTTAAGTTCTTTTCGACACATTTGCCTCTTATGTCAAGAGTTATTTTCATACTAATGCTCAAATTCACAGCTACTTTACAAGACAAGCTTCAAATTTGCATCTTCTGCTAAACATGAACAATTAATAAACATCACATGAACAATTCTCAATTAGATTTCAACTGCAAAGCTTTGGAATGCAAATATTGACCTTGAGGAACCCTCTGTATTAGTTTCAATATAAGCCCATTCAGGCTTCTATCCCTTCTGTACACATTAATTTGATGTATCTTTATGTATATTTCAGAAACAAACCGTATTTTGTAGTTTTTAATAGGTGCTAAATAAAACAAACACATGTAGAAAGCTATCCTGTCTACTCACACTGGGAAACAGGAAGAGAAAATAAAATAAATGTGAAGAGTAGATGAATAATACACACTAGATTTTAATGCCACACACACCCTCTCTGGTTGTGGGTGTCTCAACAATGGATAAATTAAAGAAGTGTAAAAACTTCCAGGTCACAGAAACATGGCATAATGATTTTATAAGGTTATTTACTTACCCATGATGAAAAAAATAGGTCTAAATAAACAACAGCTGAGCAGAAGCATTTGTCGACCGCCGCAGAGAAATACGCAATGGTGAAAAATGGTGGGCAGCAGATAGAGCATGATTCTCCTGACCGTTCCGCTCCCGCAGTTGGTGTGAACCAGGCATAAGCATCATGGCTTTACGGCTCCTGTCAGGTTATGCTGTGCTGCGTTCAATGTTATCGTAAAAAAGGAGCTTCAAGTGCTTAACATCTGTTTTTCGTTTCTTTTTGCCTTATACGTGAGGGGGACGGCTCAGGATCAATCTTAATCTGGGGGGAAGAGATGCCTCGCAACGCGCGACTGGACGCAGGAGGACTGTGGCACCAGAGCTACGGTCTTGCTTATGCTACATCCCGCCGCAAGTAAGAGAGTTATTTGGCGCCAAACACTTCCATCATTGCTACTGAGTTAATCCTTGATCATTTATTCTCCTCCCGTTAGCAGTGTGCTTAAATCCAGCGAGTTTTCCCCATAGACAGGGAGATTTAGCCAGCTGCGGATTCAGCTGCTCATTTTACAATTTGTGGTTTGAAGCATAGGTTACTTTTGAGGATAGTTAACGGGGGCTGAGAAACGGGAGCTGAAAGGCGCATGCGGTGGGGGTCTGAACCAGACAAAATTCATTCAACGTCACAGAACCTATAAGAATGTCCATGCTGGAAACTGCCAAACAGGTACTGTTCAGTGAAAGAACGTTGGTGCTGATCGCTGTTTAGCCAAATTGGAGAACAAGTTAACTGCATCCCCAGGAGGCCCACTGTAACTAGCTACCGCAGCCATAACGTCGCCCAACCCCCTTTCCTCATCGACACGGAGACAACTTGGAGAACTTTAATCATTCATAAGGTCTGTCTGGCAGAGGCAAATTAGTTTAGGATAACACATTTTAAAGCTGTGTGATATACTGTTATTAACTTGTATAAGTTTTCATATAATATCTTTTGGTAAGCCAGGCCTCTCTGCCTGAAGTTTTCACCAGTGTTTTAAAAGAATTTCCAGACAAAGAGTTGTTTTAAATCCTGCAATTTTTGTTTAAAGTGTAATAAATGCATTTGAGCTGCTCCACCCGCCCCACCTGTGCTACCCAGAAGCTAGATGCTAAAGATTCGGCCCAGGCCTGCACTCAATGATGTTCAGAGATGTTCAAATAAAGATTGATTCAAAGAAGACTAAGAGCAGAAACTAATCTTATTAGCCGTGTTTGAAACCCCTTAATGCATCAAAATACTGGAATTAGACTGTTTACTGCCGTGATCAATGTAAGTAGGAGTAATTTTCCAAAGGTCAATGACTTCTTATCCAGATAATTTTTAACAAACATCTCTTGATCCAAAGAATGCTTTAATTTTCCTTACATTGTTTTACACATAAATCAATGTTGATAATTAGTTAAAACTAATTACAATACATAATCTAATTTATCTTTTATTCCAGCATTTGCAAATCAAGCCATGGTCCTTTAAAGCATCCAGATTCCTCCAGAACCATAACATCAGAATTCATGGTTTCTATTTTAAATGCATTTTTATCCATTGATGTTCTATTTTTAGTTATTCATTTATTTTAATCAGTAATGTGTTAGTTACTATCTTGAGTGATTAAATGTTTGTCTTTTTCTTCTTTTGTAAATAAACATTTATATTTTGGAAAGTTAATGTTTGTCATTTTTATTCTGCACACATGGCAAAGTTCCATGTTCAATACGTGTAAAAAAAAAATCATTCCTGTATGCTTTTCACCTCAGCCTTATCTAAGAAGGGGCTAAACTATTATAGAGGGATATAGACATATTTGGCTATTAAGATAGTTCCTGGTAGACCAGGTGGTGCCCCGAAAATAATAATTTTCCATAAATTATTAATCTTATTGACTGCCATAAGAAGTCCTTTAACTATTAACAGCCAAATAGCTGCATTTCCTTTAAAATCCCAAACTCCATGAATGCTAAGTTTGCATTATGTTGTATGGTTGATAGGCTTTTTTCAACCTCAGCCATTCTCTGCTCTCTTTTCTTCATGTCACTGATTCAGGGATTGAAGCTTGAATAAACTTACTTGTATGCACATGCAGAATGCTTTTGTAACACAGAGTGACTGATTGTAATGAATGAAACAAAGTTTTTCAAGATTTTCACTGAAGGAGACCTTAAATACTACTTTTCATAGTCTAAATTTTTGTTTTGTTTTTTGTTTTTTAGCTTGCTAAACCACTGAATGCCTATCTGTGAATTATTCATGCCTTAAAAAAATATGAACTCAAGAAATTTGCTAATATTGTGTGTACACATGGACAATGGGGCAAAGCGCTAATTTAAGAGTGAAGTTTTAGGAAGTATCCCTCCAAACACAGGGCATTTATATACATTCTTGATATATGGTCCAGGTTAGCTGGTCTTTACCGTTATTAAGCCCTAAAAATATAGTTAGACATTCAAAGTCAAATTTATACACTATGAGTGTTGTAAAAGGACAGTATTCCTAAACATTCATCAAATTGGTTTTAAAATACCTTCTAGAGAAGGCTTATTGAAAATGTATTAACTGTACTTAATTTATTTATTTTATTGTGTCCTGTCTGGCAATGTGGCACTGGAAATTGGTGTCTGACTACCAAATATTAGCCCCAAAGGATTTACATTCACAAGTGCCGCATTACGGCTCCACTTGTTAGAAAAAGAGTTGTGTTTATCCCCTCAAACCACAGCTCTAAGTAAACAAAAAAGAAAATGTCCCAATACCCGACCCAAATTATGCCAGGACCTTTCTAATTGCTTCAAAAGTGTGTAGTTTCTCTGCAACTTGGCAAGGTGCATTTATCAAAATTTATAAGGCCAGATTTAAAATGACATTCATGACTATGATGAGTGAGTTTAAACTTCTGAACAGAACTGTCTTCATGGGCTCTTGGCCAAGATAAATGACTAAAGGAGGTTACAACATATCAAATCAATATATGTCTGCAGACCTTATCAGGTTGCCTGATTCGCTGATAGAGGACAATGGAATATAATGGCAGAGAAACAATAAGCACCCAAACAGGAGTTGTTGGTGCTTAAAATGGAAACCCCTCACTGGCATCCCACCCACAAACACACACTGTCCACTGTGTTTACTGAGTCAAAGCCAGAAACCATGCCAGCAGGGAGAGTTTCTCCCCTGTCAGCCAGCCAATCTTTGCACTTCCCAAAGGGGTGTACAGTAACTCCATTTCTAGCTCAGGCAGTACTGTTTCAGGAGCGCTTCAAGACAATTAATTGATTTCTGATAAATAAAACAAACATTTTATTTTGCACCATGTAGGACATTGTGTTACTGTGCACTGAATGTCTTCAACACCCAGAGAGAAAGTGAAGACGAGCTGCCTCTGCAGCAGCTGATTGAAGCCTTTAATATGATGCTCACTCTCAAACAGTGACTGTGAGCTTTGAAGTGATGTTGGAATAATCTGGAGAATCCAATTTCATTAGCTAAGTCTCGGTCACCACTTCCTGTTAGCAAATAGCAAATAGCTTTGTCGCCATGGTTACAGAATCACTGAACGTGTAGAACTGGTGGAGCCTAGAAATTTGCATTTCCTGTGCACAGTATAGGAGTTAGATAGCCTCACAGGCTTGCATTGAAGTGAAGCATAGACATGGTGATTTAAGTTTATCTGCAGGGCCATCTGCCCTTGGGAGTTCAGCCATGTTTGCAATCCTTAAAAGGGATCAATTAAGGGATGGACATTAAAGCTGGGAATGAATGAAAAGTTAATTCTGCAGGAAGACAATCACCCTTCCTTCTAATCATGTTTATATTCAGTTATTTACACAAAGAAAAAAAAATATACATCAAATTTCCTATAAATGACACACAAAAGGTTTACTATCCAACTTGCATGTGCTAGAAACAGAAAATAGCAAGACAGTAAGCAAGGCTGGATTATCTAATGAGGAATTTGAGCAAAGGCCCAGGGGCCCACCCACTGGGAGGCCCAAACCCACTAAAGGGCACACGTGAATAGAATAAGGAAGAAAAAAAGTCTTCAAATTTCAGCTATGGCACAGATAAATAATAGATGTATATTTGTTGATATTTTAGTGCACATGCATGAGTGGTTAGGTGGCAAGAAAACAAACAAAATGATGGGTTAAAACACGCAATGAACACCTCTAAGAGGGTCAGTGGCCAAAATCCGTGACATACAAGCACTTCCTCTTCTGACGACAGGAAGCGGTTTACATAAATGCTTCAAATCTGGATTAACTGCAAAATCCAGGTTATTCAAAGTCAATATTGGCTTACATGTGATTTGCCGGTGTGCTGGCTACAAATCTGGTCTGGAGACATTGATTACTATTTTATAGAAAACCCTGGACCCTTTACTCCTAAGAAATAAAGGCATTGCAAAGTTTGCAGGCCTACAACAAAGAGACAGACAGGACAAACAAACATGCATGCACACACCTAAGGACAATTTGGAGAGATTATTAACCTGCAAATCATGTTGCTTGACTGTGGGAGGAAGCCAGAGTACCCAGAAGGAACCCAGACATCCACAAAGAGAACCTGCAAACATGCAGAAAGATCAGTTTTTACCACATCTGCAGCTTTTTCTGTGGTTTTCTGCATTCCCACTACATATCCCACACATATCACCCCCTAACATACGTACAAGCTTAAGCATGAATGCATTTATACCCCACTCCGCCAAATCCTATCCCCACACTCTCAGGAGCAACATTAAAATGACACTAAAATTGACCATAAAATGGACACTGGGCAGAGTACAGATGAGCTTGGTTACATAAGGAAATGCCATCAAGGGAGCCATCTGCACTGGCAGTAGCAGATCAACATCAACAGCCGAGGCACTGACCCAGGGCGTCGAGAGAAGGGGAGGCCGGAACCCCCATCCCCACTCAAGCACTACCTGGAGAGCACCCAGGCAGCCACAGATGACCACCGCTAATAAAAGGATAACATGTTAAAATACATAGGTAAGTAAAGAAATAATTTACTTTTAAAAGGTAAAACACAAGACCAAGTAGTAAAGCACTGATCAATAAAAGTAATTAAAACATTAAAGGAAATGAACAGGCAATATTAATTATCAGTTAAAAGCTAGGCTAAAAATGTCTTGTGGCAATGTCATTCTCTGCGGCCCTGAGATCCTCTGGCAGCCTGTTCCAGAAATGAGAGCCATAATAATCGAAAGACGCCTCACCGTGGGTGTGTGTCCTGACTTTTGGGATGACAAGTAGACAATTTATACTCTAAAAGCATTCTGAAAAATACGAAGGCCCAAGACCATTAAGACACTTAAAAACCATTAGAAAAACCTTAAAATTTATCCTAAAACATATGGGGAGCCAATGCAGTGATTTTAAGACCGGTATAATGTGCTCCTGCCTCCTGGTCTTCGTCAGGGCACGTGCTGCTGAACTTTGTAGAAGCTTTAAACTTGAGATACTCTTTTTGTGAAGACCAGAAAGCAGGCCATTACAGTAATCAATTCCGCTGGTAATAAAATCATGCATTAGTGTCTCTGTATCGGCCCTAGATAGAATGGGGCAGACTCTGACAATCGTCTTTAGGTGATAAAAAACTATTTTAGTAATATTTTTTAATGTGAGGGATAAAAGTCACCACAGAGTAAAAAAATCACGCCCAGGCTCTTCACCTGTAAAAAAGGATTAAAAGACGGTGATAGTAGTTTTGGTAAAAGCTTCTCTCGCTGAGCCTCAGGACCGATAACTAAAACTTCAGTTTTGTCCTGGTTAAGCTGAAGAAGGTTTTCTGCCATCCAGGTTTTTATGTCTAAAATACAGTGCATCCATTGGCCGTGTGTCACCAGGAGACATGGAGATGTACACGTGTGTATCACCAGCATAACTGTGAAAGTTAATTCCATGTATTCTGATGATATCATCACAAGGAAGCATATAAAGGCTAAAAAGCAATGGGCCTAAAATTGAACCCTGGGGCATACCACATATGATCTTGTGGACCTTTAAGGAACAGGTATCCAAACTTACCATAAAAGTCCTGTCTGTGAGATATGATGTGAACCATTTATGAACAGCACCAGAGAAGCTGATCTGTTTTAGATGGTTTAAAAGAATAGTCTACTTTATCAAAGGCGGCGCTTAGATCCAGAAGAACCAACACTCTCACCTTCTGAATTAAAACAAGCTTTTCTAATATGTTGCTTAAAAATGGTAAGTTAGATACTGGTGGAATATTGTTTGAATCATTCAAAGCTAAATTGCTCTTCTTCAAAAGGGGCCTCACCATCGGCCCTTTAATAGCGGCAGGAAAAACCTGTCTGAAGGGAGCATGATCATAGTTATCTCATCTCTAAAAGATCAATAAAATGGCTTAACAATAAAGTGGGAATTGGGTCGAGAGCACACGTGGTGGGCCTCACTGAGGAGAAAACTTTGTCAAGAATCCTAGCTTCTACCGGGACAAAACTGTCCAGCGTTTCCTCTGTTAGGGACGCAAACTTAGATTTGTCTGAATCCATGTTAGTCTGAGAAGTTAAAGTATTACATCTGATTGTGTCTACCTTCCCTCCGAAGTTGTCTGCGAACTCCTCACATAGTGTTTGAGAGTAATTTCAGAAATGTGTTAGTAGTACAGTTAAAGATTCAATCAATAGTGGAAAGAAGAATTTTAGGATTATTTTTCTAGTCTAATATGATTTTTGCAAAATAGGCATTTCCTTAAGCTTTTTTTTGTGATCTTTATTTCTCCAAGGCGCTGCAGGTTTTGAGGGTGTAACTTAACTAATAATACCTTTTTAGGTGTGGGGGGGGGGCTTAAACATGTTATGTCCAGGAGCCTCTGCAATCATAATCTGATCCTGACACTGTACATGACAAATTTCTGATTTTGTTTGAATTCGGGTGTGAAAACGACTGCATTTATAAAAAAGGGGGCGCAATCTGATCTTGTTTAAATCAATGTAGTACACATGCCTTGCCTTTAGATGGCAGCATGCCCAGTGTATGCAGAGTTCTACGGTTTCCCTCTTATTATCCAGCAAAGAGTTGAAGGATGGCGGAGTCCCCTAGTTCACCAGCAAAGAGTTGAAGGATAGCAGAAGGATGGGTTTATATTCACCATGCAATGGGCAGCCCCGCCTTCTTTTTACATGACAACGAATTATGCAACATTGTCAGAATCCCTCACTCTGGAACCCGTTTTCAAAAGATTGCCCCCCCCCGTTCTTGTGTAAGCAATAGGCCAAATTGCAGAGAAAAACCTTTGCTTTGTTGAAAAACGATGTAGTATAAACTGCCCCTAAGCTTCACACATTGAACTTTTCTCAGTTTGTCACTAGAAACTTCGATATACTTCATTTTGAATGCGATAAATAAAAAGTATTGGATAACTGTGATGTGAATGGAACGCAAGTTTCGTTATTGTTTGAAAATAAAAATCTAAAGGGTAGACGTCATCTGTATTCAAACATTAAATTTGTCTTTCGCAACCCAGGAATTTTCCTGGGAATTAAATGGTTTTATTATGTTATTTTTTTCAGATGAGACATACAAACAAAATGCAAGGTATTGATTAAGGGGGTTGAACATAATTGCAAGCTACACAGATTTTTACAAGTTCAAAACTGAAAAGCTGTTATCCGTAGCTTTTTACTTCATATTAATCCAGTTAAACACATCTGTCACATACAAAACTGGCAGTAACATATACTGAAGTTTGTGGCTGATAGGCTATTCCCTACTGGCCTGCATGCTGCCCATCAGAGTACCTCTTATTTCATGTTATGCTTCCTTTCTTCCATAACAACAAGGCCATGTGGAGATGAATTTGAATTTTAACTGGCTTGAATGTCACGCTGGCAGTCCGTTCTGTTGTCATCCCTGAGATGAACAAAGATACCTGTCGGATTTCCATGTTGTTGTTTCCATGCTAACCCCAATAGGAAATGAAGCCTTGTTGAGGAGAGGGTTTGTTGCTGTTGATGTGTGCAGTTTAGGACAGTTGTGTGTGTCTATATGTTTGATACCTGCTTTTTCAACTACATTTCAGCTTGGTAAGCTTTTATAGTTTCATGATCCATTTTAAAAAAAAAAAATTCCTGAAAAAATTTTGTGTACACTGTGGGAGAAATAACAGGAGCTCAAGCAAGCAAACAAAACTGACAACTAAAACATTGTTCCGACACTGACAACTTACAGCAACTAAGAAATAAAATACTACTTTTTACTCCATATAAGTGTTTTCATTTGTTAAGATGACATTCGCAAATTTCAATAGAATCATATCTCTTCTGCCAATCTTAACATTTCCAATGTAGATATTTTACCAAAGACCCCAATTTTTTCATGCATGCATTTTCATTGCTGGCTGGCCTCAGTTGGAATTAGTCAGCCACAGCTGGTAAACCAAGGTGCATCACCATTAACAAAATGAACAACCACACTGGAACCACTGTGCTCTTTCTATGCAAGGACTATGGAATACGACGGATCTTTTTATTTTTGTCAGCACTGAGCCCTATTTTTCCCCACAAAGGTAAAGTCTCCAGAGAGGCGGGGCTACATTAGATCTGCCTGAGGCACTGGATAAATACTCTAGTACAGTTTGGTGGTTCTGGAGATAAATAAAAAACTAAAGTAAGGTGAAAGCTTTTAAAGTAAAAGGAGACTTTGGTATTTTGATTTGTATAGCTTGGGTTATGTGTCAAGGGAAGCACAACCAAACATCTGAGCTGTATGCCTTGTGGCTTTTAAAGAAGCTTTTTAGATGACAGCACTTCAGCTTTTACAATAATATTCTCATTTGGGTCACAGTATCGTCTTCTACAATATGAGGCGAGTAAATGCTGCTGACGTTAACTTCCTTAAATGGATTCTGTGAATGGTACTGGTTTTATTTGTTCTATTTTTATTTTAGATAAAGTAGCCTACTCTAAAATGATATAGGTTGTCATTGTGTTTGGGTTTATATTAAATCACAGCTAGACTGAAACTGACAAAAGTATTTTATGTGTCATTCATATAAATTGAACGTGACTCTGGTTGAGTTCCTGCTTGCATCTCTGAGTCTTTGCATTTCTTTTAACAAGCATTTTATTGATGTGTACCCAACGATGTAATTGTCACATATGAGGCCCAGAGGAGATCATTTAAACCGTGGGCTAAAGCCTGGCAATGTTGTGGTTTTCAAGTCTTTTGGAAAGTGACCCCACAATACTGAGAACGAGCATTTAGTCTCTACCATTGATCTATCGATATAACAAGATACTGAAATCATCGAATCAAAATGTTTTTAGTTAAAATGAGAATGGTCATAATTCACCATAAACATGTTCCAGGATGTTTGAGTGTTGTCTAAAGAAACAGATAGATTAGATTAAGAGTCAGAGGGAGCCCCTTTATGCCTTTTTAGGTGGCCGTGGCCACGCAGCACCAATCTGTGCTTTGAATTACTATTGCTTACTGATCTCTAAAGGTGCTGAAATCTGGAGATGCAACGCTAACCACATACACACAAGGGAAGAAAAAAAAATCCTTACATATTGTTTATCAATATATCAAGAGTTCATGGGAAAAGTATAGTTTTGTAGCTGCTGGTAACTGGAAGCAGTTACCAGCAGCTTTAGTTAATTGTCCGTATGTTATTTGGACTTCTCAGGTGTCCTGTCTGGCAGTGTGGCATATGCCGCAGCCAGCCCAGGCCAACTGCCTCCAACGACATCCCAGCATATCCCCCTGCCCCACGCCGGGGTACCACACCAATAGCTTGATCGCTCCTCTTTAGGTCTAAACTTACTTACTTACTTCAGTTTTGTTTCTGTTCAGTTGGAGAAAGTTATGAGATATCCAGCTATTGATTTGTTCAATGCATTTATTTAGGGTCTGTATGGAATCTGAAATGGCAGCTTTAAGAAAAGCTAGATTAAAACAAAGCCGTGAGATAATTTCTTCTTGAGATCCGTTTTTTTTTTTACATGCTGCAGCATGGAGGAACAAAACATAATATCTGAGTTCTTTGGTTTTGTCCTGCCCAAACAAGGATTACAACATATTTTTTAGAGAATGCCCATCCCCCACACACTTCAGAACAAGAAAAAAACCCAAGATCTGGATAAGAAAAGACCAAGCTCCATGGGTTGGTAACATCTGGGAGAAGAAAGGTGTCTGGGAGAGGGGATCGCGGCTCCCCCCACAGTGACATTAAAATTGGGCCCCAGCCCCACTGCAACATATTTGCAAGGTTGTTTGATTTTTCCACCACAGTTCAAAGTCACCTGGTGACATGGTAATGTAAAGCTGAGTGTTATAACAGTACTTTACCGTGCAGCAAAAGAAAGTCGAATTATTGACTCAGTCCGACTGAAATCAGACTTTTAAAATAAATTTATACACCTTAGTCTGGCTGGAGTCAATCCAAACTGGAGATTCAGAAGCTTGGCTTGTCTAGCTGGATAATCGGATTGAATCGGACTAATCTGCAACCAACCAACCCCACCCCCCCGGCACTTTTGCTCCCCCTCGTGAATTTAAGAAGAGACGGAAATGCGACTCAGTAATAACAATAGTAGTGTTATAAAAGGAACATACGAAGACAAACGAAGCGGCCAATTAGTGCATGTTTGGACTTACAAAGAGGTGATGCTTTATGACTGTAAATATCCTGCTTTAACTCTGTCTGCTTCCCTTCCGGCAGCCCCAGTTTACTGCCTGAATGCAGCTGGAAGCTAACCACTATTTGGCTAAAATGTAGGGGCGCATGTAGCCATCTATCGTCGGGGAATCAAACTTACTTAATTTAATAATTCAGTTCTCTGAGTGACATGTAAACTGGGACTCTGCTCTTAGCAGGGGGCAAGCCCTTAGTCCAATTACTCCAAAAAGCTTGATTTAGATGTGCATGTAAACGTACTGAGTAATTGTTTTAGTATTACGCATAGTCCACAAAGACCGAAATTCTTCATAGAACATGTTTTTAGAGTCACCAGTTATAAGCAATAAACTGCTTATCCTTTATGTAAGACAAATTTGAAAATTGATATTAAGGCACCCGCAAGCTTTAGTTACCATAGGAACACACACAGTTGTAGCTTAATGAATAATCAATGAAGAATTTACATTTTGCCATATCACCAGGGGCATGATGTTTTGATGACTCCTGCTTCCAGCTGTTCTTCTAATGAAGCCTACCAAATGGCTGCTGCAGGTTTCACATGAGTCTTTCCAAAGCAATAAAGATGTTTGCATTTCTGCTCATGTAAGAGTGTGGCTACTTCATTATTTAGCTTTTCAGATAACAAAATGTACCTTTGTGCTCTTTAGCACAACCTGTTGTTAGAATGTTAAGATTACAGAGGTCAATTTATGTTTTATTTTTATTTTTAAATAAGTGTGATGGACCAGCTATTACTCTTACTTATTTGCTTCTCTATATCAAAAGAAAAGCTATTGTAGAACAAATGATCATAATAATTTTTTTAGAATTTTGACCCTAACCAAATGGAGAAAACTAATGAATATACAAGGAGTATAACTTTGGATTTTTTTTTTCGTGATTGTAAGCTTTCCTATAATTCAACTATTTATCTGATTATAACCACCCTCCCAACAATTTGCAGATTTGTTTATTTTAGAAGTTATTTCGCTGTTTTATGTCTTAGTTACTTTTCAGGTTAAAACCTTTGACACAGGTAAACTGAAACAGGCTTTTCTTGAGACAGACTCGTTTACCATACCATTCTTTTATAGAGTACATTTAAAAGCAGCATGAGAGCTAACCAAAGAGCTGCATAATTTGGACAAAATAAAAACAAAACAACTAAGTCAAGAAAAAGACAAGCAGGGCAAGAGCAATAACTTATAAGTATCTAAAAGTATAGACCAAAACTAAGGATTAAAACCAAAGGTATAAAAGTAAGTCTTTAAACAGGACTTAAAAACATAGAGAGATGGAAATAGTCTAATATGTAATGGAATTTCATTCCAGCATTTTGGGGTGCATATTAAAAAGGTTCATTTGCCTCAGGTTTTATAATGGAATCTTGGTTCCTTTTAGTAGGTGCTGGTCAGTGAAGCAAAAAGGACCTGCCCAGTTTATATGGGTTAAGCAGCAGTGAGAGATAGATAAGTAGGGACCAAACCATTCAGAGCGTTAAAAGTAAACATTAACATTTTTAAACTAATCCGGAAGTGTACGGGAAGCCAATGGAGTTTTGTTAGAAGTAATATGTAGTAATTTGCTGACAGAGGCCAGTATTTGTCAGGAATGTTGCAGATGTGTTCTGAACCAGCTGGAGATAAGAGAAGGCTGCTTTTGATATACTAAAAGGAACAGAATTGGATTAACCACCTTTGAGGTGAGGACTTGTTGACTCAAGGCAGTGCTTCCTTAGGACAGGTTTTAATTTGGTAAGACGTCTCAGCTTATAAAAGCAAGATTTGACAGATAAATTAGGGCATCCATTTTAGTGCATAGTCCCTATTAACGCCAAAACTGAGAATTGTCTGATTAGAATTACAGTAAAAAGAAGTGCAGAAGAATCAAAAGAAGATGATGTTGAGCTATGAGCGGTAAAACAATAAGCTCAGTCTCAGAGTAATTTAAAAGCAAAAAATGAGAGGCAAACCACCCCTTGATATCGGCAAGACAGTATATCAACAGTTGGATGGAAGCAGGGGTTTTTAAAGAAAGATAAATCTGGCAATCATCAGCATCCGAGATTAGACCAATGACGGTGGTGTCATCTACAAACTTAATTAGTTTGACAGACTGGTGGTCAGAGGAGCAGCAGTTGGTGTGAGGGAGAAGAGCAGAGGAGAAAGAACACAACCCTGACAGGAGCAGATGGTGCTGATGGTCCGGGAGTCCAAGACATTCTTCCCCAGCCTCACTTGCTGCTTCCTGTCTGTCAGGAAGTCATTGGCAGCTGGCTCACCAGGAGGGATCCAGGTCTCTGTAAAACAGAGAATATCCAAGTTTTTATCAATGAAATAGTCCTATTAAGATAAAGGATTCAATTCCTACAGAGCCAGCGTTCAGACACATTGTGCAGAAATTATTTGGTTATGCAAACCGATTGTTGCAGGAGCTGTCCTGGCGAGTGGTCTCAGTCGATCATGGAGGTGAATGTGCTGGATGTGGAGGTCCAGGGTTTGGGTGGTTACACGTGGCCTGTGGTTGTGAGGCTGGTTGGATGTACTGCCAAATTGTCTGAAATGCCTTCGGAAAAGGGACTCGGACTCAAGTCCTGACTTGAGTCACTTTTCAGGGAGTTTTGATTTGACTGTAGGAGCACACCAATAACTTGCACTTGAACTTGGATTTAGACTCCGATATATACTGCTAAATTGCTATATGATAATTTGCTATTGTTTGAATGCAAGCATGTACTCAATGTTAACATTAGGTTGTTGTATTATGTCTGATTACTGGACTTATTTAATAACTAAGTGTACAGATGACATCAAATCAAATTTTAAAAAAAGCTTTTCTTACAAGAATTGCATCTCATACTGTCATGATTCATCACTCAGTTCCTCTCACTCCCTCATCATCACACGCACTTGTCTTCAATCTCCAACCACTCACCTCACATCCTCATAACCCGTCACCTCCCTTCAGTCAGCTCCGGATCATTGTAGAAGGACTTATTTCCAAATGTCCACTATGTGTTTTCCCTGCCGTCTTTCTCCTGCAGGCCTGTGTCTCCGTTCCTGCCATCCAAACCTTCAATAAACGTTGTTGTTTGGTTTGGGTTTTGTGTTTGGTGTGGGTGTGGGGGTTGTGTTGGGTGTTGGTGTGGTGGGGTTGGTTGGTTTGTGTTGGTGGGGTTGTGTTGGTTTGGTTGTGTTGGTGGGGGTTGGGGGGGGGGTTTTGGGGGGTGGTGTTTTGGGGGGGGGTTGTGGTGGTTGGTGGTGTTTGGTGTTTGTTTTTGGTGTTGTGGGTGCCCCTGCCGGAACCAGCCGCCCAGCTGTGGCTGCAACATCGGCGTCTGCCAGCCCAAAGCCGCTCTATATCAGCAAGGATGAACTGTTCGAGTTTTTCCATGGGGACAAGCTCAGCTACCTCTGCTCCAGAGGGGATCCAGCTCCTCGGCGCAATCGTCGGCGCAGACGTCGCAGAGCAGCCTTCAAGGCGGAGAAGCGCCCCGCTCTCTCCCCCTCGATTCTCCCTACCGCTACCGGCGTGGACGCAGAGGAGGGGGATTTATGGGAGCAGCATAGACCTTTTATAGGAACTAAATTGGCCTTCTGTCCCGCTGGTTCTGGTCCAAGAAGGCACGAGGCTCCTCCACCATCTCGCCGCAGACAGCCTCGCCTACGAGGAAGAGCGGCTTCCGGGTCGGTTTGCTTCAGCAAACGCCAACTGTCGATTGTCGATTTTAAGATTATTTTACTAGTTTTTAAATGTCTTAACAGTCTTGGGCCTTCTTATCTATCTGACCTGCTTTTATTATATCAACCCTCACGGACCCTGAGGTCGTCCGGCGCCGGCCTTTTAACCATTCCACGGATTAGATCTAGAACACACGGGGAAGCGGCTTTTAGTTACTATGGTCCCCGCCTGTGGAACAGCCTGCCGCAGGATCTCAGGGCCGCAGAGAATGTTGATGTTTTTAAAAAGCGGCTCAAGACTCACCTTTTTAGTCTAGCTTTTAACTGATGATCTGCTATTTTAGTTGATTCTATTTTAGTCTATTTTAGCAAGTTTGTAATTATTCTCTTTTATTTTATTTATCTTTTTATTATTTACTATTTATTTATTACTTATTAATTTTAGTGATTCAGTTTACTTCTTACCTTATTTTACCAAAGTTTTGTTGTATTTTAAGTTTTGTTCTGTTTTATGATTTTGTTTTATGATTTTCACCCAGCGTTAGCTCCAGTTTCTCCTCTTGGGGGACGGCCACACCGGGTGCGATGTCTGGCTGGCCGGCGGGGGAGCTGTATCGCGGAGGGCTCTGGCCTGGGTGACTGGTGGGCCCCTGCCCCTTGGTGTGGGGCCTTCGGTCTGCCGTGGCCGGATTGGCCCTCAGCGGCGATGCTCCCGGTGGTCAGGGTCTCCCTGGGTGTGGTCGGCCCCCAAACGTGGCCTTCTCTCACCAATATGTCGGTGCCCAGCCATGTCTCTCTAGTGTCAGCTAGTATAAGTGGGGTTGAGCATGTGTGTGTGTGTGAGTACTGATGTTCCGGCGTGTTGGTGTGAGTGTATGTTGGTGTGAGTGTGTGTTGGTGTGAATGTGGGCTTGTTTTGGGGTGTGGATATGTGCGGGAGGGGTGGGTCTTTTCTTTCCCTTGTTCTTAATGTTGTTGTTGCTTTTGTTTTTAGCCTGTGTAAGGCACTTTGTGTTACTGTTTATGTATGAAAAGTGCCTTATAAATAAATTTGATTTGATTCAGCCTGTTCGGCCCCGAAGTTGGCGTCTGCTTCAGCCTGTTCGGCCCCGAAGTTGGCGTCTGCTTCAGCCAGTTCGGCCCCGAGGTTGGCGTCTGAATCGTCATGTTCAACCTTCTCCTTCTTCCAGTCTCCGTTCCCTGAGCCCACAGAGCCGCTGGACTTTCCGCAGCCTCCGCCAGAGTTGCTGGATTTGGCGCTGCCGCCGCCAGCGTTGCTGGATTTGGCGCTGCCGCCACCAGCGTTGCACCTGTTCAGAGCCGCCGCTTCTCAGCCGCCGCTGCACCGGTCCTCAGCCGCCGCTTCTCAGCCGGCGCTGCACCGGTCCTCAGCCGACGCTTCTCAGCCGGCGCTGCACCGGTCCTCAACCGCCGCTTCTCAGCCGCCGCTGCAGCGTCTCCAGGTTCCCAAACCTGCTCCTCGTCTCCAGGTTCCCAGACCTGCTCCTCGTCTTCAGGTTCCCAGACCTGCTCCTCGTCTCCAGGTTCCCAGACCTGCTCCTCGTCTCCAGGTTCCCAGACCTGCTCCTCGTCTCCAGGTTCCTAAACCTGCTCCTCGTCTCCAGGTTCCCAGACCTGCTCCTCGTCTCCAGGTTCCCAGACCTGCTCCCCGCCTCCGGGCCACTGGGCCTGCACTCCACTTGACTGTTCAGGCCCCGACGCCTCAGCGTTGTCTCCAGGTCCTCGAGAGAGGATCTCCGGGCAGTCCGCCCGTCTCATGTCCGCAAAGGGACTTTCGTCTAGCCTTCTGCTGGACCTCCAGGTCCTCGAGAGAGAATCTACGGGCAGTCCGCCCATCTCATGTCCCGCAAAGGGACTTCCATCCAGCCTTCCGCTGGACCTCCGGGTGCTCTAGAGAGGATCTCTGGGCAGTCCGCCCGTTCTGCGTCCCGTGCGGGGACATCCGCCAGTCCGTCGTCCGGCCAGAGGACGCCATTCAGGCCGTCCGCCCGACTCACGTCCTGTAAGGGGATGTCCGCCAGTCCTACGTCCGACCAGAGGACGCCATTCGGGCCGTCCGCCCGACTCATGTCCCGTCTCCAGTCCAGCCGGAGGGCGTCTATACAGACACTCGGGCCCTCCATCCGTAGGCCCCCTCCACCGACCCTGGAAGGGTGCTTCTCTTTTTGGTTTCCGCCTTTAAAGGGGGGGTCCTGTCATGATTCATGACATCACTCAGCTCCTCTCACTCCCTCATCATCGCACGCACTTGTCTTCAATCTCCAGCCACTCACCTCACGTCCTCATTAACCCGTCACCTCCCTTCAGTCAGCTCCGGATCATTGTAGAAGGACTTCTTTCCAATTTTCCACTGTGTGTTTTCCCTGCCGTCTTTCTCCTGCAGTCCTGTGTCTCTGTTCCTGCCATCCAAACCTTCAATAAACCGCTCTGCACTCTGCTTCTGCGTTTGGGTCCATACCTTCGTGCACACTTCCTGACACATACTGGTTTACAAATTAAAATGACCCCACATAAACCTCATTCCTATCCCTCCACTGCAGATTTAAAAGAATAATCCCAGTTATACTCCCCTCCTTCCAATCCAACTCCCATGCACACACATAGGGCTGAGTATAGATGAGCCAAACTAAGGAAATGCCATCAAAGGAGCCATCTACACTGGCTGCAGCAGATCAACAGCAGCAGCCAAAGCAATTACCCAGGGCGCCCATAGGAGTGAAGGCTGGTACCCCCACTTCCACTAAGCACTTCATGGAGAGCCCCCAGACAGCCACAGCCGATCACCAATCCCAAGGCAGGGGACTCTCTTAGAGGAAACACCGGAATTAAGATTGAAATAAAATTTTAATCAAGTAAAACATGCAAAAAAAATGTAAACAGACTATAATAAATAATAAACAGTTAAAAGCTAGGCTAAAAAGGTTAATCGTGAGTCTGCTCTTAAAAACATGAACATTCTCTGTTGCCATGAGGTCAACCGACAGCCTGTTCCAGTTGTGAGGGTCATAATAATGGAAAGATGCCTGACCATGGGTATGTGTCCTGACTTTAGGGATGACAAGGAGACGGCTGCCAGAGAAGCGCAGAGACTGCAAGGGTTCATATGATAAACAATCCTACACAGTACAGGGAGTCAATGCAGTGATTTTAAGACTGGTGTAATGTGCTCCCGCCTCTTGGTCTTCATCAGGACACGTGCTGCTGAATTTTGCAAAAGCTGTAAACAAGATAAGCTCTTTTTTGGTGAAGACCAAGAAAGCAGAGCATTACATCAATTAATTCTGCTGGTGATAAAAGCATGCATGATGTCAAATAATTAACATTTTTAATTATATTTTAAGCAAATTTTCATTTTTTTATGCTCATGATACTGTGTTAGCGAGGTGCTTGCACGGGGACATTGGGTTCAATTTATTTTTATGCTCCCTGAAAACCCGCGACATCTTTGGCATTGTCCTGTGTGATCAAACTACACATTTCACAGTGACCTTTGATTATGGCCAGTCTAAGGCCACGTCCACACTAAGCCGGGTAATGCTTTAAACGTATAATTACTTAGTCTACACCCCCCTATCATGCACACTAACCCGGCTTCCTTTAAGGTCTGTGGCCGGATAACTATTAGCCGGGTAAGAGAGCCGTGTAAATCTTAATTCAACGGCTAAGCGAGCTAGTGTGGACAGCTTCCCGGATAATGAAAGGAAGTGGCGTCAATGAATGCTGCGTCAATAACAATACGACACTACAGACAAAGACAACAGCGGAGAGTAATAAATCGGTCTCGTCATCTGTCCACACCAAAAACTCTCTCTTCTTCTGAGCAGATATTGTTCTCTTCGGTTAACGGGACAAGCAGATATGTACTGTGCTGTAGAGCTTCTTGTATGAAGGCGCTGGTGTCACATAGATTATACGCGTGTTCCGTGCATTTTCGCGCATGCCCAGTATTTGCACAGGTCAGTATGGGATTGTGCAATCATGGGAACTTAAACGGGGCGTAAATGCTCGTGTTGAGTGGATAACATTAGGCGTCTAACTCCCCGTATAACCTTATCGGCTTAGTGTGGGCGTAGCCTAAGCCACACCAGTGCAATATTCATGTTGTCTAATCAGCATTATGATTTAGTGACAAATCTGTGAGGTGGGGTGAATTATCTTGGCAAAGGAAAAGTGCTCACTAACACAAATTTAGACTATGTTTGAGAGTCATGGGTCTTTTGTGTATACAGAAAATGTTTCAGATCTTGACTTCAGCTAATGAAAAATGAGAGCAAAAACAAGAGTGTTACATTTATATTTTTTTCAGTGTACATAGCTTTGATCAATCGGGACAAAACAAAAAGTAGTTCATTTTCTTCTCGACACGATAAGAAATATAAGTATAGGAAATTCAAATACACATGATTAGATCAATGTGAATTTTTCCTATAAAAAATAAATTTGACCCATCAGTTAGGGTTAAAATATCTATATTTTAATTAAACTAAACTGCCTCTTTCTACTCCCATTTTACTGTATACCTGTTAAGAAACCACTTTGTGTCCATTTACATAATCAATACTATTTCTTATTGAATGAGAAAAATATAGTCTTGTAAGAACATGTATTATCATATATGATAAACTAGTTAAAATAGACTATCAGCATAGCACATGACTGGTATGTGATACTTGATCTACTGATTGGTGTATAAATGTATTACATAATCTGTAAAAGTAAATAATTTTGGATGTTTAAGGTGCATCTGTTTTAGTGTAATTTCAAATCAAAATCATAGATGTATATCTACACCACTTATGGAAAAGGAAATCATTGAAATTTTCACCTGATTGCTTTGTACTTTTGGCTTATCCCTTATCATCATTAGTTTCAAAGAAGTTTGGTAGTTTAAATTGCACAGACACATTAAAATCAAACTGATCTGTCCCACTTTGTGTCCTGCTTGGCTACATCTCATCCACTCAAATTTGCACATGAGTGTTGAAAGAAGTAAAGTGCTCTCTGTCTGTCTGCCTGGTGGGCTATACACTGAATGGTGGTGCCAGAAAATGTCAAATAAAGAGGTTCTAGAGAGCATTCTGAAAGCCCAGTGGAGACAGATGGAGGACATTTAGACAAGCACTACTTCATCACTGAAAACATTTGAGGTGCTTTTTACGCCTGTCATCAATAACAGTATAAATTACTCATAAGCCAAAAGAAAGGACTGTTGTAATAGAAGAGATAAAGTGGTTTGAATGGTGCCTTTACCATTAAGCCCTCTCTTTCAAATCACCTTTATTCTACTTAAAGGAGACGAGCAAGGAAGAGGCAGCACATCATTCCAGTTTTAGGCCCCGTCCACACTACTGCGTTATCGTTTAAAAACGGAGACCTTTTGCTAAGTTTGCACCTCCTGTCCACACTAAAACGGTAAAAACGGAGACCCAAAACACTGAAGTTTAGGAACGCAGCCGACCACGTTTTACGTTTTGAAACTCCGGAGGGCGTTTTGGTGTGGACGTCTGAAAACGGAGGACTTTAGAAACGAGGACACAGCAGATCACACTCGGCTCTATGATTGGGTGTCATCGGTCATGGCGTATCCTTCCCTTCCCTGATTCGTCAGCAACCCGTCACATGACCCGTCCCAGTTAGATAACATACAAAAACAGCCTGGAGTACATCACGTTCGAAACTGCAACATGGATAACGAATTACATCTCTGGCCTTCGACATGTTTAGCAGGTACGTTAGCTTGGCTACTTTCATCAAATCTGAGGAATGGTCAATCTGTTTCCTGTTAATACCGGCGCGCGCATGCCCAGTGTTGGAGAATGGTCTCGTTTTAAAGTGGACGGAGATCTATTCTAATACGCAGGGAAAACGCAAGTGGGGACGGAAATAGTTTTCGTTTTAACTCTCTTGTTTCTAAACGAAAACGCAGTAGTGTGGACGGGGCCTTAGAGTCTTGCATTCGCACCCCGTATTTTTCAGGAACGATTTTAAAATACTTTGGTTTTTAAGTGTCTTAACAGTATTGGGCCTTCTTATCTTTCGGAACTGATTTTACCATACGAAACCTTGCAGTCTCTTTGCTCCTCTGGCAGCCGTCTCCTCGTGATCCCCAAAAGTCAGGACACATACCCACGGCGAGGTGTCTTTCCATTATTATGGCCCTCACCTCTGGAACGCGCTGCCGGAGGACCTCAGGGCCGCAGAGAACATTCATGTTTTTAAGAACAGGCACAAGACTTACCTCTTTATTCTGGCTTTTAACTGTTTGCTAATTATTCTACCTGTTTAGCTGCATTACTTGTTTTATTTATTTATGTTAATTATAGTTAAGCTTCAATACATTATTACATCTCCTTTATCACATTTTATTAGTTATTTTATTATCCATTCTAGCTTTTGTAATTTTACATTTTACGTATTTTAATGCTTCCAGTGTTTCTTCTTTGGAACCCTCTGCCTCGGGTGGGCGGCGGCCTGGGCGGTCCTCGGGTAGTGCCTGGGGATGGTTGGGGGTTTCCGCCCTCCCTCCCTCCCTCCCTGGGCGCCCTGGTCCGTGCTTCGGCTGCTGCCATGGATCTGCTTCAGTCGAGGCAGATGGCTCCCCTGATGGCGTGTCATTAGTCACTAAACCCATCTGAGCTTTATACAATGCATGTATACACCTTTGTCTGACTGAAGTCAAACTGAACTTAACCCTTCACATGAGCTCAATGCCTGTGGGAGGGGCCACAAGGATGGGGTGTGGTGTGAGGTGGGCGGTGGCCATTCCTTTGCCTACATGGGTTACGACGGGTCCTAGCTGTTTGCGCTTATGTACTAAACGTCAGGTCAGATTACCCACCTTTTTTTGTGTCCTTGTGTTACTCTTCAGATGTAATGGCTCATTAAAGGAGGTGAGACAACACAGCAGTGGAGAATAAGGTAATAGTATTTATTTGTAAGCAACAAGTAACAAGATAAACATCCACATTTCTTAAATTATGCACTTGTTAAATGCTCTTTCTCTTTTTTTTCCACAACAGATCCTAAATTTAGCTGATTCAAAAATAGCATGTGCCAGTTTGACTCGTCTGACAATAACAAGACTAATCTATTTTAACAAATCACAAACAGCACAATAAGCTAACAAACAACACACTGTAATAAGTCTGACCAAAGTGTTGTACAAAGAGGAGCAAAGTGGAGACTACCACTGGCAGGAGTAGCTCCCTCAATTGTCCGTGTCTTTTACGTTTTAAGCTCCCCTGCAGCACAAACACTAATCAGTCCAACCGCTAACAGCTGCTTGAGGGGAGCAAGGATCTCATGTTGAAGTTAGTTAGGGAATTCTTGCAGTTGCCATGGTAGCCGGGTGGCACGTAGATGAGGAAAGATGAACAGAACGGCGCAGTCCTCTTCTTCGCTCTTTTGCAGTGGGAGGGAATGTCTGCTTACAGAGAGGGTAAGTAAATAAAAGTAATCCAAACACAGGAACTGTGACACCCCCCTCAAATAAAAGGGGAAAAAAAGTAATTTACTCAATAAAAAAAATTATTAAATAAATAAAAACTTATCACATTCCTTAAAAGTACCTATGGGACAAACAATCTGCCAGCATATTTCTACCCCTTTCTTGTGTTTAATGTCCAGCTCAAATTTCTGAAGGAATAAGGCTGACCCAATCAACCACTGGTTGTGGTTAAACATTCTAGCTAGGAATGTCAAAGGGCTGTAAAACAAGTGGACCTTTTCTGGGACCAACATACACATGAAAGTGTTGTAAGGCTAACAGCAGAGGTAAGGTCTCCTTTTCAACGGTGATATATTGGACTTGGTAGGGTGTAAACTTTCCAGAAAAATAAGCAAATGATGGGGTCTAATTCACTGCACCAGCCCCTACATCACTAGCATCCGTTTCAAGTTTAAAAGTTTTTGAGCCTTTAAAACAGGAGAAGGGGTGCTCTATCGCTCTGCTGGGGAGCTTCAATAATCTTGTGTTGTTGGGAGGAGGAATGCATATGGGCTCTTTGCTGTTGTTCTATCTGATCTGAGTTTTGGACGCTTCGGTGAAGAAAGGTGTGGAACTGTCCACTGACCACTATCTGGTCTTTGACTTGGCACAGATGGTGGGTGAGGATGATGGTCAGATGTGGCAGGCCAAAGTATGTTGCTAGGGTCTGCTGAAAATGTGTAGTGAAGTCAGTTTTTTGAAGGAACTTCAGCTCTAAAACTCTGGCAGTTTTGAACACGTCCAGGGGGACGCGGGTAACATCTAGCGCAAGTGGGCTATGTTACGTGCTTCCATTGTCAAGGAGCTGTGAACTGTGGTCACAAAGATGTTGGTGTCTGTTGTGGCGGCAACCCTCGAATCCGCTGGTGGACACCGGGGTAAGGGATGCTGACAAGCTAAAGAAGGACTCCCAACAGGACTTTGGGTTGTGGGACCCCAGAAGAAGCTGATTGGTACGAGCAGGCCAAGCAGAGTTAGGTTTGGATGGTCACTGAGGAAAAAAATTGGAGATAGTAGGAGTCCGACAAGGATATGGAGAATGACTTCCAAATGCTTTGAAGTGATTTTGATCCAGCATATCGCACATTACACCACCAATACTGTTTATAGTGGGGACGGTGTTCTACTGAGCACATCTTGGGATGTCCTGGGTCAGGGGAAGGCGTACCCTCCATCTTAGGAGCTGGTCCAAGTGGCTGGGGAAGTATTTCTCTCTCTGGTTAAGCAGCTGCTCCCATGGCCCAACCTCGTATGGACACAATATAATGGGTGGATGGACTTCACTTATTAAGGGAAAAAGAAGCTACCCAAAATAACCAGCTCTATGCAAAAAACAAAAAAACCTCTTCTGTAACTGCTTGATTTAAGGTTGCAGTGAATGTTTCACACATCTGCAAAAATGGACAGCTTTCAATACAACACATCACTCCCCTCTTAAAAGAGATCAAAGAACAGATGAGACAAAGTCATTGACATCCATCAGGATGAAAATAATTACAAAACAATTTCTTAGACTTTGGAAGCAAAGCACAGTGAGAGCCATTATCCACAAATAGAGAGAACAGGAAACCTTGACAAACCATCACAGGAGCGGTCAGCCTACCGAAATTAGTTTAAGAAAACCCTTTTGGATGCCCATGGAGTAATTTGCCTCAACTACATTCAATATTCATAACAGAAAAAGAATAAAGAGACTGGACAAAAAAAGGCATCAATGTGAGAGTTATAAGTTATAAACCACTGCTGACCACAAATCTTCCTCCCACATCTGCCCATTGTGGGTCATTTGGCAGTATATCTAGCAAAAAAAACTAAGCATTTCAGAAAAAGAACATCCATCCACCATTTTCTATACCGCTTATCCTGAAGGGCTCGCAGGGGGGCTGGTGCCTATCTCCAGCCGTCGACGGGCGAGAGGTGGGGTACACCCTGGACAGGTCGCCAGTCCATCGCAGGGCAACATAGAGACAGAAAGGAAGAACAATAATGCACACACACACACACACTCACATATCAGGACGATTTAGAGTTGAATCAACCTGACAGTCATGTTTTTGGCCTGTGGGAGGAAACTGGAGTACATGGAGGAAACCCACACACGCACAAGGATAACATGCTAACTCCATGCAGAATGATCGTGGCCTGGAATTTAAACACAGGACCTTCTTGCTACAAGGCAGCAGTGTAACTGCTGCCTTGTAACTGCGGCACCATGCAGCCCTGAAAAAAAAACCCACAATATAGTCAAATATACTACAGGTATAGCAGGTAATCTTTCAAAATGTGTGTTTTCCACGAGTCCCTTCCCTGCCCTCTATACCAAAACGAGTCATTTACATGAGCTTAGAACCAATACATTTGTGTATCTACAAGTGGGAGCTTTCACTGAACAACAGTGTACCCAAGTCCCCACTGGCACTACGGGGTGATGCGCCTCAGTAGTACACCAACACATAAGAAGCACGGTTTTGGTTAGAAATGTATCCATACCTTGGAAAATTCCATTGTAGAAAGTAGGTCAATGCAATGATGCTGTCTGTTCAATCCGCTTTCCCTGCATATGCACATTATGAGGCATGGCTTTCAGCTCCTTCCAGAAGGGCAGTTGGAGCTATTGACATTTGAAAATCTCCTCCACCTCCTCTCCTCGCCATACTATATACCACATCTTTAAGGAACTGGAAAGCCTACTGAAATTGATGGAACCATAAATTGTACTCTCTAGAAGTAAATCCTGTAGGAGAACGTTTATCACTATTTTTCTTTAAAACTGAATGTCAGTTAGGTTAAGCAGTAGGACAATGTTCCAAAGTACATCAGAAAGTAAAACTCTCAATGGTTGAATATTGAACATTTCAGTGTTGTCTAGTCTGAGTCTTGACTAAAAGGGATATTAGATGCAGAGGTTTGAGCTTAAACATGCCTTTAATGCTAAAAAAAACCTTCCAAAGTTACTGACTTAAAACAATTCTGAAAAGTCGTTTTGTAAGGCACGTTATTGGGTCTAGAGAGCAATCACTTTTTCCCATCAGGCCAGTTTGGTTGGGATATTTTCTTTGTTATTAACATTTGTTAAAATCATTTGGAACATTTAATTCTGACCAAAAAGTAAAAACAGTAAAAAAAAATGTAAGGGTTCAAATACTTGTGAGATCACTATATGTCATATTTCCATGTTTTTCTCAATGTAGACTTTAACAATTGGACTTGAAAGAGGATATGTGAAGCAATGATTAACAGGAGCTTTAAATTTCTTAACTAAAATAACTGTGCAGGGGATTCTTGCACAGTCTGTCAGCACATCGGTGGAAAGACATAAGGCAGCCCTTTTCCATTCTCAGGTAATTAAAGATCTTGAACTGCTCCATCAGGTCAGGGTGTGTAGGTTTAAAGTCTTATTTTTACACTTTTCACTTTCTCAGTTGTTCACCGTACTGTGTTTGAAGAGATGAGTCCCCAAGTACTGTTGAAACAGAGAACAATTCAATTTTCTCTAAATTCCTCTCTGCATCCGGCTCTTCCTTCAAAAACATGCCAGTATGACCTGACCAACTGGATCCAGCAGGGTTTATTAGGACTGAGGAGAAATTGTGGAAAGACTCACCTCAGAAGAGGTGCGCTGCTGCTATCGTCATCCACGCCGAAATGCTCCTTCATCTCTCCAGGACGGTATGACTGGCATCTCCCAGGCGTCTTTCCTCCTTCCACAGGACGGTGGGTCCATGCCAAGCTGCGATCAGCCTGTCGCAGGGAAAGAGTGTTGAAAGGACTCTCCAGTTTCCCCTCACCGTTTCTTCTTCCAGAGTCTGCTCCTTGCTCCCAGCCGGAGCGATCAAACTTTAGCTCATCTCCCACTTCAAGCCCCGCCCTCTGCTTCATCCTGAGATTCCTCTGTCTCCAACCATCTTCTTCAATACAGCCCTCTGGTCATGGATGAGTCTGTCGCAGGAATCCGGAGCTTCCTGGGTCGGATCACCGCTCTCCCCGAGCTGAAGAAACCTCCTCCAGCAGCACAGACCCGTCTTATCCTCTCTGGGCCCGGAATGGATATAGGAAGCAGCTGCCAGAAGCAGACCACAGTGCTTCCGCAGATCGGTATTCCGCTCAGTGGGTCTCAACCCACGGACTTATCCAGTGGGTTCAAGTCTGCTAAAGTCTTCGCAGGGGATGTCCAATGTGAAGTGCTCCTACTTTCAGCCTCCTCTGTGAAGTCAGTGAAGACACTTCTTCAGCTCCTGACGTTGTCCTCAGGGTGTCTGGAAAGACATGCTTCTGGCTCCTGTCGGCATCGTTACCTACGGTGTCTGGAAAGACAAGCCGCCAGCACTGGACTTCGTCCACGTGGGTGTCTGGGAAGACACGCCTCCAGCTCTGGTCATTGTCCACGAGTGTGTCTGGGAAGACACGCCTCCAGCTCTGGTCATTGTCCACGAGGGTGTCTGGGAAGACACGCCTCCAGCTCCTGTCCTCCTCAAGGGCTATGCCTTCCTCCAGAGGGTCCCATCCCCCCACCCCAACCAGAATGATATCTAAAAATATTGTATTATTTATTGATACAAACCGGAACCAGCACACTGCATATACTATATAGTGATTATGAAAAAAGATTAATTAAATAAGATGCAAGTACTTCAAATGGTTGCAGCTCATTTTATTTTTTTAGGTCTTGACACTTTTTCAAAGTTCAGTTTATTAACTCAGTTGGTAACATTTAATCCAGACTGCTCGGTCTGTGTGATGCTCATAACAGAAACAGTTCAACTGATTCAATGGGATGTGATTTTTAAACTAATATTGAATATTAAAGTTTTTTTAAACTGTGTTCATTGATAACCTGTCAGCGTCATGAGTTTATCACTTTTCAAGCTACATAACTTCTTCACCATCACTGTTTTTCTTTTAAGCTCTGCAACCCAGTGAAATCTATTTATTATGTTAGAAATGCTTTATTTCACAAGTTCCACTTTTTCCATTTAGATTTTTCTGAATTCTACTTTTTCCATTCTACTCATATTTATTAAACTAAAAAGAATGTAATCGTGGTGACTGAAAACAATTGACCAAATCAATAACCAAATACCACATTTACTGTTATTCACAACTATTTTCATAAATCTACTGTACTATGGTTCAAGTATTTTCCTGTCATTTTTAAAGAACAAAAGTGTCCTATGTGCAAAACGAATAATCTCATATTTTTCATAGGCCCTATTACATAAGATCTCTCACCACCTGATCAAGTCTCATAGAGACCTGGAAACAGTAAATATTCATATTAGCACACACGCAGTTTTGCGCGTCTTTTTTGAAAATTTTACAAATCAGGTCCTTTGTCTTTACTGAATGAAAATGCTATTTAAGAAACTGCACTCTACTCACCCCATCAAAATGGTAAAGCTGAAAGAAGCCAGAAAACAATGACTAAAATTAAAAGGCTTTTTTATTTTTAGAGAGAGGGAGACGGTTGTGAAGTTTGCCTTCTATCACTTAAAGAACATATCGAGGATTAAAGGTCTGATGTCTCAGCAGGATTTAGAAAAATCCATGCATTTATCTTCAGTAGATTAGACTACTGTAACGCTGTCCTTACCCTGTGTCCACACCAAAAACGGTAGGAGCAACTAAAAAGCGCGACACACGCCTAGCTGTTCGCCCGCACATTCGCACCTTGAAGCGTGTACAAAGCGAACTGGACATGCTTCAAATATGGTATTTTCACGCGCGAACTGGCCTTAAGCAGAGCTGGGGCCAGAGTGCAGCTGCCGATGGATCATGGACCGAGCTGATGGAGGACTGCGTGCTCGGCCCGGGCTTCAGCGGAACTGGGGCTAGAGTGGTGCGGGAGCTGCTACCAGGAAACCAGGTGAGGCTGTTTCAAGGCTGACTTCTATGCCGAGAGGTGCTTTAACAGCAACAACGGCTCTTTTAAGAGCCACCCACAAACCTCTTAAGAGCATTCCTGTCTAAATAGTTGTACCTATTTATAACATTTTTTTTTTCCTGTCTCTGTATTGAAAACAGCTTGTGCTATGTAGCTCGGGGTGATTAGCCACGATGTTTATCAGTATTTCCTCCATGTCCTGCTGAGGCTGTGACTCCATGACAGTCACAGAATCACTGAAACTCTGTCCCCTGATTGGTTGTCACGGCGCCATTTGACGCTGGAGTTCAGATTTTTCCAACTCGAGCGGTAGATGCCATGAACGCGAATGCACAAAATGCACCACATAAAATTCAGCGCGAATTTTCCATCGCATCTGTAGCGCGACTTGTTCGCGCAAATCAGGCAGAAAAGCTTTTTCGCGACGCAAATCTGCTTCTGAAGTGTCGCGGGACCCCATTCATTTTACATGTAAACCTGAAGCTCTAGTCGCTCCTATCGCGTTTGGTCTGGACACACCGTTACAGGTCTCCCTAAAAAGTCCATCCGACAGCTGCAGTTAGTCCAAAACCCTGCTGCTCGAGTCCTCACTAAGAACAGGAAAGTGGATCATATAACTCCACTCCTCAGGTCCTTACACTGGCTTCCTGTTTGTCAAAGACTTGACTTCAAAATCCTGCTGCTAGTTTATAAAGGACTGAATGGTTTAGGGCCAAAATACATTCAGGATCTTCAGGTTCGTTATGAACCAATCAGATCCCTCAGGTCATCAGGGTCAAGTCTACTTTTTGTTTCCAGAGTCAGAACTAAACATGAAGAGGCAGCATTCAGGTTTTATGCTTCTCACAAGTGGAACAAACTCCCAGAAACCTGCAGGTCTGCTGAAACTCTCGGCTGCTTTAAATCAAGGCTAGAAACTTTTCTATTTGCTGCCTTTTATCATAACAACTGATAATTTAGAATAAAAGCCTGGTCAGTTGAAAACACGGCAGTACATTTTTAACATTTTTCTGTCAGACAGTCCCGGAAAGAGAAATTCTGTCTTTCATGAAATGGACAGGAATCGGTTGAAAAATTTGAAACTGGATTTCTAGAGGAATATTCTTCTGCAGCAATAAACTGTACAATAAATTGTAATGCTTGGACCTATTCTCTTTACTATATATATGCTTCCAATTGGTAAAATAATTAGACAACATAAAATGAATTTCCACAGTTATGCTGATGCTACATGATTATATTTATCTATAAAACCTGATTAAACCAATCTGTTAAGTGGATTACAAGCATGTCTCGAAGACATAAAAACCTGGATGACTCTGAATTTTCTACTTTTAAATGCAGACAAGACAAATGTTGTTGTCTTTGGACCAGGACCTTTAAAAAGGAAACTGCTAAATCAATTACTTCATCTGGATGGCATTAATTTGGCCTCTAGTAATAATGTAAAGAACCTCTGTGTCATTTTTGAACAATATTAAACAGGTTTCTAAGATTTCTTTGTTTCACCTTCAGATTTTGCTAAAATTAGAAACATCCTGTCCAGAAGTGAGGCAGACAGAACTAGTCCATGCATTTGTTACTTCAAGGCTGGACTACTGTAATTCCTTATTATCAGGAAGTCCACAAAATGTATCTAAAAGCCTTCAGTTGATCCAAAATGCTGCAGCAAAGGTTTTGGTGAATGTTGAAAAGAGATATCACATTTCTCCTGTTTTGGTTTCTCTCCATTGGCTCCCTGTTAAATCCAGAATAGAGTTTAATGGTGCATTCAGACCAAGAGCTTTGTCGGCGTCAGGCAAAGCTCACAAATCATCTAGTTTGACGCTTCTATGTTGAAGCTTGCAAAGCTTGCAAAGTCTGCCACTTCTGAGCAAAAAACAACGCGTGGGCGGGGCTTCTTCTGTTGCTGTACATTCTAAACTATGGCAGATAGTATTGAGAGAGTGGCTTGGCTTTATTTGCTAAATAAAGCTAGACAGCGTCGACTTCGGCAACATCAGCGCAGTTTGTGAATACACCCTATTCTACGGATGCATTCTGAGTTTGGGGAGTTTAACCATTTGCTCCAGGAGCTACGTATGGATGAGGTTCGCTTTCAGCGGTACTTCAGTCTGTCCCGCGCCCAATTTTACGACTTCCTGGGCCGCATCAGAGCTCAAATCACCTACAAGGACACCAACTACAGGCGCTCTATTCCTCCCGAAGAGTGCCTGTCCATCTGCTCCCGCTACATTCAAAATACGTGTAGTGACATCGCTACAATTATAAACTCTGATTGGTTAACGCGCCGCTTCAGGGCCGTCAGCACCGTCAAAAGTTCAACTAGCTGAACTTCTGCGTTGCTGGCTTTATGAGCTATGAAGCATGAAAAGCAGGAAAAGCTTGAAAAGTTGACGGAGCCAAAGCTCACAAAGTGCCGCAGAGACCGTGACGCTCCTTCAACGGCCTCCGCCATAGACTTAACATGTAATCTTGACGTTGCTGACGCTGACAAAGTCCTTGGTCTGAATGCAGCATAAGATCCTCCTTCTTACTTACAAAGCCCTTAATAATCAAGCTCCATCGTACATCAGAGATCTGATTGTTCCATATGTTCCTAACAGAGCACTTTGTTCTCAGAATGCAGGTCTACTGGTAGATCCTAGGATTTCTAAAAGTATAATGGGAGGCAGATCTTACCAGACTCCTCTCTTGTGGCAGATACTCCCTCTATTTTCAATACTAGGCTTAAAACCTTCCTTTTTGATAAAGCTTATAGTTAGAGTGGCTTAGGTTATCCCGAGATTTTTTTGTATTTAAATTTGCTATAGGTTTAGACTATTGGAGTACAGACTGACCACCTTGCTTCCCTCTTCTACTTTTCTCTTCTACGACTCTCTAGATATATTTTTTTCTGCTGTTATTGCGTTTGTTAACCAAGTTTTCTCTCAGTATTTTTCTCCCCATAGAAGCTCCATCTGGTCTGGTACCCTGCTCAACTGTAAAGTCCCCTGCTTGATGGGGAACATTGGTCCAGATGATGCTCAAAGTGACCGAGTATCCTCCATGCAGTCTCTTCTCTGTCTTCTCAGATCCCCAGACGGTCGTGGCAGATGACCGCTTGTATTGAGCCAAGTTCTGCCGGAGTTTTGTTCCCGTTAAAGGGTAGTTTTTCCTCTCCACTGTCGCTATTCACTTGCTCAATATTAAGGATTGCAGAGGAATTGCTATGGTTGGAGTCTGCATGAGGCACAACCTCATA
Organism: Apricaphanius iberus; assembly: GCA_028564705.1. Taxonomy (NCBI): domain Eukaryota; kingdom Metazoa; phylum Chordata; class Actinopteri; order Cyprinodontiformes; family Aphaniidae; genus Apricaphanius; species Apricaphanius iberus. The sequence continues at coordinate 26,700 of JAPXFQ010000708.1, read as the reverse complement.
TCTATGACTCATCGTAATCTGCTGGGATTCCTTACATAAAAAATTTTTAACTGATTGGAATGTTTGTATAATTGTATTTAAATGAGTTTTGTTATAAAGTGCTTTGATATTACATTTCTTATGAATTGGCTCTATATAAAAAAAGTGAATTTAAAAATTTGAATTATGGGATTTAAACTGAATGGTTAATCTCAGGGCAACAAACCACAAACCATGGATCACTGGCAATTACAAGGGACTCTTTGTGAAATATAATGTGGATTTTAATTATTCTGCTGTTCTCATTTTCACATAAAATGGGGCCCATTAATTCAGAAAAACAATCGTGCCCTTGCCCTGTTAGTTTCTCAGGAGATAAAGGCAGATTTCTTCGACAGTGTTAGCTTTACAATAATAGAAAAAGAAACGTAAAAAAAAAGTTAAAAAAAGAGAAAAGCAATGGAGTAATTCTGTGTGACAAAGTGCCTTTTATCTGCAAGCTAAATAAAAAAATATATTTTTAACAATGTTTCTCATATTAAAACAATATCTGTGATTTAGAATATTTCACCCTTTAATCTGATACTTTAAAGAAATCACCATGGTAATTGAGATGTGTTTTACTGACTCTTGCACAGGGTGGATTTTTTAACAGCAGTAAAACATAAATAAACATGAATAAGTGAGTGTGTTCATTCATGTAATAAATAATTTAATCAGCAAACATATTAATTAAATTCTGTCATATTGTAGAATATGTTACAGTTGGCATTTTGAATTTGTTGTAAATGCACCCACTGCAAGAGGCTGGAATAAGTATAAGTTATATTTTACTAACTTGCTGCAAGTGTTTGGAGACCATCTAAGAAAATATTTGGAGTTTTCTTCTTACAGGATAAAGGAGTTAAGACCATAAAAGAGAAGCCTGTTAGAATCTAACGTGGCATTTGAGGACGATAAGAGCTTTTTTAAGCATGGCTGTAGATGGAATCTTCCACCTTTTGAAGTTAAATACGAGGTTTGATGCCAATTACAGATTTTTAATACTTTTTACCAGCTAAGAAAACAACAAAATGATCCTCTTCCTTCTAATTCCTCGAAAGAGTCGGACTTCTCATAGCATTGCACCAGTTTACAAAAACTAATTTTAATATGAAAGCAATTAAACAGTTTTTTTTTCCTAAGAGATGCAGACGTTTGTGGCTGGTCCCTTGAAGAACTGTTATATGAGAGAAACAATTTTCAAAAATGCATATGATGCATTTAATTATGATTTTAATATGTTGTAAAAAGTATGATATCATTTTTCTAATATAAGCAGAAATCTAACCTTGCAAGTGAGAGAGAAGTTGATGTAAAACAAGCTTTTACTCATATTTTAAAGAAATGGAAAAAAATAATAATAATTCTGACATTTAGCATCTTGCGTTTTCAATCTCCATGTCACGATCCATTAATGTATGTGTTTGGCTTCCTTTCCAATCTTTTGTAGTTTTTTTTTTTTAATTGTCATTTATATTTGGCCATATTCACTTCCTTTTTCTATGTTCCTTATTATTAGGGTCTTGTGACATTACTTCACTCCTTTGTGTTTAGTCTAGTTAAAATCTTGTGTTCTCTTTTTAATTTATTTTTCTTGATTCACTTGGATCAGTATTGGTATTCCTCCTTTTGGTTTGTAGATCCTTTTATGTTGTAGTTTAGCTCCCTTTAGGTTATTAGTCTCCCATTCTCAGATACTACTGTCAGATAAAATGCACACATATTTTAATCTACCAGCAATCAACCAATATTCATGTTTTATTCTTTTCATGTTTTATGCTTAATTGCTGTTTTTTACTTTTCATGCATTTACAGTTAGTGGCTGCTTTTTTACTTTTTCTAATGTATTTTTTATGCAATTCGTGTTTTGTTCCTAATTGCTTTTTTTATTTTCCATTCATGACAAAAAAAGGGTGTTGGCTATTTTGACAGATGAGCATTAAAACCCCTGACCACTTGGCGCAAATGTGAGATTTATTTATACTAAATCAATCAAAAAAAGACGTCCACGAGAGTATCATCTCAGATCTGGATGCCTTACTGAATGCATCTTGCTGATCGGGAGCTGACAGTGCGTTGAAGAGTTACTCAGGCTTTGGAGCGCATCTGTGGCTGCACAGGTGGCACAACACCTGACACAGACGGGCATTTACAGACTGGCAGTCTGATGCAAAAAAAAATAGTTCATCCAGGGGGATTTCCTCACACTGAAGCAAACAGAAAAGCCTTTTGTTCAAAGAGTATTGCTGTATTCTGTTCACTTTCTGTTCTCTAATTTCAAGACTTTCCTGAAATGGTGCTTCAGCCTGGTGGAGAAGTTCAGCTCCTTGCAGAGCGTTCAGACCACTGCAAATAAAATGTTCATAACATATTTAGCTTATTAATCTGCATAATGTGGATCCTTTGTTCAGTTTGTTTGGATTTATTATGAACTAAAATCCGAAAACAATGAACTACAAAAAATTATCATTAAAAAACCAACAAAAAAGCATCACACAACCCCTGCCGGGAGCCCTGCACATACTGATTTCTATTTGAAAACATCTTAAGACCTAAATGTTTTGACTCAAACAAAATTACATTTCCTCTCTTTGAAGACAATGACGGGTGGATTAAAGGGCGTTACTCTGGTAGCTTTAATGTGCCCCCGCAGTCACAAATACATGACATTTTTTACATTCCATGATTTTAACTGATCCCAAAAATGAGTGCATTCCTGTTGGTTCGTACTTTTTCTGATATCCAAAAAATTGCTAATTTTTGGTAAGCTGTCCAGGATTCACCTAGGAACATTCTCTGATATGCTTTGGCCTATGACTTCAGACATTAAAAAAAGGAGTGAGTGAATGCATGAAACAAAATTCTGTTTCTTTTGATCCCTCTCCATTTCAACAAGTATTACAAAGTCAAATTTGCACACCTTAAAGATATCCAGGCTATTTTAAGCTGTTTTTATCACCCACTGTGCTTTAGGGAGAAAGCTCTTTGAATCAATTACGCTCCTCCCTACAGCCTTTGCCACCATGTCCTGCTGTGGGTTCTGGAATGCTGCAACCTGCAGCCATATGCTAATCAGACACCCATATGTCGCCTGTGAGACTATCAAAGAACCCCGAGGACTCAAAGGACAGAGGACGGCACTGAGACTAGGGAGGGTGGTGTTGGATGAGAGGCAAGTTGTTGCCCTCTGCATGTCTTTGCGTTGCAGTGTGGAGAGAGAGGGGGGGTGGGCAGTCTGGCCTGTAGTGTACTGCCAGATGGAGTTATTGCCTGCGGACATTCTCACTTAGTAGGAGACTAGTGGATGCATAGTGGTGTCCGGGAACATCCAAAATAGTCTCCCATTTCCTTAGTGCACCTCTGATCGCACAGAAGAACCTTTTTAACATTTATAGGGATTTTGAACTAACAACCGCTGCACTATCAGAAGATTCTGTTAAACTTTTAGAAGCAAGAAGAAGTGTATTCTTGGACAATCTATGATCAAGACAATGACAATTTCAAAGAAATGTAATTCGAGTAAATGCTATACTACATGCGGGTATTCAGTCTGGATCTTGAGGTTGTTTTTTTAGGACAAACTCATCTGCCTGTTTTATTTCCTCGTGCTAAAATCAGTAAGACATAGCCATTTAAAACTTTCAAAAATAGCTGTTGTGAAAGCCTTGCTCACAGGGTAGGTTTAATCTGTGTTTTCCCTTGCAATGGAGTTTGACCTCTTTACTATTCGGATTGGTTTCTAAACTAATTAAGTATCAGTTGTGCGCAAGGTGGATAGCTCACTTGATATTTTGTGTTAATTACAGCCTCTTTGGGATGAATAGACGGATGATGCAAGTTCATCTTACCTCCAGAGGCTGCTTGCTGATGAGAACAGCCAATTACTTTAAGCTCCTTAAAAAAAGCTGATGTCTGCTTTGAAGACATCTGATCACTTTCATCTTACACTACAGATAATAGAAAAAGAAAGGAAAGTGTCCAAGGCTGCAAGCAAGGTAAAACACAATAGACACTGAAAAAAGGGACAGGGACAGGTGGATGAAACAAAAGGGGAAACAACATAAGTCAGTGAGCTACACTTCATGTTGGAAGTCAGTGAGCAAAGTTGAGCTTCGGAGCACATTTATTGTGAGACACCAGACAGCCTTGAGGCAAAACTGTGAACCTGACAGCGAAAGAGCAGCTTGGGGTTGCTGGATATTCTGTAACTACTGACAAAAACAATTTCTGACATGTTTTGCACATACATAAAGAACATGAAATCTTATCTGGCCGAGACAGAGCAACCAGCTTTTAGCTGGCATATAAAAACACTTTGACTATAACACTTAGAGAAAAGAGAGGGGTGCTTGTTCATATTTAGTTGTACATTCAATGCATATACAACACTTTAATATTATGTTTCACTGAGATCTGCATTTTTCCCTTTCAGGGATTTCACTTGTTGGTACCTCTGATGAAGATTAAAATGACGTTTTTTCTTTTAGAAAAGATAGTTAAACTAAAAATTGAAAGAATATACTTGAAAAAATGATTTAAAAAAAATTATACCCTGCTTCTCGTCCAATCCCACACAATCCTTTCGAGGACAAGCCGAATATGTAATGGATGGATGGATGGATGGGTGTTTGAGCGGTCTTTTATAGTTTAAAAATAAATATATTTTTAACCTATTTTCCTTTTTATCTTGTAAAGTTTTGAACCACTGGAAAGTGAATTTCATAAATGCTTGATTCAATGTCCTCATAACCATATCTGGACTCAGTGATAAGTATACTCACAAAGAATAAAATGGACAGACAAATAATCAACTTCCTCAAAATCCTGAATTAAATGAATAGAAACAATAGAAAGCTTTGTGCTAAACTAATCTCATAGAACTTTAAATTATTGATTTAGTTCAGTTATTATCAAATCTGACTTTCTGTTCGTGCTACCAATCATACAGCATCAGCACTAGAGGACTGCTCTAATCAGATTTCCATTCACAGCTAGTAGTCTTTAAAGGGATAAAATCACAAGGGTACAACAAGAAAGCAAACTAATCAGCTTGGAGAAAACAGCCTAATAGGCTATTAAACACAAGACAAGTGATCACTCAACATGGAGGTAACCATAAAACGTGCTATCCTTTCAGAGAATAAGAAAGTTAAAGAGTTCACACAAGACAGATCTCTCAAAGATTAAAGAGGAATTCTGTTTTTTTTTAACCTGGACCTTAGTTTTAGGTAATTTTATGTTTTCTTCCTCACCCTGAGGATTTTGAAGCCGGTCTGAACCGTTCAGGAGTATTTATATTCCATTCCTGCATCAACTGTTAAAATTTTAAAAAAAAAAAATTAGAATTTTCCTTTAACAACCCTGCTGCAGCGTAAATGTTTATTACGTCCGATTCAGCCCGGAAGACAATGAAGAAGCACTTCTGAAGCGTATGTAAGTCCAAGGAAAATATAAACGTAGTAAAATTAAGGCATTTGGGCAGATTAAACCTTATTACAAGTGGAATATGTACTGCCCCCGAGCACTCCTGTTTTATGTCTGTTGATGGTGGAAGTGGATATAAATACTGCTTAACGGCACAGACTGGCTCCAAAATTCTCAGGGTGAGTAAGAAAACATAAAATTAGCTGAATATGAGGTCCAGGTTAAAAAAAAAAGGAATTTCCCTTTAACAAGACTATAGTCAATCGACAGGCATTAAGATCCTACAAATCCAGACACGTGAATTGGGGACAACAGCACAGTTCTGCACAACCCCTCACTGAATGGCAGCAGGAGCTTTTCTGGGTGAGCTGCTCCTTTGAAATGACCAGCGCAAGATGATACGCCTAGGGGAGGATAGCAACATGGAGCAGTAGGAGGGGTGTAAAGTGGTGAACCAGACACTGTCCGCAGTGCTGATTCTTACTCAAACCAGCCATAACCCTCACTCACTTAGAAAAAACAAAAAAATAAAAATGTGTTTTTACATTGTTTTCAGGGCTGTACTTTCACTTTTTTTTTTAGCTTACAGCACTGGTGCACCAGTACAAATTGTCTTTTACAATATCTAAAAACCAACTGTTGTATTCTATTATATGCTATACATATAACTGTACAAATTTCATTAATTGTTCCACACTGGGAAATTTGAGACATAAAAGCAGAAAAGAGACAGATTCACACAAAGATGAGAGGAATCTTCAAATTTGCTTAAACAGACGGCTACAGCAGATCCTCCCTGCCTACAGCCATCAGTGTTACAACAACTCCATTAAGAAATTTGAAGAGAGCTACTACGCTTTTTCTTTGGGATCCATTAAGTATTTTTGAAGTTAATTTAATTGAATAACGGCAGAAATTTTTATTGAAATGAGACAAGAGTGCAAATACTGGGCTGGGCGATATGGCCTCAAATCAACAACACCACATATTGATCCGTTTACCTCGATAACAGTAAATGGATGATAAATAAACCCCCCTACAATATCCTGCAATGGCCTAATTTACCTAGTTTGTTTCACCTGTTGTCCTATTAGTCCTCCCTGTGCTTTCCTCCCTTGCTACCAGGGTTCTCCTTTTCCTGATTACCCTTCCCGCAATATATATATACCTTCCTGTTTCTGTCTCTCCTTGTCGGTTCGTCGTTTGTTCCGGAGTTCTTGTTATCTGCCTTCTCAGTTTGCTCTACTGGATTTTTAAGGAGCAGGGGGCTGGATTTCTACAATAAATTATATTCATGTTCAGTTTTGTAATTGTATTGGGTAATGAAGCATTTTAAAGTAAGTAAAATGAGCCCACCCATGTGTAATCCCATTAACTTGAACAGTCTGTGTGCTGCAAAATAGTCTTCAATTCGGTGGCCAAATTTCCGGCGTTTACACGCGGATAACGTCACTCTATAATTCTTGCACATTCTCGATTTAACAGGAAGAAGGAAGAGAAAGAACCCGGACTTCAGAAGCGGTCGATTAAACACTATTACTTACTTTGTTGCTCGACAAGCAAGCTTTGTTGCTTGCTTTGTACAGCTGGTGATGTGCGCAATGTGCGGTGGCTTGAAAGTACGCGATGTGGAGCTTAAGGGTTGGTGGTGACTGCAGGGGGGTCCTTGGGGGTGGGTCCGCTTGCGGTTGGGGCGGTAGGTGCCGTGACTCTCGCCTGGGGTGGGACTTTGGGGGCTTTGTGTGGTGACTCCTAGTGGCTGCATGCGGCGCCTTAGAGGGGTCGTGCTGGCGGACACGGGTTACTGGCCTGGTGCTGTGCTGCTCTGGGGGGGTCTGGGCTGGGCCTGGGGCTCGGGGTTCTGGGGCGGCGTGCCCCCCGGCTGGGGCCCTGGCTGTGGTCGGCCGGTGGTTGGCGGGCGCTGCTGCCTTTTCCATCTCCCCGGGCTGGTTCTTGTCGCTTGCTCCCCGGTGGCCCCTTGCCGCGTCTGGGCGTCGGCGAGAGGCCGCGGCGGGTGGCCGGCGTCTCCGGGCCCGATCGGCTATATTGACACTGGACATGGCTCCTGGGTCTTGGTCTTAGCGCTCGGGGGGTGCTGAGGTGGGGGCCTCTGGCCGGTGTTGGTCGGCCTCCACGGTGACTGACCGGTTGGTGGGGTGTGGGCTGGTGGGTGGAGGTGCTGGGTTCTGTTGCCTCCCGGCCATCGGGCGGTAGTAGCAAGGCTGGAGGATGTCGGCCTGGGGCTTCGGTCTGCTCACGGGCCTGGCGCGACGTGTCCGGGGTACCCGAGTCGGTGGTGCGCCGGGTTCCGGCCTCGGCGCGGGGGCCCTCGGACGCTGGCGGTGCCTGGGGCGTCTCTTATTGGCGGGGAGGCTTTTTACCATCTAGCACAGGCGTTCTTTTTAACGGGGTGCGCTTGGGACGGGAGGGGGGAGGGCGTGGAGGGGGAGGGGGGGCTAAACTCAACCTGGGTGTCTAGTGACATGTGTTTTGTTAGCAGTGTGAATGTTGGGAAGGATTTAGGTGTGCCCCTGGGGTGGGGGCTGGTGGATTGCCGGAGCCCCCATGGGGCTCGGGGGTGCCGCTGCCGTGGGCCCCGACTTGACGTGCTGGGGCCTCCCACCCCTGGTGGATCGGGCCGAACGGGGGTGCCTATTGTGGTGCAGGGGCAGGGTGCTCTATTGGGGCGTCTGTCCCTGGGCCTGGGAGTATGGAGTATAGTGTACGTATGGGGGGTATGAATGAGTGTATAGCGTCCTTTTTCGTATGTCCTGTATTTGTAAGAATGTGTACGCATGAGAGGGAGGGTACGTATGAGTGTCTCTGACTGTCTATGTCTACCTGTCAGGTTGGGTGTTTGGCTTCCCTCTGGCCTGATGCGTCTTCTTCCCCTCAGTTTCTCCCCGTCGGTGATGGATGCTCCTGCCCGCTGGTTGATGATGGCTCTTGATGCCTGGGGCCGGGGGTCCCGGTTGCGGCCCGGCTCGGTCCTGGTGCATGTCTGGCGGGTCCTGGGTGGTCCGGTGTGTCGGGCGGCCGCTGTTTTGGGCCGACGTCCTCCTTGGATTGACTGGGGCATCTCTTATGGGGGTGCCGGGGTTGTAGAGTAGGTTGGTGCCGTCTGGTGGATCGGTGGGGACCGTGCTTGGCGCCCAGGCCTCCTGCCGGTTCCAGGACTTCTGCTGGCTGGTCGGTTAATCTGGGGGGGGGCTGTCCGGCATTGGCTGGGCCCCTGATCTTGGCGCCCTGCGTGGGGCGGGATCTGGACCCAGGAGCTGGAAGATCTGGATATCCAGGTGCTGGCTGGGCGCGGCCTGGGGAGGGCGTACATCCGCTGTGGCTCCCTGGCGTGTGGGTGTGTGGGGGCGGGCCGGGTTATTGGCGGTGGGTATTGGTCCGGGGTGGCGGCGGCGTGTGTTGTCCGTCGGTTGTCAGTCAGCAGATCCCATAAATTTTACCATTCGCGCATGCGAACAAAGATGTCCACAAAAATCCTCCTAAAACAAATTTGAACGTGGAGTACCTGCTACAACAATCTGATTGATTGAAAACCCAAGACCGGCCCTACCCTCTAACCAATAGGTTTAAGTAGGCCTACAGTGCTGGGGTTTAGAGTGAAAGCGCCTCTCAGAATTTGGAAATCTTCAGATCATGCATACCTAATTTTTTTTTTCTCAAACATTTCGGTACGCCGGAAATCCGGTGTGGCGCCGGAGTGCTATCAAATCCTGCAAAGATAAAGGAGGTCTAGAACTACCAAAGTTTCATAATTATTTCTTAGCCAACAGGCAAAACATATCTAAAGATGGTTAAAACATATCTATCTTGATGAGTCCTTGATAGATTTCGAACAGACACTATGCAATTAGATTTATTTTCAGACTTACTGTTTATTAGCTCAAATATAAAACAACATGAACGCTTTAAAAGCATAAGTATCAGTCTCTCTCTAACAGCTGGGTAGGAATTTCTAAAAATGAGTCCTAACTAGTCTCATGCAGTGTGCACGTTGGGGTTTTGACTGGTGGCTGCAGCAGGTGGTTGGTGTTTCTGGGCCGGGTCAGTCATTTTGTCACTGCTCTGTGGGACACTGGGGTCGGGTGTCAGACTGGGTCAGACATTTGGATGTGCCAAGGCCTCCCTCACCTGGTGGGGAGAGGGGGAGCTGGGGGAGTCAGTGGAGTCGAACTGAACTGGAGTTCCAGAAGCTCGGCTACTCTTACTGGACAATGCAATTGAGAATCGGACTACTCTGCAACCAGCCCCCCGCCCCCACACGCAGTCGCGCACCCCCTCAGGAAGTTAAGAGAGCCAGTGTTACACTGGAAATGCGACCCAACACTAACAACAGTAGTGTTATAAAAGGCATATTGCGTCTAAGACAAACTTAAGCAACCAATCAGTGCATGTTTGGACTTACAAAGAGGCGATGCATTATTACTGTGAATATCATGCTTTAACTCCGTCTGCTTCACTCCCACCAGCCTCAGTTTACTGCCTGAATGTAGCCGGAAGCTAACCGCTATAAGAATGAACACAAAGGGGTACATGCTGCCATCTTTTTTCTAAACCGACATGTAAACTGGGACTTGGCTCACTACAGGGGGCAAGCCCTTAGGCTCATTACTTAAAAAAAAACAAAAAAAATTGCTCTGCATATAAATGTACTGACTGAGGGCTCAGCGTGGGGGATACAGGGTGTCTGGCAGCATTCCCATGTCCCACCCCTCTGTTTTAAATGCATATTATAACAACACGCATCAACACCACATTTGAGCAGGAGAAGGGAGGCTAGGGGTCTTTTCACACACCTGTTTGCTACCAACCATCAGGGGTTGGGGTCCAGGAGACAGATCGGGCGCTAGGGTGTTGCCGGTGGGGGGCTGGCCCAGGTTGGTGGGGGCGTGTGTCGTCCATCCATCCACATCATCGGCACCCACACCCTGGGTGGGGTTAGCAAAAAGGACTTTCTGTGTGGAGTTTGCATCTTCTCCCTGTGTTCCCTTGAGTAGCTAATGTGAGCTAGTCCCGTAAAAACATGCACCAGGCTGTATACTGCCTCCTCCTGGCTGACTGGGGCACCTGAGGGGTTAGGTAGGATCTGGAATAACATGATCCTTATAATGCTACGTCTAGCTGGGGAAATTCCACCCATTCGAGGGAAAAGAAGGACCTGCTCACTCCTCAAAGTATGAAGTAGGTTTGAGGTCAGTGCAGGGCCCTCCCTGGGTTGGCAGAGGGAGACCAATGCCCAGGATTGTACTTAGATAGGAACACTGGGTGATAAACATATAAATAAATAAAAATTCCATAAATCCTTCACAGCAATGTCTCTAATATGAGATACAGGAAGTACAGAATTTGTACAATATTACAAAAGTACAATATTTAGCTATCCCTGATGAGCCCCCATTTCTGTTATGGCCCTGGTGTTAAGGAGTGTATTAACCAGGCTTAAAAGTGATGCCCTATGAGCTAGATACATACAGCGCTGCTTGTCCCTTCACAATGAATTCCCTTTTTTTGTTTTAATTTCAAATTAAAATTCGCCTAAATTGTTATTTATTTATTTTATTACCTTTTTATAGCTTCTGTCATCACAAAAGGCAAAGACACAGTCAGAACTAAGAAAGATCTAAGATAAATAAATAGGTCTCATGGTTTATAAGACATTGCTGAAGTGGGTCAGAATATGTCTGGTAGATAAAATCTACAGAAAATAGGATATTTAAAAAAAATAATACAACTGTTAATATCTGTTTGTCTGTATTAGTATCCTTCATAATATTACTTCAAACTGTGTTGAATTATTTAATTACAAAATCTTTTCTGCTGTTCCCATAAGTTGTACCTCTGGTGATCATTGTTTTGCATCAACCTTGATAAATAAGTGGTCCGGAATTGTAAGTGTACCACGTTAAACTCCATCTGGTATTCTGTGGGGACTTTATTTCAGCAGTAAGGCAGTCTTGATTCACTGGGCAGCAGAAGCTGTCATGATAATGTGAACTGTATGTTCTATATCCAAGTTAATCACCCTTGTATAGTGTACCTGTGAGCTACAAAATAGCTTACCATTGACAGCAATAAATCAAACACCACTACCTGAGAATTTGTCACCTTGAGCCAACAGAATGCCAAACAATATTGCTAAATCTAATTGGATGAAAGAGTGTCCTCAATGAAGTGTGTTGTACTTTAAGTACTTTCCGTCCAATGTCATTTATCAGAGTCAAAGGATCTTCTCAGTGCCAAATGTAATGCATCAGAACACATTCAAATAGAATTTTTAAAAGGCGTTTGTGCCATAAAAATATTTTAAGGGAGAAACTGGATGAAGTTTGGGATTGTTTATGCAGAGGTAGCTTATACCTTAATATTGATAGCCTTCGCCTTAAAAACGTAGTGTTTTTAGAGGCCAGAAACCCACACCCTTTTATCCTCGTCCAACATCACAAAAACAATTCTTATGTTATGACTGGGTCTGGCTCACTGATGAGTGTGCTAAAAAGACTTAAGGAAAGTAATGGGGAAGTAAAGGAAAAATAAGGGAAAAGATTTAACCCAGATTTTAACTTGGACTCACATTAAGGCTTGTAAATTTTCCAAAAATTATTCCCTGCTATACAGTAATGGCTTACTGGTGAGTTATCTTTTCTGGGTTAGATAAACTTAAAAGGGTCAGTTAAAGTGAACAGATGCACAAGAATATAATTAGCTATTTAAAAGCAGACCTCACATTTTTCCATGTGTGTCTGAGATTCATTCAGAAGCTACGAGACAATGAGAGAAAACTAGGCATTTAGCCAATAATAGAAAGTCTAAATGAAATGTTCTGATGTATCCATCTATTACAATCTATTCCATATTCATTTTTCACACAGTATCACAACATTCTGACAAGTGCATTTCTGTTTTTTTTCTGTCTCTTGTTGTTTTTTGTGTTGTCATCCACAGTCCTTATAGATATTACTTTGCTTAGAATTGTAAAACATGAGTCACCTTTTTGTTGAGCAACTGTTTATTTTGTGGTGACATGCAATATCTAAAAAAGAAAGTAGAGGAGAAAATGAACAAATCAGTAAAGGCCAGTCCCTTCTAAATCACAAGGAAAGTTAATATTGATGGTCTTGTCAAACAGTACGGGGGCCACTGTCGATGTTTCTCAAGTAGGCGAGTACATAAGTACGAATATTGAGAAACAGCCATGGAAAAAATAGAAATGAGTCTGCAATTAAAAACAACTGATTTAAATGTCAGAAATGCTAAACTCGGTTAAAACCAGTCTAAGAAAGGCTTTCAAACCAGTTAAAACCCGAGTTTGTTAGGGAGCCGGTCTCGGCGGGTCTCAAAAACGCTGACACAGACGTTAACTCATTACTTCCCAACACGTCATCCAATTTAAACCACCATATAGGTCGATTTTGACAGCTCCAAAAAATGACCCATGTGAGTGTTTTTTCTGGGTTTACCCGACGTTCAAAAACACTCTTTGCCTTCGTATGTTTAAAAGCCATTTGTGTTGTCTGCTTTTATAATACAACCCAGCAGCAGACATATTTACATAGGTCATTTTTTTTATTTAAAAAAAGTTTTCGAATGGAAAGCAGACACTTGCCGAAGGATTACCCCTAACCAGGAATAAAACACAGGTTAGTATGATGCATGCATTAACCACTGTGCTACACGACGACTCAGATCACGGCTGATTTGCAGGTACAAATATTACACAGATGGATCACGTTAGGTTTAGGTACTGGTTATCGAATAGTAAGATTAGGAAATTAGTCAGGTTAAGATTAGATCTGCTCAACCTGCATGGACAAAAAAACGTCACCGTCTACAGTAAGACAGTTTTTACTATCTCTGTGATCACATACACATTCTCCTCAATAATCACCTGCTTCCCTCAACACATCCCAATCTCCCTCCATGCCATTGGAACCTGAACTAGAACCTGCACATTATTCATTCTTGTTTCAATACGCCTTTTAACTCCTCAGTTGTCACAGTTCCAGTTTGTTTTAGTCAATTGTCAGTCTGTGAGATGAAGAAGTGTATTTTTATATGTATAATTGTCACCATGTTCAAGGAGTTAAATGGTAAATGATGTAGTAAATTAATTTAAGTCTGTTTACTAGGGGTGTCACGATCTAGTTTTTGTATCGAAATTGATCGAAATTATGTTACGACCTTGCACATCGAAATCCAAAAGAGGATCGCGATCACCTCCTCCTCCTATATCTACCGTGCGTCCCACTCGGGACTCCGTAGCAACAGTTAGCAGGCGAACATCCGTGTACTAATCACAAGGAACCACACATTGCATTTTCCCTAACAAGTAACTCTCACTAGTTCTCCTACAACTCACAACAACACCTGGTAACATTTTAACTACCTGTATCACATCCCCTGTGATCAGAGCACAAGTCTACAGAGCATATTAGCTGACGCTGACAAGTAGCTAAAGCTAAACTACAGTTAAACCATGGCCAAGACAGATAAAGAAAGAAGCAGCGGGACCGACACTAAAACCGCTCCTTGTATTCTCAAATCCCCAGTGAGGAAATTTTAAGTTTCTGACTAGTTAAGTCCACATTCGCATTGTAAACAACAGGACCACTGTTAGCCGCATTTTGCTCCGTCAGTCCTATGAGCTATCTGGAGCACTGAGTGTCCAGTCGTTCTGAAGTAACTATAAAGAGTCACTAGATGGCAGCCACTCTCTGTTTCTAATAATTTGCTATTTAAACAAGACATTTACGCTTTTATTTTAAATAAATTATTTTAATTTGACCATTAATACCTAATGTGATACATTGCACAAGAATAAAAAATGCCTCAATTTTGTCATATAAAATACGATACTGTACAAAATGTATTGCATAAAACCTACAAAAGACATAGGGCTCTGTATTGTAAACATTTTCTACAAAAAATTGAGAATCGAATTGAATCGTGACCCTGAAATCGAAAATCTAATCGAAACGAGGATTTGGAGAATCGTGGCACCCCTACTGTTTACACATCTTTATAAGGAGTCCTGGCAATCTGATTCATGTCAAGAAGATATATGCGTATTGCTGCTACTTGATTGCCAGGATTGCTTGATTACTTCACACCATAAGCACAAAATAAACTGCAACATAAACGAATTAAAAACTGCTCTCAAGCTATTGGTTGTATTACTTCCTCAAAGTAATATTTTTCCTGTGCTGCACTGCAACACACAGGGTGAGGTTATCCTCAAATATCAATTATACTTTGCTGCAAAGTAATGATAATAAAACCTCATGTACATAGATCCAAGAGGAGGAAAAGCTGTCTGAAAGCTACTGTAAGGTATTCGCATAAAAGAGCTTCCTGCAGTTTAAGACTCTTCCAACCATTTAGGTACACTCAGCACATAGCTTTTAGGTTATATGGAAGGTGTGGACAAAAGAAAAACAAATATCTAAGTTTACGTTGACCTGCAGCCATGTGAGAAAGTGGTTTAAGTTTGTACCTAACAGCACCGCTTTTAGGCTAAATGGTTAAAGGCCAAGGTTTCTGCTCTTGAAAGACTGGCACACAAGGCTGTTTAAAAAAAAAAAATTCCCGGATTAAGTATTTTTTTGGATGCACTGAACACCTTTGATCATGGTTCTTGGAAATTAATCATGAAAAGAAATTCAGCTACCCATAATGTTTTCTGTTACTTTTAATGAAATCACAGTCAACAATAATGTGGCATTTCTTTGGCCCAGAATTTTAACATATTAATGTGAAAACATTTTTTTTTAAAACCTGACAGTTAAATAAAAAAACTGTGTATAACAAGTGTATGCTTAAAAGGGAAGTACTTTTTTAACTGGACCTTATTTATAGCATGAATTATGTTAATTTACTAATCCAGACAAGTTTGACAACAAAGCACCTCTGAGATTCTCCAAACTCACTGGGAATAGTGCTAGGGATTCAAAACAAAACATTGGTGAATTAAAGGAGTTTTGTGGAGGATAATGCCTTATTTAGAGGCTGCACTTTGGTTGCCCCAACTACCCTGATTAAATGGATATATGCTTCCACATGGTTTCCACAATGTTGTATAATAACAATAAAGTGTGTTTTGACCGAGCACTCAAAGGGTTACTTACTGTGCGTAACGGTGCATAATCCTTTCTTTACGCTGGCTATTTCCTATCGCAAAGATAAATTCCGACCCCTCGAGTGACCTATTGCCGTTTTTAGCATTCCATTGCATCAATCAACAGAACTCTGCACTGTGATTGGTTGGAACACTTTTTTTTTTCCTTGGACTGACTTTTACAAAGTTTTCTTTTTGTTGAAAATATGAGCCATAAGAAGGTATAATCTATTTCCTACAATGTCAAGTAAGGTGTCAATTAAAAGGTTACACTTTTAAGTTTACATTGAGAAATATATTTTCAATAGGAAGCAAATTAGTGGAGATGACATCATGAGTTAAAAGTCACTTCCTGTGACGAATCAGGAAAACTTTGGTTTCTGGCAGAGCAATTTTAGGCTCTCCATCCATCCATTTTCTTAACCGCTTAATCCTTAAAGGGTCATGGGGGGCTGGTGCCTATCTCCAGCTGCCAACGGGTGAGAGGCAGGGTACACCCTGGACAGGTCGCCATCACAGGGCAGGACAAACAACCATGCACACACTGACACCTAATGACAATTTGGTGAGATCAATTAACCTGACAGTCATGTTCTTTGGACTGTGGGAGGAAGCCAGAGTACCCAGAGGGAACCCACGCATGCACAGGGAGAACATGCAAACTCCATGCAGAAAGAACCTGGGCTGGGATACGAACCCATGACCTTCTTGCTGCAAGGCAACAGTGCTAACCACTGCGACACCGTGCAGCCCAAATTTTAGGCTCTTATTTTACAATTTTTTTTGGATTTACTTTGCTGTGGACAAACAAATTTAATGGAGGACTTTGATCAGACCCTTATGTATTGAGATGGAGCGGTTTTGTCATGTAAAACAGACCACTAAGCGGTAAGTTTAGAAGTTTATTTTTACTTCTTGAGTGTGGGTTACGGTTGACAAAAGGACCTGTTGTGCTTACAGTGGTCATTGTCACCTTGTTTGTATCCTTGATAGAAATCACAAGGCTGTTAGCTCCTAAATGATAAAAGATATGTATGACAAAAGCTTGTTTAGACAGTGGCAGCTTTCAGCTACCAATATTTTAGTTGGCCTGTTGGCAGGCTCTAGGAACACTAAATGGTTAACTTCTTAAATTTAGACCAAATAATTCTCTTTAATTGCAGATATAAAATATTTATTACATTCTAGAGGTGCAGTGAATCATTATTTTGTCACTAAATCAGTCAAAATGTTAAATGAGTCGCTGGTTGGTCCCTGATGTTCAACCTGCTCTGCTTTCTGCAGCAGCTGATTGTGTTAAATAAACATTATTGAAGCATAATTATCAATACTAATTTTAAATAGGAAAGACTGAATTAAACTTGCTTAAGGGTTAAAAACACTCCTGGTCTGACGCACATTAATAATAGGTACTCCCTTTTTTTTCAGCTCTCAGCTTTGCGCCGTAATTTCTAGTGTTGCCGAGGAAGGAGAGCAAACTGCTTGCTATAAATGAACACATTCCTTGCCTCCATCAAATGGACATAACAAGGTGTTTTTTACAGGGATGTATTGGTAAGGTTAGAGGAGAACCACGTCAGTCAACATGTCGGACGTGTTTTTAACTGGACAATTCTAATTTATGTTGGTAATGTCCAACCAATGTGTTTAATACTCCCAATTGTCAACTAAGTAATGACAAAAATTAAGTGATCAGAATCTAAGCCTAACTTTGTTGACATTAAAATGCTGCGCTCCCTCCTGCTCCTCTGTAGAAAAGTAAATTGGCAGTCAAGTTTTTCAGGATATTTACATGTCTTCTTAGTTTATTTTTTAGTTATTCAGTTAGTAAAATACGAAACCTTTGCAGAATAATAATTACACACACTGATAGCGGGAAAGAGAGGTAAAATACAGGAGTTTCCCAGCCAAAATGGGAGACTTGACAGCTATGTTCCAGGGTAATTCAACAAATGTCCAGTTAGCTAATGCAACCAGCACACCCAGTACCACGATGAAGGACTTGAGAGGCTGAGAATAGAGTGACTGTATATACAACAACTGTTTCCCAGGTTCTTTACTAGTTAGGGCTTCATGGAAAATTGGAAAGCTGATGTTTGAAAAAAGCTCCCATAAAATGTTTCCATTAAATCACCGAAAGCAATGTGGTCTGTTGGAACAATGCGTATTGTTGTGAAAGGACAAAAATTAAGGTTTTTGACCATCAGACTAGATGTTATATTTAATAAACATCATATACTATCAAAAAATCACCAATGTTAAGCATAGTGGTGGATGCATCGTGCTCTGGGGATGCTTCCCATGTACTGCCAAATCCTGGAGAATAATCTGATCCCGTCTATAAGGAAATATGGCTTGGTAGAAGACTGAATTCTGGCTGCACGGTGGTGCAGTTGGTAGCACTATTGTCTTGGAGCAAAAAGGTCAAATCCCATCCTGGGGTCTTTGTGCATAGAGTTTCCATGTTCTCCCCATGCATGTGTGGGTTCCCTCCTGGTTCTCCAGCTTCTCCCACTGTTAGGTAAATTGATGTCTCCAAATTGCCCTTAGGTATGAGTGTGTGCATGCTTGGTTATTTGACCTGTTTGTCTCTGTTGCTCGGGCTGCACGGTGGTGCAGTGGTTAGCACTGTTGCCTTGCAGCAAGAAGGTTGTTGGTTCATATCCCGGCCCAGGGCCTTTCTGCATGGAGTTTGCATGTTCTCCCCGTGCATGTGTGGGTTCCCTCCGGGTACTCCAGCTTCCTCCCACAGTCCAAAAACATGAATGTTAGGTTAATTGATGTCACCAAATTGTCCTTAGGTGTGAGTGTGTGCATGGTTGTTTGTCCTGTTTGTCCTGCCCTGTGATGGACTGGCGACCTGTCCAGGGTGTACCCCGCCTCTCGCCCGTTGACAGCTGGAGATAGGCACCAGCACCCCCGTGACCCATTAAGGATTAAGCGGTAAAGAAAATGGATGGATGGATGTCTCTGTTGCCCTGAGCTGAATTGGCCGCCCAGATGGATGCAAGTTTAAATTGCCACCAATAAAACACTATAAATTGTCTATAGTGACCGAATCAAAAGCCACATCTCAATGTAATCAATTATATGTTGCTATTCATATTTGATCCCTATACGTTTTCAGATCATTCACAGCAATACTTTTTCCTTTCACTAATCAGATGACGCTACAGATTAAATGTTAGCAAACTTTTTTTAAACACTAAAATAATGTCTTTGTATTATGAAAAAATCTAAAACACATACAATTTCCCAGCTCCCTGCTTTCTCTGTCTTTCTGGATCCTCTAAAATGTGTATGATACAGACTGTTAGCTTTACACTTGGAAACATCTGTCCTTTGTTGCTACACAAAACAGCATCCCTCAAAATTATTTTAGTAATGGACAGGGAGATGAAAAATGGAACAAGTAAGCACAAATTTAAAACCATCCAAGAATTGGCCATATGCTACATTTTGCTGAAACAGGAAACAGAAAAGTCCAGAGATAATATCTGTAAATGCCTCAGTAAGGGTTTTCAATAGATTTTGATTATCCCAGTAAGCTTAATCATGTTAAGTGAAGGAAAACACACTGATCTTTAACAAATTTGAAGCAAATAGCTGGTTAAGGGAAATAATCTTTAAGGAGGTGCTCAATGTTTGAATTAAAGCTGTACAGGCATGTGTTTTTTTAGTTTTTTGCAGAATTGATATTAGATCAGAGTCCTTTAGTTGCTAGAAGTAATTTTTTTTACCACATTCGGATCTTTCCTTGACAGAGTCTTTAGATCACTTCTAGTAATAAAATGATACATTCAGGTCATACCTCTTAGCATTGTTTCAAGTCTTGGGGGAAACACAAAGGGGTCTGGCTGAGTGGGTAATGTCCTTCCCCCCTGGTCCCTAATGGGTGATTGTAAAAAGTAGCAGTTGCTTTGGAACAAAAAAAAAAGTTCCATCGTCATAAGGTGAATAGATAGAACTGCATGATATATATCTTTTATTTTTGGCTTTGATGATGGTGCTTATGTAGCTTTATCCAAGCACCTATTCAACTATCTGTTTGCTAGAACAACATGTTAAGGTATTATTTTGCTACTTTCTCAGAGATGGTACTTTCGTAAAGTGACTGTGTTTAGTCTTACACATTAATCTCTGGAAATATGAATCGAAATGTTGAAAATGAATAAAATGATGCTCAATCATTGAAAAGTATTACTAGCTTTGCAACATATTACCTTAAAAAGTGGGTCTAAAATATATGGGCGCAAGTCCAAGTGTCTGGGGGCGGTATATTGGACGCCATGTTTCCTTCTCCTAATGCCTATATGGACAAAACACATTAACTGATTTTTGAACATTCAGTTACGTCACACATTTACCTCTTTGCTAGTTGGTAAGTTTGTTACTTGAACACAAAAATACCACTTGCTTGGAATGATTTAGGTATGCACTATCGCTAGGGAAACTATTCACACAGTCACTTTAATACATTGGACACCAGTAAGAGTCCAATTGTAAGCTCTTGTTTATGGGCTAAACCCTTGCTTATCCGTAACTTTCTCTAAAAAAATGAAACATTTTGGTATTGAACAGGTTCCATCTTATAAATATCTGCTGGTGATGATAGATGAAACCTTATCATGGCCCACTCACATTGATTTTATCTGTAAGAAGTTGCAGCAGTGTATCTATTCCCTACGTAGACTAAGATTGACTTATACGTCTGTTGTCCAAACTGTGATGCTCTACTGTAGCACAGCCTGGTTTAACAGGTAATATGCAGCTAATAAAACAAACTCTATAGACAAATTAAGATCTGTGCTAAAATTACTGGCAGGCAGGTTGAGACCATGTTACACTCCTTTAAAGATGCCCACACCAAGAGCATGCTTAGACTGGCGAAATGTATCCCATCAGACCCCTAACATGTTTTAAATGGAGATTATGAACAGATGCCCTCCATGAGGTGGTTTAGAGTCCCCACATTTAGGAAAAACAGACTAAAGAACTCTTTTGTGCACCAGTCTGTTCTGCTGCTAAATCAGTATAGATGATTCAGAAGATATGCTTTATTTTTTGTTCCTTAATTTCTGTTAATATGACTGTATTGTTCCTGTGTGACTGTGTTCCTGTATTGTATGTACTGTGTATATTATTTTTGTATCTTGAATGGAGACACGATAGAGGCAATACAAATTTCAGTGTAAACTGACAATAAATTAGTATCATATCGTAAAACTGGTTGTAAATAACGGCCTGTTTTGTAACCTAATAGCAACAATAACACTGGTTGATAGAAAATTACATGTTGTATACAGCGACTAGTGATATGCATATTGGACTATACAATCAATCTTACTTGCATTTGAAATTTAATTCTGAACATCAATCCATATGTTCTTTTCTGCTTAAAAAAGAAATCCCTATATACTGTGTATGTAGGAGTCATTTTGGGCAACACACTCAGTGCTTGCTGAAGATCAGGGCCTGAAGCTGATACCAAAACGAGATGAAACTCTGAGGTTCTCAAACCAAATATGAACTTCTTCATGACAATTCCTTGGAACCCTTACAAAGTCAAACACACCCATGGCAAAGGCCCAACTTTGTGCTAAGGATGCAGACAGTTCTAGCTTTGATTCTTCAATTTTAGGATTGTAGTTTAAAGCATTCCATGCCACCCATACCTCTGAAGCGCTCAGTACAAAATGGGACTTTGTAATTAAGGCTATATGAAGCAGTGTGAGCTAAACATTAGCTTTTAGCCCGGTCGGTGTCAGATCAAAATGGCAGCACGTTGTTTAGTGTTAAAGACTTGGCAAACTTGTGGGCTGATACTTATTTACTACTTGCCCTGGAGCCAGGAGGTTTGGATGTGGGATAGATATTGTAAACAATGACTGTCTTGTAGCGACTTTAAAATGCAACCACCCATTTTAAAATGACAAAAACTTAAAACCTCCCTGTTTCAATATAACCTTCCTTCCAGCATGATTGAGACATTGCACTGTTGATAATCAAGTAAGTAAGTAAGTAAGTAATCTTTATTTATATAGCACTTTTCACAGACAAAGGCCACAAAGTGCTTCACAATACAGATTAAAAATCAGAAATAACATACAGTGTAAAAGGGTCAAGACAACACAGAACCATAACAGCCCAAAAATAGCTAATTAAAAGTACTGGTGTACTGGTGGTGAGCGTGGAGACGTATCGCGTTGGTAAGACGTATCGCGTCATTTCCTGTTTTGTGACTAACTCGTTTGTAGCAAGTCGGTGTTTCTCTCTCTCTTGAACTGATCTAACTTTCTCTGTCAATAAGTTTTTTCTGAGTTGCTTAACACACAAACACATTAAAACGTTAATTTTCTTCACGGTTTAGGACTCTTTAAGCGTTTTACTGGGTTAATTACTTTGTTTTTAGGTAAGGTAAGGTACCGCTTGGTTAGCTTAGCTTTACGGCTAGCATGGCTTCGGCAGCTTTCTCTCTTGTCCCTCCATCTCTCTCTACACCTCCTCCTCTTTCCTGCTCTCTCTGTCAGATGTTTAGTTACTCCTCCGCCTCATTTAGTGAAGTTGGTAGGTGTAATAAGTGCAGCATTTTTGTAGCTTTGGAGGCGAGGGTTTCTGAGCTAGAGGCCCGGCTCCGCGCTGTAGAACAGCCAGGCCCAGCAGTAGCTAGCGCGGAGTCAACTAGGACAGGACCTAGCCGTCCTTCAACAGCTCCCGTGCAGCCGGGACCTCAGGCGAGCTGGGTGACGGTTTCGTAGGAAGACTAGCGCCAGACCCCAGTCCGCGGCCAACCTCCAGCCCCTTTCTCTGAACAATAGGTTCGCCCCGCTCAGCGACGCACCCGCCGAGCAGGAGAGGCCGATTCTTGTAATTGGCAGCTCCATAGTTAGGAATGTGGCTCCAGAGACACGAAAGACCACCGTCAAATGCCTTCCAGGGGCCAGGGCTGCGGACATTAGGTCCCATCTGAAGCTTTTGGCCAAGGACAAACGGCGGTATAGCAGGATCGTTATCCATGCTGGTGGCAACGACACCCGGCGACGGCAGTCGGAGGTCACTAAAATTAGCGTAGCTTCGGTGTGTAGGGCTGCCAAAAAGATGTCTGACTCTGTAATTTTTTCTGGTCCCCTGCCTGATCGTACTAGCGATGACATGTACAGCCGTATGCTTTCGTTCCACCTTTGGTTGTCAAGGTGGTGTCCAGAAAACGATGTGGGCTACATTGATAACTGGGGGGCCTTCTGGGGAAAACCTGGACTGTTACGTAGAGACGGCATCCATCCCACCGAGGACGGAGCTTCGCTTCTTTCCAGGAACATTGATAGGGTTATCTCTAGTTCCCCAAAGCCGTGACAACCCAGAGTCCAGCTCAGGGAACCCAGAGTCCAGGTCAAGGAACAGGGACTGCCACCCACCCACTACCCTATAGAGATAGTTTCCCGTCCACTACCCAAAACTAATGAATTAAAAGTTAATGCTACTAGAGCAAAGTATAAAAATCTCATAAAGATAAATAAAACTCGGACTGAACATAAAAACAAATCAATTAAATGTGGTTTACTAAACATAAGATCTCTCCCCTCAAAAACACTCTTGGTAAATGACTTAATTTGTGAAAATAATATTGATTTGTTTTGTCTTGCAGAGACATGGTTGCAGGAAGAGGACCATGTCACAATAAATGAGTCAACTCCCCCTAGCTACTTAAACTTTAGTGTCCCTCGAAGTACTGGTCGAGGAGGTGGAGTAGCAACTATCTTTCATTCCGATTTACTAATTAATCTCCAAAAAAATAATAGTTACAGTTCCTTTGAGCATCTAGTTTTTAGCTTTCCTCATACACATAACAAAGCAGTAAAGCCACTTTTGTTTGTGGTCTTATATCGTCCACCAGGACCTTATTCTCAATTTTTAGATCAGATTTCAGATTTTCTATCTGACTTAGTTTTAAACACTGATAAAGTCATTATAGTCGGAGACTTCAATATTCATGTTGATAATGAAAGTGATAGTCTAAATACAGCTTTTCACACTATCCTAGACTCAATAGGCTTTACTCAAAATGTGCAGGGACCAACACATTCTTGTCACCACACTTTAGATCTTGTGCTGACTTATGGCATTGACTGTGAAGAAATAACAGTCTTTCCACATAACCCTATCCTGTCTGATCATTTCCTTATCACTTTTAAACTTACTCTAATGGATCATATCAAACCTGAAAGAAAACTTCATTATACCAGAACGTTATCAGACAACGCTGTAGCAAATTTTAAAGAAGCTCTTCCAACTTTAATTTCCTCAGTTTATAAATGCAGAACAGAAAACAGTGATTTAACTCGTGACCCCTCACAACTTGACATTTTAGTTCATAGCGTTAATTCCTCCCTGCGTCGGGCAATAGACAAAGTTGCCCCCTTGAAAAGGAAGGTGGCTAGCCATAGAAGATTAACTCCCTGGTTTAATTTAGAGCTACGTACCCTAAAGCAGAATGTTAGAAAACTAGAGAGAAAATGGCGCTCCACGCATTTACATGATTCCTTTTTAATATGGAAAAATAGTTTATTGCTATATAAAAAGAGCCTTCACACAGCTAGAACAGCATATTATTCATCTTTAATCGAGGAGAATAAAAATAATCCTAGGTTTCTTTTTAATACAGTTGCCAAACTCACACAGGATCATAGCTCTATCGAGCCAACCATTCCCCAAGCTCTAAGCAGTGACGACTTCATGCAATTCTTTATAAATAAAATAGACTCCATAAAGAATAAGATAATTGGGAACCTTCCCAATATGCTTGCTTCCTCCTTAGTTAATGAGGCAGCCTCAAAAATGGTGGAACCTAATATATGCTTAAACTGCTTTAATGCAGCCGAACTTTGTGATGTACTAAAATTATTAGCTTCATCTAAACCTTCAACTTGCGTTTTAGACCCAATCCCAACTAAACTCTTAAAAGAAGTTTTCCCTCTGATCGCTGCTCCAATTTTAAATATAATGAATCTATCCTTAGTCAATGGATATGTACCACAGGAGTTTAAGATTGCTGTAATTAAACCTCTACTTAAGAAACCCTCTCTTGATCAAAACGACTTAATTAACTATAGACCGATATCTAATCTTCCCTTCTTATCTAAAATTCTTGAGAAAATAGTTGCACACCAGATATGTGAGCATTTAAACAATAATGAGCTGTTTGAGAAGTTTCAGTCAGGCTTTAGAGCTCATCACAGCACTGAAACAGCTCTGGTGAAGGTTACTAATGATATTCTCATAGCCTCAGACAATGGACTGGTGACCATTCTGGTCCTGTTAGATCTCAGTGCTGCCTTTGACACTGTTGACCACAATATTCTCATAGAAAGGCTTCAAAGTGTCGGTATAATAGGAACAGCACTAGGTTGGTTTAAATCTTATTTGTCTAACAGATTTCAGTTTGTTCAGGTAAACAATAGATCTTCCTCAACCTCAATAGTTACTTGCGGAGTACCACAGGGTTCAGTGCTTGGGCCGATTCTCTTTACTATATATATGCTTCCTATTGGTAAAATAATTAGGCAGCATGGGATAAAATTCCATAGTTACGCAGATGATACACAGCTATATCTATCCATTAATCCTGATGAATCCAATCAGTTAGGTAGACTACAGGCATGTCTGGAAGACATAAAAACTTGGATGACTCTAAACTTCTTGCTTCTAAATTCTGATAAAACAGAAGTTGTCGTCTTTGGACCAGAAGCTCTGAAAAAGAAACTACTTAGTCAGCCCCTTCACCTGGACGGCATTAAATTAGCCTCCAGTAATAAAGCAAAAAACCTCGGTGTCATTTTTGACCAAGATATGTCATTTAGAACTCACATTAAAGAAGTCTGTAGGATTTCCTTTTTTCACCTTAGGAATATTGCAAAAATTAGAACCATCCTGTCCAGGACTGATGCTGAAAAACTAGTCCATGCCTTTGTTACTTCAAGGCTGGATTACTGTAACTGTCTATTATCAGGTAGTCCACAGAATACAATTAAAAGTCTTCAGTTAGTTCAAAATGCTGCTGCTAGGATTCTGATGAATATTAAAAGAAGAGATCACATTTCCCCTGTTTTAGCTTCTCTTCACTGGCTCCCAGTAAAATCTAGAATAGAATTCAAGATCCTCCTTCTGACATATAAAGCCCTTAATAATCTAGCTCCATCATACATAAGAGACCTGATTGTTCCATATGTTCCTAACAGAGACCTTCGCTCTCAGACTGCAGGTTTACTGGTAGTTCCTAGGATTTCTAAAAGTAGAATGGGTGGCAGATCTTTCAGCTATCAGGCTCCCCTCCTATGGAACCGGCTCCCAGGGTTGGTTCGTGAAGCAGACAATTTGTCTATCTTTAAAACTAGGCTAAAAACTTTCCTCTTTGACAAAGCTTACAGTTAGAGATATGTTTATAGGTAGTTAGAGTCAGGTCAGACAGGTAGATAGGAAGAGACAGGTTAATGTTAGTAGTCAGGCAGAGTGTCAAAAGTTAGGAAGAGATAGGAAGAGGTAGAGTAGCTAGGTAGAGATAGATTAATGTAAGCCAGGTAAAGATCCGGAGCCGGTCGCGGCTTACCGCCGCGGAAGAAATGTGCCCCACAGGGGCCAGCCAGCGCCGGAGAGAGGTCCCTCAAGGGGATCCTCCCGCACAGTGCGGCCGCCCATTACCTGCCGGGTTGAATCCCCCGGGCAGACTGTGCGGACCCCACCCGTTTATCTCTTAAACGTTTCTCGCCCTCTTCAACTCTGTCCTCTCAGTTCTGTCTATTTTTCCTTAAGATAGTTGTCGACTATCGGTCTCGTGCCGGTATTTAGCCTTAGATGGAGTTTACCACCCACTTTGGGCTGCATTCTCAAACAACCCGACTCCGAGAAGACCCCGGCATGACGGGGGCCGTTACCGGCCCTACACCGTCCACGGGTCAGGAGGACTCAGACAGAGTGTTGGTAGCCAGGTCTCCTAGTAGCTAGGAGACAGGTTAATGTTAGTAGCTATGCTGCTTTAGGCTAGGCTGTTGGAGGACATTATTAGGGTCTGTTCCTACTTTCTCTCCTACTTCTCCCCAACTGCATGATGTGCTGTCAATTCAAGCACTAACCTG